>OZ010795.1:243429580-244832900 GCA_963932465.1 Maratus speciosus | reverse complement strand
TAGATAATAATTTATTGGGTGCCTTAACCATACCAAGTTCTAGGTTGAAAATGTGAGCAATAAAATGGCACACTGTCTTGTGATTTTGTGTGAAATAATGGGAGCCCATTAACTTTACCTCCAAATACATCTGAATAATGTTTTTTGGACTTGATCCACTTTCCTTTTTAACGCCTCACATAAGAAATTTATCTTTATCAGACTGACGTTTCCTCTTTATATCATGCGACATGCGAGAATTGGCAACTCAAAATAGAACAAACTGGGTAGAAAAAATGATGACCGAGCGTACGTGTAAGACTTCCTTGTGGAAAAATTTCTTTAGATATTTTTTAATGATAACGTAAATAAATATGGATTTTAGAATGTGTAAAAATGTAATGTTGGCATCTTTTTTCTAACATTATAAGCAAAATTTAAGAAGAGTTAAAAAGTTTTAAAGTTTGCTTCTAAAATTTATAGCACTAAAGGGCATTTCCCCCTATGAATACATTCACCAGTCACTCGTCCAGGCTCTAAAAAACATGTTAAATTGCCATGTTTTAAGAAGATTACCCGGTTACGGAAGATTGGGTGGTGATATCACAAGCAGTGGCGATCTTCTATAATACGGTTGCCATTCCAGTCCCTTTGACTTGGCGATTTTTCGGTCCCCAAGGCCGCATCCACCGATGTCGCGGCAACTGACGACTGTTTTCGTGATTAAGTAAGATTAATTACACATTTGAAAATAAGCTTGTATAAAATGATTAAGTAAAAAATACCCGTGCCCCCCGGACTTTTATAACGTCTAGGAAGAAAAGTTTTCTTTTACACACTATAAGAAAATCGTTTTAAATTATATCGTTTTAAATTATATCGTTTTAAAAAGGATGTATTTTTCACCATTAAATGCTTTTTGCGTTGGTTGGATTGCGAAGCATAGTTTTTGATTTTATAAAAACTTACTGATATACTTCTAAAAATTCTGAAAGGGAGTGAAACTACTGATGTAATGTTTTGCTAATGTTGCTTTGATAATTTTTTTAAGTATTTGACAATATTTTTTGGGTACATTTATTAAATGATTATGTGAAATAAAACGATTTTACCAAGAAATCCGACAATTATATTGGTAAATAATAATAATAATGTTAGCATATTTATTTCGGGTATTTAATCTTTTGTTAGAATTTCTATTACTTATTAATTCATAGTAATATAAATTCTAACAAAAGTTTAATTTTTAGCCCTTTTAAGTTCAAAAGTGGCCAATAATAAAATTACTACTACTGGGCACTGGCCACTAATGAAATTTCTCAGTTTTACCCATTTTTGCCTGTCTTTTTTGTGCCGGAAAGACCCGGAGTTTCAATTCAAAGTATCATAACTCCGCAAGGTTGGTCGTAGAAGAATTAGCCTAAATAATTATAATACATCAAAACACTTTTCCATTGATAAATATTTACATGTGAATACTAAGAAAGAAAGAAAACTTTAATTATTACGTTCGAACAGCATTTAATGATGAAAATTGTGTCATATTTGAAGCGTCATATTTAAAACAATTTTCTTATGACGTCTAAAAGAAAACGTTTCTTCTAAAGTCCATGAGGCAGCGACATTTTTTACAAGCTGTTTTTCAAATGTGTAGTCCATCAATATTTTGTAAGCAATCACGACAACAGCCGTCAGCTGTCGCGACAACGGTGGATGCGGCCTTTGGAACCCAAAAAATCCCCCAGCCAAAGTGAAATGAATAGCAACCTGATTAAAGAAGATCGCCACTGATCATGATAATCATCCAATCTTCCAAAAGATTTTGTTGCTATTCAAAAGAGTTATTTATGCATATGTTATTCATAATACTATTTTCAATAGTGAAAGATAGATTTTTTTTTTTGTTGTTGTTAAATGACTTTATGCATGATTTTAAATATTTATGAGAAAAAAAATACGACTATTACCATATCAATAGCCCTTAAAATGAGTTAAGATATGCCTTTAAAATTAAAACATCAATGTCGATCAAAATTTCAATTTCCAGTTTTTTAAATTACTATAAAATTTCCATATTTTTCTTTCGATTTTCGATTTTTTTAAACAGAAATTATTATTAAGAAGTTTTCTCAGAAGTTTTTTTTTTTTTTTTTTTTTTTTTTTTGGTAAAATTGTGTTAGAAAAATGGTCATAACTCAATAAAGAATAGTTCAATTGCCACAAAATTTTTAAATTAAGTTTTAAATATATATTCAAAGTTCAAAGGAAGTAGACTACTCTTATGCTAATTTATTGAAAAGTTTGCGTTACACATATTTAATTTACGAATTATTAAATTTTTTAGGAGTTTTCAGCGCTGTTTGTCTTTTTATACCTGTAACTTTTAAAAATATTTGTTATTGTCATAATAGTTATTGCTATTAATAATATTGTTATTGTTCAGGGATGAGAACCTTTTGACTTTCACGTGTTGAATTTTTCTAAAAATATTTTACGTGGTCATGACGTGCCAACAATAAAAACATTTAATGGATCAAATAATAATGAATCAAAATTACTTAAAATTTTATTTGTAGCATTAAACAAAATATGGGTAATATTTGATGTTTATTTAAGAAATTTATTTTTAAAATATCATTTCTGTTGTCTCATCTTAGATTCCAAATAATTTATATCAGCTTCGTACTTAGTTATTTTTTAAGAGAATACCAATTGAATTTCCTTTGACAAGATGTTCTTACTTGAATTTTTCATATTATTTATTTCCGAAAAGAAAATTCCCGCAGAAAAAATTGTCAAAATAGCAAGCGCCAGAATCTACAGCTTTTAGTGTCTGGAATTGAATTCCAAGTTGTTATAGTTTTACCGCCGGCATTTTTGCTTATAATGCCTTTTGGTCTTTCTTTTGCGATAATCTCCTAATTCTCTCTTATTCTTAAAATTTTGTGAGCTAACATTGTGTTAGATTGAGATACTTTAGTTATATTTGTTTCTTCAATCTGTATAACAATGACAACCAACCGAACTAAAACGAATTCAGCTAAAAATTAGACTACATCTAGATTAATTAATGCATTTTGTGAAATTCTACCATATTTTGATGTAGAACCTGAATCTAAGCCTTGCCAAAAAATATTCTGCATCAAGCCATAGGTTCGCCGTATCTGGCCTAGTTGTACAATGTTATATTTATTATGGAATTCATAAAATGTATTTGTATTTAATAAATTTAAATAGTTTTAAAGAAAATAGCAATTTTTAGGTTAATTTTAAACTATTTTTTTAAATAATAATTTAAAAAATTATTCGTTTGTTTGTGTCACATTTTTATGACAGTTTTAATAATAATTAGCAATTTTTAACGTAAAATTTACAAATAAAATATGTAACTGAGCAACTATTGTCTTAAAAATAAAATATTTTATTATTTAAAGCAGAAAAAAAAAGTGAAAGCCAGTGTAAACCAAATAAAGCAATTTGTGTTTATATATATATTTAGCTCACATTTGCAACTCTGGCTGAAAATTATTAGCAGCACCATGTGTTATTCCAAAATTAATACCTTCATTATTATATTGAGAAATTATGTTATTTATTAAATTCTAACTCGATAAAATGTCTTTAAAGATAGTTAAAAAAATGCTTTAAAATGTGAAGTTTATAATTAAAGTGTTTCACTGTATAAAAGCCAGTTTTTGCCGAAAGTGGCCAATTTTTACAAAATAAATAAATAAATAAAGTAAAATACATAAATAAAATAAAACAAAATAAGCGGTAAAACCAATAAAAACAATCGGCGTGGCTTTATTATTATTATTATTTTAGCCACTTTTTTTTTTTCAGTTTTGCCTCATAGGGGGCAGAGCCCGCTTGTATTATAACTATTTTTTAGATATAGAATATAATTAAATTTCTTTTTTTCCTTTAAAAAATGAGAAAGATCTTGTACAATATAAATGTAACACAAAAGGTTGCTACGCGCTTAGTCAACAAATAAAACTACATCCGAAAATCTTTTTAACACAATTTCATTAACCTAAATTTATATGGCCATTACATCCGACAAATTAAAAAAAAAAAAAAAAAAATGAAATTATTTTCAAAATTATTCAAAGTTTCAAAAATCTTACCATTCCCGTCAAGTTTCTGTTGGAAGTAATCAAAATTTACAGTGTTATTATCATTGGTATAAAGAACATCTCTAAAACTCTTTTCAATACCTTTTTAAAAAGCACGTTTAGAGAGTACGTGCTGTCTGTAACTCTGTCAAAAGTAAAATAGGAAATAGATTGTCAGTTGACATGCACCAGAACCAGGTGTGTATGTCAGTTGTATCGATAAATGGGAGGACCTCATTAACTGTTTTCAATTCCACCTGTACAACTCATGGTAGTCAAAATTTCAAAAGTATGTAATGTAATTCCACTAGTATGTAATGCAATTCCACTACTGAGTAAAAGTGTATTTATTTTTAAAAATATATATTAGACTCGTTTTTTAGCTCACAGGTTATCAAATCCTGAGAGTTAATGTTCCCGCCGGTTCTGTATGTACGTACGTACTTAACGCGATAACTCTTGATAGAAATATCTGATTTGCTCCAAATTTTTTTTCTAGGTTCATTCTGATAAGGCGCTTCCCTGATTAGTTTTAGGGGTTCATTGGTTGAGTATAAAGGGCGGAACGGGGGGCTAATTCCCCCTTAACTTAGACAAATGGGTTTTTCATGCTGAATTATCAGATTTTCTTCAAATTTTGGTAATTATCAGATTTTCTTTAATTTTTGGTTCCCTGATTAGATTTGAAGGCTCATTGCTTAAGTCTAAAGGGGGGAAAGGGGGGCTAAATACCCCCTTAATTGAGATAAATGTGTTTTTCTAATCGATTTGCTTCAAATTTGGTATACCGGTTTATTCTGATAAGCCGCATCCCTGATTAGATTTTGAAATTCATTGGTTAAATATATAGGGGTGGAACAGGGGGGTGGGGTAATACACCCCCCCCCCTAATTTAGATAAATGGGTTTTTCTGTCCGATTTGCTTCAAATTTGGTATACCGATTTATTTCGATAAACCGCTTCCCTGATGAAATTTGGAGGCTCATTGGTTAAGTATAATGAGGGGAAACGGGGCGCTAATTTAGATAAATGTGTTTTCTAATCGATTTGTTTCAAATTTGGTATACCGGTTTATTCTGATAAGCAGCATCCCTGATTAGATCTTGAAATCCATTGGTTAAATATAAAAGGGAAACAGGGGGGGGGGATACCCCTTAATTTAGATAAATGGGTTTTTCTATCCGATTTGCTTCAAATTTGGTATACCGATTTATTTCGATAAGCCGCTTCCTTGATGACATTTGGAGTCTCATTGGTTAAGTATAAAGAGGGGAAACGGGGGGGGGCAATCCTCCCTTAATTTATTTGTTGATGGGCATTATTCTTTGAAATAAGAGTATAATATACAATTAGTGTGAATGGCCTGTGAGCTCATGCCATCAGTTTAAATCGGCACTTTTCTTTTTTATTTAACACTTTCTAACACAATTGAAAAGTGCTTATGAATTCGGTTTGTCTGTTCGTGCTCTAACTCGCGTAAATATAGTCATGATTGCCATGAAATGGATATATGTTATTGGGGTTTACTATGGCATATCCGGTATTGAAAATTAAATGTATAGCATTTTCGGCTTATTTACAGGGCCACCCAAAAGAATTCCGTTACATTACGGCCTATGGGGGAAAAATCGTTTGCCATGTATTTTAATGATATTACAGAATTTTAAACATATGGAAATTGATATACATCACTGATGTGTACTACAAAGATCTTACTTTAGAATACTGTGTGCATAGAACTTATTTTTTATTTACAGGGACACACAAAAGAATTTGGCTATAGAAGAAAATGAGCAATAATTGAACTATTGAAGCCTGCGGATAATAATTGCCGGAAGTGCATTTTCAGTTATGGTAATGCGTTTTAAAATTTGGGTATTTTTTAAGTATTACTTGGTGTGTATTAATTCTATAGATCCTATACAGAGTCGCACAAAAGTTCTGAACAACATGTGTTTATTGACGGAAATGGCTGAGTGGAAATTTTCAACTGCTCTATGCGTTTAACTGAACTAACTTTAGGCATACTATGTATTAATGTACATATACATATCTGGAGGTCATATACAGGGCTGGAAGAAAAAGTATATTTTAACAACTATTCGTGGCAATAGCTGAAATCAGGTTTTCAAATACGTGATGCGTATTCCAAATTGTTCATTTAGACGTCGTCTTTCACCTTAGTAAACTGTGAAGTTTTGTTATAGTAATGTGAATGTGTTGGAAAGTGCTTCATAATCTGTGCTGTACGCATGATTTTTCGTTCTTGCTTTTAAATGATATATTTATTTACAGTTTAGTAGGGTGTCAACGATTTTAATCAGTTGATTTAAATCACCGATAAAATCGTGATTTTAATCAACCGATTTTTTTTTTTTTTAAATCATTGATTAAAATAAAAAAATTTCTAAATTTTTAAAATGTCAAAAAAAGTTTTAAATTCTAAGATGAACATAATTTGAAAGTTTTTACAGATATTTTGACTTATGAATAAACAAAAACAGAGCTTTAAATAATCGTTTCTAAGCTTTAATTCATGAGTATTGTAAAAAATTAAAAACAGTTAAGTTTGTAAAAAGCATTGTTTTTATCAAACATAAAACAGTTTCATTTAAAAATGATGTTTAAATCTAATATAATTTACAATGTCATCATTTCCTTTAGGTAATCAATTTATACATTATTTTATATAAAATAAGCATAGCAAGTGTATTAAATCACATAAACATGTTGTTGTTTAATTGTGTTTTTCAATTTGTGATTCATAAAATTATTAAAAATTAAGAACACTTTATCATGATAAAAAAAAAAAAAAAATTCTTATATCATTACTAAACACATTACTAATATGATTACCTCATGAAATAGTGCACCTTTTTGGAATTAGCATCCTGCCCCTTTTTCTTTCTGAAATGATTACTACATTGTTATCATTTTAATAATTAAAGCTTAAAAATGTATAATATGTTCCTAATTAGAGAGTTAATTGTTTAATAATTATTAATTTGAAGTAGGGTTAAAACTATTTATCATTAACAGCAGTAATTAATAATTTTAATAAATGTTAAATATCACTAATATTTAATAAAGTTTTACATAATTATTACAATATTAATGTATATAACATTATTGTATTATGGTACTAACTAATGAAACTATTAATTTGCAGTTTTTATAATTTTTGTAATTACTAACTAATAATTATAATTTTATTAATTAAAGTGTAAAAACATAGATTATGTTAGCAATTAGTGGTTTCATTGTTTTGGAAACTTAAAACTCTTGGTAGCTATTCAGTATTTGAACACTGGGAAAAAAAATCATAAAAATCCGATATAAATAAAAAAAAATCTGATTTAAATAAAAAAAAACTGATTTTCTTTTTTTTTACACCCTACATTTTAGTGTTTAAATTATTTCATTGTTATTGTTCCATTTCACACTCAGTTGGCATATTTTAGCGAGAGTGCTTTGGCTCATCATTAGCTCCATTGTTTCTATAACTGGTATACAGTTGTAAACATAAAAACATTTGGCGATTTATCACCTGTGCTCAGCCTTTAAATTAATTTATTAATTTATAAATCATTTCTAAAAATATTAAACTGTTGTAATGCCATTGGAAACACATCTGTGTACATAATTTTTATAATTCTAGCATGTTAGGAGGTAAGAATTGATTACAAAATTGCATCTTTACATGCAAGTCAGAAATTGTACGTCAAATGAGGTGCGTTCGTACTATAACGAGTTTTATAAATATTCAATTCTTGGTGCAATAGCTTTTGCACTCTTATGCAAAAATGCATGAATACAAAATTTATTAGATTATATCTATTAAATTTAGTAACACGGAAGTAATCGGATTCCATCTTAAATTGGGAGTAATCACCATGACTAAAAAAAGAAAAAAAATATATCTCTTTCAAAATATGTGTTTTTATACTTGGAAAATAAAAAGCGGAAGGTTATCAATGTTGTTTTATAAACTTAATAAAACGCCTAAAGTGTTGAAATATCAAGATTAACAAACCAGCTTGCGCAATCATTTTTTTTTTAATAGATACATTAAGAAACTACAACCAAATTTTGTGGATTTGAAGTATTATCAAGTATTTTTTCGAAAAATAAGCTTATGAATAATGGCGATTTTTCAACTTTCCATGAATATTTATTTATTTTGTATGCTCAGAATTCATTCTGTGCAATTATAAAAAAATTAATTTAAGTTTAATATGGCCAACGGCTTTGAATGGGCTTAAACATTACTGCTGTAAACGAATTCTAAATGCTACATACTTCTTTTTTAGTAGGGAATGTGCCATGGTAAATCTCAATAGTATATATTAATTATGTAGCTGTAAGAAAGGAAGATTATTTACCAGAGTAAAGCGTGGCAGACGAGCGGACAGACATACAGACAGATATGATCCAAAGTCAAATACTTTTCTATTATGTTGTTGGAACGTGTTAAAAGATGCCCCTATGTAGAATAATCTGTACTAGGGCAATTCCACAGAAAATTCTCTTTTTTTGGGGTAAATAAAATTTATAAGGTTTAATTTAAGAGTATGATTGGAAAGCTTGATATTTTTATGTTCTATAATAAAATCCTAATAAAAATGCATTGTAAATTACTTTTTACAAGCTAAGTTAAGTACCATAATTGTCTTTGTAAAGTCATAATGTTTCGTCAGTTACACAATAAAAGTTACGTCAGCTACATGTGTAAATGTCATTTTTTCTTTTTTATTGTTCAGAAATTAATTAAACAATTTACTGTTATAATTTGTCGTTACTTAGTGTTATTGAGAACATTAAATCACCTTTTTTTTAAAGGGATAGTTTTGATAATTTTTACACTTCAATGGAGGCAGATTTTATGTTACATCAGTTACAGAATTTTGAATTGCAATTTTTGGGACTGAAAGAGAAATTCAAATAATCTGCAGGTATTTGGGTATTAAGTCCTTAGTAACAAATATTTTAAATTGTAAAAATTTGTTCTAGCTTTATTAGTAAATTTTCTGTACAGTTTTGAAAACAGAATTCGGTGATCAAGTGTTACGTCAGTTACGATGGAACTGACTACTAATATTATAAAGAAGGTGCGTTTGTTTGTAGGGGGTAGTCTGTGGAACTACCGAATCGATTAAAAAAAAAAAAAAAACTGGTGCAAATTGATCGTGGCAGCCCCAGGTCCAACGTAGGCTATATTTTAAGTCTGTGCCACTTTCCCCAGGGTGGTGCAGGATCAGAAAAGTTCTAAAATTGCGATTTTTGTGATATAAAATACCAAAAGCGTGGAAAGATCAAAATTAACAGATCAACGTGTACAATCGATTTTTTTTTAAATATAAAAAGAACTTTTAAACGTGACGACTTTTGTGATACTGAAGGGACTAGAAACGTGAAATTTGGCATGGCGATTACTTTTAAGATACAAATGCTCGCTAAGAACGGTTTCTAAAAAAATCGAAATTTTTAAGAGTGAAATAAGCTGAATACGTTCTGAAATAAGATTTCCATGGAAGTTTACATAATATTTTTTAATTAATTCAACATTCGATTCAAATTTAGCTGACATATTTGCAATTCTGACTACAAATCACTGCAGCTCCATCTATGTGTTATTCCAATATTAATGTCTTCATTATTGAAAATTTAGTTTATTTATTAAATTCTAATAGACCGGGAGGGAGCTGCACAGATCGTCACCCCATCGTGTTGAGGGCTGAAATTCCAAGATTAGATAGAACTCGATTAGCATATTAAAATCCAACCGGTCTGCCAAATCATATTTTGGTGGAAAAAACCTGCAAATCTAATTTTAGTGGTTGATCGGAAGTTTTATCATTGTGTTTTCCAGCACCCAAATGTATGAAAACATAGAGGCCTGGGAGCAGGAAAACGCAATGGTAAACCTACCAATCAACTACTAAAATCGGGTTTGCAGGTGTGTTCCACCAAGATATGGCTTGGCAGACCGGTTGCATTTTAATATGCTAATCGAGTTCTGTCTAATCCAGGAATTTCAGACGTCAACTCGATGGGGTGATGATCTGTGCAGCTCCCTCCCGGTCTATTAGAATTTTATAAATAAACTAATTTTTCATTAATGAAGACATTAATATTGGAATAACACATAGATGGAGCTGCTAAGTCAGAATTGCAACTATGTCAGCAAAATTTGAATCAAATGTTGAATTAATTTAAAAATATTATGTAAAACTCCATAGAAATTTTATTTTAGAAAGTATTCAGCTTATTTCACCCTTTTTTTAGAAACCGTTCTTAGCGAGCATTTGTATCTTTGGAATTTCAGCCGTCAATTCGATGAGGTGATGGTTTGAGCATCCATCTTCCGTTCTATAACTAAAGTGACTATACTTAACCCTTAAATGCCGGGTGTTGCTTTTCGGCAACATACCCAATTTAGGATCTAAAATACTATTAGAATAATATTGAAGCTATAATGCCTAGTGTTGCCAATAAAATACATTCTGAAAATATTATTAAATCAATTTTCAACATGTAGATGGCAACACTTGTGCTGTTTAAGAATAAAGATAGATTTATTTTTTCAATTGTTGCTACTTGTTCTTTTTGTTTTGCATGGAAGCTTCCGAAATACCCTATTTTGTTCTGCAGTGAGCAAGTAATATTTATTTCTTATTATAGTTCCTAAAATTCTTGTGTGTTTAATGTTATCGAATTTTATCAAGAAAATTATTTTTTCAATTAAAGACCAGTATTGCCGATTAGTAACGAACTGTTTTTTAACCGTAAACCATACTTAAAACAACATATGATTTTTTAAGTATTTTTTCCATGATTTATTTAAAAAATGAAAGCCGAAAAACTTTATTACAATGATTTTTGAAAAATCAGGTATTTAAGGGTTAAAACTAATTAAAAACACTTAAAAATGTGCAACTTATAATTAAAATGCTTTGTTGTTCATTTTGCATGAATGTGCAGGAACAGGAAATGTTTTAAAATTGAGATTTTTTGTGATCAGGAATGTGCAGGGACAAGAAATGCTTTAAAATTGAGATTTTTGTGATACTGAAGAGGTTAGAAACTTAAAATTTAGCATGAAACATAAGATACAGATGCTCGCGATAAATGATTTCTGAAAAAAAAAAAATCGAAATTTAAAAGCATGAAATGAGCTGAAAGCATTCTAAAAACGTTCAAAATTACGATTTTTATAGAATTTTTAAGGACAGAAACTTAAAATTTGACATGGCGATTACTTTTAAGATTCAAATGCTCTGTACGAATGGTTTCTTAAAACATTCGAAATTTAAAATGGTGAAATGAGCGTAAAACATTCTAAATTTGCTATTTCTATGGGAGGATAGAAACTTAAAATTTAACATGTGTGCTACAAAGCGTTCTGAAGAATTTCTAAAATGCGATTTCTGTAAAATTGCTAAGATATAAACTTGAAATTTGACTTTCCTGCTACTTTTAAGGCGCAAATGCACTCACATAACATCCCCCCCCCCCCCCCTAAAAACCCTAACAGCGTAAAAAAAAGTTATAATCTTACGATTTTTGTGATATTGGAGGGACTCAAAACTTGAAATTTGGCATGGCGATTTCTTTTAAGATTCAAATGAGCTAAGAATGGTTAAAAAAAAAAAAAAAAAAAAAAATCGAAATTGAAATTGAAATGAGTTATAATGAAATCCATGAAATTATATAATATTTTTTAATTCCACATCCGATTTAAATTTAGCTGACATATTTGCAGTTATGACTACAAATCACTGGCAGTTCCATCTATGTGTTACTCCAATGTTAATATCTTCATTATTGAAAAATTACTTTATTTATTAAATTCTAATTAAAGAGTCTGTATTTAAAATTAGTTAAAAACTCTTGAAATTTTGCAGTTTACATTTCAAATGCTTTGCTGTATAACAACCTATTTTAATAAAAAAAGACGAATTTTGGCTGCGGCTTTTTTATTTTTAGCCAGCTTTTTTGAAACCCTGCAATACAGTAAATTTTGACTTCTGCTATTTATTATTTTTTTGTAATTATTTATTTGATTTTTTGATCTCAGGCTTAGGCAACGTCGGGCGAGTCAGCTAATATAAGATATATACAATAATATCGACTAGTGGATGCGCGGCCATTTGCTACTTTAGAGCAGGAATAGTTTCGTGTTCGCGGAAAAATAAACTTTTCCACCCTCATGCGCAATCTAGTTATTCATATACAGTAAAACCTCTGATAACGGACACCTCGGGAGCGCAGAATTTGTCCATTATTCAGTGGTAAAAATGTACAAATATTAAGATGTTGGTAATCAAAAACGTGTCCTCTAAAGAGCGGAGTCCAAGATTCGCGAGTGTCCGTTATGGAGGTTTTACTATATCTATGTTATATATGTTAAAAACGCATTTCCAGCAATTATCGGTAATAGTACTGTAACCGAAATATTTTGTGTGTCCCTGCAAATGAACGGTAAATGCTATGCACATCATATTCTACACACGTGTAATAGGAAAGCTCAGTAATCTATATTATAAAGCAAAAGCATGTTCGTAACTTGAGTAACGCTGGCGTCCTATTGACGGTGTCAACGATCTAAGCATCGAATAATTTTAATTTTTAGACATTCAGGTATGGGAAAAAATGTTCTTTCAGATGCAATTTGTTTGAAATCTCTATTGATTTTCTATGGATTTTAAAATAATTTTAAAGCATGATTAAAAAAAAAAAAAAATCTATCGCGTACGGCTCGATTACGGAAGATCAACCTGTTGGCACTTAAAACAATAGTATCTGGGTGACCGGGTCTGGCTCGGTGATGGTTTTTCTAAGTGCATATTTAAGTGACGACAAAATTTTGTAATTTATTTCAGTACTTCTTGATTATCTCGTCGAACAAAAAACTATCGCGAAACTATAAGATAAAATGCCAATAATGATTGATCGTAAATGTCACAATCTCTTGACATACACGATACACGAGTTTGTACGTCATCAAGTGATTTTTAGATCGACTTTTTATTTGCATTTCTATTAATGTTTTATTAATTTATTTGTTCTTTCATTAATTAAAATAAAAATTATGTTAATTTGTATAATTGGGCAAATGGTTTGTCGATTTATATGATTTGGCGAAATTGGTCGACGAGATAACCAAGTAGTACCTTTATTTTTCTATAAAAATATTTCTAATTCCAAAAATTTCTAATAGTAAATGTTGATAATTTATTTTTTTCTGTTTCTACAGAATAATACTCTATTTAATTTCTCCATGTTGTCGCGATATAAGTTAAAATTTTTTGTTATATATTTCCAGAGTCATTAAGTACCAAACTGGTACTACCTAAAACATAAAAATTATCTTTCATAATTTTAAAGTTTATGGAAAACACTATCCAGGTCAGAGGAAACGGTACACAATTTAAGTATTTAAAACATTGTTTTCTCAATTCAATCCTTTTGCAATGCTTACGTTGAAAAGAGCTATCAGATATCGTTGCGATCGACATTTATACTATGTTCGCACTGGGATAGTTGAGTCGCTTAACTTTTTTGAAACGGAATACCCGGAATTAGGCTTCACTTATTCACATTGCAAAAAGTTTTAAGAGACTTATGTTAAATTTGTAACTACAACTTCTAACTATACATAGTTTATTATTGTTTTTATTCTTTGCGGCGTGTTAATTAAATAAACGATTCAAAAGATCATTCGAAAAATTTTTGAATAATTATTTATAGAATTCAACCCATAGTTAAGAGAGTATCGAAAGTTAATACTATTGTCAACTCAAAGTATTCCAATAATGTAAATGTTATTTTTACTTAATATTTAATAAAGGTAATCGCTTACCCTTTCTGTTATGTTGAACTGAATCTAGGTTCGCCGGGATGGCCGAGCATTATTCTACTTATAAAACTGCCCTAATTTAATACATTTACATCACTTTATTCAAACAATCACAATGACAAACACAACACATCAAAAATATACACAAATTCATAACAGCCGATGGAAAAAACATTATTCCTTTTCCTGACTCGCGCAAGTCCTTTCATTTCAGTTCACGGGCGATGTGACATCCTTCCACCTTGCATTCTTAGAAAAGGATGCAACCAAGGTCACATATATCAGCAAAGTCGCCACTCATAGGTCTAGTCTTTTAACAGTTCTCATTACTCGACCGCATCTGGTTCTATACATTGGCTTGTCTGGACAATCTTTCTCAGCTTTTGAATAGACTGATGGTTAGTTAGAATCAGCACATCCCATGTCATGATCATTCGGGAGAGGAGGTGAACTGTCAGGTTCATCAGGCATAGATCTCTCATGTAGTAAAAATTGTTGTTAATTTGAAATTCAAGGGGGTAAAGTCTTTGGTATGATCTTAGAATTTCACCATTCTTAGTTTTAATTTCTTAATGGCATTTCTTAATCTTCTTTCTGCTGTTTGTCTTCCTTCGGAAAGTACAGAATGTGACTTGATCCAAGGTAATGATATTTCATATCTTCCTGCACTGTTAATTTTCAGATTACGTTGAAAATGCTCAAGCGCAGCTCCATGCATTTCCATCATATTTTGTCTTTCAATGGGATCCAGAATTCCTATACAGTCTAAACTCCACATATCGGGAAGATTAATGCCACCAGTGAGTAAGGATATGATCGAAAGATAAGATTCAGTTACTTGTGGAACTTGGGGAATTTTACCCATTAACGTCCATCCCAAATGTGTACCAACTGCAACAGGTATAACTTTGGAAGTTATATACGATCGCTGACTACCTGTATCTATCAAAGTTCTCATGATATGTCTTCCATTATGATTCCTTACATAGACCTGGAGTGTCTGTAACAATACCTCAGATGAACTAGATTGACTAGTCACTGTTTGATCTTTCGATTGTACACAATTAGAAATTTCGACAGGCTTAGGAGTTTCTACTTTAGATTCAAGTGACGAATTCGGACACATGATTGTGCAGTGAAATTTATCACACATAAAACATTTTATTTTACTGCGACAATTTTTACTAACGTGGCCCCTTTTAATGCATAAAAAACAACAACCAGCCCTTTTTGCACATTCACGCTTCTCCTGAATACTCATTTTCTTAGCTTTATAGCAATCTTGAGAAACATGTTTTTTCTCACAAAAAATACATTTCTTTTCATGAATTACATTTGTGTTTAAAAGCCCTGCAGCCGTTGAAAATTCGCTTTTATTTTCCGTAAAATATTGCTTATTCGCTTTCTAATGTGAGTCTTTCCCACCATCAAAAGTATTTCTGGCGATTGCCAATCTTTGTTCCCCTTCAACCTCCGACTTCAAAAAGTCCATCAAACAACTTAATTTATGAATTTCTCGGTTTTCTTTATCTTTTACCAAAAGAGAACTAATATGCCGTTCCCATATTTTTAAAATTTCTTCTGGCAAACAACTCTCAACAAGAGGGTATAATATTGCGGCATATTTATCTGAAGTGACACCTAATGTGCCCAAAGATCTTAAATACGATTCAATCTTACCGTATAATTTTACTATAGTACTCTTATTATGATTTAATACCAAATTTAACAACTCTCGTACGTATACTTCAATTAAAAGTTCGTCTTTACCAAAACGAGATTTAAGACAATCAATCACTAAAGGGTAATTTTCTGCTGTTGGCGGAAAACACTCTACAAGATCACGCGCTCTAGATTTTTCTGTAGTACTTTGAATAAGATAAACAAATTTATCTTCATCCGATAATTCTGGGTCTTCATGTATCTTTTTAAAAATAGACCAGAACTTCAACCAATTTTTTATCGATCCATCAAATTTTTCTAATTCCAATTTTGGTAACCTCACAGTTTTTTTTATTTACCGCTTCAATATGTGAATTACTCAATGAATTCTGCATTCGTCCAGTCTTTATTTTTAAAGTTATGTACTCAGTGGTGGGATTCAAATAATTTAACAACCGGTTCGCTGTCCTAATGATTTTTCATGTATTAACACGAAAGGAAAATAAAGAATCACATATAGATTATGAAACACTTTCCAGTATTATAAGAACATTGTTAAAAAACATTTTGATCTTTTGGTATGGTGAAAGAAAATTCCTGAAACATGTTTCCCTATAAAAGAATGTAATTTGCTTAATAAATATTCGGCAATCATGAATCCCTGATCAAAATTTCTATCAGAAAATACATAAAAATAAGCAGAAATGTAAGCTTAAGAATTAACCCGTGTTCATGATCTAAAATTGCATATAACATATTTAGAAAATATTATCCATGCTGTAGTAAGTGAGACAAATTTTTCCATGACCAAAACTTCTTGAGTTACGATATTTAGAATTGTAGGAATTTTTGCCATTCCTCGGTACAAAAAACGGCCAGACAATACTGGAAATTCTTAAAATACAAAGTATCATGACTCAGAAAGTTTAGACAATACAGTTTCTTTTCATTTGTTAGAGCTTGGAAAATATTTTTCTAAATATACCTTATAGGACTCACGGATATTATAAAATTTAGAATTTTACATTTGCGAAAATAACTACTTTAATTTAAATGACTTCTAAGGTATGAAGAACAATATTTAAAAAAAAAATACAGTTCGAAGTAGGGTAAGTGAGTAAAGAATGGAGAAAAAGAATAGAGTGAGGGGCAAAATTCTTCAAAATTTCATTTTTTTTTAAAGTTGAATTTGCTCTTACAGGTCTGATGAAGAAAAAAAATAATATTTTCCAGATGAAACATTATGTTATTAAATGAAATGAATCAGAACATGTCACAGTGTTATGCTTAGAAAACAAAAACACTGTTGTGTAGATAAACATTTAAAGAAAGTAAATTAATGTAAAAGCGATTTTCGCATTATGAAGTATCATTTTAACAACCGGTTCTCCGAACCCATCACAAATTAAAAACGGGTTCTACCGAACCGGTGCGAACCGGCTGAATCCCACCACTGGATGTACTTATCAGTATACGAAGTTATATTATAATATTCTTTATCATAAACACTTTGATTTATTTTATCATCTTTCGAAAATAAATCTAATATCTCATTATCTGCAGCTTGCAGATTCTGATATTTATCGCTTAAAAGCGTAAAAGGAATTTCTATTTCTTCGAAATCAACAGGATTAGCTTTTAAAACTTCGTCAAGCCTATTTGAAGCTTTCGTAAAACTGGTACGCAACGGAGTTCTGATTTTCGTTAAATTTTTCATCGTAATATACTACCAATAATAGTTCGATAGATCAAAAATATATAATCACGGCCTTTTATAAACCGACGTCCCTGTTAACGGGCGCCATAATGTCAACTCAAAGTATTCCAATAATGTAAATGTTATTTTTACTTAATACTTAACAAGGATGCCGCGGACGCGCTATAGCGCGTACATTACGCGAAAAATCGGAGACGGGACGCAAAAAAATAGCTCATACGCGTCCCGTGGGATGCGTAATTTCGTCAAAAAATCGCGGAAAAAAGCCGATTTTCGTCAAAGAATCGCGAAAAAAGCGCAAATCTCATCAAAATATCACGCAAAAACAGCGATTTTCGTAAAAGGGCCGCGAAAAAAAAGCGAATTTCGTCAAAAAATCGCGGAAATAAGCGCAAATTTCATCAAAATATTGCGCAAAAACGCGATTTTCGTAAAAGGGCTGCGACAAATTAGCGTATTTCGTTAAAAGATTGCAAAAAAATAGCGAATTTCGTCAAAAAATCTCGGGGAAAAAGCCGAATTTTGTCAAAGGATCGCGAAAAAAGCGCAAATCTCATCAAAATATCGCACAAAACAGCGATTTTCGTAAAAGGGCCGCGAAAAAATAGCGTATTTCGTCAAAGGATTGCGGAAATAAGCTCAAATTTCATCAAAATATCGCGGAAAAAAACCGACTTTCGTCAAAGGATCGCGAAAAAATAGCGTATTTCGTCAAAGGTTCCCCCCAAAATAGCGAATGTCGTTAAAAATAGCGTAAAAAACGATTTTCGTCAAAGGATCGCGAAAAAAACACAAATTTTATCAAAATATCGCGAAAAAAACGCTATTTCCGTAAAAGGGCTGAGACAAAACAGTGTTTCGTCAAAAGATCGCGAAAAAATAGCGTATTTCGTCAAAAAAATTGCGGAATAAAGCCGAATTTTGTCAAAGTATAGCGGAAAAAACACGATTTTCGTGAGAGGCTCGCGAAAAAATAGCGACTTTCGACAAAAGGATCGCGGAAAAAACGCGAATTTTGTCAAAATAACGCGGAAAAAAATGTGAATTTAGTCAAAGCACCAAAAAAGATGTGCAAACTAAACTTATAGGTAGAAAATTCATAAAATTTTCCAACACAGATCTATGCTGACAAAAATTCAATGGGAAGTATAATGAAAGCACCCATTCATTCAACAAAAAGTACACCTTTACTTAACATAACTATTCCCCCCCTTTTTTTTTCAGCAAAAATATCTTTTTCAATAAACCTGTCTTTGCCTCTTTTTAAAAGAAATGCGAACATTAGTGATACTTGCTAGTGGAACTTGGTATTTTCTACTCTCAAATAAACACTATTTTACAATTAAAATTGTATTTAGCATTTTTACTTTTAAAAAAATAAAGAAAATTTCTCTTAATATTTTTTAAAAATATCTTATTTGAGTGCAAATAATACTGGTTTTAATTCATTATTTAATTATTATTAAAACAATAATTAATGCATTTGATTTATCTTTTCCAAATAAACAAGTTTCATTTATTCCTTTAAAATATAAATTATTATTGATGAGGACCCGCTTTTGTAAAAAAAAGGACCCAGATTTTTGGAAATCCTGGGTCCCGAGGACCCAGGTTTTTTCAAGTACAGCGGCATCACTGAAATAAAGGTAATCGCTTACCCTTTCTGTTATGTTAAACTGAATCTAGGTTCGCAGGGATGGCCGAGCATTATTCTACTTATAAAACTGCACTAATTTAATACATTTACATCACTTTATTCAAACAATCACAATGGCAAACACAACACATCAAAAATATACACACATTCATAACAGCCGAGGGAAAAAACATTATTCCTTTTCCTGACTCGCGCAAGTCCTTTCATTTCAGTTCACGGGAGATGTGACAGCTATGTTCACACTGGATACCTTAAGGTATCTCAGGCCGCCAAACTCTCTGAGAGAGTTCCCCAAACTTTCTCACAAGGAAGGTCTCCTTACAGGGCATACTCAGAATATGTTGAAAAAAATGCTAGTGAAACTACTCATGTATGTAACAACGGATCGGTCAAATTTAACGGCGGAATTTCAGTAGAAAGTCTGTAAAAAAATAAAATACTTTCGAATATTTGGCGTGAAAATACGAAAGTGACACGCGATTTGGCGAACAGGATTTTTCCTCGCCAAAAGCAAACGATTTTAATGCATCTGAAAATTGTTTATTAATTGTGTTTTAGAATGCACGGTTTTTAATGAATTTAAACTTAATCAATGAAAGAGGTTATTATATATTTTTAATATTACATATATATGTTGCTTGTTGGTGTAGTTATTGAATTTTAAAAATATTTTCTATGCTTTGCAAGTTGCAAATATCTATTTTAAGTTATAGTCAGCTGACATTTGATTGCCTTAATACGTTTCCAATTTCCATATCGAAGACGAAATCGTTTTCACAGCAACAAAATCAAATCGACAGTGTTTTATCTGCCTTATTTTTGAGCTTGAAATAATTCAAGTCGATTTAAATTTTGTTTTAAATCGTAAAATATGATATTTAAATTTTATTATAAATACATATAAATATATATGACAAACTATAGTTAAAACAAACTAAAAATGACAAAACTATAGTTAAAACAAATTAAAAATGACAAAACTAAAGTTATTTAAATTAAACTTAAGAAACAAATTCAACATAAAAAGTTTTTTCCTACATAAAAGCGTATTTTTTTTTCACTGCCAACCGGTGATAAATCGCCAAATAAACGAAAATTTCGTTATTTTTTTACGGACGCTGTATCGGGGTTCCGCAAAAATTTTTTTATAAACATATATATCCATATGAGAAGAACATTCTGTAATTTTTTCAGATTTTTCTGAGTATACCCGTATGGAGACATTCCTTGTCAGTGAGTTTCGACTTACTTCGGCTAGATACAGGAAGGACCACTCTCTCTCGTTGGCTATGAAGCTTCGCCGAGCTTCGCTTTTACTGATTGGCTGTTGCGGCCGTTTTTATTTTAAGCGCATGCGCACACTTTGCTTTTGTTCAGATGACAGACACAGTGACCCTACTGAGATATCTTAGGTAAGTTTTTCGATGTGAACAGGCATCCAATTCCGGCAGGGTACCACTTCAAAACTGGCGGTCTAAGATATCTTAAGTTTCTAGTGTGAACAGGGTATAAGTGAGTTTCAGAAACTTGCTCAAGTCATAATCTTGATTCCGGGTCCATCCGCTTCAAAAAACTTCAAGTTAAGTGACTCAACTATCTCAGTGCGAACATAGTACCTCGAAGCCTCGAACATCGTTCAGTCTTATGGGCAGTATTTTCGTGACGTCGCTAGTCAGTAAGTAAAATGGCGGCGTTTGGTTTGTGTTTATAACGGCCAATTATCAAAACGTGGGATATAGGCCCTGGGGGGGGGGTGCCCTTCGTGGGGGTCTTTCTAAGGGAACCTAACCCGTATTTACGCATGCGAATCCACGGTTTCGAAGAAAACTCCGAAACGGTTAGGCCAACGGGCGCGATTGTGTTCGAACCCAGCACCTCCCGTCTATCAGCTTCGAGAGCCTCTCAGCCACTGGTGAGGCGTAAAATGGCGGCATAATTATTTGTTTACGCTTTTCATCCACAAATGCTTTTTTCGTTATTTTACTTAATTACAGTATTTTACTGTGATATTTATGAGCTCAGAAAACGAATTAATAAAAACAAAAGTATATTCTTTCATTATTTAATTATTAACTAATGAAAAATTTTATAAGAGCATGGTTTTCAAAATTTAAATGAAAAATTTTCTAAATACTAAAAATTAACTTGAAATAGTGAAGTAAAAGCATATTCAAGTAAAATAAGTTTAATTTAATAATTTGCAAACAAACCTCAATTTAAATACTACTTGAAATTATTAAAAATTATTAGTATTCTTACATGCAGATTATGATAGCTTTGAGTCGATTGATAATTAAATTAAGTACACATTAATAAGAAAGAAAGGAACGCATTATTTAGAAAAGAAACTTACGAAATGAATTTTAATAACATCAATATGGAATAACAGAACAGCCATTACTTGCTATTACATTTTCTATAAGATACAACGAGTTTAGTTGTCTGTTACTAATGACCAACTAATCAATGCATAATGTCATAAGTTCACGTGAGACAAAATATGAATTAACATAAAACAAAAACTATATTTTAACACTTTCCCTTGTTAATTACATATTTAGTCTCTAGCCTGATAATCCCATTTGATCACACAATATGAGTAATCGAGTTTTGGCTAACGGCTTGGTCATAATATCTGCAATCTGTTTCTCAGTTGAAATTTGCTCTACAACTAATTTTCCATCTAATACCTTCTCACGAACGAAGAAATGCTTTATTTCTATATGTTTTGTTCTCCTGTGATATTCTGGATTATGGGCAAGTTTTATAGCTGCACTATTGTCTACTTGAAGAATAGGTATTTCTTTTAGTTTCACTATTCCTTCATACAATCTTCTGAGCCAAATAATTTCTTTAGTTGTTTCAGATGCTGCTATAACTTCAGCCTCGGTTGTTGAAGTAGCCACGATGGTTTGTCTTTGACTGCGCCACGAGATTGCACCTCCAGCATATATTATCACTGACCCAGATGTTGATCTTCCAGTTTTTATGCATCCTCCAAAATCTGCATCACTGTAACACTTTAATACTCTATTTGAATTTGTTGCGCGATAAGTAATACCAAAATTTCTTGTTTTTGATATGTAGCGAAAAACTCTCTTTACTCTCACTACATCTTCAACAGATGGGTTTTCTAGCGTTCTTGATAAAACTCCTACGCTGTAAGCTAGATCTGGTCTCGTTCCTACCATTAGGTACATTAGAACTCTAACTGCTTGTCTATATGAAAAGGCAACTTTCTTAGATTCTTCAGTATTTTGTGATCTTGATTCTTTTAACATCGGTGTTGCTACTGGCTTGCAATTTTCAAATCCAAATCTCTTAAGAATTTTCTTGGCATATCCTTTTTGACTAATAGTAATATCTCCGTTTTTCTGATATTCAATTTCAAGCCCTAGAAAACAAGAAGCTTTTCCAGTAACTATCTTGAATCTGGCTTTTAACTTTTCAATGAAGATTTCGCACTCTTGTTTATCATTTGCAGCAATTAATCCATCATCTACGTACAATGCTATAATTAACTTTTTGCCATTCTTCTCTCGAATGTATAGACATGGATCGGCATCACTCACTTTGAAATCAAGTTTTAATAAAAATTGACCAAAACACTTATTCCAACAACGTGGAGCTTGTTTTAAACCATACAAACTTCGCTTGAGCTTGCATACTCTCTTTGTGCCGTCCTCATAGCCTTCTGGTTGTTGCATGTAGATTGTTTCTTCTAATTCTCCATACAAAAATGCTGTAGATACATCAAATTGTGATAAATACATTTTTTCTTCTGCTGCTATACTCAATACGGCTCGTACTGTTTCTAATTTTGCTACTGGACTAAAAGTCTCAATATAATCAATGCCTTGACGTTGACTATAACCTTTTATAACAAGCCTGGCTTTATACTTGTTAATACTGCCATCTGGATTTGTTTTGATTCTATAAACCCATTTGCATGGTATAGCTTTGGCACCTTCTGGTAAATTAACTAATTCCCAGGTCTCATTTTCTTTTAAAGATTTTATTGCATTATCATTCTCCATCGCTTTCATCCAATTTGAGCTTTCCTTGCTGTTGATTGCTTCTATGTATGTTTCAGGATTTTCATTTT
The DNA here is from genome assembly GCA_963932465.1 of Maratus speciosus. Taxonomy (NCBI): domain Eukaryota; kingdom Metazoa; phylum Arthropoda; class Arachnida; order Araneae; family Salticidae; genus Maratus; species Maratus speciosus. The sequence goes on along the minus strand of OZ010795.1, from coordinate 244,809,803 downwards.
CATAAATTAATGACTCAGCTTCCATTATATAATCATCAAACCGTGCAGGCTTTCGAATCTTGTCACGTTCTCTCAATTTCATATCATGTGATGGTTTAACTTCTTCATCACTATCAACATCGCTGTCACTTAAATCATCTTGCTTTTCATCTTCTTCAAGTTGTTCATCTTCATACTTTCCCTGATTAGAAAGATTACTTGTATTTTCTTGCTTATTGCCGTTGAATGGTAAATGAACTGAATTATCACATTTATTCAATTTTTCATGAAAAATGACATCTCTAGAAAAAATCTTCCTGTTTTCTTCTTTAATCCAAATTCTGTAACGCTCATCAGAATCGTAGCCTACAAGATAACCTTTGATAGCTTTCTTCTCCATTTTTCTTCGCTTTTGTACAGGAATATGAGCATAACATGTAGAACCTATTACACGTAAATGCGTTATTCTAGGTTTCTTCTTGATCCACAATTCATAAGGACTAATTCCCTCTACTGAAGATTTTCCCGTTCTATTTAGGATATATATCGCAGAAGATACTAGTTCGGCCCACATTGCATCCGGAAAACTAATTTCAGGATTCGAATGTTTGAATGTTCTTGCCATTTCTACAATTGTTCTGTTCTCTCTTTCACTTGATCCATTCTGTTGTGGTGTAAAAGGTGCGGTAGGTCTTTTTGTAATTCCTTCTTCACGTAGAATTGCTTCAATTTCTTTATTGTCAAATTCTCCACCATTATCGCTCAAAAATTCTTTAATTTTGTGTACCATAGTTTTGGCATGAGCAAGCATATGTTTTAACATAGTATTGACTTCTGACTTCTCATGTAGCCATACCTAAACTTTGTGAAGCTATCTTTAAATACAACTAAGTATCGTTTCTTCTGAAAAGATTCAGGAAACGGGCCACAGATATCAGCCGAAATAAGCTCACCTGGTTCTTTTGCTTTCTTTCTGTTCCCAAAAGGTAAGCGATGTGCTTTTCCATAAATGCATGGTTCACATAACTTATTTTCGAGTTGAACTTTGATTCCTAACTCTTTTTCGAGCTTTTGTTTGATGTGACATTTATCTTGATGACCCCATCTTTCATGATAAAGTTGTAATAAAGAATCGTTTTTCTCAGTATTGTTTATTTCTAAAATTTGCTTTGGCATGATTGGCTCAATTATTGCCTTAAACAAAGATCCAGATACATTGCGTGTTCCATATAGTACCACTTGATCATTTATCTTTAACCAACATTCAGTAGATGTCGATCGAAATTCACTGTCTTGATTTCTGTCTTGAGCAGCCAACACTGAAAATAAATTTTTGTTGACTTCGGGTACATACCAGACATCCTTCAGCTGAATTTCTTGACACTTTCCACCAGCAAAAGATTTAGAACGAATAGTTCCTTTTCCGATTGCAGCCAATCTTTCCTTTCCAGCAGCCTCAATGCTACAAGGACTAAGAAATTGCGTGAAATCAGTAAAATAATCTGAACAGTTCGTAATGTGTTGAGTTGCTCCATTATCAATCCAAAAAGTTGTTGAATCTGCTTCCGAAGTATACGTTTCGACAGAAATAGACATCGCTTCACCATTGGCGGTGTTCTTTATATCTTTAGTATTACTACTTGGCGACTTTTTGGCTGGTTTTCCATCGGAAATCCATTTTCTACAATTTCTTACCCAGTGACCTTTACGGTTACAGTAGTTACAAATGTCAGCTCTATATGACTTCTTGATAAATTTGGAATTTTTATCTTTATTCTGTTTTTCCAATCTTGAAGCTGCTAGTGCTTCTTGAACAGCAATATTGCCGTTTTCAACTTTGATGAAATTTCTCTCAAACATACAAAGTTGCTCTGTTAATTCATCAAATGTTCTGTCTTCGTTTTTAGACAACAACATCCAGCTAGACTTAAAGGTTTCAAATTTTCGCGGTAAAATTTGCAATACTTTACAAACTAACATTAAATCAGGTAACTTATTTACACCAATATCTTTAAGTCCGTTATTTAATTCACTCCAAATGGTTCTTAACTTAGCTATGTGAGTTGATACATCATCGCGTAACGCCCAGTTAAATGCGAAAAATTCTGTACAGATCTTAAATAACTGATCTTTTGACGTTGCTTCAAAATGATGCTTTAACGCTTCCCACATTTCATGTGCTGTTTCTTTATCCATAATTTTTTGATAAACTACATCAGTTACGGTACTTGCTATCACGGATTTTACGTAACTGTTAGCTTTACGATACAAATCAGAACTTACTTTATGTTCCTTGATTTCTCTATCTTCAGCAGTGCTACTTAATGGTTCAGATTTCTTTAATTTACCATCTATAACATCAAGTGCTCCTTCGTGATAATCAAGTAAATCTCTAATCTTGCGTTTCCATATTGGCCAGTCTACTACACTAGTCAATAACTTGCTTCGTTAAATCCATTTCTTCTTAAACTTTAATGCGATTTCAAAATCTTTTAATGATAATCTTCTCTACTAAAATAAACTAATGTTTTACTTCACTTTCTATGAGCAAAACCTAACTTATCTATATCTAATTCTAATCAATCAGACTTTAGCTAACTAGCGCAATTCAAAGCGAGCCGAAAAAGCCCATAACCTATTAAAAATTATTAGTATTCTTACATGCAGAGTATGATAGCTTTGAGTCGATTGATAATTAAATTAAGTACACATTAATAAGAAAGAAAGGAACGCATTATTTAGAAAAGAAACTTACGAAATGAATTTTAATAACATCAATATGGAATAACAGAAGAGCCATTACTTGCTATTACATTTTCTATAAGATACAACGAGTTTAGTTGTCTGTTACTAATGACCAACTAATCAATGCATAATGTCATAAGTTCACGTGAGACAAAATATGAATTAACATAAAACAAAAACTATATTTTAACAGAAATTACACTCGTTTTTATAGGCATTGGATGTAACCTAACTTATTTTAACGTTATATTTCTAATAAATTCGATAACTAAGACAAAATTAATCTGAAATTTAATGCATATTCCTTACATTATTCAAATCTATTTCATACATTTCTATCGTTTCAGTAGCAGAATAAAAAATTAGTGAATTCTTCAAGAGCATAATGCCTTTCCAATGGAGCGATTTTCAGTGTTTTTCCAAACAGTTGCTTCTTTACATAGATTAAGGACCAAGATGGGACATTTACGGCAAAATCTGTAATGGCAACAGTACTAGCTATCGGCAAGGGGGAAGAACTAACAAACCTCCGAAATTTACCTATGTTGAAGAAATATGTTTATGCTCTATGGTTTGAATATCTGTTCGTTCCTAAAACGAAGCAGGTATCAGACGATATTCTATTCATGCTTGCTTTATTTATTTAGCTGCTTTTTTTTTTTTTTTTTTTTTTTTTTTTTTTTTTTTTTTTTTACCGTACTTGTATTGTTTATTTTTAACTTACAAAATGATAATTAGACTAATAATATAAAAGAAAGCCGCCAGAAAATTCTGTTAAGAATGCAAATATGTAAGTTTATAAGATTAAATTGTAAAAAATCAAATTCAGGTATTGTGCCAATTTATTCATATCAAATAAAATTTTATTGAGTGCAATGTCAGTACCTCTATTTATTTTTAACTTTTAGATTTATACAATTCTAAAAATTTGTCGAAAGGAATTTTTCCCTATCTGTAATATTATTATTATTATTTCTTATATGTTAATATTATAAACATTATTGAATTGATTGTACGTTATTTACGTTAAAAACAATATTTTTATTTTATATGTAAGGAAGTGAAAATGCATAAATTTTTAAAGATTATGAAGTTTAACGTATTAAACAATCGTTACAATAAATTTATAAAACACGGGCTATAAAAATTTTCCTAATAATTATGAAATTTTCTGGGACTTGTAGAGTTCAACATTTCGTATATTTTTATATTACACCATTGCTTTTGATATATAGCATTCAAGACGAAATTTTTACCTAGTATTCGTTGCACTTAAAACCGTTCACTAATCATGTAAAAAAAAAAAAAAAAATCCGTGCATGAACATAAAATAGATATTAGATATATAAAATAGAATGTCTATTCTATGTTAATGTATCGGTGTAAGATTCTATCGAAAACGTAAACATGCAACATTAAAAAAAGAAAGCTCACAATAAGGTAGATACTCAATAATAAGCATATTACAAGGATGGGGAGTTTCTTCCCCATTGTCACTAATAAGGGCGCTACGATCGCAATCGCTCTATGGGAATGTCCGATCTTGTATGTTAATCTATGCTTCTTTATAGGCTCGAATCGGGAGGAAGAATACTGTTCACTTTTTAGTAGATACTTTTTAAAGCATTACTGGGATAGCCGGTTTCCACACATATATTTTAAACTCTATACCTATACTGCTCAGCGCTTTGGCCATTCAGTCTCCAAACTCACTTCAGAAAATCAACAAAACGTAGTATTTAAAAAAAATAAAGGGATCGTTCCATATGCTTTAATCTCCTTTCTTATCGGTCGGCGTCGCGCCAATCCTAAACCTCATGAACAGTCAATCGCTTTAGGACGTGTTCGTTTGGCTAATTAGGCATTTCATGATTTGCTGGTCGGTGGGCGTGGCTTAATGATGTAATGTCTCGACTCGAGACCGGCTTGTTTTTATCGTTTTTGTTTTGAGCGTTGTTTATTCTATGCGATAACTAACACGTTGTACTGCTATTTTGTGCATTTAAAAAGTTATATTTGCGATTTACGAATTTTTTAGTCTGAAATATGGTTTCTTCGTAAGTATATTTCGTTTTTTAACAGATTCACGGTGAAAAAATGGAATTCCTATATATTTAATTATAATATGCTGCCCTTTTGGGTAGGGGAGAGTGACAATGATTGGGCCAATTTTTGTAATTTTTATTATTATTATTATTTTTTTTTTTTTTGCTCAGAATCGGCTCTTTAGTTACTTTACTTATTTGGTTATATAAAAATTGGATTAGAAAATGTCTATAATGAATGATAATAGAAAATAAAAATATAGAAATTTGGCCCTTTCATCCCCACCCATGGGGCTGAATGGGCCATTGAAGGTAATAAATGGGCCACTAAATGAATTCAATGAAAAAATGTTAATTAATCTTTTATTCACCAAACATGACAAAATAAATGGTACTTGACATGATATGACCAACGCATTCTGAAATAGTAAGTAATGCACAATGCTTATCAAAATTTATGAATATTAAAAGTGATATTATTAAATCACATAACTGTAGCAGAAAAAGAACAAAATAATGAGATTATAAGAAAGAACATAAAAATAATAGATAATAGACATTATGATTTAACAAAATTTATATTTTTCAAAATTAATATTTAACGACATGGCCCGGTAGCAGAAAGTTCCTGACGGGTGACGTGCGTCGCAGATTTTCTTTTCCCTTTTGCAGATTTTTTTTCCACTTGATCTTTTTCCAACTTTATATTATGTTTAGTTCTTTACTATTTATTACTAAAACTTAAGATTATTATTAAAAAAATGAGTAAAATGCTTAAAAACATTAAAAGTAAATGATTAATTAATTAAAGGTTCATTTGTAACATTTTACCTGCAGATTATTTTCAGTCCCTGAAAGATCTGTCGCAGACACTCGGAGAATTTTTTGCTATTGGGCGACATGGTTGTAACAGGGTTGGAACTGCCTATTAATTGACTATTTAGTGTAAATTTCTAGTATTTATTCTACCCATCAGATTCAGAATATAAACAATTATTCTAGTTTTATATCAAATGGGAAAATACTGGTAGGTGTGGTCAACAACTGGACAGTTCACCTTAATCATTTATACAATTTAACTTACATTGCAAAAATATTAAAACAAAGTCTTTCAACTGTACATGAAATAATCAAGCTATTTAAAACAAGAAACACTATCGAAAATAAATCTAAACTAAACAATCGAAAGATTTTTACAGATTCTGAAGAGTCAGAGTAAGGAAAACCCCCAAATTAACTGTTCCTAAATTAGTCATGGATGTAGAAAAAATAATTTCAATTTTCAATGGAGGATTTGCTGGGAAAAAACCTTTTTGTAAGTAAGATCATTCATTTGAAAAGATTAAAATTAAAAAATTCAATTCGGAAGACAGTTTTATCCAGAGTTGTTTGGTTTAAACCACACTGGTTTAAACCAAATGGTTTTTTTTTTTCTCTTTTTCCCTAATGTTTTCATTTATTTTACATAATATTGAAAAATACAAAATCCAAGTTATGCAAAAGCTACAAGCAAAACTTTAGAAAAATGATGAATTATTGTGCTGTCCTCTGAAAAAAACCCACAGGAAAATGTATCCTAAAAAAAAACCCACCCTAGAACTTCATCAAAAAAATCACTGAGAGTAAAATTTTCTTTTTGTCCTGTTTCTATATGCCATTTACAATAATAAAATTATTTAAAATTACTTTAGAAGTGTTTATTTAGTTTTTTAAAAAATAAGCCAATAATACAGAATTCTAGCAAAAAAAGAGCTTCATTTTTACAGTTTTTCTTGTTATATAATTGTGACAGCGTTTCTGTCCCATACCTATAATTTTTATTCAAAATTAATTTAAAACATAATTTTTACTTTTAAATCACATTATCCCCCCCCCTCTTTCTTATGCTGAAATATGTAATTAAATTCATTTCTCAAAACCATTCAGCTTTTATTAAAAGGGTTTTGCTTTCTTCTTTCTAAAAACATCTTTATTTCCAGCCGCAAAGATTCATTCTTTTTTTTTCCTTTTCCTTATCTGTCAGCTACCGCTCCCAGTGCAGAGAAATAAATAAGAATTAAATGGCACATCTGCTAGTATCAAGGTCTGCATTTAATTCCATCGGATTTTTGCGCGTCACATTGATAAGAATTTTTATCTCTACTAATACGTGAACGTTGCATATGTATTAACAATTAAAAAGAAAAATGAACAGATCTTATGGGAAGCATGTATTTATCGTGCTTTGTGGTCGAGCTAAAAGCCAGATGCCTGTGATTTCCAGAATTTTTCTCAGGCAGCGGTCTTCTTTGTAAGATCTGTTGTATAAACAAGTTTCGCTTTTCTGACGCATTTCTCATCGTATTAGAAGCGCTTGCTTGCAATCCCGGCCTCCCCCGTCCGATTGTATCACCACATTTTTGCGGTAATGTTTATCGCCAAGAACCTTTGTTCATTTTCGCGCAGTCACCAAAAGTTGTAAATTGGCGATTCTGTGCAACGCCAAGATTTCTTGACTTCTTGCAAAAACTTGACTTCTGTTTCAGCTTTCAAGATGTAAAGTTGTCTAAAAGAAAAGGCGCTTCGGCGCCCCATGTATTTATGGGGGTCTCTCTCTCCCATTTTTTTAACTGAACCACCTAACGATGCTTTTAAATAAAGAGTAAGTCCAGTAAATTTTATAGTTGGAGTTTTTTTTTTTAGCATTTAGAACTTGGTCTTCAATCAATGCTACATAATTTTTGGTGCATCGCCTATATTTTTTCTCCGACTTAGTTAAAAAAAAAAAAAAAAAAAAAAAAAATGCACGTTAGAGAGAGAAATTCTCCCCCCCCCCCCCCCCCCCCCCTAAAATCATTCAAGTACCCCATTCAAGTACTCTTGCAATAATTTTCTTCAAATTCTTGGACTGGATATTTTTCAACCATGCCGGACAGTGTGCCTTCCTGGTGTGCCGTCATATCCTGCACTCATAACATCCTGCGCTCGATGGATGGATGTGATTTTCTCCGACGGACAGTGATGGAACCCATTCTAGTGTTTCTTCGCTCACCAGCTGGACATCTTCGAGCCACTCTTGTTTCGCCTGTATGCCTCCTCCCCCCCTGTGATGTTGGTGCGGTTGTTTCTTCGTTCCTGCTCACCATCACCCCCCCCCCCCCCCCAGATGATCAGAATTAGCCAGCGAATGGATCTTGTATCGTCACTAATCATAGGAAAAAAAAAACGTGGCTTCAGCGGTTCGCCTTGTGTGTGTTTATGTCGACGTTTTGCTTTCTCCTTTCGACAGAATATTGTGACCTAGTGTGTTTTCATTTACGTGCGTGTGCATTCAACGGTGCCTGGAGATTATTGTGTGGAATGTGAAAAAGTAAAAGGTTCGCGTGCATTGCAGCAAAGGTGTACGTTAAATCTTATGCTATGATTTTTTTAGGAAAGTGCCTTCAAAAGTTTTCCTTTTTCCAAGTGTTGCGTCAATGATTTGCATGTGTTACGTGAAGTATGTGTTGTCTTCAAGTGATTAATAATAAAAAATGTGTTGTCAGATCTCACATAAACGCTCTAATCAGGGGAAATTTTTTTGTAAAGGAAAAGAAAGTGCATCTTAACAGAATTAGTGCGTCCGAAAATATTTCAAATTATGTGAACAATTTTCTTTTAATCTGTGCTTCGCTTCTTGTGCATAAATGATATAAAAAAAAAGATTTGCTTCAGTTTTCATCAGCAACTTTGCATCAGATTGATTTTAGTTTGTTGCTGGTTTCTGCCATCTTAGCTTGTAAAAAAATCAGTGCCAATATGTTCGCAATAGTAAAAGTGGTACACCTGATAAAAAAAGGAAAACGTGAAGTTATATAAAAAAAAATGCGATAACGTACAGAAATGTACCACCGTATGTCTGCGACTAAAACAACAAAAATTCTACAGCTAACAATATAGATTAAATTTAAAAAAAAGTGTCTAGTTTTCACTGCATAAGCATGAACACGGAAAATTCAAGTGTTTCTTTTAAACTTTAATTGTAGTAAATACAGTAAATTAGTTATTATTATTTTGCTTTATTTTTATCTGTAGGTATGCGTTATGATTTATCAATTTTCCCTTTTCATGCTGTTTGGGTTAAAAAAAAAAAATATATATATAAGATGATGACGTCTTACTATTCAGTATATTTGTTAGCATGAACAGAGAAGCTTACGAAATTTAAGCATTATATTTTAAATATTTTATTTGGCACTTATAATTTTTGTCTTCTCTTTTCTTGCTTTATTTTGAAAGGTAAATTTTTTTAAATTCAGTATTGCAGTGCATATTTATTTTATATTGATATTTAGGTGATTAATTGTTTTCCATACAGAAAATAAAATGTCATTTAGTTAAAATGTGTTTGTGATAGGCTAGGCATATTAACATTTATTGCCCTCGTTTCCAAAGGTGCATTATAAAATTTTCTTGGCTATTATTTGATAGTTATTTATTGATTTTTTTTGCTTGTATTCAGCATTTACAAGTGAATATTATTTTTGCATGCATATTATTGGAAGATGTTGCAGTGATTTTGTGCTGTTTTCTATATAATATCTGAGGGTGTATAATTTTTTTTTACTGTATGAATATTTCAGATACTGCATACTTTTAAAATAGACAGAAATTTTTTTTTGAGAACTTCCAATTTTTTTTCTTCTCTTTTAATCTGCTCATTCAAAAAAAGAGAAAGGGAGAGAAAATGTTTGTTTTGAATTCTTTTTCTTGCTTTTTGCTCTAATACAGTAACTAAATTTTAAATTATTGTGCCATCTTTTATATTTTTTTTAAATTCTTCTTTGGCTACTTTTTCCAACATTTTTGAAAAATGTCACAGGCCGATAGCCATCCAGAATTAGAAGTATCTATGGCTGAATTAAAATGTTCTCTGCCGTACATGTTTGAGGAAGCACTTAACAGATTTGCGGAAAGGGTAAACACAGAATTCCCTATACTACAGGAACAAATTGGTAGTAAAAACAATGACACTTTAGTTGAAAATATATCTTCTATGCATAAGAAATTTTTATGGGAATTTCAAATGTTGGGTAATTTTTTTCAGGTTATAAAAGATGATTATGTTAGGTTGCAGAATAAGAACAAATGTTTACAAATTGTTAATACAAAAATTTTGGAAAGATTGCACGCACTCACAGTAAAAGAGAAACATAAAGCTGAAATTAATGAGACGTCTTATCAAAATCAAAGCACATCCGAGGCATACAGTGAAATACTATCATCTAAGCGGATTGAAACAACACAAATAGATAATTGTGAAATCAACAGTCTGACTGAAAATTCCTTGCAGCATAACTCAAATATTATTTCTGATTTGAAATGCCCACAACAAGATGTTACCACTTCTCCCATAAATAGTAACTTTTCGTCCCCTTTTAGGCATGATTTGTAGCCAATTTCAGTTATAATTTGTCAGTTGCCAGAAAATTTTAATATTCCTGATATTCTTTTGGCAATTTCTGACTTAACTGGTATATCTACACCTTCTATTCAATTTCAACAAAAATATAAGATGAAATATGTTGAGTTATTTAATTGGATATTTCTAATGCCCCCAAAGATAGCTAAAAGATTAATTATTCAGGGCGAAATCAAAATTCAGTCTACTGGTTACCCTGTAAAAAGATACGTTTCAGTAAAAAGATGTTTTACATGTCAAAATCTTCTTCATCAGGCAAAATCATGCACAGATAAAATTAGGTGTCCTGTATGTGCCTTATCACATAAAGATCCTCATTGTTCAAACAACCCAAAATGCATTAATTGCATTAGATGTAATGAGGTAAACAACACAAAATTTAACGTTTTCCATACAGCTTTCTCACATAGATGTCCTACTGTAAAGAGATATATAAAAGAGCAACGGGAAACCTTACACAACTGCAATTCATTTCATTGAACACATTTTTTTTATATAGATATAAAAAAAAAAGACCTCTTTACAAGATAAATTATTTTTTTTTTCTCTTGCTGCATTTTGTATTGTGAAGGATTCTTTAAAAAGAAAGTTCATTTAAAAAAAAAAAAAAAACATTTCACTGTGTTAGACAGTTATGTACATCTTAATAATTCACCATATGGCATTAGTGATATTTTATTTCACAGGTAACACTTAACTACAAATTTAAATATATTTTTTTTAGAAATTATGTGTGTACTGTTAGGTATACCTTTTTCTCATTCGATTATTACTGCAGGAATGGTCGGATGATTAAAAGATTGTATGGGAGAGTAAAATACATTGATGCAGGTCATCAGTTTTTTTATTCTCGCTTGTAAAGATTTTGGTAGTACAGGTGTACACACAAACACTGTACAGATGTGTCTTCTTCTTTTTGCACCAGTTACACTTAAACGATTTTAGATATTTTTTTTCTACTTTGGTAATTTGATAGATACAAGTGATGGAAACATCACATTTCACTCTTTACATTCAGTTTTGGTTTTGGAATTTACATTTTCACAATATAATTTAATAACATTTTCTATTTTGTCTCTTACTTAACATTTATTTTAAAAATTGACGGTACTTTTTAAAAATTTTTTTGGACAACATTAGTTCATGTGCTGCACTTAAGTTTTAGATAGATACACAATTAGTTAATGTGAAATCACACATTAGTTCATGAGATTATTTACACAATTAGTTCATGAGATTAGTTACACAATTTAGTTCATGTGAAAACACACATTAGTTCATGAGAATAATTACACAATTTTGTTCATGTGAGATTACATTTAGTTCATGTGAGTTTATTTTAGTTCATGGGTATATTTACACAATTTTAGTTCATGTGAGAATACACTTTGTTCATTAAGATATTATCATACATTGGTCATGAGTTTGTCACACTTTGTTCATTGAGATAATCTAAAACTTTCACACTTTGTTCATATGTTTATACACTTAGTTCATGGTGTCAAGCAAAACTCTGTATCATTATATAATCTAGTGATATTAATTCATTAATTATGTAATTGAAATCACATTCACATTCACAAGAATGATTTTGAAGTTTTGTGTTTGTACACACGTACCGTTATTTTTTTACTTCTACATCTTATGTCAGGTTTTCGTTTTACACTACAGATTTTTTTTTTTTTTTTTTTTTTTTTTGTTTTTCTCTCTTACCCTCTATATACTAATTTTTTTTTCAGTTTGGGTAATGTCATAACTTACTAATGATACCATCACTTTCTTAATTACACAGATTTTATTTTTAGATTTACATGAAATTATCCTTCACATGACATTTTTACTTGACACATTCACTTTGCGGCAATTAACCTGTAACAGTTCCTTTTTAACACTTTTGTTATAGACTCCTTGCTTGTAAGTGGCATATAAAGTAAGGTCTCTTTTTACACTACACACAGTAAAATACAGTTTTTAAATTTTTTTTAATATACTTGGTAGGATGTTTTTGTTTGCTTTGTTTGTTTGTTTTTAAAAGTTTTGCAGAAATTATGACACAATTTAACTATTGTACATTGTTTGCACATACATCTTAAATTTTTATGCAGGAGATAACTAATTGGCTGTACATTTTTACACATACAGTTAATCTACAGTTTAATTTCATTGTTTACGCAAAGATGGTGACTTGTTGCTATTTTTATTTATAACATAAGGTAATTTTATTTTATCTGACATGACATTTGATATCCTTACATGTTGTTTTTTTCGAAAAATTTAGTCAAAGGCATAATGCTAGCTGTTATGTACACTTTAGTTATTTTTTTTAACGCTATTCAAATAGAGTCATTAAACTAAATCTTTGGCATTTTCTCACATTTGAAATTTTTTTAATTAGTGAGTGAAAGTCTCACGTTGTCTTGTGACGGATACATACACTCATTTGACATGAAGAATTTGTTTTTTTTTCTATGCATTTTACTTTCTCTTTCATTCTTTTTCTTGGAACATGTTTGGCTTGGCATAACTTCTACATTTTTAGCGTAGAATTATGCAATCTGCTGAGCACTTGTGCATTTTATACACACTTTTGTTACCTTAATACAGTAATAACTTTGGCAGATACAACTTTATTTTAATTTTAACCCTTAGTTAACCATTAAGTCATTTTTACAAGCAGTTCATGTGTTGCATATTTGTTTATGTTGCACAACATTTGCTTATTTAGAATACATTTTGTGCATCCATATACATACATTACACTAGTTCATGTCTTGATTTACATTTTTTGTTCATTTGATTTTACACATTGTACTTTGCTAACGATTTATTCGGCAGTATTTCTTTTTGTTTTTTTTTCTTACAAGTAGTTCATTGAGTAATACACACTGGCTGGTTTAGAGTTTAACCAGGGTTTACACACACATTACAAGTAGTTCATTTGTTTTTTAACCCTTATTCACTACATTTTGATGATAACTCATTAATTATGTAGTTGAATCTCACTCGTTGTAAGTGTCTTGGGTTATTACACATATACTGTCTGTTTATTTTGTTGGCAATTACATTACAATTTTAGTTCATTCAGACATTAATACATAGAGTTCATGTGATATTATACAATTTGTTCATGTGTTTACTTACACGTTGTGTATGCTTGCATACACTTTTGTTCATGTGTTGCATTACAAGTAGTTCATGAGTTTGGGAGTTTGCTCCCCCGCCCTCCACACACATACAGTTTCTCCTTTACTTTCCTAGCTTTTAAATTTTACACCATGTTTCAATATTAAAATACTTCTTTTTAACAGTTTTTTTGTGTTTGCATAATGTCATAATATATCAATGACAACATCACTTTGTCTATGTACAAAGATTTTAAAGTTACAAGGAGTTATCCGTCACATGACATACTAAACTACACATACATTTTGAATTAGTTTATTTTTTAACATGTTACATTTTAACACTTTGCTTAGATACTTCTTACTTGAAAGTGGCAGATCGAGTAAGGTATCTTGTTACATTATATAACATTTAGATACATTTTTCTTACTTTTTTTTTTTTTTTTTTCATATTCTTGCATGGAGTAAAAAAAAAAAAAAAAAATTACTCTAGTGATTACACAGGCACTTCATATCATGCAGAATCTTGAACACAAGATGGGACATTTTAATTATTACACAGAAATACAGGACGGCAGTGTGTAAATTTATCAAATGCTAACTTATATTATACTTTGACTTCTTGTTACAGCGGGTTATAGTTATAGTGCAGGTATCTAAAAAAAAATATATACTCTTGTTATTTAAGGCAGAAGCCCTAAGCTGACGCCATAATACTTGTGGTCTCCACAAGATTTAGGGCTACACCTGTTTGCCAGCGTGCTACATGCACCCCTTTTTGGTAGTCCTGTGCCTTGTGCACAAATTTTTCTTTTCATATACGATTCATCTTTATTGTAATACAGTACATTTTAACTTTTATTTTATATATATACATACAATACTTTTCTGTGTTCCAATTTTTTTTTTTTTTTAAGTTCTTATTGGTGTGTTTTGTTTTAATTTGCTTGCATTTCGTATGAAATTATGATCTCATTGTAAGATCACATTGTGAGAAGTTATAAAATATATCTAATGTAAATACTTCTCTTTGGAATCATGACACAACGAAAAAGCTGGTACCAGCACCACAAACAGCCACATAAAAAGCATAGGATCCTAACTCTTCGTCAAACGTGGCACATTTTTTTTTTCTCTTGTGGCATATTGAATTGATAAATAAGATTTGTTTTAAATATGAGCGCTCAGTCATGAATAAATATTATTATTGGGTCATTCCATGTCACTTCATCCAGACCATGTCACCCACCGTCACAGATTTCTATGAAATTTTAAACATAAAAACAATGTCTAAAGATATGCTGTTACACGAAATTTCAGTTTAAAATAATAATTTTTTCATGAGTTACAAGCATTTAAAAATACCCCTCTCACTCAATTTTTTGCAGAAAATGATCTTCCGTTACACATGTAATGTTGGATAAAAATGCTCATTTTTCTAAATATTATTAATAAAATTAGCTATATATTTTTTTAGAGATTCTTAATAATGTATTTTATTAAAAGAATGGTTTATAAAACTTTTTAGAACTCGAATATTGTTTTTAAAAAATATTTTATCTAAGGACTTAAGAAAAATATGAAAATATGTAATTCATTTTTTTTTTTACATGTGCTACCCATTTGATTTGGCTGATTTTTTTTATATATATAGTTTAAAAGGAAACCATTTAATAATAAAAAAATTAGGTGTTTTTTGAAATTCTTGAGAAAAAAAAAATTTTTGTTAATTTTACAGAATATATCTAAAGTATTGTTAAAGTTCAAAATTCTTCAAAAATACGTGTAATAATAATAAACAAATATTATAATTAAACTATAATTTTGTTTCTAAAAACCTTTTTTAATGTTAAATAAATTAAAGTATAAAATTCATATTTCTGTTACAGAAAGTTAACAGCACAGATGTCATATACGCCCTATATTGGCACGATTTTTTTCTGACGCCAAAGTCATGTACGCAACGGGTACTTAACTGGTGCCAAAGTGTTGTTATTTTGTTTGATATGGTAACTCGGATGTTGTTGTTTATGCTGTTGATGTTTTCGCCAAATTGGCATAGGAAAAAATCGCGTCAATATGGGGCGTATATGACATCTGTGCCAAATTAACTTCCGCTATGTATTCAAATAAAATTTCCATTATACTAACTCAGAAACAACCAGTAAGTATAAACTGATTTATAAAGCTATATTCATTCAAACAATCTAAGCTTTGCATCTTCTTTAAAAAATGTGGAAAGTATAAATTTATAGTTTAAGTTTTGTTTCACCTATAGTCTTCAAAATGAAATAAAAATAAAGTAATAAAAACTTAAATAATCACTGGTATATTGAGATTATTTAGAGCATAGATTATGATGAAAAAGATGCAAATATAAAGTTTATGCATCCCAACGGACCTTCCACTTCATTTTGCTGGTTAAATATTGATTATTGCAATGTGCCCTTCAACCATATACAGTAGAAGATCTTTATAACGCAAACCTAAAAACGCAAGGTTGTGCGTTATATAGAATTTTGCGTTATATGGATCACATCATTAAATTCACCTTGTAAACATGGCCAAATATGTCTGAAACATATCAAAATACATTAGAATGTCTTTATACTGCATTCCTTGTTACCAAGAGTTATCCAAATTATAATTGTTTGAATAATATAGATCTGACATTGTTAAATTTACTTTATAAACATGATCCAAATATAACTGACACAACCATTCCTTATATTAAACGTTTTCAAAAATGTTTATAGTAATAATAGCATTTTTTTCAGTAAAAAGGTCTTAAATTAGAAGATAAAGTTGAACTAATGTGTCAAATTTAGTCCTCTAGAGAGTAACGGTATTTTACAATGTGAAAATGCAGGTGCTTTTTAACTGCAAAAATCATTGTTTACATCTGAGAAGTTGTGCGTTATATGGAGAATTGCGTTATATAGAATTGCGTTATAAAGATCTTCTACTGTATTATAGTAGCACTGAATTGACTACTGCAACAAGACAGCCATATGCTCTTTCAAAAGAATCTACTGAAACAATCAATCGTAAGTGGAGCATTTATAAAAAGCAATATCTAGTGAAATAATATGGTGAATTTCTATTTCCTATTTCCATTTAAATTTATCATAAACACCTTTAACCATTCAATTATAAAAAAGTGCAAATCTGGCACAGAAATAAATCTAATATTTGAAATTGGTTAAAACTTGAAAAACTTCTGTCTCATATATGTAAGTAAATTTTTTATGTATATATTATATCAGTAACAAAGAAAAAAAAGTATGATTTTATTACAGGATATAGAACTTAGAATTTTATGTAACATATTGTTAAATTATACACAAAATTTATCAAAATAAATCTTCATTCATTTGCTTTTTTAATAACTTCATTATTTTTACCTTGAATTGCTACTAATTCTACTTAATTTATTTATAATAATTTTATTTCTGTTTATGAAGTTAAAAGACTTGATGTTAGTTTTAAAAGTCAATCCTCTTATAATATCATATATTAATAATTGAAAACTATTTTGACAAAAACTGTCAAGATGCCACACCCCCTCCCAAAAAATAAATGTTTAAATCTAGCATTAGTTAGAAAAATATGGCACTTATGTTTATTTTGACGGGATATTGAAAAATCTATCTAAATATGTATCTCATGAATCTTTGGAATGTAAGGGGAGGGGCGTCCAGAATTTACCAGTTGATTGATTATTAATAAAGTTTATCAGTCTCCAGATCATCTTTATGCTAGATTATTTCTTTATATGTTTATATGTCTTCAAAATACATGCATATAAAAAAAAATCTAAGAATTTTTTTTTTCTCAAGTTTTTCAAAAAACACCTCTTTATTTATTTATTTTTTTTTTTTAGAAAAGATTGACTAATAAATAGCTCATAAAAAAATATTTAACAAAATAAAATGGGTGGTACATCTAAAAATATTTTTTCTTTTGAAATTCATACATGAAGTGTCAATTTTATATGAATATTCAAAAAATCTCAAAGAAAAATTTTTTTCTCAAGTTTTTCAAAAAACACCTCTTTAATTTTTTTATTGAGAAAAGATTGACTAATAAAGAGCTCATAAAAAAATATTTAGCAAAATAAAATGGGTAGCACATCTAAAAATATTTTTGTGAAATTCATATATGAAATGTCAATTTTATATGGGTATTCAAAAGTTCAAAAATTAAAAAAATATATTTGTTGTAAAAAGAAAATAAAAATTGGTATTACTTTATAAAATAAATAATATAAAGAAAGTTCCGCCAAAAAATTTAACCATTTTAATTATTTGGTAAAGAGTTATGAAGTTTTTTGTAGAACCATACAGAAAATAAACACTTTAAAAATGTTCATAGAAAAAGAAAAGTGTCACATGATCAGATGCTTATAATTTGAAATATTTTAATTGGATTCAATTAAAATTTCATGTGGTAGCATCTTATACATGTATGTTTTCATGTTCCAAGTTTCGTCAAAATCTGAGATGGTGGGTGACATTTTGTAAAATTGCTGGATGATTTGACATGGAATGACCCTATTTTGAATTATTTGAAAGCAAGCAAATATGTTTATATACTACCTTTCTATTTTATTACTTAAATTACTGGAAATCTTGGTCTAATAGCATTTTAGAGAAACAGGTTCAAACATTTTTCTGTTATTGGATACAAAATTTTTTTATATTTCTATGTAGATTGTATACTCTGTATGTGCGAAGGTGGACAAAGGATTTTAAGTAGATATAAAGCTGCAACGTACACGTTTCAGCTTTCTTCTGTGGTCGGGGTGAGTTATGTGACAGCGTTTCTGTCCCATACCTATAATTTTTATTCAAAATTAATTTAAAACATAATTTTTACTTTTAAATCACATTATCCTCCCTCCCCCCCTCTTTCTTATGCATCTTTCTTATGTAATTACATTCATTTCTCAAAACCATTCAGCTTTTATTAAAAGGGTTTTGCTTTCTTCTTTCTAAAAACATCTTTATTTCCAGCCGCAAAGATTCATTCTTTTTTTTTCCTTTTCCTTATCTGTCAGCTACCGCTCCCAGTGCAAAGAAATAAATAAGAATTAAATGGCACATCTGCTAGTATCAAGGTCTGCATTTAATTCCATCGGATTTTTGTGCGCCACATTGACAAGAATTTTTATCTATACTAATACGTGAACGTTGCATATGTATTAACAATTAAAAAAAAAAATGAACAGATCTTATGGAAAGCATGTATTTATCGTGCTTTGTGGTCGAGCTAAAAGCCAGATGCCTGTGATTTCCAGAATTTTTCTCAGGCAGCGGTCTTCTTTGTAAGATCTGTTGTATAAACAAGTTTCGCTTTTCTGACGCATTTCTCATCGTATTAGAAGCGCTTGCTTGCAATCCCGGCCTCCCCGTCCGATTGTATCACCACATTTTTGCGGTAATGTTTATCGCCAAGACCCTTTGTTCATTTTCGCGCAGTCACCAAAAGTTGTAAATTGGCGATTCTGTGCAACGCCAAGATTTCTTGACTTCTTGCAAAAACTTGACTTCTGTTTCAGCTTTCGAGATGTAAAGTTGTCTAAAAGAAAAGGCGCTTCGGCGCCTCATGTATTTATGGGGGTCTCTCTCTCCCATTTTTTTAACTGAACCACCTAACGATGCTTTTAAATAAAGAGTAAGTCCAGTAAATTTTATAGTTGTAGTTTTTTTTTTTAGCATTTAGAACCCGGTCTTCAATCAATGCTACAATAATATGACATGTTACACAATGTACAAATGATGTACATCAATTTTTAGATGTTTTTATGTTAATCCATTAATATGTGAATAAAATGCACCATTTTCAGCTGATTATATTATGTTTGGCTCAGTTTGTGACGATTTGAAAACAGACGTAAAAAAAAACCCATGCGGGAACTAAAAAAAAAACCCATGCGGAAACTAAAAAAAAAACCACTTTTTTACATATAAATAAATGGTGGAGCATACATTTTTTCTCTAAAATATTAATTAAAGGAAAAAAAAACAATAAATTATGCAAATTTAATGCATATTAAGCATTTTTAAGAATTTGTACAAGTTATGTCATACCTTTCCCACCACCTTTGTTTTTGCAAAAATAAAACCCATCCACTTTTTTTATGTGCACAAAGATATCCTTTTACTTTTATATCATACATTGTTTTAATGTTTACAAGCTTATTTTATTCTAATCATTATTTTGCTTTTTTATGCAAATTTTATTATGCGATTCTCAAGTTCACTGTTCAACAAGGACGAAACTTTCTGACACAGTTCCTCATTTTTAAACATAAAGGTACAAAATTGACAGGGCTGACTAAGCGATTTGGAATCAAAATGAGTTTTACGTTTTCGACAAATTACTTATCAAGTTACAAGCGATTTTGGTACCATGACGACTGGTTCTTCGCCTCTCTTTGGGTGGTTTTTCTCCTTTTGTCTGAAAATTTGGTTCAAAACGGCAACTTTGACATTATTCTCTGAAAGATCTTTTATGTTTACCAAAAAATGGAACATTTCTGTAGTTTCTGAATAACACAGTGCCAATTTCAGGCGTTTCTACTTTCTGAACAAGTATTAATTAAAACTTGTGTGATTAAGTTGCCCCTTTGATTGCAAAAAAACTGAAAAAAAAAAAACTTTTTTTTGCAGAATTGTATTTTAAAAATAATTAATAGTGAAAAAAAACCTTTACTGTCTAATATTTTGGTTTCTAGAAGTGTTTTTACATGTGTTTTTTTTTTTAGGTAACATGGGTTATTTTTAGGAAAAAGTGGGTTTTTTTCAAATTCTTCTTTAATTGACTGCCATTTTGTAATATATTGACAGAATCAAAAATACTATACATTAAAATCTTAGTCAGAACAAGCTGTGACAATGAAGCTACTTCAAATTGTTTTGTACTTTTTATTAAATTTTATATAGAGAAAAATTCAAAAAGTGGGTTTTTTTTTTTTTTTTTTTTTAGAGGACAGCACTTAATAAACTTGTAAAGTGACAAACATTTTTAATCAAACTTTTCTTATAAGCTTTAAATCTATATGGCAGACTAACTAATTTTACTAAAATTAGCTGGGGAAAAAAAAAAAAAAAATGTTAGTTTTCTGTCTTCATCTTTTCCAAGCCTCTTATTTTTAAAAATAGCCAAAATGGATCAGGGTTGGCAAGTTTCTGCCAGAGTGGTTAAAACCAGCGGTTATAACCGGTTAAAACCGGCATGGCAGAAACTAAGAAATAATATTAATAAGAATTTTAATGTGCAATGATTCATAATTCACACAATCACATATGTATTTGATATGTAAACAATTAAGTTAAAATTTAAAATTAAAGATTATGAATGTTATTCAAAGTTGCAAAAAAGTTTCAAAATGATCATATAAATATGTTTTGTTTCTATAATACTAATTTTCTTTCACTTGAAAAACAGAAATTTTCATAATGGCTGTCTGATGCTGTACAAGTTTAACTATTAATATTATTGTTTAGAGTTGAATTTCTATTTAAAAGTAAAAAAAGAAATTTGCAAAAAATTCTGTGATATTTTAACAAAAGTGTTTTTCAGAGTATTTTTAAATAAATAATGCAGTGCAATAACTTAAAGATTATGATTATTGTGAAAACATATAAGTAAATAATTGAAGCACAATAAATAACAGAAAAAAATTTAATGAACTATCTTGTACAATTATTTTACAATATTGAAAGAACAAAATTGCCACTCAAATATACCATTATTACTTTTTCCACAGAACATTCCATAGCACAGGACGGATTTTGCTACAGACTGTTTCTTAATTTGTTCTGAATAAAAGAAAAGTTCAAAAATATTCTTTCAAAACTGTCATTACTTGCTGGCAATGTCATTATTGAGGATGCAAAATTTGAAAAATCCTCATTTTCACCAGTATTCATTTTTAAAGACGATCACCACACAGAAGGCAAGACATTTTCTAAGGCTTCCTTCGAGAAATGTGTTTCTGGGACAGGAGTCGATTTTGCTTCAAAGGATATTATATATGGCACAAAATTGGGATTAATATCAGAAAGCAATTTCCTTGCCTTTTCTCTATGTTCATATGTCAATTTCGATCCCATATACTTAGGATGAAGTAATTAAGCTGGCATATGGTAGTCGGTTATTACTGTATTAAATCTTCTTTGAACCTTTGTATTTGTTTGTGTTGTAAGCAGTGATGTAGTCGTAAAAAAAAAACAGATCGTATACGCTCTATAAGCAGAGGGTATATGCTCAAGACAGAGGGTATACCTTAGAATGTATACACAATAGCTTTTTTGAGAAACAGAGGATATACGGTGTTCCTGAAAAAAATCCAGAAGGTATACGGCGTATACCTCCGTATACCCTCCACTACATCCCTGGTTGTAAGTGCAAAATGTGATTGGAATATCTTCAACTAACTGTCTTAAATTGAAAAAAAAAAAAAGTCAGATTTGTTCCTTTGAATACTGTATTTAAATGAAATATTTTTTAAATCCATGGAATTACAAGATCCACATATAACTGTAAAATTTCTATGAAAGATATTTTTTTACTGTTATTATTAAATTATTATGTTAAATTACAGAAAGGTATTCTGAGTAAATATTGGTTATTTTTCCTTTCTTTTCATTGTTTAATTTAAAATAAGTATTGGATATAGTTTTCTACTTGATTTTTAAACTGAAATTTTAAAATACTCTAATAATTGTTTACATATAAAATTATACAATCATATTATAACAAAAATTTTATCTGTTACATAACTCATTTTTTCTAATACAAATTCTATTTATTTTTTAATTAAAACTACCCACAATATTTCCTTTGTTATTTATACTGAAAAAAATGTACTTAAGGAATTTAATACTACTAAAAAAATCTCAGATTATGTATGAAATGTGTTTATGCCAGTTGTTGCCAGTTTCTGCCGGTTAAAACCAGTTATAACCACTTTCTGCCACTGGCACGGCAGAAACCCTTTTCTGCCGGCAAAAAGCCAGCCCTGAAAATGGTAGATGAGAGCTAAAAATAACTTTTACTACTTAGATTGCTTGATTAGTTAAGATTTACTAAGGATTACATTATGCCTCAATGATGACATAATCATAAGGAATTCTCTCCATTGGTTACTCTGTGTTCTGTATGCTAATGTATGATTGGCTGTGAGTTTTCTTTGTTGTATCATGGCTATTGGGTTTAGTAAGCCTTTGTTTTTCTTGCATTCCTACATTGGGATTGGGATTTTGCATTATGATTTTATTCTGTTACCAGCAGGGTTGGCATGGTTTAAATCAATTGGCTAACCAACTGGTTTTTTAGAAAAAATCTAATATAATATTTTCTCATTTTTGTAATTTAAGTGTTTTAAATTATTGGATATAAATAATTTCTACTTTTAACCAGGGATGTAGGGGAGGGTATACACAGGTATACGATGTATACCTTCTGAATTTTTTAAGAAGCTCCGTATACCATCTGTTTCTCAAATAAAGCTATAGCGTATACCCTAACCATGAACGCTTATGATTCTAGCGTGTACCCTCTGCCTTGGTATACTCTCTGCATTTTTTACGACTACAACACTGCTTTTAACAGTCTTATCCCAGCAGTCACCGTGAGACATAGTGAGTCTAGGTTAATTTGTATGCATGTAGAATGCAAATTGCATGTGTTGATGAATATATCTAAAGCTTTAAAGAGAAAATTTAAAACATGTGAATTTAGCAAAGATAAAATAGACTAAAAATATACAATATTTTGAATAAAATATTTTCATTTGAGAGACTAAAAATATACAATATTTTGAATAAAATATTTTCATTTGAGAGACTAAAAATATACAATATTTTGAATAAAATATTTTCATTTGAGAAAACGCAGATTATTTACAATTAATAACATAAAATGACCTTTAAGATTTCAGTCAAGCTGTAAAAGAAAATTTTCTTGATTGGGGAGATTATCTTTTAAGACTGTTCTCAACTGCTCTACTCAACAAGCGCAAAACGCTTTGACACATTTACAAATTAATTTTTTAACGGAAAGATATAAAATTGGAAGGCCTGACTATGGAAGTGATTTGGAATCGAACTGTGTTTTCCATTTTTGATAAGTAAATAACTTATTGAGTTATAGGCAATTTTGATCACGTGTCAAAGATATTTGTGACCTTCCTTGAGTAATTATTCTTCTTTCAAGAGGAAATTCGGTTCAAAACGCCCACTTTACAATATTTTCTGAAAGATCTATTGCATTTGCAAAAATACGGAAAACACAGTTCCATTACATAGTATATGAATAACAGCATCTGCTAGTTTCATGCATTTCCAAACAAAAATAAATTAAAACTTATGTCATAAAGTTGCCCTTTCGGATTTGAGAACAGCCTTAAGAATAAAAAACTCAAAATATGAAGTCGAATAAGAGGACATTGAAAAATTGAGTGCTAGCGAAGCACCTGTATACTTTTAACTAAAATATGCAATAAGATATATTTAAATCATCTATTGCATAATCGAATCCACTATTTAGATCTGACAAAAAAAAAAAAAAAAAAAAAAAAAAAAAAAAAATGGGAGAAAATCAAGATAAGGTTCACTTGAGACATAATAGAAAACAGGTCTCATAAAAAGGCTTAAAAAGGTATATTGTTAATTTTTAGTTTAGACATTTAAAACAGCGGTAGAATTGATAAAAAAAAAAATCACTGGTCCCAAGGACCAGTAAACATCAGAGTTTACTGGTCCGCAGACATCGTCACTGGCCCGCTACATAAAATTCTATTAAGTTATTAAGTACCTTTAACCCTTTGGGTGATTCCCCCCCGCCTCCTCCTAGAATATAAACCAAACTTCCTTTCAGTTACCCAAAATTTTCAGCATAATAAAATGTAAAATTACAATTTGCTAAAAATTAAACAGTGCATAAACAAAAACTATAAAATTATCAATTATATATTTTATTTCCGATTCTGTATTTCAACTGACTAAGTTTTAATGCAATTTTTTATTCATTTTTTAAAATAAAATAAAATTCTGGGGTCTGTGTTTGGTTGCGGTTTTCTCACGGACGGGAAAATTTACGTTTACCCGTCGAGAGAGGGGAAAAAAGTTACTGGTCCTGCGGACCACTAAATTTTTTTAATTACTGGTCCGATTGAATTTTTAGTGGTCTCGGACCAGTGGACCACCAAGGATTTCGAACGCTGTAAAAGGTAATATGTATTATAACATAGCTTAGAAAAAAAGCCTGTGTATTAAGTCTGATGGCTATTTAAATGTTTTAGTGGATGACAACTTTTATAAATCTATTTTCCATTTTAAGATCAATGTTTTCAGTAGTCTAAAAAGCTGGCATATAGGTATTTCTGTTTATTTTACTGTTGCCCCCCTTTTTTTTTTACCTGGCAGTTTCTGAGAAGTGTCAAATGACAATATACAATACTTCTTGAATGTTTAAAGACTCTACTGCTAAATTCAAATCATTCCAGGAATTCTTTATAAAAAGCTTTACTTTTAATAAAAGATAATAATTGTCCATGTAGTGTTCTAACAGAAAAATCAGATAGCAAGTATTTCAAAGAAATTATTTTGAATAGCCATGTGAAAATATATTGTATTTATGAAACTACACCATATATTTATTTATAGTACTATAGTAATCAAAAGATTGTTTATTAAGATTTTCAAGGTATCAATGCTCCACTATGTAGAGCATTTTATTCATGGAACATAAGACATAGCTTTACTAAAAATGTTTAAATTATTTCAATTTTCTACATAATTACTGTAATTATTTAATTTAAATTATTTTTAAATGAAGTTATATTACTTATATATCCAACAATGTTTATTTTTATCAATAAATATGCATGTATATGTAATAGGAAAATATATGCAAAAAAACCCAGTTTAAACAAAAAACAAAACAAACAAAAAAAAAAGAAACTTTTTTTTTTACCAACCCTGGTTTTATCTAAGTAAAGTATATTTAATATTTTTTGCTCCGTTGGGCAAACATGTTTGGAGAAGGCCAAATGAAGAGTCCAAAAAAAAAAAAAAAAAAAAAAAACTTGCAGCTGTTCTTACACAATGGTGGTAGATCTGTAATGATATGGAGATCAATGTCAGCTGCTGGATTAGGTTACCGTCATATCATTGACAGAATAATGAATCATTATTAGTATTTACAATTTCTGGAAAAAAAAAAAAAGTTAAAGATAGTGGTCAGAATTTAGGTATATTTAAAACAAGATGATAGTTTTCATTTTTATCAACCCATTGATCCGAAGCATGAAGGCTTAAATGTTGTGGTTGCTTTATAATTAATTACCTTCATGTTATAGATAACACCCCCTGAATCTTCAGACTTATGTAATTAAAAATTTATAGCCACATTTGGAAAAAAAATTATACCATTTTAACACAAAAGCTTAAAAAAATATATTAAAAGAATTATCAAAAATTATTCTTAATTATTGGAAAAAATTGGTCCATTCAGTGCTTTATAGATTAAAGACTGTTATAGCAAATAAAGGTTTACCAAACAAATATTAAGCTTTGATTAAATAATTCAAATTAATTAAAACAATTTATTATGAGTTTTATGTTGAGGTTACTTTTTATTGTTTTTTGAACTTTAATTTTTTTTTTTAACTTATGCAAAATTATTTTTTATTTATATGTATTCTAAATAAATAATTAATATTTTTTTTTGATAATTTTCCTTTTATTATACATCAAGTCATAGTGTGTGAAACAAGTAAGTAGTACCTATCTGAGGTTTTACTTTGAGCCAATTGTACTTTATATGCAGCTATTTTTGCTACTATTTTTCCTTTGATGGCTACTAAGGCAACTATTCTGAATCATGTTTGAAATGGCAGTCCTGCAATTGCCACTTGAAGATAAATATTATTTTAAGAAATGGGCTATGTAACCAAAATAATTATTTAAAAATACTTTTAATAAAATATCATTGTTTGCTGCCCTAAAGAGTCAGCCGAAAAGGAAAAAAGTTCAGTTACAAGCATTGTAAAGTTGTGAATAAATGGTTGTTTTAAATATTGTCATTAAATAAAATAGGGAAAATTTATCAAATGTTACTTCTAACTCCTGGGACATTTCTTAATCAGTACTATTTTTTAAAGTTTAAAAGCAGCAAATTTGATGCTAACTGTCACTGTCATTCATAATAGTTTTGAATTATCGTTGTGGACACTTTATGCTATTTTTTAATTTATTACAACTCACGAGATGGTATTTTTTATCTAACTGCAAGCAATAATAATTTTAAAAAAATGCATTGTGTTGCTTTGCCATTGATTTCCTTTGTAACTGCATTAATTTTTTACAGGGCACAGCCTATGTCTTTTATATCTAAAGTGGAGGATTTTGAAGTTAAAAATGAGCCTATCTTACAATATTTGAAAGGAAGTAAAGAAAGACAAGATCTTTTTACTGCTATTTCCAAGTATAATGATAACTGTGTAGAGATACCCATAGTTATTGGTGGGGAGGAAATTCGTTCTGGTGATGTTAGCTATCAAGTTATGGTACGTGATTAATATATATATATATATCTTTCAATAAAATTTTCTATAAGTTTTTTTTATGTCTTGATTGATATAAGTATTTAGTGTACTAATTTGTTCATTTATTAATTAGAACACTAATTTTGCATTTAAAAAAATGTTTGTGTGACATGTGGACTCCACGAATAACAATGAATTTTTATGCTTTATTTCTATTTTGTGATAGTAAAAAGCAGGGGCGTAGCTACAAATATTTTTTCAGGGGGGGGGGGGGGGGGATTAAAAAATTTACCAACTTTAAACAAATTGTTTTATTTTTCAACTGAAATGATATGTACAATGTGTGTTTATGATAAAAAATCCTTTCCAAAGAAAAATACTGAAACTAAAAACATAAAAATTATAATTGCTGTATATATTCGCGTATTAGTCGACCTCCTAACTTTCGAATGCAAATTCTTCAAAAAATCAAAAACCCGCGTATAAGTCGATCTCCTAACTTTTTACTTCAATTCTGTGCAAAATCAAACCAAATATTTCACTTGCCTATGCGTAAAAGTAGTAAGTAAATAAAAATAAATCATTGAAATTTTTTTTAATGATAAATTATTATTATTTGTATATTTTCTGTAATATTTTATTATTCATACACGTAAAAAGTCAGAATTTTGCAGTATTCGAAGTTTTATTTTTTATTTTTTAATTGACTCGCGTATAAGTCTACCCCCCAAATTTGCTTGCCAAAAATTGTCAGAAATTCCTCGACTTATACGCGAGTATATACGGTATTGGTTTGTTTAATGAAAGTTTAAATACACATCTGTCATATAATAATTAAAATCAAAATTAGATTAATTTCTATTTTTCTATCTTAGAATCATTGAGCACGAAAATAATAAGATACCCAATTGCAAAATGAATAGGTCAGGAAGCAATTTCAAACAATACAGTAAATGTAAGATTTAAACCTAGAAAAATTGCATATATTTAGAGAAAACCAGGCATTAGTTTAAGGTTTGCAAATTTTTTGTCTCCTATTATGTACGAGTCATAACCGCACTTCGTATCGTCATGTTATAATGAGAAAGGAACAAAGATTTGGAAGAAATAAGGGAATAGATTAGAGACACTGTTGATGGGTGTAAAAGTAGGGAAATTCAAGTCTGGTAGGAGTATGATATTTTCGTACCACAGAGAAACACAATGAGAAATTGAGTCTGGCTGCTTTTTGTATTTCTTTTGATAATTCATAGGCTTAACCAGGGGGGGGGGTGCCCCCGCTTCCGCAGACTCAAGCACAGTTATTTTTAAAAATCGAAATCTACAAAAGAAAAAAGAAGTGAAAGCAGAGTTCAATTAGTTTAGCAAATTAAGTTTAGTTAAAAAAACTAACACCCTAAGTTTTGAAATGTGATAAAAAATGAAACCCTCGTTCTTTTTTTCTTTCTTTCTTTTCTTTTTAAAGAAAATTATGTTGTTTATCTTTTTTAAAACTAGACCATTTATAAGAATCTGTATTACTCTAGTAAGTCAAAAAGGTGGCTTTATAATTCCACTTTGATGTCTTTTGTTTCTTGGAATTTTTTTTAAAGCCGTTCCTTCTATTGCATGTTTTTGCAATTTCATGAGAAATTAACGCAAGTTCTTAACGAACTAGAAACTATTTGTCTCCTTGCTTTCGTAGTTTAAAGTCTAGAGAGAAGCAAATAAATTTGAAAGGGAATGCAGATGTGAAACAATAATTCTAAAATGCAATTAGCCAGGGGAAATGGGAGGGGATGGGGGTGGGGGTACATTGAACCTGCCTCCTTTGAAAATGAAAAATATCACAGAAAATTCAAATTAATCTGGAGGTTGGTTGATTGTTTGAATTTCGTGTTTCGCGGCCATTTTTTGACATTCGTAAAAAGAATATGGTTGCTGTCTTTCAAGTCAATATAGTAATTTTTTTCCTCTGAAAATTTTTATACGATTTTTAGAGCCTCTTCTCGTTTCGCAGCGTTCTTTTGAAAGAGGAAAAAGAACCCGGTTTCAATCTTTTAGCCCAGTGCAGTAAATTTTGACTGAATTCGCGATTTTATTCTGCGATCATTTCATGATATTTACGATTTTTTCCCAAAATCGTTTGACGAAATTCACGTCTTTCTACACGATTTTTTGTAGAAATCTACACTTTTCACCGCTAACCTTTGACAAAATTCGTGTTTTTTACCACAATCCTTTGACGAAATTCACATTTTTTACGGCGATATTTTGACAAAATTCACATTTTTTTAGCACGATCCTTTGATGAAATTCGCTTTTTCTTTACGCAATCTTTTGACAAAATTCGAGCTTTCTTTCTACGATCCTTTGACGAAATTTTCGTTTTTATCACGATCCTTTGACGAAATTTATTTTCTGTTGCGACTGATTGACGAAAGTGATTTTTTTACAGGGAGATCATTTGTCGAAATTCGCGATAGGATTGCTCGACCAATCGGGAAAATTCTCGATATTTTTCATGTCAATTAACAAAATTCTCTACTCTTTTCTGCGATATTTTGACGAAATTTGCAAAATTTTTTCATCAATTGTTTATCGAAATTCATAATTTTTTTGCGCAATCTTTTGACGAAACTGGCGATTACTTTTTGCACTCTTTTATCGAAATTCCCAATATTTTTCCACGATCGTTTGAAGAAATTCTCAAATTTTTCTGGGGCCGATTCACGAATTGATTTTAAGAAATGGCATAAAAGAAATAAAAATCACAGACTTCAAATTGTTTTAAAAGTACTCACTGAAGAATCGCAGGTCTGTGAAGAATTTGGAGGGGGGAAATACTGCACAGCATTTTTTAATTATGCGGGACTTACTTTTTCTGTGCACAAATCGCGCAATCCCGCACGTTATTTCAAAGCCTTTACCTCAAAGAAAACTTCATTACTAGAGGAAATTCGTTGGTTGGTTTTTTTTAAACGAACATAGAATTAAACAAATCTAGGATCGGGGCGCTGCCTTCAGAAACGTACTCCCGAGCAAACTACAACCTCTTCTATCTCAAAACAAGCAAATCTTGAATTATTGCACTTTTTATTTCGACCAAAATTAAATTTTCAGCTTTCTTATAAGAACTGATTTGACATTATTCTTCCAATTCGAATTCAATCACGGCTATTGCAAAAATTACCAGAGAATTTTTTCTGTTTTAAAAAAAGTCAAAAAATCGCCTCAAAGCACGAAAACACCCGCTAAAAATCACATAAAAAATTCAGAAAAGATTTAAAAAAAACACAGGGAATGAAATTAACTATTTGGGTCAAAGATTTAAACCGGATTCCTTTTAGGAATGTCGAAAAAAAATCATCGCAAATTGCGAAAAAAACCCTCTAAAAAAACATTAAAAAATTATTAAAAATGGAAAAATCGCTGTAAGAATCTCGAAAACACTTTATTGAAAAGAAGACAAAGTTTACTGGATAAAATATTGAAATAGGATTCTTTTTTACTAATTTGAAAAAATTGTCGCAAAATGCGAAAAAATTCACATAAAAATTAATTGAAAAATTCCAGAAATTATCTTCGATATGTGTTCAGGCATACAGATCCTGTCAAATCTCATGGCTGTGCGGGCTGCATTATTTTTTTAGAGTTCAGCGCGCGCGCGTATACACACACACAGAGACAGACAAGTACCTATCTTTATAGTCGCATCATGATAGTATAATTTGTATCATCTTGATAAAATTTAGTGTATATTATCATGACCTGTTTTACCTAATATATTCGACACATTCTGAAGTAAAAATATGAATTATCGTAATTTACGGCCTGTAATCCGCGGATCAAACAATTATGTTTGGACCCAGAAATCTTGTTTCATAAAACGTAACTTGTTAAATCGCGATAAATATTTAACTTGAATAATAAAATAAAATTTCTGGGTCGAAACATGATTGTTTGATCCGCGGATTATAGGCCGGAAATTACGGTATTAATGAATATTATAATTATTTATAATATTATAATAATTATTTATATAGGCTTTCCTCCAAAATTCCTTGGGTCCCTCCGGTGATCCCTAAGAAGTGATGGAGTCACATTCTGAAAAACTTTTGTGTGTATGTACTGGTGTACCGCATGTATTATCTGACATTTATCATCTGGCAAAATTTCATGCAGCGTTCCCTGTGCCTACAGAAGTTTCCAGCATGGTTAAAGGGCTTTTTTAATCTTTATAAGAAGTTAGGGTGCAAAAAGGTTTTACACTTGTGACCACACTTAGTCACTCACTTAGTCACTGTCTTATCTCACTGCTGCAAGAACATTTACATATCTTTTTTTGCCATTAGATCTAGTTTTAATGTTTCGAACTCCTTCTCATCCCTCCTCACGCAAACAAAAATCGCATTTGAGCCTTTTTGAAAAGAAATACCACACAATTATACCTTCTAAGATGAAAACCTGTCTAAAATGGAAATTCAACCCATTTCCTGCATTTCAGTTTTAGAAGGTTTTACTATATAAGATATTGTTTGCATCCAACATGTTCAGGTTAAAAAGTCTGGGCACCCCCTCATTCAAAAGGCTGGTTACGCCTATGTAATTTGACTCATTTACTATTGCAGAACTTAGAAATGCAGCTAGCAAAACAATAAAAATTACTTTTTTTTTTTTTACTATTTAAAAAAAAAAGAAAAAAAGTCTTTCAAAAATCTAGAATTTCCCAACTCTAAGCTCAATTTTCCCAAGCTCACACATATTGGAGGGGGAGGCTCCCCCCATAACCTCCCATTGCGACGCCTCTGGTAAAAAGGTTCAGTATTAACAACTTGTCCATTATTTCAGAAGTGAGAACATTATACTCTTTTTATGCATTTTGCGATGATGAAATTTGAAATTGTTTCAGTGATAAATAATTAATTGTCAAATACTAGCTGAATAAAAAACCCATTCATTCTCTGAGCTGGGACAAATTTCTTTACTTATAAATCTCCTTTCTCTAATACCAAATAAGAAAAAAAAACATGCAGCTTAATGCAGCAGGATAGATTATGAAACATTTTCAGAATATTGTCAAGAAATTTCATTTTTTCATGCAGTGAAATGAGATATCTATATAAACAATTTTAAAAACATAAATTCCAAGTAGTGATGCAACGAATAGTGGTTTGGCCGAATAACCGAATACCGAATATTCGGCCGCCGAATAATGAATTTATTTTTGCCTAAAAGCAAAATATAGTACATACTATATGCACAATTCTTGTATACTTCACAATTAAAATGTATTGTTTTACTTAAAAAAAATTATTTATATAGAAATTTTTAATTTTTGAAAGCATTATTTTATTCTGAAAAAATATTCGGCTATGTTCGGCCTAAAAATTGCCTCAATAATATAATTCAGCCAAAAAAAGAAATTCTTAGCAAAAGTTCTTCATCAGGTACTGTCTAGTTACATTTTAATAGATATTATGTGCGTTTTTGTTACATTTAAAAATAATGACAAAATTTTAAAAGTACTAGGAAAGATAAGTTTCAGCTTTCAGATGAAATAAAAAAAAAAATAATACATCTTAATATCTTAAGAAAAACCACTGATAGAAAGAATGAAAGGAATATCCTCTACAAAGCTCACAATTAACAAAAAAAAATTTATCATTATTATTATCATTATTTTTTTTTTCTTTGCTGTCAGCAGACTATTAAGAAGTATATAGTGAATGTTTTCAGATTTCAGGGAAGGAAATATCTGCAAGGAAAAGCAAATTACATTCATTGCATTTAACAGTATCTGATGCTCTAACATACCAAAGATCAATAAATGATTTAATTGTTGTAGGTAAAAAAATCGTTTACACATTTTAATCATTCGCCATTAGCATGTTCAAGATTAACTGATATACAAATTAATGAGTTAAAAATTCCTAAGAAGAAACTAGTTCAAAGTGTGGCAACATGCTGGAGTAGCACTTATTATATGGTGGAGAGATTACTGGAACAAAAAAATGCACTTTCTCTATATGCAACTAAATTTGGAGAAATAAATAATCTGACAGAAAACCAGTGGACTATTTTAGAAAAATTGCTCAATCTATTATAACAATTTGAAGAAAAAACAAAACAAATTGCCTCGCCGAGATCATTAATTCCTGAAGTACTGAAGACATCCCAATAGTTACAGCATTAAAATCATATTTATTTAAATCTGAAGATTTTTTTTGGTGTAGGCATCATGAAAGACACTCTTCTACAAAATTTGGAGAAAACTTTTGCATCGATTCAAGACAATGAACACTATTTCATTGCAACGGTTTTGGACCCCAGATTTAAAGTGTTCTTTTTCAACAAAGATGAAGCAAAGGATGTAGGAGTAAAGTCCAAATTAACTGCTTTAGTAAGACTAAGAAAGGCTAGTATGAAACCAGTAAGAGAATGTGAACAAAATATTTCCAACATAACCATTCCATCTTCACAAGTTCCAAATTCTTTGTGGGTATGCTTTAATGAAATTGTAAGTCAATCGCAGAGTGTGAAGCTCTATAGAAAGTTCCTTTCAATGGGATGAAGTAAAAGAAATTGGTAATTTTCTTTCTCAGCCACTGCTAGAAAAACAACAGTGTCATTTGGAGTGGTTGGCGAAAAATTCAGAAGACTTTCCAAACCTTTCACAATTACCCAAAAAGTACCTTTCTGCACCAGGAAGTACCATATATAGTGAGAGATTATTTTCAGAAGCAGGTAGCATTTAGAAAAAAAAAAAAAAAAAAAAAAAAAAGAAATAGACTATCACCCGAGAATGCTGAATTATTATTATTTCTGCATCACAATCTACGTTTATTGAAAACATTTTAACTGTTTTTTAAGGCAAATATGAACAGTGCAATGCTATTCTTGAAAAAAAATATGTAAAACGTAAATGCATACTAATTAAAAAAATTTAGTTACTTACATTTCTTCCATTATTTAATAAGAAATAGTAACACACTTAAAAAAATCACTTAAATTATGTTTAACTTTTAAGCATATTTTACAAAAAAAAAAAAAAAAAAAAACCCTTTAAGTATTGCAACATATACAACTTAAATATCTTATACATATAATACATCTATATCTAATCAATCATATATTTATGTTCTTTATAGGTATAATTCAAAATATTGAAAGAAATATTTTTTTATGTAACAAGGGATAAATGTTGAACTTCCCATTATGATAAAAAAAGATTGAATTTGCTTGTACAGCTGTATTAAAACAATTTTGAATAGATTAATTTTAAATTTAACAGATTATGTTAGCTTATTACAGATACTTTTCGTACTTTCAGATGCAGCATAAAATTATTTTAATATGATTCCTAAATTAGTCTCTTATATAAAAATGGGTAGATAAAACCCATTCGGGGTATGAAAGTTAATGGAAAAAAAAGTGTTAGTTAATTTCAAATAAAATTTTCATTACACATGATGAATATAAATTGTCAAATTAAAAAGTTATACTGTGTAAATATAAAAACATTTATTACAGTATTATTCGGCCAAGGCCGAATAATGAACTTGATATTCGGCCGAAGCCGAATATTCGGCATACAGGCCGAATGGGCTGAATATTCGGCTTCGGTCGAATATTCGTTGCATCTCTAATTCCAAGCTGTAAAAATCCATTTTTTGCCATTGTTGTTGATAGTACGTTAAAACCATCAATAAATAAAAAAATCTTTAATTTTGTTATACAGTTTTATTATGCATGTAATACATTTAAACAAAAATAATGCTGTAAATGAATGATGTAAAGATTAGCATGCTTACTCTCATGCATCAGATTTTTAAAAATTAAAATCTGTACTTTTCGGTTAGCTGGGCGCCAGTGTTATATTTACATTCATATATGCATATACAGGGTGTCCGAAAAGTCTGGAAACGGTCGAATAACTCGAGAAATACAAAGCAGATTGAAAAACAAAAATATAAGTGTTAAATATTTTTAAAAAAGCTACTCAGTGATACGAAATTTGATCCCAGCAACCTACCCCCCGGGGGTCAGAGGGGGTCCAACTTTGAAATTTTGAATGATAACCCCCATTTTTTATTGCAGATTAGGATTCTACGGACAAAAATACGTAACTTTTGTTATTAACATTTTTTTCTAATCCTCGTTGATCACGGTGTAATTGAGCAAATAAAACAGATACATATTTTGGTTTTCCCAACCAGGTTTTGACACCTTGAAATCTGATTGGCCAGAACTTTTAATGTCAAAGTTCTTTTGCGGAAATAGTGTTTCTCAAACACTATCAATGAAGATTGTTTTCATGGCGCTTTATATACTTTTTCCATAAAAATTAATAGAAATATATTAAATTAGTTTTCTATTTGCATATCTTTTTATCAAGTCTATTATTTTTAAATAATAAACTGCGTATTTTGATACTTTAATGAGTAAATAAGCACCTCCCCTCCCGAACAGAAAAATGATAGTATTCAATATTTGAGGGCGGAGTGTTTTGATATTCTGTGTTTCGATGTCTTCTGCTGTCAAAAAAATCACTTAATTCGGGGCCGGATGGGAATGTATAAGTTTTTTTTAATTATTACTGTAGAATAACATAAATGAGCAAAAAAACAAACAAACATATAAAATCTTTTTGTGCTGGCTGATCAAAGGATGGGAAGTAGCGTAAATTTCAGGTGGAGAAGGGGGGAATTATAGGTTTTGATGATTGATTAGTTACTGCAACTACTGACTAGCAAGTAGGGCAGAAAACATTCAAAAATTCTAATAAATGTAATACTTTTTTGTAAATTAATATTTTTTTCTATTTTTATATTTTTTTTCCTAGTTTTAAATTTATTATTGGGTTGTTCGGGAAGTCCTGTCCGTTTAGGAAAATCAATTTGCACCGGAAAATCCTTCCCGGTAATTATTAGACATTAGATATAGGTATCAATGTCTAGTTATTAAATGATAGAATTTTCCGGTACAAATTGATTTTTTCCAAACGACCCAATAATTTTAAACAATTGAAAATTTTTGATCTTTTAAACTTTTGAATTAAAAATATAATTTAACTCTTTAAGCACTGTTGATTATTTCCTGAGGGAGAAGACGTTTTAATTTTCATGGGGGAAGGATAATGTAGTGTTTAATTATTTAGTGTAAGTGTTTAATTGTTTATTAATTATTACAATAATATAACAAATGTTAAAAAATATATAAACAAAAACGTTATTTGCAGAACAAATTAAAAACAAATCAGTTTTTTCCTACATTTTTTAAGCCTGAGAAGGGACATTTATTCATATATTTCATTCAGTTACTTCGATGTTTAATGTTATAGTTTTGTAACAAATAAGTTAGAGCTTTTGCGGGCAGTGTCCTTAAAAAAGGACTCATAATTTTTATTTTACTGGCACCCAGAATATTTAATTAAAATTTTCCATTTATAACGTACTTGAAATTAAGAAAGTTTGTATTTTCCAATAAACTCGTTTATAAATTCTGATGTCAGTCTATCATTTCATCAGTTTATAAACAGAATTACTCTGCACCGGTAAGGGTTAAACCAAATGAACATTAAAAAATAAAAACAAAATTTAAACAAAATGATAATATAAATACCTTAAAAATCCCTAAAATTTCCCTTCAAATTAAATCGAAATAAATTTTAGACTTTTAAAAATGTTTTTTTGTATTTTACATGTGCCTTATCATTTTGTACACACTCATAAGCATAATACAAAATCTGCAATACAAATATTTGCAACTTAAAAAGGAAAAAAGTTTAAAATTTATTCAGATTTCTTTTTAACGGAACCTAAGTTTTTAATGGGTTTTATGTATCATATTGTTTGATTTTTTTAAATTGTTCAATTGGTTTAACTTATTTGTTATAAAAATTTAAGAACGTAGAACTAACTGAATGAAATATATTAATAAATGCCCCTTCTAGGGCTTAATAAATGTAGAAAATAAACTGATCTGTTTCTAATTTGTTCTGCCAATTATGTTTTAGATTATATATTTGTTACATAAATTATTTTATTGTAATAATAAATAAACAATTTTCTACATTATCCTTCTGTTATGAAAATTAACACGTCGTCTTCCCCAGCAAATAATCATTACACTTTAACCCTTTCGAGACCGCATCGCATATACAAATTTTATTTGGAATACACCAAGTTTTTACAAGTGTCACTTTACTTGTAAAATACCAAAAAAATCCTTTGATTAAAAAATTAAATATTATTATTCATTTATTAACGGTGCCCAAAACAAATTCCACATGCACCTTTTGACGATGAATATATGTGCCTCACAAATTCGGACAGAGTTAGTTAAATTACTTTTTAAATTAAAAATTTTCAAATTTCAAAATTTTTCTATTGTTTAAATTTATGAAAAAAATGTTAAATTGAAAAGATATATTAATTTACAAAAAATTATTACATGTATTAGAATTATGGAAAATATTTTTGCCCTACTTGTTATTTTCTGGTTGCAGTAACTAATCAACGATCTAAATCTCCAATCCGACCACCACCTGAATTTTACACTACTTCATTATTCTTTGCTCTGCCCGCACACACACAAAAAAATTATGTGTACTTCTTTTTATTTTGTCCTATATGTTGCTCTATAGTAACAGTAAAAAAACCCATACACCCACCTCCTGACCACGTTTTAGAGTAGATAAAAGAAAAAAAAAAAAACAGCAGAAGCCATTGAAATGCCGAATATCCACGCCTACATCTACCAAATAACGAAGATTATCTTTTTTTTCTGTTCAGAAGAGGAGGGGCATGTTTACACATTAAAATATAAAAAAACGCAGGTTAATTGATTAGAATGGATTAAATGCATAAGAAAAAAACACAAATAGAAATGTAATTCAATATATTTTTGTTAATTTGCATGGCAAAAGCATATAAAGCACTTCTGCTATCGAAACAACCTCCAATTTTATAGTTTTCGACCATCACAATTCCAGCTAAGGTGACCCACTTTGGCAATGAAAGCTTTGGCCCATCACATTTCGTGATTACAAAACATGTTTGAGAAAACAAAATATGTATCTGACACATTTTGTTGGATTACACTGTCATCTACAAAGATTCGAAAAAAAAAAAAAATGTTAAAAGCAAAAGTTGCGCATTTTCCACCGTAGAATCCGAATCTGAAATAAAAAATGGGTATTATCATTTACAATTTCAAAGTTGGAACACCTCTGACCCCCAAGTGGTCGGGTATCATGGAATAGCTTTTAAAAAAATATTTAACACGTGTTTTTCAATCTTATATGAATTTCTTGAGTTATTCAACCGTTTCCAAACTTTTCGGACACCCTGTATTTTGTCACATTTGATATTTTATTGTAATAATTTATAATTAATTAAACAATTTTCTACATCATCCTTCCCCTATGAAAATTAAAGCGTCGTCTTCCCCAGAAGTAATCAAGAGAGCTTAAAGAGTTTAATTATTTTTTAAATGAAAAAGTTTAAATGATCAAAATTTTCAATTGTTTAAAATTATTAATTTTAAAATTATGAAAAAAATGTTAAATTGAAAAATATTTTAAACTACAATAAATTATTACGTCTATAAGAATTATTGATGAAGTGTCTGCACGACTTGACATTTTGGAGTTACAGCAACTAATCAAACATCAAAATATGTAACTACACCCCGACTGAAATTTATGCTACTCCCCATCCTTTGCTCAGATAGCATAAAAAGTTTTTATATATTTTTTTTAATATTTTGTCCTATATTTTGTTCTATAGTAATAATTTTAAAAAACCGTACACCAGTATCAGCCTCCTGAATTAGATGATATTCAAAAAAAAAAACAAAACAGCAGAAGCCATCAAAACGCAGAATATCTGCACACTCCGCCCCCAAATAATGAAGATTATCCTTCTTCTGTCCGGGAGGGAAGGTGTATATTTACACGTTAAAAAATCAAAATACGCAGGTTGTTATTTTGAAATGATTGACTGGATAAAAAAATATGCAAATACAGTTCTAATTTAACATATTTCTATTAATTTTTATGGAAAAAGCATATAAAGCGTCATCGAAACAACCACCGCTGATCGTTTTCAAGAAACACTATTTCCACAAAAGATGGCTATTTTGACGATGAAAGTTCTGTCCAATCCGATTTCAAGATGTCAAAACCTGGTTGGGAAAACCAAAATATGTATCTGTTTTATTTGCTCGATTACACCGTGATCAACGAACATTAGAAAAAAATACAAAAGTTACGTATTTTTGTCTGTAGAAAAAAATCTGCAAAAAAAAAAAAAAAAAAAATGGGAGTCATCATTCAAGATTTCAAAGTTGGACCCCCTCTGACCCCTGGGGGGTCGGTTGCGAGGGTCAAATTTGGTATCACTGAGTAGCTTTTTTAAAAATATTTAACACATATATTTTCGTTTTTCAGTTTGCTTTGTATTTCTCGAGTTATTCAACCGTTTCCAGACTTTTCAGACACCCTGTATATGCACATATATGTACACACACATTCATAAATATATACATACATATGTATATATATATGTACATATATGTGTGTATATATGTATGTAAATATAACACTGGCGCCTGGCTAACCGAAAAGTACCTTAAAATCATTTCCTTATTAAAATATGCACTTTTTCATTTCCTTGCTAAAAAATCACTTGAGAAACATCAGAATAATACTTGCTGGTGTTGTATTTCCTATTTAATCATATCAGGTGAATCACTCGGATTTGGAGAATGTAATATATTAGTCTGTTAAATCATTATGCATTTATTTTATTTATTGGATAGATGTAGAATGAAGATTTTAATTTGGGATATTGCAGGAAAACTTTATAAACACATAGTTAGCATGGAAGATGGGTGAAGAATTTGCTTAAAAACATCTTGTGGTAAATTGAATGACTGCACAGAAAAAAAATCATATTCAGAAATATTTAATATATATTTCCTCAGCTAACACCTGCCAGTTAAAAAAATTCTCGACTAACGAAGATGTCCACTTCCCTCCTCCTACCCTATTCTTTTTCAAACTCAAACTGGCTTCTTATAACGTCGCAGGGATTTTAACTCAGTTTGCTAATAGCAGCAAAAAAGTTGGATCCAGACAGGTGGGAATTACCGTAAAATACCGTTAATCCGCTCCCCCCCAAACACGATGGAAAATCGTAAAAAAATCAGACTGGGCGCTTACACGGTATTAAAATTGTAGTAATGATATCTGTGGGTGGTGGAGTGGAGGATGGTAATGGCCGATCGTCGCAAAATATGCATTATTTTAATAAAGTGAGAAAAGAAAAACATTTTGATTTTTTTTTTTATACAAAATAGAAAAACAGTATAACTTTGCGATTAACGGCAATTTCAAATTTTAGAAAATTCTTCATTTCAAAAGCTTTGAAACTGGAATGCATTTAGATAAATAATAACACTAATATCTGTCATAAGATAAATAACAAAACTAATATTTGCCATTAATATGGTAACAGAAAAATAAAAGGAACTTAATAATTTAAAATAACTAAAAAAAACACTAAGAAATTGCGTTTGAAAATGTCCTAAAATTCTTTCCAAGACTAGTAACATTTTATGCGGTGTCGCCATCTGTTGTAAATTAGGGGCATTAAATAACCGTATTTTTTTTTTTTTTAATCATCATTTCTTATTTATAAAGGATAAATAAATAATACAAATCCCAATAATAACATGAAAAATATTGCAAATGAAACTATTTTTTTTTTTTTTTTAAAGAAGAAATATATTATAATGGGAAATTTAAATCAGACTGACATAGAATTAGTTAAAAAAAAATAACTTTATTACTACATTAACTCATTTTAAATAGTGATGTATAAAGTAAATATAATGTATGTCACCTTCAAATATCAAATTAAATCATCAATTCAATACTTAATAATAATAATAATAATAAATAATACCAATAAACCCGATTTCGCGTTATTTTGGCGCCATCCACCATAACTTAGAAGAAAACCAACACGATATAAAATTCCGAAAGTTACTAAAGAAAAGGCTGTATATTGTTATTATCACTATTATTTTATATATTTAGTAATAATGATACACAAGGCTAATGGTATAATGAAAAATGTTAATTATACATATAAATATGAAGTTACGTAGCTGTACAGAATGGAAGTATAATCGGTAGTTCGATGACATGAATCGATTCTTAATCGAATCGAAAATGAATAACTGAACTGCGTTTACGGCTTCCTCTGAGGTTTACGACGATATGAAAACAAAAGGTAAGTGCAAACGCCGAAAGGAGATTTGAATAAACTGAAAGAAATAAATGAAATCAAAGGTAAGTAGAATAATAGACTTAGTTGAAAAGAAAAATTAAAGAAATGATTGAAATGGATCTTGACGTGCGCACCGAAATTTTTTTGCGGGGAGGGCGCTTTCTCCGGATTTCTTGAATTTTCCAATTTGTTTACAAAGTGGGAGGAGGGTGCTTAATCGGGAAGGGTGGATTAACGGGATTTTATGGTATTAACGATGACCAGAAAGTCAGTTTAGTCACACGAAAAGACCCACTAATGTTAATCCAATGGGAGAAATTTTTTAAGGTATCTCGTTTGCATTTCAATATTTTAAAATAATTTTTTTCCATCGCATAGCTGAGGTCAATCTCTACAAAGGCCGTTTTCTACTTTTTGATTTTGTTTGCAGATTTCTTTTAATTATTATTTTTTTTTTTTATGAGGATGCTTTCACTTTTGAAACCAGTTCTGAAAGTGAAGTTGTCCTAATTAAAAATAACTGCAAACAAAATAAAAAAGTACAAAACGGCCTTTGTAGAAATTGACCCCAGCCATCCAATGCAAAATAAATAAATAAACAAATAAATAAATAAATTCTACCATTGGATTAACATTTATGATCTGATGTTTTCGTGTGTCTGACGTAGCCGGGTGCTGTCAGCCTAACCTATTGAATGAAGTGTAAGTTTATAATTTACAACCAATTATGCTTGCCTTTTATCAGAAATTTACCAAAAAATACTGGGCAGAGCATTTATTTTTACTTACTACAGTCTCATTTTTTTGTTGAAAAAATATCTATTTTTATTTTTTTTAACTACACGATCTTTAAAAGCTGCCATGAATTTTATTTATATTAGTCTCATTCGTTAAAAGCCTAATTTTGAAACTTGATGCAACTAACGATTTATAATAAATATATATTTTTTATTACTTGAATCTTATTTTACTTTTTTCTTCATTTTTTAAATATTAAACCATGGATATCAATATAATTTATTGGTACTTTTCGGTTAGCCGGGCACCAGTGTTATATATACACACACATATATGTATATATATATATGTGTATATCTATATATATGTATATCTATTTGTGTGTGTGTGTGTGTATATATATATATATATATATGTATAGTATACATATATATGTGTATATATAACACTGGCGCCCGGCTAACCGAAAAGTACCCATTTATTTTACAGTTCTTATATGAATATTTTCCTTTCTTTCCGTTTTATTTATTTATTATTTTTTTTTCTTTATGGAAAAGAATG
This sequence comes from Maratus speciosus, assembly GCA_963932465.1. Classification (NCBI taxonomy): domain Eukaryota; kingdom Metazoa; phylum Arthropoda; class Arachnida; order Araneae; family Salticidae; genus Maratus; species Maratus speciosus. Next base: position 244,767,335 of record OZ010795.1, on the reverse strand, counting down.
GTGAACTTTTCCTTCTGACTCAACACACCTATATATTCTTGATAATGGTAAAAAAATATAAACAAAAGTTGTAGCTCAATTTATTTAATTGATAATTACATGCAAAATATTTTAGGTTAAATGTTACATATAAAATTATTTTTTCAAAATATTTTTGAGTGTTAAATTTTATATAATGATAAGTCATTCAAATAATAATAAAATCAAAATCATATAACTTCTCCTCTTAATAAAATATGTCATTATCAAAATGAATTATCACCATAAATGGTACAGAAATCATTTTGCTGGGTATTGGGCTTGAACCCGTGTCATCTATAAAAGTTCAGAGCTTTAAACTGGTGCTTTAGACCACTCTTCTAACCAGACCTGCTTTACCTTTCCTCTAAATGAAGGATCTAGTAAATTTAACTTCACGCATGCGCAAATGCATGAATTTTTGAGTCTGATCTTACAGAATTAGGTTTACGCTTTAATATATATGATAATCTCCTATTTCAGATGCAATGTGTGCTATTTTGAAATGTCATAGAAAAATATGTTGGACTGGGAGAAGCATTTGTTTTTCATGTATGGAAGGTTTTTTTTTTTCCTTTCTTTTTAATTTAGTCAATCAAGAGTTCTCATCAAGTCACCATTTTCACCAATATTCACTTTCCTCTCCAATTGATCACTAAATGTAAATTATTTTCTATAAATGGCCACTAAGTGTCACTTTTATTAGTAAAAATTTAGGATGTACTGAATTACAATTTTAGCTGAATATATTGAATGCTCTGCTCAGTCAACTACATACAGACTACCTGACCAAATATTGATAATTTGACTTGATTTTTTTCATATTTCAGAGTTTAAAGATATTAAAAGTTAAATTTAAAAGAAAATTATCATATTCAACATAAATACCTATTCAGTCTTGTGAATACCGCTTTTCATCAGTAAATTATTGCTGAAGAAAAAAAAAAAAAAAAAAAAAAAAAAAAGAAGCTTTGAGTTATTATTAAAAAGATAGTTTTAAATTAACAAAAATCTGTAAACTTAACTTAATGGTTTTCTGTAAATAAAAATAAATTAATAAATATCCAATATTCTTTAATTGAAGGAAGTTTTCGTTTTTTCTAAATCAGCTATGGTTTTTATGAACAATTTTCTCTCCTTCCGCTAAAATAATTTATGATTTGCTGGAAGAAATTTAAAAAAGGGACTAAAGCTGTGAAAGATAGATTAATCTCAATTTATTGACAGTTAAAAACAGCAGTTGTGTCAGTTATTTTTTAATTTTTTGAAAGTAGTTTTATTTTTATAATTTCGGTTTGGCTAAATATTCTGTATTGAATATTTTTCAGTATTTCTCCAAGAAGCTATTAGGTAAACTTGAACTTATTTGTGACTTTATTTTCAAGGCCTATGGAGCAAAAAATAAGTGCACACTGGAGGGTTCATTGGGAATTGAAGAATTAAGGGCATAGTGCCCTGCCATTTTCAAAATTGGGAAAATGCACGCATTTTTAAAATGAAATACTATACCCAGAGATTTTTTCAGGATTTTTTCTAGGTCTTCACCTTACCACAGTATATTTCTAAATTTGCATATGCACGTGAAAGGTTGCAAAAATCATAGACTTTATTAATTTTTGTAGGAAGGATGGAAAAAAAAAAAAAAAAAGATATTCAGCCATGTTGTAATTAAATAATATTGTTTATGCATAATGTATTAAATTACTTGAAATTAATGTTACTTTATTTATCATATGTAAGAAATGATTTTCTTCTTTATGTTACTAAGCCTTTTTTTTTTTGTTTCAATTACTTCTCGTTTTAGTGATTAACACCTTCTTGTTTTTCTTGCCGGAATGAACACTATATCCTTCTGCTTTTTATTTTTTATTCTAATTTTGCGTAGCGGTAATGTTCTTGTGTCTAATTTAATTTTTCAATATTGTTATTTTATAATTGAAATACTGATTTTTTAATCTTTATTGCAGCCTTCTGATCATGGTAAAAAGATAGCCAAATACCACATGGCTAATGCTGTAAGAATCTTTTCTTTATATATTATATTTTTTTTTTCTGCAATTTAATTTTTTTTTCTCTTTTGTACTAGCCTTTTCCTATTATTTATGTACTTTTATATGTTCACTCAGTAAAAAAATAAAGTTCCATACTTTTTATTCACCAAATTGTCAAAGAGACTAGCAATTGAATCTTCATCTCTTTTAAGTAAAAACAGAAAAGGGAGGCATTTTTATGTTAAAATAAACTTCAAAATTCCTAATTGTAATTGCTATATTTGACACATATTTTAATTCTAGATTTAATTGTACCTTCAAATGCTAAATTTATAGCCATTTGGTGATGAGCTTTATGATACAGATAGGATTTAAAAATTTATATAGTTAGGGATTAGGATTTATTTTGATTTGTATCTTGTCTAATATTAATTTTTAGTGTTTATTCATATTTTCTATGATACTCTTTTTCCTGCTTCTGTTATATACTTTAATTATCCTTAACTGTTTCTCATGTATTTTTATAGATTTTATGTAGGAATTATGGAATTAATATCTGAAAAAAAAAAAAAAAAATTGTGGATTGTAACAAGTGTTAGAAAATGTAGGACAGGGAAATAAAATAAACAGCTGTATAACTGCTTCTAAATTGTGACATAAAAATATAAAGCAATTTCTTTTCATTATATAAAATTCCTATAAATTAAAGATCCTCTAAGAAACACAGTTGGAAGTAAATGAAACATAGCCATACATTGTAAATTGTAACAATATTGTAAACAGTCCTGCATAGTGGTTACCCGAGATAAGTCTTTGGAACCTCAAAATTGGGACATCTTGCATAAATCAAAACGACTAGCGACATTAATTGTAACAGAAATAGATTTCTAGAAACTTCTAACATGCATGTACTGACTACTAGACGTGTCAGGTACCCAATTCAGGCACGTATGTTTGCAGTGTGTTAGATTCTACTTTAAATGGAGGTCCCAATCTGTTTATCCCTTGTACCCATAGTACTTTTAATCAACCAACCATCTAGCATGCATGTACAAAAAATTACTTCCCCAACTAATTTTTGAGCTATATTCTTAAAAACCTTTAGCACTGCATTTTGAGGGATCATATAATTATTGAAAAAATAATTTCATAAAATGTATTTTATATATATATACACTATATGACCAAAGGTGACCGGTCACTTGCGATTTTAGACGTTTTGTTAAATATCTAGAAAAATACAGGAGGAATTAACCTGAAACTGCAGGTGTGTAAACAGTATAGTATAGGTCATATATTTCCGCGAAGATTTCTTCCTGAAACCCCATAGGGAACCGTCAACAAATTGAAAACGAACGAATATCTTTTGGATAACCCTGTAAAAACTAATGTAGCAAAAGCGTTCAAACGCGAGATTATTATTAAGTGGCTTATTGTAATATAATGTGTTCATTTTTATGAGGATAGCATGTATACTTGTAGAGAAATTAAGGTTTTTATATAAACAGCCCCAAATTTCCGCCAAGTTTTTTGCTTATAATTTGCAGAGTTCTTAATATAAAATAAAGTTATTTTCAGAAAATATGACAAACAATATTGTACACAATACTTCACAATCAGAATTAAAAAATAATAAAAATTGGATGAAAAATGAGCAGGTTTACTAAATAATGTTTCACTTCGCATGCGCAAATGCAATCAAAATACATTGGGACATCTTGCATAAATCAAAACGACTAGCGACATTAATTGTAACAGAAATAGATTTCTAGAAACTTCTAACATGCATGTACTGAATACTACTCGTGTTTGGACACTTTTGCTACATTAGTTTTTACAGGGTTATCCAAAAAATATTCATTCTTTTTCAATTTGTTGACGGTCCCCTGTGGGGTTTCAGGAAAAAATCTTCGCGGAAATATATGACCTATACTATACTGTTTACACACCTGCAGTTTCAGGTTAAGGCACATAATGTATTAGCTAAGTGTATTGAGCAACTTTTGTGAAAGTCACAAAATCATAGCTTGAAAATTCTGGAAATAATCGTCAATAGAATAAGCTCAAAATCCGTAGTTCCCCCAAAACAAGCAAAAAGATCAGGGGTTGTATCAAATATCTGTTGATTAGTGCCAGGATTGTGTACACAATATTGCACATACTACTATATTTGGATACAACCCCTGATCTTTTTGCTTGTTTTTGGGAACAACGGATTTCGAGCTTATTCAATCGATGATTATTTTCAGAATTTTCAAGCTGTGATTTTGAGACTTTCACAAAAGTTGCTCTATATACTCAGCTAATACATTATGCACATTATATTTTGATTGCATTTGCGCTTGCGCAGTGAAACAGTTTTCAGTAAACCTGCTCATTTTTCACCCAATTTTTATTATTTGTAAATTCCTATTGCAAAGTATTGTGTACAATAATGTTTGTCATATTTTCTGAAAATAACTTTATTTTATATTAGGAACTCTGCAAATTATAAGCAAAAAACTTGGCGAAATTTGGCATTTTTTTTTATAAAAACCTTAATTTCTCTACGAGTATACATGCTATCCTCATAAAACTGAACACAGTATATTACAATAAGCCACTTATTAATAATCTCGTGTTTGAACACTTTTGCTACATTAGTTTTTACAGAGTTATCCAAAAAATATTCGTTCTTTTTCAATTTGTTGACGGTCCCCTATGGGGTTTCAGGAAAAAATCTTCGCGGAAATATATGACCTATACTATACTGTTTACACACCTGCAGTTTCAGGTTAATTCCTCATGTGTATTTCTAGATATTTAACAAAACGTCTAAAATCGCAAGTGACCGGTCACCTTTGGCCATATAGTGTATATAAAAGCAGTGGTCTTGGTTGATGGAATAATCATGATTGGCACACCTGTTAAAATGATGTTGTGATAAAAATGTTAATGATTTTCTGTAATTGTAATTAGAGTATTCTGCTTTAATTACTCTAAAGTTATAATTGTGTTTACTCCAGTATTTGCTCCAACAAATATTTATACCAGCTCTAAAGTGATGTTGTGTTCCAAATTGATGTTTGTGCTGTGTCATCTCTGAATTATTAAATGATTCATCATTCTCCTAGCACTAATGATAATTCCTGTTAAAAAGTATCTAATATATTAAATCTGAACCTTGCAGTAATGGATTTTATTTTTAACACTGTCCTAAAATACTTTTTAATAGTCAATATCTCACAAATTTTTCATAGATGCTTTATAGAAATTTATATTGAAGCTAATATGTTAAGGCAAATTAGCTTTTTAGTATAAAACTTATGCAGTGCCATATCTACATATTCAACACACAGGAGCAAGAAAAACCAAAATATTACACTCAATTTTAAGGCTTTATTTTCCCTTTGTTCCTTGGGAGATCATCCCTCTGAGGGATGTGGTAGATGCTATATAACCGAACCTCACAAATATAGAAAACCTCCGCGATAATAATAATAATAAAATTCCTTTAATTTTTAGCTCTTTCACAAATTCTGGCAAAAAAAAAATCATGTATATTTATTTAAAATGGGGTTGTAAATTGTGTGGAGTAAGATACATTGTTTATACAATCTTTAATTTTTCCAACTGAGTGAAAAGCTGTCTTGGCTAGATGTCGAATCTAGGTCCTTTTTACCTTAAATTGCTAATGCTCTAAAACTTCAGCTACCTGGGCAACACAATTCACCAGACAACCTTTTGTCTGTGACATCTAGTTTGACATTTCAGATATTACCATCAGAATATAAAAAAGTTTCTGCATTTGCTTAAACAGATCGGTAGACCATCAACTTTTAGTCTTTTGCTGTCATTTGTTGTCAAAAATTAATAGAAATTTGAAGCCACACATGAATTCGGAAATCTTAAGAGATGTCATTCAAAGCAAAAATTAATCGAAAGAAGCTTTCAATGATCTGTGTTTGACTTAAATTAGAAGTTTCATATGAAATCTAGGTTAGATTTCTGAAATGAAATCTAGGTTAAATAAAAAAATTATGTGTGAGAAATGTTCTGTATCTTGGTCTATTTCTTATGGGCCTCCTAGTGAGACTAAGAGACATTTTATTTTACCTCCAAACAAACATTTTTGGTCTTTAAAATTTTTCTTGCACACGAACCCTTTTGAATTAGGAAGGTCAGTCTTATCTGCTGTGGTAGTTCTACACTTTTTCCTTTTCCTGCCATGAATTCAGTTAGATGTACAGGTTGAGCCATTTTGTATTGAGCTTAAGAGCTTCATTCACTTGAAAACACATGTTTGCTAATGTTAAACCTATGGGCAAGTTGTTTCTGAATTTCTCATTTAAATTTGAATATTTTTAAACATTTTTTTTTTTTTTGCATAGTATAGCTGAGCTCAATCTCTAATTATTGCTAATAGACGGTACTTTGGATGCAGTATTGTATCTGAAATCTTTTGTGTGCCCCCGTAAATGAAAATACATGCTGTCTGCATCATATTTTACAACAAATATCTTGTAATTAGCCTCAGTAATGTATATCAATTTCAGCATATTTCAACTAGTGTAACATAATTAAAATACACTGCAAGACCATTATGTAATTGAATTCTTTTGTGTGGTCATGTAAATAAATAAGTGCTCTGCGCCCCATATTCCACAAAATGCAGGTACTTCATAAATGCATATCAATTTCATTACATTTGAAATGGTGCAGCATGATTAACACTTGAGACGATTTTTTCCCATTGACTGTAATTTAATGAAATATTTTTGGCTGACCCTGTAAATTAACTATAAATGCTACAGTCTTCATTTTCAATAGGGATCATGCTATAGTAAATGTCAATAACATTAAATTTACAGAGCAATCCAAATATATTTAAGAGAGTTAGAGCACGGACGTACAGACAAACCAAAGTCATAAACACTAAATAAAATCATAAGGCAGAATGCATTATTCCACATTGATCCAATCATAAACTATACATAATATGAACTTTAAATAAGGAGTTATAAATTTTCCTCTACATAGATTTAGTCCAAAACAACTACTACTTCCCAGGTACCCATTTAAAATGAAGTGACGTATGTAAACAAAGCAACGTATTACAATGAATGGAACGGTACTTGAATATTTTGCTCTACTCTAGTGTAATCCAAAGCACTACTACTACTATTTTCCAGATACGCATTTAAAACAAAGTAATGTATATGGACAAAGTGACATTTTAAAAGTGAATGGAATGGCAGTTAAATATTTTCCTCTACACAAGTTTAATCCGAAGCACTACTACTACTCGGAGTTGTCCTAAGAATTATACTCTCCTATTTCAAACGAAGTGATGTATTTCAATGAATGGAGCAGAAATTAATGAAAATACTCCTGACGATGGTTGCGGGATTGCAGACCGAAAGTACTTGGAAATTTAAATAAAATGTATGTTTTTAAGCCTGCAACATCTGTATTATTATATGTCACTTTTTAAATAAACAGTGAACTTTTTTAAAGTTCATATTATATAGTCATAAGCACTTACCAACTATGTTAGAAAGTGTTAAAGAAAACTGCAAGCAAAATAAAAAAAGTAAAAACTAGCCTGGTTAGAGATCAACCTCTGTTATCCTATGGGGGAAAAAAATGCAAACAGGAAATTTTAAAAGAACACTCCCATAAGTTTAAGATTAGCTTATGAGGACTAGTGTAAACTCTTATTTTTCTACTTTCTAGCTTAACTTTTTTTTTTATAAGTATTTTCCAAACATGCCTACAGTGTATATATATATAATAGGTTTCCATTTTGTATGTAAAACAAATAGATGTTATTGTTCTGTTATTATTTATAAGGTTTTTAAAACAGATTTTGTTTAATAATTTTCATTCTTTAAATTATAAATTTAAGAAAATGTGCTTCCAGATAACATTTAAAAAATTAATATTTCTTTTCTAAAGTAAACTTTATTCCAGATCTTTTTTTGTAACAACTTAAAGGGTAAAGTAAGCATGTACTACTTTGTGTGATAGTAAACAACCCTAATGACAGAGACGAAAGCTGTTTTTAATTTAAAATATACTATTGTAATGCTTTGATTAATTTAAAAAAAAAAAAATATCCTATGATATATTTATTATTGTCCAAAAATGTTTTATTCAGGATTTGATACAAAAAGCCATAAATGAAAGTCTTAAGGCAAGACCCAAATGGGAGGCAGTTCCTCTTTCTGAAAAAATCAAGTTATTCATGAAAGCAGCTGATCTTGTCAGTGGAAAATACAGGATGGACTTGAATGCTACAACTATGCTTGGCCAGGTAAAATTTGTCTTTTAGCACACCATTTCAAAGATAGAAATTAGGTACTTCCTTTTTGTAGGGAGGTTTGCTTTAAACTCTGTCTTAAAGTGAAATTTCTAATCAAACATTATAAACAATTACAAAAATGAAATGACAATCAATGATTTTAATTTTTTTTAAAATCTGCATGTTGTCTATAGCCTACAGAATTATTTTTTGTTAAATTAGCATATTTTTCATAACATACAATTATATGTACAGCCGAACTTAGTTAATACGAGAAGCAAGGGCATTATAAAAGTGCTGATATATTAACCATTGCTCATAATACCCAGAAAAATAATAAAAATCTTAAAATATATACATATAATTAAATTAATTACTGTTATCAATTGCTTAAATTATTTAAATGCTAAAATTAATGTAATATCATAAAAATAACATGAAATATTCAGTCTTACCTTTGTGAGAATTATTTTCTTTAGACAGGAGGGGAAGAAAGCGCATGCACGCAAATATAATTTCACATTGGCATCTACTGAAAATAATCAATAAGTTTTAACTGCTTAAAAGGTACATTCACTTGTAAATTTCACATTTCACATCATAAAACACAGTGAGCTATTGCAAATTTTCTTCATTAGGTCTGTTATAAAATTGCATTAGAATATCTAAAGCATATTTAGCTTTATGATAACTTATAGATTTGAATTTTGGTTGAATACGCACATTCATGGTCATCGTTATCTTGGTATTCTTGTGGGTATTTTGTAATATCTCTTCTTTTAAAACTTCTGTTTTTCAAACTTCACTGTCAATAGTCACAAAGTCATCTAAGGAATAATCTTGATAGGAATTAAGATTTTTTTCTAACTGTTTTGATAACAGTAGATCATCTTCATCCTCACTGTCAGTATTAATAAAATTTTTATCGGTACAGTTGTTTTAAGTCCTACATTTTATAAACATTTCTGACACTTTCCCAAGCATCATCCAAAAGATAAATTGATTCAAACAAATTTACTTTGGGCTCTAATTTTTCTTCCATTTTCGCAATTAAATTAAAAGCAAGAAAATTTCTGAAGGGCGTATTTTTTTTGGTGATGATTACTTGCTTGGCAACTTTGTTTTCATTTTTACAATATAAACACATAAAGATAGAATTGTGAAACGGAAATTCGGTGAACAGTTTGGTGCACTGTGGATCGGATCCTACAGTTACATGACAGGATTAATTTATTAATTCTACCATATTTTTCATCAAAATTCACATTAAAATGAACAGATGTTTTGCTCGTATTAACTGTGATCTTACTTTTATAGTTCCTAATAAGCGTAACAATCTTAATATAGTTCAAATGATGAACTTTAATTTGCAAATTGCTCGTTTCAACAGTGTCCTCATATTAGTCATGCTCATGTTGCACAAGTTCGACTGCATATAGTTCAATTTCCTTAAAAAGGAAGATCTGCACAAAAAGTAGTAAATTTGAAAAAAATAATCTATATTTGTTACATTACAAATTATTGGTAGCATTAATTTTATATGTTAGATTATTGAAACCTTTAGCAATTGAAATTTCCAAAGCTATGAAAATGTAGATTTTGCAAATAAAGAAAGAGAAATTGGTTGCCTTTTCAATGTTGCATGGCATATAATTTTCTTTCATGTTGCCTTTTATTACAGAATATCTATATTTCTAGTAAAAGTAATAATGCAGAATGTATATGTTGTCCAACAACCTTGTTATATCACTTATGCTGTATGTAATCGATATTGTTCACTATTACAGGGTTCCTACGGGTCAGGGAAAACCTGGAAAACAGGGAAAAGTCAGGGAATTCGAAAATTTGGGCAAAAAGTCAGGGAAATGTCAGGGAATTTTTGAAATTTTTGAAAAGGTCAGGGAATTTATGTACTACTTCCATCGGAATTTCTATTATCGTCGTAAATGAAGAAATTTTGAATTAATTATTCATCCAAGCAAAAATTTTTATATGAAATTTGTGCAAACTATATAACAATATGAAAAATAATTAAAAAATCGGAAATTCATACAGCACATACTTTTTTTAGCATTTGTCTAAATTAAAGTCCATTGTGGAGGGTTTTACAACAATATGTAGGCTGAATTTTTACTGAGAAAAGTCAGGGAAATTTTTAAATAAAGTCAGGGAAAACCTGGAAAAGTCAGGGAATTTTTTTATCAGAATTGCGTAGGAACCCTGTATTAATATAAAGCAATTACTAAAATTAATAGCATTAAACTACCATTACAAAATAGTATATTTAATTCAAATATTAATTTATTTTAAATTATTAGATTCAAATCTACATTCATGGTATCCATGATTTGTCACTGTTTAGTTAAGTTTTTCATTATAAAACCATTAAAAACTGATTCATTATGAAAAGTTATGAGAAATTACAGGACTAAAATTTTAAAATGGATTTTTTTTTTCTCTCTCTGATGGCAACGATACTCCAAACTGAGATGAGATAGGATAAATTAAAGTGAACTGTCTTTTACATGGATAATGCCTCCTAGCAAGAAATAGATTTGCCAAATTTAAATAAGTTTTTTTACTGTTCTGCTGTATTAACAGCCATATTCAAGGTAAAGAAAGTTGCTTAGTACAGATTAAGTACAATTTTCTTTTACATTTATAGCACCTTCCTGGGACAGAAGGGGGGGGGGGGTGGAAGTGGGATAATGTAACGAAATTAAGTAAAATTGATTTAAGTATAAAAATAACTTCTTAAAACACCATCAAAAACTTTTAAATGTGCTAAGCCTTTCGAAAGATCTGAGTCTTTCTTCATCAGGCGCAAAGAAGATGTGCTTCTAGTATGAAAGCAGCAGCAAGACTGCTTTTCATCTACTACTGCTTTTCATAAGCATAAGATTGCTTTCCAGTCTTGCTGCTGCTTTCATAGTAGAAGCACATCTTCTTTGCGCCTGACGAAGAAAGACTCAGATCTTTCGAAAGGCCTATTTGATGGTGTTTTAAAAAGTTCTTTTTATACTTATTGTTTCACACCAGTTCCAACTTATTTGCTTTAAAATTGATTTTTTTTTATATTTCAGTGCATGACTATAGTGAGGTTAGATTCACCACAATTTTCTTTTGTGTTTTCAGTGCCCCCTGGTGGAAAATACGAATAATTAAATTTAATAAGTCTTTTAGAATAAGCTTTTAGCATGATCAAATTTATGTTTTTATAAAATATTTTTAAAATTCTGATAGTACCTCTGGTAGGAACTTGCATAACTAAGATTTAAAAATGGATTTTTAATGTTTTTCCATATGGCAACCATGTTCCAAGTTAAAATTAGATAGGACAGATTCAACTCAACTTTCTTTTATTCTGATAGCAAGAAAAAGATTAACTGAATGTAAATAAAATTGTTTTTTATGTATCATTGTATGGTAGCCATATTTAAGATAAAAATAGCTAGTACTGATTTAACACAGATTTTCTTTTGCATTTATAGTAATCCACGGCAGAAAATAAGCTAACTATATTTAAATAAAATTGATTTTTGCCTTATTTTATGAAGAGATTTATGATGATTACTTTGAATGTAAACTAATTGGTAATGCTTACAGAGTTTTAAATTATGAATATAGAAATAACTCCAAATAAGGAATTTATTACTGATACTAAACAGTTAACTAAGTTGTTACATAAAAGCATAAAAACACAAGTTATATGCAATTAATCTGTTTGCCAGCTATCACGTCCATTGACAATTTAAATTTCTAAAAATGCTCTTAAATCTAAGATTTTAAAATTTATTGTTGGGATAGATTTATAGTGCATTTCCATCAATGGATGAGTTTGTAATGCATGAGTCTACTGAAAGTCTGGTAGTTTGTTTACAAAGTGTCCCCATTGTTTATTTGCCAAAATGTCGGTGAAGGCTTACTGTGGAGACCCAAAATTTTTTTGCTTTCTGTTTGTTAGTCTGTCTGTTCCATGATAACTGCCGTAAAAAACATCCGATTAGCTTGAAATTAAGGAGGCATGTTGGTGAGGTTGCCGGATTTAGCTGTATAGTTTTTGGTTAAATTTGGTTCATTCGTTCAGAATATATAGAAAATTTTATTTTGCGGCATAATGCTTTTCTATGGCAGTTCAGACGATTTTCAAATTTCCATTTGTTGAAAGAAAATGGCACATTTGATTAATGTATTTAAATGATAAATTATGGATGTTGAAATTACCAAATAAGGGTTTTAAAGTATTTCTATTATTTTGTGAGTTTGCCAATATATTTGTTGGATTTTTTAAATTAGGTGTATGAATTTTGGTAGAACTTTATACATGTTTTACAATAATATAAAACATTTTGTTCTATCATTTTACTTATTTGACAGGATAAATATTTCATTTTTTATCTTTTATCAGTTACCTTAGCAACTGCATTTTATAGCCTTTAACCCAGTAGCAGAAACAGTGCAGCACGGAAGCGGGCGCTGCAGATTATTTTAAACCTTGCAGATTAATCTACCAACTTAAAAATAAATGCTGGGCTTAAAAAATAGCTGAAATTTGCTTTAAGTCTCTAGATTTATGGTATTTGTTGTATCCTTATATATATTCTTTATAAATGGAAATTTTGCTTACTTTAAGTGTTTCTGTTATTTCTTATGATAGTAGGCTTATTGGGTCGCAGATAAATTTTTGTTTGCTGCAGTCTGACGCAGAAAATTCTGCTTCTGGGGCCTTTAAACAAAAATCATTTAAATAATCGCGATTATGAAAAATTAAGCAGAAAGTCTAGCTGAGAGAAATAAAAAGTGAATGGTGTGCAATATAGCTTTGCGTCAAACATTAACGATGCTAGTAGTTAGAAATTTTTTATAGCAACAAAAGACAATTTAGCGACATTTAAGCAATTAGTTGTGGATATGGACATGATGTCGAATGATTATCCAGTAGATTTAAAAGTTTCCAAATATGCCTATTCTTGGTGATTTTTGTATGTTATTGCTATCAAGTAGATTATGTTGTATTTAAACTTAAAGTTTTAACTTGCTAAAAGTGAAAAGACATAATTTTTTTTTTTTTTTTTAATAAACTGATCTTAGAATATGAGAAGAAATACTTTGCAAATTTAAAAACTATCAAATAAAATAATTCACGTTCACAGATGATCCTTTTTATTAGAGCACATGCTTACATTATGCTTGAAATGTTGTGTTTTCTAACTTACCAAATTTAATTTTAAAAATTTTATGGAAATAGTTTTTTATCATATTTGTCTTTAAAAAGTCTTCAATTGTGCATGCAAAACATAGAAATCAGTTTATTAAAGGGCATTTATATGCCTTTAAATGTACTTTTTTTTTCACTTTTAGTATGTTATAATTTTAGTTTAAAGACAGTGATTTTCTTGCCAATTTTATAGCATCTATTTAGACTAGATATTACATCTAACTATTATAGAAATATTGCTATTTGCATATTACGGTAACAAGAAATCCTTTTCCAAACTGTAGCTTATCCTAAGAAAATTCAAATGTAAAATGAAATTCAAGATACACTCATTCACACAATCAATAGGAAATTATTAATTTAAATTTAATAAGACAATCCTCCATTTATTAATTGAACAAATTACCAGAATAAACAATTCATCAAAATTTCAGATCATCATTGTCACACCGTGTATAATTTAATGCTTCTAAATTTCGAAATTCCAAGAATTTTGTATGTTGCTAAATATTTATATTATTAAAGAATAAGTAAAATGTGGATTGTAGGATGCTGAATATGTAATGAGAGATTAAAAGGCAATCACTTTAAGATCTGACGTTGAGGCTCCTGATCTGCAGATTTACCAGTATATATATATTTTTTGTATTTGCAGGTAAATTTGGCTTCATTTGGTTAGGGGAAAAAAAAAAAAATGAATTATCTATTCTGTGCTTTGTGCACCAACCAAAATTTTTTCCTGCATTAACTGAGGAAGCATCTGATAAACTTAGCTGAAAAGCACCTTAACTGAGACCTCGTAAAGTGATGGAAACTTGTAGTTTAAACTTTAAAAAGAAGAGAAAAACTCAGCATGAAATTAACTTGGGCTGATGGAAATTTTATTTTTTCACACATTGAAAAAATGTAAAAAAGAAACCTTCCTATTTGAACAAGAATGTAATCTAAGTTTTTTAAAAACAAGAATGTAATCCAAGTTTTTTAAAAACAAGAATGTAATCCAAGTTTTTTAAAAACAAGAATGTAATCCAAGTTTTTTAAAAACAAGAATGTAATCCAAGTTTTTTAAAAACAAGAATGTAATCCAAGTTTTTTAAAAACAAGAATGTAATCCAAGTTTTTTAAAAACAAGAATGTAATCCAAGTTTTTTAAAAACAAGAATGTAATCCAAGTTTCTTAAAAACAAGAATGTAATCCAAGTTTCTTAAAAACAAGCATGTAATCTAATTTTCTTAAAAAGTTTTTTATTCTTTAAAAATCAGTTTGAAAAGGAGTTGAATTGTTATTGATGGGATATAAGAAGAAATTCTATACATGGCCTTTTAGTCCAGGGGAAATGTACATTTTGCCTTGCAAAAGGTCGGGTAAAAGATTTTTTTTTTTTCTAAATTGTTTATAATGATGCCAACATGGGAAAACCAAGTTTTCTAACAAAATTTCTTAAGGCTAAATTTTCTGTGGCCGAAAAACAACAAAATTTTGGGACATTTTTTGATTTTTTGGAAATATCTCAAGACTTGTTGTCGTAGCATATTATTTGTCAATTACAATATGAAAGAGGATAAAATTCTCTACAACTTTCATATTTACAACTTTTTTATACACTCAACAGCAAGCGCAGTACGCTGTTTCAAAAATGGGACAATTTTTTCAATTTTCTTTAAAACCGTTAAAAACGTAGTTTTGCCAGGATTATTCAAATGTTCCCCGCAGATTTAATTGTGTATGTCGACTTCTAAAAATTGGTAGCAATAAATTATCTATTATTTGCACACTCACGTCTTTATTTTCATCTCAACAGACATTTTATATACAATAAATTTATGTAATTTTAAAAGTAGGGCAGGGTGTAGATGAATGAGACAATTTTCATATTTAGACAGTAACTTTAAGTGTATACAATGTTAACTTCAAAGCATTGTTTAAAAGAATTTTTCAATCTATAGTAACTTATTGGCACGATAGTTTCAATTAAAAAAAGATTTCCTGCTTAATTTTAATAAATTTTATAATTTTTATAATGCATACATATTTTTCCAGGCATCAATGGATTAGGTGGGTCATTTTCAAAATCTGTCCATGTTTTGGAATAACAAAATCAAATTTTTAGAAAAAATCAAAGTTTTAACGGTTTGTAAATAATTACCTTACCTCATAAACATTCATATACAAGCATCAGCAGAGACCAAATTACTAATTTAACATTTTAAAACTATTTTTTAAATTTTAATGCACTTGATATAATGACATAAGTGAGCATGGTAATGACAAATTAAGCAAAATATTTTTATTTTTCCTTAGGCATAAATGGCAGCCATTATATCTTCTGGCCCATAAAATGATTTTCTATTTCTCATATAATGAAAGCAGATTAAGAAATAAAAGTTCATTTAATTATCAGTTAGAATTGGGTACGGTAATGACTTACAAAAGAATACTCACCAAAACATTCAAAGTCTTTGCTTGTTTTATTGAAACTATAAAACTATTTACTGTATTCACCTAAACCTGATAACAAGTTGACTTTTAAGGAGTACTTTTGCCTTGATAAAAAAGCATGTGCTATCCTTTAAAAAAATCCGGAGGAACTTTTTGTCAGAAGCATGGCAATGACACTCTTTTTTGGGGCATGGTTTAAAAAAATTATTAGGAATTATAGATAAGTTTAATTAATGAAAATAAATATTTTTTCAATTAGTAGCATCTTAATAAATAAAAATGTGTAAAAAAAATTATAACTATATGCTTTAAATAGAACTTTGTCAAATTTTTACCTAATAAATTGTTTGTTGGGACAACCTACGGTAATGATATTTTGACTACAAAAGAATATATTTCTTATTTTTAAATTTTTTATAAATAATAATATATCTGTAAATTATCATGAAAAAAACATGATAGATAAAATGCAATAATTAAATTTATGATATTTAACTATTTTTCTGTGCAAATGTGAAAGGACAGTAAAACATGAGACTTTTTTTGAAAATCACCCTGGTATGAAAATTTGCAAAAAACATTTTATTCCCTACTACAATGGTATATTTTATTTACCAGTTATTAATAACATATGTTTTAATGTTTTACTGTTTTAAAGATAGCAAACATTGAATTGTAGTTCCATATAAAAAGGGGGGGGGGGGGACTCAAAAGGTAAATATCTTTTATGAAAGAAATACTTTTACCTTAGCTGCAATAAAAATGACATCAGATTATTTCACTAACTAATGTTGTGCATTTATATCTTGTAAAATTTATAAATTCTGTTAATAAAATATTTGAGATCAATAGTTTTATAAAAAATATTTAAAATATTAGTTTTAAAATATATTGTCAATTTTTTTCCACTTATATCAATAAATATAACAAGAGATTATATAATTTTAGCATGCAAAAATATGTAAAACTTTAAGATTATCTATTAATTGCTTTAAAGCTCAAACAGAATACTTTAAATTTCAGAACGGGTTCCCAGCAGTTTTCCAAAAATGAAAGTGTCCGAATATATATACAGTAGACTCCCTCAAATCCACAACCCTAAAATCCGCACATCATCACAGATGTAAACAATGAAACTTTCAATTCATATGTGGGGGCAGAATTATACAATTTTTTAGTTTTGTGTCAGTCCGTATGTATTTTAATGTGTAATTTTTTGTAATGTGATTGAACTCGTGATTTTTCATCAAGAAAGTATAAATTTATTTCTGAAAAAAATCAAGATATTGCTGATATTATAGGTAATCATTATCTGTTTACCAAATATATTTATGTATTAATCAAGCTTTTTTTGTTATTAAGTCTGGCTAAACCTGAAATGAAACTTTCTTATTTTAAGATTTTAATGTGAATTAGTAGGGTATCTTTATGAGGAAAGTTTAATTAAACAATTCATGGAAAATATATCTCATCTTTATTATGCATATTTAATTATACATTATTATTTACTTGGCCTTTACTTTTAATAATTTAATCATTTTTAAAATTATCTTACTTTTTATCATTTTAGTTTATTACTTTACTAAATTATTTTAAATTGTACTGTATTAGAAGCATTCATTGTAATTTTGACTGCATTATTGCATTCAAATTACTCTTTAAAAAATGTAAACAAAAGCAATGACCAGAAATCTGCACAACTTCTGGTCCCAAGCTGTGCGGATTTGAGGGAGTCTACTGTATATAAAGCAACCAAACCCGAAAAAGTACAAAAGCACAACATTAGATATTGATCACAGGTATCCCGTGAAAAAAAATTATTTAAAAGTAACAAAATTCGAGCAAGATATTTGTCAAGAACGCTCCCATAGGTTTAATGTTACCTTGTGAATGTCTTCGTGTGACTAATTTTGTCCTATAATTCATATAACTGTGGCTTTAAACGCCTCAATATGACAAGTACCGTAAAGTCTTTGAAAATGAAATCTGTATATACGGAATTCGGCCTTTAAAGAAAAGTATATATTTTTTCAAGAGAAAGAATATGAACAATTATACTTGCTGAGATGGAAACCTGTTTAAAGCGGAATATATTTCGGTTCCTTTCGGTACGGTTTTCAAGGTTTTAATGAATCAATATTTGGCAAAGCTGATTGCATAGTTCAGCATTACGTATTTAATGCTTACACACTTAAAAATTTCAAAATCCAGCTACAGTAAACATCCTCTAATCCGGCACGACTTTCGAAAAAAAAAAAAAAAAAAAAAATAGTATTTCTTGTTCCATCACACCTGGTCTTAATAATAATATGGTGGAACTGGAGTGAAAAAAAAAAAACATTTCTGCGGATAATTTGCAAAACATTTGAAATGAAAAATAAATTTTTATCATCAGAATTAAATTCTTTTTCCATTTCAGAAAAGATTGCTCAGCTTGAAATGGAAATTGATATCAGTCATCAAATAATAAAAAATGAATGTTGATCATTAGATTCAAATGTTTGTTTTATTTTTTCGAAAGATAAAAAAAAAAAAAAATTTCGATGAATGTTTGGAGTATCTACAAATTTATATCGAACAAAACCTATAAAACATCGGATGCGCGATTGATAGACATCGTGCCAGACTTAGTATATCAGCAAGTGTGTAGGGTCACTACCTGTTACTCCACATCATACGGAATGACTTCCTAAAAAAAGAAGAGAGAAGACAACTACAAAACAACCTGATATTCGAGATTTGTTTACGATGGCTTCTACAAGTTACACCTATAGTGCATGTTTTCATTTTATACTTATGTACATATATTCATGTTGTACTTTACATTATTGAGTATTTTTTTTATTCTATTCAAGCAATTTAAAAAATAAAAAAACATGTTTACTGTCATTTTTTGTTTAATTCTAACTTCTACACCTTTTTCCCGACATTCATCCTGTAATCTGGAAAATTTCATAATCCGGCATGCTTCATGTCCTGAACGTGCCGGATTAGAGGATGTTTACTGTATTAGAGATTTATTAAAATTTCTGTGGTAAATTTTCTTTTTAAAAGAGGGGGCACCAAAATCCATGTTTGGCACGGGTGCAAAAAAGGCTAGTTTTAGCCCTGAAACACATAATTTACTGCTACTAATATATAGAAGTTGACATACATGATTGAATCCATGGGAAACATTTGAATAATCGGAGCAGAATTGCGTTTTTCATGGTTTTTAAGAAAATTGAAAAAATTGTCCTATTTTTGAAATGGTGTACTGCGCTTGCTATTGAGTGTATGAAAAAGTTATAAATATGAAAGTTGTCGAGAATTTTATCCTCTTTAATATTGTAACTGACAAATAATATGCTACGGCAACGGTCTCGAGATATTTTAAAAAAACCAAAAAAGGTCCCAAAATTTTCTTGCTTTTTGGCCACAGAAAATTTAGTCTTAAGAAATTTTGTTAGAAAACTTGGTTTTCCTATGTTGACACCATTATAAACAATTCAGAAAAAATAAAATCTTTTACCGGACCTTTTGCAAGGTAACCCCCTTTTTTCGGTACATTTCTCCTGGACAATTTACATGGTCAGTGTACAGGTCTGCAAGGACCTGATTTTCAAAATGAAATTTTCCAATGTGTCAAACTGGCAGATTAATGACAGTTTTTTTAACGGGTCAGGCTGGTCTGGTGGAAAAATAAACGGCTCGAACCGATAAAAAAATTCAACCCAATTATAAAATTCAAAAGGATCAAACTGAGCCAATAAAATATGAACAATTTTGAATGAACGTGACTGAGGTGAGGATAGTATAAATATGCTGCACGAGCTGATGCTAGATTGATAACATTAGTACAAAAATATAACATGTCCAGTGTACAGATCGGCATTGGCAATTGCATCATGTCTGAACCTGGGATTAATTATTTTGGCAGACTCAGGCCGGTCCAGGATCAGGCTTACATTTTCTTTCTACATACTGGGCCTACATAGCTGGTACTGATGCATTCTGCATTCTAATGCTTGCAAACAGTAATCTAAATCACATAGCAATCTATAATGTTAAATTTTCCCATAAGTATGTATGTAGTAGCCTAGAAAAAAATCTTAATTGAATGTTCAGAAAAATCTGTATTTTCTGTGGAAATTGAGTCAGGTCTGATTTTTATTGATTTTTGTACTAACCGGGCTGGGCCTGTTTTCACTAATTTGAGCACATGCCAGGCCGTGAACCATGAAAATACAAACAGGCCAGGCTCGGGCTGATCCTGTAGTTCTTGCAACAGGCTGGGCCAAGATAGCTTTTGTTCGATCCCGGGCCTGGAAATTCCAGACCGTACAGATTTCTAGGTCAGTGTTAGTAGCATGAAGAAGTCACGAGATGCCTGTCATCACTTTCTGCTTCAAGACCTTTTCTAGAATTACTGGAAAATGAACACGTGTCGTTTTGGCATGCATGATATTTTAAAAGAATAAGAATTGTGACTTTTACCAGTGGTTGGATATAAAAAACTTTTGCTATTTTAACCCTTAAATGCTTGATTTTTCAAAAATCATTGTAATAATGTTTTTTGGCTTTCATTTTTTAAATAAATCATGGGAAAAATACTTTAAAAAAGTCATATTTTGTTTTAAGCATAGTTTATGGCTAAAAAACAGTTTGTTACTAATCGGCTATACTGGTGTTTAATTGAAAAAATAATCTCCCTTGACAAAATTCTATAACATTAAACACACAAGAATTTAGGAACTATAATAAGAAATAAATTTTACTTGCTCACTGCAGGTCAAAATAGGGTATTTCGTAAACTTCCAAACAAAACAAAAAGAACAAGTAGCAACATTTGAAAAAATAAATCTATCTTTATTCTTAAACAGCACAAGTGTTGTCATCTACATGTTGAAAATCGATTTAATAATATCTTCAGAATGTATTTTATTGGCAACATTAGGCATTATAGCTTCAATATTATTCTAACCGTATTTTAGAGTCTAAATTGGGTATGTTGCCAAAAAGCAACACCAGGCATTTAAGCGTTAAGCAGATTTTCAGGGACAAGAAAATAAAAAATGTTGTCATGAGACAGTATTTAGGATTAATACTTATTACTACGTAAGAAGAGATTTTTAAATAAGAAAATTAATCTTGTAACAATTTTAATGTGAACACTACTCCATACTTTTGATAAAAAAAAAAGAAGCCCAAACTCATTTCTAGCAGTTTCAGGAGATTTAACTGTTGCAGATTGTGTAAAGGAATACAATCTTATGCTCTGAAACCCAAAACTGTTTTTTGTGTGTGGTACTTTATTATATCAAATACCTTTTATTTCAATAGAGCTCTGCCCCATTGAACCTTTCATTGTTTCATTAATTTGATAATTGTAATTTCCTAAAATTCAGTATTTGAAATCTTCTATCTAAAATAACTGAGATATTGGTTTTGGGATAACTGCATTAATAATTACTTTAAATGATTAATTATTCTCGTAAGTACCTTATTAAATATTGATAACCATAATTCATCTCATAATTTAACTGCTATTTAATTAATAATCCATTTAATTAAATTGGCAGATTTTTTTGGCAGTGTTTCTGGATTACTTGATTCATATGTTGTGTGTTAAGAGCACTGAAGAATGGATCCATTTGTTTCTTACAAATTTTTTGTGAAATAGTTATAAAGCATTTCTGATTTCTGTCAATCCATAAAATTTCATAATTTTTTATGAGATTAAATACAGCATAAATTACTAATTAGACTTTTATCTAAATAATACAAAAGTCGAACAATATTAGATTTAACAACAAATTTATTTATTTGTTAATTTATGTAATAATTTAGCAAAATTTTAATATTTAGGTAAATTACTGTTTACATGTAATTATCATCTGTCCAAATTATTCTTAATGCATTAGCATTATTTTTTGTATTAACTTTATTGAAGTAGCATTATAAAATTACATTTATTTTTGAAATTTGGATTGTTTCTGTGAATATTAAAAAAATGTTTTAATAATTAATATGTATTGTATTTGTTTGTCATACATTTATTGTATCATTGTGTCTTTGTTAAAAATTTGAAAACTTTTCAGATATTTTTTGAAGCAATCTTTGTTGGTTGTTTAATAAAATATAAATTCTTTTCTTTCCAGGCAAAAAACATAATTCAAGCTGAAGTTGACTCAGCTTGTGAACTTGCTGATTTCTTCAGGTTCAATGCATATTTTGCTAAAGTAAGTTAATTTTTTTCTTGCAACTGTTGTTATATTTCCTTCGTATCTTATCGCTTCTCTCTTAAATAAAACTTCAAAGCAACGCAATAATTATAAACATAATTTTTTAAATAATAAAGGTTTTTTTGGGGGAAAAGGAGATATTCAGTAGTTAGTTCAGTAGTTAATAGTAATTTTTATTTCAAACGTATTTTTTAAGGATGATTTTGTGCAGGTCATACAGTGGTAGTTCATAATTCCTAAAAATGTGTAGATTTTTAAAACTTCTTCCATGAATATGGGTCTTTTAATATAGCTTGGAGAATGATTGTAAATAAGGGAAATGATGGCGGATTAAAATATTCTTTGAAAACACAACTTTAAAAGATTGTATATTAACAGACAAAATAGCTGCAACTTTCTATTACCTACCTAACCTCTATTTCATTAGTCAGAAAGGACACATTAGTTGAGGTTTATTTCAGAGCCATCTATCAGTATTATTTATAATTACTTTCAAATACCAGAGATTTGATGCTATCACTAATATCCTGTTTAGATCGGATATTTAAGATATTTCAGACCTTCAAACTCACTGAGAGAATTATCTTCTATTAATTTCACATACTAAAAACTAGGCTTAACGACAGTTAGAGGAATGATATTTTTAATCTATTTTTGATACTTCACCATTATATCATCGACCACTTCCATAAAAAAAATATATATATACCGTAAATGCATAGCCATAGTGTCACATTCGGTTGATGTGAGATCCGTTACATGTGTTTGTTATGTCATCAAGTGATTTTTAATTTGCCGTTTATCTGCACTTTGAATGATATTTTACTGTGATTTGTTAATTACTTTGGTCATTAGAATGACAGTTATGTCATTAAACAGTGGCATCATAATATTAAAAGAGAAAAAGCATTGAAAAAATGTTGCAATGCCTAGTAGTGTTGACTCTAGAAAAAAAGGGCCGCTGGGGAGGGGGGGGGGGGATTTTTCAAAAGGGAACACTATTCTAAAAAAGGTAAATTTTTTTCAAATATGGAACACTATTCTAAAAAAAGGGAAAATTTATTTCAAAAAGGGGACACTTGTACCTTGTTCGCAAAAAATATTTTGAACTGGTTTGTTTAGAGTCCCTAGAATTTACACTATTTTCCTGGGATCAATTGAATTGCCACAGGGTGCATGGGAAGTGTTAAAAAGGGCAGTTAGGTACTTCGAAAGGGTTAAGATCCGCTGCGTGCAAAAAAGAAATAAAAAAGGCTGCTGGGCGCCGTGCCATGCTAAAGTGGCTTAGAGTCAACACTACATAGTTACCTAAAATAGATCAATTTCAACTGCCATCACAAACATTCCCCAGCCGATAATTAAGAAAAATAATGTAAATGAATATTGAAGAATATGTAAATGAATATTGAATATGTTGTAAATTTTATTATTTAAAGTTACTAATAGTTTACACTTTAGAAAGTGGGGCTTTTACAAGTTTCTTTTATTTTTTCAATAGCAACATTTTTTGATTTGTTTAATTGTCAGTTACAGTTTGGTGATAGTTTTATTTAAGGAAAATGGTTGATGGGATAATGAGAAGTATCATATTTTCTTATTTTTTAAAAATTAGTTTAATTTTCTTCTATCTATAGTAGAAGAAAGTATTGTAATCGAAATTTTTTTCACTTCTGGTTTTCGATGGATTTGCACGTTTAAGGGGGCAGAGATCCCCAAAAATATGTTTATACGAAATGTCTGTCTGTCTGTTCGTGCAAGTCCTTCTTAAATTTGGAAATATTCTGCCATAAGGGGTCCCCGGGATCGCAATTTATGTGCCATTTTCATTATATCATCAAAAAATGTATGAAGTTATACATAGAATTGAACCAAATTTCATATGCATATGTTTTTGGCTGTGGCAAACAGATTCGCCTTGTATTTAAAAATATTCTGCCAGAAGGAGGCATTATAATAGCAATTTTTGTGTAATTTTCTTGATTTTTCGTAGTTCTGTTGTGCATATGTAGCTCTTGTAGTGGCAGAAACTTCACATGTTGCTAAGCCTGTTATTTGCAAACAGCTGACGTACAACAGAATATAGAAAAATATTGATTTTAATAAATATCATGATTGAGATTAACTGATTTTGGCTCCGATTAATTGGCTGTAGCCGAAATTTAGGATGACAGTCAAAGTTGGTTTAGTATTGAACTAATAATATTAAAGTATTAACATTTGTAACTACTTTTTGAAATATTAAGGTGTATGAGATAGAAGAAAATTTTGGGATTGGCGTATCCAACTAGTTTGAACTGGTATGGAACAAAAGTATAGTTTAAGGTGACATTACATTTTTATAGAAAATTCTCTCAAAATAATTATAGATACCTAGGTATGTCCCTTTTCCAAAAAATGACCCATAAATGTTCTCTTTACTTCTTATTTTACTGTATACTTGATGATTTTTGAAGAATAGTATATTGTTTGTACTATGTTTATATTAGTATTTGTGCTTTAAAATAAAATTTTCCATGCACAACTTGTTTACATTCTCTTTTTTCAGGAGCTGACCAAGTACCAACCAATGAGCACTGACACACAAACAACAAAGAATAGTTTCCGATTTAGAGGTTTAGAAGTATGAGAAATTCTTTGTAATTGTATATATAAGCAGTAAATACTAATAATTATGACAATCTGAGTTAGAATTTTGCATGATGTTTGGGTGCTTTTATTCAAAATTTTCTTTATTTCTAGGGTTTTATTGCTTCAATATCTCCATTCAATTTTACCGCTATTGGAGGAAATCTTGCTTCTGGACCAACACTTATGGTAACTACTTAAGTATTTGTTATTTTATTTATAAAATTATGTTAATTTTGGTTTGTTTTATTAGTAAATTATTGTTTGTATTATTCTCTATATTTTTTGGAACACAATAATTTATTTTGTTTAAAATCTATAGTAATATTTATGCTGTTTCAAAGTTCTTTGTAGGAAAAAATATTAACAGATACAGTATGTCTTCTTTTGAAAATTGAATAGGTTGATAATGTTAATGATTATTAGTTTATTTCTTAATTTGTTTGAACATTTTCTCACTAGTATACAGGCTCCATATAAATATAGATCCTTCTGTTAGAATTTTTGTTTTTTGAATGAATACAAGCATTTGTAGTATTTCCAAAAAATTTGCTAATGCACCATTTACTTCAACCATGACCGTGTGAAAGATTTTTATTGCAAACCCTGTCAAGCATAATGACTTGTTATTTATTGAATGTAAATCTTTTTTTCTTTATGTAATCGTAACTACACAAAACATCTTAATTTACTATTTCTCGAATCGAAAATATTTTTTTATTAATCTATAACAGGGTTGGCAAACTTGCCAGAGTAAGCTCATTTTTCTGGCACTTGGAAAATTTTAAATTTGGTAATCGTTGTACAAATAAAACCAATTTTTGTTACTGTTATGACAAACAAAATTTTGTTCCATATGGACAGATCACAATTAATTTTTTGCATCAATTAACGCATCAGAATAATTTTCTTTTCCTGTCATGCTATGCAGAGTTTTTGACACGTATTTTGCCTTTCATATGAATTAAAAAAGCTGTAATTTTCACATGAATTTCGTTTCACAGTCAATGGAATAAAATAGAAAATGGATTCAATATAGCTATGTATATTTGTAAAAATTTTCATCGAATGTACAACAATAAAAATCTCATCAATACATTATTAGTACAATGTTTAATTCAACTAGGAAAATTATAACAGAGATCTTGCATTAATAATGAGTTACAAATTAATGAAAAAAAAACTCGTGTTTTTTTCACTTATTACAGTAACCGCATAAATGAATCCTGTTTATGAATTAAAAATTCATTCATTTTTAATGGCTGATTGCAGTACACAGAAAACTGCATTTTGATTTTTAATATATTTTACCGCATTTTGATTTCTAATCTATTTTAATTATTAATGCATGAAAGTAACTGATTTTAAACCAGTGATTCGTATAAACATTGAACTCTTCAAAATTATTTTTGTATAAGTTTGGCATGTTACATTGTTGATAGATATTGTTTGTGAATTTCTGTCATGTGCATGTAAAAAGGTTCGCCGAGCCTGATCTACAGTGCATGTAAAAACTTTAAGGACAGCAAAAAATTGTAAAAATTTTGATAAATTGAAAATGCGACAAGCGAAATGGTAATATAATGTTGATCATAATGTGGAAATGCTAATATAAAAGCCAACAGAATGTATCTGTGTCCTTTTTATTGCGAAAAAAATCATAATTATGCAAAAAACCCCTATTTTTGACTGTGTAAAAACTTTAAGGACACCAGTATTTTTTTATAGAAATGTTATGTATAATTATTAGTAAGGATAGACCAAAACAGGTTTTTAAGGCCGAAACTGATACCAAAACTGAATTTTGGTGATCTTCCTATTTTCGGCCGAAAACGAAAATGTTCAAAAACTTTTTAAAGTACATAAATTGTATGTATTAAAGTAATTAATACATACATAAATATATTATTAATTAATTATACATATTTATTAAATATGCATAATAAATAATTATGCATATTTATGAAATATACATAATTATATGCATAATTATAAGTGTGGGCCAAATTGTCTCTATGTGCCTTAGATCCAATCTTTTTTTTTCATATAAAATAAAACGTAAATAATTCATCCACGACATAGAAAGATTTTCTAATTATACGAATTTTATTTAATTAAAAAATATTTTAGTTTTATGAATACACACCTCAATTTATCTTTCATAATGATTTCTGTAAATGATCATCTGTTATATTAGAACTTTCTCAAAGAGTATTCAAAACACATCTGTGGTTTCAAACTGAAAATTTTCTACTACTGTTATGTCTGCAGCTTTTAATGAGCATGTGAAAAAGTTTAGTTATATATGCATTGCTTGCTTTATAATCTGCATTCACGTCTTGAGTCAGTCATGACTGCTAATTATCAACAACGAAGTTCATAACAATAAATAGTCTCGTTTGAGCCGGCTGATAAAGTTCAAATCGATGAGAAGTGCTGAAAATTTCCGAAAAAAGAAACGAGATTTTTGGAATACTGATAGTTTTCGCCAAAAACGAATTTTTGGCAAAACTCAGATTTTGGACCGAAACTCGACTGAAACTATGAGTATTCCAAAAATCTCGTTTCTTTCTTTGGAAATTTTTAACACTTCTCATCGATTTGAGTTTTATCGGCCGGCTCAAATGAGACTATTTTATTGCTATGAACTTCGTTGTTTGTAATTATCAGTCATGACTGACTCAAGACGTGAATGCAGATTATAAAGCAAGCAATGCATATATAACTGAACTTTTTGACGTGCTCGTTAAAAGCTGCAGACATAACAGTAATAGAAAATTTTCAGTTTGAAACTGCAGATATGTTTCAAATACTTTTTGAAAAAGTTCTAGTATAACAGATGATCATTTACAGAATCCTTATAAAAGATAAATCGAGGTGTGTATGCATAAAACTAAAACATTTTTTAATTGAATGAATTTTGTGTAGTTCGAAAATTTTTCTGTGTCGGTTGATGAATTAATTATGTTTTATTTTATATGAAAAAAAAAAGATTGGATCTACGGCACAGAGAGACAATTTGGGCCACACACATAGCTGCCAACTCTTCCGATTTTTTCAGAATTCTTCCGAAAAATCGGCATGTTTTCCGATTTTACGTGCGTAATGCGTTTTCTTCCGCTTTTCGTCATTTTCTTCCGATTTTCGGCCTTTTCTTACGCTTTTTGCGCGCGTTTCGTCAAAGAATCGCGGGAAAACCCGAAAGTTCGTGGGAAAGACGAAATTTTGGCGGAAGATCGCGTAAAAAACAAGAATTCCCCCAAAAGAGCGCGTAAAAACATGAATTCCGATAAAAGATCGCGAAAAAACGCGAATTTCGTCAAAAGATCGGGTAAGAAAAGCGCCGTCAAAAGATCGTGTAAAAACACTATTTCCGTGAAAAGATCGCGTAAAAATGCGAATTCTGTTAAAGGTTCGCTGAAAAAACGCGCGTTTCGTGAAAAGATCGCGGAAAAACCCCAAATTTCACCGATGGGTCGCGGAAAAAACCCAAATTTCGCCGAACGATCACGGGAAAGACGCGAATTTCATCAAAAGATTTCGTAAACAACGCGTTGGGGTGATTTTAGTCCGAATTTTCCGAAAATTTAAGGCATTCATTTCCGAAAATTTAAAAAAAATCGGCCACCAATTCGAAAATTCGGACATAAAAAATATCGCGAATTTCGACATCTTCGCCGAAAAAAATTAATTTTGTCAATCGTTTGCAGTAAAATCGCCAATTTCGTCAAAGGATCGCGTGGAAAACGCCAATTTCGTCAAAAGATCGCGAAAAACGGCAAGTTTCTTCAAAAGATCGCGGAAAAATGGCAAATTTCTTCAAAAGATCGCGGAAAAATGGCAAATTTCTTCAAAAGATCGCGAAAAAATGGCAAATTTCTTCAAAAGATCACGAATAAACGACAAATTTCGTCAAAAAACACGAAAAAAACCCAGAAAGATCGCGAAAAAAAAATACATTTCGTCAAAAGATCGCGAAAAAAACACAAATTTCGGCTGAAGATCGCGAATTTCGTCAAAGGGCCGCGGAAAAAAACGCATAGCTAGTGTCGGAAGTGGATCCCTCCCCCCTGCTGTAACTTTTCAGAAAATCTGCTGTGAATTTCAGAATTTTTTTTTTACTCAGAATCACCCTCAAAACTTCCGACTCCTATTTTTTTTTTTTTTTTTTTTTTTTTTTTTTTTTTAGTGTCTTTTAGTGTGAAAGGTAGGATATGAATAAATATTCAAAAGAAAAAAGTAATTTTTAATATATTCAAGTTATTCTTTTTTGTCATAATATATATCGTGTAATTGCAAATTTGTGAATATTTTATTCGAGTTTCTCTTTGAAATTTGTTTATTTATAAGGATTCAGCTGTTTTTTAATCCTTACTGAAAGTGTTATAAAACTTAAAAAATCTTCTGATTTCTTCTGATTTTTCGCCAAAATCTTCTGATTTCTTCTGATTTTTTGTCCAAAATCTTCTGAGTTTTACCGAAATTTAGTTGGCAAGTATGCACACATATAATTATGTATATTCCATAAATACGCATAATTAATTATTTATTATGCATATTTAATAAATACGTACAATAACTTATTAATATATTTATGTATGTATTAATTACTTTAAAAATGTTTTTGGACATATTCGTTTTTGACCGAAACTAGGAAGATCACCGAAATTTGCTTTCGGCCTTAAAAACCTGTTTCGGTCGATCCTTAATTATTATATATAACATTTCTATATAAAAAAAAATACTGGTGTCCTTAAAGTTTTTACACAGTCAAAAATAGCATTTTTTTGCATAACTATGATTTTTTCGCAATAAAAAGGACACAGATACATTTTGTTGACTTTTATATTAGTATTTCCACTTTGTGATCAACATTAAATTACCATTTCACTTGTCGCATTTTCAATTTATCAAAAATTTTTACATATTTTTGCTGTCCTTAAAGTTTTTACACGCACTGTATAACTTACTTTTTTTTTTCTTTCGATGCTGAGATGGATTTTTTTTATTTGGTAAAACTCAATGATGAGGAAGCTACAATAAAATTGGTTCAGGGCTACAGAATTATACTTAAGCTTTTTTGTCAGATGCTGTCCACAAACATTTCACAGTAATCACAAATGTAATTTTGTTGACCCTAACATTAGGTGTCAATCTGTTGAGAGATTATGGGGCATTTCAAAAGGATGTAATAAAAGATGCAGTATTATTTACAAGCCTGTCTCATAGAATGTATGTGACAACATCTTTATTAAAAAAAAATGAAATGCTTACTCAATGCTAAGAGATCTGTACAATTTTATATACCTGTAGAAATTGAGTTTTATTTTATTATCTTATTGTACAGTTATTTTTGTGCTTTTAAGTTTATATTTGTATTGATATAATAAAATAGTTTGTGAAAGTCAGTTTTCAAATATTTTATTTTTTAAATGATCACGTTCGTACTAACAATGTTATTCTTTTTTTTCCAAATCTTTCATTTGTCATCAACCATTATAGTTAGCGGCAATGGTGTTGTTACAACAGAAAAACACCTTTATTTTTTCTTATGTACTTGTCAAATCTTATTAGTCCTAACCTGTTAGAAAGCAGCATTTAACTCTTAGCAGTCTGTTGTCCAATCATACTAAATATTGCATTGTAGTTGAAATGTTCCCAACAAAAATGGCTCAGAAAGCAGCATTTAACTCTTAACATACTTTGTCCAATCATACTAGATATTGCATTGTCGTTGAAATGTTCCCAATAAAAATGGTTCTTGTTGAGAAATATCAAAAATATAAATTCAGTAATTATTATTGACATTCACAAGGCCAGAAAAACTTACTATGGAATTAATGTAAGACAAATGTATTTGCATTATCCTAGCTAATAATAGTGTTTATGTATTAACATATCACAAGCATTATTGCATTAGAATAGTGTTTATACATTATCTGCTGTAGTGAAAACGTTGTTTCTTAATTTTATTAGCGCTTTATTTTACTTCCTCAAGTTTAAACTACTTATTCTAGTTTCTTTAATTACTCTTCTGCCATTAAAAAAAAAAAAACTTTGAAATGGAAGCTGGTAACTTGATAATTTTGAATTATAAATTCAAAATTCTAAAAATATCTTTCATGAGTTATAGTAAGTTTGTTAGGATGCAGGCTAAAAGATGTATCTAATTTAAAGTTCTTATCTATTTGAAGTTATTACCTTGCCATAGTTTTTTTAATGCGATTCTAAAGATTCTCTGAGTTAGAGAAATATAGTATCAGTAGGGTGTCAACGATTTTAATCAGTTGATTTAAATCAGTGATTAAATCATGATTTTAATTAACCGATTAAAAAAAAAATCATTGATTAAAATCAAAAATTTTCTATATGTTTAAAATGTCAAAAAAAGTTTTAAAATCTAAGATGAGCATAATTTAAAAGTTTCTACAGGTATTTTGACTTATGAATAAACAACAAAAAAAAAAGACCTTTAAATAATTGTTTCTGAGCTTAATTCTGGAGTATTGTAAAAAATTAAAAACAGTTAAGTTTGTAAAAAGCATTGTTTTTATCCAACATAAAACAGTTTCATTAAAAAATTATATTTAAATCTAATATAATTTATAATGCAATAATTTCCTTTAGGTAAACAATTTATGCATTATTTCATATAAAATAAACATAGCAAGTGTAATTAAATTTCTGTGAAAAAAAGAATAAATAGTCAGTGTCTTAGTTTCTTGTTCTACTTTTGTAATAATAAATTAATAGCAATCTCGAGTCAAAGAAGAATGATAGACTGCCATCTGCTCAACAGCTAAATTGTAAATGAAAGCATAAGAGAAAAAGAACTAATTGGTATAGAAATGTTAAGCACAGCATGAGCTTCTTCGGTATATGTTGAATAAATGTTTTTTTTTTGTTTACTTTGTAACTCATATATACTAAATAAAAAATTAATTAGAGGTTGAAAAGACAGCAAAACTTTTCTTAAAGAAAAAAAAAAAAATGAACCATTGAAAGCTAATAATCCCCACTGAGAGGTAATAATGCTGTTATACAAATATTTTGAGGATTTCAGATATAACTGGCCCCTGTGGCAGAAACACGGCGACGTAGTCGCGGACAAAAAAAATCTTTTGTGGACCGTTATTGTCTGCACTAAATTGTCCACAATTTTCAGACAACTTTTTCTCGCGAAAACCACGCGAATTTTGGTAAAATATCGCTTAAAAAGTGCGAATTTCGGAAAAAGATCGGGTAAAAGGTGTGAATTTTGGCAAAAGATCGAGTAAAAAACGTGAATTTTGGCAAAATAAATTGCATAAAAAGCGCGAATTTCGGCAAAAGATCGCATAAAAAGCGCGAATTTCGGCAAAAGATTGCGTAAAAAGCATGAATTTCGGCAAAAGAACGGGTGGAAAACGTGAATTTTGGCAAAAGATCGCGATAAAAGGGAGAATTTCGGCAAAAGATCGTGAAACAAACGCAAATTTCGTCAAGGGATCGGGAAACAAACACGAATTTTGTCAAAGGATCACGGACACAATGCAAATTTCATCAAAAGATCGCTGAAAATGCAAATTACGTTAGAGGATCATGAAAAAACACAAATTTCATCAAAGGATCGCGGAACAAACGCGAATTTCGTCATAGGATTGTGGAAAAAAAATATTGTCAAAAGATTGCAAAAAAAAACCCTGCAAATTTCATCCAAAAATTGTGGGTAAAACGAGAAATTTGTCAAAAAGCCACGGAAAAAACGTGAATTTCACTGAAGAATTACAAAAAAAATAATTTCCTCAAAAGGACGCAGAAAAGAAAAATTCGAATTTTGTCAAGGGATCACGAAAAAATGCAAATTTCGTCCAAAAATTACGGCAAAAAGGAGAAATTCGTCAAAAAGTCATGGAAAAAATGTGAATATCACCAAAGAATTACAAAAAAATAATTTCTTCAAAAGGCCGCAAAAAAATGCGAATTTTGTCAAGGGATTGCGAAAAAAACACGAAATTCGTCAAAGAGTCGTGGAAAAACGCGAATTTCATCAGAAGGGCGCAAAAAAACACGAATTTTGTCAAAGGATTGGGGAAAAAAACTAATTTCATTCAAGGGTTTTAGAAAAAACTCAGTGCTTTTTGCACTTGAGGCCTCTGAAGCTTCCGAAGGTTTTTTAAAAGCATCGTTATTGCCTATGTGTGTGGTTCTGCTTATCCTTCACACTTAAGAAATTCTACAAGAAGTTAGATGATGAAAAGTTATAAGCAAAACTAATGAGAATACATCATGCTTACCATGTTTTAAATAGAATGATAAAAAATTCCTAGTTTAATTTATTATTTATTCATTAAAATGACATGCAAAATTTGCAGACAGGTTATGAAAATTTAAAAGCTTGTCGCAGACTGCTACAAAACTTTCTGCCACTGGGTAACTGTATATTTATATATTTATATTTATTCTATATGTGTGTATGAATGGATTTAACTCATTTTCATAATTCTTTTGGCTAGCATACACATTCATGTGTGTAAGTTTAGAATTTTGGTGATTAACAGTAATTTTTCTAAGTATAAATGCAAAACAAACTGCAAATAATGTTTGTTAGTTTTGTTATTTGTGCTACTAACTAATGAAATTACTTATTTGCAGTTTTTATTAATTCTGTAATTGCTTACTGTTTCTTCTAGGCCATTTTTTTTTTTTAAGGGTGCCGCACCCTGCCCCTTTTGAAATTGGCAAAATTCACCCTGCCTTAAAAAAAAAAATAGTTAAATTCACCTGTATAGTCCAGGGTAAATGTACATTTTACCTTGCAAAAGGTCGGGTAGATTTTTTTTTTCTGAATTGTTTATAATGATGCCAACATGGAAAAACCAAGCTTTCTAACAAAATTTCTTAAGGCTAAATTTTTTGTGTCCAAAAAACAACAAAATTTTGGGACCTTTTTTGATTTTTTAAAACATCTTGAGACCTGCTGCCGTAGCATATTATTTGTCAATTACAATATTAATGAGGACAAAATTCTCTACAACTTCCATGTTTACCACTTTTTTATGCACTCAATAGTAAGTGCAGTACGCCATTTCAAAAATTAGAAC
Organism: Maratus speciosus; assembly: GCA_963932465.1. Lineage (NCBI taxonomy): Eukaryota > Metazoa > Arthropoda > Arachnida > Araneae > Salticidae > Maratus > Maratus speciosus. The sequence continues at coordinate 244,733,453 of OZ010795.1, read as the reverse complement.
AATTTTTTCAATTTTCTTAAAAACCGTGAAAAACGTAGTTTTCCCCGATTATTCAAATGTTCCCCGCGGATTTAATCGTGTATGTCGACTTCTAAAAATTGATAGCAGTAAATTATTTATTATTTGCACACTCACGACTCACGTCTTTATTTTCATATCAGCAGACATTTTATCTATACTAATAAAAGAACAGATCGCTCTGTGTGTGTGTGTGTGTGTGTGTGTGTGTGTGTGCGTGCGATGGTTAGCGAAAACTACTGCACGTAGAAGTCTGAAATTTTAGATGTGAATAGCTTAAGGCAGGTCCTGATGCACCTGAGGCTCAGTTTTTTAATTTTTTAAGGGCCGGGGCCCCTGGGCTCCTTTAAGTTTTTATGCACTAAATTGTTAATAACATGCCTTTTTTAAATCCCATCTTCGTCTTTTTTGTGGTGAATTCTCCTTTCAGTTTCTGCTCCATTTCTACATTTCAGTTAAGAGCCTGCCACCTTTGCAAGGGTCCCAGTACAGGGCCCCTTGAAGTTTTAGTGCACTAAATTGTTAATAACATGCCTCTTTTCTATCCGATCTTCATCGTTTTTGGGGTGAATTCCTGTTTCAGTTTCTGCCCCATTTCTTCATTTCAGTTAAGACCCTGGCATCCTTGCAAGGGGTCCGGTACAGGGCCCCTTGAAGTTTTAGTGCACTAAATTGTTAATAAATTGCTTCGTTCTTATCCTATCTTCATTTTTGGGATACTTTCTCCATTTAGATTTTTCCCCGTTTCTAAATTCCAGTTAAGACCATGGGCCCGATCCAGGGCCCCTTAAATTTGTTGTGTGCCATACGTTTTTCACACCCCAATTTTCTCACCTTCGCAGTGTGTAATTTTAAAATTGAGTCTTGAACTCTTCTCCTTAGACCAACACTCACATATTTTTATTGGGGCCCTAGGGCCCTTTTTTAAACATTTCACCAATTTTTTGCACATTTCTTTCAAATTATATTCTAATGATTAATTCATACCCTATGCTTAATCTTGACTAATCAAAGATCTAAAACGCTAAGTACTAAAACGTTGTAACATGTTTTGATGTTAGGGCTCTGTTCTCAACTATTAGTTGGCCCCTTTTGGACCCCTATTGTAGCTCACTTAAAAATAGTCCGATTCACTAGATTTTTTTTCTAACAACTTCTTATATTCTTCTTTTCTAGGAAGGTCTGCCGCGGCGAGCGGCCCATCTTCGTCCGCAGCCCTTTATTCTTCTACTCTACTCCGACTCTTTTGCGGAAGCAAGATTCTTAGGTCCCCAGCCACGTCCCGAATGAAAGACTCTCTAGCAAAAGCCAGATTGAAAAAAAAAAATCAAATTGAAACTGGACAAATTTAAAAGGGAAGTTGCGCAAATTAAAGACACAGAAAAGCGGGAAGGATTGGGCTCGGGGCGATGAAGCTACCGAACGACTCCCAGCTACTTCTAGCTTATTATTAGTCTCGGCGGTGGTTGGGGGTGGGCGGGAGGGTCAACCGCCGCGGCGAGCGGCTCATCTTCGTCCGCAGCCCTTTATTCTACTACTCTACTCCGACTCTTTTGCGAAAGCAAGATTCTTAGGTCCCTAGCCACGTCCTGAATGAAAGACTCTCTAGCAAAAGCCAGATTGAAAAAAAAAAAAAAAAAAAAAAAAAAAAAAAAAAAAAAAAAAATCAAAAATTGAAACCGGACAAATTTAAAAGGGAAATTGCACAAATTAAAGACACCGAAAAGCTGGAAGGGTTGGGCTCGGGGCAATGAAGCTACCGAACGACTCCCAGCTACTTCTAGCTTATTATTAGTCTCGGCGGTGGTTGGGGGTGGGAGGGGGGGTGAACCGCCGCAACGAGCGGCATATCTTCGTCCGCAGCCCTTTATTCTTCTACTCTACTCTGACTCTTTTGCAGAAGCAAGATTCTTAGGTCCGCAGCCACGTCCCGGATGAAAGACTCTTTTTAGCAAAAGCCAGATTGAAAAAAAAAAAATCAAAAATTGAAACCGGACAAATTTAAAAGGGAAATTGCACAAATTAAAGACACCGAAAAGAGACTTCTTCTTTTATATTCTTCTTTTCTACATCTTCTTTTCTAACAACTTTCTCCAGCTATTACATGAATGACAAAAAAATATTTCAGACTTCAACTACCACCAATTTTGAATATAAGTCGTCTTGGGGGCCCTTGGTGCATCTTCTTTAAAAATGATCCGAATTCCTTGCAATTTTCTTTACCATACCGTCCTCAGATTACATTAATAACTACTAAAAAGTGTATTTACACCAAACTACATGTCACTTAAGTCCCTCCCCCCTTGGGCCCGGTACAAGGCCCCTTGAAGCTTTTGCATCATAAATTATTAATAAATTGCCCCTCTTAATCCAATCTTCATTTTTGCAACCATTTTTCTATTTAGTTAAAATTGAGTCCTGGACTCTTCGCCCTAGACCAGCACCCTCATATTTTTATTGGGCCTCTAGGGCCCAATTTTAAGCATTAATTTTAAGCTAGGGCTTTTTAAGCATTTACCCCATTTTTGCGCATTTCTTTAAAATATTATTGTAATGATTATTTCATACCCTATGATTAATTTTGACTAATTGAAGGTCTAAAACGCTAAGTACTAAAACATTTAAACATGTTTTCATTTTAGGGGCCTGCTCTCAACTATCATTTGGGCCCTTTTGGGCCTCCTGTTATAGCTCCCTTAAAAATGGTCCAATTCACGAACATTTTGTTTCTAACAACTTCTTAGGTTCTCCAGCTACTACATGAACGACAAAAAAATAATTTCCAGACTTCAGCTACCATAATATTTGTTGTTTTGTGGTGTGTTGTTTTGTGTCACAATATTTGTTTGTATTACAATTTTGAATATTAATCATCTTCTTGGTGCCTTTGTTGCAGCTTCTTTAAAAACTGTCCTATTCTATTGCAATTTTCTTTAACATAGTTTTAGCGTCTTCTAGCTACTTTAAAACCCCTAAAAAATTTTCTTATACACAACTACATTCCAGTTAAGACCCTGGCCCCCAGGGTCCGGTCTTTCTTTATACCTCTGCTACCACCTTTTTCGAACATTAATCTACTTTTTCAGCTTCAACTTACGTCTACTGACTACAGCCGTAAATTAAACGTCGCGTTATTTTAAAGGTAACTTTAGATAAGGGATTTCACCCGTTTATTAAAAATCGTGTTAATGCTGACATGAAATTTACAAGGTGAGGAGGCATCTTCCACCCCTTGGTGGCACGTTATTTCCTGTGGTTTAAGGGCCCAATTTCAATGGGATTTTCAATGAGATCTTCCTTGAACTTAGATTACAATTCAGCTACGTTCTGTATTATGAAATTTTATCTTACAAGGAGAGGGCCAACCTTGTTAATCACAGATTTCGATTATTTTAATATATGTTGTAGGGTAGAGACCCCTTAGTGTCAGGTTCAACGGATTTTATACAATGCTCCTTAGTTCTTGAGAAACTAGGGGTCTAAAAGTCGTACACAACTTAAATACTTACTTTGGTGTCAAAGTGATCAGTTGGTCATAGCTCAGTTGGTATGGCATTTGCCGGCTGATCCGTAGGTTCCAGGTTCGATACCTGAATGCGCTGCGTTTTTTTTCTCATTTTTTTGTTTTATAAATATACTTGTAAGTATAACTTAATAATCTGATTGTCAATTAAAATTTATAATATTACATATCAATTATAATTTTAACCTATTTAATTTTTTACTTTTAACTAATTAGTTGTAATAAAACATCATAAAACTGTTAATTTTTTTTTGATCACATTTAAAATGTATTTCATACATCTTTCATCGATGCAATGATATTGAGCAATTGTGTCAATTCTTGAGTTTAAAGAAACATCATTTACGCATTGCTTTAACAAAGGAAGTCAATGCGACAATACTATTATTCAGTTTTTAAAGTAACAAGCATTACATTAAAAATTAGCATTAGAGTTAAATTACAACCGATTTTCTGCATATTAAAGATTTTTAAATTTGTAATACGTATGCTTGCGCTTTCAATTATTTTGCTTTCTCCCTTATCTTCTTCCGGCTTTTATTTTTATTTTATTTGAATATTCTTTTATTTTATCATACCTAGATGATGCCACTACAGATTTTGTCACGATTTTCGAAGTTTAATCCTTCAATAATAGATCCAATTTCTTTTTTAACCTCTTTAAAGGATGAAAAATAATAGTTTAAAAATAAAAAAAAGATAAATTTAAGTTTGTTAACATTATAATTAATGTATGATAATAAAATTTTTAATTGAAACTATTAAATTATAATTACAAATATATCTATAAAACAAAAAAGGAGAAAAAGAAAACGCAGCGCATTCAGGTATCGAACTCGGAACCCACGGATCAGCCGACCAACGCCATACCAACTGAGCTACAACTAACCTATCATTTTGGCACCAAAGTAAGTATTTAAGTTGTGTACGACTATTAGACCCCCTGGTTTCTCAAGAACTAAGGAGCGTTTGATAAAATCCGTTGAACCTGACACTAAGGGCTCTCTACCCTACAACATATATTAAAATAATCAAAATCTGTGATTAACAAGGTTGGTCCTCTCCTTGTTAGACTTTAGTTACCAACATTTTCTAACATTAATAGTCCATTCTTTTTTTTTTTTTTCGATTCTGTAGCCTTGCGTGCGCCCTCCGAGGTCTGGCGAAGTCTGGCTCACTCAACTTGGTTTTCGATTGTCTCCGGCACGTGCGGGCACTTCCGGTAAATGCTGCCGTAGGTAGTGGGGATCTAGATTACAGGTTCGTTCGGAAAGCAGTTTGATGGGAACACACTAGACGCTGCGGAAGGCAATGGGGCCTCCGAAATTAGGTTCATTTAAAAGAATTTCCAAAGATAAAAAATCATACAATCTTAAGTTTTGTTTAAGGTTATTATTTACAAACCCCAGGCAACGCCGGGCGGGTGTGCTAGTATTCAATAAATTTATATAATTTTAAAAGTAGGGCAGATTGTAGATGAATGAGAAAATTTCATATTTAGACAGTAACTTTAAGTGTATACAGTGTTAACTTCAAAGCATTGTTTAATAGAATACTCCAATATTTAGCAACTTATTGCCACGATAGTTTCAATTAAGAAAGAATTCTTGTTTAATTTTATAATTTTTATAATGCATACATATTTTTCCAGGTATCAATGGGATGGGTATGAAAATTTGTGAAAAACTTATTTTATTCCCCACTACAACGATATATTTTATTTACCAATTATTGATAATATGTGTTTTAATGTTTTGCTTTTTAAAGATAGCAAACATTAGATTGTTGTTCCATATAAAAGGGGAGACTCAAAAGATAAATATATTTTATGTAAGAAGTACATTTACCTTATGAAATAGCTCCAATAAAAATGACAACAGATTATTTCACTAACTAATGTTATGCATTTATCTCATGTAAAATTTAAAAATTCTGTCAATAAAATTTTTGAGATCACTAGTTTCATAAAAATATTTAAAAGATTAGTTTTAAAAAATATTGTCAATTTCCCCCCACTTATATCAATAAATATAACAAGAGATTATATCATTTTAGCATGCAAAAATATACAAAACTTTAATATTATCTATTAATTGCTTTAAAGCTCAAACAGGATACTCTAAATTTCAGAACAGGTTCCAAACAGTTTTCCAAAAATAATATAAGTCCGAATATGGGGGAAAAAAAAAAAATGCAACCAAACTTGAAAAAGTCCAAAAGATAAGTCCATTAGATATTGATCTCAAGTATCCCATGAAAAAAAAAAAAAATATTTAAAAGTAATAAAATGCAAATGAGATATTTGTCAAGAATGTTCCCATACGTTTAATATTACCTTGTGAATGCCTTCGTGTGACTAATTTAGTCTCATAATTCATATAACTGTGACTTCAAATGCCTCAATACTGCAACTACAGTAAAATCTTTGAAAATGAAATCTGTATATATGGAATCCGGTATTTAAAGAAAAAATTATATATTTTCAATATATTTTCAAGAGAAAGAATATAAACAATTATACCTGTTAAGATGGAAACCTGTTTAAAGTGGAGTATATTTCGGTTCCTTTCGGTTCGGTTTTCAAGGTTTTAATGAATCAATATTTGACAAAGCTAATTATGTAGTTCAGCCACAAAATTTTCAAAATCCAGCTATTAGAGATTATTTTGTTAACTATTTGTCATAGACTGGAAAATAAAAACAGTAATCATTTATTTTTCTTGACGATCGCTACATATACTGCATATCAGCAGTTCATATAACACAAATCACAAAAATGATATAAAATAAACAAAATATTTTAGAATTTTATTAATTAAAATATAGAGATGTTTAACCGAAACGGATTAAATAAACTTAAAATTAAGAAGTATTTAAAGTAAATGAATTTTATAATATGACTTGCTTTCAAATAAAGCCATTGTTCCTCGAAAGGCCGAAATTGATCATATGTGATCCTCCCTCTGTTCTGGTCCACAAACTTTATCAGCCCTTCAGTAACTAATTTCACGCGTCTTTCTACTGATGGAGTGGGACAAGGAAAGTTACAATAGCTGGTATCTTTAATCGAATATTCTAAACTCACCAGCGTTGTTAGATCATCAGTCGATAGATAAACTGTAAAGGTTGTTTCATTAGTTTACAGTTTTGCCACTCGACTGAATCCATACAATGTTAAGCTTCAAAGCTCAAGTCTGGAATGACGAAGTGACGGATGGCACTATTCATGTTCACAGAACTTCGTGCTTTGGCAATTTTCTTCATGGCTGGGGTCCTGATGTTCTCGCCTTCATATGCTATCATTCCAATGAGGCTATTTTCATGATTTGCAAAACAGGCATTTCGTGAAACTACAGGAACTATAATGTTTCGTAGATGATATGGCAAGTATGGGGGTTACTATCTATAGTGTACAGAATCTGAAAAACATGATGGATACATTTTAATTGTGAACCAACAGATGCAGTACACTTTCAGGATATACTCCTACAGTATGACAAGTTAAGAAGAGGGTTTCTCTGTTCCAGTGTTGAGTCTCAAAATTCGATTAGCAGTAGTGATCCACCTTGCGTGAAATATTGGTCTAAGGACTCGGCAAAAAAGGTCAATTGAACGCGCGCCTGTTGAAAGAGCTTGTAATATTTCAGACATATACTTCTGGTCAGTTGACAAATTATCTTTACCAACAGCTAGGTGATCAGATTAAAGTGGCTTAAACTTTGCAATTGGCAATGACTCGCAAGTCGCAAGATAAGCCAGTTGGGCTGCAATATGACAGAGGACCTGTCTTTTGCCCTCAAGATGTTCGAAAAGATGTCTCAGTAGAAGTTCATTGAAGTGATATGGCAATGAAGCCATGAAAGGAGATTTTTAAAACTTGTTCTTAAGTAATCATAAAACACCAAGTAATTTGTTTATTTTGCATCCTGTGGATATTGTGGATCCTGCATTTTATTTTGCATCCTGTTTTAAGGGCAGTTCCATCACATCCAATTGCAATTATTTTTACAGTTTACATTTAATTTTTCTTCAAAAAAATCTATAATGGCATTGCATATAGAAGTCGTTTTGCCAGACAATGGGGTCAAATGACCAAAATAATACAGATTTGGTTCTAGTATCAACGAGATATGTTCTTCCTTGACTTCGCGAAGATGAAACTTTGCCCTCTCTTTAACCTGGAAGAGATTTCTATCTTTAGGTTCATCAAAGTACAGAGCAAAAGAAGTATATTACGAAAACACGAACCAAGAGAAATATGGCTCTCTAGCAGCGAAAAAATAATTTTATGTGCAAGCAGCTGCAGGTGTTTCTATCATTGAGTAGATTTTTGTGATAGAATTAAAGTGATCATGGTTAACAATCTGCATGAAATTAACAGCAGAATATGCCTTTTCCAGCGTATTAGAAAATTCTGGAATATCTGGAAATATTATGAAAATTGAAAAACAAAAAATTTAACTATTTAACATTTTTTAGAAACTTTGGCCCTGTTATGGCAGTAAAAGAAATGTCACCAAAAGGAAATTTTAATGTTACGTTACTAATCTGTTGGTGTGGCTATTGCGCTCTATTAGAAATTGACTTGGTATATTTGTATAACTTTTTTTAAAAATTGCAAAAAGTATGTTTTTTTAATTTTTCTGAACTTTGGACACCTTGCGACAGTAAAAGATATTAACCAATCGGTGTAATATTTTACGTATTTATTCTTTTTCACAAAAGGTAACTTTCCTGTGCTATTAAGTTTCTATTATAAATATTTCGGTTTTTTCGACCCACCCTAATATATAACTACTGTACACTCAATTACTTGGGAGGTTTCTAACCGTGACATCAAGATCCATATGATTGATTAAATAGCTATTATGCTCTGATTTCCTCGTAGTTAAATAACAAAACTCTTTCGAAGTAGATTTTTTCTTATGCAGTGTAAAAAAATAGAAATGGGAATTGGAGACCCCCATTTATCTGTCATTTTTATGCCGCTCTTAAATTTTATAGAGTTTGTACTACTTGTACTTTGTTTCTAATCAGGCTCTGCTTGGAAGAGGAAAATAAGTCACTAATGTATATTTTTTGAGTGAGAACCAATTTTTCAACAGCATGTTATATATATGGATCATTCTATAAAAAAACTTGATACAGAGTAGTTAATTTTTGGTATATTAAAAAAAGTTTTAAAGGTTTTGCCTAAAATAATACATTAAAAGTATATATTTGGTGAAGATTGATCATTCATTTTATTTTTTTCTTCTCGTGAATGGAGGTAGATATACTTGTTTACTTCCGATACATTTTACGCCTAATTTTCTTTGTTAGCATCTTCACTTATTTTGTGAATGTGATAAACATATTCTTAATATATTTGTTTTTCTGAAATTTTTATAATTTTTTATTTATTTTCTTAATTACTGTGCTTTCAGTTATGAATGCCTTTGCAAGAAAATTTTGTGCATTGATATAATCAAAATATTCAGAAACACAAAGCATCCCTTTTGAATTTCAGCTGTTAGCTATGAATGTGCACATTGTCATTTATCATTAATTTTGAAGCATTCTCACTGAACGAAATAGCCAGGAACTTTGTTTTCAATTTTTGATTTAATAAATAAGCATAATTTATTCAATAAAAATAAGTGTTCAATTCATATATGCAAAGCTTTTATTTTATTTATTTATTCATTTTTTTTTTTTTAAAGATTCTTTCTTCACGTTTCATGTTCCCTAAATAGGCCTGACATTATAAAATAAAACATTGTGTATTTATATCCTCTGCTGTTACAATATTATAAAGGAAATTAACCATTCCCTAAATCTTAAAAAAAAAAAAAAAACAATCGCCAAATAATGAGAAGAATACATGACTTGACTGCCTATATAAATCTTAAGAGGTGAACTAAGAATAACAGTACAAAATGTTTTGTTTAAAAAATTTTTATTGAAATTTTTTATGCTTTGAAAGTAACATTAGACTGAGAAAATAAAGTAGATTTACAACAACACCTGTATGCATACACAATGTCCCAGTAGCAGAAAATTCTCCAAGTGTCTGCAATAGATACTTCATGGGCAGAAAGTAATTTGCAGCTAAAATATTTTACAATTGAAGTGTTAATTAATCAAACAATCACTTACCTGTAATGTCTTTATGCATTTCATTCATTTTTATTGATAATAATCTTAAGTTTTCATACTGAGTAATAAAGAGCAAAACATAATATAAAGTGAAATAAAGGTTCGATGGAAAAAAGAATCTGCAAAAGGGGGGGGGGGGGGAAGTATATCGTGCATTAAGGCTCGGCAACTAATTTAACAGTAGAAAGTCTGAGAATTGGAACAGAATGGGGGGAAGAAAAAGATCTGCAAAAAGTGTTGACTAAAAAAAAAACAAAAACAACTTTTTAAAAATGTAAAAGAAAGTAACCTAAATCACCTTATTTATTTGCGTGTATTATGTCCTCCTTTAAAAATACTACAAAATTAAGATTTTCTCAATATGTACTTTTCCTTCTGTTAAAAAGTTTGTTAAAAAAAATAAAATTAATATTGCTGATATAAATTTCTAAATATATGCGTTATAATGTTGTTCTATATTAAATTAATAAGAGACGTTAACTATATAGATATTGGTTATGTCCTGCATATGAAAATATGATTGCTCAGAAAAGAAAATTGCTGAAATATATGTACGAGAAGCAGATTCAATGATAAAGTTTATTGGCCTATTCAATTGCAGGAAATTTTAGGAAGCAGCCAATATAAGAAAGGCAGATTCAAAGATAAAGTTTTTTAGCCAATAGGATTAAGATAGGAAATTTTAGGAAATGGGCCATGTAAGCAGATTCAAAGATCAAATTTATTGGCCAATAGAATTTCAGGAAAGTTTAGAGAACAGCTAATAAGGTATAAAAAATTAAGTGTAAAAACATGCAAGTGGAATTTAAGAACATGAGGTTTTTATGTAATTTTTCAACAATCTGACAACAGCGGAATAGTAAAATCATAATTAACAATATTTTAAAGATTTTTATAAATATGGAATGCTTCAAGAAAGTCAAGTTCATGAATGGTGATGGGTTTTGAGATTATTTTTGCGTCTCTGAGTAAAAAATGTGATCAATGTTTAAAGTTAAAGTTTTGAATTAAAGAACACAAGCAATGTGTTCAGAAAGACGATATTAACAAATCTGCTATTGTTAAACGTTGCTGGAAAATGAATCGCATTTTTTACTTTAGCACTGCAAAAGTGATCTCAAAACCCAATTCCATCATGAACTTGACTTTCTTGAAGCATTCCATATTTATAAAATCCTTAAAAATATTGTTAATTGTGATTTTGCTATTTCTCCTTTGTCAGATTGCTGGAAAAATTATATATAAAACTTCTTGTTCATAAATTGCACTTGCATGTTTTCACATTTCATTTATTGTAACCAATTGGCTGTTCTTTAAACTTTCCTGAAATTCTATTGGCCAATAAACTTGATCTTTGAATCTGCTTACATGGCCTGTTTCCTAAAATTTCCGATCATAATTCTATTGGCTAATAAACTTTATCATTGAATCCGCTTCTCTTACATATATTTCAGCAATTTTCTTTTCTGAGCAATCATATTTTGCACTGATGATGGTATGCTGTGGCTACCGAAACTAGTTTGCTACAAGAAATAAAGTGTTTTTGATGCTTTAAACGTTGTTTTTAATTATTTATATTGTACTGTATAGTAATTTCTTATTGGATATAATTGTATTGTTCCATTTTCTTTTCTTTCCATCATTTATTCAAACATCCCATTAGGCATCATTTGACACAAATTATAGTTTTTGTCTTGAATCTGTCCCTAATTTTTAGTTTTTATCATTTTAGGGTAATGTGGTTGTATGGAAACCATCTGAAACTGCCATGTTGTCAAATTACACTGTGTTCAAGTTACTTCAGGAAGCTGGGTTTCCACCCGGTGTTATTAATTTTGTCCCAGCTGATAGTTCACTGTTTGGTGATGTTGTTACAAAATCACCTGATCTTGCTGGTATAAATTTTACTGGTAGTTTAAGGTAAATATGAGGATGTTCTTTGTTATCTCTTGTCACATTCACTTTTTGAAAGACTAAAAATTGTCTTAATTATAAAGAAACCGATGTAACATAAAGAGATTTTTGCATGTGGCAGGCAGAGACTCCCAGGTTCATTACAACAAAAAGTTGGGAAAAATTACTTCACTGACGACGTTACTCACAACTTAAATTATATCTCTACCACATAAGAAAGTCATAAACCAAAATTTAAGATAAATATTTTTACATTTTAATTGTTTATTTAACTAGTACACTAAAATTAACTATTTCTGATATTTTATGATGTAATAAGATTCTTGTTATTGACTAATGTGAATTTTAAAGTTAATAAATTATTTTTACAAATTGCAGTTAATTTTTTTTTTAAATATAAATTATGAGTTTATTAAAGTGAATTCTCCTGATACTTTTAGAATTTCATTTTCCAGAGTGCATACTTAGATTCCTTAAAAATGAAAAATAGATCAAAGGAAAATTCCTTATTGTAAGTGAAAATTTACAAGGTTTCAGACATGTATATTTTTGCTGAAAAAAAGGAAAAGAAAAAACTTATGCATTGTGTATGCAAAATGCACAGTTTTAGAATTGAATTCTGCAGATTTAATTGATAGATTCTAGAATAGGGAATTGAGACTCATATTTTATTACATGAAGAATAATTATACAGCCTTTTAATATTCTTTTTAAGTATGTATTGCATGAAGGAGGCTCACCTTCAAAGAAACTAAGATAATTTTCATGTGAAGTTCAAGCAATTATTGTTAATTTTTTTTTTGTGTGTGTGTGTGTGTGTGTGGGGGGGGGGACAATATATATATATATATATATATATATATATATATATATTTATATATATATATATATATATATAACCAATAATTAAACATAACCTACCACCATCAAAAACCGTAATATTATGAATTAAAGCTGTAAGTATATAAAAAAAAGATTAAATTAATTATAAGAAATATATATATATATATATATATATATATATGTGTGTGTGTGTTTACTGTACTAAGAAAGCAAAAATGTATTTTACTTTTATGTTGTCTTTAACTGCATTCATCATGTGAATATTTGTTTTATAACTAAATAGATTTAAAGTTTCTGAATTTACAAAAAGAGTTAAAGAATTAAGTCTTTAAAAGAATGAAGTCTTTAAAAAGAATTAAGTCTGTGTGTATCAGTCAGTCAGTCAGTCAGTCAGTCAGTCAGTGAGTGAGTGAGTTTGGCTCCTCAAAACAGCCTTAAAGAAAAGCCTTATTTACTTTAGCTAAAAGTTTAAAGACTGTTTTAAAGGGTTTCTTTTTTATATAAAATTCCAAAAATTTATAACTTTTGAACATATTTAAAGTGAAATATTTCCTTTTAAATATGACATTTTCACTTGCTGAAATATTTCGCCTAGTGTCTCAATTTCAGTAACAGCGGCATGAAATAGTGAAATATAGCAGCTTTATCAAAGAAATTTTGTGTGTTTTAAAGCATGATGTCATTTTCTGTTTAACCTTTTAAAAAAGCTATTTTTAATTGTAATGAGAAAATGGCATCAGTAAGAATCATTAAAGATAAGTAAACTTTATTATTAATCTTTTCTCTCCAACAGTTGAAGTAATTGGATTGCCGCCATTGTGCAGAAATTTAATAAAAAAACATTTCAAACTAAAATATAGGAATATTTAAAAAAATAGCTAGTACAGGCACATCTACAAATGGGCAGCTTTCATTTAAAACAATAATTAATAAAATTGGTTCAGTAGAAAGCTGAGGGCGATGACTAAAAAATCAACCTTGTCTTTTAAATATATAGATATACACACACATAACTCCTGTAGGAATTCCTTCATGCAAGTTTGCCAATATCTGTGTCAACTTTTCTAGATGACAAAAAATGTGATTTTTGAAGTAATAAGTAAAAACCAAAAAACTTCTTAAAACACCATAAAAATATATAAATGCACTAGGCCTTTCGAAAGAACTCTGTCTTTCTTCATCAAGCATGCTTCCTGCTTTCCTATTGGCTATTTCTTCAACTGGTGCTTTCTTCTTATCTTTCATATCAGTCTTGCTTTTGCTTTCAACAAAGAAGCACATCTTCTTTGCGCCTGATAAAGAAAGACTGAGTTCTTTCAAAAGTCCTAGTGCATTTATATATTTTTTATGGTGTTTTAAGATTTTTTTTTTTTTTTTTTTGTTCTTACTGTTTTACACAAGCTTTTACTAACATTAATTTAATAAGTAAAAGTAAATACAGTAAAACCCCAGTTATCTGAAAAGCACGGGACCAAAGCATTTTCGGTTAACCAGGGTTCAATAGAATTTTCGAATAATGGGGGAGGCTTATGGTGAAAACTTGTTTGATGAAAAGCTGTGATCGTAATTTAGAACATCGTTTTAATAAGAATGTTCTGGTATTGTATTCAAAGCACCCTGAATGACAAACAGAAATTACAAGTCGCTCCAGCAGCATAACAATCGCAACATATTTTGTAAAAAAAAATGAAGTGTCTATCCAATAAAGTACCGAAATTACACAATGGACCAAATAAATAAGTTGACTCTGTTTGTTTATTTCATAAAGAACATGCTTTTTTAACACTATTTCTACCAATATCCCATAACACCTTTCAAATATTTGATTTTTACTTATTTTGCTTCTAATTTTTAAAGCTAATAAGTATTGAAACAACTTTAATGTATTAAAAATGATTCGGAATTGTTTTGATCTAAAACTTACAAATAAAATAGTAATCATAAATCAAAATATGTTTAAAGGTGTCATTTGATATTGGTAAAAATAGGGTTGACAATAAAATTTTTCACATTTAAAAAGGACTTTAAGGAATTTTAATGTCTTTCGGTTAATCTGGTTTTCAGATAAACGGGGTTCTACTGTATTTAGCTGTTCAACTTTTCTAATTAAGTAGGCAGTAAAATAATTTGGATATTTTTAATGGTATTAATTCTAATTAAAAATATAATAATTAAAAATTTTTCTTCACATTTAACAGTTAATTCAAACTTTATATTTTTAATGTCACGTTTTTATTTAATTCTATGTGAATAAGTTTTTTCAGTTTGACTAAATGTGCTATATAATTTAAGCCTAATTACTATATGCAATCCTGATTATGAAAGTAGTAAAAACTACTTTTGTTTTGATACTTATATTTGTTTTTTCTCTCAGAACATTCAGACTATTGTGGAAAATGACTGGTGAACAAATAGATGTATACAAATGCTTTCCTAGACTTGTTGGAGGTAAATTTTTAATTTCAAAAATTTGTAATTGATTTATTTAGAAATTACAAATTGTACTAGTATGTATCCTGTAGCTAGTTAAAACATGTGTATGCAAATGTGCATGTATATAATACATATGCTATACATACACTATATATTATTATTTTAATATATCACTTTTCATTTACATTGATTTTTTTTTTTTCTTTCTTGTTAAATTCCAGTTTTTAACATATTTTGCTTTTTGTTCTATCTCAATACTTTACAGCTGTTATGTAACACATTGTGTTTTCTAAGCTTCTATTTTATTTTTTAAATATATAAATATATATTTTGTATTTCGGCTATATTCTCTTACCTTACAGTCAAATTATGTTTTTTTCTCATAATTCGCCTATTTAAAAAAAAAAAAAAAATTGTCTTTCTTTTTGATTAATACTGGTATGTTCTAAAGGTAGTAAAATGTATAGCCTTTTCAGTTTCCCATTTCATTAGTAGAAACCTAGAAACACACCATTTTGTATACATTGTCAAACTGACACTAGTCAGACAAATACTTCAAATGGATATCTGTGGCCAAATACTGTTGGTTATTTAGCCAAACAAATTCAGGATAAAAATAACCCTTTCTTCTCTTTTTTTTTACTATGTTTTCTTAAATTCAAACTTTCTACTCTCTGATACCTTTATGAATAATTTTCATTCCTAAATGCATAGTTATTCATAGTCACATACAGTAGAGCGCTGATTATACAGACGCCAATTAACCAGATTGTTCACTTAACTGAATCGATCAAGGACCATACGTTTTGTTCCCGCCTTCTCCAAAATTTTTGAAGTGAAACTTCTTTAGGTGCGGTAGGGTAAATTTGGTTGGATGTCATGAAAGTTAACCATTAAATAACCATTTCCTAATCCTGAAATAATAAAATCACCAACAAATGCAAAGAGAGTAATGCATAAAATCATTTGTTTCTAGAACCTAAAAACTTTCACTTCTAACATTTCAGTAAGTTCCTAAATTTCACTACTGTACAGTGTATGTATATGAAAGAATAAAAACCCTTTTAAAACTCAAAATTCAAATTAAATTTCAAAAATTTAAATTAAAATCCGAAGTTTCTTTCTCCTAATTTTAAATCTCATTCTAAAACCAGTTTTACCCCTTGTAACTTTGTTTCCCAGCAATGCATCTTATTGCTTTCAGATATCATTTTTGGACGATCCTTAAGAGTAAAAATAGCTGAGTTGCAAATTTGGTAGCCATGTGTGGTTAGCTGATTCCCTGGCTGGCCAAACCCAGTTCTGGAATCTGAGCCCGAACAATCAAAAGCTAATCAACCAATTAAAGAAATGTTCCTCCTAATTTCACAACTGTGCCCTCTGCTGGTAAATATGATAAACCCCAAGATATTAGCTAAAACCTGCACCAAAAACGAGAGATCTTGCAAATTTGAGAAGCCTGTCAAACCTACGGCCATGTAGCACTCCTGAAATCAGCAACGTAACTGGCTCGAGGACCTCTGACTGAACTTGCGAATTGGACTGTATGATGGAGCACGAAATAAATGAGTTTGAACCACCAAAAGGTTCCTGAGTCCAATTATTATCCAAGTATGACACCCCAAGGTGTCCTGACATATTAATGCCGGCAGTACGATGGTCAACTGCTGCGAAGTGAACGGGTTGCGACCCCTTCTACTGGTCTCGAACGTGCGATATATTACATATATATATATATACATGTAATAATTTCTATGTGTACTTCTATGTATAACTTTGTACCAATTTTGTAGAAATTTTAAAAAAGTAAAAGAAAAAAAAACCTTCTAAACACGCCACTTGTGATAAGTTAAAATGTGCGCTACCACAATTGCCAGTCCTAAGGCTGTGTTTAAAAAGCAAAAATGGCTATCTGTCCTGCTAAAGCAATAAAGCCTTTCTTTTCTAACACTATTTGTGGTTTTTAATAAAAAAAAGGGGGGGGGGGGAGAGAATCAACATTGGATTCAACAGTGAGTCAGGAGATAAGATCGAACTTGAAGGAAGCTCTCCCCTCTTGCAGGGCATCCAACACTTTACTTGTAAAGCCATAAAAGATGAAAAACTCCGCATAACCACAAAAAAGAACCTGCTGGCCCAGAACAAAAACACTGCAAGTAGAATGATAGTCTATCTGAAGCTTAAACATGGAAAAGTGTGAAGGGAAGTTACCTAAAAACACTGTCATAGGCGCTTTTTAAAGTTGTCCAATTATCTGGATTTTTCATTAACCGGATCAGCCTCGGTCCTGACTGGTCCGGATAATTGGCACTCTATTGTATTTAAAAAAGACTACCATTTTTCTGTTTCCTTTAAAGTCTAAAAATATTTTTAAAGTGGTGTCAAAGTTAGATATTTAAGCCAGTTTTAGAGAAACAACTATTGGTGAACAATTGATAAATATATGTAATACATTTATAGATAAAGAAAAATGCTCTTCAGTCCTAAAGCTCTTGAATGTTAATGTTTGCAGATTTCATGCACATATAAATATGATTTTGTTAATGTGTCAGAAAGATTTGCCTCGTTCACCAGCATTATGAATTTTTTTAAGAACAGCCATAAATATGTTTAATACAAGATATTGTAAAATTATATTTGAGCATATTATAAAAAAAAAAAAAAGTAATCTTCTAACACTCAGTTTTAAATTGCATTTAAGTTTATTTTGTTATGTACTACTTTCGTTGTGTTCGAATCTATTTAGGAAGAAATAAGAATGTCGCACAGTAATCAATCTTTCTCCCTCCCTACTATTTCACCTACTTTCTGAATAACTAGCGATTTCTTTCCGAACGGCAGTTTTCTTCTGCGCATGTGCAAAGAAACGAAGCTGGAAAAGTTTTTCACTAAAGTTTAAAAACTGGGAATCGCAAAAAAACGTGAATTTCGCCCAAGGAACACGTGAAAAAATGCAAATTACGTCAAAAAATCGCGAAAAAAACACAAATTTCGTGAAAAGATCGCGAATAAAACAAATTTCGACAAAGAATCGCGAGAAAGAATCACAAAATTCTTCAAAGTATCGCGGATAAAACGCAAATTTCGTAAACAGATCGCGGATAAAACACAAATTTCGTGAAAAGATCGCGGAAAAAATGCAAATTTCGTGAAAAGATCGCAGAAAAAACGCAAAATTGGTGAAAAGATCGCGGAAAAAAACGTAAATTTCGTGAAAAGATCACGGAAAACGCAAATTTCGACAAAGAATCGCGATAAAGAATCACCAAATTCTTCAAAGTATCGCGGAAAAACGCAAAATTCGTGAAAAGATCACGGAAAACGCAAATTTCGACAAAGAATCGCGATAAAGAATCACCAAATTCTTCAAAGTATCGCGGAAAAACGCAAAATTCGTGAAAAGATCACGGAAAAACGCAAAATTCGGGAAAAGATCGTGGAAAAAACACAAATTTCGAGAAAAGATCGCGGAAAAAACGCAAATTTCGTGAAAAGATCGATGAGAAAACGTAACTTTCGTCAAAAGATTGCGGAAAAAACACAAATTTCATCAAAGGATCGCGGAAAAAACGCAAATTTCATCAAAAGATCGCGGAAAAAACGCAAATTTCGTCAAAAAATTGCCTAAAAACGCAAATTTTGTCAAAAAATCTTGAAAAAAATGTAAATATTTTCAAAGAATGGCGAAAAACCCCACAAATATAGTTAAAAAATTACAAAAAAAAAAACCCGCAATTTTGTGAAAAGTTCACGGAAAAAACGCAGATTTTGGCAAAAGATTGTGAAAAAAACGCGAAATTCCTTAGATGGTCGAAGAAAAATGCATATTAGGGCCGGGGGGTGGGGTCCCCTATGCTGTAACCTTTCTGAAAATTTCCTGTGAATTTATTTCATTGCAATTAATAGTAAAGATAAAATTTTATCAGTTGAGTGTAATCATATCGAATGGTAAGTAATATATATTAGTAAATTACAATGTTGATAGTTAGAAAAAACACAATTTTATATGGAGCGTACATAACTTTGTTACTGGCCAGTGAAAAAAATCTGTGTTCTGGCCAGTGGGTAAAAATGTTAATTTTGACCTATACTGGTTAGAGAAGATATTCCTGTATCCTGGGACCCTATGCACAGACTAGAGTTAGTTCAGGTACATTCAGATAGTAAAATTGCGCAAGATTCCTTAGCACTTATCAATACTTGCATGAAAGAATTCATGTGGGGGAAATCATTTGAAAGTCTAAATGAATGTGCAGATGAACTGCAAATGTTTTTCTACAAGCCTAAAATTTTTTTAATTTGTTTCACGTGCTTTTAATGTTTTTCAAACATTCCTAAATGACTTCAAGGCATTAGTTGCAGCCTCTGAAAAAACAGAAAATGCAAATCTGAGGGACAAACTTTTATCAAAAAGAAATATCTTCAGTATAATAATTATTGCTCATATAATTTCGGTACTTGCTACCATGTTAAAATGTATTCAGGTAACAGATCTTCCTTGGGAGTATACAGATTTAATTACAAATCTAAACTGTTATTTGCTAAACATCAAATCCCATCTGACAAGCCTTCATAATTGTGAGAATGTGCAACAATTTGTCAGATCATTGCCAAAATGTTTTTTCAAAAATACAATACTTTCATGCACATGTTTTCAGAAGAAAGTACTTTCCAAGGAGTACTTCTGCCAGACCTTCCAATAAGTAGCAAAATGTTAAGGTCTACTACTGATAATTCTAGTATATCATATTTTATCAGTGACATCAAAGATATAGTGTAATATATTGATACATTGCTGCATCAATACAGTGTCTATTTTGGACAAAGCGCAGAACTTGATGAGATCATCAAAGCAACAAAATATTTATTCAATTTTGAATATCTGATTTTTCCACATTCAGATGTGACAAACAAAATCTTGGATCTTTCCAATTTTTTAGAAATTCTGAATGTACTCCCTTGTGTTCCTCCCTCCAAAGAGGAAGGGAAGGAGCTGTATTTTGAATACACTGTATTTCTTGATTGGGTTTATGAAACTGTCAAAGAGTGCCAGGAGAGTGAAACATATTTTCAAAATAAGACCATGTTAAAAAATGGTGTGAATACTTTAAAATGAGAGATCCCTAAATTAACCAGTTTTCTAACTAAAATTTTGTCTATTTCAGTATCTGAAGCTATATGTGAATCATGGGGGTCTACAATCGATAAAAAAATTTCTAAAAGGCCCAATACAGCTGATGGAAATGAAACGACCATTGGTACAACAGACAAGCGTATGTTTGTTTATACGAATGGACATCCATATGGACAGAAATCTGTTAGGAAACTTGTAAAAGCTGGCATTATAACTATGTATGGACCAAATTTCCAAAGACATTTTCTTCATAAAAGTAATATGTCTAAATACCTCGCTTCCAAAGTCAGTAACTTCTGTGTCAATGCCATGGTTCTAGAAATAAATCTTGCCTCCAGAATGTTTCTTTTGTTTGGCAATGTTTTACAAAACACATCTTTAGCATTTTTATAAAAGATGAAATTACATCCTTACATATGTATATAAATATCCCCCTCCCCCTTTTTTTCCTCCATTGCACTTGCAGAACATTTTTGATCATCTGAAATTCCGTTGCAGAACATTGCAAAGTATTCTGCTTTGGGAGATATGGGGAAAAAGAACACATATGCAAAATTTCACCTCGTTTAGTACATAAAAGCCGCTGATCCGAGAGTGCAACTGTCAATCGATTCTTTTAACAATCTTTTTTCTTTGTATAACAACATCACCTTAGACGTCCTCTAGAGAATTTGCATTGTATTTGCGACCATGCATTCTTTAATGAAGGTTGTTTGTTTGGATGTGTACTATCACCTCTTAAAGTTTTGCCCATCTTTTATGAAACACCCTGTATGTACTGCGAAACAGCGATAACATTTGCAGAGAGAATTTAAGCTGTTTCGGAAAACATTCTTTAGAAGTCAGTTTCCACAAATTTTCAGGGACATCACACTTTTTTAGTCTGGTAGAATGGGTCTACCTGAAGGTCAGATTTCCATTTGAAAGTTGCAGGGCACCTCATTCACTTCAATACCAAAGGTGTTGTTGAACAGTGCAAGGTTTGGTTCTAGGGAGTCAAAATCCTGGAATCTGTTCTGGAACTCTTTCTTGATATCTATTATTATTTTATGAAACATAACTAAAATTTATGTCACTCATTGCTCGCCTTTCGCACCTACTTTCTTCGTAAAAGTACTGAATAAGAGGGGAAATCAAAGTTGGCACGCCACGAATTATAAGAGTCGAAGAATGAAGCTTCAATGTAGCCACTATAAGGGAAACGAAGATTGTAAGGTGCTGCTGATGTAAACTTAAAAAAAAAAAAAAAAAGTGGTAATACTTAAAAACTTAAAGCAGTAAGAAGGGTAAATGATTTTTTTCCATATCTTAAATTAAAATACTTTTTCCTTTAAGAAGTGCAAGGGCCAACAAAAATCAAAAGGTGGGCCGCATGCAGCTATTGGGCTGGACCACACTGCTCTATCGGACAGATGGACGTTGGTGAATATAGCGCAAAACGTCTGAAAGCAAACACCCTTCAACAATTGCCGGAAGGGTCCAAGCTGAAGGAGGGAGCATTATGGTCTGGGGAATGTTTTCATGGGGTTCTCTGGATGCATTCATCATTGTGGAAGGCACGATGGATCAACACAAGTACATATCTGTCTTGCAGACCATGTCCACTCCTTATGCAAATTGTTTTTTCTCAGATTAATGGCATCTATCAGCAGGACAATGCGAGGTGTCACACAGCTTGCAGTGTACGTGTGTGGTTCGAAGAGCACCAGGATGATTTTACTGTATTCCTCTGGCCGACAAACTCCCCGGACTTGAACCCAATCGAGAATCTGTGGGACCAGCTCGATCGGGTTGTTCGCGCCATGGATCCTCAACAGCGTAACCTAGTGTAGCTGGCCATGCCGCTAGAGTCAGCATGGCTCAACATCCCGGTGGACACCTTTAAGAACCTAATTGACTCTCTTCCTGCATGTCTCGCAGCGGCCCACACTGTGAAAGATGGTTATTCTGGCTTTCGACAGGTGGTCACATTAATGTGACTGGACTGTGTGTATTAACCAATTAAAAAATATAAGTTTGACTTCAAAATAAAATATGTAAGCAGAAAACATATCTTTATGATTTGGAAGATTGAGCTAAGCAAAATCATTCTTTATTGTATTCTTATCAAAACTTTTGTCCATTTTTAATTATTTTGGGTTTTTTTCCTCAGATTCAATCACCTTTTTATTGTAATTCATTTTATTAAGAATTTATTCAAGATTAACCTTAAAAAAAATTCACAAACACGTTACATGTTAAGCCTAGAATGCAAAACAGAAACAGAAATTTGCATTCGTAAGCCAGTGTGAAGAAGTTTATTTGCTCTAAAGGAGTCATAAGACACAACAGCAATTTGCATTCAGATAATTGCGATAGAGCTTGTTGGATGGGACTTTTTAGAAGCAACATTTTATATTTTCAAAACACATGCCAGTAAATCATTCAGTATAGCAGTTTTGTGCATATTCAGCACTTTGGATAAATGATTCTGTTATCGAATTGGTACACTTAAGGTTTTAAAAGAGCTGCTCTTATCTTGTCATGAGTATTATGCAATTATTTCGATCAGTGAGCTTTATCATTACTTGCTGGAACTAGGATGCAAAACTTGGGACTATGTTAATAATAAAAGTTCAAAAAGAAAACTGTTTGAATTTCTGTAATACATAGTTTTTATCTGTTGTTCATAAGATTAATTTGTTGCTTATATGGAATAGTTATGACAAATAGTAATACAGTAGACCTCCTTAAACTTATGACCCTAAAATCTGCGAACGCCTAAAATCTACATATCATTATAGATGTAAACAATGAAACTTAAATTCTTGGAACAAAATTCAAGATTATGCTGAAATCAGTGGTGATTGCAACATGTTTTTACTGAATTTTTTCTAATCATGCTCTTTCGACTATTACACCTGATTAATTAATAAATAAAATTGTTACTTTTGATGTAAATTAATGTATCTATAGTAAAAATTTGCCATAGGTCCTGCACAATATTTTCAAATGTAAACTGCAACCTAATTGTTTGTTTTTATTGCATTCGTTTTTCTGTGATTCAATATTTATTTTTATTTTTTCAATATTATTTATGCATTTTAATATATAATTCTGTTTAATATGGCCGAACTCAAGTTTTTTCATGAAGAAAATATGAATTTATTTCTGAAAAAAATCAGGATGTTAAAGTTAATATCAGTGGCAATCACGGTCCTTCCTGCAGGAAAGTCTGCAAAATTTGAAAATTCTGCGAAAATTTAAAAAAAAAAAAAATTCCAATCATAAAACTAAGAATTTGAAAATGCAGCACAAAAAAAAAAAAAAAAGGAAAAAAAAAATCAAACTTTGCTTTCCATAAGAATTTTTTTAACCTCTTATGGAGTTTCTTTTGCCCATCCCCTTTCAGTCCTTCCTTGTAACTCAGAGAATTTCAATACCAACTTCACTGAAAATTTTACAATTTTGTAGGATTGCTCAGGTGATTCAGTCTGTTTACTTATCTTTGTTTGGAAACAGGGCATTTGTTAGCTTGATTTATTGAATATTTATAATTGAATTGGGTTAGTTACTGTAACAGAGGTCATGTAAGAATAAATAAAACTCATAATTAATCACTATCAAGTCAGCTGAAAGTAACTTTATTTGCTTGCCTACTTGACAAGACAAACTAAACTGAACAAAACACAGCATAGTAAAAACATAAGAACCATAATGCTTAACATCTTTCAAATACCAACTACCCAGAGCAGTCCAACCATCAAACCCAACAGTCAACCAGAGACCACTTCCAAAAACACACTCCAGCCATCCAGTGCAACAACCCTGCCATCTGGAGGACAAACTATCCTGCCATCTGGTGGGAAAAGATATCCTGCCATCTAGTGGACAAAAACAACATAAAATTTGACCAAAACATATTTCCCTAACAGTTACAGAGCAAATGTATTACCTAGAAAGAGTTTTTTAATGTGTCAAAGCGATCTATATTTAACATGACAGATGTGATAAAGAATTTCATCTTGATTAGACAAAATGGGTTGAACTTGATAACTGAAAGTGTGTGATCAATAGATTGTGCTTCAGAATCAGTTGTGAAAATTCCATTCTCAAATTGACAACTTTTAAGGTTTTTTGTGTGCAACTTTACAAAATCTCGATACGTGGAAAATTGTTTTTATTAGTATGGAAAACCTGGTAAAGTCAGAGAAATTTATCTCTTGAGCTAGATTAGAAACCCTGATATTAGAAATGACCTGAGAATTTCTGTTTATGCAACATTTATAAATAATGAGCAACTGTAGAGAAACTCGTTTAAAAATTCAAACCATATGGCAATTAATTTCTTATATTGAAATATGAATTTTTCTCGTATAGAAATTAAAAATACATTTTAGAATTTTTCAACAGAAGAAATTAGTGAAAACAGTTATTGACCTTCTCTACTGAAAATCTAACTATTTTCACACAAATTTATATCTTTATTATTTGTATAACTATTTTATGACTTCCATTGCTTAATCTATTTATTTATTTAAATAGAATGTGGTGGCAAAAACTTCCATTTTGTCCACAAAACAGCTGATGTATCAACTGTCATTGCTGCATCAATACGGTCTGCATTTGAATATAATGGTCAAAAGTGTTCTGCCTTAGGTAGAATGTATGTCCCTGAAAGTTTATGGCCTCAGGTATGTGTTTTTTATGTCAATATTTTTTTTAATTGAGTCTGATCACATCACTCTTAGTAATATTTGAATTAAAAATGTGTAACCTGTATAATTCACATTTTAAAGAAATTGTAAATTGGACAATACTATTAAAAAATTTCAAATGAGTGTTGTCAGCTTAAGGATGTGTAGAATGGTTTCATATTTTTTTTTATTTTATTTATTTATTTATTTATTTATTTTTTTGCAGAAATCTTATTTTTATCATTGGTCATTTTTATCATAGTTGCTGTAAAAATGGTTTTGTCATTTAAAGAAAAAAAAAAAAAAGGTCATAAGTCATTTCACTTGAGGTTGAACAAATTCTTTTCAGAAGTGATTGTCTCCGTTTATTGCTTTTTTGTTTTACCTTTGTCAGCAAGCTCTGAATGTAAATAATTAAATTAGAAAAATAAGTAAGCTAAATTATTAAAATCAGTGCTTGGAAGTCTTTAATGGACACAACTATTTTTACAATAAAGAGTTCTCAAATTAAATCACTCAAACTAGTAAATTTATTTCATTTTCATTCTGCTAAAAGTTTTTAATTATGCATAGGGCAAAAAACATAAAAATAAAAATTATCATCAATATTAAACTCTAAATATGAAAGAAACTAAAAGTTTCACAGAAGATGATGTACCAGTTTACTAAACAGACTCTTTAATAATTTTTTTTTTCCAATTTTGTGATACAAGAAAATGTATGTAAAGTGGAATTTTTTTTTTATATTAAATCTTGAAAAGTCTTGCTTTGTATTAATCTGTTTTAGTGTTACTGTTGCACCTGAAATATTTTACTAGTTGTTTACTGAATAATATTACAAAATAGACACAAAAACTTTTCTTATGGTACTGCTGATGATCTGTATGAGAGAGTTAGACATGTACTATTCTACTAAATGGCAAAGTCAGTCTTCAATATAGTTTTACAGGATAGTAGAATCAGATTGTATGCAGTTTATTTTGCTTTTGACCGTGTGTAATTCTCTGTCTTAGCAGTTCTTTTGTTGCTGCTAAAAAATTATCTTTATATGTGTGCAATATTTCGGAATATGTGTAATGATTTTAAATCTGCAATATTAGAATTAAATAGAATTGTTTATAAAATATACTACAAAGAATTTTTTTTATTAAATATTTCTTGAAGTATAATTTAATTTCAGCTGATTGTTTGATAAGATTTAAAACTTCTTGAAATTAGATTCTGACATTTTGATTTAAAATGCTAGGTTTTGCTTTATGATTGTTAAAAAACTGTAATGGGAAATCCCAAACTTAAAAGTAATGTACTTTTTCCTGAAACTTTGGTCAATTTTTTTTAAGGTTTCTAATTTCTGTTGTATTGACAGACTTTTTCTTTTAGCCATCTTTGAATATGATTAGAAATAAAAGGGAAAAAACTGTTTACTGTTATTTTAAATAATAGAATGGAAATTTTTACACTTTCAGCGATTTTTGTTGAAAGGATTGCATTTACATTCCAGTGATTGAACAGTTGTGCCAACTGCACCAAAATAATAATGCTGTGCGTTTTTGTGACAAATTGGTCATTTTCTCACAAAAATGCTCCCAACTACACTCAAATACAAAATTTTTCTCCTAGCTACCTTTTGCAAGCAATTTCAGAATCTTTCGCAGGACTAAGTCCTCGCTAAACACTTGTTGTGATCCAAAACTCTGCACACTAATCAGTCTCTAATGGGAGCTTTATTCTTGAAGCTCTTTTCTCTAATTGGAAGTTAAATGAAGTAAATAAAGTTTGATGTATTGAGAATGAATTTCATTTCCAAAAACAGAAGGACACTTCTTTGGACTGGGCCACAGCTAATTTCTTTTTCTGCAGACTTGGATTGAGCCCGTACTTGTTTTTTTATATCAATTCAGACCATCCCTGGAATTTTTTCTTTCTGACCCATGTTGGGTTGGCAATTGTTTTCATAAAAACACTTGTTTAAATGAACTTGTAGTACTTTATTTTGTTTTTAAAAAAAGATTTTACCAATTTTCAATTGAGATTCCTTTAAAGAACACTGCATACATATTTATCCAAAACTTTTACAGCATATTTCTGATTATATGTTCACAAGCCATGGAATGCAGAATAGCATCATTAAGGATCACACTCTTTGACTGGACAGACTTCTGTAGACACACATGAACATTGAAATAGGCTCATTAAAAAAATTATATATATAGTTTTGAATAAAAAAAAGGGTTCTTTAAACATCATATTTTTGAACCTGTATAGTAAAATTAAAGTAGATTTTTGAAAATATTTCTCTGTAATTGAACCAAAGTATATTTCCAAAAATTTCGTTAACCAATGTGCAATATCGCGGTTATTTTTACAGAAACAATAGCCGACCTGACATGGCTCAGGAACAATTATGTTTATCCCTGGCCGGTCCTTATCTGCTGAAAAATATTAACCTTTTTGAGATGGCCATAATTACACACAATGCACAAAATACCAAAAATGCTCTAATTAAAGACAAATATTACATTTATTTATTAATGGTGCCAAAAACAAATTCCATATGCACCTTTTGACGATGTATATATGCATCTCTAGTCCCAAAAGGGTTAATCCCAGGCCTAGCTCAGACACAATATAACTTGCTCAAGCTAATTATATTGTGTCCGTTGTATGTATTAAATTTATTTATTGCATTAAAATAGGATCAGCTCGCGTTGCACATTTATTCTTGCCTCAGATTTTTTTTAGAAAAACTTATTCAAGCCTTTTTTAATTTTCTTATATCAGCTGGTTGGCCTGCTTAATTTTTTTACCATCCTAGAAAGTATGTTTTTTTTTTTTTTTATTGCACTTGGCTTGGGCTTGTTAAAAAAGTTTGTCGGTCCAGGACCGTGCAGATCTGTAAACTACATTACATTTTCTAAATTTTGTGGTTTGTAGACTTTTAAATTGAAAATGTTGCATATATATCTATGAAACATTCTTTTAAAAGAACTTTAATTATAAAATAATATTGCTTAAGAATTTTTTTGAAAATGAGTTAAGTTAGACCTGATTTTACTGATTTTTGCCAGGTCAGGCCAAACCAATTTTGAAAAAATAAACAGGCCTTGGCCAAACTTTTAGATTTTACACTGGTTCGGGTTGGATCAAGAAAAATTTAGTTCAGGACCAGACCTGAAAATCTCATCCATGCAGAGCTCTATAGTGTTTAATTTATCCATTCACAACATGAAAGCAAATATTCATGTTTTATTTATTTCATTAAAATAGTAAAAACAAAAATTAAAAAAATTGAACATAAAATTGTTGATACTTTTATGCATTGAATGAAATGTTTCAGTTAAACTACTTATAGATCCTTGGTTTTCTTTTAAGAGTTAATAAAATAATTCATCATCTGATCCATGTATTCCATATTTTATTTTAAAGTTAGAAATTTGTGACAACAAAAATTGTTGATTCTGCACTAATACTCTTATAGAAGTAAAAGAGTTAAAAAAATGTAATGTCATGTCATCTGCCAGATATCTTGTGACTCGATTCTTAATTTATCTCTCTCCCTAAAATAACTTATTCATTCCCTCTTCTTTTTTCATTGTGTGTCTGTTTTTTTTTTTTTTTTGTTTTTTTTCCCCCAAAAGCTGCTTTTTATTCTTTTGCTGCCCTAAAAAAGATATTTTCTGCTACAAAATGGCTTCCTGCTGTTCTAAAATTATGTTCACGATATTCTTTTGCTAATGTTCTGATCAGCACACACGCATTATTCCACTGACAAAGATGAGGAAGACTATTCGTTGCTTATTAGTAGTAAAACAATTTAAAAATTCTTAAAATGCATACTTAACCATGGTTAATTTGTGTGTTAAAGAAAGGAGATGGTTTCCTAGAATTCAGAGAAAAAGAATTTATTAGAGGTCATGAGCAGAAAATTTGCTAATTATAAAGGTTTGTTAAATAGAAGTTTTAGGTTCAAAATATCTCCATATTCAAAGTTTTTGGGAAAAAAAAAAAAATGTTTAAAAATTTTTCTAAATGGAAGTTAAGAATTCAAATTATGTATATGTGAATTTAATTCCTCCTGTATTGAAATTTTTATTGAAAGCAGATGCATTTAACTATCTTTATTTGTTTATAATGTTTTAATTCAAATTTCTTTCTTTTAAAAAATCATGTAAGATTTTTTACTTTAAAAGAAGCCTATTTTATGAAATTTTTTTTATCTCTACAAGTGAGATGTAAATATGTCTGTTTTTGCATAATAAAACACTTTTTTTTTAATTTTCAAAAACCAAGTTTTATTAATTTTTATTGAAAGATGTCCTTTTGGACTAATTTTTTCTTAATCATGGGCTGAGTGTAGCATTCCACAGTACTAGATTTCTCTGAGTGCAATGAAACAAATAGCATTTATTGTCATATATATTATTTCTGATGTAAACATCCCCTTTCTATGCACCACATACAAAATGCACAACAATGAATGGTGTATATGAAAAATTTTTGAACAGGTTTTTGACTTAGTAGTATATTCACATTTTGTTAAAACATGTTGTTTAGAAATATTGCAGTTCATTATAAAAAAAAAAGAAAAAAAAAAAAGTAATCAACAAATAATCTAAAAAATTTCTGTGCAAAAGGCCTCACACAGGCCAACTAGTATATATCAGTTTTGATGTCAGTATCCTTATATCTATACACATGCAAAATACACAATGATTAATGACATATGCAAAAAGTTTTTGGACAATCTTTTGACATAGCACACTCACTCATACTTCGTTAAAACATGTTTCATTTAAAACTGCAGTTAAGTAAAAAATTAGTGAAAAAGAAAAGTTTTATCAAATTATCCTAAAAATTGCAGTGTGAAAGCCTCACATTGGTCCACTAGTATATTTGTCTGGTCTTCAGACCAATGCTTTTTGAAATGTTATATTTTTAACAAAATGGCAAGCTATCAAATTTAATGTATTGGTGTTCAATAAAAACTCTGATATTTGTTTATAAGAAAAGAAAAAAAAAAAAATACCAGGACATTGTGCCCAAGATATTTCTGGTACTGATTTTAAAATTATTGTTTCAAGAAAAAAATACAATAGTTACTGCATCTGCTACATGTTTAAATTAGGGGAATATATAAACTTTCATGTAATAAAAAAAAGGGAGGACATTTTTTCATTTATGTCCGAGATATTTCTGATGTTGATTTTAAAAGCATTGTTTCAAGAAAAGAATGTTTAAAGTTTTTCAACAAGTATAGTACACTCATGTGTTGTGTGGAACCTCGCATTCTTTTCCAAATTCTTAAAAGCTAATTTCCCCCAATCGAGAAAAATTTCTCTTACAGCTTGACCAAAATCTTTAAAATAATCTTGTTATATAACTAATTCCTGTGAATAATCTGCATTTTTGTAAACGAAAATATTTTATAATAAATATTTGTATTTATTTTATCTTTGTTAGTTTCACAAGTGTCAGAAACTCAACTTAAAAAATGACATAGAAATGTGCCGCTAAACTGCGATGACACGCCCACAGGGCGGCTATACTTACTCAAAAAAAATACACATTAAACTTCAAATTTAAACCAAAACAAATTAATGAATAATGAATGATGAATGATAATGAAATGATGAAATGAATGAATGATGAAATAATGAATAACTTTAATGAAACATTTGTATATACAATTCTTAAACATAAAAACATAACACACTGCTTAACATTTTGACTATGCGCAATGCGCTTAAATTTAGAATATAGAATATTTACACAATTAAATTTAGAACAAACACACAAATATTATACACTATATACATAGAAATAACATTTTCAGAAATAATCATACTATAAAATCGCAAAGAACTCAATCTACTATAAAACGCAAAAGAGGACTCACTTTCAAAAGGGTGGCGCAGTTTAATTGCTTCGATTTTAATTTAGGTTTTATCCTGTGGGCAGACGGTATCTCACCTACTGAATAACTCAATTTTTCGCAGTTAAATTTTATACATCTTATTCGCAGCGAATATTTCAAGGGTGATTAACGCAACAATTTTAAGGGTTATCGGTCAAAACCGTTAATATCCGAACCGAACCCTTTTTTCTTTCTTAACTCCGCATTTTCGCAGCAAAAAACCTAGTATCACTCTTCACTAGCTCAGAAACTGCATGTCTGTCCGAATAATAAAATACCTCTACCCTCTTACGTCATATTATTACATTAACCCTAAAAGCGCGCGAAGAGAAAAATGTTATCGTTAGCAAAATAACGGGCGGGAGGAAAAAATTACTTTCGTTACATGTGAGATTTAAAAACACATGGCCTTTGCTAACATCCTCCCACCTTGATTTTCTTAAAATCAACTATTTTATAATTCACAGAAAATTCTTTATATTAGAAATGATAGTTAAACTTAGCATTACTAGATTAAATAAAATGACATAAAAAACAAAATAATAACTAATTAAACACAATACAATATAAAAATGACATGACATGATAAATTACAGTTCTCAATAACTAAATTAATAAAATAAAAGTCATTATTTACAGTCTTACACATTATTTCTTACGTGGTTTGAGCAACCTTCCATACCTGGATCTATTTTCCGCTCCAAGGGTGAGCACAGGATCTCCAGCAGTTGAAACTTCTAGTGGATATAGTTTCTGAATTGGTCGTGTCAAACAACCGTTGTTAGTTTTCACCTGTACTACCCTGGAAGCACCATCTCTACTATGGTAGATTTTCACAATTTTGCCCATGGGCCACAACACACGTTTTTTATTCTCAAGTTCGATGAGGACAACGTCCCCCACTTTAAGGTCTTGGCATTTATCACTAGCCTTCTGAACAAGTTGACCCAAATATTCTCTGCGGAAACGATTTCTCAGTTCTTGTCGCAAAGTGTTGCAATAGCTCACACGCACATTCAGTTTGTTGGAATCGATGGAATCCAGATCAGGCACTCCTATTTGTTTTACATCTTGTAAAAACATGGAGGGTGTCAAAGGCATGAGCTCATCAGAATCATCGGAAATGTAAGTCAATGGACGACTATTTATTGTGGCTTCCACATCACAAAGGATCGTTAAAAGCTCTTCAAAATTCACAGAGGATCTTCCTAAAATTCGCACGAGTAAAGTCTTAATTGAACGAATAAGACGCTCCCACCATCCCCCCCACCAGGCTGCAGTAGGGGGATTGAACTTCCACTTGATTGGATAACACTCATTTTCAGAGATTTTCTGCCAATCAAGCCTCTTCAATGCATTGTCCGTTCCTCTGAAGTTGGTTCCGTTATCGGAATACACAGTTGACGGACGTCCTCTCCTGGCGATGAATCTTCGGAAAGCTTGCAGGAAGGATTCCGTGCTGAGTGCCGTGAGGGGCTCAAGGTGAATTGCCCTATACACTGCACAAGTGTATAATGCGATCCAGGCTTTTCCTTTTGGCTTTAAAAGTAGAGGCCCACACAGATCAACTCCTGTGGTTTCAAAGACCGCAGAATCCCTTACTCTGTCAAGGGGTAACTGTATTGGAGGCGCAGTTAAAGCTTTAGCCGTGAATCTTTTGCATATGACACAACGGTTGACGCAAGATTTTATATTTCTTTTTGAAGAAATGATCCAGTACTGCTGCCTTAATTTGGCAGCCAATATCTGCACACCCGCATGACAATACTGTATAT
Organism: Maratus speciosus; assembly: GCA_963932465.1. Lineage (NCBI taxonomy): Eukaryota > Metazoa > Arthropoda > Arachnida > Araneae > Salticidae > Maratus > Maratus speciosus. Next base: position 244,701,085 of record OZ010795.1, on the reverse strand, counting down.
GATATTGCCATATCAAGCAATCAGTTAGGTAATGTTTGGATGGAAGAAGAACTGGATATAAAAAGGACAGTTCATCATCTCGTTCGATGATTTTAGTCTTCACTCGAAGAACATCGTCATCACCTCGCACCACCAGCAAACCATGGACGGAATTTTCTTTCTCGTGAAAATACTTTTTCTGCTCTATACCCCACAGAATCATCTCAGCTTTAGTTTTTTCTTCCACTGTTAGGGTATTAGTATTATAAGAAGGCTTCTTTCTCAGTTTATTCACAAACCGCAACATCCAGCAGAAAACTCTCACTATTTTAGAAAAACTAGAAAAACGTTCGTACCACTCAGGCCTCTCTATTTTCACGTTTAAGGCAATAATTTTTGTTCTTCTTAACTCTGATGCGATTAATTCTTCATCTGGAGAAAATTTAAATTCAGGCCATTCCTTGGGAGTTGCTTTCAGAAATTCAGGCCCCTCCCACCAACCGCATCGCAGCAGATGCTGGGACGTGCAGCCACGAGAGGCTATATCAGCAGGATTCAATTTTCCTGGGATGTGTCTCCAGCATTCTTTCTTCGACAGATTTCGAATCTCCTTGACTCTATTATTTACGAATACACCCCAGTTTTCTTCTCGCTGTATCCAGCAAAGAGCTACAGTCGCATCCGTCCAGTAGTAGATTGGAACTTCTTCCAAGAACACAGCGTCAGAGATGTATTTGGCTAGACGTGCGCCTAAAACACACGCAAGTAACTCGAGGCGCGGAATTGTCACCTTCTTCAATGGAGATACACGAGATTTTGCTGCCACGAACCTCACATGAACCTTTCCGTCGTCTTCACTTCTTAAAAATATAACCGTGGCATAAGCGCTTCTACTGGCGTCACAAAAGACATGTAATGACCAAGTATCTGTTTTTCCATAACCTATGCGACGAGGAAACCTAAGCTGGGAAATACTAGACAATCCTTGGTACCACGTTAAGAACCGAGTTTTTAATTCATCTGGCAAAGGTAAGTCCCAATTTGCCTTAGTTGCCCATGCTTCTTGAAGTATTAATTTTGCAGGTACCATTATCGGCACAATGAAGCCTAGTGGATCAAATATAGAATGAATTATGGATAAAAGTTTTCTTTTTGATAAGTCTGATGAGATTTGCTCAGGTTTAAAGGGAATTATAAACTCATCATTTATACGGTCCCACTGAAGACCTAAAACGGGAGAGACAGTATCAGTGTTCTGTGAAGGTAACGTTTCATTTTCGGGACCAAAGGTCCACATACGTAATTCCATTTTGGCTTCTGCCATAATGCCAGTTGCTTGTTTCATAAATTCTTCAAGCTCTGCTCTCGTATCAACTGAGGTTACGCAGTTATCAACATAATAGGAACTTGAAAGTTTTGGGGCAACAACTTCGAATTTTTTAGGAATATTTTTAAGATGGAATGAGATCACCGCTGCCAACAGGTATGGGCTACTGGTAACCCCCAAAACTACCCTTTTATGGCGGAATTCACAAATTTTATTATTTTCCCACCAAAGAAATTTCAGATAATTTTGGTCTTCCCGCTTTATGCCAATCTGTAAAAACGCTCGTCTAATATCAGAAGTTACGCCAATCGCCTTTTCTCTAAACCTCATTAAAATCGCTGGGATTTCTTCTACAAGATTCGGACCCTTTATCAAACAATCATTTAGCGACAACGAATTATCTGATTTGCACGAGGCATCGAAAACGGGCCTAATTTTGCTAGTTAAACTATCTAATTTGATAACTGGATGATGTGGCAAATAATGTCCCTTTTCATTCTTTTCAGATTCTGGGATTTTTTCTATTACGTCTTCCGACAGCCATTCCTTAAATATCTTATCGTATTCGTCAAAGTTATTTAATTTCTTTAATTTACGAGTAGTGGCAAAAAGCCTTTTTTCTGCAATATGCCGATTAGAGGAAATGTTAGGGGGAAATTTTTGAACCCAAGGCAAGCTTACGCAATATCTCCCATCTTCGTTTCTATGAAGCCCCTTCAAAAATTGTTCCTGCGCTAATTGATCCTCCACCACTTTGGAAAACGTTTGCGCTTCATCGGCAATGCCAATTGTTTCCAAACTCCACATATCAGAAACTTTCATGTTTTGAACATGAAGATTGGTTACTAACATGGATTGGACACCCTCAAAACTTTGAACATTTAATCCTATTTGTTCTCCGCACAAAGTCCAACCCAATTTAGTATTAATGGCTGTCAAACCCTCATTAAGTTGAATTACATCACCCGTAAGAATTTGTCCATAAATATCACTACCTATCAAAATTTCTATTTCAAGGTAACCGTCACCCACATCTGAAATCCAAATTCTATGCTTTTTTAATTCCTTCAATAATGGACCTTTAGAGACGCGTGGTATCCCTCCACAAATTTTTTCCTGATCTAGAAAGGAGAATTGATATTCAGTACGTCTCCCTGCAGGACTTAATCTCATAGAATATCGTTTATGATTTTTAGACTCAGTTCTTGTTCCCCCAAACAGAGTATGCGCTAAATTCTCAGATGAAAGGCTTTCTAAGTTTAAAGCTTCGGCTGTAGATTTCAGCACATACGACCTTTGAGATCCGCAATCTACAAGACATCTGACTTTTTTCCTCATGCCCCCTGACACTACTTCAACTATTAATGTCATAAGGAGGACTTCTTTCATACACGAAGGTGTAGACATAGTAGCTTGTACCGTAGTCGACCCCTTTGCACTCCCTAAAGTCTCACTCTTTTTTTCCTGAATCTCGGGACATAAAATAATAGGATGAGATCGCTTGCATACATGACATTGTATAAATAATTTACAATCTCTAGCAAAATGTCCAGGCTTAAGGCAGCGTAGGCAGCACTTTAACTCTCTTAATTTATCTAACTTTTCTTTTAGGGACAAAGACCGAGCCATAAAACACTCTTTGCTCTCATGATTTTTTCCGCAAAATACGCACTTTTGCTCCTTGGTTGCTACCAAACTTGCAGCACTCATGGGAGGTTTTTTATTTTTTAATTTGACTTCTCTAGGGCGTTCTTCACGTGAGGGAGGAGAAATTTCAAACCCCGACCGTGCAAGTTTGACCCTCTGTTCCCCTTCAACTTCTTTTCGCAAAAATTCTAAAAGATTTGAGAGACGTGGTCTCTTGTTATTAAATAGAACGCTTCTCTGCCACACCCTAATCATTTCAGCCGATAAACATGAATCAACCATAGGATATAGCCACGCAGTATTGGAGTCTTGGTGTACACCTAAAGACTCAAGTGCTCTGAGATAGGACTCAATTTTGTCAAACAATGACACCAGGGGTAATTCATCTTTACCTTGTGAACGTACGTTTTGGATAATTAATTTTAATAATTCCCTCACATATATTTCAGTTAAAATTTCTTTATTACCAAAACGCTCCTCAAACGCAGAAATGACTTTCGGATAATTGTCCGAAGTCAAGGGATAACTCTCAATTAACTCATAAGCTCGAGTCCCCGGTAACATTGATTGAGCTAAATAATGAAATTTGTCAACATCATCCAGACTCTTATCCTCGTGGATTTTTTTAAATTGGCCCCAGAACGAAAGATAACTTAACAGTTGACCATCAAATTTTTTAATGTGAATTTTCGGCAATTTGTACCGTTTTTCATTACATGTATTTACACTATTCTCAACATTAGAGCTCATATTAATTTTAAAGTCTGAATTATACGTTTTTTCTTTTATTCGGCGGCTGAGCGTTATAAATTCATCGGAATATTCCTCGCAACTTATAACTTCCGTTTCTAAATTATCATCAGTAGCCTTAGCTGCTATCATTAAATCTAACATTTCTGAGTCATAAGATTTTAATTCACTAATTATTGTTTGTAATTTAACAAATTTATCCTCTAAAATGGATTTATCCGGTTGCTCTTTTTCTAGTTCGTCCTTTAGAACCTTAGCTGTTCTAGTATAAGAGCTACGTGCCGTTGCACGTTTTTTCTTCAATGTATCAACATTCATTTTTTATATAAATGAAAATATACTCAAAATCTCAAATACAAATCTTATCAATATTCCTAACAATGACTCATAAATTCTCATAAATTCTAAACTCAACAATCACAACATTATAATTATAATTTAACACAATAAATAAAAATTCACCTCACGATGAGTATGAAAACGAAAATATATTATAAATTAAATATGCGGCATCAGTTATTGTTACTCCTAACGTAAATGGAACTAACCAATAGTATGATTACTTCTCAAATTCAAAATCAAAAGTTATAATCCAACTCGCAATCCTGGCTGGCTCGCCACTTTCTATGTCAGAAACTCAACTTAAAAAATGACATAGAAATGTGCCGCTAAACTGCGATGACACGCCCGCAGGGCGGCTATACTTACTCAAAAAAAATACACATTAAACTTCAAATTTAAACCAAAACAAATTAATGAATCATAACTTTAATGAAACATTTGTATATACAATTCTTAAACATAAAAACATAACACACTGCTTAACATTTTGACTATGCGCAATGCGCTTAAATTTAGAATATAGAATATTTACACAATTAAATTTAGAACAAACACACAAATATTATACACTATATACATAGAAATAACATTTTCAGAAATAATCATACTATAAAATCGCAAAGAACTCAATCTACTATAAAACGCAAAAGAGGACTCACTTTCAAAAGGGTGGCGCAGTTTAATTGCTTCGATTTTAATTTAGGTTTTATCCTGTGGGCAGACGGTATCTCACCTACTGAATAACTCAATTTTTCGCAGTTAAATTTTATACATCTTATTCGCAGCGAATATTTCAAGGGTGATTAACGCAACAATTTTAAGGGTTATCGGTCAAAACCGTTAATATCCGAACCGAACCCTTTTTTCTTTCTTAACTCCGCATTTTCGCAGCAAAAAACCTAGTATCACTCTTCACTAGCTCAGAAACTGCATGTCTGTCCGAATAATAAAATACCTCTACCCTCTTACGTCATATTATTACATTAACCCTAAAAGCGCGCGAAGAGAAAAATGTTATCGTTAGCAAAATAACGGGCGGGAGGAAAAAATTACTTTCGTTACATGTGAGATTTAAAAACACATGGCCTTTGCTAACATCCTCCCACCTTGATTTTCTTAAAATCAACTATTTTATAATTCACAGAAAATTCTTTATATTAGAAATGATAGTTAAACTTAGCATTACTAGATTAAATAAAATGACATAAAAAACAAAATAATAACTAATTAAACACAATACAATATAAAAATGACATGACATGATAAATTACAGTTCTCAATAACTAAATTAATAAAATAAAAGTCATTATTTACAGTCTTACACATTATTTCTTACGTGGTTTGAGCAACCTTCCATACCTGGATCTATTTTCCGCTCCAAGGGTGAGCACAGGATCTCCAGCAGTTGAAACTTCTAGTGGATATAGTTTCTGAATTGGTCGTGTCAAACAACCGTTGTTAGTTTTCACCTGTACTACCCTGGAAGCACCATCTCTACTATGGTAGATTTTCACAATTTTGCCCATGGGCCACAACACACGTTTTTTATTCTCAAGTTCGATGAGGACAACGTCCCCCACTTTAAGGTCTTGGCATTTATCACTAGCCTTCTGAACAAGTTGACCCAAATATTCTCTGCGGAAACGATTTCTCAGTTCTTGTCGCAAAGTGTTGCAATAGCTCACACGCACATTCAGTTTGTTGGAATCGATGGAATCCAGATCAGGCACTCCTATTTGTTTTACATCTTGTAAAAACATGGAGGGTGTCAAAGGCATGAGCTCATCAGAATCATCGGAAATGTAAGTCAATGGACGACTATTTATTGTGGCTTCCACATCACAAAGGATCGTTAAAAGCTCTTCAAAATTCACAGAGGATCTTCCTAAAATTCGCACGAGTAAAGTCTTAATTGAACGAATAAGACGCTCCCACCATCCCCCCCACCAGGCTGCAGTAGGGGGATTGAACTTCCACTTGATTGGATAACACTCATTTTCAGAGATTTTCTGCCAATCAAGCCTCTTCAATGCATTGTCCGTTCCTCTGAAGTTGGTTCCGTTATCGGAATACACAGTTGACGGACGTCCTCTCCTGGCGATGAATCTTCGGAAAGCTTGCAGGAAGGATTCCGTGCTGAGTGCCGTGAGGGGCTCAAGGTGAATTGCCCTATACACTGCACAAGTGTATAATGCGATCCAGGCTTTTCCTTTTGGCTTTAAAAGTAGAGGCCCACACAGATCAACTCCTGTGGTTTCAAAGACCGCAGAATCCCTTACTCTGTCAAGGGGTAACTGTATTGGAGGCGCAGTTAAAGCTTTAGCCGTGAATCTTTTGCATATGACACAACGGTTGACGCAAGATTTTATATTTCTTTTTGAAGAAATGATCCAGTACTGCTGCCTTAATTTGGCAGCCAATATCTGCACACCCGCATGACAATACTGTATATGATATTGCCATATCAAGCAATCAGTTAGGTAATGTTTGGATGGAAGAAGAACTGGATATAAAAAGGACAGTTCATCATCTCGTTCGATGATTTTAGTCTTCACTCGAAGAACATCGTCATCACCTCGCACCACCAGCAAACCATGGACGGAATTTTCTTTCTCGTGAAAATACTTTTTCTGCTCTATACCCCACAGAATCATCTCAGCTTTAGTTTTTTCTTCCACTGTTAGGGTATTAGTATTATAAGAAGGCTTCTTTCTCAGTTTATTCACAAACCGCAACATCCAGCAGAAAACTCTCACTATTTTAGAAAAACTAGAAAAACGTTCGTACCACTCAGGCCTCTCTATTTTCACGTTTAAGGCAATAATTTTTGTTCTTCTTAACTCTGATGCGATTAATTCTTCATCTGGAGAAAATTTAAATTCAGGCCATTCCTTGGGAGTTGCTTTCAGAAATTCAGGCCCCTCCCACCAACCGCATCGCAGCAGATGCTGGGACGTGCAGCCACGAGAGGCTATATCAGCAGGATTCAATTTTCCTGGGATGTGTCTCCAGCATTCTTTCTTCGACAGATTTCGAATCTCCTTGACTCTATTATTTACGAATACACCCCAGTTTTCTTCTCGCTGTATCCAGCAAAGAGCTACAGTCGCATCCGTCCAGTAGTAGATTGGAACTTCTTCCAAGAACACAGCGTCAGAGATGTATTTGGCTAGACGTGCGCCTAAAACACACGCAAGTAACTCGAGGCGCGGAATTGTCACCTTCTTCAATGGAGATACACGAGATTTTGCTGCCACGAACCTCACATGAACCTTTCCGTCGTCTTCACTTCTTAAAAATATAACCGTGGCATAAGCGCTTCTACTGGCGTCACAAAAGACATGTAATGACCAAGTATCTGTTTTTCCATAACCTATGCGACGAGGAAACCTAAGCTGGGAAATACTAGACAATCCTTGGTACCACGTTAAGAACCGAGTTTTTAATTCATCTGGCAAAGGTAAGTCCCAATTTGCCTTAGTTGCCCATGCTTCTTGAAGTATTAATTTTGCAGGTACCATTATCGGCACAATGAAGCCTAGTGGATCAAATATAGAATGAATTATGGATAAAAGTTTTCTTTTTGATAAGTCTGATGAGATTTGCTCAGGTTTAAAGGGAATTATAAACTCATCATTTATACGGTCCCACTGAAGACCTAAAACGGGAGAGACAGTATCAGTGTTCTGTGAAGGTAACGTTTCATTTTCGGGACCAAAGGTCCACATACGTAATTCCATTTTGGCTTCTGCCATAATGCCAGTTGCTTGTTTCATAAATTCTTCAAGCTCTGCTCTCGTATCAACTGAGGTTACGCAGTTATCAACATAATAGGAACTTGAAAGTTTTGGGGCAACAACTTCGAATTTTTTAGGAATATTTTTAAGATGGAATGAGATCACCGCTGCCAACAGGTATGGGCTACTGGTAACCCCCAAAACTACCCTTTTATGGCGGAATTCACAAATTTTATTATTTTCCCACCAAAGAAATTTCAGATAATTTTGGTCTTCCCGCTTTATGCCAATCTGTAAAAACGCTCGTCTAATATCAGAAGTTACGCCAATCGCCTTTTCTCTAAACCTCATTAAAATCGCTGGGATTTCTTCTACAAGATTCGGACCCTTTATCAAACAATCATTTAGCGACAACGAATTATCTGATTTGCACGAGGCATCGAAAACGGGCCTAATTTTGCTAGTTAAACTATCTAATTTGATAACTGGATGATGTGGCAAATAATGTCCCTTTTCATTCTTTTCAGATTCTGGGATTTTTTCTATTACGTCTTCCGACAGCCATTCCTTAAATATCTTATCGTATTCGTCAAAGTTATTTAATTTCTTTAATTTACGAGTAGTGGCAAAAAGCCTTTTTTCTGCAATATGCCGATTAGAGGAAATGTTAGGGGGAAATTTTTGAACCCAAGGCAAGCTTACGCAATATCTCCCATCTTCGTTTCTATGAAGCCCCTTCAAAAATTGTTCCTGCGCTAATTGATCCTCCACCACTTTGGAAAACGTTTGCGCTTCATCGGCAATGCCAATTGTTTCCAAACTCCACATATCAGAAACTTTCATGTTTTGAACATGAAGATTGGTTACTAACATGGATTGGACACCCTCAAAACTTTGAACATTTAATCCTATTTGTTCTCCGCACAAAGTCCAACCCAATTTAGTATTAATGGCTGTCAAACCCTCATTAAGTTGAATTACATCACCCGTAAGAATTTGTCCATAAATATCACTACCTATCAAAATTTCTATTTCAAGGTAACCGTCACCCACATCTGAAATCCAAATTCTATGCTTTTTTAATTCCTTCAATAATGGACCTTTAGAGACGCGTGGTATCCCTCCACAAATTTTTTCCTGATCTAGAAAGGAGAATTGATATTCAGTACGTCTCCCTGCAGGACTTAATCTCATAGAATATCGTTTATGATTTTTAGACTCAGTTCTTGTTCCCCCAAACAGAGTATGCGCTAAATTCTCAGATGAAAGGCTTTCTAAGTTTAAAGCTTCGGCTGTAGATTTCAGCACATACGACCTTTGAGATCCGCAATCTACAAGACATCTGACTTTTTTCCTCATGCCCCCTGACACTACTTCAACTATTAATGTCATAAGGAGGACTTCTTTCATACACGAAGGTGTAGACATAGTAGCTTGTACCGTAGTCGACCCCTTTGCACTCCCTAAAGTCTCACTCTTTTTTTCCTGAATCTCGGGACATAAAATAATAGGATGAGATCGCTTGCATACATGACATTGTATAAATAATTTACAATCTCTAGCAAAATGTCCAGGCTTAAGGCAGCGTAGGCAGCACTTTAACTCTCTTAATTTATCTAACTTTTCTTTTAGGGACAAAGACCGAGCCATAAAACACTCTTTGCTCTCATGATTTTTTCCGCAAAATACGCACTTTTGCTCCTTGGTTGCTACCAAACTTGCAGCACTCATGGGAGGTTTTTTATTTTTTAATTTGACTTCTCTAGGGCGTTCTTCACGTGAGGGAGGAGAAATTTCAAACCCCGACCGTGCAAGTTTGACCCTCTGTTCCCCTTCAACTTCTTTTCGCAAAAATTCTAAAAGATTTGAGAGACGTGGTCTCTTGTTATTAAATAGAACGCTTCTCTGCCACACCCTAATCATTTCAGCCGATAAACATGAATCAACCATAGGATATAGCCACGCAGTATTGGAGTCTTGGTGTACACCTAAAGACTCAAGTGCTCTGAGATAGGACTCAATTTTGTCAAACAATGACACCAGGGGTAATTCATCTTTACCTTGTGAACGTACGTTTTGGATAATTAATTTTAATAATTCCCTCACATATATTTCAGTTAAAATTTCTTTATTACCAAAACGCTCCTCAAACGCAGAAATGACTTTCGGATAATTGTCCGAAGTCAAGGGATAACTCTCAATTAACTCATAAGCTCGAGTCCCCGGTAACATTGATTGAGCTAAATAATGAAATTTGTCAACATCATCCAGACTCTTATCCTCGTGGATTTTTTTAAATTGGCCCCAGAACGAAAGATAACTTAACAGTTGACCATCAAATTTTTTAATGTGAATTTTCGGCAATTTGTACCGTTTTTCATTACATGTATTTACACTATTCTCAACATTAGAGCTCATATTAATTTTAAAGTCTGAATTATACGTTTTTTCTTTTATTCGGCGGCTGAGCGTTATAAATTCATCGGAATATTCCTCGCAACTTATAACTTCCGTTTCTAAATTATCATCAGTAGCCTTAGCTGCTATCATTAAATCTAACATTTCTGAGTCATAAGATTTTAATTCACTAATTATTGTTTGTAATTTAACAAATTTATCCTCTAAAATGGATTTATCCGGTTGCTCTTTTTCTAGTTCGTCCTTTAGAACCTTAGCTGTTCTAGTATAAGAGCTACGTGCCGTTGCACGTTTTTTCTTCAATGTATCAACATTCATTTTTTATATAAATGAAAATATACTCAAAATCTCAAATACAAATCTTATCAATATTCCTAACAATGACTCATAAATTCTCATAAATTCTAAACTCAACAATCACAACATTATAATTATAATTTAACACAATAAATAAAAATTCACCTCACGATGAGTATGAAAACGAAAATATATTATAAATTAAATATGCGGCATCAGTTATTGTTACTCCTAACGTAAATGGAACTAACCAATAGTATGATTACTTCTCAAATTCAAAATCAAAAGTTATAATCCAACTCGCAATCCTGGCTGGCTCGCCACTTTCTATGTCAGAAACTCAACTTAAAAAATGACATAGAAATGTGCCGCTAAACTGCGATGACACGCCCGCAGGGCGGCTATACTTACTCAAAAAAAATACACATTAAACTTCAAATTTAAACCAAAACAAATTAATGAATCATAACTTTAATGAAACATTTGTATATACAATTCTTAAACATAAAAACATAACACACTGCTTAACATTTTGACTATGCGCAATGCGCTTAAATTTAGAATATAGAATATTTACACAATTAAATTTAGAACAAACACACAAATATTATACACTATATACATAGAAATAACATTTTCAGAAATAATCATACTATAAAATCGCAAAGAACTCAATCTACTATAAAACGCAAAAGAGGACTCACTTTCAAAAGGGTGGCGCAGTTTAATTGCTTCGATTTTAATTTAGGTTTTATCCTGTGGGCAGACGGTATCTCACCTACTGAATAACTCAATTTTTCGCAGTTAAATTTTATACATCTTATTCGCAGCGAATATTTCAAGGGTGATTAACGCAACAATTTTAAGGGTTATCGGTCAAAACCGTTAATATCCGAACCGAACCCTTTTTTCTTTCTTAACTCCGCATTTTCGCAGCAAAAAACCTAGTATCACTCTTCACTAGCTCAGAAACTGCATGTCTGTCCGAATAATAAAATACCTCTACCCTCTTACGTCATATTATTACATTAACCCTAAAAGCGCGCGAAGAGAAAAATGTTATCGTTAGCAAAATAACGGGCGGGAGGAAAAAATTACTTTCGTTACATGTGAGATTTAAAAACACATGGCCTTTGCTAACATCCTCCCACCTTGATTTTCTTAAAATCAACTATTTTATAATTCACAGAAAATTCTTTATATTAGAAATGATAGTTAAACTTAGCATTACTAGATTAAATAAAATGACATAAAAAACAAAATAATAACTAATTAAACACAATACAATATAAAAATGACATGACATGATAAATTACAGTTCTCAATAACTAAATTAATAAAATAAAAGTCATTATTTACAGTCTTACACATTATTTCTTACGTGGTTTGAGCAACCTTCCATACCTGGATCTATTTTCCGCTCCAAGGGTGAGCACAGGATCTCCAGCAGTTGAAACTTCTAGTGGATATAGTTTCTGAATTGGTCGTGTCAAACAACCGTTGTTAGTTTTCACCTGTACTACCCTGGAAGCACCATCTCTACTATGGTAGATTTTCACAATTTTGCCCATGGGCCACAACACACGTTTTTTATTCTCAAGTTCGATGAGGACAACGTCCCCCACTTTAAGGTCTTGGCATTTATCACTAGCCTTCTGAACAAGTTGACCCAAATATTCTCTGCGGAAACGATTTCTCAGTTCTTGTCGCAAAGTGTTGCAATAGCTCACACGCACATTCAGTTTGTTGGAATCGATGGAATCCAGATCAGGCACTCCTATTTGTTTTACATCTTGTAAAAACATGGAGGGTGTCAAAGGCATGAGCTCATCAGAATCATCGGAAATGTAAGTCAATGGACGACTATTTATTGTGGCTTCCACATCACAAAGGATCGTTAAAAGCTCTTCAAAATTCACAGAGGATCTTCCTAAAATTCGCACGAGTAAAGTCTTAATTGAACGAATAAGACGCTCCCACCATCCCCCCCACCAGGCTGCAGTAGGGGGATTGAACTTCCACTTGATTGGATAACACTCATTTTCAGAGATTTTCTGCCAATCAAGCCTCTTCAATGCATTGTCCGTTCCTCTGAAGTTGGTTCCGTTATCGGAATACACAGTTGACGGACGTCCTCTCCTGGCGATGAATCTTCGGAAAGCTTGCAGGAAGGATTCCGTGCTGAGTGCCGTGAGGGGCTCAAGGTGAATTGCCCTATACACTGCACAAGTGTATAATGCGATCCAGGCTTTTCCTTTTGGCTTTAAAAGTAGAGGCCCACACAGATCAACTCCTGTGGTTTCAAAGACCGCAGAATCCCTTACTCTGTCAAGGGGTAACTGTATTGGAGGCGCAGTTAAAGCTTTAGCCGTGAATCTTTTGCATATGACACAACGGTTGACGCAAGATTTTATATTTCTTTTTGAAGAAATGATCCAGTACTGCTGCCTTAATTTGGCAGCCAATATCTGCACACCCGCATGACAATACTGTATATGATATTGCCATATCAAGCAATCAGTTAGGTAATGTTTGGATGGAAGAAGAACTGGATATAAAAAGGACAGTTCATCATCTCGTTCGATGATTTTAGTCTTCACTCGAAGAACATCGTCATCACCTCGCACCACCAGCAAACCATGGACGGAATTTTCTTTCTCGTGAAAATACTTTTTCTGCTCTATACCCCACAGAATCATCTCAGCTTTAGTTTTTTCTTCCACTGTTAGGGTATTAGTATTATAAGAAGGCTTCTTTCTCAGTTTATTCACAAACCGCAACATCCAGCAGAAAACTCTCACTATTTTAGAAAAACTAGAAAAACGTTCGTACCACTCAGGCCTCTCTATTTTCACGTTTAAGGCAATAATTTTTGTTCTTCTTAACTCTGATGCGATTAATTCTTCATCTGGAGAAAATTTAAATTCAGGCCATTCCTTGGGAGTTGCTTTCAGAAATTCAGGCCCCTCCCACCAACCGCATCGCAGCAGATGCTGGGACGTGCAGCCACGAGAGGCTATATCAGCAGGATTCAATTTTCCTGGGATGTGTCTCCAGCATTCTTTCTTCGACAGATTTCGAATCTCCTTGACTCTATTATTTACGAATACACCCCAGTTTTCTTCTCGCTGTATCCAGCAAAGAGCTACAGTCGCATCCGTCCAGTAGTAGATTGGAACTTCTTCCAAGAACACAGCGTCAGAGATGTATTTGGCTAGACGTGCGCCTAAAACACACGCAAGTAACTCGAGGCGCGGAATTGTCACCTTCTTCAATGGAGATACACGAGATTTTGCTGCCACGAACCTCACATGAACCTTTCCGTCGTCTTCACTTCTTAAAAATATAACCGTGGCATAAGCGCTTCTACTGGCGTCACAAAAGACATGTAATGACCAAGTATCTGTTTTTCCATAACCTATGCGACGAGGAAACCTAAGCTGGGAAATACTAGACAATCCTTGGTACCACGTTAAGAACCGAGTTTTTAATTCATCTGGCAAAGGTAAGTCCCAATTTGCCTTAGTTGCCCATGCTTCTTGAAGTATTAATTTTGCAGGTACCATTATCGGCACAATGAAGCCTAGTGGATCAAATATAGAATGAATTATGGATAAAAGTTTTCTTTTTGATAAGTCTGATGAGATTTGCTCAGGTTTAAAGGGAATTATAAACTCATCATTTATACGGTCCCACTGAAGACCTAAAACGGGAGAGACAGTATCAGTGTTCTGTGAAGGTAACGTTTCATTTTCGGGACCAAAGGTCCACATACGTAATTCCATTTTGGCTTCTGCCATAATGCCAGTTGCTTGTTTCATAAATTCTTCAAGCTCTGCTCTCGTATCAACTGAGGTTACGCAGTTATCAACATAATAGGAACTTGAAAGTTTTGGGGCAACAACTTCGAATTTTTTAGGAATATTTTTAAGATGGAATGAGATCACCGCTGCCAACAGGTATGGGCTACTGGTAACCCCCAAAACTACCCTTTTATGGCGGAATTCACAAATTTTATTATTTTCCCACCAAAGAAATTTCAGATAATTTTGGTCTTCCCGCTTTATGCCAATCTGTAAAAACGCTCGTCTAATATCAGAAGTTACGCCAATCGCCTTTTCTCTAAACCTCATTAAAATCGCTGGGATTTCTTCTACAAGATTCGGACCCTTTATCAAACAATCATTTAGCGACAACGAATTATCTGATTTGCACGAGGCATCGAAAACGGGCCTAATTTTGCTAGTTAAACTATCTAATTTGATAACTGGATGATGTGGCAAATAATGTCCCTTTTCATTCTTTTCAGATTCTGGGATTTTTTCTATTACGTCTTCCGACAGCCATTCCTTAAATATCTTATCGTATTCGTCAAAGTTATTTAATTTCTTTAATTTACGAGTAGTGGCAAAAAGCCTTTTTTCTGCAATATGCCGATTAGAGGAAATGTTAGGGGGAAATTTTTGAACCCAAGGCAAGCTTACGCAATATCTCCCATCTTCGTTTCTATGAAGCCCCTTCAAAAATTGTTCCTGCGCTAATTGATCCTCCACCACTTTGGAAAACGTTTGCGCTTCATCGGCAATGCCAATTGTTTCCAAACTCCACATATCAGAAACTTTCATGTTTTGAACATGAAGATTGGTTACTAACATGGATTGGACACCCTCAAAACTTTGAACATTTAATCCTATTTGTTCTCCGCACAAAGTCCAACCCAATTTAGTATTAATGGCTGTCAAACCCTCATTAAGTTGAATTACATCACCCGTAAGAATTTGTCCATAAATATCACTACCTATCAAAATTTCTATTTCAAGGTAACCGTCACCCACATCTGAAATCCAAATTCTATGCTTTTTTAATTCCTTCAATAATGGACCTTTAGAGACGCGTGGTATCCCTCCACAAATTTTTTCCTGATCTAGAAAGGAGAATTGATATTCAGTACGTCTCCCTGCAGGACTTAATCTCATAGAATATCGTTTATGATTTTTAGACTCAGTTCTTGTTCCCCCAAACAGAGTATGCGCTAAATTCTCAGATGAAAGGCTTTCTAAGTTTAAAGCTTCGGCTGTAGATTTCAGCACATACGACCTTTGAGATCCGCAATCTACAAGACATCTGACTTTTTTCCTCATGCCCCCTGACACTACTTCAACTATTAATGTCATAAGGAGGACTTCTTTCATACACGAAGGTGTAGACATAGTAGCTTGTACCGTAGTCGACCCCTTTGCACTCCCTAAAGTCTCACTCTTTTTTTCCTGAATCTCGGGACATAAAATAATAGGATGAGATCGCTTGCATACATGACATTGTATAAATAATTTACAATCTCTAGCAAAATGTCCAGGCTTAAGGCAGCGTAGGCAGCACTTTAACTCTCTTAATTTATCTAACTTTTCTTTTAGGGACAAAGACCGAGCCATAAAACACTCTTTGCTCTCATGATTTTTTCCGCAAAATACGCACTTTTGCTCCTTGGTTGCTACCAAACTTGCAGCACTCATGGGAGGTTTTTTATTTTTTAATTTGACTTCTCTAGGGCGTTCTTCACGTGAGGGAGGAGAAATTTCAAACCCCGACCGTGCAAGTTTGACCCTCTGTTCCCCTTCAACTTCTTTTCGCAAAAATTCTAAAAGATTTGAGAGACGTGGTCTCTTGTTATTAAATAGAACGCTTCTCTGCCACACCCTAATCATTTCAGCCGATAAACATGAATCAACCATAGGATATAGCCACGCAGTATTGGAGTCTTGGTGTACACCTAAAGACTCAAGTGCTCTGAGATAGGACTCAATTTTGTCAAACAATGACACCAGGGGTAATTCATCTTTACCTTGTGAACGTACGTTTTGGATAATTAATTTTAATAATTCCCTCACATATATTTCAGTTAAAATTTCTTTATTACCAAAACGCTCCTCAAACGCAGAAATGACTTTCGGATAATTGTCCGAAGTCAAGGGATAACTCTCAATTAACTCATAAGCTCGAGTCCCCGGTAACATTGATTGAGCTAAATAATGAAATTTGTCAACATCATCCAGACTCTTATCCTCGTGGATTTTTTTAAATTGGCCCCAGAACGAAAGATAACTTAACAGTTGACCATCAAATTTTTTAATGTGAATTTTCGGCAATTTGTACCGTTTTTCATTACATGTATTTACACTATTCTCAACATTAGAGCTCATATTAATTTTAAAGTCTGAATTATACGTTTTTTCTTTTATTCGGCGGCTGAGCGTTATAAATTCATCGGAATATTCCTCGCAACTTATAACTTCCGTTTCTAAATTATCATCAGTAGCCTTAGCTGCTATCATTAAATCTAACATTTCTGAGTCATAAGATTTTAATTCACTAATTATTGTTTGTAATTTAACAAATTTATCCTCTAAAATGGATTTATCCGGTTGCTCTTTTTCTAGTTCGTCCTTTAGAACCTTAGCTGTTCTAGTATAAGAGCTACGTGCCGTTGCACGTTTTTTCTTCAATGTATCAACATTCATTTTTTATATAAATGAAAATATACTCAAAATCTCAAATACAAATCTTATCAATATTCCTAACAATGACTCATAAATTCTCATAAATTCTAAACTCAACAATCACAACATTATAATTATAATTTAACACAATAAATAAAAATTCACCTCACGATGAGTATGAAAACGAAAATATATTATAAATTAAATATGCGGCATCAGTTATTGTTACTCCTAACGTAAATGGAACTAACCAATAGTATGATTACTTCTCAAATTCAAAATCAAAAGTTATAATCCAACTCGCAATCCTGGCTGGCTCGCCACTTTCTATGTCAGAAACTCAACTTAAAAAATGACATAGAAATGTGCCGCTAAACTGCGATGACACGCCCGCAGGGCGGCTATACTTACTCAAAAAAAATACACATTAAACTTCAAATTTAAACCAAAACAAATTAATGAATCATAACTTTAATGAAACATTTGTATATACAATTCTTAAACATAAAAACATAACACACTGCTTAACATTTTGACTATGCGCAATGCGCTTAAATTTAGAATATAGAATATTTACACAATTAAATTTAGAACAAACACACAAATATTATACACTATATACATAGAAATAACATTTTCAGAAATAATCATACTATAAAATCGCAAAGAACTCAATCTACTATAAAACGCAAAAGAGGACTCACTTTCAAAAGGGTGGCGCAGTTTAATTGCTTCGATTTTAATTTAGGTTTTATCCTGTGGGCAGACGGTATCTCACCTACTGAATAACTCAATTTTTCGCAGTTAAATTTTATACATCTTATTCGCAGCGAATATTTCAAGGGTGATTAACGCAACAATTTTAAGGGTTATCGGTCAAAACCGTTAATATCCGAACCGAACCCTTTTTTCTTTCTTAACTCCGCATTTTCGCAGCAAAAAACCTAGTATCACTCTTCACTAGCTCAGAAACTGCATGTCTGCCCGAATAATAAAATACCTCTACCCTCTTACGTCATATTATTACATTAACCCTAAAAGCGCGCGAAGAGAAAAATGTTATCGTTAGCAAAATAACGGGCGGGAGGAAAAAATTACTTTCGTTACATGTGAGATTTAAAAACACATGGCCTTTGCTAACAACAAGTTTGTGTTATTGGCTATGGTTTAAAATAAATGTAGTGCATTTGATATGTTCAGCAACACATGCTAATTTTCATTGTACACTCATACAAAGATGACAGACTCACTATGTGTCTCAAAATTCATGCTCGCCACAGGTGCAAAAAAGGCTAGTTTTGACTCTGAAACACATAATTTACTGCTATGAATATACAGAAGTTGACACATACGATTAAATCCATGAGAAACTTTTGAATAATCGGGGCAAAACACCGTTTTTCATGGTTTTTAAGAAAATTGAAAAAATTGTCTTATTTTTGAAATGATGTATTGCGCTTGCTATTGAGTGTATAAAAAAGTTGCAAGTATAAAAATTGTAGAGAATTTTTGTCCTCTTTAATATTTTAATTGACAAATAATATGCTACGGCAATGGGTCTCGAGATATTTAAAAAAAAATAAAAAAAAGTCCCAAATTTTTTTTTTGGTTACAGAAAATTTAGCCTTAAGAAATTTTGTTGGAAAACTTGGTTTTTCCATGTTGGCATCATTATAAACAAGTCAGAAAAAAAAATATTCTACTCGACCTTTTGCAAGGTAACCTTCTTTTTTTGGTACATTTGCCCTAGACTAGGGAGAAAAAAAACCCCTTTTTTCCTCTGCATCTGTTTTCATCCTTTTATTTACAGAAATTATTGCAAGTATGATAAATTTTATCCGCTGTTTTAGTTTTATAAATGCTAATTTACTGAACTGCTGTTTGTTTAAATATTGGTGTATTTTTTTCTTTTTTAGATTAAAGAGGGCTTACTGAAAATCCGCAGTGAGATAAAAGTTGGTTCTCCATTAGAACCTGAAACATTTGTAACTGCTGTTATAGATGAGCGAGCTTTTGAAAAGATCAAAGGATTTATTGACCATGCAAAAGGCAGTACTGAATTAGAGATATTGGGAGGTGGAACTTGTGATAAGAGGTAATAGAATTATACCCCCCCTTTTTTTTTTTTTTTTTCTTTTTCATGCACAGTTCAATCTATTTTTTTCTGTGAGATAAATTTTTTCAACGTACCTGCTAGATCCAATGTCATT
This sequence comes from Maratus speciosus, assembly GCA_963932465.1. Lineage (NCBI taxonomy): Eukaryota > Metazoa > Arthropoda > Arachnida > Araneae > Salticidae > Maratus > Maratus speciosus. Next base: position 244,681,881 of record OZ010795.1, on the reverse strand, counting down.
GAATCAATGACAGCTTGCACCTATTCACATAGTTAATAATAATATCACTTAAAGGTCATAATTAAAATGTCCCAAATTTGAATGTATATTTAATTTCCATTCACAAAAGTAATTCATATCAGAACAATATTATTAGTGTTACACTTGGTATGGTTGGTCATTTTAATATCAGACATCAAGCAGACATAATTGCCATATGAATGACCATCATTCAGTTGATTTCTTATATTAATCTAAGGATGTTTCATACCTAAGTAGTATTGCTGAACATTGTCACATTATTTTTTCTTTTTGCATTATCTATTTACATGGTAAATGAGCAGAGTGGTTAGTTTTTGCTGATATCAACAAGTCAATAAAATCTCTAATGCTTTTTTTATTGACTTGATACTTGCACTAAGAAGGTGCTTAAAATAAACATTAGAGCTTTTCTTGTAGACTATCAAGCTAGAGTTCTAAATCACAAATGAATTAATAAAATAAAATAAATAAGCCTGTGCAGTGGACAGTTTTTAATCGTGGGCTCGGTGCAACTCATTCACTGTAGTTTGCTGACCCCCATTTTGTTTTTTCTAGTATTGTTTTAGTTACTATTTTATGAGTTAGGGTTTCTTTTGTTAAATAATTGATCATATTTGTTTATATTGTGCATAATATTAAAATATCCATATAATTCATTATTATTTTTTTTTTCAGCAAAGGTTACTTTATTGAGCCCACAATAATAAAAACATCTAACCCTTTAAATAAAATCATGCAAGAGGAAATCTTTGGACCTGTACTTCCTGTGTATGTTTACAATGACAAAAACATTGATGAAACTCTTAGACTTGTAAAGAACAATCAGTATGCATTGACTGGAGCTATATTTGCTAAAGATGAGTAAGTAATAAGTTTTTGATTTTTCTTTAAAATATTAATTTTATTTTTGCTGAAACTTTTTTTAAAACTTAAAATATTAAATTAGAAAATTTACATTATGAGAAGTTTAATTTCATTTTTGTTTAGCAAAATAATACAGTACTTTTAAATCTGCAAATATTGTATGTGTCTATGATGAGCATTAATAAATCATAATGAAGCATTTTTTAATTAGCCAAAATTTGTATTAAGGTATTTTTTTTTTAAGCTTAATTATATAGTTGCAGAGATGCAACCCAACAATAAATATGAGTAGGGTAGGGAGTTGGAGCTCATTTGAATAGCAAGGGTTAAAGTGTATTTCCTTTTTATATCAATTTAAACTGTGCTATAATACTTCAGTACGTAAGTTTGAGTGAATTTTATTTGACCTTATCATCCACTTACATATCACTTCTTTTCTTGGCATTTTTTTTTTTTAAACAGAACTTGACTCCCTCTTTTCACAGTCCTGTTTTTGTTAGATTTACTTTGTTTTCAGCATATCCAGTACATACTGTCACATTTAAATTAAATTTTCTTAAAATAAACTTGGAAAAAACACAGAATTTTATTCTTTAATATTAGTAATCCTGCTTCAACTTCTTTGACCCTTTCATAAAAAAAAAAAAAAAAAATTAATGGGGGGGGGGGGGGCTTTCAGCAAGCTGCACACATTTTATTTTCATTCTGGTTTTGCATGTAAACCTCATGAAGTTCAGTAATGCTTGTAAAAATACAGCACTAGACAGCAGAGTCAGTACTTTTTTTTAATATTCAGTTGGAAAATCTGCCTTTGACATAAAAATTCTGTTCTACAAAAGAAAGATTTTCCCTAAAATAATTTTTACTTTCAGATCTAAACAAAAACATGACCAAAAAAGTTTTTACTTTGTAAAGGTATCTAAAGTTCAAATTGTCGCGAAAAACAATTAAAATTATATAATAATTTTTTAATGATTGTGAACCTAATATTGGTTTCACTTCATAATTTGTAATAGCTGTAAGATTTTTAAAAATTCAACATTACATTTTCTTGTAATAATGTCTTTTATAAATCTAGTTTAAATGCAAAATATATTTAGTATCATGTTGTGTGTGTGCTATTTTCACTCATTCTGTTTAGTATAGTGTAAAGCTATTAATTATTTTTTCTTCGATACAGATCTTTCATAGAACATGCTACGGAATATTTGAAAATGTCCTGTGGAAACTTTTACATTAATGATAAATCAACTGGATCTGTGGTTGGTCAGCAACCATTTGGAGGTGGAAGGTTATCAGGTAAGTTACTAAACTAGGAAAAAACAATGTTTTTTAGTTCAATCATTTTATTATACAAATTCATTGTAATTATATCATGCTATCAAAAACTGTGAAAATGGAACCTGTTTATAGTCAGGCTTACCTTAATTTCTCAGTCTGAAAAAGGGAGCAAAACTGTCTAAAAACAGTACAAAACTAATTTGAAAAGGTGAGCATAGTAAAAAATACACATTTTCAAAAATTTAGAAATTTTATCATTAATAAATTCAGAAATTTTACCTTTTTAAGAAATTAAATCTAAGGAGTTATAAGTAACTATTAATCTATTTTGGTTGTATGTGATGGTGAATACCTGTAATTTGGAAGAATTTCATTAAGCAAAATTAACTGAAATCTTGGTATGTGCTACAAAAAACCCATAAAATTTTTCATTTTGTGCTAAATCATATATTGTGTTTTTTGTATCATAGTATTTTAACATATCTTCGTTGACAATGAAATTTGTTAAACAAGTTTAAATATTTAAATAGAAATTGATAATTAAAACTATAATATCTGTATCAGTTGTTTCAGTAATAATTAAAAATCAGTGAACTTGCTAAAATATAATACTGTTTTGTAGACTAGCAGAAACCAATCATCTGTATATTTAAAGGACAAGGTTATTTTTTTAGTCATGTGGCTTGAGTTTTATACTGAACCGATTTTGATAGTTATTATTATTATTATTATTTTTTTTTTTTTTTATGAAAGAACTTGTAGATGTGCCTGCACTCACTATTTTTTTTTTTTTTTTTAACAATCCCATTTTTATATTTTAATTTTAATTTTAAAAGTTTATGAAAAGTCTTTCATGAAATTTCCTCACATTGGTGACAATCAGTATATTTCTAGTGTTGAAGAGAGAAGGGAAACAATGGGATCATTATGGATGCCATTTTCACATTACAATTAATTATAACTTTAAAAACATTTTTGACCAGAAAATGGCATCATGATATTTCAATACTTTTTTTCATTCTGCTGATACTGAGATTGAGACGCTCATTTCAGTGGGTGAAAATGAAGTCATAATAAAAATGAAATGAATCTTCCCTTTGATAAAACTAAATATTTTACTACGAATGCATCTAAAATAGTAATTTCTAGATTTCTCAATGCAAAATTGTAATTGGCAAATGTAACATCAAGTTTGGGAATATATTTATTCATAATCTATTGCACGTTAAAATATTTTTAAAATAGTGAATATGAATAATAGGTATGTAAATTTTGCAACAGTGAAAACGATGTTATTTTTAGATTTCATTGAAAAAAAAAAATTATGATTGAGTCATAGTGGTGCAATTTTCATTGATATTTCATTATATAATACCAAAGATCAAAACCTCAATTAATAACTTCATAATTTCTTATCTTAATTGCATGGTACTGATTAAGTGTTGGAATAAAGTTTATTTTTTCAGTAATTTGAAAAGTTGAAATTAAACTTCAGTTAAAAATAATAATTGTTTTAAGAGTTAGGCCAGCCAATATAAGATTATTTATTGTAATTTTTTTTTTATAAATTCAGTCAATTGGTTCTTTTAAACATTTTCATTCCTAGTATTTGATGGGTTTCGCTCATGTTAGATAATTTTAGAATTGAATTTCTACAGATAAATTTCCCCTTGCATAGAAGGGAAGTTGCTAACTTTTTCTAGGTGACTGCATCATATGGACTGTCATAACTGCCTCTCAAAGCAAATTTCGAGCTTTCTTAATCAGAAATATCTTCCAAAAAACAAAATTGGGCAAAACATTGTTTTTTTCCTTTCTTTTCAGATTTTAATCATTAGTATATCGTTCTTTATGAAAGTAAACAAGGACCATTAGTCAAAAAACCTTTTTTTCTCTATTGGATTCCTTCGTCTAAATGTTTATTTCAAAAATTGTCTCCCAGATTATAAGTTTCTGGTAAACTTTTTCTCATGAAGCCTGTCAGAAATGAAGATATTCTGGTGAAAACCAGAGATCCCCATTTTGAGAAAGGCCACTAGCAAGAAAGTGTCTTACCGTGTTTAAAAGAGTTATTCATTTCCTACTATTAGTTCACACTCTCCCTTTATTTATTTATTTATTTATATATCTTGTTAAAATTTTCAATCGTTAATAAAATACTTATTATTCATCCTATCAAGTTGAAATAAATTTTTTAAAACTTGTACTGGGTGACAATTGATGCTAATACAGTTTTTTCAAATACTAATTCATTAATTAAATTTTAATTAATTTTAGTTTTACTTGGGAGACAAAATGGCGGCCATTGGTTATTGAAGCATTTAATGCATCTTCATATCTATAAGAGGGGTTACCATAAGGAGGACCCTGTTCTGTTGCCAAATACTGCCAAATTTGTCGCCAACTTGGCGATATATTGCCAAATTTGGCTTCCAAAATGAGTCACCAAAAGTGACGCCAACATGGCGATATCTCTAATATTTTGCCAAATTCCCATAGACTTCCATTGTAAACCTACTTGCTTATAGAAAATCAACAAATTGAGATAGTTTAATGCAACAAAAACTAATATTAGCTTAAGGGATTATATTAAATTTTTATTTGATGACCTATGTAGGAATTAACTTTAAAAACAAAATTTTTATATTACTTGTTTTTCAATTACTACTACAGTCGAACCTCGTTAACACGAAATTGAAGGGGCTACGAAATTTTTTTGTGTTAACCGTCAAAATAGTGGTGCCATCTATATTAGATAAAAAAAACTAAATAAATAAGCTTACAAATATATCCCTGCTAAAATCATAAATTAATAAGAAATAGAAAATTTAATTAAGAAATAAAACAAATTGGTCATCATTTTAGGCAATAATAAGTTTATTTACCTGCTAATATTTTTTTTTTAAAGTTCTTTATTGACTTTTGTTTCAATTTTTGTAGACTGCTTTGTTCTAGAAACGTATGGACCTCATCTAATTTGCCCAAAGCTCGGGAAGCATTCTCTTGTTCCATAAGGAAACTTTGTACAATTTTTAATGCTGCGGTAGCTTCATTTAATGACACTGAACTTTTCAGTTCTGTGTTGAACTCTTCATCCTCGTCTGAGATGTCGATGTTGTCATCTTTTTTTTCAGTTAAAGAAGCAATTATTTCTTCGTCTGCCGTCACATCCAAAGTCAGCACATCTTCATCTATGCAAATATACTCGACAAGCAGTGTCTGCGAAATAATTCCCTGTTTTTCGGCTTCTTCTATTAAATCAGTCTTCATTTCAGATTCTGTTTCATTAGTTTCTTCATTTATCTCGCGTAAATCACACGTGTCGGAAACAATTTTTCACAGTTCCAGTAGTGATACTGCTCCAGGCACTTCTTAAATAAGTTATAGCTTCTAGTAAATTCACAGAAAAATTCTTTTTCTGTACTTGCACTTTTAAGCATTGGATAATTGCTTGGTCACAAGGCTGAAGTTTTGCTGTAGTGTTCGGAGGAAGAAAGACACATTCAATTGCTTTTAATACTGTAACATCTTTATGAGCACTGCAATTGTCCAGCAATAAGCAGATTTTTCTCTTTTCTTGGTAGAATTTTAAGTCCAGATCAAGTAACCATTTCGTAAAAATAACATTGTTTGTCCATGCATTTTTTCTGGAAGCATAGCAAACTGGCAAAGTTTTAATCGCCGACTTACTGATCATGAGCAATGGTAATTTTTCACTTGCGTCCATGTTGCAGCCGACCATAATTGTAATTCTTTCTTTGCTGAATTTTCCTCCAGTACATTTTTCTCTTTTTAAAGCAAGTGTTTGCGAGGATTGTGCTTTGAAAAAAGCCTCGTTTCATCGGCGTTAAAAATGTCATGGGGTGCATAATTTTTTTAAACGTCTAACCACTTTCCTAATAAAAAAGACTGTATAGAATTCTCATGTACGGCAGATTCGTCTCCACATATCTTTTTGCAGACAATTCTGTGAAGCTCTTTAAATCTTGTCAACCATCCGTTAGAACATGTGAAATTGTTGTAACAGAGAGCATCAGCAAAAGCCTTTGCTTTCTCTTGCAAAACTGCACCAGTTAAAGTAATGTTCTGGCTTCTTGCTTCTTTTATCCACCGTAAGAGAGCAATTTCAATTTCTTCATTTTTGCCTGTGCGCATCCGTTTTCTTGCTGGTTCGAATTGACTGACAGCATAAGCCGCTTCAATCTTTTCACGATTCTTTAAAATTGTAGAGAGTGTGCTATTGGGTATTCCATACTTTGCAGCAATTTCTGTTTTTTTCAACACTTTATCGCTGACTTCATTTAAAACCTTTTGCTTTTTTTCTAAAGATACTGTGACAGAGATCTATCACATATCCTTATTTCTTCAAAATTAATTTAATTCATTTATTTTGGCTTTTGAAACATGTCGTTTTTTTCCCCTTCGCTTAGAGTCAAACGATTAATGGAACAATCACATTAAAAAAATAAACTCCTTCACCCAAACATTCATTGTGGCCGATCTATAGCTCAGAGAGGGAATATGTCCGCATAAAAGACCAAACAGATAGCTAACAGATACGATTTCTAAAGATCAGAGGTCAAGAGCAGGAGCCCCTGACAGTTCGGACACCCTCTTTCTATTGATCACCTCCCCTTTCTTTTGTTCACCTCCTCTTTTCTCTCCTTTCTTTTGTGGATGACCACAAAATGTAATTCGAAAAGAATAGGAAGACATATGATTGAATGATTGATTCCCATCTCAGGCATACTTGCTCAGGATGTGAATAAATGCAACTTAAGCGAAGGGAGGGGGGGGGGGATGCAGAATATCAGAGGATAAAGAAAAGCAGAGATTAGCCAAATATTTCACCATTATTTGAAACCCTTTTCCTCTTTGTCATTTTCAAACAGTGAGAAAAATTCCATTTTTAGTAAATAAGATGTGACATGTATGTTTGAAATATTGAAAACTTCGCTTAAGAAAGAATGCTTTGATTTTCGAGCAAAAAAAATATTCGCCTTAAGCAGGATTTTGCGAAATTCTATTTCGTGTTAAACGAATTAATTTACATTGGACTTATCTGACGGGACCTCAGTATTATTTCGTGTTAAGCGAAATTTCACGTTAAGAGATTTTGTGTTAACGAGGTTCGACTGTATTAGTTCACACTCTTCCTATATTTATTTATTTATTTATTTATTTATATATCTTGTTCAAATTTTCAATTGTTATTAAAATATTTATTATTCATCCTATCAAGTTGTAATAAATTTTTTAAAACTTGTACTGGATGACAATTGATGTTAATACAGTTTTTTCAAATATTAATTCATTAATTAAATTTTAATTAATTTTAGTTTTACATGGGAGACAAAATGGTGGCCATTGGGGTTATTGAAGCATTTAATGCATCTTAATATCTATAAGGGGGGTTACCGTAGGGGGGACCCTGTTCTGTCGCCAAATACCACCAAGTTTGTTGCCAACTTGGTAATATATCGCCAAATTTGTCAACCAAAATGAGTCGCCAAAAGTGACGCCAACTTGGCGATATCTCTAATATTTCGCCAAACTCCCATAGACTTCCATTGTAAACCTACTTGCTTATAGAAAATCAACAAATTGAGATAGTTTAATGCAACAAAAACTAATATTAGCTTAAGGGATTATATTAAATTTTTCTTTGGTGTCCTAAGTAGGAATTGACTTTAAAAACAAAATTTTTATATTACTTGTTTAAAGGATGCTCGCTCATGAAGAATAATAAATGGTGTGTTTTAAATGTAGATAACTGAAATGCTTTAAAAAAAAATATATATATTATTAAACACTTATAAATTCGAAATTCTTTCAGTCATTTTTGCAGATGTACTGTTTAAAAAATTGTTCTTTTGCAAGAGAAGTAACACTTTATTCATCTGCATAGTTATTCTTTCATAATTATTAACATAGCCAAGTTATCTTTATTAATAAAAACTTAAAACTTAATTTGCATTATATATTTATTTTGTACAACAATGGAAAACCCATCATTTAACATCTTGAAAATAATATGGATATGAGTTTTCCTGTGCTAAACTTCCAGAATGATCTGAGGTTTTTCTGAGGAAACTGGGAAAAATATGCATTCTAGCAAGGGACTAGGGAAAATGTTCAAAACTGGGGCTTACTTGTCCAACCTGGGATTGTGGTATATGGTAAGCATATCTATAATGGAATCTTGTTTTAAATGGAAAATTTTCCGGGTCCTGAGGGAAGGTGTATCATGCAGTTATACCTTTTAAGATAAAAACTTGTCTGAAGTTTTTTCCTGGTCCCTATCAATTCTTTCCCCACAAGTTTTACATTATTAACTCTAAAAATGAACATATATGTTTCTTTGACGTATGTATCTTGATCTTTCAAAGCTGTACAGATTTTTTGTTTCATTATTAAGATATATCTTTCATTAGAAGTCTTTGATGTAGAATTTAAAACAATTCAATTTCAATGTTATAAAGAAATGTGTTGTACTTTTGTTTTCTACAAGTGACTTTTGGTGACTTTGACTACAAGTCTACTTTTGATTTATCTGATATTTATGCTTTTTTTTGTTTTCTACAATTGGAATAAGAGATATTTTGATTTGTAATGCATTTTAAAACATTAAAATAGGGGTTTGATTCATTTTTCCCATTCCTTGTTATCTGTGATATTAATCAAACAAAAAATCAAATTTTATATTATCACAAACCCTATTTTGAAAAAAGAAAAAAAACCCTTTGTAGTTAACAATTATTAATTTTATGTTTAACCAAGATAGATGTGCATAAGTTTTTAATAATTAACTTAGTAGTAAGTAAACTAACATAATTAACCTAAAAAATTATATTAATGCAGAATTAAACTTAAAATTTATTTTCTTTCTATTGATTGTCATTTATTAAATTAATTGGGTCATGTTTATATTTAATAGAAGATCATATAAATTAGATAAATTTAAAATTCTAAGCCTTTATTCTATATCTATGTATTGTATTTTTAAGAAAATTGTCTTTGGATCAATTGTAGTATTTTCCTATAAATATTTGTTTTTAATGTGTTTATATCATGGGAACAATTGCATTAATTTTTTCGCTCTTGGATGAAATAACTCTATAGCGGATGTATCCACTGATAGTGTTGAGGGGTGGGAAGAGGGTTTGGTGGGGAGGAACACACTGCAAGCAAAGAGATTGAGATAGATTTTTAAATTACTGTATATTTCAATTTATAAAATGGCTGGCTGATAAATCAAGGTGTAAATTTCAGTCAAAATTTTATAGTTTTTACGCATCCGTATCTAATCAATTAGGTATTTTGATACCGAAATTTTGCATATTTATTCATGTTACTGCAGTTTTTTTTTTTTTTATTAAAGGGAAAAAATAATTAAATTTTCAAAATTCTAAAAATTGTCAAAAATTGATAAATCAAGGTTCCAGTTTTCAAATGAACTTATTTTGAAAATACTTTTTTGGTTTTATTTAATGGAATAAAGACTTAAATTCTACACTATTTAGAAACTGATATGTGATCAAAGCAATAGTGCTTGTCGTAACCTCTAATGTTAATATTGAGTTTAATATTATTATATTGACAGAAAGATTATCATGTTTGTGTTTCATATAGTGTAGGTTTAAGTTGTGTCATTTTTCTGTTAAAACTTGTTTTATATTTTAGTTATAGTTATATGGTAATTTAATTTTAGTTATTTAATTTTAGTTATATGGTACCAAAAAGTTAGAAGTAGAACTAATTAAATAAATTTAGTATCTCCTTGTATAACAATAATACAATATTTGTTACATAATAGCCACACAAATACCACTTGACATATTTCAACAGTTACATGAGCAAAACCTAATGTTTTTCTAGTACAATATATGTTACATAATGTCTTTCATTATAATGCTTCTATATGTATGGGTGCCAACAAAGTGTGCAGGGGAAGGCCATTGTCCCTCTCTGGATTTTGAAATTTAACTAAATTTTCATTTTCTCTAATGTTTAATATTGTGGAAATTTTCAAAACATTCGAACATAAAATCAATGAAGGAGGTGCTTCTGAATTCTTTTCTTGAAATATTTAATGAATATTTACAGATACATGATTCTATACATATTTACAATAAGTATTATCAAATACTTAATCTGGTTTTTCGAAAAAGGGAGGCTTGCCTCATCAACAAACTGTAAAAAAATTACAGCGATCATGCTTTTGAAATCAAAACATCTCTTCCTATCGTTCCAGCAATAAAAAACAAAGTCGCATTCTAAGGTAGGATGCGCGCGCATCGAGCGTCCTTCGTTGCCATGGGGAACAGAGAAAAAGTTTCTCTTCAATATATATGTTACGAAACAATTTAATGGGTGTAGTTGAAATATCACATCGTGCTTATTACGTATTACTGGAGTCATACCACATTTTAATCAGCCGTTGATGATGTTGTAAGCAATCCTACCACTTAGCACAAGCATTGCTAGCAGAGGTATCAACTCTATGAAAATATAGCAGCTGTAGAGCGATGATAATATTGGTATAGTCCAATCAAACACTTATTATTTCATTATGAAAGCAAGGCAGCGTGAGTGGCGAAAAAAGGTGTATGAAGAAATATGGGGTTTTCCCAATTAAACACATGGAAACGTAGTCATAGAACAACTGTTTATTCCATCAGAACACACCAACACTAAACAATTCCCGCAGATGAGAAATCGGAGCATTTCACTCGAGCATAAACTAGTTACTCATGCTAAATAGATGTTAATTTACGAAATGAATATTCTACATGGCTAAGGACTCCGGGTAACAGGTTATGTAAACAATCACAGCACAAAAATCTCTCGTTCTGAGCTCATGCTCTTGCTATTTATGAGAATGCGTGGAGGAATTCCGATTGAAATGAAAACTTCAAGCTAAACCAACGAAAATCACGAACGAGCCTCGAAGTGAAACTGGGATCAGACACTCAGCCAATGGAGAGCGATCAAGAAATGTCACAGGAAAGAATCCCAGCGCCGCTAATGGAATGATTTCGATGTGAAAAGGCTGGTGCCTCGCGGGCAGGAAAATGAGATGAAATAGAATAAAAAAGTAAAAATGGCTTTGATAAATATTCAAAAAATAAGTAACTGCTTTCAGAACTTTGCAGTTTGTTAGACGATAAAAATTAATGAAGGGATTAAAAGTTTAATTACGTTGTGGAATAAATCTATTATTAAGATACGCGTTTTTAAAAATATAGGAATTTAACTAGAAATAAATAATAGAGCATATTAAAAAAAAAAAAAAAAAGGAAATAATGAATAGGCCGTCAATTTAGAATAATTTAAATGAATAGTAAAAGGTAAAATTTTTATGTAACATATATATAATTTATTTTTTCCCAGTGATTTAAACTATTTAAAAACACTCAGAGGGGGGAAAAAAAACCTAAGGATTTTTCATCTGGGGTAGCTGTCCTCTTAAACTCATCATGAAAGACAATATTTAATTTTGTTTTTCTTTTATGTTCATGTGTTTCATAATTAACCACTTCACCGGCGACAGGTATGGGGAAACAGTGCTTTTACCCCGGACTTACCTTGGGGCAGCCAGTGAAGTTAAATGAGGTGGGACTCAGGGAGCCGAGACTCCCTGGCAGGGGAAAAAAAACAACAAACTTTAGTTCTCCATTTAAAAAAAAAGGGAGGTGAGTATAAGCTTACTTTTTGATCTTTAATTATATCTTAGTTACATTTCTGTATTGCTTTTTACATCAGAGTTTACAAGTAGTCTTGCTCTGGAGTTTTGATGAAATTCTTAGTTTATTTGAAGTTTATGTCCATTTGAAATATGTGGCCAAGGTGGCAGACCTAAGTACTTTTGTTTGAAAACTTTGCTGCTCTCTGGATTTTGCTCTGCCATGGTTATATGTAAATTTACCAATTATTATTTTTACTTTTTTGTAAAATAATCTTCATTTTATAGGTACTAATGATAAAGCTGGTGGACCTCATTATATGTTGCGCTGGGCATCACCACAGACTATCAAAGAAACCTTTGTTCCTTTACCTGAGTGGAAATATCCATATATGGAGGCATAATGGTGTTTTTACAAGCCTCTGCATTAGTCTTCCAGCTATAATATATTTTGTGTAAAATTTTTAAAGTTTCATTTTATAAATTTTGATGAAAAAACTACTAACCAATGTGAAACTGAAGTGTATATTCTACTTTTTTTCCCTCACAGTATATGGCAAAATTTAAATGGCAAAAAACCGCTTTATATCAGGGAGAGAGGGGAAGCTAAGTGATGTTGTCAAAATTGTTTTAAGTGTAATTGCTGCTGTTTGCAGGATAGTGTTTTATTTTACTTTTTGCCACTTTAGAACTATACTTGTTGTCTTGTGTGTTATCAGGTATGAAAAATCTATAAATCTTATATATATTTAAAAAAAAATGGATGCATTTATCATGCTTTTTTGGAGCGGAGAATTTGTATTTTTTTCCCCCCTTGCATAATATGTTCCTGTGTTTTGTTACCCGTCTGCAATCAAATTTTCTGTTCTGTTTAAAGTATTATTATTCCAGAGTACCATTATATAATAATTTCAAAACATATTTTCAAGAGAGATTACATATTTTCAATAAAGATTTTTTTTAAATAATGAATTAGTTTTAAAAATCCTCATTTGTTTTCTTTCAAATATCCATTGATAACCATTGTAGAGAAATGAAGTCAAATAATAAAGCTTGCAAAGCAGAAATAAATGCTAGTGATCCTAAGATCTTGGTTTTGGTTGTTTTCATTTATGATAAAGTGTGATATGTAACATGTGCTATGTAAAGTGTTTATACTTAAGGATCTACTTTTGTTTTGAAGTCTACTTCTGTTTTGTTCACTTTTAAATATTTAAAATAAGAAGTTACTCATTTTTCTATATTTTTTCCTTTATGATATCTGCTGTTTTCATCCCAGATTATTTTATATATATTTGTTAAAATTATAAATGTGCTACTTAGTGTGCTGTATGTATGGAACATATGTTACTATTTTATTTTGTATATAGTTTTAAATGCCATTTTGAGCTAAAATGTAATAAGTTTATTTAAAGTTGTTCTTTCCCCATGGTAATTTTTATGGCCAAGAGGTTCAGAGTATATTCTAAAATTTCTCAAAGATTCACTTAAAATAATATGCTTCAATGTTTGCAAATTTGCATATTAAAACTAATTAGAGTACTTATCCAGGTCTGAAATGTTTGAATCTCTCCAGTTGGTTGAATCTTTAATATATTGTAGCTTGCAGACAGTTAATAGTATTAATAATAAAAAGTAATGTTGGTATTAGAAGCATATTGGTATAATATTTTTAAAACATAACAAAAAAAGATATTATAATTATGGTATAATTGATTTAAAAACTTAAAAAAAAAAAAAAAACCTTAATTTTAACTCAGTTGTATAATCAAGATATTTCAAATTCAAAGTTGCTGTATTCTATGTTATCTCTTGATCTTGAACATAGTAAGGTTTTAATCATTTTTGCACTTGGAAAGCCATAAGCTGATAATTCGTAATATAGATGAAACAATAGCATTATCTTTTGATGATATTTTTATGGGATACCTGGAAGACTGATTTTCTGATGTTTAATTAAAGCGTTTTAAGGGTCTTTTGAGGTTAAGATAAAGATGTAGATGAAGTTAAAGGGCATCAAGATTTAAGTTTTAATTTTTTTTTTTTTTTTTTTTAAATGTATAGGATTTAAAGTCTATGTTAATATAACTGCTAAATTAAAATAATTTAGACAGAACAAATAGGAGAAAAAAAAAAACTTCTGAAACTTTTGTATTTTTTATGCATTTATGGAAGGAAGAAGAAGAGTTTAATTGTTTGATTAAACACTTTTAGAGAAAAACTACAATTTGTTGCCTTAAATTCTGTAAATTTGGTCTTGGAAAAAAAAAAAAAATTATACCGTTTATTATGTCTGAATGAATATAAGCATATCTTGGCTAATTAAATTTCCCTTTCCTCTTGTTTTATTGTTTTTTTATATACTATTTATTTTTTCTGGATGTTTATCATCAGAAAAAAATATCCTCAAGAATCTCGTTTAATATTTATTTTTTATGTTATTAGCTGAAATTTTTAATTGATATATTTTGCTATTGGCATTTTGTTCCCCTCCCCTCTTTTTTTTTAAATGCATTTTTTTTTCTGATGATATTGAATGTTAATTACAAAATTCTGTTTATGTCTGTTATATTGAACTATTAATTTCATTAGTGCTTGCTTTAAATGTATTCTACATAATGTATGATTGGTTTTAATTATATTCTTGCCAATTTTTAGTACCTTGTGTACCTTAATACTATATAATTCTACAAACCAAGGCATTACTCTCATACAATCTCCAATACATATTTACATTTGTGTTGTTTTTTAACATGTTGAATGACCATGGAAAGTTGCCAGTCAGTGGCAATAATTTTATTTTTTTTCTTTCTCTAATTTTATATTTTTCCTTTATCATTAAAATAATTAGCGAAAAGGATGCACCTGAAATATATGAAGATAGTTTTATTTACAATCAGGCACAATCCAATAATATTCTTACATAAAATAATATAACTTAGTAAATTTGTGTTGATGATGGATAAGTTTTATTATTTCAGTATTCAACATGTTATTATATGCATATGGAAGATTAATAATTCAATATATAACAATTCAGTGCACATATCTATTTTAAAACTGTCCTTCCTTTTTAAAAGTAACGTTAAGTAAAGCATCTTCAAGTAAATCTGAAATTTATCTTTATTTAACATAAAATTTTCTTTCATTAAAAAATAGTCATAGTTTAAGTAGTTAATGTATTTCAGATTTCTTAGGTTGGCAAGTTTGTAAATCTTTACTTTCCTAAGATTTAACAATTTTTAGTGCACTAAATTTTTAAATGTCTTAAAATGTGATACATCTGTTGGCTGTACTTTCAGTTATCTAAAGTTAAAGTATAGAATATGAATTAACATCTAAAACTAATTAATCTTAAAGCAATATCAACTTTGTGAACATTTTTACTTTATTTCAGTGCTTTTTTTTTTCTTTTTTTCCTGTTAAATTATTTTTTAAGTATAAAATTTGTTGGTCTTTTGAAAATGAATATATTCACTAATGCATTTCAAATTCCTTAGGTTGGAAAGTTTGTAGCATCTTTGTTTCTAACAAGGGAACCACTTTTGGTGTTGCTCACACCTAGCATCGAGACCTGGTGAGCTTTGTAGCCCTATACATAAAAGTTAGAGAACCGAAAAAATTTCTCTGTTAAAATAATATTTTGTATTTTTTTTTTATACTTTTAATTTTTTATTATTACATATTTATTTGTTTATTTCACGCCTAAAGCGAGTTAAGTCGCCAAATATGGCGCTACAAATTTTCCGCCAGTTTTATACAAAGAGAAAATGTACAGAACATATTACTGGGATTATATCAGATTGATTTTTTTTTTTTATATATATAATTGATAGCTTAAGAAACAAATATTAGGTTTTTATTTTTTTTTCAAAGCAGACGATAAATAGATATCAGTAATAAATTCTATAAAAGCTTCGAAGATCGATGAAAACTATTTTTTAGTGAAATACAAAATAAGCAAACTATTTTTTTTTTAAATCGAATGAAATAAAGTTTCGAATGTTTAAAATGAAATGTTGCTGTATTATATAGTCCTTTGGTAAAAGTAATCATAAAGTAAATTAATATTTTTACGCAATTTAGAAAAATTACTGTGACGAAATAAGTCGGACATTGCTATTTCTAGCTATTACAAATTCAGCTATGACATTTGGCTAGGGTTGCCGGAAACCTCTACTTTTGAATATAAACGCCAACTGTTTCCCCGCCAAAAATATGAATATAAAGTTACAATTTTTCAAAATCAAATTCGTGGGTTTTTGAAGGAATTTTCAAACTTTTTCAATATTTTATACTTATTATTAACCAATTTTTATTTTTAAATGCTTCTCTTTAAACAAATTCAATGTTAATAGTCTGATAAGTGGTCTCAAAAATTGCATTTTCAGAAAGTTATTCTGCTGTAAAATCAAGAAATATTATTTTAACAGAAAAATTTTATTGATTCTCAAACTTCGTAATATAGGGCTTCCAAATGCACCAGCTCTCAATGCGAGGTACGAGCAACACCAAAAGTGGTTCCCTTGTAAGATTTAATTATTTTTAGTGCACTAAATTTTTAAATGTCTGGAAATGTGATGCATCTGTTAGTTGTACTTTAAGTTATCCAAATCTTAATTTAAAGTATAGAATATGAATTAACATCTGAAGCTAATTAATCTTAAAGCAATATTAACTTTGTGAAAATGTTTACTTTATCCCAGTGCTTTTTTTTTACTTTTTATCCTGTTAAAATATTTTTTAAGTATAATATTTGTTGGTCTTTTGAAAATGAATGTATTACCTTCACTTGGTATTCTTTATACTACTACTAAATGAAGATTCATATACTTCTGATAGAAGTGTCAGACATGTTTTTGTTGTTTTAACAACACTTTAATGTAATAAAGGTTTACATAAAAGTTTACGTATTTCTTTTATTCAAAATATTCATTTTATTTGTTTCATGTTATATTAAAATGGTTAATTTTTGATTGAGCGCAAAATGAGCATAACTGCACATGCATAAAATGAAATCTAGAACCTGTTCAGTTTTAGAGTAAATTAGAATGTGATCCGGTTAGTCCAGTGGTCTAAGGTGTCAGTTTAAAGCTCTGAATCTGTATGCAAGTTTGACCTCCCACATCTGGCAGAGTGATTTCTGTAATATTTTTTGGGATAATTCATTTCAATGATGTCATTTTATTTCAAGGGAAGAAGTTATGTGATTTGCATTTTTGTATTATTATTTGAATGCTTTATAATTAAATAAAATTTAATACTCAACAATATTTTTTAAAGATTCTAATTTTATATTAAAAATATTTAAGCTAAAATAATTTTGCATATCAATTAAATAAATTGAACTGGTCTGCAATTTTTCCTGTATTGTCTGACCATTATCAAGAATTTATATGTGTATAATTTATATGTATGACAAAGAAAATTTTGTCATTCTTTTCCGTAAACCAGAAAAAAAGAAAAATATTCACATACGAACTATAAAAGAAATTACCATGATATCCATGACTCAATAGTTAAATAATGTATGAAAATGTAAAATGAAGTTAAGGTAGTTAAAAATTATATATTATAAATCGTTAGCTGCTAGTATCACGTTTTAAGTTTAGGGTTTCAGAATGAGACTGATAAAAATAAAGTTAATGAAAACTTTTAATGGTCGTGCAGTTAGGGAGGGGGGAAGGAAATAGTAAATATTGTTATTAAAAAAACAAACAATTGAGTCTGTAGTAAGTAAAAATATATGCTGTTCCCATTGTTTTAAGCTACAATTTCTGATAAAAAGCAAGCATAGTTCGTTATAAATTACAAACTCATTAATGTGATAATCAAAGACGAGCAGAAGTGTATTAGTTTATCGAATCTTTAACATGACACATTTGTTTATTATAATAACAATATTGCAAATTGTTATAATGGCATTGTTATTAATATTATCATTATTATTTTATTAAAACATGAAAATGATAGGCATAACATTTATCAAAAACTTGGCAAGTTCTAGATTTATTATTAATATGCTATCAATAATTTTTATTTTTGAACAATTAAAACAATGCTACAATATTTCAGTAGATAAGTCTGACTGAATTTTATTTGAACTTGGCACCCACTTACACATCACTACTTTTCTAGCAGTTTTTTACGGAACTTGACTCCCTTTTTTCACAGTTATGTTTTTGTTTTATATATATATATATATACAGTATACTCTCGATATTTCGAAAACCTCGATATGTCGAAAAATTATGCTTCTCCTTAATACTACATATTTATATGTTAATTTTAATTATCTCGAAGAGTTTTCACTCAAAACCTTGTTATGTCGAATATTTTTCGAAGTAAAAAATCAATTTCTTCTCTGCCGTATGATAATGAGGAAGGACTGGGTGTTTCAGGGCCATTACCTAGCATTACTGCGGCCCAAGCTAAAGATGCTCTCCACGTACTACTACACTTCATAGAATACTCTGAAAACATGAAAAACAATAACTTTCAAAAGACATGTTGCCAGGCCACGACACTTGGCTTTTTAAACACTAGAACACCCGGAAATTTCACTAACCTTCATAAAAATATTTGACATCAGAATTTTATTTAACTCTTAAATGCCTGACTTTTCAAAAATCATTGTAATAATGTTTTTCGGCTTTCATTTTTTAAATAAGTCATGGGAAAAATACTTAAGAAAATAATATTTTGTTTTAAGTATCATTTACGGCTAAAAAACAGTTTGTTACTAATCGGCAATACTGGTCTTTAATTTAAAAAATAATTTTCCTTGATAAAATTCTATAATATTAAACACACAAGAATTTTAGGAACTATAATATGAAATAAATTTTACTTGCTCACTGTAGAACAAAATAGGGTATTTCGCAAGCTTCCAAACAAAACAAAAAGAGCAAGTAGCAACAATTGAAAAAATAAATCTTTATTCTTAAACAGCCCAAGTGTTGCCACCTACATTTTGAAAATAGATTTAATAATATTTTCCGAATGTATTTTATTGGCAACATTAGGCATTATAGCTTCAATATTATTCTAATAGTATTTTAGAGCCTAAATTGGGTATGTTGCCGAAAAGCAACACCCGGCATTTAAGGGTTAAAAATATTTGACTGATTTATTTAACGTAAATATGCGTGGTTTAAAGTTAACTTATTTTATGAAAGAATTTCTGGTTCCAGTTGATATTTAATCATATGGTCGGAGTCGGATCAACTCCTTTCGGGCATTCTAGTGTTAAGCAATTCTATTAATCTAAGTTCATTTATGTATTTACTAATTCTTTTCAAGTTAATGTAATTATTTTCTACTATTTTAAAAATTAAAATTATCATTGCTGTATTTAGACTTATTGTGACTATAATTACATATTTGTACTTATTCTCATCTATCATGACTCTAATTTTTATAACATTATTCCATATCTTGTGTTTAACGTGAATTTTTATGTTTGGTTATGATCTTGTTATCTCGAAAACTCACGGTCTCAAAATTTTTTTAGTGTCCCTTCGACTTCGAGATATTGAGAGTATACTGTATATATATACCTTTTTGAAAGTCAAAAGCCATCTAAAAAGTTCTATTAACAAAACCTGACAAAAATCTCTAGTGTTAAGATAACATGTGCTTAATTTATAAATAGAATATGTAATATGAAGTTAAATGCCTAGTGCGTGTTAATTTACTTCAAGGGTTAAATATTTTAAGAATAAAAAATTGAGAACTGCTAATCTTAACTGGTCTTTGCAAGTGATCTCTGTCTCATTATCTATGGGATATGTAACATTAAAAACATTTGCTTACTGTAAAGCTTGGCATTAAATGCAAAATAATAGTTATATTTATTTGTATCCATTCATTGTTTTCTTCATTTTCAATTTGACTCTTAAAAGGAAAAAAAAAAGGGAGATAATGCCTAGTACGTGCTAATTTACTTCAAAGGTTAAATATTCCAAGAATAAAAAATTGAGAACCACTAATTTAAACTGGTCTTTGCAAGCGATTTCAGCAGGGTTGGATTTCAACCAGAAAATAAATTTTCCCAAGAAAAGAATTACTCAAGGAACTATTATGAGAACTTTTAAAGTTTTAAAGTAAGGTTAGTAAAATTTTATATATTGGTTTATCAGACTATCTTTTTAATAAACTTTGCATAAAAAAAAATATATATACAGTGAAACCTCCTTGAATGGTCACTTCTAAACAACGACAACCTCCGAATACCAGCCACATATTGAAGGAACCAAACACATTCCATAGCATTAACATTAGTACAAACCTCTGAATAAGAATTCTGAACAATGGCCTCTCAAAAGTCGCGAGAAAATTTTTGTAAATAGTTTCTGGTACAGTTTCATATAAATTATTTGCAAACCAAAATCTGAAGCAGATCAAACAAAGTTTACTTAATATGTCAACAAAATGTTACTTAATCTCATGAACACTTAATCCTTTTCCAAAACTAGACATAGAAAATGAAGACAATAATGATGGGGAAAATTTAGATAATATTCTTAGATCAGCAAGCATAACTAACATGAACGCCAGTAAGTTTGTGTCTGGACAAAGATTTGACAGTTACTTCTACATTTGATTCATATAACAAAGGGTGGAAGATAGGAGAGAGGAAGAGAAAAATGATACGGATCATTCTATAATCTCTTCCATAAAGATTATAGAATTTTTTTACGAACTTTCGTGAAATTAAAAAATTTGCATTAAATCATAATAATGATGAGTTTTACAGCAAAACAATTCATACTATTATTTCTTTGAAGAAAGGTATTTGCAGAAAAAAAAGTAACTGTGAATCACTGATTTTTTTAATGTATTAAAACAATGAGGATTAATTAAAATGACTGTGTATTTCTATATAAATTTATGTAATTGTGATTTTTTAAAAATGAAACCTCTGAATAACACCCACCTCTGAACAGCACTCACTTTTCATCAGTCCCACTGGTAACCGTTATTTAGAGGTTGCACTGTAATAGTTTTTTTTTTGTATAATTTAAAATTTTCATTTTGAAACAAGCTTACAACAAAAATAAGTAAAATTTTATGTTTTGTTTGAATGTAGTTTCCATATTACATTTATTGTTACTGTTAAAATTTGATTTCAAAACTTTTGTCATTTATTTTATGCTTAAGCATGATTTTTGCCAACTTTAAATATTTGTGCAATCAGATCTTATAAAATTTGTTTGTTCTGTTTTACACAACATTAGAATAATGAATAAAATTTTTGTGAAGCAACACCCTCACTAATTTTAGGTACGAGCTGCCCCTTTTTAACGTTTTCCAAAATTGTTGAAAAGTGTTTGGCTCTGGTCTGCATTCTGTAGTAAATATATTTAGATTTCTAATTTATTGATATGTTTATTAAGTTGCTGCTTTTCTTAACATGTAAATGAAATGTTCTTTTACCTGAAGTGATTTCTGTTAAAAATGTAAACGTTATTTAAATATTTATTTTTTAAATAAAATAATTCACCATTTTATTTAAGTTTACAATAATCTAAAATGAAAATAAATAAATAATTACAAAATATTAAAATTTAAAGTTTATGTAAAAATTAAACTAAATTTCATATTTTACCTGACTACCATTTATCAGTGCTGTAATATTTAATAAATTGATACTAATGTATTCAAAACAAAGTTGCAAACAAACATTAAGATGGTATTTTTTTTTACTTTCTGAGCACAGTGCAAAGAAAGTATTGCAATCATAATTTGTATATACCGGGTGTCCCAAAAATGACAGATGGATTTTAAAATTCAATAACTTGCAAACGGCAACAGATATTAAAAAAATTCTTGCATTAGGTTTATGTATGATGTCAGGAGTTTTTTTACTGTGATTCTTGATTTTAGTTCGAATTTCAAACAATAGATGGCACTGAGAGCAATAGGTGCTCAACCCAGACCCAATTTTTTTTTTTAACTTTGGGATCCATTCAGTACATTTTAATCTCCTTTTTTCACATGGAAGAAGAGAGAGACCGAAAAATCGAGCCTCGATTTTGCGGTTATTGCTTGCGGTGCCATCTATTGATCCTATTTGTAACTAGAACTGAGAATCTCAGCATAAAAACTCCTGACATCTTACATAACACTCCTGCAAGAATTTTTTTAATATCTGTCCCCGTTTACAAGTTATTGAATTTTAAAATCCATCAGTCATTTTTGGGATACCCACCATGTGTGTATGAGTGAACATAACTCCCATAAAGCACTTATGATTTTAGGTTCCATTTGGCAAATGTGTTATAAGACCATTGTTGCAAGAACTGTATACGTTTTTATAAAAATCAGTCTACAGATTAGGTATTTAATCAGTTTTCAAACCATTTTGCAATCAAATCTATTAAAAAAATTACCAAGGAAATGTGAAGAATATAAGTGATAAATATTGTGGCAACATAATTAAGGATTATTTGCGCTGAGGTAAGGTCTCCAGTTTCAACATTTTGCCAGTCCAACATTTCAATCCAGCCAATTCCAATCTTTTTTTACTTTCTGGACACATACAGCAAATAGTTATTCAGAAAGTCGAGTGAAGTTGCTCCAGATATATTTTTCTTTAAAATCTTTAATCCCAAAAATTGTGCAGCATTTCTGCAAATAAGATTTTAAAAAATTGTGAGAAATTATTCATGAAAACAATAATTTTCTAAGTGTTAAAAGTAATTGATTGTGACAAAATCTTTCAAAACACTGTTAAGGGGTTATTAAAATAAATGTTACCATTTTATTTTTTTTTAACGAAAAAAATTACGTTTAAGGGTGTATTCTAAAAAATATTTTTCCACCCTCAACAGCTCGAAATTTTCTGGGACATTTTCAGATTCTATTTTCTGCATTTATCAAAAAATCGAGAAGCACGACACATTATTTAGTTTCTAAATAAGAGAATTTCCCAGTTTGATGCATTTGAGAGAAAAAATGAATCAGAAAATAAGCAGTTTGGATTTGAATACACCCTTAATAAACCTTAAATTTCGAAATTTTAGTTTCCAAACATCCTGCTAGATAGCAGCCCTATATTAGATTTGGACGAAACAAAAAACAAATTCCGAAGTTTACTTTCCCCAATAGATGGCAAAGACGTCAAAGATTTTAGGTGAAGCAGAAATACTTAGAAATTATTTTATTAATCAACTTTATTAAGGCTGAACTTAAATCTAAAATGGCTAATTTTTGAAGCATTTACGAATTCATTTTTAATCTTAACCCTTTAGTGCGCAGCTTTGCATATATGCAAACAACAGTGTTTTGAATTTAATAGATTTTTTTTTTTATTTATTCGTATATACCTATTTCCCTCCAGAAAATTAAGATAACGATATCTGCTTTAATTAATAACAGACATTCCGCATTTAAATAAAGCGAAATTAACCACTGAAACTTTCTGGTACAAAGTCGGATTATCTGAACTACGTAATTTCTAGAACGGATTCTATCATGGGAATTAAAGGGTTAAATGTTAAGTTTTATAACATAAATAATTGTATAAAATAAGGTATTTGGAGACATTAAAATATTTACTAATTTGCAGTATTTTAGCCTAAAACAACTACACGACAGTAGTTTTTATCTGTATTGAAGATGTGCAACAGTAGAAAAGGTTGACGTATTATATGAAATATATATCTCTGATTTTTTTTCATTATTTTTCCAGTGTAATAAACCTTTCAGAGAATCATATATATGGAAACAAAATAAAAAATCGCGCATTTAAGGGTTAAACTCATAAAATTGACAGGTGGTCCTTATTCAGAAATTGCAAAATCGAATACCGTTTTCCATTCTTCAATAAAGACAAATAAAATTTTTAAAAATACGTCAAAGTTGGCGTTTTAAACGCCAACTTTGACGTCGGAACGCGTTTAAACGTCGGAACGCGACACCCAAGGAAGGTCGTCATTAAAACAACAATCGCTTATAACTCAAGATGTAATACATTTATTAAATTAAAATCTCTATTCGATTCCAAATCGCTTCAATAGTCATTCCTTTCATTTTCATGTTTTTACGTATAAAATCGAGTCCGTGAATATGCAAGAAAAGTTCGTGTTGTTGAGCTTGGAAAAATATTTTTAAGAACAGCCTTAAAATAAATTTTTCTAGAAATTTTAATTGCATTTTATTAATTTGTCTCAAACAATGCGAAATTAAAAGACTTACCAATGTATGTTTTTACGGAACGTTTTCTTTATTGTATACTAACTGATCCGCTCGGCGTTGCCTGGGTAACCGTAAATAAATAATATAATAACCGTAAATAAACGTAAAAGATATTTTTCTCCGGGAGAATCTGTGTACTGGTGTTAAAAAATGTTCAGTATGAACTAGTTAGTTACGCTACAGAAAAAATTGCCCATTCTGAATGTATCTACTTCGAACTTACAATTACGTACATAAACACTGATAAGAAAAAAATTGACTTAGACAATAACAGTCAAATGAAGATTCAGTAAGGAAATGTAGTTTAGAATGAAAGAAAAATATGGTAAAAAAAAATTAAAATTTAAAGTTCTACAAAGAAAAAAAAGTAGATTTTAAAAATACATTCGCTGTAATTTATTCGCTAAACAAATATTCAACATCAGTTTAACTAGCCGCCTCTGGCGATCAGTTTGGTCGCACTTAAATGTTTGCTAATGTTGCCACATGTTACTTTTATTTATAATTTATTTGCTTAAATCTTTCGCCAAAACGGAAGATTCTGACTGAGAAATGAAAAATTCTTTAAGATCATGGCATCATTTCGTAATTTTTTGATGTTATGATTTCATCTTTCTTGTCAACAACCACTTAACTCATTTGGGCATTTTATTTCATGTCCGTCTGCATATCAATTGTAATACGTTCACTAATGCCGAGATTTTAACATATTAAGTCTTCCGTAATTGGGTCCTCTGCCTATTGGCGCATTTCGGCCAATACGACACTAAAGGGATCCAGCGTCAGGGTCAACAAAACTACTGTGAATTTATCATTTAAATTGCAAACATTTACTGAGAAATGTTCGTAGCCTGCATCTCAAAGAAAATATTTATGTATAATTCCCTGTTACAATTTCGATGCAGCTCTTTCATCATCAAATAAACACTAAATTGTAATATCCACCTCAGAATCAACGGGAAATGTAAGTTATAGTGCAAACAAATAGTATATTTTCGAAATATAGCAAATAAATTGTTTTAATACTATTAAATAATAATAATAATAAATGATTCACGTTCAATTAATAGCGAGCTCAATTTTAAATCTAAAATTTATATTTCGTTGGTTCATAGGCGAATGACGTCACGAACAAAGCTGCATTCTGCCTCCTGATTTGACAGCTATAAAAATCACAATCTGGTTAATTATTTAAAATTCCTCTCTCGAGAACTCGCTTTACGAATGATTACCTTCATGGCTTAATATTTTTAATCGCCAAAATGAACGAATCGCTATTGTTTGTTTACTTTAGTTTTGGTGGAATGAGATATTGAGTTGTCAGCCTAATTTCAATTGATGTTGTCTCAGAATATATCCATATTTGAATATAATTTTTCGCTTAAACATCAATTCTTTTTGGTACTACTTAGTTATCCGTCGTGTCGACCAATTTCGCTAAATTATATAAATCGCCAAACCACTTGCCGCCAAATTATACAAAATTGGCATAATTTTTATTTTTAAATAACGAAAGAACAAATAAATTAGTATAACATTAATAAATATTCAACTAAAACGTCGAAATAAAAATCAGTTGATGACGTAAATACGTGTAACTTGCTTAAAGTCAAGTGAATGTGACATTTACGATCAACCGTTATTGGCATTTAATCTTATAGTTTGGCGATAGATTTTTGGTCGACGGGATAACCAAGTAGTAGTAATTTAAACGATCTTTCGAAATTTATGAGATCATACTGTGTTATGTCTTATTTGTATTTGGCATCAATATTTCATTATCTTTTGGATTCCGGTTTTGGCAACTGTCTATTCGATTCCATGAATTAAATAAAGTATGTTGTGTTTTGTAATGATGCCCTTTCATTTCATATATTAAATACATAATAAATTGGCGACGAGATAAACCATGACGGAAATAAACGAATTAATACGAACTCTAAATGATTTTCTACTCAAAGTAAATGCAACATCGCCACCGCCGCCGGAGAGAAATGAAAATCACTCAAATATCAAAGGTATTCTTCAAAATCAAAATCTTCATTTTGAATGTTACGATGAAACCTGTGAGACTTTTGATGAGTACGTTCAACGGCTAGAAAATTACTATCAACTAAAAGGACTTACAGATCCTTCTCCAGAAACCACGGAAGCAAAAAAGATGATTCTTATTAACTGCTTGGGTTCAAAATATTACCATCTATTGTCTAATATCATCGCACCTGATTTACCCGCTTCAAAAACCTATGATGAAATCCTGCAGTTATTGAAAGACCATCTTTGTAAAAGAATAAATATCTTGACTGAACAGCATAAGTTCTTTTGTAGAAAACAACATCCAGGTGAGTCGATAAATTCTTATGTTACTGCTTTAAAAGAACTCTCTAAAAACACGGAATTTAAATCTAATTGTGAAAATATTGACTTCTAAAGGTATTATTAATCTGCTACTAAGGGCTCAATTTATTCGTGGTTTAAATGATTCGGACATTCGCGAAAAAATTTTACAGCAATCAAATATTTCATTTGAACAAACTCTAGAAATTGCTTTAGCAATCGAAGCTTCAAAGATCGAAAATAAAGAAATATATAAGAGTTCCTCTACAACTAATGTATATAAAGTTACAAATGCTTATTCTAAAGAAAATAACAAAAGGTTTAGAGAGAGATCAAGTTCTAAAGATCATCGAAGAAATGATCGTTCAGCTAGTCGAAATAAAGGTAACTTAAACTTGAAAGAGTTAGGCTTAGACAACATTTGCTTGCGCTGCGGAAACAGACATTTAACTTCAAACTGTCGAATAAAAAATAAGTTGAAGTGTAAATTTTGTTCAAAAAACGGCCATATTGAGAAGGTCTGTATATCAAAACTTATTAAGCGAAAATCTAACACTAAAAATTCAGTTCAATATTTAGATAACATCGAGCACGGTTCATTTCAAATAAGTCAAATACTGGACATTCGTTTAAATACGCTAGAAAATGATGATAGAATTTTTGTAAATATTCAATTAAACGGGAAATCTGCTCGTTTTGAATGTGATTCAGGAAGCCGTGTTAGTATTATGAATATTAATGATTTTAAACAACTTAAAATAAATGCCCCTATCCTGAAAACAAGTATACTTTTTAGAAGTTATACGGGTGATATTTTCAAACCAGTTGGTGTTGTCAAAATAAACGCAAATTATAAAGGTTATTCATGTATAGAAGAATCAATGCAAAAACCCTTGACGGGTTAAAAGTTTCTGACGCAGCACTTTATCTTATGCTCTAAGAATTTTAAATATGGAACTTAAAAATACTGATATCAAATTTTGAGTGACGTTATGCTATTTCTTAAAAAATATATTTGTATTTATTTCACCATTTTATTTTTGTTTTATTTATAATCGCATGTGCAAAAGTTATGTTCAACATGAAAAGCTGCATAAAATTTTATTCGCTGTTGCTTTATCATTTACATCTCTCATAAATTCAAAATATGTGTTTTAAAAGATATGATATAAAATTTAAGTGACGCCTTGATGTGACTTTAAAAGGTTTGTTTTTTAAAATTCAATTTAAATTATTTTTGACTTGGTTAAAATATTTTTTTTTACATCTACACAATACTTTTAATTTTCCAATTCACTGTTAAATATATCACTTTCATTGAATCTATACTATGCATTGAAATGTATTTATTTCAATAAATTGATTTATCTTTTGTGTCACGCTATTCAAAATTGTGAGTAAGATTTATGTAAATGGTTTCTTTGCGTCATTGTGTCCAAACTACATGAAATGTATGAAAAAGGATAGTTTGACGCAAATAAACCATTTACATAAATCTTACTCACAATTTTGAATAGCGTGACACAAAAGATAAATCAATTTATTGAAATAAATACATTTCAATGCATAGTATAGATTCAATGAAAGTGATATATTTAACAGTGAATTGGAAAATTAAAAGTATTGTGTAGATGTAAAAAAAATATTTTAACCAAGTCAAAAATAATTTAAATTGAATTTTAAAAAACAAACCTTTTAAAGTCACATCAAGGCGTCACTTAAATTTTATATCATATCTTTTAAAACACATATTTTGAATTTATGAGAGATGTAAATGATAAAGCAACAGCGAATAAAATTTTATGCAGCTTTTCATGTTGAACATAACTTTTGCACATGCGATTATAAATAAAACAAAAATAAAATGGTGAAATAAATACAAATATATTTTTTAAGAAATAGCATAACGTCACTCAAAATTTGATATCAGTATTTTTAAGTTCCATATTTAAAATTCTTAGAGCATAAGATAAAGTGCTGCGTCAGAAACTTTTAACCCGTCAAGGGTTTTTGCATTGATATCATTACTTTTTTGAGGTTAGTGATAAAATTATTAAAAAAAAGATACTTATGGAATTTAATGCAGATTTAATTTTTACTATTTTATTACAATTTTCCTTATAGCAGTTTGTATATAAAAACAACTGGGTAAGTATAATCGCAGATCGCACAGAGGGTTTCATTTGATATTCCTTTAAAAACACTTTATCCTTAAATTAATAAATCCAAAATGTTAATTTATAATTATTAAATCCTTACATAGATGTAGCACCAATAGTTCCAATTTTCATGGGGCAGGGAACGCACTCTTTTAAACAAACCACCTTCCAATTGAAGTCATCAAAAGCCAAGTTGAATAAGCCAGATCCCGTTGTGTTGTTTGACAAACAGCAGTCTCATGTCCCCTCCTTCCCCCCTTTTTCAAAATTTTTCAGACCAGTACCTAAGAATGGAACCGAAATAATTTTTTCTCTTCAGAAATTACGATAAAAAAATAGTATGCAGTACTCATAAATTTACTTTAATGCTATATAGGGTGATTATTAAGTTAATTATAACGTTTGGAATCTGTTGCATTGATGTCCGAAAGGTAGTTTCTGAGTTATGGAAGCTGGACCCATAAGGCGCCATAGAGGGGCGAAGCCTGCTAGTGTCTATCATAATTATATCTGCCATGTAGACTAATTGCGATATTTAATCAAAATAGCCCCCCCCCCTCCTCATCCCCGGAAATATAACAAATACAAAATGTGTCTTTATAAACCTATCGTCAAATAGGTTTTTATTTCTTTTTCCCTAAAAAAAACATGATTTTTATATCCGTAACGTAAATAGCGGATGAAGCCCGCTAGTTCCTATCATAATATATATTTTTAATAATTTTATATAGTCTATAATAAAAATCAGACTTAAAATAGTCTAGTTCCATGAGTACTTGTAGTGTCAGTTACATGCTACGATTTTTGGATACCAGTATTTTAGAACGGGAAAATGTGACTTATTTTATCGGAGATATTAATTGAATAAGGTGAAGCAAACTTTTTGAAAAAAAGGTGGCCAACAAGCATGGCAGTTATCAGCTATGTGACTTTGTGCTAAAGTCCATTAATTTGATCTGCTTTAAAAAGATTACGGAAGATTGAATTATAGTAGAACCTGGATTAACCGAGCTTCGATTAATCGAGGTTTCTGTTAACCGAGCCGATAACAAAGTCTGATTTTTTTTTTCCTTTTGAATGAGCCTTAAAAATAACCACACTCTTTAGCTCACTGTCCGTGCTATACAGGCCCTTCTGCCCCCAAAAGCCCCCAACTCCAAAGAAACATTGGACCCTGAGAAGTCAATAGCGAACAATGCTTTGTTTCCAGTGGCTGTGTGAACTTTCGTAAATTTTTCAATTTGCATTTTAAAATTTACTACTGGTAGTTGATTTTCTTTTTAAATTTGTTAAGCTGTGAAACAGAACTTTACATATATTTACTTTTATTATTTAAAAAACGTTCTATATATTTTTTTAAAAGAGATGTTAAATTCGCAAGCACGGCGAGTTTTTACACACAGTTTCTATTAACCGAGATTTCCGATTCCGATTTACTAACAGTCCCAATTAGCTCGGATAATCGAGGCTGCTCTGTATAATTAAAAAATCAATGGCGATCTTACTGTAAACGGGTTTCCCTTTTACTGAGGGATTTCAAAACCGAATCAGCTGATGTTAGTTGCTGTTTCCCTGCTTGATTAAATAATATTAGTTAAACATTTGAAAATTACCAAATATAAAAGGAACTAAGTCAACAGAGTCTTTGCTTTATGGTATTTTTTAACAACGCTATAAGAAAATGATTTTAAATAAGAGATTTTAAATGTAACGTTTTAAATCGGACATAATTTTCACCAAACTTTCCTTTCTCTTAGTAACATTCAACTGAAAATATTTTTATTATTAGAAAGATAATATTATTATTTGCGCTACCTTAAAATTAGCAACTATAGTTAAAAATATCATCTCGAAATTTGAAATAAATCTCTCATATAAATATATTTTTTAATATACACTGTTTTGCAATATGTTTTGCAATGTGTTTTGTAAACTGTTTTGGCCACTTTGGCCAATATGACGTAATTTCCTCCATTTACGACTTTTAACACATATCAATGAATTTATTATTTAAAATTTTTTTTTTCTTTTAATATTCACGTGTAAATATAATTTTTATGACGTAATTTTCAATGTTTTCCTTCTTTTAATGCGTAATCATTTAATTCTAATTTGAAAATAATTGATTATTTTATAATTTTCTTTCATTTTAAGTAAGCATGTGTAAAAACAATTTTTATGACGTAATGTTTAATATTTTCCTGCTTTTAACACGTTATCATTTAATTCTAATTTAAAAGGATTTTTTTCTGTTTATAATAGTCACGTGTGAATAAATTTTTAATTTAAAGGATATATTATTCTTTGCGCTGTTTTAACATTTGGCAACAATTTAAAAGAACCTTTTCTAAAATATGTAAAAAATATCTCTGGAAATTCTGAAAATTTTAATTTAAAATTGAAATAAACCGTCAAAAAATTAGGCAAGTTAAGAATAATAATTGCACTCTGCAAACTTCGAGTTTCTATTGAATGAAAATGATTAAATTCCCATGTATATTTTTTTTTCCTATGAGACTTTTTTAATGAGACAATTTTATCCAGATTTAACATTAAATATCTCTTAAAATAATTCTTCGATTTAAAAACTGTCTACTTCAACATTTTTATCAAACATTTCTCTATAATACTACGCAATTGCGTCAAAAGATGGCGACACTAGAATTCTGATATGCTTATTATGTAAACTGTAAATATTGCAAAGAATTGTCTCGGGGTTATCAAACTTCATTGATATTTATAAATAAAACATTTCAACTAAATTATTTATTATAAAAGAATTATTACATCACAATAGCTTTTATGCAAGGAAAATAATAATTATAATAATAATAATATTATGGATGTCAGTGATTATATATTGATTGACCGTCATAATAATAAAAAATGATATTATAAAAGGAAGAGCTAAAATGAATTATTTTTTTACGTTTCTGATCGTGTGATTTATATTCAAATAATAATTATTAATGTATATTTTTTGTAAAGTGATTGACATTAAATATATTTATAAAGTTTATGGTAATATTTTTATTGTTGAAAAATTGCCAAGAAATAATCATCATCAAATTGGCGTCATTATAATTGTAATTTTATTTAACTTAATAACAATTAAAAAAAATTACAAAGGAACTGAGAATAATGGTCAACTAGCAGACTTAAAAAAAAAAAAAAAAAAAAAAAAACATTCACATGTGAAAACACGTATCAGAGAGTATCGAACTGCCTATCTTAAGGTCAGTAAACGATGGCCCTTAGCCACTCAGCCAGTGGGAAGACAAAATTTTTCTCCCCAAAAGTGGTTAAAAAGAAAGCATGTGTATGAATACAGTGTCATGCATTTTCGGTGAAATTTCCATAGAATGGCGAAGAAATATAGTCCGATTTTTCATGCGCATTATAAAACGAACAAGAGTCTTGCTGGAAACAAGTAAATTGTTATTTGGTTCATCTGAAACATATTTATTTGATTTTTAAAAAATCGCCCGTGTCATTTTCGAGAGAAAAAAAAATCGAATTATTTAACGAACGAGAGTTTTCCCAGAAAAAAGAAAAGTGTTATTCACCTCGCCTTAATCACATTTATATTATGTATCAATTTAAAAATAATCGTTAGAACCGTTTTCGAGATTTTCAAATTAGGAACTTCCTCGATATTATACCAACGTTTTCACTTTAAAAATGGCTATTTAGATCTCAAAATATACTGCACGTAGAAATGCAAAAATTTCAGCATACGATTAGACTGCAGATATAAGACTGTTCTAGAAAATTCAGAACAATAAGACATATATCTGCTGAGTTATTAAAAGGCGGCTTTTCGCGTTTTCTTTGATGTCGAGTTAGCTGTATATATGAGTTCCGCCATCTACGAATTCTATGATACGATACGATACGATTTTAACGATACGATACGATACGATTTTAGGCTTAAGGCTGCGTCACTCGAAATACTACCGTCTTCCATGATTATATCTAGTTAACTTAAGAAAAGATGCTATCCTAGGAAGAAACTGGATTCGAAGCCTGAAAATCAATTTAAACGATTCTGATAGTCAATGTAAATCAAATTCCAGTCAATAACATCAAACATTCAATTGATAATATTCTAAAGCATTATTCGGATGTCTTTGAACCGAGAGTTGGCAAGGTTCCAGATTATATATGCTCTTTAAAATTGCGCGATGATGCTAAGCCAGTATATTTAAAACCACGACCTGTACCATATGCGCTAAAAGAAAAGGTAGATCTTGAATTAGATAAACTTTTAGCTGATGGAATACTTGAAAAAGTTGATCATTCTGAATGGGGAACACCACTTGTAGTTATTCCTAAGTCTGATGGTTCAGTACGTTTGTGTGCTGATTACAAGGTTACTGTAAACAAACAGTTGCATGATTCAAGACACCCTATACCAAAAATAGAGGACATTTTCAATAAACTTCATGGTGGATCTTATTTTTGCACATTAGATATTTATAAAGCGTACCTACATTTAGAAGTGGATGAAGAGAGCGCGAAAGTTCAAGCAATATCTACACATCGTGGAACATATTTAGCCAAGCGCTTATTTTTCGGAATTAAAACAGCACCTAATGAATTCCATGCATTCATAGATCAATTTGTACAAGATTTAGATGGGGTAAGCGCATATTTCGATGATTTAATTGTTCAAGGTAAAACATTTGAGGAATGTATAGATCGTTTAACTAAGGTTTTAGAAAAGGTTAGAAAATATAATCTTCATCTCATTGTTAATAAATGCAAATTCTTCGAGAAAAAGGTGCAGTATTTGGGTCATATTATCAGTTCTGAAGGACTTAGTAAATCTCCTGAAAAAGTAAAGGCCATTCAAAATGCTGCTAGACCGAAAAATGTAGATGAATTAAAGAAATTTTTAGGTCTTGTTATGTATTATTCAAAATTCATTAGCAATGCCTCAACCATTCTTAGCCCATTAAATGAACTTTTACGAAAAGATGCTCCATTTAGATGGACTGCTAGGTGTGAAGCTGCTTGGATAAAGGCTAAATGTGAAATTGCTAGTGATAAAGTTTTAATTCCATACACGTCCAAATTACCTGTTATTTTAGCAACTGATGCCAGTCCATTTGGGTTATCTGGTATACTCTCTCACAGAATGCCTGATGGAAGTGAAAGGCCAATAGCATTTGCATCAAGATCCCTCACAGCTGCAGAAAGGAATTACAGCCAGTTAGACAGAGAAGCTACAGCTGTTTATTGGGCTTGTAGAAAATTCTATGACTACATATTTGGTAGAAAATTTACATTGGTAGTAGATAACAAACCAATGATGACCCTCTTACACCCAGAAAAGAAGCTCCCCATATTGTCTGCTACAAGGATGCTTCGTTATGCACATTTTTTATCAAATTTTGATTATGAAATCGAATATCGCAAGTCAACTGAACATGTCAATGTAGATTATTTATCTCGAAATCCCCTACCTATTAGTGATCAAGAAATACGAATTATTGATGATGAATATCTTTTTCAAGAAAATGTAATACACCATATCTCTACCGAGACTGTGACCGCTTCTACTATAAGACGAGAAACAGCTCTTGATGAAGGACTTTCAAGTATTAAAGAAAATGTTTTGAATGGAAATGTTCGTGATCCAGAGTTAACCTTACAAGAAGGTATTTTATTTAGAGGCCAGCGAGTGATCATTCCCAAGAAACTTCAACCCGCCGTTCTCCAGGAACTTCATTCTACGCACGTAGGAATAGTAAAAATGAAAGCGCTTGCTAGAAATTATTGCTATTGGAGAAATATTGATTCAGATATCGAAAATTTGGTCAAGAGTTGCAAAGAATGCTGTGACGTTAAGAAAAATCCACAAAAGGCTCCTATACATAACTGGGATGCGCCTACAAAAAATTGGCAGCGAGTTCATATGGATTATGCCGGATCACTAATGGGACACTTTTTTCTATTGATGATCGATGCTAAATCAAAGTGGCCTGAGATTTATTCAATGAAGAAACCTCCAGATACTACATCAACTATTCATTATCTTAGAGAAATATTTAGTCGACATGGATTGCCTGAAATTTTGGTAAGTGATAATGCATCTATTTTTATATCAAAAGAATTTATAGATTTTTGCCTCAGGAATGGTATTCGGAAGATTTATAGCTCCTGGTCATCCAGCAACTAACGGTCAAGCAGAGAGATATTGCCAGACTTTAAAAACAAAATTGAAATGCATGCGATTCCAGTCGGGTACTCTTCAAGAAAAGTTATGCGAATTATTATTTCGCTACAGAGCTACTCCACTTTCCTGCGGAAAAACACCTTCTGAATTAATGTTGGGGAGAAATCTTAGAACGAAACTAGATCTTCTTAAACCTGAAACGAAGGGATATTTTAAAAATAAAGCTCCTCAGCCATACTTCGACAAGTCTTTTCGAGTAGGTTCTCGAGTGCAATGTAGAAACTACACCAACTCAGTTTTATGGAAATATGGAACTGTAGTTGAACGCCTGGGACAAGTTCACTACCTTATTGAATTGGACGACGGTTATGTCATCAAACGGCATTTTAATCAACTTCGTGCATGCGAAGTTCCAGTTCAGAATCCACTTATCCTGACACCATCTCCTGTTCCTCGGAAACGACCATCCGTAACTTTCAGCAATGATGTGCAGCAAAGAGAAATTCCCGTAAGACCCGAAACATGTGCATCAAATTATAACGAGGAAATTCAAATTAATCCAGATGCAGAACAAGTTAATTCCAGAATAAGTGATCCAGATGTCAAACCTAATGCTAGCTCAAAGACGACTCTTAAACTTCAACCACACACAGATTCTACTTCACCACAACTACCAAATACAGGGTTGCGACGTTCGACCCGTGTACGAAAACCTGTACAGAGACTGAATCTTTGATGAGTATCAACAGATAACAGATTGTCTCATTGCCAGCATGTAAATTTTTGTAGTACTCAATGTTATATTATTTTTCAAAATTATGTACTTTCCAGGTATGCCTCTTCCATTAGTGGGGGAGAATTGTTATGTCTTATTTGTATTTGGTATCAATATTTCATTATCTTTTGGATTCCGGTTTTGGCAACTGTCTATTCGATTCCATGAATTAAATAAAGTATGTTGTGTTTTGTAATGATGCCCTTTCATTTCATATATTAAATACATAATATACTGTATATCTAGGTCCATCTAATATCTATAATATGGCATACACAGAGTCAGCCAAAAGTAGTTCAAATACATTAAAATCTACGGAAAATTGCTTAAATAAGTGTCTTCAGCCCATGAACAGCGGGCACGTTCCACTTTAATTTTGCATCGCAATGCTTAACTTTATCTTTTTACTAAAATAAATTGTATTGTTGCTTACCTTCACACGTGTTTCTTTATTGGCAAATGCGCTTCTGCCTTAGAAAGCTACACATAGTGGCATAATTAAACCGTTGATTGGTTATAAAAAAATTCACATTAGGACTTCTAATAAAGTTATTTTACATGTAAGACATCATTTCATGTTATATTGAGGACACTCTACTTTTCCGTAATGAACTTTTACCCTGTATTTCTTACCGTTTTAAGACCGCTAACTACGCACTTTGCTTCTAGGTGGCACTGTAAGTAGTTTCATCGTTTGGGGCATAATTACTTTACCTAAATAATGCTTTGATGACTTGTCGCAGTTCCGAAATTAAATAGTAAATTTAAATAGCTCATTTACATAGCAACAATAGTTATGAATAGGATGTACTCGTATATAGTGAATTTAATTGAGTGAAAGATAAAGCTTAAAGATGTGCGAGTCCGAGTCTGGTGTCTCGATTTTTGAAAATCTCGATGGTTTCGATTGTTGCAACTCTGTCTCAATCCTTTTTCTCGAGCGAGAACCCGAGTCATCCAGTTATTAGCCTCCGGTACGGCATGCTATTTCTTTCTCCCAGCTTATTTTGTGTATTCCAAAAAATAACGTTACCTTACAGAAGCCAGCCATAAAACAAAGCAGTACGATTAAATACTCTATAGCTATTGATTTTTATACCGTCGTATTGGAAAAAAAAATTCTTTTAAATGTATTTTGTTTTAAAACTGTATCTCCATTTATTTTTGAAATATTAATTTTTTTTTGTAGTTTTTGAAGCCATTTGCTTAATATTGGCAACGGAAGTACTCCATTGCTGTAGAAAGTAAAGGAAAAATAGTTCTAAAATAGTAATTATATATTTTGTTGCCATTTTCTCATAACAACCGAAAGAAAACGTAATTAAAATGCGTGCTATTTAAAAAAAAATATATATATAAGCGAATGATTTCTGTTAAAACAATGGAGCTATTATAAACTATATTAAATTTTAAATATCTATGAATCATTAGATAGCCGTTTTTTTTTATCGATTTTCTTGAATGACGGCATCTTTTTGCTGTATTTGTGCATTATTTCGCGATAGTGATGTACTATGCATGCTTTACTGTAGATATTTAAGAGTAGATCGTAAATGTGGAATTCTTAAGCAGATGTGAATGACGTCATTTTACATAAAATAAAACGTGTGCTTTAAATCTTAAAATTGAAATATGTTTTGTACTGCAGTAGAGTCCCGCTTAACCGAGTTATGTTCTTCTGATGGACTGGTGACTTCTATTATTATGAAACAGCCACTATAAATGAAGTGTTAGGTGAAGATGAAAGAGCAGCCGTAAAAAGTTAGAACTCTGATTTTCTGGTAAGAATGGGGGGGGGGGGGATTTCCTTTCTTTTTTTTTTTTTTTTTTTTTGAAAGAGAAAATTGTGGCCATTTTTTTATAATAATAGAAGCCACCAGTCCATCAGAAGAAAATGAAGTAACGGAAATGCTGGGGGCTACACTAAATTCTGAAAAAGCGGAATTCCTGTTCTCTAGTTATTATTATCCGAGCGTAGCATAAATGTATGAATTGAGTCATTTTTGTAGGCGTCAGACAAGCTTTTTTTTTATCTTACCCTTTCATACGTTGTGTTATGCATTTTCTAAGTTGTTTATTTAATTTAGGTAATCTTATTTTACCTTATTAAACACTGAAATTTTGTTACAATATTCTGGAAATACTGAAAAGTGTGTCTTAATCCATGCGGACACATGTTTTTTTTTTGTTTGTTTCATATAACGAAATGCTGTATAAGCAATTTAAATAAAATGCATCGCAAATAATTTTCTTTCTATAGATCATAATGCAACGGAATTCTTTTGTGTGTCAACTAACTATATACGCTACACACTTCATTTTCAGTTGTGGACGTTCTATAGTAATCCTTATTAACATATAAAAATAACATGTCAGTTCGAGTATATTTACGCGAGTTAGAGCACGGCTAGACAGACAAGCCGAATTCGTGAATTACTCTTCAACTATCTTGGAACTCGAACATGTCAACAAAGTTCATTGCTTTGCTGCAGGGTCCTGTAAACGCTTGACGTAAATAATAATAATAAAAAAAAGCTGTTGTCTTTCTATTTTCCTTATTTCCTTTTACTACATATGTTAACAATATTGAACGCTGTTCGCTTTTCACTTAAAAATCCAATTTCAATATATAAATGAATTTTTGGATTTTCTTAAAATATCAGAAAAGAAAAACTGAAACTGATAAAATACCGACTTAGAATTACCTGAATATAGACTTCAAAATTTTGAGTGATAAACATTAATTACAGTCGTTTAAACTAAGTTAATACTTGATAAAAATACACTTACAAGGCAAATTAATACCTTTATTTAACTCGACATGTTTCATCGCCCAAATGGCGACATTTTCAAGAGCTATAATAATACAAATATTTTCGCAAAAATATTTTTAATTGAGAAACTGGCAAACATAAATCACGAGAACTCATGTATAATGAAATCAAGTGCAATAATAAAAATAACTAGTATGTTGTGGCCATCACAAAACTTCTATATAAATCACATCAATTAAATCATTTAAATAGTACAAGAAATTGCACCAATTTAGCACCAATTCATATCAAAGTACAGGGTGATCTTTTTTAAAGTGACAGTGTTTGGAGCGCCCTGTAGAGCGATCTAATAGCTGAAATGACACCAAACTTAGTATTTAGACTAATCAACACATGAAAAAAAAGATTCCGGGAAAAAATTTAGTTCCAAAAATCGCCGCTAGGGCATTTTGTGGCGCTTTGCAATGTATAAAATGTGAGAAAAGAAAAATACTAACACATACAATCGTACAGTTAAATTATTAATATCTATTTACTACATTAACTTCCCCGGTGAGGAATTAGACCACTTTCAATGTGAGCACCGTTCTCAGAAATAACACCGTGCATTCTGTGCACAATGTTCTCCACAGCCGTACGTAACATATCACGAGGAATATTCCGCACTGTATTTGTTACGTTGTCCTTTAGAATAGACAAATTTGATACTCCACCAACATAAACTTGAGATTTCAAATAACCCCGGAACCAAAAATCGCATGGCGTGAGGTCAGGGTAGCGAGGCGGCCATGCAACAAAAAAACTCCTACTTATGACTTTATCATCAGTGAAGTTTTGGCGCAACAGCTGCTTTACCTTATTACTAATGTGTGGCGGAGCACCATCCTGCATAAAGATTGTCTGTTGGAGACGGTTTCTTTGCTGAAGTTGTGGAATAACAAACGTTTGCAGCATTTCATGGTACCTTTCTGCATTTATGGTGCCCGTTTCGGGTCCTGTCGGAGTGGAATCTCAAAAAAGAATGGCCCAATTACGAATTTGGCTGTGAAACCACACCAAACAGTGACTTTTGGGGAATTTAATGGGATTTCATGCACGGTGTGGGGCTGCTCAGAAGCCCAAATTCGGCTATTTTGTGTGTTTACGGAGCCATTGAGATAAAAATGGCACTCATCTCCCCACAGAATGTGCCATGGGAAAGCGTCATCAATTTCTACCCTGGCAAGAAACGATAGAGCGAATGTCACTCGCTTATCATAATCACTTGGTTTCAGTCCGTGCAAGCGGCTGATTTTGTAGGGGTAAAATCCAATAACGCGCCGCAAAACTCTCCATACTGTGGAATAATTCATGTCCAATTGTCGAGCTACCCACCGGGCGCTGCTAGTACCAGCAATGGTTTCCTGCGATTCTTCGATAATTGCAGTTGCCACATCAGTTATTACATCTTCTGATACTTGTTTTCGTCCTCTCCCAGCGCGAATGGTCGGTGACCCCGTTTCCTCGAACTTCTTAATCAATTTTTTAAGACCATTCAGCGATAAAGGCCCCTTTCGTAATTTTTTTCTGGTTCGAAACTCCCGAAGAGCTGCGTATGTATGACATTGATTCATATAATACAGCTTCACCAGTAACGCACGTTCCGGTAACGTGAGAGGCATGTCCACTGGAGCTCGTTTACTTCAGCTGAGATTATTTGTCGGAGCTGTCTACTACTTGCTTTTATAGCCCCTATTACTGGCGCTGTCATCGCACAACATTTGCATTTTTCTTTGATACCCGTGTTTTGCGCTAATTCTCGTTATTTTAAGCTACAGCAGAGCCACAAAATTCCTTAGCGGCGATTTTTGGAACTAATTTTTTTTTTTTTTTTTCACGGAATCCTTTTTCCCATGTCTCGATTAGTCTAAATACCAAGTTTGGTGCCATTTCGGCTATTA
Source organism: Maratus speciosus (assembly GCA_963932465.1). Classification (NCBI taxonomy): domain Eukaryota; kingdom Metazoa; phylum Arthropoda; class Arachnida; order Araneae; family Salticidae; genus Maratus; species Maratus speciosus. The sequence goes on along the minus strand of OZ010795.1, from coordinate 244,641,663 downwards.
GATCGCGCTACAGGGCACTCCAAACACTGTCACTTTAAAAAAGATCACCCTGAGTAGATGAAAAGTGGGGCTCCGACCTCAGGAGGAGGTGTTGAGGTGCACGAGAGGAGGTGCAGGTGCAGGTGCAGGTGCAGCACCTCCCGTGCTCCTCCTCTCGTGCTACACCTCCCGTGCTCCTCCTCCTCTCGCGACTCTACTCTTGGAGGAGGGGTTAATGCGATAAGGATTTTTTTTAGATAAAAGCGGGAATTTTCGGGAGATTGATTTTTTGCTGTGTTATAGTACGAGGGTTATTTTTTTCGGTTACATAATTTTCGGGCGTTATTATTTTGAGTGTAGTATAGTATGAGGTTTAAATGAATAATTAATTAAAAAGTAATTAAAAATAATGAATGAAAAATATTAATTTAGAAATTTTAATGAGGGGACTTAGAATTTTTGAGTTTGAAATTTATTTTTATTCAGTTATAGTACGAGGGGGTATTTTTTTTACTGTCGGTTTACTAATTAGTAATTAAAAATAGCAATTAAAAATTTAATGAGAAAATATTTAATGAAGCGACTTAGAATTTTTCGAGCAATTTCATTTGTTAATTTAAGTATAGTATGATGTATAGTATAGTATGAATTAGTAAAAATGGAAATTAATTGAAAATATCAATTCATTAAAAAAGTAATTAAAAATAATTAATGAGAAAAATTAATTTAAAAATTTTAATGAGGAGACATAGAATTTTTAGGGGAGCAATTTTTAAGTGTGTTAGAGTTGTGGTGCTGCCATCTAGTAACGATTGATAGAATTTAGTTTCGGAATTGGTATTTTTACGAAAAGTTGTGAGGAGGATTGAACCTGCAAAATGTAATCGTGGTTGAATAATAGACCGTTACCTTATCGATTCAGCCACGATTACATAGCTTTGAAAGAAAATTTTAAGAAGTGTCTTTTTTCGAAAAATTAGGCTGATGACGTCACCCATTTTAGGAACCAATCACTGATTTTTTAGACATATGAGCGCCACCTATGATTATTATAAATTGATGCGAATGAAGTTTTTAATATTAGTCGATTAATTACTCCTGTTGAATGAGGTCGTTAACATGTCTAGTTTCCAAGATATTGCTGTTGTAGGAGCATCTGGGTTGATTAGAGAAGCGATGAATCTTATCCCTAAAGTGGAACCTGTTTCAGATGTTGAAATGAAACCCTCTTCATCAGAACTTTTAATTCAAGAAGAACCCCCTCTTGTTTGTGAAACTTGCAATAAATCGTTTCTGCGAAAGTTTGTGCTAAATAGACATGTGAAATCTCATCTTGAGAAAAAACCCTTTTGTTGTGATTTGTGCGAAAAAAGTTTCATTCAAAAGAGTGATTTACGACGACATATCAAGATTCATTCGAAAACGTGTGAGGTGTGTAATGAAATATTCTCAAGGAAAGTGGACTTTTTAAAACATCAAAAAATGCATGAACCTAGTCAACGTAGGAGATATGTGAGAAAGATAACGAAACAACCAAAAGACGATCAACGAAGCGTGTTAATTAATCGCTTGTGTAATTTACTGCAGCGGGTGTGTGCTTCCTATGACTCATCTGTGACGTCATCTGTTTGAAAGAATGTGATTGGGTTTAATACCCGTCACTAACCTATATAAGTTTAATGTTTTCTACACATCATTTAGTTTACTGCTAAGTCTAGTGTTTGCTAGTCCAATGGATGAAAATTTGTTGAAAAGATCCCATGAAGAAATGTTGTCACCTTCCGAGTATCAACCTCTGCTGGACGAATCTAGATTTAATGTGGAAAGTGTTACGCTGTATCCTTACACTGACGAACCTTCATCGCCAATTAATTGTCATGATGAAGAAACTTTGTTTCCTGATTCCTGCTGTGAATCCGCTCAAGATATTATGAATGAATTTTTCATTGACTTTCAGAAATCTTCTACTACCCAAATGGATGAAGAGTCTATGCCTGATAGGCAAAATATGTTTAAAATCCCACCTGTGAATGATTGCAATTTTATTTTTCGAAAAGAACTTGGAAACTGTATTTTTTTAGGAGTTCAGTTACAGAATTCTGAATACTCTATTCAAATTAGAGAATTTTCGAGTGAAGGAATTGCAACTCAGAATGGAATCGATTTAGATATTCGCACCTGGTATGAATTTCAGTATAAAATATTTGCGTTTAATTTGAAATATACCAGCTCTTCGTTTATCGCCAATAACATTCTTTTAGTTTTGAATGAGGATAATTCCGTTATGTGGCTAAAAATGTTAAAAAATGAATCTCATATTCGATTAAACAATTATCAACTTGAACAATTGAAAGAAAAAGCCTATAAATTGAATAAGAAATTGATTCATCATATGTATGAAAAACATTTACCTGCTTTATTAAAACAAAAATGTCAACAAAGTTCTTCAGAAAACGAATTTGTTTTGTGGTCTAAACTAATTTATTGTATCGAGAATTCTATTTTAAATATATTTAATCAAATTTATGAATGTACTGGCTGTGTTTTTAGACATCCAAGTGTTAGTCTTCATTCCTGTTTTATGTTAAACAACTGTGAAAAATTTCAACAGTTAGGGGACATGATTTTAATGCTTGTGAATTTTGATGATGTTCTATCCATGTTTTTAAAGAATGTGGATTCTGTTAGCGATCAGTTTTTATGTAACCTGAATGTTGAAACTTTTAAAAGTGTATTGTTTAAATCGTTTTAATAAACTGATTTCATGTTATATTTGTGTCTTTATTTTTAAAAATGGTGTGTGTTTTTTCTAACAGAGGGGAATTAAAACAGATTTTTGAAAAAAGAATGAAATATAATTCGATTAAACAATTAAAAAAAGAAATAAATTAAAACAAGCTTACCTGAAACACGTACTACATCCTCGGTTACTTGACTAGAAATGAAAAATCTTACAAGTCCTTATCGATTGGGTTTCTCCAATCTAACCTCCTACGTCATCAATGTTATCATACATCATGTGATAGGGTTTCCCCAACGTGTGATACCCTACACCACGTGATAGGGTTTTTCCCAACACGAAATAATCCCTACGTCATGAGTGATATCATATATCATGTGATAGGGTTTCCCCATCACGTGATATCCCCTACGTCACTAGTGATAAGTGATGTCATTTAGCACGTGACTAGATGTAATCAGTTGATAAGATTAGATGATAAGAGCTTGTATATAACTGCGAGCAGATCTTCAGTGCTCATAATTTTCGTCAGAGTTTAGCTGTTCTAGTCTAGTTGGATATCTCGTGCTGCCTAGTGTCTTCAAAATGTCTTCCATTATTTATTCGGACAATGGACTAAACGTGGAGTATATTGGTGACTTTATCGAGAAAGCTCATGCTGACCGCTATTTGACGGAGCTGCGGACATTGCCTTTCTTCAGACCTACTTTCCGTATTTTTGGAAAGGATGTTAAGCCTAAACGTCTGATGTTAGGCTATGGTGATACCAACACAAGCTATGCCTTTAGCGGAACCAGTGTGCCCGGTAACCCTTGGACACCTCTCATGATTGAATTGCGAGACAAAGTGGAAAAAGAAACAGCGTGTACTTTCAATTATGTACTGCTCAATTTCTATCAAGACGGATCTACTTGTATTAGTCACCACAAAGATGACGAATCCTGCCTGAATGCTGTGTTTCCTATTACAGTACTTAGTTTTGGTGCTCAGAGAACTATTGAATTTAAGAGACCGAATGTGCCCTCTACATTTATAAAGTTGGGACATGGATCGTTGTACATCATGAGTCCTCCCAGCAATGAACTGTTCACCCATGGTATTGGGGCAGAGCCTCACATTAAAGATATACGGATTAGCCTTACTTTTCGACATTTAATTTTACATCCCCTTGATCTGAAGAAGCCAAGACTAGATTTCGCTACTCTTTCGAAGGATCCGGAACTGAATTTAGACTTGTTCACCCTTTCTGATGACGATGAATTTCCGCGCTGCTCTTCACCTAAACATATTTCGCCGATGAATAAAACTGATATTTCACATGAAGACGAGTGGTTTACTAAAAATTTTAAAGGAAGTTATTATTCGACTACTTGGAATCTAGAATGGTGTACTTTAGCTCAAATTCATATGGAAGAAAATTGTAACTTGAAACTTCACATTCGAAACTATAAAGAAGGTTCCCACGGAAAGCTTTTTCCAACGAAGAATGGCGTCGTGATGACTGCTACGACTTTTGATCATTTCCAGCAAAATGTGACAAAGTTTAATTTTTATTCTGTGAAAGAGTCTTCCATTTGTAATAATCAATTGATCTTGGCATTCTTAGATGAAGATTTTTGTCTACTTCAACAAATATTCAAAACGGATGAAAATAATTTTCATTTCAAACCCAACGGAATACGTTTATCACGAGATCAATTTTTGAAACTTACTGAATTTTGTTCTGAAATTACAGACTGTTTTATTGACATGCTTTTAACACGAGTGATTCCTGTTGCAGTCCTGCGGAAATCGCAAAAATGTATTCATTCTCACATAAATGCTGATTGTGCTAAGAAAATGTTTTTATCCTGCTTAAACCATGAAATAGAACAATCTGTGCATCGTGTTTTTTCATGCTACGGGTGTAAAATTAATCAACTTTCACAATTAGATCATTCTTGCTTAACAACTACTTTGTTGGAAAAATTTGAGATGTCTAAAGACAGTGCTTTATTGAATTTTAATGTATTTCAATTCGTGAAGAATGTCACTTCAAACTGTGTCTGTCACTATACACATGCATTTTTTGCCAATTTAAAATCTGACTTTTATAAAAACTACTTAGAAACAATTTTTGTTAATACGCATGAAACATAATGTGTAAACAATTAGATTTAATAAAGTATTTGTTATTTTTCACTAAACAATTTCTCTGTTTTATTTAATTTTTCTTTCAGCTTGTTTATACTCTGCAATCTTCTTTTTAAATTTAAGAGAGAGAGAAAAGAAAATAATAATAATTTTGTGAGAAAGTATTTTGAATAATGCTTATTGAAGGACATGAATAAGATAATAATTTTGAATAATTTTTCTCTTTATGGGAAAAAAATATTAACACTTGTAATAACTGATTCCCTTTATGGGAAAAAATATTAACACTTGTAATAACTGATTCCCTTTATGGGAAAAAATTCAGATTTTCTAAGACAGAAAGAAAATATTTTAAACAACAAACGCAATTCATTTTAATATGTTTTTAGTTTTTTAAAAATCACTAAAAGAAAGTAATGAGTAAGTTTTAATATTAATGTAAGAGGTTTATTGAAACCTATATCACCATTGTGAAAAAAAAAAAAAAAATCTTAGTAAGAATAATTTAAGTGCAATGCTATTTCTATTAGAATTTTATAATAAATAGTTTTAGTATTGTTTAAGTGAATCACCCATTATCATTAATGAAAAAAAAACAGCTTAATTAGTCTTTCAACTCATTAAGACTTGTTTTGACGCTAAAATAGTTATTTTTTGACAATAAATATAGAAAAAAGACTGTATAGTTTGCAAATCAACATCTCATGTTTAACGCTTAATTGGGAGGGGGAAAAAGTAGGATTTTATTCTAAGTCTAACAATTAAAAATTCTTAATGAATACTATTTTTAATTTAGACTAATAAATTAGACATAGGTTTTTATTTATTCATTTCTATTCACAATTGGAGAAAATTTCGTATAAGTTCGTACCACCCGATGAATCATCGATGAGCGAGCGCTTGGAAAAACCCTTATCAGATAAGATAAGATAAGATGATTCACCTATCTTAGATATTAACAGACTGCATGCGATTTTGAACTCAGTTCATATTTTTCTTTTACTCGTGTAGCAGTAAATAATTTTTCTGAAGCTCGATATTTTGTACGCGTGGTAAAGTTATTAAGTGTGTGAAAAGTTATTTAGTGTGTGCCTACCTGGATTTAACAAGTCATACCTGGATTAAACTGAAGACATGAAAGCCTCGAATAAACCAAGTTCTTCAAGTTCTTTTTCTGATGATGATGTAAGTGAATAATTTTAATTTATTAAATGTGAAATTTTAATGACTTAGATTATTATTAGAGAAAAAATGTATTCTGTTTACTATAACTACTTTGAACAGAAATTAGCGAAAATGCTTTTAAAATAGGAAATTTTATATTTTTAAATTTATTTTTGAACTTTTAATATAAATGAATATATCTAAATATGTTTTAAGCAATCCTTATTTATTGAAACAATAGTATGTGAAACTTCTCTTAAAGAATTAAATTATTTATATGATATTTTTATATTTGTTTTTGTACAGTATATCTAAATGAATATATCTAAATATGTTTCAAGCGATCCTTATTTATTGAAACTTCTCTTAAAGAATTAAATTATTTATATAATATTTTTATAATGAAATACTTATTTGGATTCTCAATTTTTAAATTTGTTTTTGGAAAATGAATCTAAATGAATATATCTAAATATGTATTAAGCAATCCTTATTTATTGAAACTTCTCTTAAAGAATTAAATTATTTATATAATATTTTTATAATGAAATACTTATTTGGATTCTCAATTTTTAAATTTGTTTTTGGAAAATGAATCTAAATGAATATATCTAAATATGTATTAAGCAATCCTTATTTATTGAAACTTCTCTTAAAGAATTAAATTATTTATATGATATTTTTATATTTGTTTTTGGAAAATAAATCTAAATGAATTAAACTAAATATTTTTCAAGCGATCCTTATTTATTGAAATTTCTCTTAAAGAATTAAATTATTTACATGATATTTTTAATTTTCTTGAAAAACTGCTAATTTAAAAAAGTAAATTGTTCTTCTGACATGTTATTATTTATGAGGAATGTTTTATTCAAATTTATTTTTGTTAAACATTTCCCTTTCCATGTGAATCCTAAAAAATTCTTAATGCAATGTAAATATTTAATTCGCGTGATTATTTAACTTTAATCAAAATATAAACAAATTCTATGTGAAATTTCTTAGAAACTGTTATTGATGAATCATCTGAAAAATTCTTAATGTTTTTATATCCTTTCCACAAATAATTTTCAGTTTCAAAACTTAAAATGATTATTTAAAATAAATCCTAAAGTGTATTTGCATGGGAATTAATTTTCATTTGATCTAACTTGCAATGTGTAGTTATTTCCCCTTTAAAAGAAAACTTCTAAATTTGTTTAACCTAACGTGTAATGAGTTGTTATTCTCCTCTTAAATGAAAACTTCTAAATGTGTTTATTGCTTTTTTCAATGAAAAGTTTAAAAAACATGTTTAATTTCAATGTATTAAAAAATAATTCTGAATAGTATTATTGATTAATTTAAGTGTACATTTATAAAAGCAGTGTATATACATTTTATCCGGGTAGACACGTTTAAACATATTCGACGAATCAGACTTTCAATAAAAACAAAATATTCGAGGATTCATACTTTTAATTAAATCATTTAATCTCAAAAAATTATTTGAAAAACTTAAACTAGTGAAAAATTTAGAATTTTGTCAAAGTATTTTCTTAAAGTTTTATTTGAATTTGAATTTTGTCAAAGTATTTTCTAAAAATTTTATTTGAAATATTCTTTTCTGTTATTTATTTCGATGGTTTAGAAGTCGATCTTCGAAAACTAATGATCCTATTTTGCAAATTAATTAAAGTATATATGAATAGACATGTTTAAACCTATTCGATGAATCATCGTTGAATATGTTTAAAAAAAGATGACTCAAATCTTTATATTGTTAGAAGGAAAAACCTAAACCTTCTTTTCAATTGAGAGTTTCAAAAAGTATTAATTAAATTTTTTAATTAAATCTTAAAGTTTTTTTAAAAATAAAGTTAGTACTTTTTAGTAAATGTCTACTCAAAACGAAAACTCTCGTTTACATGTTTAAATATAATATTTAGGGGTGTTTTTTCTAGTGTATAATGTTTAGGGGTATTTTTTTTTAGTGGGATATGGATTTTCCCGTCTCACCGTCAAAAATAGATGCCTTGGAGATTAAAAATCTTAAGGAAATTGATGAGGTGAATAGAAAAAATCAAGTGGAAGAATCTCTTGAGGTATTTTAATGATTTTATTTACCTATGAGTTAATTTTGGAAATTAAAAATAGAAAACATTTAAAGTTGATAATTTTTTAATGTAATAAAATTTAAGTGATTGAAATTTCTAAAGCTAATCAAAATGTATTAATAATCTTTAAAATTTTGTTTCAAAACATTTTTACAATTGTTATTAAGCAGAATAAATTTTTAACCTAACTTTTTATTAAATTCATTGAAACTTTAAAAATCAATTTAATTTTACTAAGATTTCCAAGTAATTGTTTATTCTTTAAAATAAATCATTATAAAAGTTTTTGTGGGTTAAATCTTTTTCAGTGGGGTGTGGACATTTCACCTTCTAAATTGGTGAAAGCAATAGATGAGGTTGAAAAAATTCACTGTGTATCATCTCAACAACAAATAGAGACATCCAAGGTATGAATTTTTTTTCTAAAGAAAATGTATTGTTTTGATTATCATATATTTTTAGAAAATGACATGTTTTTAACTCAATGTTTATAACTTAAAATTTTATCTCAAGGTAAATTTTAGAATGTTTCTTATAACTCGAAATTGTTTATCTCAAAGTTCATTTTATTAAGTAAACTTTATAACTCGAAATTTTTTATCTCAAGGTAAATTTTAGAATGTTTCTTATAACTCGAAATTGTTTATCTCAAAGTTCATTTTATTAAGTAAACTTTATAACTCGAAATTTTTTATCTCAAAGTTCATTTTATTAAGTAAACTTTAAAACTCAAAAATTTAAAAACTAAATCTTTATAACTGAAAGTTAATGGTAGTAGATCTTCGAAGTACTTTATAAAACATGATTGGGTTTATTTACAGAATCAACATCTCTGCGATGTATGTGGGAAATCTTTTTCTCGTTCATTTACCCTTAAAAGGCATAAACTCACGCATAATAAGCAAAGAGGAGCCCCAGCGAAGTCTGTTACAGATATGTCTAAAGGAGGTCTTTCAAAGACAGACTCGTCTATACCTAAGGTAAATCTTTATGTTTTTTTGTTTGTTCAATTTTATATCGTTTTCAGGTTTTTTTAATAGGTTATAAAAAAATTCCCTTTTTTAGATTTTTCTCTGAGAAAGATTCTCTAAAAAGAGTTTTTGATAATATTAAACGTTGAGTAAAGTTTTTTCTAAAATTAAAATCCTAATTTGTTATAAAAGAAGATATGTTTTAAAAAGTAATCTTTATAACTCGAAATTTTTTATCTCAAGGTAAATTTTAGAATGTTTCTTATAACTCGAAATTGTTTATCTCAAAGTTCATTTTATTAAGTAAACTTTAAAACTCAAAAATTTAAAAACTAAATCTTTATAACTGAAAGTTAATGGTAGTAGATCTTCAAAGTACTTTATAAAACATGATTGGGTTTATTTACAGAATCAACATCTCTGCGATGTATGTGGGAAATATTTTTCTCGTTCATTTACCCTTAAAAGGCATAAACTCACGCATAATGAGCAAAGAGGAGCCCCAGTGAAGTCTGTTACAGATATGTCAAAAGCAGATCTTTCAAAGACAGACTCGTCTATACCTAAGGTAAATCTTTATGTTTTTTTGTTTGTTCAATTTTATATCGTTTTCAGGTTTTTTTAATAGGTTATAAAAAATTCCCTTTTTTAGATTTTTCTCTGAGAAAGATTCTCTAAAAAGAGTTTTTGATAATATTAAACGTTGAGTAAAGTTTTTTCTAAAATTAAAATCCTAATATGTTAGAAAAGAAGATATGTTTTAAAAAGTAATATTTATAAGTGAAAAGTTTTTATTAAATTTCGCGCTTTGTTAAAGAGGAGGCTAAATTTAAAAAAAGGGATTTTAAAATAAATTAAATAATTTTTAATGGGGTTTTTTCTTCTTTTTAGGAAAACAATATTTGCGAGATTTGTCAAAAATCCTTTGCGAATGCTTACAATTTAAAACAACATCGGTTAACACATAAAAAATCCACGGATACCCTTTTCACTTGCCAAATTTGCCAAGCTACTTTCTTAAGATGGGATAATTTCCTAAGACATAAAAGCATCCATTCAGATGACAAAACCTGTTTCAAATGTGACCTTTGTGATGCGCTTTTTACAAGAGCAGACAATTTAGCCAGGCATTTAAACGCTCATGAGAACCCACATTATTCTTGTCAAGAATGCGGAGAAAAGTTCCCCAGAAAAGAAAATCTGATGCATCATAAACGTGTTAGACACAGTAGCTCGTCAACATTTAAATCGGTAAAAAAAGCACGAGTAAATCCTCAACATTCGAAAAACTCTAGTAAAAGGGTGGACGCTCTCAATGTGTTTAGCAGTATTTTTTACGATCCAGACGAAGAAACTGCATTCGACATTACCACATTCTTTAACAGCAGAAAAAAAGATTTGTTCGATAGTTTGGATGAAGCCGTTGAAGAAAAAAAATCAATAAAATGGCGTCTTCTTCTAAAAGTGTTATTGGAAAAAACCAATGCTGATGGGGAAACTGAAACTCTTTCAACTTATTTCAGTTCAAAGACATGTGAAGAATTTACTAATGAACATTTAGACGAACACTTAGAAGAAGCTCACCAAAAGCTTTTAGCTTTATTTGAAAATTTTCTGCAAAGAGGGTCTGGGTGGGTCCTGAAATATATTCAACACTTTGAGTTAAAAATCGCAAAGTATGCCCCATTGAAAGGATGCAGTTATATGCAGCTTCCTGTAGATTTGAAAGGCCGCGAAGCAATTTTAAACATTGAAAACTTTAATGATCAGAAATGTCTCCTCTGGTGTATCCTTGCTCACCAAATGAAGCTGAGTTATAAAGATAATCCTAATCGTGTGAACAAGTACAAACCTTTTGAGCATACTCTGAATATGCGAGGAGTGACCTATCCAGTATCATTTACTAAAATACCGAAAATTGAAAATCAAAACAATCTACGCATTAATGTGTTTGGGTATGAGGAGGGAGAAATTTACATTCTTCACGTGTCAGAAAAAACAAACGTGGACGTGATCAATCTTCTTTTGATCAGTGATGGGGAAAATTCCCATTACACATTGATCCGTGATTTTTCACGATTCATAAGCCATCGAAGTGGACATAAAGCTAAAGCATTCTACTGTTATCGGTGTCTGCATGGATTTGTTCGAGAAGATCTTGTGAAGGAACACACTCCCTACTGCTCCAGTCATTCACCCCAAATAATAAAAATGCCGAAGGAAGGTGACAACATTTTAGCGTTTACGGGAGTTCATTTGCAGGCACCGATACCGTATATAATCTATGCAGATTTCGAATCCCTCCTCGAACCTGTCTCGACCACCGATCCCTCCTTTCAAGTGCGAAAAGCACATCATTCTGCTTGTGGGTATGCTTTCGTTATTGTGGGCCCTGACGGAAGCACCTACAAACGATCACCAATAGAAGACGGTGTTGCAATCTACAGAGGTGAAGACGCTGTGAAGCATTTTATCAACGAACTATTGAAAATCAAACAAGAGTTTCAAGACAAACTCATGTCGGTTGCACCCATGAACTTATCAGAGGAAGAAGAACAAACATTTCAGGAAGCAACAATATGTCATATTTGCAAGAACACCCTGGGTGATGAACGTGTGCGAGATCATTGCCACATTTCTTCAAAATTTAGAGGGGCTGCACACCCTTTCTGCAATCTCAACTATAAACAGGCCAGAATCATTCCAGTAGTGTTTCATAATTTGAAAAAATATGATGCCCATCACCTTTTTCAAAAGTTAGGCTCTTATCCCGATCTTCATATCGATGTAATCGCTGCCACCTTAGAAGATTATATAACCTTCAAGTTAAAAGAAAAATCTTCCCCCATCCAATTCTCCTTCATTGATTCGTTACAATTTCTGCCGGCATCGTTAGAGAAACTCACCTCAGATCTTAACCCTAGCGACTTTAAAATTCTAAAAGAAAATTTTTCTTCATCAACAGATTTAAACCTTCTCACCCGCAAAGGAGTATATCCGTATTCGTATTTCGACAACTTTAAAAAATTTAATGAAACACAACTTCCCCCACCAGCAGCCTTTTATAATGACCTCACAAATGAGGATGTCGAAGAAGAAGATTATAATCACGCTAAAAAAATCTGGTCATCATTTAACATAAAGTCGCTGGGTGACTATCACGATCTATACGTAAAAACCGATGTTCTACTGTTGGCTGATGTCTTTGAAAATTTCAGGGGATTGTGCAATCAGTATTTTGGTATTGATGCAGCCCACCTCGTCACTTCACCAGGTTTGTCTTGGCAGGCTTGTTTGAAGATGACAGGAGTGGAATTAGAACTACTAACTGATATCAACATGTTGCTGTTCATCGAAAAGGGTATCCGTGGTGGTGTGTCGCAGATTTCCCACAGGTTTGCGACCGCCAATAATGCACAAGTCCCCGATCACGATCCCAATAAAGATACTTCTCATATTCTTTATTGGGATGCAAACAATTTATATGGATGGGCAATGTCCCAATACTTGCCTTACGGAGGGTTTCGGTGGTCAAATTCGTCATTCACAGAAGAAGAGATTTTAAAAATCCCAGAACAGTCAAACATTGGGTATATTTTTGAGGTAGATTTGGAGTATCCTGAACCCCTACATGAGCTTCACAACGACTACCCGCTGGCTCCTAAAAGGTTGACGGTGCAAGAAAACATGCTTTCACCTTACGCGAAGAGTTTGTTGAGAAGTAAGTTTAAGGGTACTCCAAAACTCATTCCAAATCTTATGAACAAAAAAAATTATGTATGCCATTATAGAAATCTTCAGTTATATCTTCAATTGGGCTTGAAACTTAGTCACACACATAAAGTGTTACAATTTAACCAGTCCCCTTGGCTAGAAGAATATATCAGATTCAACACTGAGAAACGAAAGGTGGCAACCAGCACGTTTCAAAAAGATTTTTTCAAGTTATTGAATAACAGCATTTATGGAAAATGCATTGAAAATCTAAGAAAACGTAGAAATATTGATGTGTGTAACACATCGCGAAGAGGAGAAAAGCTGGTTGCCTCCCCCTTTTTCAAATCCTTCAAGATATTTGATGAGGGTCTGACAGCGGTGGAAAGACAGAAACCCAGTGTCTTGATGAACCGACCCATTTACGTCGGATTCTCGATACTGGAGTTATCCAAAGTGTTGATGTATGATTTCCACTATAATTTTGTTAAAAAAAATTATAGTGGAAATCTTTCATCTCTGCTTTTCACCGATACGGACTCTCTGACGTATCTCATCAAGACAGATGACCTACAAAGGGATTTGGAACAAAACAGCTCCAAATTCGACTTTTCAGACTTCCCCAAAGATAACCCCCTTTATTCCACAGCGAATAAGAAAGTCTTGGGAAAATTTAAAGACGAGTTAAAAGGAAGAGCTGTCCATCAATTTGTAGGTTTGAAGTCAAAGATGTACTCCATCAAGACAGAGGATGAGGAAAAGAAGAGAGCCAAGGGGATTTCCAAAAACATTGTTGAAAACAAATTGAAACATCAAGATTATGTGAATTGTTTACAAGAACAAAAAACCACTTTTGAAATTCAATCAAGAATCGGCCAGCGATTTCATCGTTTATACACAATGCAACAGAAAAAAAAATGTTTATCACCATTTGATGATAAACGATATATTTTGGAAGACGGGATAAGCAGCCTAGCATATGGACATCATCAAATACCTAAATGAATAAAAAAAGATGTCAAAATCTTTTGAAAAAAAGATCTCAAAATCTTGAAGAAAAAATGTAAAAAAAACATCTTAAAAAAATATAAAAAAAAAAAAATCTAAAAATGTAAAAAAAAAAAAAAAATATTGTGTGCGTGAGTGTGTGTGAATGTGTGCGTGATGGGAATCACGTGATCTGCCTCCCCGCGGCGATTCCTGGGTGAAAGTTTTGACCCTGGGTCACATTCAGCTAAAGATCACATCTTTCGTAAAAATTCAAAAATTTTCGACAAAATTCAATTTTAAAACAGATTTTCTCATTAAATTTTTAATTGCTATTTTTAATTACAAATTAGTAAACCGACAGTAAAAAAAATACCCCCTCGTACTATAACTGAATAAAAATAAATTTCAAACTCAAAAATTCTAAGTCCCCTCATTAAAATTTCTAAATTAATTTTTCTCATTAATTATTTTTAATTACTTTTTTAATGAATTTATATTTTCAATTAATTTCCATTTTTACTAATTCATACTATACTATACCTCATACTATACATCATACTATACTTAAATTAACAAATGAAATTGCTCGAAAAATTCTAAGTCGCTTCATTAAATATTTTCTCATTAAATTTTTAATTGCTATTTTTAATTACTAATTAGTAAACCGACAGTAAAAAAAATACCCCCTCGTACTATAACTGAATAAAAATAAATTTCAAACTCAAAAATTCTAAGTCCCCTCATTAAAATTTCTAAATTAATATTTTTCATTCATTATTTTTAATTACTTTTTAATTAATTATTCATTTAAACCTCATACTATACTACACTCAAAATAATAACGCCCGAAAATTATGTAACCGAAAAAAATAACCCTCGTACTATAACACAGCAAAAAATCAATCTCCCGAAAATTCCCGCTTTTATCTAAAAAAAATCCTTATCGCATTAACCCCTCCTCCAAGAGTAGAGTCGCGAGAGGAGGAGGAGCACGGGAGGTGTAGCACGAGAGGAGGAGCACGGGAGGTGCTGCACCTGCACCTGCACCTGCACCTGCACCTGCACCTCCTCTCGTGCACCTCAACACCTCCTCCTGAGGTCGGAGCCCCACTTTTCATCTACTACCCTGTATATCTGAATTTGAAGTTTGATGAAATTTCGTGCATTAGTTCTTGAGATAGAGCTATAGCGGAAATTCTGAAAAATGTAGCATAGCAGCGCTACCTGTTGAGTGATTTACACCAAAACATAAACAGCACTAATCGATATCGATGTTTGTCTTACATAATTTTTATTAAAGATTAAAATTACATCATTTTTAGTCTATGATAACACTTGAAAAGGTGCTGACACTAACATGAGTGCATATTTAAACTTCATTCGGTATTTCACAAACCCAAATTAAGTGTAATAATACTCTCTTCTTTTTACAGTGTAGGCATCAGTAGTTCAATTATTGCTCATTTTCTTTTGTATAGTCAAATACTTTTGTGTGTCCCTGTAAATAAACGATAAGTTCTATGCACACCATAATCTATAGAAAGAATCTTGTAGTACACCTCGGTGATGAATAGCAATTTCAATATGTTTAAAATACTGTAATATTGTTAAAATACACGGCAAACGATTTTTCCCCATAGACCGTAAAGTAACGGAATTCTTTTGATTGGCCCTGTAAATGAACCGAAAATGCTACACACTTCATTTTCAATACCGAACATGCCATAGTAAACCCCAATAACATATATCAATTTCATGGCAATCATACTATATTTACGCGAGTTAGAGCACGGACAGACAGACAAACCGAGTTCATGAACAATTTTCAACTATGTTGAAAAATGTTAAAACAGTCTGTTCACATCTGAAAAACAGTTCAAAAGTTAAAGCAGTCAGTCAATTGAAACTCATAGAGTGAAATCCAGATGGATTTAATAGTTCCTTAGTTGTAGTTACATTAAATACACTGCAAAAAGAAATAAAAAAAAATGTATTTTACAACAAAAGGTGCTGGCACCCCGGCTGCCAACACGGTTGTTGTAAAATTTACAATCTCCTGTCTTTAAGTGTGATGAAAAAATTTTCAAGTCTGTGGAAAGTCGCGTTGCTATTGGCTACGTGGTGCACGTGACAGAATGAATTCGATTTTTACTTCCCTTGTTGCTTGAATTCGATTTCACAGCATCAGTGCTTTTAAAATTACAACAAAAAGTGCATGAAAAATCACTGTATTTTACAACAAAAGGTGATGGCTCCCCGGCTGCAATGCAGTTGTTGTAAAATTTACAAGCTGCTGTCTTTAAGAGTGCTGTAAAATTTCTCAAGTCTGGGAAAGTTGTTGCTATTAGCTGCGCGATGCACGCAGCGTTCGAAATCTTTGGTGGTCCTCTGGTCCGAGACCACCAAAAATTCAATGGGACCACTAATTTGAAAAATTTAGGTGTCCGCAGGACCAGTAACTTTTTTCCCCCTCTCTGACAGGCAAATATAAATTTTTTCGGCCCCAGTAAAACCGCAACAGGACACAAATCACACAATTTTATTTTATTTAAAAACATAAAATTAAATAAATAATCAAAAAATATTTGCACTAAACCTTAAAGTCAGTTGAAATAAATAATGGAAATAAAATATCTAATTAATAATTTCATAGTTATAATTTATGTACTGTTGTTTATTTAATTTTTAGCAAATTATAACTAGTTTTTATTATGAGGAAAATTTTGGATAACTACAAAGTAAGTTTGGTTTATATTCTAGGTGTGTGTGTGAGGGGAGGGAGGGTGTCACCCAAAGGGCTGAAATGACTTGATAGAATTTTATGTCGCGGGCGAGTGATGATGCCTGCGGACCAGTAAATTCTCATGGTCATTGATCCTTGGGACTAGTGAGCTTTTTTTTTTTAATTCTAACGCAGCGCGTGACAGAAATAATTCGATTTTTAATTCACTTGTTGCTTGAATTCGCTTTCACAGCACTGGTGCTTGAACTGATTTCACAGCATCGGTGTTTGAAAAATTATAGCACAAAGTGTAGGAAAATTCACAACATTTTTTACAGTGTACTATAACTCTTTACAGTCGCTTTTCGCATTTGCTCAAAATTAAGAAGTTTTAATCTTACATACTTTTGAATGTATCTATCTTTTTGAAATAGAATTCACATTAAAATCTACCCAAAGGAATTGGTAGAAAGTGTGGGGGAGGTGCTTCGAGAGGATGATCATAGTAGTCCTTTATTCGAATCAAGGGGGGAAAAAATCAAAAATTACTTTTTGTTGTTTGAAAATAAACATTAATATCTCTCTATTCTAAAAAAAAGTAACTACCGCTGTCACCGCCGCCGCCGCCGCCGCCGGTTTTGAATTTTTTGTGACCGGAGGCCTTTCTTCGTTAATATTAACAAAAATAATGCATACAAAAATATGAAAATCGGTGGTTTTATACAGAAAGGTTTGATAAACATGCTGATGCAGACAGTTTTCAAATCGAAGAATTATTTTAAGAGATATTTAATGCTAAAGTTGGACAAAATCGTTCCACTAAAAAAGTTTTATAGCAGCAAAAACTATACATGGCAGTGTAATCATTTTTAGATCATTTTATGCGTTAGAATTTGCCGGAGTGCAGATTGCATTAATTTTTTTATTTTGACTCATTTTTTCAGGTTTTATTTCTATTTTAAATTCAAATTTTCAGCATTTCTAGAGATATTTTTTACAGATTTCAGAAAATTGCACTAATTTAAACTGTTGACAACGGCATAAAAAGCGGAAGCAATAATATTTGCTTCAAATTAAAAATTTATTTACACGTGACTATTATAAACAGGAAAAAAACTTTGAAATTAAAATTAAATAATTATGTATAAAAAGCAGGAATTTATTAAAAATTATGTCATAAAAAGTACACACGTGAATTTTAAAAGAGAAAGGATATTGTAAAAAAATAAGTTCATTAACATGCGTTAGAAGTCGTAGGAGAAATTACGTCATATTTACGTCACATTATAATTATTACATAAAATGAACACAAAATAATATTGCAAAAAAGTTTAAATTTAGAAATTGCGCTAGACATTTATTTAATATTTTGAGAGGATCTTTTCAACTATTTTTGTTAGGAAAGCGCAAATAATATTTCATTTCTAACAAAAGTATCTTCACGTGAATATTTAAAAGAGAAAAAAATAGCTTGGTAAAAATTACGTTAGATTAAAAACGATTAATTTAAAATGTCTCATTTAAAAGAACTTTCTTTTCGCTTTGTTAAAAAATACCAGGAGACAAAGACTCTGTTTACTTAATTCCTTTTATATTAGCTTATTTTGAAATGTTGTTACACGTATCTACGTCATCAAGTTATTTTTATTCGACGTTTTATTTGTATTTTTATTAATGTTGTACGAATTTATTTGTTCTATTGTTATTTAAAATAAAAAATTATGTCAATTTGTATTGTGGCAGCCGCAGAAAGGCAAGGGAGAAAATTCTTCGTTCGGAATGGCAGCTGGCCAGAGCCGTTGTCATAGCAGCGCAGACGAAAATGTTTGCATTGCGTTTTTGTGTGTTCGAATACGATGAGTGTCAGAATCGACGTTTATCAATGTTCTACGAATAAAGGTAGTAAAGTGTTTTTAAGTGAGTGATTATATTATACCCGGCGCCTCCACCACAATGGTGACCATGGACTGTTCTTATATAGAGCATCAGCCTTCCTAGATGAGTTGGAATGTTATCCGATCATCTTCATCTTTCAAAGAATACATCGTTCTACAGCGGCTCGATGGAAAGCAGATAAGTTCTTCTGAGTCATTTTCCTGATATTTTTTCTGTTATTTTATTAGAAAAATTTAACTCGCGAATTTATTTTGGTTTGATTGTACTATTTTATATATTTATTACCATAAATCATGTCTAGTGTCGATGCTGTTCAAATTCCATTATATAACAGATCAGATCCTGCGCTATGGTTTGTGATGTGCGAAAGCACATTTGCTTTAGCTACCCCCAAAGCAATATCAGAATCTGTTACAAAATATAATTATATAGTTTCGCATCTTCCACCCGATGTTGCATCAATCATTCGTGATATTTTAATGCAACCAGATGCTACTGACCCTTATGGTGTCTTAAAAAAGGAATTAATTGCGCGCTCAGGTGAATCATCCCAGCAAGAGATACGACAGCTCTTGTCTGGAGAAGAACTAGGAAATCGGAAACCTTCAGATTTATTACGTAGTATGAAACGTCGCGCGGAATCCCTAAATGTTCCAGACAATTTAATGTTAGAATTGTTTTTGCAACGATTACCAAATTCTGTTCAGACAATTTTAGCGGCTGTTTCTGAATTAACCCTTGATAAAGCAGCGGAAATTTCAGATCGTATTTCAGAAGTTACCCCTTCCCCAGCTTCTGCAATTGCCGTGTCCTGCTCGAATGAACAGGCGATAGAGGGTAAATTATTGAAAGAAATCGAAAAATTAAATAAGCGCATCGATCAGCTTGCTGTTTCACGTGGTCGGTCCCCATACCGCAGAAACTGGAGTAAACCTCGAGGGCGAAGTAATAGTGATAATCGGGATTCAAGTATCTGTTGGTATCATAGACGATTTGGAAAAAAATGTAGGGAAGAAAAATGCATAAAGCCGTGTTCTTGGGCGGGAAACGAAACCAGCAAAGAGTAGAGGCGACTTATTCTTTGCCTCAACAGTCACGTCGCCTGTTCATTAGAGACCGGACTACAAATGTTTCTTTTCTGGTCGACACCGGTTCGGACGTGTCAATCCTTCCTGCCAACAATGTACAAAAACGGAATCCACCCGTACAAACGCTTTTGGCTGCTAATTCTTCCCCTATAAATGTTTATGGTCAACAAACCCTTTCTCTAGATTTTAAGTTAAGACGAAAATTTAATTGGACTTTTCTAGTGGCAAATGTTAGTACACCAATTTTGGGAGCAGATTTTCTCCATAATTTCGAATTGGTTCCAGATCTCCGCCACAAATGTCTAAGAGATTTAAAAACAAAATTTAAAACAACAGGTCACATGAAATGTGCATTAATTCATTCAGTAAAAACAATCAATATTGATAATATATATAATGAACTTCTTAAACAATTCCCATCTATTACAAAATTACCAGATCCCAATCAGCCTGTCAAACACAACACAATGCATTTTATTTCAACAAAAGGACCTCCAGTTGTGGCAAAACCCCGCAGGTTGGCTCCGGATCGCCTGAAAATTGCTAACCCAGAATTTCAAAATATGATACAACTCGGACATTTAAGACCTTCACGTAGCAACTATGCATCACCTTTGCACATGGTTCCAAAAAAGGGAACTTTGGAATGGAGACCTGTAGGTGATTATCGTGCCTTGAATGCGCAAACCAAAAAAGACAGATACCCGATACCATGTATAGCTGATTTTACTGCTAATTTACGTGACACTAAAATTTTTAGTCGACTTGACCTCATCAAAGCATATCATCAAATACCAATCAATCCTGATGATATTCCCAAAACAGCGATATGCACACCTTTTGGATTGTTCGAAAGCACACGCATGCAATTTGGCTTATGCAATGCGTCTGCAACATTTCAGAGATTCATAGATGAGGTAATACGTGATTTACCAGGCGTCTATGCTTTCGTCGATGATATACTCATAGCCTCTAAAAATGCCGAGGAGCATTATCATCATTTAAAAGCACTATTTTCCAAATTAGCAGAATATGGTTTGTGCATAAATGTATCCAAGTGCACATTTGGTAAACCTACCATTGATTTCTTAGGATTTCGAATATCTGAACATGGTATTCAACCACTTCCAGATAAAGTTAAATGCATAATCGATTTTCAGCAGCCCACAACCTTATCTCAACTTCGAAGATTTTTGGGTATGTTTAATTTTTATAGGTCTTTCATATATCAAGCTGCACACATACTTGCGCCTTTAGTGAAATTGTTAGAAGGCCATACAAACAAAAAGAAATCTCGTTCCCGTGTTCTTAAAACAGAACCCCTTAATTGGAACGAAGATGCTGAAAAAGCTTTCGTAGCTGCCAAAAATGCAATATCTCAGGCTGCTCTTTTACGGCACCCTATTCCAGGCGCTCAGTTGAGTATATGGGTTGACGCCTCAGATGTCGCGATCGGCGGCACCCTTATGCAGTTTTATCAGGAACGTTATGAACCTTTAGCATTTTTTTCCATGAAATTAAACAACAGTCAGCGGAATTGGTCAACATATGACCGGGAATTATTTTCTATTTATTCGGCAATAAAAAAATTTCGGCACATGCTAGAGGGGAGAATTTTTCAAATTTATACTGATCAAAAACCGCTAATTTATGCATTTAAGCAAAATCCCCATAAATGTTCGCCGCGGCAATCACGCCATTTAGATTACATTTCCCAATATTCCACTGACATTAGACATGTACCAGGTTCCGAAAACATTGTTGCAGATTGCCTCTCAAGAATTGAAATTGATTCTATTTCAAAATCTCCAATCTTAAATTTTGAGGAATTCGCAAAAGCTCAGGAAAATGATTCAGAGCTACAGAACCTGCATAATAGTACATTGCTCAAATTGGAATTGAAACCTTGCCTCATTTCTGATTGTAGCCTACTATGTGATACTTCAACAGGTACGCCTCGACCCTTAGTTCCTAGTTTCTTTCGTCGGCTGATATATGAACATTTGCACAACCTAGCCCATCCAGGCATAGCAGCTACCACAAAACTAATTTGTTCCAGATACGTATGGCCAAATATGAAACGAGACATCAAAAACTGGGTTCGTGGCTGTGAGAAGTGTCAAAGATCAAAAATACAGAGGCACACCAAAGCACCTCTTGGCACGTTCTCTCTTCCTGATGCACGTTTTTCCCAAATACATATAGATATCGTAGGTCCCTTGCCTCCATCTGACGGTTTCAGCTATCTTTTAACGATGATTGACCGATTTAGCAGATGGCCAGAAGCCGTACCTATATCTGATACACAAGCTAAAACAATTTGTAGTGCCATATTAAAGCATTGGATATCAAGATTTGGTTGCCCTTCGCTCATAACCACGGATCAAGGCCCACAAATGCGATCAGCAATATTTGATGAATTCACAAAAATGATGGGAACACAGAAGATCCGCACAACGGCATATCATCCGATATCGAATGGCATTATCGAAAGATTTCATCGACATTTAAAGTCATCCATCAAAGCTCACGAAACCAGTAGGTGGACTGAAATATTACCGATAGTTTTACTAGGCATTCGCACAGCAGTGAAGGAAGATATACAAGCTTCTTGCGCTGAGCTTGTCTACGGCACTACGTTGAGATTGCCCTGTGATATGCTGGATGAATACAAGATCCGACCTTTCAACGATAACTTCGTCACGCAACTACGAAACACCATGCGGCAGTTAAGTCCAGTTGCTACATCATCTCACTGCCAAGAGAAGTTCTATATACACCCTTCCTTGACATCTTGTTCACACATCTTTCTAAGAGTGGATCATGTACAACCTCCATTGTGTCAACCATATACTGGTCCTCACAAAGTCCTAAGTAGAACTGGGAAAACTATAACAATCGAGCTTAATGGTCGTAAGTCTACGGTATCAATAGATCGAGTGAAGCCAGCTCATTTGATTTCTACTTCAGACTTGTCCACGAAAACTGTTCCAGAGAACTCTAAATTAAAACTCTCTCTTAAGGCGGACAGTAACCCTGACCGAACAAAAACTGTCACACGTTCGGGCAGACATGTCCATTTTCCTAAAAAACTGGCATCTTATATTACTTACTGAAATTGTTGATAAATTGTTCATTTTGCATACTACACATTATGCCTATATTTTGTTATATATTGCAATTTTATTTCATGTAAATATCCTTGTAATTTTTCTCCACAAGCGTGGATTCTGACACAGATAGTCAAAAAAAAAAAAAAAAAAAAAAAAAAAAAAATAGTATACACTTGTATATCGTTTCTTCGGTACCCTACGTCACTGGGGGGATACTCTGTGGCAGCCGCAGAAAGGCAAGGGAGAAAATTCTTCGTTCGGAATGGCAGCTGGCCAGAGCCGTTGTCATAGCAGCGCAGACGAAAATGTTTGCATTGCGTTTTTGTGTGTTCGAATACGATGAGTGTCAGAATCGACGTTTATCAATGTTCTACGAATAAAGGTAGTAAAGTGTTTTTAAGTGAGTGATTATATTATACCCGGCGCCTCCACCACAGTATAATTTGGCGAGTGGTTTGGCGATTATATAATTTGGCGAAATTGGTCGACGAGATAATCAAGCAGTACCGCAGCGGATTTGGCGTTAAAATTCCCCAATCAAAGACAAATGAATAGAAATTCGTTTATAGGGAGATCGCCACTGCTTTTTACATTATAATTCAATCTTTCGGAATCTTTTTAAAGCCGATCAAATTAGCGTGCATTTAGAGTCTGCGGTGTCTGGGCGGGGGTTGGCGAGCGTAGCTCGTAGGGGGCCGAGCCCCCTAGTTTTTAAAAAGAAAAATGTTTCATTAACACATGGTCATTATAAAAAAAAAATGTACAATTTGGTCATGATATATTTTAATTTTGAAAGTTTTTCGGAAATTTTTTATATCACTTTGTGTGGTAGCCCTTACCTTTACAAATAATATTTGTGTAGTAGTCAAGATCATGCATTTCAATTTTGATTTTAAATAATAGTATTAAAAAAAAAAAAAAAAAAAAAAAAAAAAAAGATCCACATGTTAAAACCCCCTTTCTTTCTGTTTGACTTGGCGAAAATTAATCACCGCCAAGAATTATGGTAACCCTATTTTTTACTTTACTATTTTTCAGTTTGTTTATGTGGCAGATGTAATTTAAATTCTGAAGCGAGCGATCTCCGCTATATGAGATCTGAACCAGGACTGCCTGGTGATAATAAACATATTAATATTCAGTTTTCCGAGGTTTTAATTATTTGAGTGCTGATTTACTTCCAATGAGTAAAAATCGTTCTGTTGATTTATCATGAATAGATAAAATTGTTCCGCATTTCATTTATTTGAATTGACGTGAAATATTTCTGATTCGAAGTTCTTTTTATTCGACTGTGTTTTGTGAAATCCCTCATGTTGGCTAACCGCGACAGTATGTCTGGACTGACGAATGAATATTATTTTCTTCTGATTCTGAAAGCTTGAGGTAAGCTATTTTTTTATTGTTTATTAATTGAAAGCAAATATGTCAACTACTGTTAATATTGATACTTTAAAAAAGAAAAGATCTGGCTTACGTACACAAACGACAAAATTGTGTACAAAAATAAGCACAACTCTTGAAGATGTTTCAATGACATTAGATAATAAATTAGATTTATTAAATATTTGTAAGGACCAGTTAAATGACAAATATGAATTATTAAAAAAATTAAACTCTGATATCCAGGATATTATCGCCGATGACGATTTTGAGAAAGAAATCGAAAATTCCGAAACCTATAGTGAGAAAATAATCGAATCTCGTTATAAAATAACGAAGTTCTTAAATGAACATAACTCCCAAAATCAGAATAATACTTTTCAAAATTTTATGAAAAATGAATCCGGTTCTCAAAACGGAAATTTAGAGCGATCTATGAAATTGCCGAAGCTCACTATAAATAAATTTTTTGGTGACAGCAGTTCCTGGTTAGAATTTTGGGGGCAATATTCTAACGCAATTGAAAAGAATTGCAATTTAACTCCTATTGACAAATTTGTCTATTTGAAATCTCTTCTTGGAGGTAGTGCATATAATGCTGTTGCAGGATTTTCGCTTTCTGAGGAAAACTTTAAATCTGCGGTGGATTTATTAAAGACTCGCTACGGTCGTGACGACCTAGTCATCAACGCACATATGAATAAACTCTTAAATTTAAAACAGGTAAAGAATGCATCTAATGTTAGAGAACTTCGGGAACTGTATGACAGTTGTGAAATACAAATTAGAAATTTAAATTCTCTCGGAGTTACAGCAGGAAGTTATGGTCATCTCCTATGCCCTATTTTATTAAAGTTGATACCTGCTGAAATGGCGTTAGATTTTAATCGTAAAAGAACCGATGGTAAAAAAATGGAAGTCGAAGAGCTTCTTTCTTTCATTAAAAACGAAGTTCAATCGCGAGAATCTACTATGGCACTCCAGAGCTCTGAAAATAGTTTTAGTGCTAAAAAAGAGAAAAATAAATACAATAACAGTTATAAACATTTTAGCAACTATAAACGCGACATTCCTTCAGCCTCTGCATTGGCTACTAACGTAAAAAATGTTTGTTTATTTTGTGACAATGAACATGATTCAAAATTGTGTAAAGTGTGTACTATTCCTCAAAAACGGGATAAATTACGTATGCAAGGACGCTGTTACACTTGTTTCAAGAAATTTCACGTCTCGGCTAAATGTAAATCGAATTTAGAGCCATGTAAATTTTGTAATGGAAATTTTCATCATTATTCGATTTGTTTAAAAAAATCTCAACCGACAATTCCAAAAGAAATCGAATCAGCTGACACAATTATTAGTTCAATATCTCATTGTAAAAATGAAAATGAAAATTCTTTTAAAGAGGTAATATTACAAACATCTTGCGTAAATGTGGAATCTGATAAAGGCTCTGAGCTTGCATTATGCTTGTATGATTTGGGGAGTCAAAGGTCATTCGTCACGGAGCAATTAGTATCAAAATTAAATCCCCGAATTATTCGTGAAGAAAAACTTCAAATTTATTCTTTTGCAGCTGTTAAACCACAAATAAAAACATTTGATGTTGTGCAATTAAAATTATGCCATGTTGAAAACAAATCGCGTTTCATATTTATCGAGGCTTTAGTCACAGATGTAATTTCAAACGTTAGGATTTTTCCCCCCATTCTCTCCAGACAGATAAAAAATAAACTGGCACCTTTTAAATTAACAAATGCTGTTGCATCATCCCATTCTAATGTAAATGTTCTTATTGGAGCGGATTATTTTTATCAAATCTGTTACGATAGAGAAATAAAAAAAATAACTAAATCTCTCTTTTTATGTGATAGTTTATTTGGATATTCACTTTGTGGTTTTTATGAAGATGAAAAAGGAAAAAAAATGGAAAGCGCTTCTATTTTAAATCTGTGTGTTTCAACTCCAGTTGAGGAAGATTTGACTTTTTTATGGGATATTGAATCTTTGGGTATTACGCAATCAAATGATAATATTTCTGATGCAGATAAGGAAATTGTGAGTAACTTTGAGAATAACTTAAAATTCGTAAATAATAGATATGAAACGGGTTTATTGTGGAAATATGAGAAAAATAAAGTCGGGAATAATTTTAGAATAGCTAGAAGTCGCTTTGAGGAATTAAATCGTAAACTCGAGAAGGATAATGACTTATGTAAAAATTATAAAGATATTATATTAGAACAATTAACTGCTGGAATTGTAGAAGAATGTCCTGATAAAATAACAGAAAGTGGTTATTTTATGCCGCACAGGCCGGTTTTAAGAAATGATAAATTAACTACTAAGGTAAGAATGGTTTTCGATGCTTCTTCTAAAGAAAAACATTTAAATTCTCTAAATGACTGCTTATATCCAGGTCCGAATCTTAACCCGAACATTCTTAATGTAATATTTAATTTCAGAAAATTTAATGTTGCATTTAGCGCTGACTTAGAGAAAGCGTTTTTGCAAATTGGGATAACAGAAGAAGATCGGGATTATTTAAAATTTTTGTGGTTTGGTGACGAAAAGAATGATTTAAAATTTTTGAGATTTACACGAGCTGCTTTTGGGGTAACTTGCAGTCCCTTTCTTTTGGCCGCAACGATTAAATCCCATATACGTAAATATGTTGATCATTCTGAAGTTGTTAAGATATTGGACTCTTCTTTTTATGTAGATGATTTGATTACGGGGTCAAAATCTGACGAAGACGCTTATTATCTATCCTCAACAGCTTCGCATATTTTTAAAGAAGCTAGCATGAATTTGCGAAAATTCAATACTAATTCTGTCAAACTTAGAAAATTATGGAAAGAAAATAAATTATGTGACTCAGAAGAAAATTTGAATAATTCTCTAAAAATTTTGGGATTATTATGGGATACTAATTGGGATATTTTACGTTTTGACGTACAATCCTTTCCTGATGATTGGAAATTTAATTCATCGAAACGCGTTGTTCTTAAAGCTATGTTAAAATTCTTTGATCCTATTGGATTTATTGCACCATTTTCTGTTCGTATGAAAAGTTTGCTACAGGAAACATGGAAAAGGGGTTTGGAATGGGATGAAAAATTCCCTAATGATTTAAAAATTGAATGGGAAAATTGGTATGCAGAAATCGAACATTTACATAAATTTGAGGTACCCCGCAAATATTTTCCACAGGGTTTAGACTTTTCGGACCCAATCGAAATTCATATATTTTCAGATGCTAGTCCTAAGGCTTATGGGGCCGTAGCTTATTTTCGATGTACCACAAGTGATAATAAAATTATGACTAGTCTTATTTGGGCAAAATGCCGAGTCGCCCCGATTAAATGTTTGACAATTCCTCGGCTTGAATTAATGGGGGCATTAATAGCTGCAAGGATGTCTAAATATCTGAAAAGTGCATTTAATTTTCAAAATTTGGAAATTCATATCTGGTCAGATTCCACAATTACGTTACATTGGATCAAGGGATCAGCCATGGATTGGAAGCCCTTTGTGGCTAATAGGGTTGTAGAAATACAATCTTTAACTGATCCTAGAATATGGAAATATATTCCGGGTAAGGATAATCCTAGTGATCTACTTACTCGAGGCGAAAATTTACATAACCTCATAGAAAACAAATTATGGTATTACGGTCCTGAATGGTTGTCATTACCAAAGGACAGTTGGCCGAAACCTGAAAAGATAACTTTTAATGAAAATATTTCGAACGAAAGAAAATCAACAAACTTGAGTTCTACTCAATTATCTTGTACAGTAGGTGTTGTACCTCCAGAGTCTTTGTTAAAATTAGAAAATTTTAGTTCTCTTTCCAAATTACTTAATATCACAGCCTGGATCTTGAGATTTATAAATAATATCAATAAATTGAAACCTAAAATTTCAGGTGAGCTCACAGCTCAAGAAATTGAAAAGGCAGAATTTTATTGGTTAAAACAAACCCAGTTATCTGTCTTCAATCGTGAAATTGAGTTACTAAAAAAGGGAAAGCCCATCGATAAAGATTCAACCTTGTATAGTCTGAATCCAAAATTGAATGAGAATGATTTGTTAATTTTATCTGGAAGATTACAATTTTCAGAATTATCTCAAAGGGAAAAGCACCCTTTTATACTTCCATATGGGAGTGCTTACACCAAATTGTTAATTCGAAATGCCCATGAAAAGGTTTTCCATTATGGAATTGCAACAACTTTAGCTCACTTACGAGAAAATTATTTTATAATTAGAGGACGAAAAATGATAAAATCTGTACTGAAAAACTGTCTTATTTGCACAAAATTTAAAGCTTCTCCTGGGAAGCAAGAAATTGCACCATTACCTAGAGATCGTATTACTGAATCATCACCCTTCTATACCTGTGCTGTAGATTTTGCAGGACCTATTTATGTCAAAGCAAAAACTGGCCAAGAAAAGGCCTATATAGTTCTTTTCACGTGCGCAGTCACTAGAGCTGTGCACCTCGAATTATGTACCAATTTAACGACGGAAACTTTCCTTTTATCATTTAAAAGATTTATCTCTCGTAGAGGAATTTGTCGAACAATCTACAGTGATAATGCGAAAACATTTATCAAAGCTGATAATCTTCTTAGAGAAGTTTGGAGCCGAATATCGAAAGAGGAAGTTTTACGATATTTTAATAAAAATAGAATCATATGGAAATTCATTATTCCAAGAGCCAGTTGGTGGGGCGGTTTTTGGGAACGTATGGTACGTTCGGTGAAAACTCCTTTGAAGAAAGTTCTCGGAAGATCTTGTCTCTCATATGAAGAAATACAAACCACTTTAACTGAAATCGAAGCAATGATTAATGGTCGCCCTTTAACTTATGTTTATGAAGAAAACAGTGAACCGCTTCCACTTACTCTTTCACATTTCCTGATCGGCAAGCGAATAAATTCTCTACCAGATTTTCATTGTGTTACTGATCCTAAATCGAATAAAGTTACGTTAACAAAAATATTGAAATATCGAGATCAAGTTTTAAACCGTTTCTGGAAGCGTTGGAGGCAGGAATATTTGCTAGAACTGCGTTCTGCCAATTTTTCAGTTCCTGTCAAAGCTCCGACTAAATTCGAAATTGGTGACGTTGTGTTAATTAATGAAGATAAAACTCCAAAGCACATGTGGAAATGCGGCAGAATTACAGAGCTCTTTTTAGGAAGAGATTCGAAAGTTAGGTCTTGTGCTATACAAACTGAATCTGGTGTAATAAAGAGACCAGTTCAACTGCTACATAAACTTGAACTTGACATTATGGACTAACATTGAACATTTCACTTTTACGAACAATTTGTTTACATTTTCATTTTTTAACTTTTTCTAATCTAGTATTTTGTATATTTTAGTTTCAGTAGTTGTTCCTGTGAAAATAGAATTAATTGTATGTCTCATTATTGTAAGTATGTTCTAACTTTTAATTGTCTTATTGATGTAATTTGAAATCTTTGATAAAAATTTAGTTTGAATGATGAACAATAGTAATTGTTCATCCGGGGGCAGTGTGTTAAAACCCCCTTTCTTTCTGTTTGACTTGGCGAAAATTAATCACCGCCAAGAATTATGGTAACCCTATTTTTTACTTTACTATTTTTCAGTTTGTTTATGTGGCAGATGTAATTTAAATTCTGAAGCGAGCGATCTCCGCTATATGAGATCTGAACCAGGACTGCCTGGTGATAATAAACATATTAATATTCAGTTTTCCGAGGTTTTAATTATTTGAGTGCTGATTTACTTCCAATGAGTAAAAATCGTTCTGTTGATTTATCATGAATAGATAAAATTGTTCCGCATTTCATTTATTTGAATTGACGTGAAATATTTCTGATTCGAAGTTCTTTTTATTCGACTGTGTTTTGTGAAATCCCTCACCACATGCGTGATTGTGAAGTCCATAGATGTGATTTGAATAACTAGTTTTGCTCATTATTGAAATTTATGTTAACTGCAGTTACTTGCTTAGAATCTAAAGAACTATTTAAAGATATAACAATATAGAAAAGCATTTTGAATAGTAATAAACTTTTACTAAACAAATTACATGAACATTATTGAAATAAATAATATGAAAAAACCTTACTAGAAAATAAACTGAATTGAATTTAAGCGAGAAGAAATTGCTACAAAAGGTAAATAAAATTGAATGAGTTTAAGTCTGACTCAATTTAATAACTAAATTAAGCACCTAAACCAAGTTTTTATTGTCAACTGATCTTAAAAAATAGATGTCAACTGATTTTTCTAAGATATCACTTTTTCTCTAACCGTTCTTTTTATAACTTTCAGCTTTCCCTTAATGTTTACTTCACTATATATTTTTTTTATCCACTACTGATAACTTAAAATTTCATCTTCGAATTCATTCCATTTTAGCGATTTTGTAACAGTCATTATAAATGAAGTGTTAGGTGAAGATGAAAGAGCAGTCGTAAAAAGTTAGAACTCTGATTTTCTGGTCAGAATGTGGAAAAAAAAAATGGCCGTAATTTTTTTCAAAAAAATTTACGGCCATCTTTTTACCAGAAAATCAGAGTTCTAACTTTTTACGACTGCTCTTTCATCTTCACCTAACACTTCATTTATAATGACTGTTTCATAATAATGGAAGCCATCAGTCCATCAAAAGAAAATGATCCATTTCAAAGGTATAAGTTCGATTGAAAAAACTATTTAATACTTTGAGCGGAAAGAAGAGGCTATACCTGCAATTTTCATGACACTAATAGAATCACATAGCTGCCGATTTGTTACCTCTAAAATTGAATACAAATTTTAGCCATATTTAATCGTTGACAATTTTTAGATTTTGGCGATTGAATTAGGCAAAATTTACTGTTAAGTTTTAGTGATAAGGAAAAATCTTAGAAATTGATAGCTATGCAGTAGCGTAATACTACAGGAAAAAAAAAAAAGGCAGTAAAATTGACATTAAAAAAAAAAAAAAAATAGCAAGCGCTTTTTCAAATAAACCATTTCATTCTCCGTTTTTCTTAAAAGTAACGGTAATGTACATAAAAAAAAATATTGCTGGTACCCTAAAAATGAATGAATGAAGTGAAAATTTATATTTCATCTCCTTAGTGGGTGACGATTTGTATAAATCCAGTTTATCCGAGTTTTTTGCTTATCCGAGGTGAGCTTGGTTCATATTAACTCGCATAATCGGGACTACTGTAGTTGATTTTAGAATCTTGATTGTGTTGAGTGATAGTTAATGGCATATTTATAGTCATCTTGGCAGAAATTTCGGAGGGAGATCAAACCCTGGTGATCTCCCCATTGGCTACGGCCTTGCTTCCTGTCATCCGAACAAATATGTAATGCAATATAACTTCTTTTGGTGAGCTTCAATCATCTCTACCGCATTGACTTTTTTCAGAAGTAGTTGAAAGTTTGCATGCACTGAACATAAACATGTATCTCTATTTTTACACTTAGGTTTGTACCACCCAGAAGGGTCTTAAATGGCAAAATTTTGAATAACTTATCATTGGAATTGGGGAAAATCACCAATAAATTTCTTATAAAGATTTAACATTGAGTCACACAAAACTTTCTTGTTCTTTTTTTTTTCATGTTATTCCTTGTAATAGTTTCTTTTTTTCCTGCACACATTCGAATATTTACGTCTTGTTCGAAAAATCTAATACAGATTTTTTTTCTTTCCTGACAACAATTTCTCTGTTTTTATATGTTGTATATTTGCATTTACAAGCAATCTCCGTTACAGATGCAACCAACTATTGATATCTGTGTTTACATCTGCATTACAATTTTAATTATTATACAGCAATTAAGTTCTTGTATAATAGTTAAAATTGGATTTTGACGGTCTTATTTAGCAGAATTGTGTAGATAACTACAGCTCATATTCAAAATATTAGAATGATTGAGAAAAAGTAATAAAAAAAAATATTTTCCATTTATTTATTTTTGGTACTAAGTAAATGCAATTAAATTTCTTATAAATTAAATCTGGAATGTTTAGATAAGATTTTAACATTTACAAAATATAAAATACAGTATAATAAAGTAGGTATACAGCTTTCTGAAACACATCAAAACATTAGAATAAAATTTAGATTGGTTCAAAACATTGGGATATTTTATTTTACGCAACAATATTACCTTATGAATATGAAGTAAATGGTAGTTAATATTTTGTAGCATCCCCTTTAGCTTTCGTAACAGCGCACAATCCATCTTGCATACTATGTACGAGGTGTTTACAAACATTTCTATCAATATTAGCCCAAATAGACTTTATACGTGCCACTAATTCAGTTTTACTTGAAGGAGGATATTCTTGGGGTTTTTTCTTCATTACACACCATAAGTTTTCGATGGGATTTAGGTCTGGTGAGTTTGGTGGCCAAGGAAGTATCTTAATGTTGCGTTGGCGGAACCAATTCTTAGTTGACACTGGGGTATGCGGTGACGCTAAATCTTGTTGAAAGATGAAATCCTCTTCAAATAAATCTGATGATGGAGTCATGTAATATTCCAAAATTTCTTGATATATCTGAGAGTTAAACTTTTCGTAGACGATGCATAACTTTCCAGGTACTTCTGCACTCATGCAACCCCAAACCATGACACTAGCAGCCAATTTTACGGAGCTTTTAAGGCATTCTTTATCAAATACTTCTCCAAACTCGAATACCTTGATTACCATATGAAACACAAAACATACTTTCATCACTAAATAATATATTTTTCCAATCTTCTTCGCTCCATAAACGTCTTGATTTACACCAATTCAATCTTATACGCTTTTGTTTTGCAGTCATGAGACGTTTTGTTTTCGGTACGCGAGATTCAAACTTAAATTTATAGAGACATCTTAATGTTGTCGATGTAGAAACTTCAGCTCCTTCTTCTTTCCATTTTCGTTGCAAGAATCGCGCACTTTTAAAACGATTTTTCTGAACTATACGCTTCAGTTTCCTGTCATCTTTAGCAGATGTTTTTGGTTTTCGGCCGCCATTTCGGCGATTATTTTCAAAATTTCCATTTTTTTCATATTGTGTTAGTATTTTACTAACGCTTGATTGCGAACAATGTAAATAATTTGTAATATAACATTGATTTTTACCGTGCCGATACAAATCAACCATACGAAGTTAAATAGATTCAGGAATATCACTCACACGACCTATTTTAAGACGAAAAGGCAAACAAACTGCAAAAAGAATACTGATTTTAAATAAAATCGTCTGAATTTAGTCAATGATGCTACCAGTTGTGAATTGATGATAATTAAAGGAGAATTGATGTGAAATATTCTAATATTCTGAACCACTTGAATAAATATTTTAATATTTTGACTTTTCAAAATATTTTTTTTCAATTAAGGTTTTCAGAAATGATATTAATTTTAAGATATAAGATAATAAATAAGTTTAATCAGCAATAAGTTCTTAATTAAAATATCGTTTGCATATTTGCATTAAAAGACATTAAATTACCAAACGATATTTTCAATTTGTAAAAAAAGTAATTATTCTAATATTTTGAATATGAGCTGTATAACCTAAGGAATTCAAAACTGTACAGAATTTTATGGAGATAAAACTTTAATTTAGCAAGTCTGTATTAGCACTGCTTATTAATTGCATCAATAAAAATTGTCATTTGCTTGTTAAAATTTCAAGTTTATGCAAAACAATATCAATTATGACAACTTTCTGCCTAAAGGTATGTCCACAGACATGGCATATTCAAGAATTTCTTCTTTTGAAAGAAGTAATTTTAAGTCATACTTTATAAAATTGATTTGGCCAATTTTACATAATGCACATTTACATTATTTGCAAGTAGTGCAGCAACATACACTGTTTTATCCTATTTTTAGAAAATACAAATGTGATCCTGTGATCTGGGGAATCTACAATTATATGCAAAATCAGGAAGATAAACAGCTACTTATACTTAAACCAAACATTCACTCTAAGTTTTTTCTACAAAATGGCTGCAAGAGAGTTTAGATTAGCCTTCAAATTGCACTATGCTGCATTTTGATAGGTTTTTATGCAAAATTATGTTCTGTTCACAGACAGGACACAAAAGTTAATGACAATAATAAATTAAAGGAAAAAAAGATTATTTTTGCTAAAAAGAGAAAAATATATTATTGAACGGCAGAAAATACATTTGTTATCCAAATTAATAAAAATACTAACTGGATAGTTAACTTTAAAAAGGGTATTTTTGCATGTATACTTGTAAAACCGGAACAATGACAGTCCTCAGACATGGCATATCACAGTCTGTGGACGTACTTAAAAAAATTTTTACTTTTTTACATTTTTTCACATAGGAATGTATCTAAGACGTTTGTTTCTTATTATTTTCATTTGCATTTCGCATTAAAATTATACTGAATGAGCACGAATTGGTAGTGACTGCATATTGTACGTTTTTCTGATAATGACCCATATACACCCTATCTTCCTTCTTTCAAAAGTGATATGATTCCCCAATAATTGAAGAGACAAGGTTTAAACCGAAATTTATTTTGATTGTTGAACGTTAATTTTCTATGATAAACATCCTTATGCCTTCTCATAGATTCACAAAAATCTGTAATGAACCCGCAGATAAAATGAAATTTATCTGCCTCAGCTATTTTGGAATTCAGAAATAAGTGCACTGACAAAAGAGCAACACAAGGAAAAGTAAGGAAAAGAAAAAAGATAGCTATATTGGAAAATACATCTATCCATCTTTTAAAATATCGAGTTTTAAGGCTATTTCCCTGAAACTGATGTTAACTTTTATTTATTTATTTTTTCCTGCACAAAATAAATGATATTCTTTTAAACTTTTAACAACATTTCTAAAGTCGCGACGATGCAGCTGAAAAGAGCAAACACTGAATAAATCGCCCGCCAGACACCCTATAAAATCCTTAACGAGAAACTCGAGCTAAAAGAAGACGTCATAATATTCAAAAACTGAAAAATCTTCAAACGGGAGGAACTTAGCTTGCTCCGCAAATCTGTCCCACCCCAGGGTGCCGAAGGAGAAGCTGCAAAGTGCCGACAAAGGCTGCTCTGTGATGCCCTCAAAGGCAGAGCGCAATCCGCGGAACATCTGCTGGCGACGTTTTGCCTGCCAAATTGGCTTCGTTGGTTTAAAGCCCCATGCAAAGCGGGGGCCTTTTGTGGCCTCGGGAGGGGCGTAATTTGAATGTGCGGTGTGCCCGATGTTACCATTAGATAGTTCTGCTGATCTTAGGGAATCACGGGAGTCTTCTTGGGTTATAATTGGAATGCAACGTCAAATGCGGATGACGCCAGAGAAGTAGCTTTGATCTTTTAAAGGCTCATTATCTTAAAAGGTGAAAGGTGTGCAGCTTTAAAACTTCTCATTTTCGAATTTTATTTTTGAAATTTTTTTTTTTTTGTCATCTATAAAAATGGAAGTTTGGCGTTGTCTTGATGTTTAAAGTTTGATTTTTAAATTGAAAGGAAAGAATATGTGGATTGAATTTAAATTTAGATACATAGTAAAATATCTTTAATACGTTCCTCTTCCATGCATCTTTATCGGTTGCATGGGCGCAAGTAGAAGGAAATCCAGGGATTCAGCAGGAATGCAGTATGAGCGGGAAATAACCGTAGATGTTCGTTTTTCAATCAGGGAGTAAACTTTCTCCAGTTTATGACAATTTTTAAATAAATATATATATATATCAAAAAACAATTCAAAATGTCTATTAAAAATTCCGAAGTTAGCTTCTATACCGGATTTTAGGTAGGTTCATTACAAGAAGTAAAAAGCTACCTATTGCAACCATTCTGAGGAAAGCAATTCCGGAAAAGTTCGGTATATTTTCACCGATCATGACCCGCAGACCCCCAAAGCACACTCTGTTCAAATGATATTATATATATATATATACATATATTATCTGATTTTTGTTATGCGATAGCACTCCTTTTTATGAACCGATTTCGATGTGACTGAGCAGGAATATAAAACTTACCAAATGTCTCGACCGAGTTTGTTAGCCAGCTTTATCCGCCATATAGTTTTAAATTGGTGGCCAGTTAAATATTAGTAATTCAAAAAGATGTACAAAAAAAAAAAAAATCTTAAGAGTTTTTTCAATTAAATGTTCAACTTCGTTACAAGGATTCTGGAACATGTTTTGTTTCACCTCTGACTTAAACAAGAAAGAAAAACCTGAAAATTTTTAATCAAAGCAAGAACGAAAAATCATGCATCAAGTATCGATTATGAAACACCTTCCAACACAGTCAGAATATTGTTATACATTTCATTGTTTAATAAGGTGAAAGGTGATGTCCAAGTAATCGATTTAAAAAATACATAATACTTTTTGAAACCCAAATTCCGTAACTACCATCTATAGTGCAAAAACGATACGAATTATTTTGTGCAGCCCTGTATATGACCTATTAGATTTGTATATATACTGCACAACGTGTAAAAATTTAGTTCAATTAGGAAATGCATAACACGAATGAAAACTTCCCTTTAGCAATTTCCCTCAATAAGCGAAAGTGCACTCGAATTCTTTTGTGAAGCTCTGTATATGATCTATAAATTTATTGCACATCAAGTAATATGCAAAAAATGTGATATATTTAGAAACGCATATCAAAATTGAAAACGTCCTTCTAGTAATTATTGCTCATAGACAGTATTGTAACAGAAATATTTTTGTGCCCTGTAAATGAACGATAAATCTTTATGCATACTCTATTCTATAGTCAGTATCTTTGTAGTTACACCTCGGGGATGCATTAAATACAATTCAGCTGGAAAATGCATAACTCATTTACATAAGTGCTCTTAAGCGTTTCACAATCATAATCAGTAATGCTTACGATTTATTTTGTATAGCCTTGTATAAGATTTATAGAATTTATAACACCATGTTCTATAGAAAACCTCTTGTAGTGCACTTCATTGATATTCTAAATGTAGTTAGCTGGGAAATGCATAACTGAATTACAAACACCTTTAAGCAATTCACGCTCGTGCATCAGGCATTCTCACAAAATTTTAACTTTCAGGATTAAAAATCTGGTGAAATTAAACTTAATAAAATAACATTTTAAACTTATAGGTGATGATGATTCAAAAATAAAATGATTCAAAATAAAGAAAAAATGGTCAGCAGCGACATTTTTTTTTTATTTTTATTTAACAGAGGTTTAAGTTAAACTTGCGAATTTAATTTTCCTTACTGTCCCCTTGAAATTTTACCTCTCTAAATTTTTATTTTCTTCAAAATTTTTACTTATAATGAATTTGCATAGTACCCACAGAACATTCAAATAAGAAATAATAACAATGTAGTATTTTAGTACAAATTTTGATATAACGTTGTTTTAAAGGGATGTTAAGGAAGGGACGGTAAGGGAAAAAAGAGGACGGTAAAGGAAAAAAGGGACCGTAAGGAACATTACCACCTACTTTTAGGCAAATCATGTTAAGACTAAGTGATAGCCACAATGTTCATTGATTTTTAGAAACAGTTATTTACATTGGATTAAATTATTATAATTTTTTTTAAATTTTCTTCGAGAAGTGCAGGAATAAACCTTGGGGACGGTAAGACTATACCAATAAAGCCACATTGCTTGAAATTGATATTTAAATGCTGATTTAAATTCTGCAGTAAATTTCCTGTCAAAGAATTTTAACCATTCTTTATCTAGCATATTTCTGCATGAGAAAAAAGTTGAAAAAAAATTCTGTGGCTACATCTGAAGTGATTTTCTGTATAATTATAGCAAGAGGGACGGTAAGGAATCTAAAATACAGGGACAAAGTTCAAAAAGTAATAACAATCGTAAAAATGTATACAGGTTAATTTTTTGCTACGTATATAAAACAATAGTCCCAGTTTCGAAGAAAAATTACATCGAATTACTTTTATCGAAACAATTTTATACAGATAGCTCCAAACTTAAAAATCAGCATCATGGACACGAGACGGTAAAGAATTTCGTGGTCTATTTGGACCCCCAGTATCGTCCAAAACTTATTTATCTCGTTAATATTGTTATTCAGTCATGCAATGGGATGTTCCCCAATATATGAAATAAAAAAAACCTCCAAGAACAGCCTGTACTAAAATAAAAATTATTATTCAGGGACTTAAAAGTCAAAATTATGTGAGAATGCCTCACTTAGTAATGGTTCCGAATTCTTTTGTGCAGCCCTGAATATGATCTGATTATGCAAAAATTAGTTAAATTTAAAAACATAATTTCAACAGTTATCGCTCATAGTGTAATACTGTGACCGAAATCTTATGAGTGTCCCTGTAAATGAACGATAACTGCTATACATGTCCTATTCTACAGTAAGCATCCTGTTAGTGTGCCTCAGTAAAGTACATAAACTTTACTTTGTTTGAAATATCAATAGAATATTCTGCAGGCAATATTCCCTTTGGAGACCCTTATGTAAACCGAATTATTTTGTGTGAATGCTTTCACTAATTCACTAAATACAGTTGATAGATAATGTTGTAAAATTTTATTAATATTGAAGTAATAA
The DNA here is from genome assembly GCA_963932465.1 of Maratus speciosus. Classification (NCBI taxonomy): domain Eukaryota; kingdom Metazoa; phylum Arthropoda; class Arachnida; order Araneae; family Salticidae; genus Maratus; species Maratus speciosus. The sequence continues at coordinate 244,603,085 of OZ010795.1, read as the reverse complement.
GTGAAATAATTGCACTTTACGGCCTTGATATGGTATTCCTTCTATTAGGCACCATGTAATTTTTCCATTAAAGGCAGGATTCTGATTTAGACAGGTTTAGTTTTAATAGGTTTTACTTTATTTTGAAAACAGATAGCTTTCTTCAGAGAGATTCCTAAAATTCAACAGAGAGATTCCTAAAATTTGAAATGACTCGACAAAATTTTGCAACAATTATATATTTAAAATTTCAGACCATTCGGTTGGGTAGTTTTTGCTCTGTTATATGCAGACAGACGGACCGAACGACGACTATAGTTGCTACGTATTTATATAATTACGAATGTACCTAACAACTGACGAGAGCTTATCTCTATAATAAAAGCCTAAGACATGTGACAATCATCAACAGTTCCGGGCTGACCACTTCGCTTTTTATATGCCAGGCGGCTATTTTGGTACTTGGCGCAGGTGATAAACGCCAAATATTGTTCCATCGCCATCTTTTCATCGATATTATAATATATTAACTGTCATAAACAATTATTATTACGCTTTTCATATGCAAGGCGGCCATTTTCAATCAAAATTATTTTTTCGAATAAAACTACATAAAAGTTATCATAATCGCAAAGAATTCTTGGTACTTTTATGTTAACCTGGAGCAAATCTCACCAATAGCATTTTTTAACTCGCCAGTAGGTACTTTTATTTTTCACGTGATAAATTAAAATAAAGCTTTGATATTGAAATTAAATGTCATGGTTTTTTTTTTTTTCTAAGAAATAAGTGAAAGTTATGAATTTTAAATGTTTTGGTTTTAAATGAAAGTTATGTATTTTAAATAAAATGGGTGAAAGGATTATATTTTAAATGAAATTAATGAAATACGAAAAAATGCGACCGGAACAATGTTTGACGATTTATCACCTGCGCCTGGCTAACATAAAAAAAAAAAAATGAGTTAAAGATTTCTCTATCAGAATCTTCTGATTTCACGGAGGATTGAGCAAGTAAATTAAGTTATGAATAAAAGTAACATGGTACAATGGTTAGCATACATTTAAGGGAGACCAAACTGGTCGCCAACGGCGGTTAGTTATATGAGAATGAAACAAATTTCATCACGTAAAATCGATTTTTCATAACTTCAAATCAGACTAGCAGAATCACCTGTCTTTGCCCATGTTAACTATGAGGGCCTTGCAGTTAAAATCTATATATATATTTCTCTTACGTAGCGCGGAAAAAAGGCTGTATTTGTAGCTTGCTATTTGTCAACAACACAGCGAGATTCTCAGTGGTTAATTTACGGTCACATGACCCGACACATTCAGCAAATCAAAATCCAGACAGAATCTCTCTTTTAACACAAACCGTTTGAGAGATGCATGAATAAGAATTGCTATTGGTCCGTTTTACTGCGACGTGTTAAATTCAGCGAATCAGCTTTTTGTTCAAGATTGTATTTAGATACCGCCGAAAATGCTTTGTTTACATTTCGTTAGCATGATACGTAGCATCTTTTATAGCGTCTTATTATAATTTTGAATGAATTTAAGTCGTGCTGTTTGATACTATAGGCAAAATGAAAGAAGGACCCCATCTGACACTAACATGCCATTTAAATTTAAACGGCGTCAATTTTCAGCCCGCTTAGCTTTCTCAATGACGATCAACAAGTCACAGGGACAAACTTTTGATAAAATATGTTTAGTATCACCACCTAAATGCAATTTTATTTACATATTCAACAAAGTTTTCCATTATTTTTTTATACATTAAAAATATTTGTGAATTTCATATGTTATAATGATTTACGATAGCATTCATTCTAGCTAGAGTTGATGCAAATAGTGGCGAGCGAACGAAGCGAGATGGGATCGCGTAGCGGTCCCAATGTGATTTGCGTATCAATTCACGGGGGTTGGCGAGCAGGGGGCTGAGCCCCCTAGTAAATAAAAATTGAATAACATGGCGATAACATTATCGGAGCTCTGTACATTACCGCACATAAATCGTTAAAAGACAACCAGGAAAAAATGAAGTAACTTTTAGGCAATCATAGAAAAAAACTTCAGCTTTATAAATGAGAATGTGCATTTTCTTTGGTGCATGGAACAGAAAAATATATAATTTTCCCTGACAGTACGAAACAAAAAAAAGAAAAATCAACCAAATGGCGTAGCCTTTAGTGAAACTCTATTTCGTATGGCATTAGTATTACGGAAAAAAAAAAAAAAAAAAAAAAAAAAAATCCTTGAAAAAAATGTCGTAATACGCAAAATAGTATCTAAACAAAAATCAACAATAGTTGTCTTATTCGTCTAATTTCCCATAATAGTATTCATAGCTGGTGTTAGCGACGAATTCAATAAAATAGCTCTAAAATCGCTGAAATGCAAGTTTAATTATTTTTTCAGTACATTTTTTAGTCTGAATTTCACGTCCTACCTAAAACCGCTATTGAGATATGGTGAAATGCCCTAAAACTTAATATGAATTTACGGAGTGATCTCTTTTACTATTTATATATTCAAAAAACATTTTTCAGCAAATTAGAGTTAAAGAGATAAGAAATTTCTCTTACCTCAGATTGTCCCAGGGTTCGCCCAGATCCTCAGTTCATCATCACCAGCGAAGTGGTTTGCATATTTCACTTATATATCCTATAGTGTATGAAGAGAGAAAATTGCAGAATTTATATTAATTATTTTTTCCATTTTAAATGTATTTAGTGTGAGATTTCACACAGAAAATCTAACGGCTTTCCATTTAGAAATTTTAATTCTTCTCTTGATTAAAATAAAATGAAGTAAAGTAAAGGGAGAGAAAAGCACCTCTTCCCTTTGCGAAGATACATCAGAAAGGGCAAGAAATAAAACGCGGTACAAACGAACAGATCAAAGTTCGGACATCTGCATGGCAAGTGTAGAAGACATTTAACCACAAGAATTGGGCTGGGCAGATACATAAATGAAAGTTCTAGATGTGAATTAAAAGAAAAGGATAGTCTTTAAAAGTCTGGGATATTATAAAAGGTTTCATGTTTCGATGATTCTCACACGTAACAAAACTTTGGACCCTCTATTAAACCACCTTGGTGGATGAATTTATAAAATCACTAAAATACATGTTTAATTATTTTTTTAGTAGATTTTTTAAGCAGAATTTCACGCTCCTCCCTAAAACTGTTACTGTTACTTTATGGTGAAATGCCCATAGTATTCGATCCCTGTTTAACCCCCTTAGAGGGTGAATTTTCAAAAATCTTTTTCTTATTGCTTGCCTAGGTCATAACATCAATCTACTGTCCAAATTTCGTGATGCTGACTTTAGTTGTTTCTGCTCTGCGTTGATGAGCCAGTCAGTCAGTCAAAAGTTTTCTCTTTATTATATTAGTAAGATATAGATAAGAAAGATAGAGAAGCAATCTATTATAACTTATTTGCAACGAGCCCTTTGAACCATCTCCTCCTCATCGTCTCAGGATCTTCTCCACCTGTTCAAACGCATGCTCGCGTTTTCAGACTATCCTTTACTGTCAGGGTGAAACTAACGCATAAATTCTCAAATTTCCATCTTAGTCCAGGGGAAATGTACATTTTACCTTGCAAAAAATCGGGTAGAAGATTTTTTTTTCTGACTTGTTTATAATGATGCCAACATGGAAAAACCAAGTTTTCCAACAAAATTTCTTAAGGCTAAATTTTCTGTGGCCAAAAAACAACAAAATTTTGGGACTTTTTTTGATTTTTTTCAAAATATCTCGATACCTGTTGCCGTAGCATGATTTTTGTCAATTACAATATTAAAGAGGACGAAATTCGCTACAACTTTCATATTTACAACTTTTTTATACACTCAACAGCAAGCGCAATACGCCGTTTCAAGAATAAGACAATTTTTTCAATTTTCTTAAAAACCGTGAAAACGTAGTTCTCCCCCGGTTATTCATATGTTTCCCACGAATTTAATCACGTATGTCAACTTCTAAAAATTGGTAGCAGTAAATTAAATATTATTTGCACACCCACGTCTTTATTTTCATCACAACATACATTTTATATTCAATAAAATTATATAATTTTAAAAATAGCATAGTGTGTAGATGAATAAAACAATTTTCGTATCGACAGTAATTTTAAGTGTGTATAATGTTAATTTCAAAGCATTGTTTAAAAGAATACTTTAGTATTTAATAACTTATTGGTACTATAGTTTCAATTAAGAAAGAATTTTTGTTTAATTTTAATAATTTTGTAATTGTAATAATTTTTATAATGCATGCATATTTTTCCAGGAAACAATGGGATAGATATGAAAATTTGCGAAAAACATACTTTATTCCACATATTACACACTTAACATACAATGGTATATTTTATTTACCAATTATTGATAACATATATTTTAATGCTTTATTTTTTAAAGATAGTAAACATTGGATTATACTTCCATATAAAATGGGGGAGGCGAGGCACTCAGAAAATAAATATATTTTATGTAAGAAATGCTTTTACCTTATAAAATAGCTACAATAAAAATGACAACAGGTTATTTCACTTACTGATGTTACATATTTATCTCCTGTAAAATTTAAAAATTTTGTCAATAACATGTTTGAGATCACTATAAAAATATTTAAAAGATTAGTTTTAATAAATACTGTCAGTTTTTTCCTACTTATATCAATAAATAGAACAAGAGATTATATCACTTTAGCATGCAAAAATATATAAAACTTTAAGATTATCTATTAATTGCTTTAAAGCTTAAACAGGAAAACTTACTTCAATTGTTGAAAAATACACTTTGTGGAATATTCTAATTTTCTGTATTATGCACTGGTTTGAAACTATGTCTGTTTAATGATCTCAGTGATAGCATTTATCAAATGAAATACCAATTTACTTATGATTGCAGACCATATAAACATTTTTATTTTGGCATTGATCCACTGTCGCATTCAACTCCACTTTTCCTACACAATAAAAAAGTAAGGTACGCAATATGACTTAATAAGCTAAATGAAAAAAAATATTTTGATAAAAATAATTTTTTACAGGCTATTTAACAATATTTTTTTCTCTTTGATGACACTGTTGTAGGATCATTAGCGTCCCGTTTCAAAAGAATATCATTATCCTGAATAAACGAGGTATCTGCATCATGTTCATGTTCTATTTTAATGCATTTGTTTCAAATTTTCTTTTGGATTAACATGTAATTTTTTCATTTAAAGCAGGATTCTGTTATCCAGTTTTAATGCATTTGGTTCATTTGCATTTTGGATTTTCCGGCTGTGAGATAATTTTAGCCAAATTTCATACTATATATTTTTTGGTATCAAACGTAAAAAAAATCTTTATTTGGCGCCTCTTCGCCTTCCACTCTGGCGCCCGGGGCACATGCTCCCTCTGTCCCCTCTAGTTTCGGCCCTGATATATATATATATATATGAAATTTGGATAAAAAAGTCTTGCAGCCGGAAAACTGACCAAAAATAAAAAATAATAAAAACTGTAATCAAAATAGAAAAAAGTAAACACTAATACGGTTGGAATTCAACGTCAGCACTTCTAAGCACCTCAAAAGAAAAAAAAAAATCATTTAAAACTATTAAATTGCAAACGAGAAATTGTAAAAGGAACGCTTCCATAGGTTTAACCTTAGCATTCCAGTTTCTTCGCGTGAGTAGCGAAGTCTCACGCGAAAACATTTGCACGCTCATGTTAAACCTACAAAAGTGTTCCTTTCAGAATTCTTGCTTGAATTTTAATATTTATTTATTTTTTCATATGATACCGAGGTCGATATCTAACGAGGTCTTTGTATGACTAATTTAGTCTCATAATTCATATAACTATGACATTAAACGCCTCAATACTACAACTATCATAAAAATTTTGAAAATAAAATCTTCATATACGGAATCCGGTCCTTAAAGAAAAAAACATATATTTTTAAGAGAAAGAATGTGACTAGTTATACCTCCTAAGATGGAAACCTGTTTAAAGCGGAATGTATTTTGGTTCGGTTTTCAAGGTTTTAATGAATCCATATTTGAAAAATCTGATTACGTATTTAATGATTACACACTTAAAATTTTCAAAATCTGGCTATTAGAGATTTATTAAAATAATTAACGAGGGGTGGGGCAAAATATGCATGAATTTTGCCCCCCCCCCCCTTCCCCCGAAAGGCTAGTTTTGGCCCTCAAACACATAATTTACTGCTACCAATATATAGAAGTTGACATGCATGATTAAATCTGTGGGAAACATATGAATAATCGGGGGAGAACTACGTTTTTCACGGTTTTTAAGAAAATTGAAAAAATTGTTTTACTTTTGAAATGGCGTACTGCGCTTGCTATTGGGTGTATAAAAAAATTGTAAATATGAAAGTTGTAGAGAATTTTGTCCTCTAATAATATTGTAATTGACAAATAATATGCTACTGCAACAGCTATTGAGATATTTAAAAAAATCGAAAAAAGTCCCAAAATTTTGTTGTTTTTCGGCCACAGAAAATTTAGCCTTAAGAAATTTTGTTGGAAAACTTGGTTTTTCCATGTTGGCATCATTATAAACAATTTAGAAAAAAAAAATCTTCTACCCGATTTTTTGTAAGGTAACCCCCCCTTTTTTTGTACATTTCCCCTGGACTATCTATGCATATCCGTACTTTTATTTAAGTGCAGTTATTTAAATGTCAAACAGTAGTGTAGCTAAGGTTTTCGGCGCCCGGGTCAAGAAGCAATTTTTCGCTCCCCTCCCCTGCTCTCTAAATCAAAATAACCGTAATACAGTGTGACTTCAAAAATACAGCATTCTGAAATCCGGCAACTTCACAAAATCCTGCATCAGAACCATCTTTTCCTTTCTTTTTTCTTTTACACTTTTAAGTTATAGGAGAAAGAAAAATAGCAATTCTGTATAAATTAAAAACTTCGAGATCGAAATTAAAATTGCAGAAAAAAAAAGCATATTTGAGAGAATATTTTAATTTGTCAGAGGCGATTATATTCTGAGATTTGTACCGTTGCTTAGAACGGGAACAACTTTGGGGACAACTTTAGCGAATGCATGGCACAATATATGGCCGGAATGAATTTTCGGCAACGGCGACATCAATGATGAGGAAGAATTTTTAGGCTTTCACATTTCCCGTGAAAGAGCCGCAATTTATGAGCTCATTGAACCCGCAAAATCTGAAAATGCATTAAGTGTCGAAAAAAGGGTATAGATGGTTAGCTAAGCATTGGCGAAAATGCATCAGCAACGAACAATTTAACGTGCAGCGAGATCACTGACGCTGAGCTAAATAGAAACGCCGATAATGCTAGTAGCTGCTCAGAAGACGAGGATGAACAACCGGCAGAAGAAAAGGTGTCACTAGAAAAATGCATAAATTTGACTGGAGAATTAATATATGCTTTAGAAAAACAAGACTGTATTTCCGAAATGAACCTTCTTCATTTGTATAAAATGGAAAAAAAAATCTTGTTAAAGAACGGCCAAAAATTTGAAGCAAACAAAGTTTTTATCGATGTTCCCGAAATGATAAGAGAAGAAATAATTTCACTCTTTATTAGATTTTTTTTCTGTAACATAGACAATATCATTTAAAGTAATTTTTTTTTATATAATTTTCTCTTTTTCTTACATGATTATCACTTAAGGGGGTTCCCCCGTGTGATGGGTTCGCTCCGAACGGCGCACGAGTGGCGTTGCGAAAAACGCCAGAATGGAAGAAAGAACAGGGCAATCCGCATTGAAAGACCTCCATGAGGAAGAGGAAGGAATGCTCTATGGACCAGCATCGCAGACTGATGGTAAGTTGAGGTTTTAACTGTACTTGAAACTTTAAACGCGTTTTTATCAAAACGTTGTTTTTCAAACTTTCTTCCATCCTATCTCGAGAACGGTTTGACCGATTCACTTGAAATTTATAGAGTAGACTCAGCACATGTAGACGCACGGAGTGAACTAGGATCATCCAAAAATTCCGAATATTTCTATTTTTTTCGTAACAAAAAAATCAAAAAATCATGAAATTTGAATTTTTTTTTCAGAATTCTGCCAAAAACCCTATTTTTAATACTTTCAAATGATTCTAGTTCATTCGATGCTTTTAGGCTATTAAAATGCCGTTTTTTTTTTTCTTTCAGATAAGCTAATTAGCCGAAATCGTGGAGGAAGTGAGCGTCCTTTTTTTTGGAGGCAGGTGTCTTCAGAGTGGTGTAACTTACGTTCTAATAAAGGTTTATGCTTGAAATTTGCTTTACATATTCTTGAAATAGCAATAAATGTATAATAAAGAACTCAAAGTTCTATTTTTCTCATTTGTTGACAAAAAAAAAAAAAAAAAAAAAATCCCCAAAAATGTTTAAAATACAGGCCGTCACACGGGGAACCCCCCTTAATAATGAATTAAACTATGGCTGAAGGCACTATTATGAATATAGTACTACTTTCGATATTCCTTCAAAAATCCGGCATAGTTTCGATTCCGATGATGCCGGATTTTTTGAAGTTATACTGTATTTTCAAAAAGAAGGAACGGGCAGTTTGGGTACGTAGTTATTCCTAAAGAGAATTTGCTCAGTCAAAGTATAAGCAATTCTAATGGCCCATTTATAAGTATTTTGAATTATTGTTATTTGGATTGAACTATAAAAAAAAATAATAAAATTACTAATATGTATACATATGCAAAATATAAAACAACAATAGGGTTTCGACCAGAACAGAACGGAAAATTGGAAAGAGGATAAACTTTTATTTTTGAAGCAACGAAAAAAAGAACTGAACCTAATTTCCTTTTCGGTTTTGGAACTGAAGCAAAATACTTTTTAAGTTTCGAATTTTTTATTTAAACCTACCTATTTGAACATTTTTTAAAATTTGTAAATGTTTGATTAATAAATTTTATTTATTTAAAAGATAAATTAAAATAGAAATCATTTATTGCCGAAACGTCAGTGAAGGCTTACTGTGGAGACACGAAAAGTTTTGGTTTCTGTTAGTCTGTCTGTCTGTTCCGCGATAACTGCCGCAAAAAGCATCCGATCGACTTGAAATTCACTGGGAATGTTGATGAGGTACCCGGACTTAGCTGTATAATTTTTGGTTAAATTTGGTTCATTCGTTCGGGAAATATGGAACATTTTATTTTGCTCTATAATGCTTTTCAATGGCAAGTCAGACGATTTTCAGATTTTCATTTGTTGAAAGAAATGGCTCATATGAAAAATGGATTTAGATGGTAAATTTTTGATGCTGAAATTTTTTTCTATTCTTAATTTTATTTTTCATTTACCTGTTTCACGACAAAACATTTCAATTGAAAATTGTTTAAAAGAAAATATTATTCCGGGTTTTGATTTTCTTGGCAACAATTAAAGAAATATTGGTAAATGTTATGGGAAAATGTTACGTTACTCTCCATGAAAATAATGAACTTTTGTATTTTGAAGCAAAATATTTCAATAAAATAAAGGAAATATTGCCTATTTTTATTTCTGAGCTAAAATCCTTCTATATGCAAAGATACAAATGCATTAATTCATCTGTTTTGACGTTGGCTTTACTCAAGCATTATACACACAATTATACTAATATTATTAGGACCAAATACGTTGCTAGGCAACAGAGAATGAAAAGAAAAAAAATGAACTATGCATTATGTCAATTTGATAAAACAAAATCCTTTATATTATTGGAAAACATGCATAAAATTCCCCCCAATATTATAAACCTAATTTAAAAAAATCTCGCAAATATATTGACATAATTTATTGGAATAATTTAATAATGTTATTTAAAAATTTCAGCATCAAAAATTTACCATCTAAATCCATTTTTCATATGAGCCATTTCTTTCAACAAATGAAAATCTGAAAATCGTCTGACTTGCCATTGCCATTGAAAAGCATTATAGAGCAAAATAAAATGTTCCATATTTCCCGAACGAATGAACCAAATTTAACCAAAAATTATACAGCTAAGTCCGGGTACCTCATCAACATTCCCAGTGAATTTCAAGTCGATCGGATGCTTTTTGCGGCAGTTATCGCGGAACAGACAGACAGACTAACAGACAGACAGACTAACAGAAACCAAAACTTTTCGTGTCTCCACAGTAAGCCTTCACTGACGTTTCGGCAATTATTCCAATAAATTATGTCAATATATTTGCGAGATTTTTTTAATTAGGTTTATAATATTGGGGGGGGGGAATTTTATGCATGTTTTCCAATAATATAAAGGATTTTGTTTTATCAAATTGACATAATGCATAGTTCATTTTTTTCCTTTTCATTCTCTGTTGCCTAGCAACGTATTTGGTCCTAATAATATTAGTATAATTGTGTGTATAATGTTTGAGTAAAGCCAACGTCAAAACAGATGAATTAATGCATTTGTATCTTTGCATATAGAAGGATTTTAGCTCAGAAATAAAAATAGGCAATATTTCCTTTATTTTATTGAAATATTTTGCTTCAAAATACAAAAGTTCATCATTTTCATGGAGAGTAACGTAACATTTTCCCATAACATTTACCAATATTTCTTTAATTGTTGCCAAGAAAATCAAAACCCGGAATAATATTTTCTTTTAAACAATTTTCAATTGAAATGTTTTGTCGTGAAACAGGTAAATGAAAAATAAAATTAAGAATAGAAAAATTAATATGGCGGCATATTAAAAATAAAAAGAAAACTCTCGAGTATTTCTTAATATAACAAGATGAAAAGTTTTGAGTAAGTACGCATAGCAGGTAAATTAGACGTCATTTATCGAAAACAAAGATGCTGGAATAAAAAGATCTTGGGTAAAATAAAATTAACTATTATTCACGGAGGAAAGAGATAGATGGAGATGCAGTATGCCGTAAAAACAGCTTGCAATACGATGTGCGTTATCGCTCATATTTAAATGCCCTCATTCGGCCCAAACAAAACAAGCACGTGGAACAGGGTCCAAATTCTTTGACTTCATCCGTTTTTTTTTTTTTTTTAAGCACGTGGAACAGGGTCCAAATTCTTTGACTTCATCCGTTTTTTTTTTTTTTTTTTTTTTTTTTTTTTTTTAAGGACGTTGTTGTGTTGTGCCGAATGTAGCGATTTTAGGGTTACATTTTTGGCGTCACTTCAAGATTTATTGTCTGTGTACGGTTAACATGAATATTTTATTTTAAATTTAAATTTTATTAATTTATAAAAAAAAAAAAAAAAAATTATGCTTATCCTTATAAATCACAGCGTAAAAAAATCTAAGATATACTATAACCATCCGCACAATCAATAAAAAATTACGAATGTAAATTTAAATAGTCTACGGGGGGTTCAGGGGGGGCAGAGCCCCCCTGAAGAAATGCAATTTTTGATTTAAAAAGTTACCAGAATAAGTAGCTCATCAGAATTTCAGAACATCAGTGTACAACCACTTGTTTAACACTTTTAATTTCTGAAAATTTACGAAGTATCTTGTATGCTCATAAATATTTATGTAATTTGGAAACTTTAAAAAGCGATTTGTAGGAAGTTGAATATTATGCAATGAGTGTTAAAAAACAATGACTTACAAAGTTGACGTTGAGGCTCCTGATCTGCAGATTTACTAGTATAATTTACTTTTGATTTTTAACCTTTTTTATATAATGCATACCAAAGTTACTGAAGCTGTTACTACAGCTAATGTGCCCAAGAAGAAAAATGAATTCAGGAAAGATAAAATTTTATTTTACCTCTAATTTTAAGTTATGGTGGAGGATTGTCTTTAAAATTAAGATCGAATTTAATTGAATAGGAATGTTTAACATTGTACATTAAAGCAATATATATTTTTTAATGTATGGAAAACCTTAGAGCCAAAATAATTGAAAAACTTGGATTGATATATTTTGTGCTAGCTTAAATGTGCAGTTTTTAAAGATTTATCCAAATTCTATTTATTTATTTAGTTGTTGTTTTAATGTTAAGTGAAGAAAATTATGGAGAATACTTTAAAACTGTACAAAGAGCATTTTAAGGAAACCTAAATATTTTAAAAGTTTTGTTGTTCTTGCTAATTATTTCTAAATAAAGTATGCTGAGTCAAAGTATAGGCTACTATGATTTTTAAGTAAAGAAAATGACGAAATGCTTGTTTGTAAGAAGTTTATTAATATTTTAATCTAAAGTTAGAATTTTTTTTTTTTCCTATAATCAATAAACCATTATTTACACTGTCTCTGGTTTCTCAAACTTCTAAAGTTCCGAAAAAAGTTCGTAAGATTTTTGTGGTTTGGTTTGAACATTTTAGTAATAATTTAAATAAAAATATTCTATTAAAAAATACTCCAAATTTCTAAATGTACAAATGTTTCAAAAAGAATTTTTAATCTAAAATGCAATTAATATAATCAGTGTCATTAAACTGGTAAAATAACTCCTCAAAAAGAAAAAAAACAAAACAAAAAAACAAAAAAAAACAAAAAAAAAACCATTCTAAATTGGCTTACTGCACATTGATTGCCTTGGGGAAGATTTTTTGCAACGAAGGGCGCTACTACTCATATGTCTGAAAACATGGGGCAATATTATCGCACAGTATTAGTATACACGCGCGTCTTAACATAATTCAAATGAATGTTACAGCAGTAGACAAAAGGCCCCTACGGTTCTGGAATTACATGTGTTAAATTTCCAATTATACATTTTTCTATCTCAAAAATGTTTGTCTGCCAGAAACTTTAATCGCGTCTATAATAACAACAATAACAGAAAAATAATTAAATAAGTAAATAAATATTGGGTTAGGAGGTCGCGAGTATTTAATAAACAAAGGCCAATTACTTCGTTTTAATTATTATAAGTAAGAGATATTTAATCTTCTTACCCGTGTGAACGAAAATGCTGGGTCTTCGGAAATTAGTTGCTGTCGTTGTATCCGTCGAAAAGCTGTAAGCTATAAAATTTTATTAAATGGGTTGTAATGTGTAATATAGTAGCAGTCACGGAGACTTCCTCTGTAGGAAATGATCTAGGCTTTAATGAAACACAAATTATTAATATGCGATATACAATCTTGAATAATAGTGAAATATACATTTAAATTTGAGATTATAAACAGATTGCATTCTTGGGAGCTAAAGCACAGCTTCCCATAAAAAGTGAATGCAGTGAGCGATGGACAAAAGGGTCCTTCTTACATGAAAGTTACACCCAATTCTAAGACGAAAGGGTTTCTTTAGTAGAAGCAAGGGCTCTTGGTCGAACACTCATTTCACAAAGGAAAACCGCTGATCACAGCTGGAATGGAGTCTATTGTCTATAAGTTCAAATTAAGATGTTCAGATCTCAGAGTTTTTCATAGTTTTGGTGCTGCCCTCTGGGGAGAGAAAGGTGAAGATTAGTTTATTACGGGTAATTGTCCCAGTCTATTAGAATTGTTTGATGTTTGTCCGTAAAGTGCTGCCACCTGCCGCATATTTCACAAACGAAAGGTCGAAACACTTTTTGAACTATTTCCGACACAACCCCTTTTCGACTGAGTCTTGTGGTGGGAGAAGTTGGAGTTGATTCCTTAGGTGTTCGAAGTGAGGTTTGGGGATTGGTTTGGTGAGGGCGTCGGCGATCATTCTCTTTGAAGGACAGTACACTAGTTTAATGACACCGTTTTCTTTCAAGTGTCTCACATTGTGGTATTTTATAGCCACATGTTTCACCCTAGATTGGTGTTTTTCATTATCGCCCAGCTTTATACAGGCGGTATTGTCCTCGTAGATGGTAATCGGTAAAGTCTGGTGTAATTATAAATATTTTAGCAGATTAATTATCCATTGGATTTCTTGAGTCGCGTTCGAAATAGATATATACTCTGCCTCTGCGGTGGATAAAGCCACGCAGTTTTGTTTTCGTGATGTCCAGGACAGGAGATTGTTTCCTAATTTTAATACGTTCCCGGTTGTGGACTTCCTGTCTTCTCGATCTCCTGCCCAGTCCGAGTCACAGTAGACTGTTAGTATGGGTGGCTTTTCTTTGTCTATTATTAGCCGTAAGTACTTTGTAGTTCGCAGATATCTTATTACTTTTTCCACTGCGTCCCAGTCAGCCTTTCTGGGAGTTTCGTTCTTCCTTCCCAGAATGTTAACCGTAGCAGCTATGTCTGGTCTGGTCAACGTGGCTACGTACAGGAGTGCTCCCACTGCCTGCCTATATTGTTTGTTATCATTTAGCGGTTCACTGCGTGGGTCTATATCGAAATAATCCGTGCTCATGGGTGTGTATGTTGGTTTAGAGTTTGACAATTTAAATTTTTCCGCTATTTCATCGATTTTATTTTCTTGGTCTAGCTCAAGGTTTCCGTTGTCTAGCCTTTTAATATTTATCCCAAGAAATTGTGATACCTCCCCAAGATTTTTTATTTCGTATTCCTTAGATAACTCCGCGTGTATATTGCGCGTACTTTCTTCGCTTGCAGCGACTAAAATGTCGTCTACATATACGATTATATAGGAAATGTCCCCATTTTCTTTCCTCTTATACAAGCACTGATCTGAATCACACTCTCTAAAATTTAAATTTCTTAACGACTTATTGATTTTTATGTACCAAGCCCTCGCGGCTTGTTTGAGGCCATATATTGCCTTTCTTAGTTTGCATACTTTTTCTTCCTCCCCCTTTACTATATATCCCTCGGGTTGAGTCATTAGGACTTCCTCGTCTAAATCTCCATGTAAGAATGCTGTCTTTACATCGAGGTGAGTAATTTTTAAATTTTTATACACGGCGGTATTTAGGAAGCTTTAGATTGTGGTGTCGCAGGGGCGTAGCTACCGTGGAGCAGTTGGAGCAGACTGCTCCAGGCGCATGCATCCTAAGGGCGCAAAATTAGAAAGAGCAGAATAAAGATTTGTAGAAAGATTTGCATATTTTTTTCATTATTAATTAGATGTGATAGATGAATCTTGTTGCAATCAGCATATTCCTATGATGTTTTACCTCAACTATTTCGATTGAAAACATGTTTTATACAATGTTACAAGAAATTACTTCTATTCGTGAAGTTTCAGTTTAAATTCATACCATATTGAATCCTCAAGTAACTTCTCGAGCACCGTTTTAACATGCCTGTTTTTAGGTAGATTTCGTAAGAAATAATACCTATTTAGTCGGTGTACCCATGGTGCGATTTTTGAAAAATTCCTTCATAACTTTTCATTATATGACCCCAGAAACCCAAAACCAACCCCACCTAAAAAGTTTATATATATGCATGTGCTAAATTTTGTCCGCATGATAGAAGTCGTAATTATGCACGGATCGTCTTCAAACTCACCAAAAACATTCAGATGGCTAATATCTCGACGGAGATTGTAAATGGGTAAAATCCCCCCAAGGGTAGTGGAAATGGGGAAAATAAAAGTAGGGTTTTAGGGAGAAAATAATTCACACAACTTCCTCAATTCGCAAGATATCAAATCCAATTAAATTTATTATAAATTTTCTTAATGTTATCTACAACTTTTATATTGACAAGTTTTTGATAGGACCGAATCTTACACCAAATGCAAATTAAGAATACGTAGCGGTTAAAGAAAAAATTATCGTATTAACATGATTCTGAAAAAAAACAACAGCTCTTACCGAAAAATGAAATTAAAATTTTCTCAAAAGCAGCCAGATAAAATTGTTAAACTGAGTTTATCTCTAATCTTCATTTAGTTTTTGTTGGTGAAATTAATACTTAACTTCGAAATCTAGCTGCGCCTGTAGGCCGAGCCGGCAGGAATTTTTTTTTTTTTTTTTTTTTTTCCTGTAACTGTTCCTTGGACGACAGTTGAAGATCTTCAAATCTATAATCAAAACTTGTTTACAGGGTTCTTATCGGTCACTTTATTGGGTACCACTGTTTTCAAAAAATAATATTTCTGTTTTAATTAATTTTTCAACTACATTTCAGCAGTGAAATTACGCTTGAAATTAATGAATATTAATGATGATATATTTTCACCGATGCTGGGTTTATTTGCGTCTCATGTTACGCCGCTACCCTCATAGCATGCATGGTCACAGTGACGTCATTGTGACGTCACTGTAAGTCACTGTTGTCACGTCACATCTGTGACCAAAATGCCACCACTCAGTGATGTCACATTGTGACTGAGATGTGAACTTCTTAGAAAACTTTAAACAATTATAAAAATTCTTTAAAACATGTTACTTATTGTAAAATTTTATTTTTCCGGCAATTAAAAAAATATTGTAACGTCACTGTTATGTCACTGCATGTAACGTACGTCACGTCATATATACAAAAAAAACCACCATATTGTAAATCACAGTGTGACAAAAATATTAACTTCAAAAATTTTTGAAAATGAAGAGAAATATTTAAAACATGCCCTAGTTACAGCAGCATAAGGAATGAATATTAGTGGACAGCAAATAGTAAATTCGGACACGAAAAGAAGGGGGAGGGGAGAAAAAGAAAAATGCACGGTACAAGTATCAACAAACTAGATTTCCATGCTATATTTTATCAATTTGATATCTAAGAAGTGAAAGTATACTTTTTTCATGATTTCAATTTTATCTAGCATTGCAATTTAATATAATAATACATCACGGATTGTTATTATTATAAAAGTATTTCTCAGAAAAATGCTATGTGCTGGAGCAATTTGAAACATATTTTGAATTAGAAATATTAAATCTATACTTTTTACATATTTAGTTTGCAGGGAGGAAATTTTTTAACTTTTTTGGCGACCACTGGTCGAAACACTTCTGTGGTTTCAAACTAAACATTTTCTATTACAGTTAAGTCTGCAGATTTTAATGAGCACGCACAAAGAATCTTCAGAGTTTAGTCATATATGCATTTATTGCTTTATAATTTGCATTCAAGTCATATTTTTTTCCTGTTAATCTATTTTTAGTAACTGCTTTTTTAAAAAAAATTTACTTTTTTCAGCCTTTTTAAATAAAGTTAGCCTTTTTCGAAAAAAAAATATATATACAAAATTTATGCAAAACACATGATATAATTAATTTTTCGCATTTCCAATTTGTGTTTTAGAGATATGACTTTTAAAAAAGTTATTTTACAAATTGTTTTCTTCTGCAGAAAATTAACATGAAAATATTGACAGATTGACAAAGAAAAATTTTTTATCCTCGAAAACATTTTTTTATTTATTAAGAAGATATTTTTTATTTATTACGCATGAAACAAACTGTACTTAAAAAAATGGGGGTGGTGGTATTATTACCATTAAATTTATTTTTACACATTTTAAAAATTTAAGCAGTGTTTTATCTAATAAACTTCCGTTTTCAAATGAATTTTTTTGAAACTGATAAAAAAGAAATGGTAAAATGCATTGGAAAATTCTTCAAATAGAAAATTTTAATTACAGACTAACTCATAAAACTATTCCGCCTGAAAGTTAGGACTGCAAATAAACAGTAAAATCAGCTGCTGAAGATCGTCTGCGTCGGATTATATGACCGCAACCGCAGGGTAAACAGAGAACTTTTTGTCATACACGCGGGA
Organism: Maratus speciosus; assembly: GCA_963932465.1. Taxonomy (NCBI): domain Eukaryota; kingdom Metazoa; phylum Arthropoda; class Arachnida; order Araneae; family Salticidae; genus Maratus; species Maratus speciosus. The sequence goes on along the minus strand of OZ010795.1, from coordinate 244,585,553 downwards.
AAAGAACATGACCAAGCCTACAATGTCAGCTTTTGTTTTTGCTTTTTTAAATGTAAGAGAAACACGTCTGCCATTTTCGGGCAAAAATACTCGGATATTATTAATTTACAGCAAAAAAAAGGTAAGTCTTATTTAATTTAAATTTTTTATTTCTGTTTGTATATTACGATTATGAATTAAATAGATTTATGTTATACATATAGAAAGTGACTGATCTGGAATTGTCTTGAAGCGAAATTTTCCTAATCGACACTGTTTTGTAAAATGTGTTAATCGGTCATCGCTCAAAAAAAAAAAAAAAAATTCATGTCTACATTTATAGTGGGATGAATATAAACATTAATTTGCAGTTACTTGAGATTGAGACAGTGATGTGGAATTTTTTTCGGCTTCTTATTTTTTTTTCTGATTACTAACACTCATATAACAGTATTTATCGTCATTATTGTTTTGGAGTTAAATATTATATTCGAATAGTATAATATTACGAAACTGTTTCAGTTTAGAAATTAACATTATAGTGGGAAAATGTCTTTTTACTTATTATAATAGCGTAACTTTTGAAAGATTTTTTTTTTCTTTTTGCTAATAATATTTTAAATTATTATTTAAAATCCTGAATCTTCATACCAATGTTTTCAGATTTAACATTTGCCAAAATTATAAAATAATAGGAATTCCTTATAACATATGAAAAGATTTTTGAGAAATTGCTAAATCTAATAATGCATTTAATTCATCTATTGCAGTTAGTTGTTGTTTAATAGTACAATTAAAAATACTAATTATTATTTTTAGTGTTTTTCAAATTGGTATATTTATTTATTTATTTTTAATTGTATGTAAGCATTTTTTTTCTATTTGCGATTTTAATCAAATATTTAATTATAGACATTCAGAATCAGTTATTAAATTTTCTTCGATTGTAAACTCATTTTCTACGTTTTCGATACACATAAATATTGGCATTAAAGGTGTATTCTAAAAAATATTTTTCCACCTTCAACAGCTCGATATTTTCTGAGACATTTTCAGACTCATTTTTAAAAGTAAAAACATGAAACTTGCTGAGGTGATTTTTGAAGAGATGTTTAAGAGGCCGTGTGATTTCATTTTCCCCTCAATTCATTAGAATTTAAGTTTTAAATAATTATTTTCTCAGTAAGACCCCCCTTTTTTTTTTCATTCCCAGATCTTCCGCTGTGAAAAATTCGGTTCAAAACGCCTACTTTGACAGCATTTTTTTGTAATATTTTCTGCATTTATCAAAAAATCGAGAAGCACGGCACATTAGGTAGTTTCTAAATAAGAGAATTTTTCAGTTTGATGCGTTTGAGAACAAAAAGGAATTAAAAAATGAATCAGAAAATAAGCAGTTTGGATTGAAATACACCCTTAAAAAATAAAATATTATATTTAAGCATTGAAATAAAGTGTTTTTCATGCCTGATAGGAAGCTTATAGATTAAACTGCTTTAGTATATATTTTTTAAAGTTCATTATTTTACTTTTATATTTCCTTTCAATCATTTATTTTACTTTTATATTTCCTTTTTAACACCTTTCAACAAAGTTGAAAAGTGTTTATGACTTTGGTTTGTCTAGCCGTCTGTCCGCTCTCTAACTCTCTAACTCTCGTAAATATACTCGGATTGGTCTGAAATTTTTAGATGTTATTGACCTTTACCATAGCACGGTCCCTATGTGTAACGACGTTTGTAGCATGTTTAGTTCATTTACAGGTACAGTCAAAAGTATTCCGTTACATTACGGCCTCTGGGAAAAAATCGTTTCAAAGGTTTTTTCATGATTTTACACGTTTTCATACAGAAAAAAATTGATATGCATTTATGAAACGTACTAAAATATGCATTCTGAAGAATACGAGATGCAAAGAATAGTTATTGTTCATTTACAGGGCTAAAAAGAAATTCCAATACATAATGATATAGCGGTGGAGGGAATTGTTTGCGGCGTACTTTAATCATGTTAATCTATTTCATATATGATGAAAATGATATATGTCGCTGAGGTTTACATACTATAAATTTTTCATGTAGAATATGAAGTGTATATAGCATTTACAGGCACACACAATATAGTTCAGATACTATATTGTATCCGAAGTACTGTTCATTTGTGATGATTGCTGGAAATGCATTTTTAATTGTGATATGCGCTTTTATGATTCACTATATTTATGCATAGTATATGGTGTATATAAATGCTATAATTCATATACAGGGCTACACAAAAGTATTCGCAAGGATTACTGGGTATGAGCGCAAGTTACTTAAAGGTGGTTTTTAAATGAGTTGTGCATTTTTACGCTGAACTGAATTTAATTTACTGTTGTATAATATAGATAAAATGGTATACAGGGTCATGCAAAGAATTGGATACATGGCCGTCTATAAATTATAATTTCTGGAAATGTGATTTCAGCTGTTTTAAGTGTGTTTTAGTTTGAATTAAATTTTAACTAAACGGTGGCGTGTAATGAAGGTTCTAGGTCAACTACAGGGTTGTACAAAAGTATTAAAGTATGTTTCCATATATTAGTATAAATTGCTGAAAGAGAGTTTCAACCTGTTATGCGTTTTCTTGCTAAACTAAATTATCCCATTATATAATATATATATGAACCTACAGATCAAATACAGGGCTGTTCAAAAGAATTGGAAAACCTATTTAGCTATGGCCAGTAACTGCGGAAATGAGTTTTTCAAATGTTTTATGCGTTTTCTAAAATGTTTACTTAGTTCTCTTATTTACCTTATTTCCCTAAATAACGAAGTTTTTTAAAGCATTCGGGAAGTGTTGGAAAGTGTTTTATAATCTATGCTTAACGCATGATTTTTCTTATTTGTTTTTTCTATTTTCCAGATCAGTCTTTTCCTATAGAACATACCAAATCTATTTAAGCTCATATTCACAAAATACAATTTACACGGAAATAAAAAATTTAAATAAATATGGCTTACGTCGTATTTAATAAAGCAAAGATTAATCACAACCACAACACCTTAAAATCTTATACATTCTTAATATCAAGCTTGAACTCAAGATCAAGCTTAGAACTTAATAAAAAAAGATGTCAGTTGACAAACATTGTTTTTTAAGTGGAAAAATTAAAACTATTTTAGAAGAATAGGACTCCAAAATAGCTATATTTTGCTAAAAAGTACGGTAAAAAGATACGAATTTATATCTCAAACAAAACTTAATTTTAAAATTGTCCATTTTAAAATTCATCACAATATTAATACTTGGAAATTTTTCCACAAAGAAATATTCGGTTTGCATACAAAATTTCAAATGAAATTCAAATTTCAAATAAATTGCTTAAAAGGCGCAAAGGCCAACATAGTGAAAAATATCCACGCCGGGACTCGATCCCGGGTCATCAGTATAGCGCACTCACATTCTACCGACTAAACCACATGGAACGATACCCAGCCTGGAAATTTTCTCCCTATTACATGTTGGCAAGTCTACAAACGTAGCACAAGATGGAATATTTATCGTGAGCCACCGTCATGGGGCAAACACGAAACTTAATTAAATCCAGCATCGATTGAAACTATATTAATACTTGGAAAATTTTCCAGAGAGAAACATTTGCCTTGCATACAGTATTTCAAATGAAAATCAAATTTCAAATTAAAATTGCCTTTTACACTATTAATTTGAAATTTGATTTTCATTTGAAATATTGTATGCAAGGCGAATGGTTCTCTCTGAAAAAAATTTCCAAGTATTAATATAGTTTCAATCGATGCTGGATTTAATTAAGTTTCGTGTTTGCGCCATGTCGGTGGCTGACGATAAATATTGCATCTTTTGCTGCGTTTGTAGCCTTGCCAACATGTAATAGTGAGAAATTTTCCAGGCTGGGTATCGTTCCGTGTGGTTTAGTCGGTAGAATGTAAGTGCGCTATACTGATGGCCCGGGTTCGAGTTCCAGCATGGAATCTTTTTCACTAGTTCGCCTTTGCGCCTTTTAAGCAATTAATTTGAAATTTGATTTTCATTTGAAATCATCACAGAGTTTATGACAAGTTCGTCACAAATGACACATATTTCACAAATTGGTCACAGTGTGACTTCAAAACATTGTCACTTTCGTCACAGGTTCGTCACAAAGTTAATGCCAAAATAGTCACAAATGACACACTTTTCACAAATTAGTCACACCGTGACTTCACAGAGTGGTCACAATGTGACGTCACAAACGACCTCTAAAACGGCCATAACGACCTCGCATTCTAGTCACTGTGACGTCACATCCACGTCACGTGACGTCACATCGACGGTCACAAAGTCACAGTGTGACTTCACAACGACGTCGCCGTGACGTCACCATGCCTTACGGGTAGAATGTGTGCTCATGAAGACTTCTCCATCTTGTGCTGCGGTAGCAGCCTTACCGACTTATATAAGTGAGAAATGCCAAGCTGGACATCGTCCTTGTGGTTTAGTGGTAGAGCACTGGAGATCTATTCCAGGGACCCGGGTTCGATTCCCAGCTTGGACATTTTTCACTAAGTTGGTTTACGCTTTGTTAGCAGTGTGGTAATTCACATCATTAGTATTCAATAATATTTCTGGTGCATTTCTTTTGAAAATGTTTTAGAAATTTATCATGATGATTAGTGTGCGGAAATAATGGTAACCAAAGAAGTCACCTTTATGAAACCTATATTTACGATGTAACAGCAATGACTTGGCTATTTAGTTATTTTACGATTTGGAATAAAAAAAAAAAGTTTGACAAGCTGAAGAAAATTATTGAAATTATTGACCATTTTACAAACAAAAACCCCCCCAAAAAACAAAAATTTTCAAGGCTTTTTTTTTGTGTGTGTGTGTGTGTGGAAATTAAACATGCATCAGTACAGATGATTATAAAACAATAATAAGAGCCAGGTACATTCCTTATCAGTCCACGACGACAAAACTTAGAAGGGGGGGGGGGGAAGCGGCAAATTAAATTTTGTGCGTCTTGTTTTTGAGATTTTGAAAATATGGAAAATCTCAAATGCAGAATTGATGAGCCTTTTTGATCGTAAAGGGAGAAAAAATTAAGTGTTTCTTAGAACCTGATTATCACCTATGCACACTTACATCACTTTCACCACCATCGAAATGTATTTTTACGTATTAAACCTTTTTAATCACAAAATTTTAGGATTGTGCGTTTGCTTGGGCCGCAATCATGCTCTGTTCCTGTCCCCCCGCTCTGAGAGTCTGTATGTGACACAAATTTTGTGGACGCTGTATCTCAAGAACTAATGAACGGAATTTAATAAAAGTTTAGATTCAGTTAGTCCCTGATATAAGTTGGAGCTGATTACTTTTTGGTGTAAATCGCCTCATTATTCACGATTTACTCAATAGTTATATCTCAAGAACTAAGGCACGGATTTTCAAAAAAATTCAGATTCAGTTAGTCCTTGATATAATTTGGTGCTCATTGCTTTTTGGTGTAAATCATCCGACAGGTGACGCTGCTATGCTACATTATTTATGATTATTGCAATAGCTCTATCTAAAGAACTAATGCACGAATTTTCATCAAACTACTTTAGTCCCTGATATAAATTAGTGCGGTTTAATTTGTGGTGTAAATGCCGACAGGTGGCGCTGCTATGCTACATTTTTCACGATTTCCGCAATAGCTGTATCTCAAGAACTAATGCATGAATTTTCGTCACACTTCAGATTCAGTTAATCCTTGATATAAATTTCTCGTAATTAGTTTTTGGTCTAAATCGCGCAACATGTGGCACTGCTAGACAGAATTTTTTCCGATTTCTCTAATAGCTATATTATTTATGATTATTCCAATAGCTCTATCTAAAGAACTAATGCATGGATTTTCATCAAACTTTAGATTCAGTTAGAAGTTCACATAAGTTTTTCTGAGTAGATTTTGGTGTAAATCACCTAACCGGTGCTGCATTTTTCCGGAAATATTACCATGTATGAGATAGCAGAAAGTTTTGGGATTGCCACATCGGACTAGATTTTTATTGTGATTACAATGCTTTCCTGTTACCTTTTTACTTCTTCTATCTTTAGAAGAAGAAAGTATTGGATTCGTGAAATTTTTCGAAGGATTTACACGTTTTAGGAGTCAGAGATGACGAAAAATATGTTTTTACAAAATGCTTGTCTGTGAGTCTGTATGTGACACAAATTTTGTGGGCGCTCTATCTCAAGAACTAATGAACAGAATTTAATAAAACTTTAGATTCATTTAGTCCCTGATATAAATTGGAGTTGATTACTTTTTGGTGTAAATCGCCCAGCAGGTGGCGCTGCTACTCTTCATTATTTACGATTTCCACAATAGTTATATCTCAAGAACTAAAGCACGGATTTTCAAAAAACTTCAGATTCAGTAAGTCCTTGATATAATTTGGTGCTGATAACTTTTTGGTGTAAATCGCCCAATACGTGGCGCTGCTATGCTTCATTATTCATGATTATCGCAATAGCTCTATCTCAAGAACTAAAGCACAAATTTTCATCAAACTTCAGATTCAGTTAGTCCCTGATATAAATTAATGCTGTTTAGTTTTGGTGTAAATCGCCCAACAGGCGGCGCTATTATGCTGCATTTTTCCCGATTTCTCCAATAGCTGTATCTCAAAAACTAATGGATGACTTTTCATCCAACTTTAGATTCAGTTAGTCTCTGATATAAATTGATCCTGATACGTTTTTGGTGTAAATTGTCCAACAGGTGCCACTGCTATACAGAATTTTTCACGATTTCCGCAATAGCTCTATCTCAAAAACTAATGTACGGATTTTCATCAAACTTCAGGTTCAATTAGAAGTTGATATAAGTTGTTCCTCATTAGATTTTGGTGTAAATCGCCTAGCCAGTAGAGCTGCTATGCTGCATTTTTCAGGAAGTATTAACCTGTATGAGATCGAAGAAAGTTTTGGGATTGCCACTTCTGACTAGTTTACATTGTATGTGCGTGGAAAGTACACTGGTCATCAAAATTAAAGGATAATGACAGTTAATGAAAAATTATTAATGAAAATTTATGCAAAAGCATTAGTTAACATAAACTACAATGTTTCTCTTGTGGAAAAATGTTTTCTTTAATATGGTTTGTAATAACCTCGGACAAATATGCATACCTCACATCTTGATTTCATAGATTTTACCAAAGTATTGATCAAGTCTTGTGGAATTGCACTCCACGCTTCTAAAAGTGCACTTTTGAGCTCCTGGAGGGTCCGTGGAGGGATTTGGTGCGCTGTAAGTCAGCACCCTAAGTCATCCCACACATGCTCAATCGTGTTCAAGTTAAGTAAGTAAGGTGCCCAATCCATTCGAATGATATCTTCTGTTTGCGAGTATTCTGACACCACATATGCTCGTTGTGGCCGAGCATTGTGATCCATTAAAAAAAATCTCTGGGCCAACAGCACCCTTAAACAGTCTATCTTGGGGTTCCAATACCTCCTCCACATATCTTCGAGCGGTTACAGAACGTTCTTGAAAGATATGCAGCTCGGTGCGGCCATTTGTCATGATTCCCCTTTCTGGCGGTCGCGAAAACGGGATATTTCACGGATAAGGGAAGGCAAGTTGAGTGTTCCTTCTTCTCTCCAGAGTAAAACACGTCTAGAATCCGTGTTCAGACTACATCTGGTCTCATTAGTAAATAGTACTCGGACCCAGTCTTTTTGGCTCCGCTGATCACAACGACGCCTTTGGAAACTGGAGTGCATGGGACACAAACTTTTGGTTTTATCTCATACAGTCAATAGAACTGCTAAGTCGAGTTCCTGTGGCAGCCTGAAAGTCTGAAACCAAATCTCTTGTAGTCACTTCGCGGTTTCTTCGAGCCGACAATGTCAGAAAACGGGTTTCGGATGCAGTTGGTGCTCTTGGTCGCCCTTGACCAGGCTGGCTATCAATGGATCGAGCACTTAAAAAGCGGCTCCAATCTCTTGATATGGCAATGTGAGGGATATTCAAATATTGGGCGACCTCCATTTGTGTTTCATCTCCCTCGATTCTACCAATTATTCACCACTTTTGAACTTTACTTAAATGATGCCTTTGAGCCATAACTAATGAATACTGACTCTCAGACACCACATTCATTTTAAACAACACTACAGACCAGAATTGCAGCATGCGTCCATTGCGCACCACATTGTCAATCATCTAATTTTCATATTTTCGACTGTAACGTATGTGCGGAAGTGCAATTTTGTGTTCAATTGTATTTAATTAACATAAATAATTGCAGCATTGGGCATTGGTTGCAACATTAACTTAGTGAACATATTTTTCCATTATCCTTTAATTTTGATGAAAAGTGAAAAAACTGCAATCTTAAGTAATATGTAAGGGTGTCAATCAGGGTTCTCGCTGCCGATCGCCACTGCACCAAAACGTTTCATTTGGCGAGAAAATGACTGAAATCGCCAAATTGCAGGAGATCTTTTTTTTTCTTTCGTCGATACTCTCAATGATGTTATTCCACGATTAAACCTTTCCTATGTAACTCGATATTTGTGTTCTGATATTCTTAGTATTTCACGACGAATCTATTACTACCATTATTTGAATTTGGATAGTTTTTCTTTAACGATTTGCCAAATTGCTCAAATTAGTGAAAAGCCAGTGAGGACCCCGGTGTCTGGCTCATTTTCTAAACCATTAACTGTAGAAATATATTTATAATTGTAGAAAAGCTTCAAAGTTGTTCTTCATCCTCTTAAAAGTAATTTATGTCAAAATTTTTATTTTTTTAAATTACGAGGTTTACATTTTTATTCGTGTTACATTTAGGAAAATCTTCTCCATACTTTAACAGGTAAAATAAAATTAAAAAAAATGTACGACCAAAATTTACAGAGTTGTGATACTTTGAATTTTATGGAATTTTAGTATTGTTTGGCACTAAAAACAGAAAACCTGTTTCATCCATATGAGAAAAAAAATCTTGACAATAGTGTTTTCTTTTATTAGTATTCTACAATGCTTCGAAACCCTTGAAAAGAAAAAATAGATATTAAGCGCAGCAGATTTCATTGGCTCATTGGCGCATTTAAAATTAAATTCCTGCCAATTCTCAGAAAATATTGGTAGGTCCGTACTTAAAGAATTATAATTCATTTCATTAATTATTTGTATTTAATACGTTGTTAAAATACTTTGACTTTCAAATAAAAGTAAAGTTTTAAATTGAATTAAGGTTATTATATAAATTTTGTACTTGAAAACAAAATTGCGCAGAACGTTTTCGTGTGACAAGAGGGCGCACAAACTTTCCTTGCTCCAGGGCGCTGAATATGTAGCTACGCCACTGGTGGTGTGCGCTACCACTGGTGCATATGTTTCATCGTAGTCACTTCCGTACTTTTGGGAGTATTCCTTCGCGACGAGCCGCGCCTTATACCTTTCTACCTCTCCGCGGGCATTATATTTTGTCTTAAATGTCCATTTGCAGCCAATGGTGCGTTTTCCCGGTGTCGGGTTCACCAGTTCCCAAGTATTGTTTTTCTTTAGCGATGTAATTTCTTCGTTCGCGGCTTCTATCCATTTGTTTTTAATTTTAGCGTCTCTGATGTTGTTTACGTCTTCCCAGTTTTTCGGATCTTGTACTTTACAGATATTCGCACTTATCCCGAAGCGGTCAGGGGGGACACCTCTGTTATTTCTTAATGATCTCCGCGGTTCAGCGGTGTTTTGCTGCGGAGTATTGTTTTGATTTTGTTCGTCATCATTTAGCTTAATCTCTACGGTTTCAGCAGGTGTTTTCGCGTCATTTTTGTTTTCATCAATTTCGTTTACTCCGTTCTCAAAGAATTTTACAGTTCGAGATATTATTACGTTGTTTCCTCCTGTGTGTATCCTGTGCCCTTTGCTTCGGTTATCATACCCTAGTAGAATACCTTCAACAGCCTTTTTGTCAAATTTGGATCTCTTCGATTCCTCGACATAGGCATACGCCTTACATCCGAAGGTCCGTATGTTAGATAAATTAGGTTTTCTGTTATTCCACAGCTCGTAAGGCGTTCTATTGTTTTCGTTTGCCTTGGTGGGCAACCGATTTATCAGGTATGTCGCTGTAAGTACGGCTTCACCCCAAAAGTGATTTGGTAAATTCACGTCAGATAACATGGTGCGCGCCATTTCGACTATAGTTCGATTTTTTCGTTCGGCAACGCCGTTCTGCTGGCTACAATATGGCACGCTTAACTGATGTTCTATGCCGTTTTCTGTCAGGTAACTTTCAAAACTATCTCTCAGATACTCCTTCGCGTTATCGAATCTGATCGCTTTTATAGTTTTTCCGAATTTGTTCTTCGTCAGGGCTACAAATTTTTTAAGTTTTGTTATCGCTTCTGACTTATGCGAAATTAAATATATCACTGTAAATCGGCTATAGTCATCGGTAAAGGTTATGAAATATCTTTTCCCACTGAATGTTGGCGTTCGCATCGGCCCGCATAAATCTGAATGAATTAAATTTAATGTTTCCTTTGATCTGTTAGTGGCGGATTTGGGGTAGGGTGCGATTGATAGTTTGCCCTCAATACGTTCTTTGCAAACAGTTTCATGTTTACAATTGTGTATTTCTATATCCTCGGCTAGTTTATGTTTCATGAGACATTTTATCGCTTCGAAGTTTTTATGTCCTAGCCTCTTGTGCCAAATGGATATGCAATTTTTATTGTCACAAGATGTTTGTGTCTGCGCGTTATATCCGTAGTCATTTTTGGGTTTTAACTCACATAAATTATCATTTAATTTTGCCGTTAAAATTGTTTGGTTATCTTTTACGAATGACCATTTCTGTTTTTCAAATATTACCTTAATATCGTTCTCTGTGGCTCTTTTGACCGATAAGAGGTTGCTTTGCAATTCGGGACAATATAATACATTTTTGAGAGTTATGGAATTTTATGAGTCTGTGTTTAAATTCACGTCTCCCAGACCCTGTGAACATAGCCGCTTTCCATTCGCTATGGTTATTTCGCCAAAGTTTCCTGGCATAAAGTTTTGTAGCTACAACATGCCTTATGCATCCTGAATCGATTATATATGTATCTGCCACCGATGTTTGTACTCTATTCGCTTTCACAGGTTCGTTTTCAGGAATTTTTTCTTCTGAGGATTTGTTATCACTGGGGGGAATCAAGTTTTTTTCACATTCGTTTGTTTCAGCTTTGCTTCCAAAGCAAAAGTTTGATGTTTCGTTGTGGTTGTTTTGGGCATTTTTGTGACTATTTGTGTTATTCCTATAGTTGTTCGGATTGTTGAATGCTTTGTTTCTGTTCCAGTCATTTCTTGCGTAATTATTATGCTGGTTTTTATTTTTCAGGTGATAACACTCATTTATTGTATGCCCCTGTTTTTTACACTATGTACAATATTTTTTGCCTTTATTCTGTTTGTTAGTTATCTTATACGCAGTTTCACGCGTGTGTGGATTTGTTGCTTGATTTTCACTCCTGTGTCTGTATTCATCAGCCAGTTTATTTTTCACGAATTCTAAAGTTAAGTCGCTCTCATTTCGAGCTTCAAGACCTATTATTAATGGGTCATACGACTTTGGTAGGCTGCACAATAAAAGTGCAACAATGTGAGTCTCGGGGATTTCTTCCCCAATGGCATATAATTTGTCGCGTAGTGTTAATATACTATTTATATGCTTATTCATATCGCCACCATCGCATAGTTTCTGCGAGTAGAGTCTTCTTAGTAAGAACAATTTAGAAGACAAGGTGGATGTTTGATGAACAGTTTTAAGGGCATCCCAGATTGCCTTAGCAGTTTTTAAATGCCTAATATGGACAATCTGAGAGTCATCTATGAATAGATTTATTGTGGGGCGGGTTTTGGCGTCTTTTTTTTCCAAGTGTCGTCTGGAGTGAGTGGGGGTGTGTCGACGACATAATTAAAAAGGTCCTCTCTTATGAGTAGCATTTCTACGCGAAACGACCACAGATCATAGTTACTATTAGAAAGTTTTTATATCAGAGATATTTCCTTTGCTGTAGAAATTGCCATGGCTTACCGTTAGATTCTACCCTATTTTTTTTTTTTTTAATTATCTATATTTTTGTGTGTATCGTTTATATATATTTGTTCACCAAATAAAATATCAATGTCTATATAATATTTCTTTATATTCTTGAAATATTTCTTATCAACAGGTCATTTATATTTATATAATATATTCAAAATTTTTTTTTCGTATATATATTCTCAATATTGATCGATATTATTTAATTTATCATATTCAATATCTATTTCAACAATATCATATTCAATAACGATCAATGTTATACAGTATATCACATTTGAATTTAATATTTATTATGGCCTTTTTTTTTTCCTCACAAGTCAGTTCTTCATAATCTATTGGGTTAGGAGGTCGCAAGTATTTAATAAACAAAGGCCAATTACTTCGTTTTAATTATTATAAGTAAGAGATATTTAATCTTCTTACCTGTGTGAACGAAAATGCTGAGTCTTCGGAAATTAGCTGCTGTCGTTGTATCCGTCGAAAAGCTGTAAGCTATAAAATTTTATTAAATGGGTTGTAATGTGTAATATAGCAGCAGTCACGGAGACTTCCTCTGTAGGAAACGATCTAGGCTTTAATGAAACACAAATTATTAATATGCGATATACAATCTTGAATAATAGTGAAAAATACATTTAAATTTGAGATTATAAACAGATTGCATTCTTGGGAGCTAAAGCACAGCTTCCCATAAAAAGTGAATGCAGTGAGCGATGGACAAAAGGGTCCTTCTCACATGAAAGTTACACCCAATTCTAAGACGAAAGGGTTTCTTTAGTAGAAGCAAGGGCTCTTGGTCGAACACTCATTTTACAAAGGAAAACCGCTGATCACAGCTGGAATGGAGTCTATTGTCTATAAGTTCAAATTAAGATGTTCAGAAGATCTCAGAGTTTTTCATGGTTTTGGTGCTGCCCTCTGTGGAGAAAAAGGTGAAGTTAAGTTTATTACGGGTAATTGTCCCAGTCTATTAGAATTGTTTGATGTTTGTCCGTTAAGTGTCGCCACCTGCCGCATATTTCACAAACGAAATGTCGAAACACTTTTTGAACTATTTCCGACAATAAATAAACATGAAAATCAGAGATATTGATAGGTTTCTTTTAGGATGTGAAAATACGCTTTAACCTTTTTTGAAGGCGAGAATTTAGTTTTATAAAAAGTTCAAAAACAAAGCATGATAGTGATCGATCTATATGGGTGGTTCCAGAGAGACAGTCTGGAAGTGCTTTCATAGATTGAAATCATTCCGTGCTGTTTTATTAATTTTTCTAAACAAATTTAAAAAAAAAACCTCTAAAATTTCAAAATTTACAAAGGAAAAGTTAAGCCCCTTTATCCCTCGTATAAAACAGCCAATGGGCCAGTGTGACAACAGCAAAAAGAAAAAAGGCTGAACTTTCATGCACATGTGTCTTCAAAGGAGTTGGGGTATAGGTGAAAAACGTTTATTTTTCTGTTATTTCTTAAGTATTAAAAAGGGCTATTTCCAGTTGTTACCAAATTTAACCATCATAATTACGCTTTATAAAGAATAACTACAACTCTTGAAAATAGCCATGATTAAATTTTCAAAGTACGTTTCGGTTTTTTAATGCGTTTTCGCAGGTTTTGAAAATATAACCGATGCAAATATTAATGATTTGAAAGAAAGCATTTTTTAGAATGAAAATTTACTTCTCAAAAGTCTAATACCAGGAAACCTTCAAAAGGGCGCCGCGTTGGATAGACCTTCGTTATCACGCTCATGCTTTCAACAAGATTCGAGCCGAAGTCCAGCAGCACAAAAATTACTTTCATAGCTATCTGTGCCACACAGACCGATGCGATACTCATACAATGTGTAGCATGTATTGTTACAGAGACAGAATTTTAGTTTGGTGTACTATGTGATTTGTATGAAAATCCATAATTTGAAAACATCCAGAATGCCAGAGAAAAGATTTAATTTTAAAAATGATAAGCACCCACCAATTAATATCGTCATTTCCATATTTATTTAGATTATTACTTACTAAAAATTTAAAAATAAAAATGCCTCATCAGACATACTTTGGTGTGTCATAACTTCGATTCATTGTCAAAATAATCAAACAAAAAAAAAAGTCAGATAATTTTAGTTGAAATCCATTAACACGAGAATTGTCCTTTGTACAGTCGTAGAAAAAAAAAAAAGTATACACCCCCTACTAACTCCTCAAAAAATTATCGTAGAAGAAAGTTACTGCGGTACCGAACGATTAAAAATAAAGTCTACTTTTAAATAATGTATATTAAATTTGCTTAGGGGGACATCTACATATTAAAACGAACCCAAACTTAATTATTTTTTCAATTGCAATACCCAATTTTAACAAGATATTTCAAATCTTCGGTTTCTTTCTTTCTAACCGATGGCCAGGCCCCTACCTGCCGGGTTGCCCCAGCTTAACGGGTTTAGTACCTGACATCTGGGCGAGTGACCGCCTAATCGCCGCGAAGCGGCAATAAACCTGGCATCGTTGCCTCGATCGTCATCCTATTGCAGCGCCTACTGCTCGTTTGTGTAAACTTTGTTTTGCCGGTTACTTAACGTTATATCCTGTCGTTTGGCACCTGCACATTGCTACTTAAGTTGGTCTCGTAATTTAGAACCTTGATCAGATGACGAGACTTTCACCTGGCAAGGCACCTCCAGAGGTATAATTCACAGGTAATTTGGAGGACTTTGCACCCACGACGGATTTTACATGCACCAGGTGCCATTAGCGTACATCACGGAATTTTAGCCGGCAGATAGCCTGGGTCCTGCGACCAATGGCTACGAGTATAATGCTCTACCAGCTTGGCCACCGCTGCCTGATCTAATTGGGATAGCTTGGAATTTTGGAAGCCTAATTGTTGATGCATACTTGTCAAATGAAAATTATTATTATTATTATTATTTTATTTATTTTTTATGGGGGCGGGAGTAGAGAAAACAATCAATGGGGCTCCGCAGATAGACAAATTGCACCAACTGTTAATTTTTTGGGCCGAATGGATAGGCAAACTTAACGTTGCAAGGGACATAAGACTACGTCTTTCTACCATACCCCACAGGGTAAAAACTGGCTCCCTGGGCTTTGACATTGGAGCGGGTCCGGTAGCTCCTGCAGAAAACGCATATATAAACAGAGGCGTTGTCCAAAAAAAAAAAAAAAAAAAAAGACAAAAAATAATACATAAAAAAAAATTATAAATAACAATAAAAAGATTTAACATTATTTACCTTCGGTCAAACAAATCTTCGGTTCAAACTACGCCTAGACACCTAATTTCAAGTCATTTGAATGATAAATTTTTGAATTATAAACATACAAAATTTAGTCCTTCCAATGTTAAATCACCTTTTTATATTTTTATTAATATCTCCTGAAATTATACTCCTAATGTGCTAATTATTTTGTAGCAATAATACTAAAATACCCAAACATAAATACGTTGAATTTGCAATTTTTATAGTTTTATGATATGAATTATGAAATTAATATTCGAAAAAATTATAAATTGCCACCTACAATTTTTTTGATGGATTTAGATTTATTAAGTCCTGCTTTATGGAAATCCAAAATTTCACATTTTTCTTCCAAGTAGTTTTCAAATTATGCTTAAAAAACGGCAAGATAATGGTTTAAGAGGCCGTCTATGATAGAAGTGACTAGATATTTTGGAATTTCTTCTACTATCCTGTAATCTAGCAGTCTTCAATGACTGCTTGAGTGGCGCTAAAGATGCCTCGATCAAGAAGAGGGCCCTCTCGGTCAAAAATCGAGTACGGAACTTCAGTTTGGATACAGCCCCTGAAATACGCTCGTTTTAAAATAATTAATTTCTCAAAAACTTATCGCACGAATTGCATAAAAATTTGTTTTGGGGCTGATTGAAGGGTGTAGATAATTTATGCTGTCAGAATTATGTACTGCTGTCGAAAAAAAAAACAAAGTTATAGTTCGTTTTAATACGTAGATGCCCCCCTAAGCAAATTTTACATATATCATTTAAAAGTAGACTTTATTACCAATCGTGTGGTATCAGTAACTTTCTTTTACGATAATTTTTTGCGGAGTTAGTAAGGGGTGTTTACTTTTTTTTCCCACGACTGTACATCCTTACAGCATAGAATGTTGCAAAAGCAATGTGTGAATCTTTTTTTTTAAAAGAAGCTATCAAAAATTAATGTAAAAGAAAGAAAGTCGAAAATAATCGGGAACAAAATACATTCTCATTTTGCGCCCTATAGCAAAGGGGCGGCCTGGGACGGCTACCTTCCTCTCCCTTTTCTATCTACGATGCTGATTCCAACAAACACGTTGCATATTTACTCGTAACGTAATCGGATATTTTAATGTGATTTTGAAAATCCCGATTTTGATTATAAACGGGTTAACTTTTTGACAAGTAAGTATCGTGAAACTTTTCTGGATAAAGCAATTATGAGTTTGAATGGAGTCTAGTATTCAAGAAACATCGTATATCAGAATATATTTACTGTAAATCCTTTGGAAATCAAAACAACACAATAAATACAGAAGATGGTCTAATTAAGGATTAATATACCAGAGCAAAACCAATTCTCTGACGTAAAATCGATTTTCCAAGATTTTATAACCTTAAAAAGTATAAAAGAAAGAGAGAAAGAGAGAGAGAGGGGCACACTGTTTGAGCAACCCCCTTATCTTCTCGGAATCATCAGGTCGGGATTTTCTCCGCCTGTTCAAAGATATACGTACACATCTTTTGGAACTATTATCATTAGTAAGGACCGTAAGAAATTATCTCCACAAATACGTTAAGGGGGCCTCAGGAGTCTTACATTTTCATTGAAGGCGCAATTTAGCATCATGTTGCATTTTACTTTATTTTTGATATAATAAGACACGAATGCATACAATTTACACTACTGACAGCTTAATGTATGTTTTCAGTGGCATAATATTTCAATATTCTGTAACTGATATTTTGCATTTTTTTTTAAATATTAAATTTTGATAAAAAAAAATTAAAATTATTTTTTAAGTCGCATCCCTTGATCGTAGCATTTCCCAAAAACGGATAAACACTTTATGTGAATCTTGGTATTTACATTCATTTTCATTCAACAGATAATCTATACTTCAAATTTAGTATTATAACTGCAATAGTTATTTAAAATTAGCATTTTTTAACAAACAAAAAAATTATTATTTTCAAAATTTTATAATTTATATTTAAATAAAAAAAAAATGTTTTAATTTCTTAAAAACGAAGTATACGTTCAAAGTACATTAGTTTTGCATCATTATAAATATTATTTGGGTCTCTAGAACCAATAGTGTTGCTACAGTCTTGCGGCACAGTGGATGCAACACAAAAAACAATTTAAAATTTCATATCAAAATTAGACATTAAAAAAAGTGACATTTCAGTTGTAGAATATTGTAGAGGTCTGCACGGGCCGAAATTTCCAGGCCCGAGACCGGCCCGTACAAAAATCAGTGAAAACAGGCCCGGCCCAACACAATTTCTACAAAAAAAAAAAAAAAAAAAAAAAATCCGTTTTTTCTCAACATACAATTACGATTCTTTTAATGAATACTACCTACATATTTATGGGAACATTTTGCAGTATATTTTACATTACTATGATGTTCGCAAAACAGAAAACACACAATAGTAAACATTAACGATTACTTATAGTGTTTTAGTCATCGTGTCTACAGACATTTCAAAATGGAAATAAGGATTCATTAAAAGATTAATGTAGTTCATCAGAATAAAGGATTAAAAACATGATAACTTTTGAAGCTGTATAATAAAAAGTAGATTTGTGAAAATATTTCTCTCACTTTTAAGGCTTTTCTCAAATCCAAAGGCGCTACATTTCGACACATTTATGAATTCTTTTCTTTTCGGAAACGCGTAAGATTGGCAGGTATTCTTATTCAGAAGCTATGTAAATGTCGTTTTTTTCATAGATAAAAGCAATATATCTTTCTGAAAATACTGTCAAAGTTAGAGTTTTGAATCGAATTTCCGGAAGCGATGGCACAGAAAAGGAGAAAAACGTACAGTCACGTGACAGGAATCTCTGTTATCTCTGTAAGTAATTTATCAAATATGGAAAAAGCTATTCGTTTCCAAATGCCTTCAATAGGCAGGCCTGTCAATTTTATGCATTTATAGTTAAAAAATTTGTCAGAAAATGTGTCTGAAAGCTTCGCATTGTTGAACAGTGAATATGAGAACCACCTTTATATTTCCAAAGATACTGTTAAGATAAGTTCATTACCACTATTAATACTACAAAGCACAATGACTGTTCTGCACATCCTGAGATCGATTAAGACCAATTCTGTCCCGGCACGGGTCTGTAGAAAAAAAATTAAACTCGGAATCAGACATCTTGCAACTGTACGATGCCGATCTCTACGATGGACATGTTACATTTCTGTATTGATGTTGTTAAACTCGCATCGGCTCGTGACGCACATTTATACTTCTCGAGAAAATCATATTCATTGAAAATGGCTCGTATTTTATCTGCTTCGCTTAAATTCTTATATCGGGCCTATAGACCCGATTAATTTTTTTGCCGGCCCGGCCCGTTTATTTTGTCTGTCGGCCCGACCCGTTGAAAAAATTGTCCTAATTCTGCCGGCCCAGCCCGGCCCGTTTGAAAATTCCACTTCATTCCGCCGGGCCGGGCCGGGTACGGGCCTCGGGCCAAGCCCGGGCCCGTGCAGACCTCTAGAATATTGACATCATTGTGCTGTACAGAAAAAATACTAATCTACTAGCGTTAAAAATTTTATGCATTTGTGTCTTATAGGCTATTTCAGGTAAAATTAAATGCGGTATGATGCTAAATTGCACCTTTAGGAGTGGTGCGGGGGCACCACTCGCACCACTCTTACTCCGGCCCTGCACATACACACACACACAGAAATCATGATTAGAATATTTTCCTTACGCTATACGTTCGGAAAGTTAATAAATAAGTGAAAGTGGGATACTTTGAAAGGTATCGAAAAATTAACCGGGAATACATTAAAACTAGCCTGATAACTACAATAGATAAGTTTAATAAAATTGACTACAGCCTATAACGTCAGAGAAAAACCTATTCTATCATGCAAAATCGATTTTACAAGTTTTTTATAACCTTAAACAAGATGAGAGAGACAGAGGAGGAACACGTTGTTTGAACCACCTCCTCATCTTCTCCGGATCTTCTCCGCCTATTCAAACGTATTGCACATCTTCCGGACTATCCTTTACTGTCAGGATGACACCGAGACGTAACTTCTCAAAATTTTACCCAATGAGCATCTAAGAGTTTCAACTCCTTCGTCTTCCTGGATCCAATGATGGGAATGTTTGGTGGATCAGCCTCCCGGATCGATGGTCGGCCGGGGCGTTTCCGGTAGATGCGGGATCCACCCATCCCCGGATCCGGGCGACAACGATGATTTGCGACGGCCGGCCGAAAGGGTAAAAATTGGGAAAACATGCCGTCCGGACACAGAGCAAGCGGACATCCAGAACTGACCACAGCTAAGTCCACTGCAGAATATAGAGAACGGGGAAGGTAATAATTTCTTTCTTGCTTTGATTTTATTTTTGTCAGAGTGTTGTAGGATAGCGTTTTTCAACTTTTCTTATTTCGCAGTACATATGAACCTATATTTAAATTTCCACTGAACACTTATATTACTTCGAAAAAAAAAAAGTTAAAGTTAAAAAGTGAATACTTTCTATATCATATTTAGTAATACAAACAAGATGTACCATAACGATATAAAAATAAGACAAAATAATTCTCCATAACTTGCAAAAAAGTGATAAAAACTTAAAAATCTTATTTATATTTAATAATTTTCTCTTTTATTAAAATTTAAGGGATTTGAACATAAACGTTAATTTAATTTAATTTAATTTTTTTTGTAAACGTTTTTTTATTCATATATATATCTTAAAATATAAATTTGTTTTAAAAATATTAAAACTCAATTTTTTAAATTTATAATTTAAAAAATAACCGTGTTTAAAATTTTATATATTTTCTGAAAAAAAGAAAAAAACTTTGTGCATACATTTTTCATTTTTGGGTACAGAAATGAATAAATACTAACTTTTATTCGAAATTTACATAAATACTTATTTAAAAAAAAAAAATCTAAAAGCAATTTCTAGAAACAATTTCTAAAAGCAATTTAAAGAATATATAACTGAAAAACATTATACGCAGTTTCATAACTTCATCTTTCATCGAAATTTAGATATATCGATTATCCAAATCAGTTATCTATTTATAACAAATCTTAAAACAAAACAAAACAAAACAACAACAAAAAAAATCTGGGATAAATACATTTAAATCCTGGAAGAATGCCCGGTAATCACAGACAGTACGACATACAAACTGCTGTATCTTTTGATTTAACACTTTCGAGCCTGAAAAACACTTTCGTTTGATTTAACACTTTCCTATTAATGGGACACACTGTAAAAAAAAAGGTCGAAATGCTTCTTTATCTATGAAAATATAATATAACCACGGACGAAAATGTACAATAACCTCTTCTGAGTTACCCGTGATTCCGAAAAGCTTTCTTTGTCTTTAGAAACCGCAGAAACCAATCTATTTCCGAGAATTAAAGAAATATATATATAAACTGAATTTATTTTACTGCCACCGATTTTTGGAAACATATAAAATCGACTCGGAAACGTTTCCAAAAATCAGTGGCAGAACAAGTAAAAATTAAATTTAAAAAATCAAAAAACCCGACAGCGTAAAAAGCGAACTAATGAATTATTTCTCATCAATGTAATTGTAAAACTATTTTTCATATTACTTACTTATTTTTTTTTTAATTTACTTGTATTGATGACTTTTAAGTTGTGTTTAATTGTTAGTTCCTATCTATAAACACTGTTTCGATGAGGCCTATAGATGTCTATGAAGTTTAGAGTTGCAGTAAGGCTAGAGATCCTACCTATACAACTTCCAGGTTGTGTAATATTTACGGCCGCCATTTTGAATTTATAAAAACAAAACCTAGCCTATAGCCATCGGACGGTTAAGACGAATCGATAGAGACCTCATTCATTAAAATCCATCCAGCCGTTGGGATGTTTCAAGAGTATAAAGAAATGCACATACACAGATACGCGTGAAACACATAACCCTTCTTGGCAGTCGGGTAAAAATAAACTTTCATTTTGTAAATGCTTCTTTAAGGCTCCTGTTCCTGCAGGTGAAGGCAATCGCGAGCTAACGCTAAACCTATGGGGAGGTTATTTTGTAATATCTCGTTTGCATTTCGTCATTTTTAAATATTTTATGGTTTATTTTTGCATTAGATAGCTGAGGTCCATCTCTACACCGCTCCTTTTTTACGTTTTCGATTTTGGTTGCAGATATTTTTAGAATGACGTTTTCATTTTCGGAGCCGGTTTCGAAAGTAATAGCAACTTTATACAAAATATCTGCAACCAAAATCGAAAAAGTAAAAAAGGAGCGGTGTAGAAATGGACCTCAGCTATACAATGAAAAAAAAAAACTGTCGAAAGGCAAACGAGATATTAGAAAATAACCTCCCCATAGGTTCAGCATTAGCTCGCGAGTGTCTTCGCCTGCAGGGACAGGAGCCTTAAGGCTGCTAGTTACTCAGCTTCCGAATTCCCCTGACTAAAGCTAAGTCTATAGGGATGGGATGCATTCGTATATTTAAAATATCTCCTAAGAAAATTAAATTTTTAATTGTTTTTTTCTGTGTACTCTTCTTAAAGGATTTCTCTTTTTTTCCTAGTTGTCAAAATATTTCTAAAATCTATGCTTAATTTGATATTTCATGTGTTAAAAGCTGACGAATTGCGAGTAAAATTTTAACACTTCATATAAAGTTAAGTATATATTTTAGAAATATGTTGAGAACTAACAAGGAAGGTCTCTATACGGACATATTCCGGAAAATCTGGAAAAATTATAGAATGTTCAACTCATAAAGATAGATATGGTATCTTAAGTAAATATTAACACCATTTGCAATGAGAGATAGCACACGTAAATATTTAGCATTTAATAAGCATTTCACAAACAATCACATCACTTACAAGACGTCACATGACACAAGAGAGTAGAACAGAACTCTGATATTTATTTACCCTGAATTAAGGGAGAGAAATTTTAGTGCTGCCATCTAGACTTTATAAATGGAAACATAAAACATGACAATAGATATGTTTATAAAAAATATTCGGCGGAAATTCGATAGAGCGTCCGTAAAAAAAATGATGAAAATTTCGATATTTGGCGATTTATCACCGGTTAGCGATGGAATAAAATTTCAAAAAATACTTTTTTATGCCAAATACCCTTAAAATAAAAATGTTTCATATTGAACTTGCTTAAATAAATTTAATGTAAATAACTTTAGTTTTGTCAGTTTTAGTTTGATTTAACTATATTTCTGTCATATATATATATATATATATATATAATTATATACATGACTTATATAATTATAAGTTATAATTAATAAGTTATATAATTATAAGTTATTATATATATATATATATATATATATATATATATATATATAATGAAAGTTAACTGTCCAATTTTATGAATTAAACAAAATTTAAATTAATTGAAATTGTTTCAATCTCAAAATTAAGTCCAGTTGAGCGCTGTCGATTCAATTTTGTTACTATGGAAACAACGACTTCTTTGATATTGAAATGAATAACTGAAGCATTCTTCCTTTTGCCTTTATTTTGGAATACACTTAAATATATAAAAATATATTTTATGCATGAAATTGTTTTTAAAGTAATAAAATTAAATAACAAGCAACATAAATATGTAATAAAAAATGTATTTTTGAAATTCTCTCCTTGGTTAAGTTTAAATTCATTAAATACTATTTACATGCATTCTTAAAATAAATTAACAAGCAATTTTCAGGTGCATTAAAATCGTTTGCTTTTGGCGAGTTAAAGTACTGCTTGTCAAATCGCGTGACGCTTCCGTCTTTTCGGGCCAAATACTCGAAAGTATTTTATTTTTAAGTGACTTTCACTGTAATTCCGCCACTAAATTTGACTGATCCTTTATTACATACATAAGTAGTTTAATTAGTATTTTTTTCAAAATATTCTGAGTATGCCCAGTAAGGAGACCTTCCTTGTAAGGAAAAAAAGAGACATCCTGAGACATACATAGACAACGACACAAATATAGAAAAAAGATGTTAAACATATCAATTTCCTGTGGAGATATTTTAAATATACGAATGCATCAAACGCACATAGACTTATCATTATTGAGGAGAATTCGGAAGCTGAGTGACTAGTAGCCTTAAGGCTCCGCTGCACTGAAACTTCTCTATCACGAAATCCCATATTAGCCAACTGGAAAACCTTGAAGCGTGATTACTCCTTACCAAATATAATTATTAAAGTACCATTTTCACCACCAGAAACTAGACGTCAGATGCCGATGATGTGCTTCTTTAAAAATTGTCTGTATAAATTTTAAGTATTTTTAAGAAGATGATAAAATTTAATCAAATGGAAATTTCAAATTTTAAAGTGATGTTTTATATACATAAAATTTATGGAAATAATTTAAAAAAACGCACATAATTAGCATCTGACTTTTCCTTTCTGATGGTAAAAACAGTATTTTAATAATTTTATTAAGTAATGAGTAATCGTGCTTCAAAACTTTCCCATAGGCTAACATGGGACTTCGCAATCGTGATATTTCAGTGCATCGGAGCCTTAGAGGCTACTTGGAATAGTCTGGCATCTCCTTTGCGAAATGGCACTAAGTAGTTTTGAGAATTTTCTCCTGTAACTGCAATGGTGGATGGTGAACTAAAAGTTCTTTTAATAATAGAATTTCACAGCTGCTAAATCTGAGCCGCTTCGACCGCTATTCTCTGGTGCTTTTTTCGGAAATTTTGACGGGTAACGAAAGATGGCATTTTCTCATTTCAACTGGTTCCCAGATAATACGTTCTCAGATGCTAAAAGTCTGAGAAAATCTCTAATTATGAAGGAATTCACGTTCGATAGCTTAGACAACAAGGCTAAGAACATTTTGTTGGAGTATTATCGGACCGCTTACAAATATGTGGGACTTGACATGGATGTATTAAATCGTCGAATAAAGCTTAATACTGACTCCAATAAATCAAATGATCTGACTGCCAATAAGGTCATGTTAACCAACCGACTAAAGGCTCTGGAGGATAAATTAGAAGCAAACATGAGGGCGAGTGGATCTTCACTGTTTACTGAATTTCCTGTTGATCCCCCCTCCCCCCAACCGAAAACTCGCGGTAATATTAGTTCTGGGAGAAATTTTTTGAAGCATCTCGTTTGTATTTTAATATTTTAAAATTATTTTCTTTGTATTGAGGTCGATCTCTACAAAAGCTGTTTTTAACTTTTTCGATTTTGTTTGCAGGTTTGTTTTTTTAAAAATTGGGATACTTTTACTTTTGAAGCGGATATTTTCACCTTCGGTACCGATTTTGAAAGTGAAAGTATCATAATAAAAAAAACCTGTAAACAAAATCGAAGTAAAAAACGGTCTTTGTAGAGATCAACCTCAACTATCCAATGAAAAAAAAAAAAAAAGGTCATTTAAAAATAAGTGAAAATGCAAACCAGATACTTCAAAAAAATTTCCGATAGGGTTAACATTAGCGAGCAGGTGTTTTCGCGTGAGTGAAGTAGCCCCTTAATTCTCGGAAATATATTCGTTTCTGAGATTTCAAAAGATAAAGAGCGCTCTTCGGAATCGTGGATAACTTGGAAGAGGCTGTTGTAAATTTTTATTCAAAGTTATGTTTTCTATATTAAGAAACATTTCTCTCTCTTTTTTTTTTCGGTGCACAGACAGTACAACATACAAAACGTTGTATCTTTTGATTTAACCAGTTCGAGTCCGGCGTTCTATTAAGGGGAAATGTCCTTTCATGGGGTATTGTTTTGTCCTAACAATTGTATTTATTATTATCTATCTATGTAGTAATGATAGTGTATATGCCTATAGATTTATTATTATGACTTCATTTATTATTCTCCAGTAATAATAATAATGATAATATTAAAAGTTTACTTAATTCTGTTTACACCGTTAGCGATTCTTTTCATTTCAAAAATATGTTTCACTTTTAAAATTAAAAAATAGGCACTACTTTTTCGAAAAAATAATCTTACTGTATGTATAAAACGCAAATGGGAATTTCGTCCCATTTCGTTGCATTGCTATAGTTGAATAATTTTCCAGTAAAGATTTTAGTATATAAAATTTCATTCTACGTTGCTTAGTTATAGAATTGTGGGGGAAAGTTCTGTAATAAGATGAACCCGATTATGAAAGATTAGCCTTGTAAAAAGATTTTGCTGGTTGTATTTTGATATAACTTATTGGATAACTTTCAGGAAAGGTTTTAGTATATAACATATTGGTTTATGTTGTTATAGAATTATGGGGGGGGGGGGGAGAGAGTTTTATAATCAGGTGAACCCGATTATGAAAAATAAGCTTTTTAAAAAGTTTTGCTGGACAAACTTTGATAGGACTTGCATTATTAGTTAGATAATTTTTCAGGGACGTGTTTAGTATATTGTGTACGTTCCATTGTTTTTTACCAAATCCTACTGCAAATGATCAATTAAAAGAGCTGGTCCTTAACAGTTCAACTTTTATCTCACAGGTTTGAAAATATAATAGCGCAATGGCGTTCATATCGTTTTCAGCAAAGTGGAAAGATATTCCCAGACAAATGTCCATATTGCTTTAAAACACAAGGTGAAGATCAAAGATATATTTCGTTTGATTCAAGTTTTGTGTGGAGAAACTGACTAGCGTCGCGAGCAAAGTCTGCTAGTTTGTGATAAAACATAAAAAGTACTAGAAAGTTGTTATGGCTGTTTAATCTGGTTGAATATGGCACTTTCCAAAAGTCTTCCAAAATTCTTCCTTAGCTTATTCCCATATGAATAGTATGGTCTGTTTAACAGTCGTGTGTAGCGTCCTCAGATCTGACGAAATCATATGTATAGAAAGCAAAATAACTGCATTTGTTAACTTCAGTAAGCCTAAACTTTTGTGATTTGGAGAGCTACTTATAATTTTAATAATAGAAAATAATTTTTTTTTTTCAAAAATTAAAACAAAATCAGGACTCGAAAGGGTTAATCATTGTATTTGAATATACAAAAATCAAAATCAAAATTGTAATTTTTCTCATTAAAAAGGTGCTAAAGATACATAAAATAGGTTTTAAAGCCTAAAAACCGTTGAAGATGTTAAAAAGTCGACACCCAAGTGCTTTCGACTGATTCAACCAGTCATCATCAGGGGAAAAAGAAAATTTAAGGTGTGATTATTCATAGATGACCGTTGGTTTAATAGCTGGAGACTGGGCTCTGTAAACGAACTATAAATTCTACACATTTTGTTTTGAATACTTATAACGTCATGGTAAACCTCAATGACGTATATCAATTACAAAGCAATCGAGTACATGCGAGTTAGAAAGCGGTTATATGGCCATACAAACCAAATTCATATGAACATTCTTCAACTTTGTTGGAAAGTGTAAAAAATACGAATGCATGCCATGCTAATATACGTTTAACAAGGGTGATTTAAGGTAATGTTTTTTATATGCCGCTGACCAGACCACGGGACGAAATTCGCCTGATCGCTGCCAGTGATCACACCTGACAAGTATTTGTGTCGATATTGTTGGACTGCTCTTTAGTGGTTTACTTTAGTTTTCTGTGTTTGCCGGTTCTTAGTTGCTATTTAATTTTGTTAATTTGGTTAAAAAAATAAAACTAGAAAACAGGAATTCTGTTTTTTCAGAATTTAGTGTTGCCCCCGATTAAAAAAAAATATATATATATGTATATAAATATAAATAATACAAAATATATTTCAGTTTTAAGACTTAAAACACACGCTTTTATTTTATATAAAATGACTTCATTCGCATCCTTTGAAGAATTCCTCATTTACCATCCAGTCTTAAACAACATCTACAGTAAAGTATTCATATGACTTCATGTATCGCTCAATAATACACAAATCCAAAAGAAAAAAAGAAAAAAAACCAAAAAACAGATGTCACTCAAGAAACTCGACAAAAAAAATCGACTATTTAATGATTTATATGCCTTCATTTGTTTGTAATATAGATAATTAAATTAGATATAGTTTATAATAGCTCCATATTTTATCAGAAATCATTCCTTTATATTTTTTCAAAATAGCACGTATTTTAATTACATTTTTTTTTCAGTAGTTGTGGGAAAATGGCAACAAAAAGATATAATTACTATTTTCCAATTATTTTTTTCTTTACTTTCTACAGAAATGGAGTATTTGAGTTGCCAAACTTAAGCAAATGGCGCTAAAAACTACAAAAAAATTAATGTCTCAAAAGTAAATTGCGATGGAGTTTTTAAACAAACTGCATTAAAAAGTACTTTCTTTTTCCAATACGACGGTATAAAATTTGAAAACGTGCGATGCTTAGAAGCTAAAAAAAATTGCAGTAGAGTATTTAGTAGTATAATGATACAACTGCTTTGTTTTACGTCTGTCTTATACAACGGAACGTTATTTTTTGGAGACGACACGTTATTAGCTGGGAGAAAGAAATAGCATATCGGGTGCTAATAAATAAAATGAATAAATAAAATAAAGGGGCGGGGAGGAGACCTATATTTGACTGACCTTAAGGGGTAGGATACCTTTAAACATTGAAAATTTTCGGATTTTTTTAGATACATATTTTGATTCCGTGACCATTTCTGAACAATATGCAAAAAACCGCATTAAAAAATTCCCATTAGTTTACTAATTATGGCTGTTTTATTACGACTGCATAGGATAATTAAACTTTGAATTGCATTTTTTTCAAAACGATGAATTTGATACTGCGCGCAGTGTTACTAAAAAACTATGCATGCCAATCAAAAGAAATTTTTGCCAAATATTCATTTCTGTATTATCTACAACTTAAAACCAGAAAAAGGGGTAAGATTTTTTTTTTTTAGGTAGCTTTCATTACAAAAAGTCCTTCCGGCCAGTGCCGGGAGGAAGAGGTAGCTTTCATATTCCTTATTTTTAAAAAGCAAGCTTGTATTATTCAAACACACGAAGCTCAATTTAGTGGGAACCGAATATAGGAGATTCAATACTAATTTTTATCAATACTAAATCATTATGAATGAGAATTTCGCAAAATTAGTCAGCTTTATCCAAGCTGCTTTTATTTAAAGTAACTTATATTTGGCTGCCAAATTCGGCGATTTCTTAAAAGGCCTGCCATTTTAAGACAACATGGTGGATGAGGCTAACCAGTGAACTTGGTCGAGACCTTAGTAATTGCTGTGCACATGCTCACTCACATCGGAATCGATTGATATATACGAGTGCTTTCGTAGGCAAAAAAATCAGATTTTTCAAAATGTCACGCACATTAGATATTGAAATTGCTATATCTGAGCCATTTTTTAAGGTAAAGACAAACAAAAAATGCTCCTGCATCCTTATATCAAGGTCAAATAAGAAAGAAACTTTTTTCAATTTCTAATTTTTTTGCACCTCACTTAAAATATAATTCTTTTTTATTTAATGGCCGCCATTTTGAAACAAGATGGCTGATGAAGCTGGCCAGCGAACTTGGTCGAGATATTGATGTATACTATCCACATGCCTTCTTACATCGAAATAGGCGAATACGTGTGTTATCGCGTGACAAATACAAGATTTAGCCATGCTAGAAATTCAAAGTGCTATAATTCAACCATTTTTTAAGATATAAACAAAAGAACAAATTTTCAGAAACAAAAACTGCTCCGGAATCTTTGCATCAAGGCCAAACACATAAAAAAAACTTTTTCATTTTCCAATTTTTTAATACCTCATTTTAAATTTTAAATTTAATTTTTTTTTAAATGGCAACCCTTTTGAAACAAGATGGCGAATGAAGCTGGCCAACGAACTCGATCAAGACATTGGCATGTACTATGTATACAGACCAAGTTACATCCAAATCGGTTCATAAATACGCCTGATATCGCGTGACAAAAATCGGGTCGTTTTAAAATGTCAGCCACAATAGAAATTCAAAATGCTATAACTCAGCCATTTTTTTAGATATAGACGAAACAAAAACTGTTCCGGAATCTTTGTATTAAGGTCAAATACATACGAAAAAAATCTTTTCCATTTTCCAATTTTTTGGTATCTCATTTTAAATTTTAAATTTTTAAAAATTTTTTAAATGGCCGCCATTTTGAAACAAGATGGCGGATGATGATGGACAACGAACTCGGTCGAGATATTTGTATGTACTATGTACACACCAAGGTACATTCAAATCGGTTCATAAATACGCCCGTTATCACGTGACAAAAATCAGGACGTTTCAAAATGTCAGCCTCGCTAGAAATTCAAAATGTTATAACTCAGCCATTTTTTAAGATATAGACGAAACAAAAACTGCTCGCGAATCTTTTTATCAAGGTCAAACACATAAGAAAAAAATATTTTTTCAATTTTCAATTTTTTGGTACCACATTTCAAATTTAAATTTTTCTTAAAAATTTAAATGGCCGCCATTTTTAAACAAGACGGCGGATGAAGCTGGCCAACGAACTCGGTCGAGACATTGGTATGTACTATGTATAAACGAAGTTACATCCAAATCGGTTCATAAATACGCCTTTTATCGCGTGACAAAATTCAGGACGTTTCAAAATGTCAGCCACGCTAGAAATTCAAAAGTCCTTCCGGCCAGTGCCGGGAGGAAGAGGTAGCTTTCAAATTGCTTATTTAAAAAAAAAGCCAACTTATATTATTCAAACACACGAAGCTCAATTTAGTGGAAACCGAATATAGGCGATTCAATACTAATTTTTATTAATACTAAATCATTATGAATGAGAATTTCGCGAAATTAGTCAGCTTTATCCAAGCTGCTTTTATTTAAAGTAACTTATATTTGGCTGAGATGTTGATGTATACTATCCACATGCCTTCTTGCATGGAAATAGACGAATACGTGTGTTATCGCGTGACAAATACAAGATCGTTTCAAAATGTTAGCCATGCTAGAAATTCAAAGTGCTATAATTCAACCATTTTTTAAGATATAAACAAAACAACAAATTTTCAGAAACAAAAACTGCTCCGGAATCTTTGTATCAAGGGCAAACACATAAAAAAGTCTTTTTCATTTCCCAATTTTTTAATACCTCATTTTAAATTTTAAATTTTAAATTTAATTTTTTTTAAAGGGCAACCCTTTTGAAACAAGATGGCGAATGAAGCTGGTCAATGAACTCGGTCGAGACATTGGTATGTACTATGTACAGACCAAGTTACATCCAACTCGGTTCATAAATACGCCTGTTATCACGTGACAAATATCAGGACGTTTCAAAATGTCAGCCACGCTAGAAATTCAAAATGCTATAACTCAGCCATTTTTTAAGATATAGACGAAATAAAAACTGCTCGCGAATCTTTTTATCAAGGTCAAACACATAAGAAAAAAATATTTTTTCAATTTTCAATTTTTTGGTACCACATTTCAAATTTAAATTTTTCTTAAAAATTTAAATGGCCGCCATTTTTAAACAAGACGGCGGATGAAGCTGGCCAACGAACTCGGTCGAGACATTGGTATGTACTATGTACAAACGAAGTTACATCCAAATCGGTTCATAAATACGCCTTTTATTGCGTGACAAATTTCAGGACGTTTCAAAATGTCAGCCACGCTAGAAATTCAAAATGCTATAACTCAGCCATTTTTTAAGATATAGACGAAACAAAAACTGTTCCAGAATCTTTGTATAAAGGTCAAATACATAAGAAAAAAATATTTTTCCATTTTCAATTCTTTGGTGCCACATTTCAAATTTAAAATTTTTAAAAAAATTTTAAATGGCCGCCATTTGAAACAAAATGGCGGATGAAGCTGGCCAACGAACTTGGTCGAGACATTGGTATGTACTACGTACATACCGAATTACATCCAAATAGGTTCATAAATTCGAGAGTTACAGTATGACAAATGTCAGATATATATATATATATATATATATATATATATATATAAACTTTTGAACGGAGGGTGGTTTCGGGGTCTGGGGGTCATGATCGATGTAAATATACCAAAATTTTTTGAAATCGCTTTCCTCCGAACGGCTGCAATAGGTAACTTTTTGTAATGAAAGCTACCTAAAATGCTATAACTGAGCCATTTTTTTAAGATATAGACGAAACAAAAACTGCTCCGGAATCTTTGTATAAAGGTCAAATACACAAGAAAAAAATATTTTTCCATTTTCAATTTTTTGGTACCACATTTCAAGTTTAAAATTTTTTAAAACTTTTAATTGGCCGCCATTTTGAAACAAAATGGCGGATGAAGCTGGCCAACGAACTCGGTCGAGACATTGGTATGTACTATGTACATACCGAATTACATCCAAATCGGTTCATAAATACGAGAGTTACAGTGTGACAAAGGTCAGATATATATATATATATATATATACATATACAGGGTGATTCATAAAAGATGGGCAGAACTTTAAGGGGTTATAGTACACTTAAAGACAAATAATATTAAATAGGAGACTAAGGGTCCCAGACGTATTCCCAAGGAGATAGGGGGCATTAAAGTTTAGGGTCCGAAATTTCAAATGATTATAAAACATGGAAAAATTGGTCGATTCGTTTGCGGTTTTTGCAAAAAATTTTCTTTATGCCAGTATTTTCTTGAAATAAAATTTTAAAGTTCAATTTCAAAAAATGCCGATAGGGGGCGCTCTAGACTTTGGAGTAACAAACAACTATTTTTTAACGTTATTTTTTGTATTTCTTTAAATGATTTCGAAAGCTTAGACTTAAACTTAAATTTTGATCTAAAAATCTGAGTCCTAACGAGTAGTTAAGTAGCATAAACTGAAATTTGAAATTTGAAACCCTTCTCCCCCCCAGAACAAAAATCAGTTATTCCCGATCTTTGTGTCGTAGATTAGGCTCTAACTACTGCCGCGTTTTGCTAAAATTATTCTTTATGCCAGTATTTTCTTGAAAATAAATTTTAAAGAAAATTTTCAAAAAATTCCGATAGAGGGCGCTTTAGACTTTGTAGTAACGAACAACTATTTTATACCGTTATTTTTTGTGTCTCATTAAATGCTTTCTAAAGCTTAGACTTAAATTTTCAGCCCAAAATCTGAATCGTTAGACGTGGTTAAGTTTCTGGGGAGAGGGGTTTGAAATTTCTACTCCTGAGCACAGTTCAGTTTACCATGTCCACACATTGTGTGCTGTGATACGAGGTAAAAAGACACAAATTAGGATTATGTTACCAAAGCATATTTATTAACATGTAATTACAATAAATGTTCAAAATTGTGACCACCAGAGGTTATGCACGCAGAACAACGGCGAAGAATGGAACGGCGAACATTCGCGAAAACATCAGGCTTTTCGAGCACTTCCCCTACAGCGGCGGAAAGTCTGGCGACCAGTTCCTCGGGGGATTCAATGGGTGTCTCATACATAAGAGCCTTCAATCGTCCCCAAAAAAAGAAATCGAGGGTGAAAGATCTGGCGAGCGAGCAGGCCAAGCAACAGGACCACCTCGACCAATCCATCTGTTCGGAAATGTGATGTCCAGATAGTTGCGGACGTCTCGTACGTAATGGGCTGGCGCTCCATCGTGCTGGAACCACATGACCCGCCGGATGCGTGGAGGAACAACGTTTAACAGGTCTGGCAGCACATGTTGCAGAAATGTGAGGAATGTTTTACCGTTGAGGCGTTCAGGAAGAAGGTACGGTCCGATTAGGTGGTCTCCGAGGATTCCTGCCCAAACATTGATGGAAAAGCGTCTCTGATGAGAATGTGGATACGTAGCATGTGGATTGACATCCGCCCATACATGTGCATTGTGTGTGTTAAATGTACCTTCACGTGTGAAGGTACATTCATCGGTGAAAAGCACAGTTCGTCCAAAATGTGGATTTAGCGCGTTCTGCTGCAGAAACCAGCGGGCGAATTCAATACGATTTGGATAATCCCCTGGAGACAGTTTCTGGACTCGTTGCACATGAAACGGGAGCAAATGTTCATCCTTCAGTACCCTCCAAGTCATGGACTGTGAGGTATCCACCTGCCTAGCCACTGTTCGTGTACTTGTACTTGGCTGCGCCGCTCCTACATCCAGAATGGCTTCTGCAACAACTACTGATTCGTCCTTTTTTGCACGACCTGCATTCGACCGGGAAGTGAGAAATGATCCCGTCTCACACAACTGTCTGTGCAAGCGCTCGAAAGTTTTGCTGTTAGGCAACCGCCTGTTGGGAAATCGCTCTCCGTACATTCGTTGTGCCTCTGCACCATTTCCATCTGCCGCTCCGTAAATTAAATGCATCTCAGCCTTTTCCTTATTCGTGAAGGGCACCATCTTCCGATTCATTACTACAGCGACTTACACTTGACTCACCGTTCAGTGGTTTTTATGCCTGAATCGTGTCGAAATTTTGTATACGTGTTCTTCTTCTTCCCCATTTGACATTTGCATACTTTCTGTTTCCTTCTTCACCCGGTGACTAGCGTCAGGAATGGAGCTTTAACGTTTGCATGAGCGACGTTTCCAACTGTGCCAGTGCCTTTATGAGTGAATTCCGACTATGCAGTCCTTGACGAAAGTTGTATTTTTGCCTCGTATCACAGCACAGAATCGTTGGGCATGGTTAAGTAGTGCAAACTGAACTATGTTCAGAAGTTGAAATTTGAACCCCCTCCCCTCGCTACTGAACCACGCTCAGCGATTCAGATTTTGAGCTGAAAATTTAAGTTTAAGTCTAAGCTTTAGAAAGCATTTAATGAGACACAAAAAATAACGGTATAAAATAGTTGTTCGTTACTCCAAAGTCTAAAGTGCCCTCTATCGGAATTTTTTGAAAATTTTCCTTAAAATTTATTTTTAAGAAAATACTGACATAAAGAATAATTTTAGCAAAACGCGGCAGTAGTTAGAGCCTAATCTACGACACAAAGATCGGGAATAACTGATTTTTGTTCTGGGGGGAGAAGGGTTTCAAATTTCAAATTTCAGTTTATGCTACTTAACTACTCGTTAGGACTCAGATTTTTAGATCAAAATTTAAGTTTAAGTCTAAGCTTTCGAAATCATTTAAAGAAATACAAAAAATAACGTTAAAAAATAGTTGTTTGTTACTCCAAAGTCTAAAGCGCCCCCTATCGGCATTTTTTGAAATTGAACTTTAAAATTTTATTTCAAGAAAATACTAGCATAAAGAAAATTTTTTGCAAAAACCGCAAACGAATCGACCAATTTTTCCTTGTTTTATAATCATTTGAAATTTCGGACCCTAAACTTTAATGCCCCCTATCTCCTTGGGAATACGTCTGGGACCCTTAGTCTCCTATTTAATATTATTTGTCTTTAAGTGTACTATAACCCCTTAAAGTTATGCCCATCTTTTATGAATCACCCTGTATATATAACCATATTTGTATATTTGTATAAGATTTAATTTGTTTCAATTTTTAATTGTTTTTATGGTTGTGGATTTCACATTGTTTAATTTTTTACATCGTTGTTTGATATTCTCTGGTGCTTAGTCGGTCGGGTGCATAATGGAATTCAATATTTGCTTATTGCTGAATTTCGTTACAGAAATCGACTTTGTTTTTTGCTTATAAATGTATTTTATGTGCCCGTGATCAAGTGAAATACCTTATAAGCTTCGGCTTCATTCATCCATTTTATCTCTTGTCTGTTTGTGTTACGGCTTTTTTTTTGGTTCAACATTATTTAGCTGGATTTATTATCTATTGTCTTTAATCAGACTTTATAAAAAAATAGTTTTTTTTTTTTTTCTCTCATCTGTTTCATATCGATTTATTGCCAGTAACATGCTAGTGAATTAGTTGCAATTAATAAAACTCTGTATTACTAGTTACATGTTCCTTCTCTATTCTGTTAAGTGTCTGAGTTATTAATATTTGCTTTAGTATAAATTTAATTTCAATTATTGGAAATCGATGACGATTTGTTATATATTATGGTTTTACATATATATATATATATATATATATATATATATATATATATATATATATATATATATATATATATATATATATATATGTATATATATATATAGGTCAATTTTGAACGGAGGGGGGTTTCGGGGTCTGGGGGTCATGATCGATCAAAATATACCAAAATTTTTTGAAATCGCTTTCCTCCGAACGGCTGCAATAGGTAGCTTTTTGTAATGAAAGCTACCTAAAAGCTACCTATTGCAGCCGTTCGGAGGAAAGCGATTTCAAAAAATTTTGGTATATTTTCATCGATCATGACCCCCAGACCCCGAAACCACCCTCCGTTCAAAAGTTGATATATATATATATATATATATCAGATATATCAGATATATATATATATATATGATATTTGTCACACTGTAACTCTCGTATTTATGAACCGATTTGGATGAAATTCGTGTATACATAGTACATACTAATGTCTCGTCCGAGTTCGTTGGCCAGCTTCATCCGCCATCTTGTTTCAAAATGGCGACCATTTAAAATTTTCTTAAAAATTTAAAATTTGAAATGTGGTACCAAAAAATTGAAAATTAAAAAAATATTTTTTCTTATGTGTTTCACCTTGATACAAAGATTCCGGAGCAGTTTTTGATTCGTTTATATCTAGAAAAATGGCTGAGTTATAGCACTTTGAATTTCTAGCGTGGCTGACATTTTGAAACGACCTGATTTTTGTCACGCGATAATAGGCGTATTTATGAACCAATTTTGATGTAACTTGGTGCATACATAGTGCATACGAATGTCTCGACCGAATTCGTTGGCCAGCTTCATCCGCCATCTTGTTTCAAAATGGCGGCCATTTAAATTTTTAAAAAAATTTTTAAATTTGAAATGTGTTTAAAAAAATTGAAAATTAAAAAAAATTTTTTTTATGTGTTTGACCTTGATACAAAGATTCCGGAGCAGTTTTTGTTTTGTTTATATCTTAAAAAATGGCTGAGTTATAGCACTTTGAATTTCTAGAGTGGTTGACATTTTGAAACTGTTGGCCTTTGAAAAAGTCGCCTCTGCTCTGCCCAGTAAGTTACGCGCGCTAATACTTAGATAAATAAATAAATATTATTTTGTTTCTGGCCATGAAAATACATTTAAATATAATAATAATATAGGTAATTTCTTACCTTTATCTTTCTTCAGCAGCAGCAATCCTCATATCGCAGCTTGACACACATTTTAAATGCGGTGGGCACGAGTTATCCATATTGCACAAAATCCTATAGTGTACAAATAGAAAAGCGGATGTTTAAAATTTTATCTTATTTATAAATGATTCCACTCTTGACACCTTTTCTTTGGTTTAAGAAATTATATTAGTAAAACTAACTTTACATTTTCAGTTAACAATTTACATATCATAGGCGTAACCAGGCGGGGGGGGGGGTGCCCTGGGTGCCCGGGCACCCCCCCCCCCCCCCCGCTTGCGCAGGCTCAAGCACAATTATTAAAAAAATCGAAATCTACAAAAGAAAAAAAGAAGTGAAAGCAGATGTTTAGTTAATTTTCTGAACTAAACTAATTTGCTAAACTAACAGCCTAAGTTTTGAAATGTGATAAAAAAAAAGAAACCCACGTTCTTTTTTTTCCTTTCTTTTTTTAAGAAAATTATGTTGTTTATCTTTTTTTAAACTAGAATATTTACAAGAATCTGTATTACTCATAGTATGTGAAAAAGGTGGCTTGATAATCCCACTTTGACGTCTTTTGTTTGGGGGGGATTTTTTGTAACACCGTTCTTTCTATTTCATGTTTCTGCAATTTCATGAGAAATTAAGGATTAAGGCTGTTCTCAACTGCTCTGCTCAACAAGCGCAAAACGTTCTGACACATTTACAAATTCATTTTTTAACAGAAAGATGTAAAATTGGAAAGCCTGACCAGGGAAGCGATTTGGAATGGAACTATGTTTTCCATTTTTTGATCAATCAATTATGTATTGAGTTAAAAGCTATTTGGATCATTGACAAGCACGTTTTTTGCCCTTTCTTGATTGCTCTTTCGCCTTTCGCGCGGCAATTCGGTTCAAAACGCCCACTTTGACACTATTTTCTGAAAGATCTATTTATTGCGGTTGCAAATAAACAAAAAAAAAACAGCTCGATGACATAGTTTCTGAACAATAACACCAGCTAGATTCATGCATTTCCGAACAAAAATAAATTAAAACTTGTGTCACAAAGTTGCCCTTTTGGATTTGAGAACAGCCTTAACGCAAGTTCTTGACAAGGATAGAAACTTTTGTCTCTTTGCTTTCGTAGTTTAAAATCTACAAAGAAGCAAAAAAAATTGAAAGAAAATGCAGATGTAAAACGATATTCTAAATTGCGATTAGGCAGGGGAAATAGGAGGGAGTGTACAGACCCTGCCTCCTTTGAAAATGAAAAATAATAGCACAGAAAATTCAAATTAATCTGGAGGTTGGTTGGTTGGTTCAATTTCGTGTTTTGCGGCCATTTTTTGATATTCGTAAAAGGAATATGGTTGCAGTCTTTCAAGTCAATATAGTAATTTTTTTCCTCTGAAAATTTTATACAATTTTTAAAGTTTCTTCTCGTTTCGCGGCATTCTTTTGAAAGTAAGAAAAGGGAACCCGGTTTCAATCTTTCAGCCCAGTACAGTGAATTTTGACCAAATTCGCGATTTAATTCTGCGATCATTTCATGATATTTACAATTTTTTCCCGAAATCGTTTGACGAAATTCACGTCTTTCTACGCGATTTTTGCCGAAATCCGCACTTTTCACCACTAACCTTTGACAAAATTCGTATTTTTTACTGCGATCCTTTGACGAAATTCGCATTTTTTACCGCGATATTTTGACGAAATTGGCATTTCTTTAGCACGATCCTTTGATGAAATTCGCGTTCTCTTTCTACGATCTTTTGACGAAATTCGTTTTTCCTTTCTGCGATCCTTTGACGAAATTCTCGCTTTTACCGCGATCCTTTGATGAAATTTATTTTCTGTTGCGACCGATTGACGAAACTTATTTTTTTACAGGGGTCATTTGTCGAAATTCGCGGTAGTTTTGCGCGACCGATCGAGAAAATTCTCGATGTCTTTCCGTACCAATTAACAAAATTCTTTAAGTAAAGAAATCGCCTCAAAGCACGAAAACCACCGCTAAAAATCACATTAAAAATTCGGAAAAGATTAAAAAACTACAGGGAACGAAATTAACTAATTGGGTAAAAGATTTAAACCGGATTCCTTTTAAGAATCTAAAAAAAAAATCACCACGAAATTAAAAAAAAAAAAAATCCCCTCTAAAAATAACATTAAAAAATTGTTAAAAATTGAAAAATCGCTGTAAGAATCGCGAAAACACTTTATTAAAAAGAAGACAAAGTTTATACTGGATAAAAGATTGAAATCGGATTCTTTTTTACTAATTTGAAAAAAAAAAAAAATGCCGCAAAATGCGAAAAAGTTCGCATGAAACATTAATTGAAAAATTCCAGAAACTGTCTTTGATATGCATGACTTCAGGCATACAGTTCCTGTCAAATCTTACGGCTGTGCGGGCTGCATTGTTTTTACAGAGTTCAGCGCTCGCGCATACACACACACATAGACAGACAAGCACCTATCTTTATTATTACAATCGCATCATG
This sequence comes from Maratus speciosus, assembly GCA_963932465.1. Lineage (NCBI taxonomy): Eukaryota > Metazoa > Arthropoda > Arachnida > Araneae > Salticidae > Maratus > Maratus speciosus. Next base: position 244,546,655 of record OZ010795.1, on the reverse strand, counting down.
ATAGTATAATTTTTATCTTGATAAAATTTAGTGTATATTATCATCACTTACTTAATATATTCGACCCATTTTGTGGTGAAAACATGAATTACTGTAATTCCCGGTCTATAATCCGCGGATCAAACAATTACCTTCGAACCCAGAAATCTTGTTCCATAAAACGTAACTTGTTAAATCGTAATAAATATTTAACTGAAATAAAATTTCTGGATCGAAACATGATTGTTTGATCTACGGGTTATAGGCAGGAAATTACGATATTAATGAATATTATAATTATTTATAATAATAAAATAATTATTTGTATAGACTTTCCTCCAAAATTTCTTGGGTCCCTCCGGTGACCCTCAAGAAGTCATGGAGTCACATTCTGAAAAACTTTCGTGCGTATGTACTGGTGTACCGCATATATTATCTGAGATTTATCATCCCGCATAATTTCCATCTTATAAGACTTTGACTGAGATAATTTTAGATCTCATGCAGTGTTTCTCTGTGCCTATAGAAGTTTCCAGCATGATTAAAGGTCTTTTTCAATCTTTATAAGAAGTTAGGGTGCCAAAAGTTTTTACACTTGTGACCACTCTTCGTCACTATCTTATGTCACTGCTGCAAGGAGATTTACATATTCTTTTTTTTTCTTTTTTACCATTACATCTATTTTTGATGCTTTGAATCCCTTCTCATCCCTCCTCACGCAAACAAAAATCGCGTTTGAGACCTTTTAAAAAGAAATACGACACAACTATACTTTCTAAGATGAAAACCTGTCTAAAACGGAAATTCGACCGGTTTTATGAGGTACCGTTTTAGCAGGTTTTACCATACAAGATATCGTTTGTATCCAACATGATCAGGTTAAGAAGTCTGGGCACCCCCCCCCCGTTCATAAGGCTGGTTAAGCCTATGCATATTCATTTAAATTATGCTGCCTTTTTGCAGCAGTAAATTTTTCATTACATGATTACTTAACGGGATCTACACAACAACTAACTTAATAATAAAAAAGAGTTTTTTTGAGTCAGAGTTCTTTGATGACGATGATGTTGGCGTCAGACAGCTGTAGCATGCGTGGGTTGATATATGAACAAATTTCACAAACATTTTTCACTTATTAGTATCATTGTTCATTTTAAATGGTATAATTTGGCAAACGTAAAAAGAGTTTGTTGATTACGCAATGATTTATTGCTACTAAATCAGTTTATTTGAGTATCAAAATGGTTTTGTCCTTGAAGATTATTGATTGTTTAATGTTCCGAAAATAGATTACTGTCAATATCTAAGAGGGTTATAAATCCATCACCCTTCCTTAACCATCTCAGATGCATCCGGTAGTAGTTGCATGGATTCTCGATGTTTCAGGAATTGAGGTTTGGCCAGTGGTTTGGTCAAACAATCCGCTATCATATCTTGTGTTGGGCAGTAACGAAGTTCTAGCATACCGTCTTCTTTCATCTCTTTTATCGCATGATAACGCACATCAATGTGTTTTGTGCGTTTTGAGAATTTTTCGTTCTCCACCATCTTGATGACGCTCTGGTTGTCTTCATACAGTATTACTGGTAAGTTTTGTGTTAAGTCCAGGTCTGCTAATAGTTTTATTATCCAGGCAATTTCCTGTCCTGCACTAGCTGCAGCAACGAATTCAGCTTCTGCTGATGAAGAGGCAATGCAATTTTGCCTTTTCGTATACCACTGTATGGGACTATTTCCTAGCATGAATATGTTCCCTGTTGTGGATTTCCTCGTTCTTGTGTCCCCCGCCCAGTCGGAGTCTGAAAAACCGATGAGTTGTGGTTTGTGATTTGTATTGAATGTGAGTTTGAGGTTTTTCGTTATATTTATATAGTTTATTATCCGTTTCGCAGCGTCTTTTACACGTGGAGTTTCACACCTTCTGCTGAGGATATTAACTGCGGCTAAAATATCTGGGCGTGTAGTGGTTCCTATATATAGGAGTGATCCTATCGCTTGTCTGAATTTCGTATTGTTAGGCATTAAATTTTCGTCGTCTTCTAATTTGTGAAAACCGGCATCCATGGGAGTGCTTACAGGTTTTGCGTGTTCTAAATTAAATTTTCTTGCGAGCTCTTCTATTTTTAATCTTTGATTCAGTTTATACCCGTTTTCTGATTTGTTTATTTCCATGCCTAAATAGTGGGATACTTCCCCAAGGTCCTTTAATTCAAATTCTTTCTTCAAAGCTTTTATTATTTTTTCAATTGTTTCATTTTCACCGCCTATCAAAATGTCATTAACATAGACTATTACGTAAGTTGAAATTTTGTTCTCTTTTCGTGTATATAGACATGTGTCCACGGTGCTTTGTTGAAAGTTTAAATTTTTCAAAGATTGTGCGATTTTTTTATTCCAGGTTCTGGCTGCCTGTTTGAGTCCGTAGATGGATTTTTTCAGTTTACAGACTTTGTTTTCTGAGTTTTTCTCAATGTAGCCCTCCGGTTGTTTCATATAAATTTCGTCTTCTAATTCACCGTATAAAAACGCTGTGTCGATATCTACGTGTCTCACGTTCAACTTCTTATATGCGGCTGCTGCCAAAAATGTTCTGACGGTTGTTTGTGACACTACTGGGGCGAAAGTCTCGTCATAGTTTTCCCCATATTTTTGACTAAACCCTTTGGCTACTAAACGTGCTTTGTACTTTTGAGTGTTCCCGTCACTGTCTAATTTCTTTTTGAATGTCCATTTGCAACCTATAACCTTTTTGTTAGGTGGAGGATCTACTAATTCCCATGTGTTGTGTTTTCTCAGCGAATTGATTTTCGCTTGTGTGGCTTTAAGCCAATTTTCCTTTTCTTTGGGATTATTTATTTCCAGTATTTCATTCCAACTAGTTGGTTCTGTCATATCATCATTTTTTACATAACAGGCATATCTGTCTGGTGGTACCCCCCCCTGTTCGATCTTTCGGATCTTCTTGGTTCATTGGTCGGTTGTTTGGACGCGGTTTGTTCTTCGGTTGTGTTGTTTATCTCTGTTTCAATGTAATTTTTGTCGTCATATGAGTCTTCTGTTTCTTTACTTTCTTTTAGGTTAATTTTGCTATTTTCTATGAATTTCACTGTTCTGCCAATTACAATTTTATTTTCTTTAGTGTATACGCGATATCCTTTTGACTTGTTATCGTATCCTACAAAAATCTCTTCCTGAGCCCTGTCGTCCAATTTTCCTCGATGTTGTTTATTCACGTATACGTAAGCTTTGCACCCGAATGTTCGCAAATAGTGTAAATTCGGTTTGCGATTAAACCATAGCTCAAATGGGGTTTTATTTGTCGATCTTGTTGGTAAGCGATTCTGTAAATGATTCGCAGTGTTAATTGCTTCTCCCCAAAATTTTTGTGGCAGATCTGCTTCTCTCAGTAGGCTTCTCGTCATGTCTAATAGCGACCTATTTTTTCTCTCCGCAATGCCATTTTGGCTCGGGCAATACGGCACGGTTAATTGATGTTTAATGCCCCTTTTCCTTAGGTAATCCGCTATCCCTCTATTTATGTACTCTCCCCCGTTATCCGATCTTATTGCTTTCGGATATATCCCGAACTGGTTTCGAACCATAGCTATATAGTCGATCAGTTTATCCTGTACTTCATCTTTATGTTTTAATAAGTATATTACAGTAAATCTAGAGTAGTCGTCAATGAAAGTTACAAACATTGCTTTACCACCTATTGTGGGGGTTCCTATCGCTGTGCATACGTCCGTGTGCACTAGATCCAGTACTCTACCTGTTTTGGGATAGGGAGCATCGCTTTTTTTTGTTTGTATGCACGTTTCGCATGTTGTTCCATGATTGCAATTATTTAGTTTTATGCCATAGGCTAAGTCGTTTTTAACCATTTCCTTTATGGAATTATAATTTCTATGCCCTAGGCGTTTGTGCCAAAGTTCCAGGCAGTCTTTACTTTTGCATTCATGTGCCATATTTACTATATTTCTATCTGCATTTTCTAATAATTCAACTTAATATAGGTTATTTTTCATTTTTGCCTCCAAATAGATTTTCCCATTTCGGGACAGCGTGCATTTATCTTTATCAAATAATAATTTATACCCATTCTTTGTGGCTTTACTAACTGAAATTAAATTAGATTCTAGCTCCGGTACATACAACACTTCTTTCAACGTAATTTTATTTATGCCTCCATCGGATGTTTTTGTCGTGAATGTAGTTTCTCCTGTACATAGCGAGTTCAGAGTTTTGCCGTTGGCAATTATGACCGTTGTTTTTTCAGTGTCATTTAATTTAGTAAAGTCATCTTTATTGTTTAGGATATGTGAAGATGAGCCAGAATCAATAATCCAGGTTTGTTTTCCTGCTTTGTCTATTAGAAAGGCTGCGTCGCTGCTTTGATCTGGTTTTGTTTCCGTTCTATAATTTCTCTTGTCTACTGATTCGCGGTCAGTGTTTCCTATCTGGTTATCCGATTGTTGATAACACAACGATGATGAGTAATGTTTGTTTTTGTATGTTTGTTGTTGTTTTTGTGTATTTGGGTGATTGTTTAGATTTTTCAAATGCCAACATTCTCTGTACGTGTGGTTTCTCAATTTGCAATATGTACACTGTTTATCTTTTTAAAAATTATCATTTGGATATCTCTTTTGCGTTTTAAACGCTTTTGTTGAGTTTTCACCCTGGTCTGCGTTTTCAACCCTTCTATTGTACTCATCTGTTAATTTACTTCTAATAAATTGTGGTGTAAGCTCGTCCTCATTCCGTTATTCAAGGGCAGTAATTAAAGCATTATAACTAGGGGGTAGCGAACACAGCAATAAAGCTGAAAGATGGGAGTCGCTAATTGTTTCCCCGATCGCTGAGAGTTTGTCTATTAGTTCTAGAATGTATGTTATGTGTTTGATTAGGTTCCCGTTTTCTTGGAGCTTGGCTCCATAAAGCTTTCTTAACAAAAATAATTTTTTCTAGAGAGGTTCGCCCGTTCGTGTATAGTTTTAAGTGCGTTCCAAGTGTTTCTGGCTGTGTTAAGCCCTTTTACATGAATGATTTGAGAATCTTCAATTGACAGATTAATTATGACTCTGGCCTTCTTTTCCTTTTTCTCCCAATTGGTTGTGACTGGCGTGGGCCTATCTTCGCTAATTACGTTGAACAAGTCTTCTCTAATCAGTAACATCTCAGTTTTGAATTTCCAATTGCTGTAGTTACTAGCGTTAAGTTTTTCTACAAGCTGTATCTCACGTGATGCGGCCATTTTACTAGTTATTTTAGTTTTATTGGTAAAGAGGAATTGCTGTTTTATTATTTTATATAAAACTTCTTATATATATCTAGTTTTCTTCAATTGTTTAACATTTCATATATATCAACAAAAAAACAATGCACAATATTTATTTTATTGTCAAATAACTGACGAACTATATCTTTCAATAATTTTCGCTTTCTTTTTAATGTGCATACGTCTATGGCCAGTAGTTTTTTTTTTTCACAAATATTATTTATCTACTAAAATACAGACTTTCTCAGTCTCGGAATCAAATTGTTGGCAAAAAAGCCGCCTCTGCTCTGTACAGTAAGTTACGCACGCTAATACTTAGATAAATAAATAAATATTATTTTGTTTCTGGCCATGAAAATACATTTAAATATAATACTAATATAGGTAATTTCTTACCTTTATCTTTCTTCAGCAGCAGCAATCCTCATATCGCAGCTTGACACACATTTTAAATGCGGTGGGCACGAGTTATCCATATTGCACAAAATCCTATAGTGTACAAATAGAAAAGCGGATGTTTAATATTTTATCTTATTTATAAATGATTCCACTCTTGACACCTTTTCTTTGGTTTAAGAAATTATATTAGTAAAACTAACTTTACATTTTCAGTTAACAATTTACATATTCATTTAAATTATGCTGCCTTTTTGCAGCAGTAAATTTTTCATTACATGATTACTTAACGGGATCTACACAATAACTAACTTAATAATAAAAAAAGAGTTTTTTTGAGTCAGAGTTCTTTGATGACGATGATGTTGACGTCAGACAGCTGCAGCATGCGTGGGTTGATATATAAACAAATTTCACAAACATTTTTCACTTATTAATATCATTGTTCATTTTAAATGGTATAATTTGGCAAACGTAAATAGAGTTTGTTGATTACGCAATGATTTATTGCTACTAAATCAGTTTATTTGAGTATCAAAATGGTTTTGTCCTTGAAGATTATTGATTGTTTAATGTTCCGAAAATAGATTACTGTCAATATCTGAGAGGGTTATAAATCCATCAGAAACGACCTGATTTTTGTCACGCGTTAACAGGCGTATTTATGAACCGATTTGGATGTACCTTGGTGTATACATAGTACATACCAATGTCTCGACCGAGTTCGTTCGCCAGCTTCATCCGCCATCTTGTTTCAAAATAGCGGCCATTAAAAAAAATTTTAAAAATTTTAAATTTTAAATGAGGTACCAAGAAATTGTAAAATGGAAAAGATTTTTTTTTGTATGTGTTTGACCTTAATACAAAGATTCCGGAACAGATTTTGTTTCGTCTATATCTAGAAAAATGGCTGAGTTATAGCATTTTGAATTTCTATTGTGGCTGACATTTTGAAACGACCTGATTTTTGTCGCGCAATAACAGGCGTATTTATGAACCGATTTGGATGTAAGTTGGTGTGTACATAGTGCATACCAATGTCTAGATCGAGTTCGTTGGCCAGCTTCATTCGCCATCTTGTTTGAAAAGGGCTGCCATTAAAAAACAATTTTAAATTTAAAATTTAAAATGAAGTATCAAAAATTTGGAAAATGAAAAAGATTTTTTTTAATGTGTGTGACCTTGATACAAAGATTCCGCAGCAGTTTTTGTTTCGTCTATATTTTAAAAAATGGTTGAATTATAGCACTTTGAATTTCTAGCATGGCTGACATTTTGAAACGACCTGATATTTGCCACGCGATAACATGTGTATTTATTAACCTATTTCGATGTAAGAAGGCATGTGGATAGTATATAGCAATGTCTTGCCCAAGTTCGCTGGCAATGTGTGGACCAAGTCTGCTGACCAGCTTTATCAGCCATCTTGTTTCAAAATGGCGGCCAGTAAATAAAAAAAATATATTTAAAGTAAGGTGCAAAAAAATTAGAAATTGAAGAAGCTTCCTTTTTTAAGTATTTGACCTTGATATAAGGATTCCGGCGTATTTTTTGTTTTGAATTTATCTTAAAAAATGGCTCAGATATAGCAGTTTGAATTTTTAATGCGGGTGACACTTTTAAAAATCTGATTTTTTGCCTGCGACAGCACTCGTATATATCAACCGATTCCGATGTGAGTGAGCATGTGCACAGGAATTACTAAGGTCTCGACCAAGTTCACTGGTTAGCCTCATTCACCTTATTGTCTTAAAATGGCCGGCACTTCAATGTATCGCCAAATTTGGCAACCAAATATAAGTTATTTTAAATAAAAGCAGCTTGGATAAAGCTGACTAATTTCGCCAAATTCTCATTCATAATGATTTAGTATTAATAAAAATTAGTATTGAATCTCCTATAATCGGTTTCCACTAAATTGAGCTTTGTGCGTTTGAATAATATAAACTGGGTTTTTGAAAATAAGGAATATGAAAGCTACCTCTTCCTCCCGGCACTGGCCGGAAGGACTTTTTTTTTCTGTTTTTGTACGTCGAAAATATTTTTAAAAAAGGGAAAAATTTTATTTTTTGCTAATTTTTTTTAAAATTTAGTTAATATTTTTTACAAATATTCTGGTTTTAGTATAAAGGTAACTCTTTTGTGTATTTTTTTTCACCAAAATTTCCTCTTTATATGCCTAATGCACGCAAGATTTTTTTCTCTTATTATCATATATTTTAAAACTTATTATTTCAATATTTATTTATGAATTTACAAGTATATATATATTTTTAAATATAAATTTAAATATGCGCTTCATAGTTAAATGAAGTTTGATTTTTATATTTGACGTATTACACAAGTCTTGAAGCTTGGAACATAGTGATATTTTTTACTTTTTCGACGTGTTCAAAGGTATCCTATCCCCTTGAGGAGACCTATAAGTGAGAGAGGTCACAGTACCTCCAAATGAAGATCTACTTCATCTTGTATTCAGCATGAGGTGTAAAAATATTACACGTTCTGACAGTTCTTCTGATAAGAATTTTAATACATAATTTTATATATATATATAAAAAAGATAAAAGATTTCAACCTGTATATAGGTTCACAAATCTGTCACTTGCGATTATGAAGAATCATATCCCAGGGGATTTTCGAAAGCGATTTTATCAGTTTAATTCGACTCATTCGTCATTTGACTGATTGTGCTCATTCCCGAGTTTAAAATGTAACTAAGAGAGATGTTAATCCCATGTTTAATGTAAGTCAAGGCGATGCGTCCCATTAATATGGATCGCGAAAACATTTTTTTTTAATTGCCGTCGTTTGCATATCGATCATAATTAATGATATCAAACCTAATTAGTTCAAATTGCACATTTGAACTGAAAGATGAAATGAGTATAAAAGTAAACATATAGTTTTTACGCTCTTTTATTTAAGTCAGTCTTGTTTTTGTATGTAAAGATGGAATTTTGCAATCGATTTTTAAATTTAAACGATTTTTAAACGATTTTTAAATAGATTTTTAATCGATTTTATATTTTGAAATCGATTTTTGTAATCGTTTGCATATCGATCATAATTAATGATATCAAACCTAATTAGTTCAAATTGCACATTTGAACTGAAAGATGAAATGAGTATAAAAGTAAACATAGTTTTTACGCTCTTTTATTTAAGTCAGTCTTGTTTTTGTATGTAAAGATGGAATTTTGCAATCGATTTTTAAATTTAAACGATTTTTAAATAGATTTTTAATCGATTTTATATTTTGAAATCGATTTTTGTAATCGTTTGCATATCGATCATAATTAATGATAGCAAACCTAATTAGTTTAAATTGCACATTTGAGCTGAAAGATGAAATGAGTATAAAAGTAAACATAGTTTTCACGCTCTTTTATTTAAGTCAGTCTTGTTTTTGTATGTAAAGATGGAATTTTGCAATTGATTTTTAAATTTAAACGATTTTTAAACGATTTTTAAATAGATTTTTAATCGATTTTATATTTTGAAATCGATTTTTGTAATCGTTTGCATATCGATCATAATTAATGATAGCAAATCTAATTAGTTCAAATTAATTATTATTAAATAAATTTATTATCAAATTAATTATAAAAAACTTATTATCAAATTAATTAAAATTATCAAATTATATTTTAATTAATTTATATTCAAATTAATTAAAAAATTATTATCAAATTAATTATTAGTTCAAATTTTTTTATCGATTTTTAAACAATCTAAAAATCAAAACGATTTTTAAATTTTGTAATCGATGCTTCTAATCATTTGCATATCGATCATATTAATGATGTCAGACCTAATTAGTCCAAAAGGCACATCTGAACTGAAAGACGAAATAAGAATAAAAGTAAACATAGTTTTATCCACTTTTTTATTTAACTTAGCTTGTTTTTTTTTTAACGAAAAGATAGAAATTTGTAACCGATTTTTAACCCACCTCCTGATATACTAGAATTATAAAAATTAAGTTCACAAAAGTATTTCCGATAACAATACAGCGTTTTACCATTTTTAGAGCTTAGTTATAAACTAATACATTAATTTTAAGGCATTTATCCATTTGCCCGCCACCGCTGATTAATTTAATGATACGCCCATAAACGCCCATCGCCAAAAGAGGACAAATGGCTGTGAAACTGCAATGATGAAACATTTTAAAGGCTAAAAAGGTAGAAAATAAATTATAAATAAAAAAAATGAAGATTGTAATATTAAAAAAATGCGCTTTTATCATTTAATAGTTTAGTTTTAATTAATTGACGACTATACGTTGAGAAATCCATTAAGAAATCCTAAAAAGATAGTTTAAATAATGTTTCATTTTTTCTTTCCCGTGCCTGTGTCTTAAAAAAGAAACAGAGCAAAAATTATCTATATTTTTAAGAAATTTACTTGCTTGCGCTTTCTAGCAAGCGTAAAAAGAGCAGTGATTTTTTCATAATCCAGTTCGGTGAGTACGCCAAAATAATGTATTGTTACAAAAAAAAAAAAAAAAAAAAAAAAAAATCAGGAAAATGTGACGTGATTTTCAAGATGAACATTCAATGTTGATAAAAGAGTGTTTTTTAAATAAAAAAGAAAAGTGCCCAGTTAAACTGATGGCATTGAGCTCACAGGCTATTCACACTAATTGCATTACTTTTATTTCAAAGAATAATGCCTCTCGAAAAATAAATTAAAGGGGGGGGGGATTCCCCCCACGTTTCTCCTCTTTATACTTAACCAATAAGCCTCTAAATGTCATCAGGGAAGCGCCTTATCGAAATAAACCGGAATCGAAATATACCAAATTTGAAGCAAATCGGATAGAAAAACCAAATTATCTAAATTAAGGGGGATATTAGGCCCCCGTCCCCACTTTATATTTAACGAAGGTACTTCCAAATCTAATGAAGAAAGCGCCTTATCAGAATTAACCAGTATACCAAAATTTGAAGAAAATTTGACAATTCTGCATGAAAAACCCATTTATCTAAGTTAAGGGGGGATTAGTCCCCCGTTCCCCCTTTATACTTAACCAATGAACCCCCAAAACTAATCAGGAAAGCTCCTTATCATAATGAACCTAGAAAAAAAATTGAAGCAAATCGGATATTTCTATCAAGAGTTATCGCGTCACGTACGTACGTAAGTACAGTCGTGGAAAAAAAAAGTAAACACCCCCTACTAACTCCTCAACAAATTATCGTAGAAGAAAGTTACTGGTACCGAACGATTGGAAATAAAGTCTACTTTTAAATGATGTATATACAATTTGCTTAGGAGGCCATCTACATATTAAAACGAATCCAAACTTCATTTTTTTCAATGACAGTACCCAATTTTAACGAGATATTTCAAATCTTCGGTTCAAACTGTACCTAGACACTGAATTTCAAATCATTTGAATGATAAGTTTTTGAAATATAAACATTCAAAATTGAGTGCTTCTAATGTTAAATTACATTTTCATATTTTTATTTATATCTCCAGAAATTATGCTCCTAATGTGCTAATTTTTTGTGTAGCAATAATACTAATATACCCAAATACGTGGAATTTGTAATTTTTATAACTTTATGATATGAATTATGATTTATGAAATTAATACTCAAAAAAATTATGAATTGCAACCCACAATTTTTTTGATGGAATTAGATTTATTAAGTAGTGCTTTATGGAAATCCAAAATTTCACATTTTTCTTCCAAGTAGTTTTCAAATTATGCTTAAAAAGCGGCAAAATGATGGTTTAAGGGGCCGTCTATAACAGGAGTGAGTAGATATTTTGAAATTTCTTCTGCTGTCGTGTAATCTAGCAGGCTTTATTGACTTCTTAAGGTACCTTGATCAAGATAAGGGCTCTCTCGGTTAACAATCGAGTTCTGAACTTCAATTTGGATACAGCCCTTAGAATACGCTCGTTTTAAAATAATTAGTTTCTCAGAAAGTTATGGTACGAATTCCATAAAAATTTGTTTTTAGGCTAATTGAAGGGTGTAGAGTTCATTTATGCTGTCAGAATTCTGTACTGCTATTGAAAAAACAAAGTTACGGTTCGTTTTAATATGTAGAAGGCCCCCTAAGCAAATTTTATCTATATCATTTAAAAGTAGACTTTATTTCCAATCGTTCGGTACCAGTAACTTTCTTCTACGATAATTTGTTGAGGAGTTAGTAGGGGGTGTTTACTTTTTTTTTTCCACGACTGTACATGCATACATACAGAAACGGCGGGCACATTAGTTCTCAGGCTTTCATAGCCTGTGAGCTAAAAACTAGTTTTACTTTTATAGTAATTATTTAAAAAACTCTTTTTTATAAGCATTCAATGTTCATCTTGAAAATCACGCCTAAATTCATGACCGCAATTCGCCCCCCCCCCCCCCCCCCGAAAAAAAAATCTGTTTCTATACATTAATTTGGTCTGGGCACAGAACTCGATTATCAAAAACTTCCTGCATTTTTTTTACGCTTGGTGGAAAGCACTGTCTAGTGTAGTGAATTTATCAAAAAGTGTATAATTTTTGCTCTGTTTCTTTTTAAAAACGTGGCAATAGGAAAGAAAAATTGAAACATTATTTAAGATTTAAACTATTTTTGTAAGATTTCTAAATTGATTGCTCAACGTATAATTATGTATAATTTAATTAATATGAAACTATTAATTGACTAAAGCGTATTAATACATGTATATACTCTTTATTGTTTATTTATTTTTTGTTATTTTGTAGTGTTTAAAATATTTCGTTATTGCAGTTTCAGAGCCATTTGGTCTTGTTTCGTGAACGCGGTTTGGCGTATAATTAAATATTTTGTTATTGTAACTTAGAGATCTGCACGGGCCGGCCCGAGGCCCGAAGACCGAGCCCAGCCCGGCCCGCATTTGCGGCACTCGGGCCGGGCCCGGGCCAAACTTTTCCCTGAGGCTCGGGCCGGGCCGGGCCGGGCCTGGTTTCTTTTCTAGTCTTCACGGCCCAAAATTTTCAGTCCTAGTTTTGAGCCCGCCCGTATGAAAATCATTGTCTCGGCGTGACCTGTCCGTTCAAAGATCAGTAAAATTAAGCCTGGTCCAAAGATTTTTTGCAAAATGTGCATACATTTTTAAATCGCCATTATTCTACAATTAAACATTAACATTTATTCTTTTTAAAGAATAGTAAATTTCTACGCTAATTAAAATATAGCTAAACTAAAAAGTATAATATAGCTAAATATAACTAAAGTAAAAAGTGTGAAAAGGAACCTGCCTATCACGGAATCCTGTTTTTAACTGAAAAACGTGTTGATCCATGCAAAATTAATATACTAATAGGTAAGAAAAAAATATATAATATGTTTATATTTGATAAGAAGAGAACTTGTCTATAACGCATTTATTTTTCTTTTCTATGTAATTGAGTCTTAGAAGATTTTACTGTATAGCATTTTTCAGAGTTTTAACCATTCAATGCATGGAATATGGATTAACAATATTAATGATAACTGAAACATTTACATAGAAGAAATAGCGATTCATTAAAAAAATAAATATCACAGCCTGCGGCACTGATGTAAAAATGAAGTATAGAAACATGAAAAAAAAGTTAAGATAAATATTTTTGGTCAACTCCTCGTAAGAATCAAATTTTTAACCAAATCGACATAAAAATCAATGTTTTGTAGCAATTCTCTTGGGCCGGGCCAGGCTCGGGCCGAAGTTTTAGCTGTTATACCGGGCCGGGCAAATAATTTTTATCCTACGGGCCGGGGCGATATTTTTTCTATGAGTCGGGCCAGGCCCGGGCCTGGAAATTTCGGCCCGTGCAGACCTCTATTGTAACTCGCATAGAACTGTAAATATAAAGAATATATCATACAATTATAATACGAGCAAATCTTGTGTGTGTGTGTATATGGAAATTTTATCTAAAAAACGGCTTTAACGATTTTGACTATAAATCCTTCTGTTTGGGTGCTCTAGTATCCTTCTGTTTGGGATACGTAACTCTCTGGAATTAATTTTCTTAAATATTCTAAACTAATTAAAATATCGATTTTGTGATATAGGCGTTAATAATTAGCTTGAAGGGTTAATTTTTGACACATAATCTATATAGTTAAAAGACAAGGGTGTTTTTTTTTTAATTATCTGGCTTGAGCTTTCTACTGAACCGATTTTGATAATTATTTTTTTAAATAAAAGCACTTTATTTGTAGATGTGCCCGAACTCTTTATTTTTTAAAATAATTCCATTTTTATATTTTAAATTTTAAAAGTCCTTTGTGAAATTTCTTCACATTGGTGGCAGTCGGGTTACTTCTATTGTTGAAGGGAGAAGGAAGAAGAACAATGGGAATTGCTATATCATTACAGATGCCATTTTCGTATTACAATAAAAAATAACATTTTAAAAACTTTTGAACAGAAAATGACGTCACGATTTAAAACAACGCCTTTTTACTCATAAAAATGTTACATTTCAATATTTTTTTCAATTCGCTGATACTCGGATTGAGACGCTCATCTCAAAGGTCTTCAGTGGGTGAAAATGATGTCATAGTAAAAATGAAATGAGTATTTTCTTTGATAAAACTAAATATTTTACTACGAATGCGTCTGAAAGAGTGATTTCCAGATTTCGCTGGCACTCAGATTAGAGCCTCAAGTAAAGAGTGCGGACGCTTACATACAAAATCGTAATTGGCAAACGTGACACCAAGTTTTGGAATATATTTATTAATAATCTATTGTACGTTAAAATATTTTTAAAATAGTGAATATGAATATCAAAAGTGTATATGTCAATTTTTCGATTGTGAAAAAAATGTTATCTTTAGATTTCTTTAAAAAACAAAAATTATAATTGTGTCGTAGTGACATAATTTTCGTTGATTTTAGATTTCATCGAAAACAAAAATTATAACAACTGCTAGTTTCATGCATTTTCGAACAAAAATAAATTTAAACTTATGTCATAAAGTTGCTCTTTTGGATTTTAGAACAGCCTTAATTATTGATAATTTGTTTAATTTATTTAAAAAAAAGATTGCTGCGGTTTCTGCCATGATTTTTCGACTGCTGTGCGAGTGTATGTAAACTCAACTAAAACACTTTTAAAAGTGAACTCATAAAATATAATATAATATCAACTTAAAAAAAATATATATATTTATTCATTACGCTGTATTCACGTCACAAGAAAAGAGATGTCCTGCCTTAATAAATCCAAAAGACATACGCAAAATCTATGTGAAAAGAACATTTTAATATCTTCTTATTTATATCCATTTGGAGACCGCGAAAATAATCATCCGTGTGTCTTTTTGTCCAGACAATGGTGTTTGCCTCTTAGCATTAAAAAAAAAAAAAAAAAAAAAAAAAAAAAAGGAAATGCGATGGCACGCAGCGATCAGCATAAAGGATGAAGCATTTTAATAAGTGATGCCATTGCAAGGAATGAAATTACTTCTCACAATCAGCAACGGCAATCTTTATTATATAAAGGGGATTCTCAATCCGTGATATTCGTAACGCTCTAGAATTCATTTTCTTAAATATTCTACCTAAAATAATTAAAATATCGATTTTGTGATATAAGCATTAATAATTAGCTTGAAGGATTAATTGTTGTGACATAATATTTAATTAATTGCTGATAATTTGTTCAATTTATTTAAAAATGATTGCTGCGGTTTTCCCCATGATTTCCCCACTGTTAAGCGATTATATGTAAACTCGACTAAAACGCTTTTAAAAGTGAATTCATGAAATATGATATTAACTTTGAAAATTTTTTATTTACTCATTACGTTCTCAAATAATATTTCATTAATTATTGATAATTTGATTAATTTATTTTTTTAAAAAATGCTGGAGTTTTCTCCATGATTTTCCGATTGCTACGCCACTGCATGTAAACACGACTAAACGCTTTAAAAAGTGAATTCACGAAATTTAATATTAATTCTGTAAAATTTTTATTTATTCCTTACATCCTCAAAAAAAATTTCTTTAATTATTGATAATTTGTTCACTTTATTTTTAAATGATTGCTGGAGTTTTTCCCTTGATTTTCCGACTGTTACGCTATTGTATACACACTCAACTAAAATACTTTTAAAAGTCAATTAATAAAACATAATATCGACTCAGAAAGTTTTTTTTATTTATTCATTTCGTCCCCTTATAATATTTAATTAATTATTGATGATGTGTTCAATTTATTTAAAAATGATTGATGCGGTTTCCGTCATGATTTTTCGACTGCTACGCGAGTGTATGTAAACTCAACTAAAACACTTTTAAAAGTGAATTCATAAAATATAATATCAACTTTTAAAGTTTTTTATATATTCATTTCGCTGCATTCACGTCACAAGAAAATAGATGTCCTGCCTTAATAAATCCAAAAGACATACGCAAAATTTATGTGAAAAGAACATTTTAATATCTTCTCATTTATATTCATTTGGAGACCGTGAAAATAATCATCCGTGTGTCTTTTTGTCCATCCGTAGACAATGAATGGTGTTTGCCTCTCAGCATTCGAAGAAAAGAAATGTGATGTCAAGCAGCGATCAACATAAAGGAAGAAGCATTTTAATAAACTCTTCGTTTGGTGATGCCACTGCAAGGAATGAAATTATTTCGCAGCAACGGGAATCGAGGATATTTTTTTGTGGGGACAATTTTCAAAAGAGGTCACAACAGCCGAGTTTGAACTTTTAATAATCATGGGATTAGGATCAAATGCGTGTTCTTCTATCCCCCTAGGCGCACGCATTAATCACACCTCTCCCCGGGCAGAAGGAATATTTTTTAATTAAGTTTCAACTCTCTTTCTGGAAATTTTAGATTTATTCCAGCAGATCTCTGTTCTGGCAGAGGTTCTTTTTCTATTTATGTTTGAAAAATGAGTAGATTTACTCCATAGTATCTTATGTAATTTTACTAGAGAGAGAAATTTAGAGTTTTGAGTTGGTACTCGAAAAAAATATTTTTCTTCGATCAATAATACGAGATTTTCCGAAACATTCACAAACTCGTTTTTATGTGGAAAAGTATCGCATTTGCAAAAATGGATTCGAATAGCTTTTTTCATTTTTCAATAAATGTATTACCGTATATCTCGGATTATAACACGCACTTTCAAGTCTAAAAAATCCCTTCATTTTTCCGTGTGCGTATTATACAACGAATATAAAATGGTTGATGTAAAATCATAAGAAAAAATATTCCAAATTTTTAGAGGTATATTTAAATGCATATCAATTTATAGATGAATATAAACAAAGAAACTTACAATATATATTTTCTATCAAACTTAATCTTCCTTATCAGATAACATAAAAAGTTTGTTGTACTCGTATTCATTTATATTTACGGGAATGTCATCTTCTTCCGCACTGTCGCTTTCATGTATTTTACCCCCACTGTCGCTTTCATCTAGCCATAAAGAGTCATCCTCGGTACCGTCAAGTTTATTTGATATTTCACATTTTTAAAATTATTTAATTATTTCCGGTTTGATTTCATTCCATGATGTTATAATCCATTCACACATTTGCGTTAATGACGTATGCCGTATATTTCCTCCTTTCGTAAATGTTTTTTTTTTTCCTTCTAGCATCCATGTGTTCCACTGCCGCCTTAAACTTTCTTTGAAAAGTTTGTTTATGGAAACATCTAATGGCTGAACCAACGAATTCAGCCCACGTGAAATTACCGCCATATCTGTATTAGATTCATTTATTCTTTTTTAATTCCGTATGTTTGATGTAATTTCGCATGTCGCAAAGAAAAGACACATTATCTGAAATGTGAGAAAACTGGTATTTCTTGTTTATTTTCGTGGTGAAAAGTTGATGCGTGTTATACGGCAGTATATGCTTGAAATAAAAATATATACTCTCAAATTAGTGATGCGTGTTATACGCCGGCATATACGGTACATACTGAATTGTAATCGATTGTTGTCTAATGACGATCTTTCCCTGGCTTTTGCGTCCCGAATATATCTGTAGCTTTATTTTGCGGTATATTCTGAAATTTTACTATAAAGAGAAATTTATAGTTTTAAGATGATTCTCGAAAAAAATATTTTTAAGATGGTTCTCGAAAAAAATATTTTTCTTCGATCAACAACGCGAGACTTTATGAAACGTTCACAAACTCGTTTTTATGTGTAAAAACATGGAATTTACAAACATGGATTCGAATAGTTTTTTTCCTTTTTCAATAAATGTATTACATATTGAATTGTAATCGATTGCTGTCTAATGACGACCTTTCCCAGGCTTTTGCGTTCCGAAATTCGGTTTCATTTTCGACAGTATTTTCTGAAAGAAACTTTCCCTTTATAGGAAAGTAGAAATGCTATTCGATTTATTTGATTTTGAATAAAACCCCCTCCAAATGTCGTGTATTTCAGCATAGAAATGACTTGGGGAATGTAATGTGTCAAAAAGTAGTTAGTTTGGATTTGAGGATAGTCTAAAACTTTTATCGGATTGTTTAGATCTATTACAGAAAATATATATTCTCTCTCTCTCTCTATATATATATATATACACCAATGATTTAAAATTTATATTGTTAAATCTAGGAATGTTACAATTGTCAGAAAGAAAGCTTTAGTATTGAGTTAAGTTAAATTGAGTTTAACTAAGTTTCTTACCTTCTTTCTGAAAATTTTAGATTTATTAGAGATTTATTTTTAGATTTATTAGTAACTCAATTTATTGACTTTTCATGCTTTTTAAAACAATTTTTAATCGTGAATATTTTAATATTCATCTCGTGCAGCCAGATTACGAAAGATGAATCTGTTTGTACTTAAAATAATATAAAGCTCAGCATTTATTTCAGTCTTATCTTCCATAACCAAATTAAAACTTCACCCATAAAAAAATGAATAACGTAACATAAAACACAAGTTTAGCCGATATGTAATTGAACTACGCGCTTAAACTACTGAAGTTACCCGAATCAAAAAGGCTGCTGTAAGTTGTGAGATCTTCGGCTATTAACTCTTGGCATTTGGCTAATACGAAAGTATCGTTTTTATTGAATTTCAAAACTTCATTTTAATACATTATTGATATTTCTCGTATAAAAATGCTTTTTGATGTTGTTAGTGGACAATCTAAAAAAAAAAAAAAAAAGATATTAAATGTAAAAATCTATTAAAGTTTTGAATTTAAAAAAATGGCTGTAACTTGTATTCTGTAACCGGGGAAGTCTAGGTTGTACCCCCTAATTTCTGTAAATATTTTTAAATACTTTCAAAAACACACGTTTATTAAAATCTGTTTTTCCATTCAAGTTCTCTCTTACAAAGTAGTATTTCATCGAATTTTCCTATGTTTTTTTTAAAATTATTATACGTATCTCAAATCTCAGGAAGAAGGACACTGGCAATTTGTAAACCTCAAAACGTAAAATTTGCCAAATACTAAATTTTACATTTAGGGGTATAACTATCCGATTTCACAAAATACATTTTAGTTGATTATGTTTCATCATGATAGAAAGCGAAAGTTTCTAAGGTTTAAATCGCGTCATTTCATGAGGATTGCTCAATCTTTATATAAGAAAAGAAAAAAAAAAAAAAAAAAAAAAAAAAAAAGGAAAGAAAAGAAAGAAAGAAAGAAAGAAAAAAGATAATTCAGATCTTAAGCTCTCTTAAATTCTCTCTCTGTTCTTCATCTATAGTACATAATTTCTCTTTTGTGGTTTTGAAGTACATTTTTTCTATCACTACACAAAAGAAAATTAAGACTAACAATTGAACGCGTGAAAATAATTAACAAAGATGACAGTAATAAAAATCAGAAATCAGAAACTAATCATAGTACACTCTGACATACTGTATAGACATAATAGAGATAGAATAAAATAATATAAATATGCGTTTTTATATGTTTTCTCGAATACAATCAATCAATAAAAAATTCAGAACCTTAATTTTATAAGAACTAAAAGATCTTCTTAAAATACCATCAAAAACTTTTAAATGCGCTAGGCCTTTCGAAAGATCTGTGTCTTTCTTCGTCAGGCGCGAAGAAGACGTGCTTCTACTATGAAAACAGGTAGAAACACATCTTCTTTGCGCCTGACGAAGAAAGACTTAGATCTTCCGAAAGGCCTAGTGCATTTAAAAGTTTTTGATGGTGTTTTAAGAAGATCTTTTAGTTCTTATTGATTCACACCAGTTTCAACTTATTTTCCTTAATTTTATATCTAAATAACTGAAAAAAAGGTAACATTTATTTATATAAAATATCCCAATCCGTATCTAAAAGTTAGAACTGTTTAAAAACAATCCTTTTTTCTAATGTTTTAAATATTTTATTATACCTCCATGATTTTAAAAACCCACTGTTACCTTTAAGTTCTCCCTTCCAAAATTTTCTTCAGAGAGAGAAAAAAAGGAAAAAAGATACCAACCATTCGAAAATCCCTAACGCAAAATTCACAAAAGAATCCGATTTCAGAAAAATACATTTTAAGTTGATTATCTTTTACCGTGATAGAAAGGGAAAGTTTCTAACATTGAAATCGTACGATTTCATGCGGATTGCTCAATCCTTATGTGAAAGAAGTAAAAAAAGATAATTCAGATCTTCAACTCTCTTAATATCTCACTCTGTCCTTCAGCTATAGTATCTAATTTCTCCCTTGTGGCATGGAACAAAGAATGCGCAAAAAATGCTCTTGCCCTTTCCATTTTCAACAATTGCATCTTATCGGAAAAAGCAAGTATTTGAGAACTCTCAGACTTCAGAGTTGAATAGCTGGACGAGGAGATCTGGAGAGGAGGACAAGCAAATGGTGGACATTAGACCTGCCGCCTGCCGTTATGAAGAGCGCGGAGTGGTCTATAGATTCATCGCAAGTGGCAGAAGAAATAGATAGAGATTGTATACTTATGTTTGGGAAATTCGATGAAAAGTTTTCCATTCAGAGATTAGTTTTTTGGAGACTTTATATTTCTATTTACTTCAAGAGCTTAAAAAAAGGGCGAAAATATTTTACCTTTATTTGTTGCAACTGTTGAAGCTACTTTATTTTTACGGATGGATTTGGAAATCGAATTTTAATTTGTTTGCAAAAGTTGTCAAGTACACTGGTGTGCAAAAATTAAGGACGAGATAGTTTTCCGAATATATCGTCGTGCAGAAGTTCTCCACATTGACCGAAATCATATCACAAGATCTCCAAGATGTGAAAATATGGGACAAGTGATCAAAATCATTTAAACAATCCGTTCTGTTGACTTGTTCGGCTTTTATGCTAATTTATCTGCTTCGTCCTTAATTTTAGCACAGCAGTGTATATATGTATACGATACGGTAGTTTTTCGTATTCAAGGTAGTATCGAAATCCTTACATTACAAGTGCTGAATAGCTGGACAAGGATATTACACTCTCAGAAATACTTTCTTTAATTCACGGAAATATTCCTGGCAGCCCTGCTGCCGGTATATATCAGAAGAAATTTCGGTTCTTTCTTTTTTGTTCTAGGACGGAAAATTTCTGTAATCTCAAAAATCACGTCTCTCGTTCTTCCGTGGATCCCCTTGCCTTTGAATCCGGGGCAGCGCATTTCGAACCGAGCATCTTAACCACTTAAGCGAGTTTAAAATGAACATATGTTTTTTTTTCAAATGGGGGATTGGTAAGGCTTGTTAAATTTCTTGTTCAGAAATCTCGGAAATTTAAACTTAATTGCTGCAACATTTCGTCGTTATGAAATAATAATTGGTGTTTTAACAGTTATAGAATAATACAGGATAAAGATTATTACATATTAGACGTATTTTTAATAAGACATAATTTGATTGTTAGATGTAGCTGGACGAAGATAGGGGACAAGTAGAGGAGGACAAGCAAATGGTGGACTTTAGGCCTGCCATTATGAAGAGCACGAAGTGGTCTATAGATTCATCGCAAGTGGCAAAAGAAATAAACAGAGATTGTGTACTTATGTTTGGGAAATTCGATGAAGGTTTTCCATTCAGAGATTACTTCTTTAGGACTTCGTATCTTTGTTTACTTCAAGAGCTTAAAAAAGGCAAAAATACTTTACTTTTGTTTGTTGAAACTGTTGAAGTTACCTTATTTTATTAATGGATTTGGAAATAGAATTTTAATTTGTTTGTGAAAAAGTTCTCAAATACATATGTGTACGATACTGTAGTTTTTCGTATACAAGGTAGTGTCGAAAGTCTTTAGGTTACAGTGTTGAATAGCTGGACAAGGATATCTGGAGAGGAGGACAAGCAAATGGTGGACATTAGGTCTGCCGCTATGAAGAGCACGGAGTGGTCTATAGATTCATCGCAAGTGGCAAAAGAAATAGATAGAGTTTGTATAATGTTTGGGAAATTCGATGAAAAGTTTTCCATTCAGAGATTAATTTTTTTGGAGACTTTATATTTCTGTTTATTTCAAGAGCTTAAAAAAAGTCAAAAATATTTTACTTTTATTTATTGCAGTTGTTGAAGTTACCTTAGTTTACGGATGGATTTGGAAATAGAATTTTAATCTTTTTGAGAAAAAGTTCTCAAATACGTATACGATACGGTAGTCTTTCGTATACAAGGTAGTGTCGAAAGCCTTTAGATTACTGTGTTGAATAGCTGAGCAAGGATATTATAGTGTGAAAGACGACTTTAAAAATTCTTGCCCAGCTATTGAACATATACTTATTCACGCCTTGCGTGAAGAATAGTCCAGGTCCGATATGAATACACTGGAAGTTGTTAAAAAGGCTGTAGGCTGTATTAATTACTCCATAGGAAAATAACCATTGCCCCTTCCCCGCTGCCCCCCTTTGGGGTCAAATTAAAAAAAATAAATGTCCACTTCATGTATTGCCCTCAGAAATACATATACTATATTCCAAATTTCAAAGTTCTATGTGTCAACAGGATGTGGGTGAAAAATGAATCACCAGATTTGACTACCACACACAAACATAATTATTGTAAGTTAAAAGAAAGCATGTAAAAATTAGCAGACTAACGACTTATTTCTAATGAACGTTGGACAGAATGAAACTATAATGCAGACCGGAAACAAAGTCAATTTTTATCCTTTTTTAAAATTATTCCAGTGAGGATGACTAATCATATAAATGAATTCCATCTAATGTGAGAATCGTTTTATGATAAAGTAATATGTTACACATATTTTCTTTAATGGAAGAAAATTATGACGAGCCTGAAAAAATTGGATAACAAAAAAAATTAATCAAAAGTTATTTTTAATTGAAATTTTGAGGAAAAGGGTTAATTTAAGAAAAACATATGTGATTCCACATCACATACGTATGTTCCGACCAATTTGTAAATAGAATTTTAATTCGTTTCAAAAAATATTCTTAAATAGAGTTGATAAAGTGTGAGTCAAAAGTGATTAGAGATCTACTTTGTGGGTAAAAATGGGAAACAAATACAAGTCATTTTTGCGTAGGAACAAGTGGTCGCAAACACAAAAGATGCCCACTAGAGGGAGTTTTTTTTTTACAGTTAATTAACTCCCAGGCGATTGTGCTGAATAGCTGGATGAGGATATGCCGTAATATAGATATATAGTTTAACTGAAACTGTTAAAGAATACGATAGGTGTCTAATCTTAAATATCCACAAAGTAATATGCTCTTGGGAAGACACTTACGATAAAAACTTTTAAAAATATATGTAAAAAGCTTCAGAAATCTTTCATTTGGTTGACACTTGGCACTAACGTTGATACATCGGCAAAGTACAATCAACATCAACACAACCGAGATAGTAAATTTCTTTACAATGAACAAAGGTAAAATATTCAATTTTCTGTTGTTGCAAAGTGTGAGTTATTCGAATTCACAATCATTAACTTTTAACTAATATCACCAGTATTAAAATCTTAAAAACAAATCTAAAATAAGATAATATGAATAAATTTTGGACCTACAAATTTTCCTCCGAAATATTTTTCTGGGCACGCCTTGAATTAATGGGAAAGTTTCCCATCTAGAAGTTATTTTTTTTAAACGTTACATTTCTAATTTTAATAGCGCAGCCCAGTTTGAGAGAAATTTTGTATTGTATTAATGAACAATTTCGTTGTGTTATATGAGTATGATTTTTTTCATTTCTTTCTTTTTTCCTCTAAATATGTGTCATATATAAAGACCAATGTAAAGCAAATCTTACATTGAGCTAGATTAAGCTTTCAATTAATAATGGGCTTGAGATCAAGGCTTCATAAAGGAACTCCTTTTCGTTGAAAGAAAAATGAAAAAGACAATGAGAAGCAACAGCAGCAAAGCACGTGTGCTGCGGTTGCTTCTTATATTCTCTCTCTCTCTTTTTTTACATTTTTTATTTAAAAGGCGCCTTTTTATAATGACTTGAAACGAATTTTTGCTTCTTAAAGTTATTTTTTCTATTATTATTATTGTTTCAATGCATAATTTTTCATCATAATCACAAGACTTTTTGTATCCATCTTACCCATTTCAAATTCGTCTGGAAGGAGTTTTAACCCCTAAACATCCCCTTCGTTGCATTAGTGTATAGTTATATAATTATGGATTAATTGAAATTGTAGTATAATCCCATTAAAATAAACTTCAAACAAACCTCTGATGGACAAATGCACCTATAATGTGATTATTTTGTGTCACCCTATTTAATACCAATAAACGAACTGTTTTCGATACAAGAAATATTGTCTTTAGCATAAATAACATATATTAGTTTACGCTTAATTATGTGGGAAATAGTTTAACATTATTAAAGCAAACTTCAAAGAATTAGAACTATTAGTACTTTGTATACTAGAACTAATAGTACTTTGTATACTAGAACTAATAGTACTTCGTATACTAGAACTAATAGTACTTTGTATAACTTTGTATTCAAATTTCTCCGCTCTTTCCTGTAAATGTTGCGTGCAGCACTTTCAATAGGCAATGTGACTTGGTAAATCAATACAGCATATAGATAAGTTTTGTTCCGCTTGAAATACACTAACACAATCTAAATGCACTTAAAATTTATTGCCTATAGACTTTGATGTATCCGAATAATTTTATGTATCTTCGTGGAGGAACTAAAATGCTATAAATAAGGAAGAAGTACTATAAATAAGGAACATGTTATACTGATATTTATTAGCACTGTGTAGTGATGCCAGTGATGCGCTATAACGCACCATTTAACCAAATAGTTGGAGAAGAGATCTATAAAAAGAATTGTGTTGGGTTTTCAGGATGTATAATTCTCCTCTTGAGAGATAGCAAAAGAGGCATATTTTGTATAAATACATTGAAGTATTTTATTTCGAAAAGGAGGACCCAATTTTGTAAAAAACGGACTTATTTCTTTTTGAAGTGCCTGGATCCCAAGGATCCAGTGTCAGAAAAATTCGCCTTTATATTCTAAATTATTCGTAATTTATAAAGAAATAATTTCCGTACTCTTAGAAAACATGTTTTATCCGTTAATTAATTCTTCCCGAAAGTCTGAAAAAGTGGAGAAATCCCGTTTATTCCTTGCACGCATGCGTATTGTCTCTATTAATATCAAAGTTCGAATTTATTTTTAAAATGAAAAACCAAAAATTCAACAAATTAAAATTTCTAATTTATTTAAAAACAAACAAACAAAAATAATGCTTTCGAATTTAATAAAGTAGCAATTTTCTCATTCATTTAAACTTATTTGCAATTTATTTTTTAGAGTATTAAAAAAATATCGCATGCAAAATATATTCTCAATGAATACATTATAAAAAGTATATATATAGTAGTTCAATCAAGTTTAAAAAAATCGATTTTATTCAAAAAAGCAAACATTTCTTCTCGAATTTAATTCAAAATGTAATATTCATATTTTACATCTAACAATCCAATTATGTCTTGTTAAAAATAAGTCTACTATGTAATAATGTTTATTCTCTGTTATTACATAAGTGTTAAAACACCAACCATTATTTCCTAACGACGAACTGCCCGTGCAATTAAGTTTAAATTTCCGAGCTTTCTGAACAACAAATTTAACAACTCTTACCAATCCTCCATTTGGAGACAACCCATATCTTCATTTTATACTCGCCTTCTACCAAGCGCTCGCTGGTCGAGTTGTTAAGATGCTAGATTCGAAACGCGCGGTCCCGGGTTCAAAACCTAGTGGATCCACGGAAGAACGAGAGACGTATTTTCTAAAAACTCCTTTTTTCAGATTACGGAAATTTTCTGTCCTAAAACGGAAAAAAGAGCGGAAAATTCTTCAATTCCCGGATATATACCGTAGCAGTGCTGCCAGGAGTATTTCCGTGTATTGAAGGAACTATTTCTGAGAGTGCAGGGTTTCAATAACATAGCGACATCACTCCTTTAATTTTCGTGGCAATTCAAGCAAATTTTATAAACGTTAGAGTGTATACATATAGACAGACATACACTAAAATCTTAAAGATGTTTCAACAATGTTGCTAAGTGCAAAAAAGAGTGATAAGATCCGCGCGCAAACAAATTACAAGGATAATTTATACATTCCAGAAGAAAGATGAATAAAACTGCCTCCCATAACGATGTCCCACCTCATTTCATATTTCAGAAATATAAAAATATTGATCCATTGTTTAAAACTGTTCTCATTCTGAAAGTGAAAACAAGCGAAAATTGTGAACCTGAGTGATCTTTTTTCCCCGGCTGGATTGTTTGAGATGATATCACCTGATTCAAATGAGATGCAAGCTTCTCAACCCAACTCGACACCACGCCTAACACACTCCGTTCAGGAAAAAGTGTCCCGAAAAAGGGTTTCACTTGTATCCAATCTGATGACCTCAGTTCTCTTTTTGTTTTCCATCGGAAGAGAAAGTTCTTTCGAGATGGCACGATTTGATTTCGATGTGTATAAATCTTGAATATGAGGTTACATCTACATCAAGTGTGATGAAGTTCCGCCATGTTGATCAGGCATCGTCTTTTTCCAGACATTAAGAGATTTTAATTTTGTGATTATTCATACCAATGAATCCAACCCGTGGTTACTCGATATTCAGAGTGCTCCAAAATTCGACTGACAAATTCAGAGAGATGATAGTAAACATCAAGAGGATGAAAAATTGCCATTGCACATGGGGTCGCAAGCTACTTATTGAGTCCAAAATACAGGGTGTTTCATCTTAATTGAACTCTAGTCGACATTAATAATTTTGAGAAACATAAAAACATTGCTTTGAAATTTTAACTATATGTACCTTGTTTTGTATGAAATGTGATAACATATCGAAAAGTTCTCGAAAAACAGTGTGCTCGCGTAATCGGGGATACTGTAATGAATTTGTCATCACACTCCAAAATGTAGAGAGTCATGTGTATGCAGCTGGCGCGTATAATGGAAACTTCTACCACTTTTTTTGATGCTATCAAATATAAACAAAGATGAGCATGTCTGTTAAAAGTTTTATTGTAATATACTTCAGTTTTCTGAAAGTTATTACCGTCAACTCAAGTTGAGTTAGAGTGCAACACCTTGTTTTTTTGATTAAATAAGTGGTTTGAAACCCCATGTTCTAGGGTAAATTTTCATCTCCTTGATACATGCTATCACCCCTCTGGATTTGTCGCTCGAATTCGGCAATTCGGCAACACCTTGAAAACTCTAATAGATTTTTTACATTTAGTATATTTTCTTTATACTCAGCGTCACATTTTTGCAACCAGTTTCAGCATCGATGATTTTGGTACGTATGATAAATTAGATTGTAAAAATAACGAAACTGCCAGTCAGATGGCACACCAGAGGGGCGTGGGCAATATAATATACACCGCAGCAATGTTAGATTAATGGCAAAAATATTATCGGTGATAAATTTATGCATCTTAGGTATTGTATAAAAGTCTATAGATCATATACAGGGATGCAAAAAATGAATTCATAAGCATTACTGTCTATGGTCGGAAATTGTTTAACGGCGGTTTTTAATCGTATGGTGCATTTTCTATCTGATCTATAAGAATTGTACTAAATAGGGAACACCCCCAACTATCAGTTCTTGATATTTTGACGGAAGTGGTACCGTTCGAAAGTTTTTGACACGAGGATCAAGAAATGTATAGGAACTGCATTCTTCCGATAGTTCACAAAATATTCGCAGTGGAAAATAACAAAAAGAAAAGAAGGAGAAGAAGAGATTTAAAAACTATTTTACAAATTAGTGAGCAATAAATGTAAATTGCGAGTACAGTATGAACACGAACTAGTTCCTCACCTGATCCTATGGGATGGAAAGAAGAAATGGGCAGGACCTTGTATGAGAAGTTCCAGGAGTAGATCAAGACAGCGGTTTTACTGTCAGACAATAATGTCCTTCTTCGTTTGTGCCTGGTGTTGGAAACACTTGTGTTTTCAATGCTTTTACATACACTGTTAAAACTTTTGCAGCATTCTGGCAGGTCATTCGACCGTTTTTTGAAAAAACGGTTTCATAACCATAATTTAACTATATTCTGACCATAAAATGGCCAATAATATGGTCAAAATAGTGTTAAAATTACGGTTGTGTAACCGTTTTCGGAAAAAACGGTCAAATGACCTGCCAGAATGCTGCAAATTTTTAACAGTGCAGAAAAACCCTATTATGATTAATTATGACAAAATGGCTTTCTTCAATAGCTTTTACAGGAATTTCATGGTGTTTTTCACTTCTTTATTTCTCTTCTTCCAAAACGGAAAAGGGCCCATTTTTCGTGAACCATTGGATTCGGGAGTATAGTTCCCATACATTTCTTGATCCTCGTAACAGACGATACCACTCTCGTCAAAATCCAGAACTGACAGTCGGGATGTTCCCTAGTAAGATATATTTGTAGAATACAGGGTGTATCAATACAGCGGTTACAAACTTTCAGGACAGATAGAATGCAGATAGATGATGGGAAATAACATAGCAATGCATAGTCGGAAACGCTTTCCTGGCACGGTAGTGACGACACAAAACACAAGAAAGGAAGGACACGGACAGGGAGAGCAAACATGTTTATTATTCTTAGTGCTGTAAAAATGCCGGGACAATGCTGGAAAGTGCTGAGGAACTTGTTGCAAGCATCGTGGGAGCTGCTGGGGAAGTCCGGGACACCCCCGGTATTTTCGAGAACATTAGATCTTCCATGCGCCGGAGATGCGCTTCGATGCATTACGGCCCGGGGTCGTAATTTCGAACACCTGCTTTAATGACGATCGTTGTCTCTTTAATATTCTTTGTCTTAGTTTTTTTGCTGTACTAAGGATAATAAACATGTTTTCTCCTCTTATTCGTGTCCTGTCCTTCTTGTGGTTTGTGTCGTCACTACCGCGCCAGGAAAGCGTTTCCGACCATGCATTGCTATGTGATTTCCAATCGTCTAGGTGTACTCTATCTGTTCTGAAAGTTTGTAACTGCTGTACTGATACACGCCGTATAAATAAATTCATTTATAAAACTACACAACGGTAGATAATATACAGGGATGTACAAAAAAATTGAGTACATTTCCGCTTACGGGCGGAACTTGCTGGAGGTGAATTTCCAACTGTGTTATATGTCTTTCAATTGAACTAATTTTTATCATATTGTGTATTATATTTACATATCTATAGATCACATACAGCGCTGCGTAAAAAAAACCCGACTACCTTCCCGACTATGGATAGTAATTGTTAAAATTGGGTTTTCAAATGTGCTATGCGTTTTAGAAATTATTTACTTGGATATTTTCTTTCACCTTAGTAAACGGTGATGTTTTGTTACAGTATTCTGGCAGTGTTGGAAGGTGTTTTATAATCTATGCTAGATGTATTTTTCTTTCTTGTTTTATGTCCATTTTGATTATGCATAAGCGGGAAATGCAATCTGGCGTTTAATTATTAAACTCGCCGTTTTGGGTTAGAGTTAATCACGACAATGGTTGGAGTTGGTTTGCTCTAATAATGGTTAGAGTTAATCACGAATTCTAGAGCTCAATCAACAAGAAATGTTGGAATACTATTTATTAAATTACTCATTACTTAACATATTTATTAAAATTTAGTTTTCACCATCAGAAAACAGACGTCTGATGCCGTTTTTTTTTTCTAAATAGGGTAGACCGGGGCACATTTATGCGGATTTTTTTCAATGAATTTTCTAATTTTTATGTTTCAACTTAGGAAATTTTAGATACTGTGGTTTTATAAAGCAGTTAATAAAGTCAAAGTTTGTGTATTCAGTTGTTGCCCTATTTGTGTTTTTAACCGTAATTTTTTTTTTTTTTAGGTCTAAGTTCTTTGCGTAAACTTGCCCCAGGAACGGAACAAGTTTACGCATATTATAAGTGATACCAAGGAATAAGTGAAATAAATATTTAATCAAATTGAAATGTTTTATTTATAACTTAAAACACTGTTTAAAAAAAAAATAAAGAGAATTAATTAAAGAACCTTTTATAGGCTAAACTGAAAACATAGGGCTTTTTTCTAATTGAAAACAGAAACTATTTGGTCATCTTCATCATCACTGTTACAATTTTTATAAACAAAAATAAAGTATTTCCTTTTGCACACTTGTCATGGGATCACCTTTTCCATCTAAGACATTGAACCCAGTCTTGACCTTTTTTGGATTGGTTGTATGATTTCAAACAATAAATACATACACAGTTTTCATCTTCGTCATCAGATTCATTCACTATTTCCTTTATTCCAGGGTGTACAAACTTTTTCCTTTTTGCAGTTTTTGGTTTCATACTTCTTCCTTTGTTGTCGTCTTCTTCTGCTTCCATAGAAACTAGTAAATTTTTACGTAATTTCTTCTTTTTGAACGCGCGTAAACGTGCCCCGCCGCCCTGTTTGTATTTATTTTTAACGTGCAACGAAAATTAATAACATTTCTGTTCATACAAATACAGTTCTTAAAAAAGGATAAAATTCTGCTAATGTCCATATATTTGTTTATCCTTAACTAAGTATTATTAGTTCACAATAACTTTCAATAAGTTAAACACAAAATTTACTCACCTTGACAGAAAACAGATTATCCTTTCCTCATGCAAGACCGAAGCTCAACTGACGCTCAAAAACCTGTGAGAATACTCACTAGGGAGCAGCATCAATCTGTCATGACTGGTGGCGCGCCAGCTATAACTCGTTTCGGAAAAAGTGCACTGCGTAAACGTGCCCCGGGTCTACCCTACTTGCATTATTTTTTTACTCAAGTAAAAGTTTTCAAGTTTATTGCATTTTTAAAAATGTTTTAACAATACATTTTTCTGTTCTTCGTGCTCGAAAAGGCTGAAAATTCATAAAAGTTAAACAATCATTAATTCGTTAAATTTTTGTCGTACAAAACAGAAAATTTTATTTTCACTTGATAGAGGATGGACAAAGTTTTTACTTAATATAACTTATAGGATCTAGGAATCTTATACAAAAGGAAAATACTTAACTTAAAAAAAATATATATACAGTCCTCCCCACTTAATCGGGTCACGGATAATCGAATACCCCGCTTATTCGAATAGAATCCACCGGAACCGAATTTATTCCTATTGGGTTCTATGTTATTTTTCCCCGCTTAAACCAAGTGCCTTTTACGAACGTCCCCGCTTAATCGAATAACAACTGTGTGACCGATATTTGAAAATAGGCGTGGAAAGCACATTTCAGCTGGAATTTCTTTTCGCCTTTTGTCATTTTTAGTTCCTTTACGCTGAAAACAAATTTTCAGTTCTTCCTACAATGATTTCGGCCGGCAGGCGTATAATGGACAGGTCAAATGATTTCCCCACTTTGATACCTCACATCACTTCTTGCTGTTAACGCCGTCACTCCGAGATTCGAGATGGTAATTGTGCTATTTTGCACTCATTCAGAAAATAACTCGATATTTACTCCTTTAAGATTCCACTTTAAACGATTTTTTAAGGCAGTATAAGTAGCGTAAATTAGAAGTATTAAAGTTTTGATCAAATTCAAATGAGCTGCATTGTGATGTAAACCATACAAATGTATGTACTGATATTAAATTAATACGTATTTACTTTATATTAGCATTTGTATTTATTTTAGTTTAAGTTATTCTATTAACGATTTATTATGCTGTTAATGAAATATATCGTAGATGGTTCTTATACCTTTTTATTACACATTAAATATTACAGTTATGATTCTCCGTTTAATCAAATATCCCGCTTAATCGAATATTATTTCTGGAACCGTCAATATTCGTTTAAACGGGGACGACTGTATATATATATATATATATATAAGTTGATGAAAAGGACTTTTAATACGATAAAGAACAAAATTTGAATTTTTTTTCTAATTTGGAACTATATCTCTAAAACTAACGGTTTAGGAATTAACAACTATACATTGATAAAACGAGAAACCCTGTATACAGACTGTCTATACATGCGAAGTGTGTGAAGTAAATAGGTATACGTGCCTTGGACCTAGAGAACCTTTGTTTTATTTTCTTTTTTTTTTCATTATTTATATATATATAATTATTTTTACAAAGATAAAATGCCCAAGTTGTTTTTGAAGAAATAATAATAAAAAACAAATATTTATGCATAATAAGAGTAATTATAATATTAAATTCTAATAACTAAATGCAATATTTGTGTATGTCAGACTGTGAATTTCATCACCTCAGGTTGAGCAGATGCTTTACCAAGACTCTTTTTTGTGAAGCATTTATATAAATTTATGTAATTTATAATTAAATAAATTTATAATCGAATTATACAATCTAAAGTAATTTTTTGCTATAAAATAATTTATAATGTAAAGTTTCGATAGCAAATACAGAAACAAATGTCAGTATTTTGGGGCAGCATAATAAAATATTAAACATTTGCTATCGTATGAGTGATTATATATCGCTGATAAAATGGAAACGATGGCTTTTTCGGAGGATAAGTGTTCCTTCACTTATACTTGAGTGAAATAAACCATTGTTTCTAGAATTAAGGGGGATGCAGGTGTAAGACATTAAATATAGATATACATATTAGCCAAAAAAGTATATGTTCTTTTCCGTTTCGAAAGACACCCATTTTACGGAGATCAATTAAATTAAACCACACTATAGTTCTAACAAATACCTCTTCAAAAATTTTTAAATGCACTTTTCTCAAAGTAGTGTTTTTTGAACTGATGGAAAAATTTAGTAATTAATCTATGGACTTCCAGTCTGAAGTGAAACTACATAAGAGATGTATTTCTCTGGCTAACCATTAAATTGTCTTTTAAATTCTGAAAAATGTTATTTTAATTTTTAAATAATAATAATAATAACAACAATAATAATAATAACTATAATAATAATAATAATTGTTTTTCTAAAAATTAAAGGTTTTCCAGATTTATGTCATTTTAAACTTTCTAAACGATTGTTTGTTTCAGAAACACCATTACCAAGCAGCAGTAACACACGAGTAAAAAAGGAGACCAGGAATCTTTATTTTTGTTTTTTCTTTTTATTATTATGATGTTTCTGATTATTAAATTATAATTTATTATAGTTTATTATTAAGCTATAATTTATTATTATTTAAATTAGTATTATTATTAAATTATTTCATGGAATTTATTGTTTGTTTAAAGCTTGTCCAATCTATCGGCGATATCCGTTTGAAAATAAATTCCCCATTTTGTTTTCCTTTTCAAAAAGCTACGGAAACTTAAAGTTTCATTCGTATACAAATATCACATACGAAGTCTCCTTCATATGCAATACAAATATATATTTTTTCATCTGAAGCAATATTCCACACCTTCTTTTGAAAAACCGGGTTAACCAGAACCGAGCTGCACCTAAAAAAAATTAGCTTAACCCGAACCGAACCGTGAGTAGGGTCGGATTCGGGTAAAATAGCGTTATCCTACCCGATGCAGAACTCATCCTCCCCCTCAAATTAAATTCATTTGAGAACAAGTCATTAGACAAGAGCTATTTAATGAAAATATGTTGCAAAAGGAATTTTGCCAACAAAAATGATAGATATGAAAACCAATATGAGAAAACCACAAAATTTCTTACTTTTCATAATGCATAAAGTTTTTGTATAAAACTATTTCAAATGCAAAAATAATTGCTGTGGGTGTAGGTTGGTAGATGATTTTATTTAGAAAATGCAGCTTGATAGAGGAGAATATTTTTAACGATAAACCAAAAATTCTTGACCAGTTTTATCCCAAGGAAATTGAAATGTTAAGTATTTTTTTACAGTTAATTTTTTATAGTACTTTGTACGATGGGAAGCATTTCGAATATTTTAGCAACTAACATCTTTTTTCATTTAAGCACAATATCAAAGAGGGGGGGGGGATTGGAGGGGCAAGAGCTTAAAGAAATATGAAGAAAAATAAAATAAAAGTAAACGAAGATAAAAGATAATAAACAGTGCTTGTACAAAACTTATCAAAGTACACGAATTTGAAGTAAAATTAAAGTTGTAGTCCTGAAAATTTGCAACTTTTGTAGCCTTAGGCAGTTTTGAAGTGGAACAATGATTATAATCCCAATGAACTTCTTTCTCAAATTCTATGAAAGCTCGCAAAATTCTTCTTACTTTATACATTTTATTAACTGAAAGGGATTAAAACATTTTAAAATTAGAACTTTAATTAAAAATAATTTCAAATCAAGCATGAAACCAAGATTGAAAAACTTGGCTATTATTTTATTTAAATATATAGTTCATTCAACTGACTCTGACGAATTGCATTAGTAAAACCAAAAACCCGCTGCGTAGGTTTAGATAAATTTTTATATAAGATCTTTTATTGTTAAAATTATTAATCCTACTAAACAAACAAAAAACTCCCAAAGTCTCTCCTTTATTTATTTCACTAAATCGTTTAAACTTTTGGCTTTTGTTGAAAAATATTCAGGGTTTTTCCTCGTGTATTTGCTTTAATGTACAGTTGTGGAAAAAAAAGTAAACACCCCCCCTACTAACTCTGCAACTAATTATAATGGAAGAAAGTTACTGGTACCAAATAATTGGAAATAAAGTCTACTTTTAAATGATGTATATAAAATTTTCTTAGGGGTCATCTGCAAATCAAAACCAGACCAAACTTCGTTTTTTTCAATGGCAAGACCCAATTTTGACAATACATTTTAAATTTGTGGTTCAAACTATGACTAGAAATGAAATTTGAAGTCATTTGGATGATAACATTTTGAATTATAGATATTCAAAATTCAAAGGTTCTAACGTTAAATTACATTTTGAAATTAAAATCCTAATGTAATAATTTTTTGTGTGGTTATAATACTAAAAAGCCGAAATATAAATGCAGTGAATTTGTAATTTTAAAAATATATATAATATGAGTTATGAAATTAATATTAGAAAAAAATATGAGTTGCAACCTGCAATTACACTGTATGGCCAAAGGAAACCGGTCACTTGCGAATTTAGACGTTTTGTTAAATATCTAGAAAAATACATGAGGAATTAACCTGAAACTGCAGGTGTGTAAACAGTATAGTATAGGTCATACATTTCCGAGAAGATTTTTTCCCGAAATCCCATAGAGGACCGTCAACAAATTGAAAAAGAATGAATATCTTTTGGATAACCCTGTAAAATCTGGTGTAGCAAAAGCGTTCAAACTCGAGATTATTAATAAGTGGCTTATTGTAATATACTGTGTTCATTTTTATAAGGATAGCATGCATACTGGTAGAGAAATTAAGCTTTTTGTAAAAACAGTCCCAAATTTCGCCAAGTTTTTTGCTTATAATTTGCAGAGTTCTTAATATAGACAGTCCCCTATTGCGTTTCGGGAAAAAATCTTCGCGGAAATGTATGACCTATACTATACTGTTTACACACCTGCAGTTTCAGGTTAATTCCTCATGTATTTTTCTAGATATTTAACAAAACGTCTAAAATCGCAAGTGACCGGTCACATTTGGCTATATAGTGTATTTTGATAGATTTATATTTATTATGTCCTGCTTTATGCGAATTCTCAGTTAAAAATTTTTCTTCCAAGTACTTTTCAAATTATATTTAAAAAGCGCCAAAAAGATGGTTTAAGAGGTCATCTATGATATACAGAAACACATAATTTCTAAAATATATAGTTTACTTATTTTATTGAGAAGTTTGGGCTGGTAATAGTCGAAACATATTAAGCGAGTGAAATGGTACTATTGGCAAGAAATAATACATTAATAGAAGTGACATGGTCATTCTGTAGCATTTCAACAATCGTGTACCGAACTTCAATTTGGATAGAGCCCCTAAAATAGGCTCATTTTAAAATAATTAATTTCTCTGAAACTAATCGTACGAATATCACAAACATTTGTATTTAGGCTAATTGAAGTGTGTAGAATATATTTATGGTGTCAAACTTAGATATTGCTATTAAAAAAAAAAAAAAAAGTTTGGGTTCATTTTGAAATGTAGATGGTAACCACCAGTAACTTTTTCCACAATAATTAACAATTTGTTGCAGAGGTAGTAGGGGGTGTTTACTTTTTTTCCCACGACTGTACAGCAACTTATGCGTACAATAAAACTCCAATCCGACACAAAATTTAAAATGTCGATGAAATATTTTTACTATGCTCGTTATTAACAATTATAATCATTTTAATTTAATTTTTTTTTTTTTTTTTTTTTTTTTTTTTTGTGGTTGATGTTAGTTTTTGAATGGTTATTATTAACTACAAAATGGTTTATCGTCAATCCTCCTCTAATGTACTGCAACTTATACAATAAAACATACGTACAACTAAATTTAAAAAGGCTTATGAAATATTTTTTTACTATGCTCATTATTAGAGGCGTCTCTGATAGTATTCAGATTTTTTTAGCCCCCGGTACGGTATGCAATTTTTTTCTCCCAGCTTATTTTGTGTATTCTAAAAAATAACGTTACCTTACAGAAGCCAGCCGTAAAACAAAGCAGTACGATTAATAGCAATTTTTTAAACTTCTAAGCATCGCACATTTTCGATTTTTATACCGTCGTATTGGAAAAAAAAAAGTTCTTTTAAATGCATTTTGTTTGAAAACTGTATCTCCATTTATTTTTGAAATATTCATTTTTTTTTTTTTTTTTTTTTGTAGTTTTTAGAGCTATATGCTTAATATTGGCAACGGAAGTAACTCCATTTCTGTAGAAAGTAAAGGAAAAATAGTTCTAAAATAGTAATTATATATTTTTGTTACCATTTTCTCATAACAACCGAAAGAAAATGTAATTAAAATACGTGCTATTTTGAAAAAAATATAAACGAATGATTTCTGTTAAAACAATGGAGCTATTATAAACTATATTTAATTTTAAGTATCTATGAATCATTAGATAGCCGATTTTTTTTTGTCGGTTTCCTTGAATGACAGCATCTTTTTGCTGCATTTGTGCATTATTTCGCGATAGTGATGTGCTATGCATGCTTTATTGTAGATGTTTAGGAGTAGATCGTAAATGTGGAATTCTTAAGCGGATGCGAATGACGCCATTTTACATAAAATAAAATGTGTGCTTTAAGTCTTAAAATTGAAATATGTTTTGTACTGCAGTAGAGTTCCGCTTAACTGAATTCTTTTCTTCTGATGGACTGGTGGCTTCTATTATTAGGAAACAGCCATTACAAATGAAGTGTTAGGTGAAGATGAAAGAGCAGCCGTAAAAAGTTAGAAATCTGATTTTCTGGTCAGAATGGGGAAAAAAAATGGCCATAATTTTTTTTTAAATTATGGCTCCCCCCCCCCCCCCATTCTGACCAGAAAATCAGAGTTCTAACTTTTTACGACTGCTCTCTGATTTTCTGGTCAGAATGGGGGGAAAAATGGCCATAATATTTTTTTCCAAAAAAATTATGGCCATTTTTTTCCCCATTTTCTAACCAGAAAATCAGAGTTCCAACTTTTTACGACTGGTCTTTCATGTTCACCTAACTCTTCATTTATAATGGCTGATTCATAATAATAGAAGCCATCAGTACATCAGAAGAAAATGAAGTAATGGAAATTCCGGGGGCGACACTAAATTCTGAAAAAGCAGAATTCCTGTTCTCTAGTTTTCTTTCTGGTTTGGTGTAAACTATTAAATTTCATTTAAGAATTATTATATTAAAAAAAAATTTAATGTGTAAATTTTAATGTGTTTGAAATGGTGAAACATCATTAAAGAAACATCGCAAATCATTTTCCCCCATACGCCGTAAAGCAACGGAATTCTTTTGAATGTCCCTGTAAAGAAACGACAAAATGCTACACGCTTCATTTTCAATACCGAATAGGCCATAATAACTGTGCTCAATAATATATATCAATTTCACAGCAATCCGACTATATTTACTCGAGTTAGAGCGCGGACGGACAGACAGATAGACAGACGAAACGAATTCATAAATATTTTTCAAATTTGTTAAAAAGGTTGATGGAAATATTTTAGTATGCTCTTTCATTATTAGACATATCTGTAGTAGTAATTTGAGGTTTTTTTAGGTGCGTTCGTAGTTATATAAATACGTAGCACCTATAGTCGTCGTTCAGTCCGTCCGTCCGCCCGTCTGTCTGTCCGCGTATAACAGCGCAAAAACTACCCAACCGAATCGTTTGAAATTTAAAATATATAATTGTTGCATAATTTTGTCGAGTCATTTAAAATTTTATGAAAATAAGATGTATTAGTTTAATTACAGGGACAGTCAAAAGTTTTCCGTTACATTACGGCCAATGGGAAAAAGTTATTTCAAGTGCATTTCAATGATGTTACAGCCGTATTGATATGCACTTATGAAGTGCACTAAAATATACATTCAGTACAATATGCGGCGCAAAAAATATTTATAAAACTGGTTATAGTACGAACGCACCTCATTTGCCACGTTTGACGTGTGATTTACAACTTTTTTTCTTTTGTTCGGTGTAAACTAATAATTTCTGTTTAACCCCTTAATTCTCGCTCCCGTGATATTCACGAGCTGTGTCTTTTATTCAGATTGTTTGATTCTCACCAGTTTTATAAAATAGTGTGATTGGCTTTATTATGATATCATTTTACCTGTCATTAATTAAGGTGAATATTTCTTTTTCAAAAAAATGGTGCCAATGAGAAATTTGAATTTTTAAACCGTAGTTTAATGCGACATTTAAGGGGTTAAAAATTATTATAATTTTAATTCCTACTTTTGCGGTTGATGATAATCTTTGAAAGGTTTAGATGATCAAAAGTTTTCAAAATATTGTTAAGACAGATTCTAGAAAATTATGTAATAGAAAAAAAAAGAGATTCTAGCAATTGCATCCGATACTTTCAGATTACGAGAAATTAAAAAAATAAAAAAAATATTAATTTTCCGTAGTTTTACTTTAAATTGTATTAAACTGCATTTTCATGAAGTTTTTCTTACAAAGTCAAATCTGCTGATTAAAGAAAAGCTCTGTAAACTGTGCAGATCAATTCTTGGGGTAGACTGAAAATTAACATAATATATCAAAAGGTACAAAAGTGTAATGCATGCGCGCAAAATTGGAAAGTGTTCCATAATTCATGCATAACTTGAGAAATGTTTCTTTTTTGTCTTTTTCAAAAAGCTCCACACTGTTTTTCCCATATATGTACTATATACTAAACTGTACATATATAAAAAATGTATAATTTTAAATTCCATTTTATTAATTGTTTTTTGTACTTTCAAGTTGGTTGGTTGTGTTTATGACGGCCAATTATCAGCACGAGGGATATAGGCCCTAAGGGGGGGGGGGGGGTGCCCTCCGTGGGGGGTCTTTTTAAGGGAACCTAACGCGTATTTACGCAAGGAAATCCAAGGTTCTAAGAAAACCATGGATAACTCCGAACGATTAGGCCGACGGACGCAATTGGGATCGAACCTAGCACCTCCCGTCTACTAGCTACGAGAGCAGAACCTCTCTTCCACTGGTGGGGCCTTTTTTACTTTAAAAGCCTTGGTATTGTCTCCCAAAGTACATATTTATTGAGAAAGTAAAACAATTGTTCAAAAATAGCAATTTAACCTACAAAATTGTAAAAGTTATAAAAGGAACTATTTAAACGTTATCAGGCTATTTGTTTAAATCCTTGCTCCAATAAGAAAAAATAAAAATAAAAATACTTAAATAAACCTACTACATGATCGTTATTCACAGATCGTAATAATCTTGGTAAGTGATCGGAGTAAAAAGAAGGAAAATATCTTACACTAAACCGTAAAAGTAAGAAGAGATTTCCTATTACCAGCAATAAACAGACAAGCTCATATAATCGCGATTGAAACCCAGAAATCGAAAAAATATTCTTTCATATCCCCCCTCTCTTTCAACAATATATTACAATCCACAGCTTAATCGAGGTCGGCTAGAATGAGTGTAGTCGGTGTCAAAGGATCAAACCCATTGTTGGTTCACGTCTTTTTTTTTCTACGCACGCGCCTCTTCCGGCAAAGATGATATCGTTGTGCCGCAAAGCGATCGACACACCTCGCGTGCAACGCGCACGCGCCCGGCGAGCTTGTTATAAAAATTTGTAAAAAAAAAAAAAAAAAAAACCCAAGCATAACGTAACAATAGAAATTTAAATTAAATTTATCATTACCAGGAGATCCAGCCCGTGCTTCCGGGGTTACAGAACATAGTTCTCATAGGAGATAGGACATCTCATAGAACATAGGAGAAAACAATTTTTAATTGAAAACGCTAACGGATTATTTTGCATTTAAATTTAATTTACATTTTTATATTTGCATAATATAATTATTTTTAAATTGACCAAAAACAACACCAAAGAAGATTTTGTTATATAAAAAATAGCAATTATCAAATAAGGTTTTGAAAAATAATTAAAATTCATACAAAAAAAACACAAAAAAAATGACTAAAAAGTACTTTCATAGGTGCATACGTGTGATATAAAATTATTTAAAATACATTAAAAATATCTTAAAATACATTAAAAACCATTAAAAACGCAAAACGTTTTCAACCATTACACGGCCGTCATCAGTGGGGATTTAAATGTTGTTATTATTTTTCTTTGCGCTTATTTGAGAATTGGTTGAAAACGTTTAGGGTTTACAATGGCTTTTAATGTATTTTAAGATATTTTTAATGTATTTCAAATAATTTTATATTATATGTATACAACTGGAAGTAATTTTAAGTACATTTACTTGTGCTTTTTATATGAATTTTAATTATTTAACTCAAGGTGAATTTAGCACTAGAATTTTAACTTTCATTTATTTAAAGTTTTGAAATCTATTAAAAGCGATATACTTACGTATTAACCTCATGTCAGAGGTTAATAGTACTAGTATACAAAATTTGGGTTGGGTCATGTTTTTTAGCTTTTGATAATTGATTTGTATGTATTTTGTAGCGCTGAATCCGAAAATGACCTTCATTTTTAACCATCAAGTCATTTTTTTTCTCAAATCGTAAATTTAAAAGTAAAAAAAGTAAAAAAAAAAAAAGCAAAAATAGGCAAAAATCTGATATTATAAAGGAGATGGTTGTGTTTTTTAGCTTTTGATAAAGGATTCTTATGTGTTTGTAGCACTGAATCCGAAAATGACCTTAATTTTTAACCATCACGTCAGGTGTTTTTCGCAAATCGTAAATTTCAAAGTTGAAACAACAACAACAACAACAAAAAAAAAAAAGGGCAAAAATCTGATACTATAAAATAGATGTGATGGTTGCGTTTTTTAGCTCTTGATAATTCATTCTTATGTATTTTGTAGAGCTGAATCTGAAAATGACTTTCATTTTTTACCATTACGTTAGAATTTTTTTGAAAATTTTTAAATTTTTAAAAAATCGAAATATTGCGAAAATCTGATACTATAGAATAGACGTAAAACTTTTTGTTTTTCATAATAATTTATTCAGCTTTTGACATATTACTATGCATTTTTACAACTAAACACGTAAAATATCATGTATTTAAAATCCTTACGATTTTACTCCATGCGTGGAAGTTTCTTTGAATCGCTCATGCTCTGCCTCATGCTTTTCCTTTTATATTCTATGGGGGTTCATCTCGGCGTTCCCTTTTATTTCAGCGGTTGGCAAGGTTGGAAATTTGTCGGAGATGTATATTTAAAACATTTGCCTTCTTTTGGTAAGGCTTTGACATATTTTCGCTATTTTTTGACATTTTAACTTTGAAAGTTACGATTTGCATGCAAATCCTGAAGTGATGATTAAAAATGAAAGTCACTTTAGTCTTCAATGCTAACAAATATATATAAATCAATTATCAAAAGTTAAAAAACAACAACAACCATCGCAGGCTTGTTCCGCGGAAGATTTCACTTATATTCAGAAAAGACTTTTTCATTGTGATTTTCTCAACGTTTAAGTGCATAGTCAATTCGTGTTTTAATTTCATCAAATAAAATTAAACGGGAAAAAACTGCTGAACTGTTTACGCTAACAGTTGCGAGTAGTTTATAGTGTAGGGCAATTCCGGGATTTATGCCGCACATTTTTTTGAATTTGTGTATAAAGTCCTATGGTGGACATAAAATTTAAAAAATCATGCTGTGCTATTTAATGTTAAATATACAACGCGTGTACAGCGACAAAAAAAAAATTCAAAACGAATTATTAATAACTTTAACATTTTTTTTCTAAAACATTACAGTGCGGCGAGTCACCCGTACATTCAGGGTGAGACGCCGCACTTATGCGGTAGTTATGTCACGCTTGTAATAAGAACAGAATGAAATTATAAATAAAAGTATAAAAAAAAATATTCATATCTGGACTATAATTAACGATGTAATAACAAAATGAAACTAAATGAGTACAATGAAACGTATTAGTAGATTCAAATTAATAATTGTTGCCTACTTTCACTATTAAAAATATCGACTTATTTTTATTTTTACATTAAATTTTAATTGTTATTTCAGCAACAACGTAACATTAATGTATTAGAGAGGGAAAAGAATAAAAGTAAAATTGTGTTTACATAATTTATTTGTTAACCTTTTCAGGACCGGCGGCTTTTGCACAAATTTTATTCGGTTGTCACCACTTTTTTAAAAGGAGTTACCTTTACTTAAATGATCATGAAAATGCTCTAATTAAAGAACACAAATATTACTTTTCTTTTTTACTGGTGCCAGAAAAAATTTTTGTAAGCTCTTAAGAAGGTGCTTATATGCACCTATGGTCACGAATGGGTTAAGAGACCTATTTTTTTTCGACTACAATCTACAGAAAAAGTGTCGAAAAAGTACAGCCTTTATGTAACTACATTTAAACACACGATGCAACGAAGAAAATTACACTTCCTCTTTTTTGGAGTAGTTTGCAAAGAACGTCTGCGTTACGCGTAATCCAATTTTTCATTATTATCATCTTGACTTTCATTATTCTTGTACTTCTTACTTTTTATTTTCTACTTTTTCTCCTTTGGTTTTAGTAAACTTGTTAACATGCCTAACATGTTTAGTCTATGCAAAAAGCAAAGGAAAAGTTAATAACACTTAATCATCCCGTACAAAAGAAACTGCGGCATGTATACCGGAATAGCAGTGCGGCATGTATCGCATTTTGCATGGTGTAGACGTCGATCATCACAGTTACCTGCCATCGCCAAGGGGAATGGCGTAACCATACACAAAGTACTCTGTACAAGCGCTAC
Organism: Maratus speciosus; assembly: GCA_963932465.1. Classification (NCBI taxonomy): domain Eukaryota; kingdom Metazoa; phylum Arthropoda; class Arachnida; order Araneae; family Salticidae; genus Maratus; species Maratus speciosus. The sequence continues at coordinate 244,503,341 of OZ010795.1, read as the reverse complement.
ACTTAGTTTTGACTTCGAAATCATGCATGCATTTAGTAATTAGTGCATGAAAAGTATTTAAACATAACGTGTTTAAAAGTTTGGACGGTGAAATCATGCAATCACGTCAAATTAAGGATTGTACTTCTACAAGTAGACATCGAAATGGGAATCACGCTATACACTGGTTATAATTATCTCACTGGGCACCTATACTCTGCGTTTGACGACCATCCCTTTAAAATTACAAGAAATACAAGGGGTGCGGCATCTATCCCGTATGCGGCGACTCTCCCGGAGTTACTCTATTCAACAGTTTTCTCAAACCGGTATATAGGTTTTTAGTGTGCTATCCATTCTCAAGTAAACATTTTCATGTTCAATAAACATGGTTCACTAGCAAACTTGGATTAAATTAACAGCCTTAACGTTAACATTAACATTACAATTAATATTATTTCGTTATTTTTGCATGTAAAAATTGCAGCTGAAAATGCATAATTGAGAATGAAAAATCTACATACATCACACATTCTAAAAACCCATATTCCGGTTTCAGGAAGCTAATTAATACCCTAAAAAAATTACTCGGAAACGTTTCTGACTATCAGTGGCAGTCAAAAATGTTGCTTTTATAAATGCTTCTTTAAATCTCGAAACTATATTGGTTTCTGAGGTTTCTAAAGGTGAACTACGCTTTTCGGAATCGTGGGTAACTCGGAACAGGCTACAGGATATTTTCGTTTGTGGATATAATATATTTTCGTGGATAAAGAAAAAAATTGTCTTTTTTTAGCTCACTAATGTTAATCCCATGCACGAAAATTTTAAATATATCTCGTTTGCATTACAATATTTTTAAATGATTTTTCTTTTGCATTGGATAGCTAAAGGAAGTCGATCTCCACAAAGACAGTTTTGAACACTTTCCAATAAAGTTGAAAAGTGTTTATGAATTGGGTTTGTCTGTGCGTCTGTCTGTCCGTGCTCTAACTCGCGTAAATAGAGTGAGATTGTCATGAAATGGATATATGTTATTGGGGTTTACTATGGCATGTTCTATATTGAAAATGAAGTGTGTAGCACTTACGGCTCATTTACAGAGACACTCAAAAGAATTCCATTACATTGCGGCTTATGGGGAAAAATGTTTGCGGTGTATTTTAATGATATTACACAATTTTAAACATATCGAAAATTATATACTACATGCGCTTACTGTAGAATATGGTGTGCATACAATTTATCGTTCATTTACAAGGATACACAAAAATATTTTTCCACAATACTGTGATGAATAATTGCTGGCAGTGGTTTTCAGTTGTGGTAGGCGTTTTAAAATTTAACCATTTTTTTTTACATATATTACTTGGTGTGTATAAATTCTATCGATCATATACAGGGATACACAAAGGATATAGAGTGCATTTCCGTTTATTGACGAAAATCGCTGAATGGGAATTTTAAACTGTGCTATGCGATTAATTGAACTAACTTTTACCATACGATACAGTATAAATATAAATACGGTGAAACCTCTCTGTAAGGGCCACCTGGTTCCATTAAAAATTGGCCCTTATGAGGGGTGACCCTTGAATAGGGGTGACACAAAAGCAGCAACTAAATAAGGAAATCAAAACCTATATAAGTGAAAAAACTGTTTATTAACATCTTCAAACTCTACACATGATTGAAAAAATTTTCCATTGAAGTTTGTTTACTTTTCCTAAATTTTTCGTAGACAATTTTGGTTTCTAAGGCTTCTTTTACTTTATGGAACAAATTACTTAAATTTGCATCATTTATTAATGCTTTAGAATGAGATATTAGTTTATTTATTTCTGTTAGCGTTTCCTGACAGGTATAAAAATTGTGCTTCAATATGCATTCACAGTTTTAGTAAATGTGGAATCAGTTTTTCTAAATAACCTGTTATCCTTTGCGTGCCCACAACAAAGGGTTAAGTTTCCCCGCACCAACCCAACCCTTACAGGTTGAAAGGTCAAACAAAGTGTGAGGAACACCTGTTTGTCTCACTTCTGGAAAAGCTTGTGGTCCTTCATTATGTTACTAAATCCTCCCCATCTTCCTTGTCTTCTTTGTTGCAAGTGCAGTTGTTTGCTGAACTCTTATTTTTTGGTTCAGGACTTCAATACACCTGTTTAGGATTTAAGGCATATGTGAAAAAAAATGGCCTTTACGAGGGGTAGGTGCGGCCCCTAATAGGAGTAAATTTAATATTATGTCTATGGGAAAAACTTTTGTTCTTAAAAATTTTGGACCTTAATAGATGTGGCCCTTGAATAGGGGTGGCCTTTAAAAGAAGTTTCACTGTATATAGATCCTATACAGGAATGAACAAAAAAAATTATGATTTTTCCAAATTATTGATGTATAGTATTCTGTGAATATGTTGGAAAGTGTTTCATAATCTATGCTGGATGCATGATTTTTCGTTCTTCTTTACTTTTTTGATTTTATTTGCAGTTTTCTTTTTATGAGGATGCTTACACTTTCGAAACCGATTACGAAAGTGAAAGTATCCTAATAATAATAAAAATAAAATCTGTAAACAAAATGTAAGAAAAGGCCTTTATAAACATCGACCTCAGCTATCGAATGCAAAAAAAAAAAAAAAAGTTTTTAAAATATTGAAATGCAAACTAGATATCTTAAAAAAAATCTCACCTAGGATTTACATTAGCCAGCGGGTGTTTTCGCGCAAGTGAAGTAGCCTCTTAACAAAAGCAACAACAACAACAAAATACCTTTTTAAATTTTTATACAATTCCATTCCTTGACTTGCTTGGAGTGCATCATAGAGTTAAAAAAATATTAAGTAAGTTAGTAAAAGCTGGATGAAAATAATCTAGAAAAAGAGCAACACCTTCAGAATATCTCATCAACTTAAGTTTCAACAAGACGTATTCAAAAAAAAAAAAGCCACTCTTTCGAACACAATGAAGCTGACCATCTAATGTCCGATTCGTGCCCTCCATAACGGCCGGACATTGTTCAGCATTAGCTTGTCCGGTCACTCACAAATCTTTAGCCTCTCCATTGAATTCGAAGAAATGGCCTACAGGAAAACCGGCATTTGTAAAGAAAACCTTTTCCGATAAGATTCGATTGTTGAAAAAAAAAAAAAAAAAAAAAATAGAAAGGAGCTGTGATTCTCTCTTTTTTCTCCTTCATCGCCTATCTACCCGGGAAAAATCATCAGAGATTCACTAACTGGATTTTGCAAGGGAAAAAAAATGTAAGCGTTTTTTCTTTCTTTTTTTTTTTTTGTTTAAAAAAAAAGAGAACTTCTTAGGTTTGAAGTACCAAGTCTTACTATTAGGTTCAGATAGCCTAAATGTAAAGTATTTTGGAGTTTTTTTTTTTCTCTTATTTTTCAATCGCTTGATTTTTAGGAGAAGAGAAAATTGAATTAGGGACTCAAAAAGAAAAAAAAAATGTTTACAGTCAGATAAAACTTTTTGAATCCCTATCGCCGTACGGTTGCTTTTATATAAATGTATATTTTTAAAGAAATGTGTTTTCATATTGCGCTAATGTATATTTAATTTTATGAGTTCAAACAAAAACAGGATATTTGCGTATAGAAGAAAAATTCACTGATTTTATGTTTATTAACATCTGTAGAAACAGTCTGCTAAGATGAAATTTCAACGAAGCAGGCAGAAATATCGTTTTAGACAGGTTTTCGCCTTAAATAAGTACTGGTATACTCGTTTTTCATATTATTTTGCTTCATCATGCAAATTGTCGTTTAAAACGGGATTTCATTATATGTATGTTGGAATCAGAATGAACAGCAAAGTTCGTATGAAAGGTATCAACTTAATGAAATGCAACTATCATGGGCTGTGATAAATTCATGAATAAATACGTGTTCACTATACACGAGAATGGAATTGTAGAGGAAAAGGTGTAAATATGGGCACCCTTTTTTGTTTTTGACTTAAAGTAACTTTTATTTTAAAATTTTTTAGATTTTTGACCTTGATCAACAACTATAACAAGTTTACTAAATGAGAGGATGCAAAACAATAATTAATATCAATTGTTTCAAATTCAATAACGAAGATTCACAAAAAGCTTTGAAAAAAAGCACCAGAAAAAATGGGGTGCAAATATGGGCCCTCTCCAAAAAAAAAAAAGTCACAAAAACTAGTTTAAAATGTTTTAAAACACGATAAAACAATAAAAAACAGTAGAGAATTTATTTATTACAGAAAAAAATTTATTTTCAGCAATCGAAAACATAACTAGCTCTTTCAGCCCGGCACAATCTAAGTGTGCCTACATTTGGCACATAGCACTTTTAACCAACACATCTCTGCGAGGGTCTTCACAGAACTTTCCATCACAAAAGATGCAAGTTGCATCACTCGAGACTGGTTTAGTCCCATCGTTGATATCGAGGTTCATATCAGCATCACTGTCCACAAGGGGAGGGTCAGTGATGAGTCCGAGGATCCTTTCGTGTGTCGATTTTTTAAGGCCTTTGGTCTTCCCACCTCTGCCTCTTGGCCGGTCTCCGGGAAAACTCAATGATGTCTTTTTGAGGTCACCTTTGTCAAGCGACTTAGTCAACTGATCCTTGCAAGGTGATCCAGTGATGACAATGAACCTTGCCGCTTTGCATTCACGAGTAAGTGGTTCTCTTCTTCATGTTGAGGACAGGAGATTGATATGTCGACCGAAGAAAATGCATTTAAAGTACCCGGGGAACATGCGGTGCTTCAGCAGTCTCATCATTTAGCATAGCTAGAGTTTAATGTGCTTGTATATCAAGATAATTTGAAAAAGAGGGGGCCCATATTTACACCAAGAAAGGGTGCCCATATTTACACCAACCCCAACTAAGAAAGATGGCCACTTTCACATGTAACCTAAAGGCGTGCATGATTAAAGGGGTGCTTCTAAAAGTAGCTTAGGATCTTCACTTTCCCGATATCACTCTGAAATTATTTTAAACTAACGATAAGGACATGAAAAGAAAACGATTTCAGATACCTACCAAAAGTTTGCAGTCCCGAGCAAACACCAATTCGCACAATAACTCACGGTGCATTCACACTATTGGAAACTAGTTGGATGTTCCAATCCCAAAACTTTCTTCTATCTTAAACATCTTAATATTTCAAAAACGAGTTACACATGTTAATACTTCAATATTATTAGTTCATTATTATACCAACTTTGATTTTCATCTTAAATTTCTGCTTCAGTCAATTAAAAGATCTAAAAACGAGTTAATCTATATCATGATATTTGTTAAAATTAATAGTTTTTCCTTATTCTGTTGTTATTAGATGTTTGCGAATAGCCGGCTTAGCAGGAAGTGAGTTCCCGCCTTTGCACGAGCCGCCGATGGACAATAGAACTACGAAAAATCAAGAAAAGTATACAAAAATCGCTATCACAGAGACCATTTACTGCGCGATATTTCCAAATTCAAGGAGGACTTGTTGGCCAAAGCCAAAAACATGCACAAAAAAATTGGTTCAATTGTATGCATTATTTTATACACTTTTCGATTGTACAATAAAAAAAAATGGTACAGACATCGTAATTATAGCGCCCCCTTCCAGCGGAATTTTTCAAAATTCAGGGAGGACCTTCATGCCATGACCAAAAAGAAACACAAAAAATTTGGCTCAATTTTATGCATAACTTCATACACTTTTCGATGGTACAATATTCAAAATGGCACAAAAATCGCTATTACAGCGCCCCCTAACCGGCGAATTTTTTCCAAATTAAGGAAGGACTTGCTTGCGATAGCCAAGAACTTAAAAAAAAAATTTGGTTCAATTATATGCATAACTTCATATACTTTTCGATGGTACAATATGCAAAATCGCTATTACAGTGCCCCTAGCGGCGAATTTTCTCCAAATTCAGGGAGGACCTGCTTGTCATAGCCATAAACTTAAAATAAAAATTTGGTTCAATTCTATGCATAATTTCATACACTTTTGGATGGTACAATATTTAAAATTGCACAAAAATCGCTGTTACAGCGCCCCTTACCGGCGAATGTTTTCCAAATTCAGGGAGGATCTCCTTGCCAAAGGCAAAAACTTAAAATAAGAATTTGGTTCTATTCTATGCATAACTTCATACACTTTTGGATGGTACAATATTTAAAATCGTACAAAATCGCTGTTACAACGCCCTCTACCGGCGAATTTTTTCCAAATTCAGGGAGGACTAACTTGCCATATCCAAAAACTTAAAATGGAAATTTGGTTCAATTCTATGCATAACTTCATATACTTTTGGATGGTACAATATTCAAAATTGCACAAAAATCGCTATTACAGCACCCCCTACCGGCGAATTTTTTTCCAAATTCATGGAGGATCTGCTTGCCATAGCCAAATTAACTTAAAATAAAAATTTGGTTCAATTCTATGCATAACTTCATACACTTTTTGATGGTACAATGGCGACAGACAGACGGACACACGGACAGACAGACATTTTCTATAAACATGTTTTTTGGAACCTCTGACCCGTAAAATATGTAAATCCGTCGAAAACCGGAAGTCGAAAAAAAATTCGATTACAATACTTTCTTCTATTGAAGATAGAAGAAAGTAAAAATGGTTCCAACTGCTCTCTATTATCTTATATCAACAAGTGGCATCATGTACAATCCTGGCCGCCAGTCTTGAGCACCTCCAATGGCCACTTCGGGAAGGGTGCCCATATTTACACCCGTGCCCGTTTTTACACCTTCTCCTCTATTATCATTAGTAAGGTAAATGCATCAGTAGTGGGCCACTTAAGGAGATTTGTCTATTTATTATTAAAGTGTTAGTGAATTCCAAAAGATATACATATATATATTAGCCTATCCCTAACCTTCATGAATCAGAATACACATTCAAAGTTTCAAAATATATGCTTTGGGAAAACGAAAAGTAAAATATGTTACCTTCCTCCTATGCTCCAGTAGTGGGCCTAATAAATTTCTGACGCATGATTTTTTAAGTTTTCAGATTATCTAACAAATTATTTACATTGTAATAGAGTATATCAACAGAAATTTACTTTAAAATAAAACATAATATTAAAGAAATAATGTTTTGAATAAAAACTCATCTCTTATTGAAACTTCTAACAATTTGCCCAAAAATCTGCTTTTAAGGGCATTCTACAAAATAAACAAATGTACCAGCAGAAAAAAAAAATTATTCCAAACAGTTTATGGAAAGTTAACATTTAAGGATGCTAGTCAATCAGGTTTCTGCCAGATGTTTATCAGAAATGCATATGTGGGCTCGTTTTTAAGCTTTAAAAATTAGTGGTCCACTATTGGTACATGGCTCACTATACAGTGCCAGCAAAAATATCTTGACACTCCAGCCACAATCTTAATGTTCAGATGTTTTATTTTATTTTTTCCTGCTTTAAATAGAAGAGGCGGGCTAGAGTTTCTATCACGCGTTGGTCACGTGGAGTGGTGGTCCTTGCAGTTTGAGTTGACCCAGCGTTGTCCTTTTTTTTAAGTTCTGATAGGGGTTTGAAATGAGGGCTTTAAAAAAATTTCAATGACTGTCAAGATTTTTTTTTTTTTTTTTTTTTTGCTGGCGCTGTAGGTGCATTTACCTTAAAATGACATCGACAGAGATCGGCTGGAAAAAGATAGAGCGCAAGACTTAAAAGCTTGCAGAGTTTAGCTACAGAAAAGAGAAGCAAAAGCGCTCTCCTCGTTTGTTGTTTCTTGAATAGGCAAAAGGCCACTATTATTCTTTAATAATCATCTGTTAACGTATCAATCTCCTATTTGTATATTTTATGTCCTATTAAATGTTTGTGTTTGTATTACATATTGATCCTTGGTGTGGTAAAGTTGAACTCATCAATCTTAACCTCACATTCATGTTCCGTTTTCGCAGATTTTATTGTAATTACAGTAGAACCTCGATTATCCGAAGTATTTGGAACCGACCCTCTTTCGGAAAATCGAAATTTTCGGATAATCGAGAATGCTTCAATTTTAAGATTAAAGAGAAACTTAGGCAATATTTCTTATTATGGTAACAAGTGCTTAATAAAAATAAACAATAGCAAAATAGAAACAAGAATAAATTACCTGAATTTTAATTTTGAAATTAAGTACCTTTTAAAAATATCAGAATAAGGCTTCGAAAAAATGTTTTGTTTGTTGCAGTTTTTATTGCGTTTGCTTTGAAGCTCTATCACGGAGTTTTTAATATTATTAGTTCACCAGTATCACAGTCTTTCTGCTTCTCCAGCCATGCCAAACCTTTTAAAAAACATTCGAAAGCTTCAGAATTGCTAATTTGTTCGTTTTCTTTGTTCCACTCCGAAGCTTACGAGATCTCAAATTAAATTCAAAGGAACTCTAAGAAAGGGAATCGAAAATATTTATATGTACTCGTAGTTCGGAAAAGACCACTTGCACACAAAGAATATGATGGTTAGGGGAAAAAAAAGCTTTCGAAATGGATTTTGCACACAAGGAATATGATAGTAAAAAAAAAGCTTTAAAAATGGGTTTCGGTTAAAAGAGTTTCGGATAAAAGAGGTTCTACTGTACTTGTATTTCCTTCAACGTCAGAGAAATTCATCTTTATGCTCTAAATTATTCGTCATTTTTAAACAAATAATTTCCGTACTCTTAGAAAACATTGCTTTTTCCGTTAATTCTTCCTGGAAGTCTGAAAAAGAAGGAAAAATTCTGTTTATTCCTTGCACACATGCTTATCGTCTGTACTAATATCAAAGTTCGAATTTAATTTTAAAATGAAAAACCAAAAATTCAGTAAATTAAAATTTCTAATTTATTAAAAAAAAATAATAATAATAATGCTTTCGAATTTAATAAAGTAGCAATTTTCCAATTCATTTAAACTTATTCGCAAATTTTTTAGAGTATTAAGCAAAATATTCACATTTAAAACATATTTTAAGCGAACACATTATAAAAAATATATAGTAGCTCACTCAAGTTAAAAAAATTGATTTTATAAAAAAAAAAAAAGCAAAAATTTCTTCTCGAATTTAATTCAAAATATAATGTTCATATTTTACATCTAACAATCAAATTATGTCTTATTAAAAATATGTCTATTATGTAATAATTTTTATCCTCTATTATTAATTCTATAAGTGTTAAAACTCCAACTATAATTTCAGAACGACGAAATGTCACTGCAATTAAGTTTAAATTTCCGAGCTTTCTGAACAAGAAATTTAACAAGCCTTACCAATCTTGTATTTGAAGAAAACCCGTATCTTCGGTTTAAACTCGCATCGTCTGTTAAGTGATCGCTGACCGAGTGGTTAAGATGCTCGATTCGAAACTCGCGGTCTCAGGTTCAAAACCAAGGGGATCTACGGCAGAACGAGAGACGAATTTTTTAAAAAACTTCTTTTTCCAAATTACGGAAATTTTTTGTCCTAGAACGGAAAAAAAAAAACCGGAACTTTTTTCAATTCTCGGATATATATCGGTAGCAGTGATGCCAGGAATATTTCCGTGAATTGAAGAAAATATTTCAGAGAGTGTTCTTTTCACTCTGACTATGATATTTTTCGCGTTTAACACAGGATCTCGTTATATACAGGTTCTGTTTGCCGATGTTTTTACTGTGATATTCCTTTTAGGGAGATCATGGAATTTTCCGTTTAATGCAAGTTTCCCTATCAGACAAGTTTTACTTTGACAGGTTTTGCTGCATATAGTATTACTTCAAGATTCCATTTTAGAAGAGAGCCATCGTTTACTCTTTAAAAATATATAAATAAGTATAAACTAAAAAGTGAAGATAAAAAAAAAGTCTTATAACTAATCACAATTATCTGCAATTTCTTGCGAATATTAAAACGTAATTCTCTCTCTTTTTTTTTTTTTTTTTTTTTACATCTAGAACTTTTTAAACAACATGTGAAATGATCTATGCCTGCATAAGTTAGTATAATTAAATGGTTTTTATGAAACACATTTGACTTAGGATAAGATATGATTAATTCAATACTTGATTAACTCAATTTATAATCAATCAATATAAAGTATCTAGGAAATTGAATAAGTCATTAAAAAGACTGATTATTTGATAGTTTAATTTTGTACTAAAGTTTACATTTTAAAGGGTTTGTTTAAAATAACAGTTAATGATTTGAGGACTATATCAAATACGTTTACACCTGTATCTGAACTCTAAAATCTACGATGAAGACGCAAGTGAAATTCTGTGCACGGATATTTATAATTAATAGTTAGTTGAAAATATATTGATTTAATACCCATAGCTAGGCTGAAAAGCACCGCAGCACCTCTATATCACATGTGATGTGAGGAATTTTGTATGTTCTCTTAGCGATCACCGGTGCATCATTCGTGATAACGGTCGGCAACGATGAAGCGTTTAAAATAATTGGACTGGTACCGGAGGACTGCCCGCACAACTCTTTCCGAAGCTCTGAGATTGAATATAATTTATTATTTAAATCTAATTAAAAAAAATCATCTAAGGCACAGATAAATAAAAAAAATTGATTATAAAAGTTCAATAGTCTGAAATCAATTGATGGGGCATTTTTAATTGATTTCAAAGACAACAAAAGAAGTTGTGCAATTCGTTTGTATATCTTTAATATACGCGTGTCCATACATAATTTATGAACTAAAGTAATAAAAAATTGTGAACGAGACAGTTAAAATATTAAAATATTTATAATATTTTTCATCTTTAAGTATATGCTTGCATGCACATTTATGAAATGTAATTTACATGTTTTAACAAACTGCTTTTACTCATTTTTATTGATGTCATGCAAAAAGTACTTATATAGCATATATTTAACGTAGTCGTTTTGATATTTTACATGAAATAATATTTTGAAAAAAAAAAAGCAAACGGAATTAATGACTTTTTTCAAATGTATCTGCCGAAAACACGCCTCTCAATAGGAAATTTTTTTCTACCTAATGGAGAATGATGGAGAAAAAGAAAATACTAGAGAACAGGAATTCTGCTTTTTCAGAATTTAGTGTCACCCCCGGGCATTTCCATTACTTCATGTTCTTCTGGTGGACTGGTGGCTTCTATTATTATGAAACAGCCATCATAAATGAAGCGTTAGGTGAAGATGAAAGAGCAGTCGTAAAAAGTTAGAACTCTGATTTTCTGGTCAGAATGGGAAAAAAAAAAATGGCCATAATTTTTTTTGAAAAAAAAAAAGCTCTTTCATCTTTACCTAACGCTTCATTTATAATGGCTGTTTCTTAATAATAGAAGCCACCAGTCCATCAGAAGAAAATAACTCGGTTAAGCGGGACTCGGATAATCGGGACTCTACTGCAAAACATATTTCAATTTTAAGACTTAAAGTACACGCTTTTATTTTATGTAAAATGACGTCATTTGCATTATTATAGATATTTAAAATTAAATATAGTTTATAATAGCTCCATGTTTTATCATGAATCATTCATTTATATTTTTCTCAAAATAGCACGTATTTTAATTAATTTTTGTTTCAATTTTTATGAGAAAATGGCAACAAAAAGATATAGTTGCTATTTTTCAACAATTTTTTCTTTACTTTCTATAGAAATGGAGTACTTGAGTTGCCAAAATGAAACAAATGTCGCTAAAAACTACAAAAAAATTTTATTTCAAAAACAAATGGAGATGCAGTTTTCAAACAAATTGCATTAAAAAGTACTTTTTTTCCCCACAATACGACGGTATAAGCATTAAAAATGTGCGATGCTTAGAAGTTTTAAAAAATGCTGTAGAGTATTTAATCGCACAATGAAAAAACGGCTTTTGTTTTACGGCTGGCGTATACAAGGTAACGTTATTTATTGCAGACAAAACAAGCTGGGAAAAAGAAATAGCATACCGGGGCTAATAAAGGTTTTGGTCATGTGCAGTGTATTTTCATATAAAATTAAGTGTATAATTTGAATTTATGACACAAACAATAGAAAAACAAGAACGAAAAATCATGCCTCAAGCATAGATTATGAAACACTTTCCAGAACATTCAGAAGACTATAACAAAATTTCACGGTTTAATAAGGTGAAAGATGATGTCTAAGGCGCATCCCACACTGAGACGACAAGCGACATGAAGCCGAAACATGTAGCGCCAAAACCGGTCGAAACAAAGAACGAAGTTGTTTCAAACCTGTTTTAAACCAGTTTTTCCAGCGAATTCAAGCGACATGTCTTATGTGTCGCCTTAGTATGGGATGCGCCTAAGAAGGAGGGAAACGTGAATTTAGTCAAAGCACCAAAAAAGATGTGCAAACTAAACTTATAGGTAGAAAATTCATAAAATGGGATTTATTTATTTTTTATTATTACTATTATTATTATTTTTTAATGAGATTCTTTAAAATACAGCATGATTTCAGTGTACTTTGATAATGTATTCAGGGGGTGGACCAGTGAAAAATCCCCTCCCCTCCTTCTAAGTAAGTAATTTGAAAAACGCATAAAACATTTGAAAAAACAATTTAACAATTACCATCAATAGTCGAGGAAATATTCTCTTTTGTACAGCCATGTATATATCCCATAGATTTATATATATATTCCGTAAGTAATATGTCAAAATTTAGTTCATTTAAGAAACGTATAGCACAGTTAAAAATTTCCTTTCAATTATTTTCGTCAGTAAACGGTAATGTACTCGATATCTTCTGTGCAGCCCAATATACGATCATTAGAAATTAAACACAAAAAGTAATATGCAGAAAATTAGTTATATTTAAAACCTCATGCCATAACTGAAAACACACTTCCAGCAATTATTGTTCATAAAGAATACTTTGTGTGTCCCTGTAAATGAACGATGAGTGCTATGCACACCCTCTGTAATTAGCATCTCGTAGTACATCTCAGTGATATGTATCCGTTTCAATCTGTTTGAAATAGTGTAACCTCATTAAAATACACCTCAAATGATTTTTCCCCGTAGACCATAATGTAACAGAATCCTTTTGAGAGTCCCTGTAAATGAACTATAAATGCTGCATATTTCATTTCCAATGCTGAAAATGCCATTGTAAACCTCAATAATATATATCAATTATATGGAAATCCGAGTATATTTGCGCCAGTTACAGCACGGACACAGACATACAAACAAACCGAATTCATAAAATCTTTTAAACTATGGTGGGAAATGTTATAAAAACGGGCGGATTTTAATAATGTAACATAAAATCAAAATGCGCCATTAGCTTATCACTTTTGAAATTTAATGGTCAAAATAGACATTTTGTAACAAAGCTGAAGAGTGATGGGGACATTTTCGTAAAGCAACCTTTAGCTCATACTTCGAGTAACCTTTAGCTTTTCGTGTAAACTTACACTTATTTAACATACATTTGCATAAACAGATAACCTTTCACTTGGGAATGACATGACTAGCTTAGAATATTAAAAAAGTATTTTTGAAAGGTACACTGTTAAAAATTTGCAGCAAACTATCCAGTCATTCGACCGTTTTTATAGAAAACGGTTACATAACCGTAATTTAACCTTATTCTGATAATATTATTGCCCATATTATAATCAGAATAAAGTCAAATCACGGTTCTGTAGTCATTTTAACTTTCTTCTATCGTCAATAGGAGAAAGTATTGTAATCGAAATTTTCTTCGACTTCCGGTTTTCGACGGATTTACACGTTTTAGGGGTCAGAAATCCCCAAAAACATGTTTATAGGAAGTGTCTGTCCGTCCGTGTGTCCGTCGCCATTGTACCATCAAAAAGTGTATGAAGCTATGCATAGAGTTGAACCAATTTTTTTTTTTTAAGTTTTTGGCTATGGCAAGCAGGTCCCTCCTTCATTTGGAAGAAATCTGCCGGAAGGGGGCTCTGTAATAGCGATTTTTGTGCGATTTTGAATATTGTACCATCGAAAAGTGTATGAAGTTCTACATAGAATTGAACAAATTTTTTGTGTATGTTTTTGATCATGGCAAGAAGGTCCTCCCTGAATTTGGAAAAATTCCGCTGGAAGGGGGCTCTATAATAACGATTTTTGTGCCATTTTGAATATTGTACCTTCGAAAAGTGTATAAAGTTATGCATAGAATTGAACCAAATTTTTTGTGTAATGTTTTTGGCCATGGCAAGAACGTCCTCCCTTCATTTGGAAAAATACCGCCTTAAGGGGGCACTTTAATAGCGATTCTTGTGCCATTTTCAATATTGTACCTTCGAAAAGTGTATGAAGTTATGCATAGAATTGAACCAAATTTTTTGTGTATGTTTTTGGCCATGGCAAGAAGGTCCTCACTGAATGTGAAAAAATTCCGCCAGAAGGGGGCGCTGTAATAGCGATTTGTGTGTAATGTTCTAAATTTTTCGTAGTTCTATTGTACGCCAGTGGCTCGTGAATCGACGGGAATTTCCCATCCTGATAAGCCGACTACTCGCGACTATTCGTGATTTTAATAAATATCATGGTCGAGATTAACTCTTTTTTACTCTGATTAATTGACTGAAGCAGAAATTTAAGATGAAAGTAAAAGTTGATATAGTATTGAATATAAAAAATTAATATTGACATCTGCAACAACATTTTGAAATATTAAAATACATGAGATAGAAGAAAGTTTTGGGATTGGCACATCCAACTATTTTTTTTTTCCAAAATGGTCGAATGATGGGACATTTTACTGCAAATTTTTAACGCTCTATTTACGAAAAATTTAAACCTTTAGTTATACATGACTCAGAGTATCTATATTATAAAGGACAAATGTGTCTGTGCGTAACGCTGACGTCATTTTGAAGATGGCAACACTAAACGATTAAATTTAGCTTTTACTGTAATTTAGCAATTGCAAATTTTCATTTTTTACTCCGTCGAATAGGAAAAGAAATGTACTTTCAAATGAAATTAGTTTGGAAACTGCATCGCGATTTATTTGAAAACTGTATCCTAATTTACTCATTTTTTATGTTTTTTAAAGTAACTTTCAAGCGTGGAAATTTTTGAATTGTATCTCTATCATGTGCTTGCCATTCCATAACTAAATTAAAACTTCATCAATCAATAAATAAAATAATAAAACATAAATAAAACACAAATTTAAGCCATGTAATCGAACTACGCTCTTAAATCACTGAAATGGTCAGTATAAGAAAGGCTTGTGTAAGGGATACGAAAGTATTGCCTTTAATAAATTTCAAAACTTTATTTGAATGCATATTTGCTATTATTCATATAAAATATTCTTTTTTGCTATTGTTAGTGGACATTCTAAACAAAATATATTAAGGCTGTTCTCAACTGCTCTTCTCAACAAGCGCAAAACGTTTTGACACATTTAAATATTCATTTTTTAACGAAAAGATATAAAATAGGAAGGCCTGACTATGGAAGCGATTTGGAATCGAACTGTGTTTTCTATTTTTTGATAAATAAATTACCTATTGAGTTATAAGCAGATTTGATCACGTGACAAAGACGTTTTTCAGTCTTCCTTGAATGGTTATTCTTCTTTCGCGCGGAAATTCAGTTCAAAACACCCACTTTGACACTATTTTCTGAAAGATCTATTGCATTTGCAAAAAAAAAAAAGAAAATAACAGTTTGATTACATAGTTTCTGAACAACAACACTTGCTGGTTTCATGCATTTCCGAACAAAAATAAAATTAAAACTTACGTGATAAAGTTTTCCTTTTGGATTTGAGAACAACCTTACACGTAAAAAAGCTGTTAGAGCTTTCAATAAAAGAAAAAAAAAAAAAAGAAAGAAGGTTTTCACATATTCTGTAACTCAGGAAGCTCGGTTTATCCCTTTGTTTTTAAACACAATTTTCAACTATGTTGAAAAGTGCTTATAATTTTGGCTTGTCTGATTGTCTGTCTATCTATCTGGCGATACTCTAACTCGCGTAAATTTACTTCGATTACCACGAGCTTGATACAGCTCATATTCAAAATATTAGAATAATTACTTTTTTTTACAAATTGAAAACATCGTTTGGTAATTCAATGTCCTTTAATGCAAATATGCAAACGATATTTTTAAAAAGAACTTATTGTTGATTAAACTTATTTATTATCTTAAAATTAATATCATTTATGAAAAGATTAATCGAAAAAAAATTATTTTGAAAAGTCAAAATATTAGAATATTTATTCAAGTGGTTCAAAATATTGGAATATTTCACATTAATTCTTCTTTAATTATCACCAATTC
Source organism: Maratus speciosus (assembly GCA_963932465.1). Taxonomy (NCBI): domain Eukaryota; kingdom Metazoa; phylum Arthropoda; class Arachnida; order Araneae; family Salticidae; genus Maratus; species Maratus speciosus. The sequence goes on along the minus strand of OZ010795.1, from coordinate 244,487,135 downwards.
ATAACTGGTGGCATCATTGATTAAATTCAGACGATTGTATTTAAAATCAGTATTCTTTTTGCGGTTTGTTTGCTTTTTCGTCTTAAAATGGGTCGTGTGAGTGATATTCCTGAATCTATTAAACTTCGTATGGTTGATTTGTATCGGCACGATAAAAATAAATGTTATATAGCGAATTATTTGCATTGTTCGCAATCAAGCGTTAGTGAAATACTAACACAATATTCAAAAAATGGAAAATTTAAAAATAATCGCCGAAATGGCGGCCGAAAACCAAAAGCATGTGGAAGAGATGGCAGGAAAGTGAAGCGTATAGTTACGAAAAACCGTTTTAAAAGTGTGCGATTCTTGCACCGAAAATGGAAAGAAGAAGGAGTTGGAGTTTCTATATCGACAACATTAAGACGTATCCATAAATTTAAGTTTGAATCTCGTGTACCGAAAACAAAACCTCTCATGACTGCAAAACAAAAGCGTATAAGATTGAATTGGTGTAAATCACGACGTTTCTGAAGCGAAGAAGATTGGAAAAATATATTATTTCGTGATGAAAGTATGTTTTGTGTTTCATATGGTAATCAAGGTATTCGAGTTTGGAAAATGAAGCAAGAAGCATTTGATAAAGAATGCCTTAAACGTTCCGTAAAATTTGCTGCTAGTGTCATGTTTGGGGTTGCATGAGTGCAGAAGGGCCTGGAAAGTTATGCATCGTCTACGTAAAGGTATAGGTTCTCAGATATATCAGGAAATTTTGGAATATTACATGATTCCATCATCAGAAGATTAATTTGAAGATGATTCCATCTTTCAACAAGATTTAACGTCACCGCATACCTCGGTGTCAACCAAGAATTGGTTCCGCCAACGCAACAGTACGGTACTTCCTTGGACACCAAACTCAACAGACCTTAATTCCGTCGAAAACTTAAGGTGTATGATGAAGAAAAAACTCCAAGAAAATCCTCCTTCAAGAAAAACTGAGTTAGTGGCACGTATAAAGTCTATTTGGACTAAGATTGATAGAAACGTTTGTAAACACCTTGTATATAGTATGCAAAGTCGATTGTACGCTGTTATGAAAGCTAAAGTGGATGCTACAAAATATTAACTACTGTTTATTTCATATTCATAAGGTAATATTGTTGCGTAAAATAAAATATTTTAATATTTTGAACCAATCTAAATTTTATTCTAGTATTTTGATGTGATTCAAAAAACAGTATACCCAATTTATTGCACTGTATTTTATATTTTGTAAATGTTAAAATCTTATCTAAACATTCCAGATTTAAATTATAAGAAATTTTATTGCATTTACTTAGTATCAAAAATAAATAAAGGAAAAATATTTTTTCTTAGTACTTTTTCTCAATTATTCTAATGTTTTGAATATGAGCTGTACATTATACTTAGCTAATACATTATGCACATTATATTTTGATTGCATTCGCGCATGCGCAGTGAAACATTTTTTAGTAAATCTGCTTATTTTTCATCCAATTTTTATTATTTTTAAATTCTGATTGCAGAGTATTGTGTACAATGCTGTTTGTCATATTTTCTGAAAATATTTTTTTTTATATTAAGAACTCTACAAATCATAAGCAAAAAACTTGGCGAAATTTGGGACTGTTTTTATAAAAACCGTAATTTCTCTACGAGTATACATGCTATCCTCATAAAAATGAACACAGTATATTACAATAAGCCACTTATTAATAATCTCGAGTTTGAACGCTTTTGCTACATTAGTTTGTACGGGGTTATCCAAAAGATATTAATTCTTTTCCAATTTATTGACGGTCCCCTATGGGGTTTCGGCAAAAATTCTTCGCGGAAATATATGACGTACACTATACTGTTTACACACCTGCAGTTTCAGGATAATTCTTCATGTATTTTTCTAGATATTTAACAAAACGTCGAAAATCGCACTTGACCGGTCACCTTTGACCATATAGTATATAGCTAATAGAATAAATAGTTTTTTATGCTTTGTCTCACTACATAAACATAACTGTAGCATAAAGTTGACTTCCGTGAATGATGTTAATAAAAAAAAAATTATGTATAATTTATCTGGGCCATTGCTGATTTTTACTTGTAGTAAGTTTTAAGTTTCTAAAAATGATAACATTTGTCTTGAAAAACAAAATTTTTTTACGGGAAAAATTTGTATTGAAAATGTACACTTTTGGGAGAATGATCCTTATACATTATACATATACATAATAATATACATATAAATATACATAGTTTGTGAGAAAAATCATTTTATAAAATAAATCATTTTACTAACTCATATGTGCTCTTAATTAAATTATATAATCCTATTAATTATGTATTTTGATTAGATTAATTCACTTTCATTAACATAAATGCCAACTTTTACACTTTTTTTGTTACCAGTATTTCGATTAGTAATCTTTGTGTTACTTAATTGCAGAAATTCTATGATTAAGTAAGGCATGCTATTCTAAAACAGTGGTAATATAAAAACATAAAAGTTGACAACTAGCATGCATTGAAGGCAATAGCTAACCAATAGGTATATTAAAAAAAAAAGACATTCTTACGATAATTCAAACCAAAGCTAAGGTATGAAAATTAAAACAACTACACAGAAAAAAAAAAAGAATGTGAAATTTGAAAAAATGATAAAATGTTAATTTCGAATCATACGAAGAGATGGCGTGAGAATGTTTACACAATAATGACACGGAATATTTAAATTGTAAGATGATGAAGGTGCAGTTCATAAATGTTTTTATTTTATTTTAAACTTTTCATTCACTGTTTCAGGTCACAATGCACGCACTTGTGGGACATAAAAGAACTTATAATCTACAAAACAATTTTGTGAATCATGCTTTCGTTTCATTTAAAACACCGCATTAGATGAACGCAATTAACGTTTATATACGCGCACTCGTCTGATGTGAGGTCATCATGATATATTTCCAAGCACATCCATGGGTGTAACAGAGTTTTGCTGTATGCTTTCATTTTCGCTGATAAAAAGGTAATTATGCTAATTCTGAGATTTAAATCCAGCGTGGATAATATATTCTTCCTATTCTATTAGCTATTTACACTTGGTGGGAAATAAAATATTTTTTCTTGTAACTCTAGATAATTTTTCGAAGGATCATAGGACTCTTCAAGTCACTCTTCAGAAAATGCAACTTTTTTGAGAGAAATATTGCATTAAAGGACAATATTTTCTGAAGATATAAGAGCAATCATATAATTACGCTAGAAAAATAGTTGATACATTTTTACGCTATAAAAAAAGATCAAAAGAATACTTTAAAATAACTTTCCCTTTTTAAGTTGCGTTATAATTATATAAATACGTAACACCTATAGTTGTCGTCTGCTCCGGGTTCGTCTGTCTGTCCGTCCGCCTGTCCCCATATAACAGCGCAAAAACTACACAACCGAATGGTTTGAAATTTAATATATAAGAATCGTTGCAGCATTTTGTCAAGCCGTTTCAAATTTTATGAAAATTGAATCAAAACTTAAAAAGATATCAATAAAAGATTTCTTCATTCTATTAAATCCTATCGTACGTAATTAATTCAATGACATACCATGATAGGTAATGATTCTAGGTTGCCATGGTGATTACGTCCTATTTCAGACGGAGTCCTATTATTTCTGTATTACTGAATTTAATATATATAATCGTAATCTATTTTGCACTCATGCATTTTTGCATAAGGATGCAACAGCTATTGCATCAAGATCTGGATATTGCTAAAACTAATAGTACGAACGCACCTCATTTGCCACGTTTGACGTACAATTTCCGACTTCTTTTTTTTTTCTCTTTTTGCTTTTTTCTCTTTTCTATCTTTCTTTTTTAGTATAGTTCTCTTGAATACTTAATACTTTTGCACAAATTTAGATTCTATTTGCATACGATTGACCCTAAATTAGTAAAATTTCTATTTAAAAAGAAACCATGTTTTTTGCTGCTTTTTTGCCCATATGTATATATATATATAACCATTAATTAAACATAACCTACCACCATAAAAAACCGTAATATTATGAATTAAAGCTGTAAGTATTAAAAAAAAAAAATCAATTAATTTATTATAAGAATTATTATGGAAGAAAAAGAAAAAAGTGGACACCGACAAATAATGGAAAAGCTTATATATTGAATTACGTTGTCAAGGGCACAGAATTCAATGATATAAGCAAAATGGTTGTTTTCTGTGAGAAAAATAAGCTAAAGCTAAAAATTATTTTCCCTATGCCCAAACAACCATTAAAATCAAGTGAATTGATTAAAAATGAAAACAGAATAGAAACAAATAATATAAAATGGAAGAATCAATAAAACCTATTTAATTATTTATAGGATATAAAATAGAAATAATAAACACCATACCGATTAATATTTCAGTATTTTACAAATATCCACGCGCACATGGCTACCAGAATATCATAAAGATTAAGGTGAATAAAACAGTTAAGAAATTACAGTAATTGATACCAAAGGATGCAGTTAATACATTTTGAAATAAATTTTGAAATACCATGTTAAATACATTTAATATAATATAAAATAAAATAAATAGATAGTAATTACATTATTTAAAATGCACTATTAAATTAATTAATAACTGTTTAACAATATCGTCAAAATTTAGCTAAAAAATCCCCCTGGTCAGTAAATTATAACTGAAATGGAGCTAGAAAAATTAAAATTATACATATATATTTTCTCATAAACCAATTCATTAATTGGAAAATCAGTCCCTATAATTTTATTAAGTACTAGACTATATTGAGGATACAAAATAATAATAATAATAATAATAATGGAGTGATTTGAAAACTATTTCAAGAAGTTTTAGTGTTTTAAGCATTGTAATGTATCAAAAAGAAGCAAACCTTAAAAAAAATTTTTTTAAATAAAAATAATTTAAAGTATCAGTTTTTACCCACAAAATGATTTTTTTTCTGTCAATATGATAATATGTGTATATATTAAGTAAATACACTACAGTAAAAATACGTTCTTCAAAGTTCTTCAAAGGGTACCGGGTCCCCTTAAGAAATGATATTGTGAAAGGATTCTGACGGGTGTGGGAAGGGGGAGGGGACAAGATTTTATTTTCTTCATTTATAACCATTGTTAGGTAGATTTCGTATGAAATACTACCTATTACATTTTCCCCTATGTTGGAATTTCTGGAAAATTTTTGCAGATCTACACCGATCATGATCCCTAGAACCCAAAACCTCCCTCAGTAAAAAAAACTTTATATCTATCTATCTATCTATCTATCTATATAATTTGCTGCTAAATTTATTAAATTATTGAATTAATTATTGTAATTGGAAATAGATGATGATTTGTAATTATATTATGGCTATATACAGGGTTCTTAAATATCATGATATTTTCGAAAATATCCGATATTTTGATATATATATCCGATATTTTGATATATATCCGATATTTTCGATATATATCCGATATTTTCAAAGCAGCCAACTTAGTGCTAATAATAAATGTTTTTGAGCATAATATAGATTAGGAACTAAAATATATTGCACTTAACATGAAAACATAATCAAACAATATTCTAAAAATGCATTTTTCTTTCTCTCTCCCCCCCCCCCCCCCCACTTAGAACAAAATTGCAGATGAAAAAATCGTAAACAATAACAATTTGCTTTATACATTTATAAAGAAAAATTAACTATAGCATTCAGTATCAAGATCAAGTATTTAAAAAAAAAAAAAAAAAAAAAAAAAAAAAAAAAAAAAAAAATTAAAACAAAATTGTAAATACAAAAAAGTTTTTTAATTGAAAAATTTTAACATAAATGTAAGTATAAAATGTTTTATTTCGTATTTCTTAACATGTTGTATAGTTTAAACTCAACTGAACCAAAGCTTCAGAAAAGATTATTTTCTAATGAAGCTGTATATAACTGGTTATTTAAATTTGTCAGTTTATCTTTCAATGGTTGTTCTGAATTATGTCCCACATAACTATTAGTTCAACATTTAAAAATAAAAGTTTCAAATATAAAGCTTGAAAAATATACTTGTTTTCTTTTTTGACTAAATAAGTCACATCTAGAAGAGACAAAAGTTCTTTATCTGCAGATTCACACAATCAATAACAGTTGAAAATTTATTTCATTTACACTGAAATATTACGAAGTATGACTGAAAATATCAAAAATATCTTGCGCACATTAATATTTTTAAAATAAATATCAAATGCAGAAAATATGAAACATATTGATACATTGCAAATAAATATCAACTATATGAAAATATCAAAAATTTTGATAATTTGAAAATAAATACTGGATATATATCCATTGATCTATATCAACGAACCCGGGCTGTATATAAATGATTATCTAAATTACATTTTATCTTTCAATGGCTATTCTGAATTAACTATCTCACATAATTATTAGTTCTACATTTAAAAATAAGAGTTTCAAACATAAAAGCTTGGAAAAGATTTGTTTTCTTCTTTTCCTAAAAAAGTCACTGCCAGAGGCAAAAGTTCATTATCTACAGAATGACACAGTCAATAACAGGTGGAAATTTCATTTACACTTGCTTTGACTGTAGAAAATATCAAAATTACCTACAATGGTGATATTTTGAAAATAAACATACAAAATATCAAACATCTTGATATTTTGGAAATAAATATCAAGAATTTGAAAATATCGAAAATATCAAAAATCTTGATATTTTAAAAATAAATATCGGATATATATCAATATATGTATCATGATATATATCCATTGATATATATCAACGAACCCTGGCTATATATATATATATATATATATATATATATATATCAATTTCTTCTGGACACGGTAACTTCCATAATTCTGCACAAATCTCTTCCAAACTGATACATAAAATCAAGGGGCATAAAATCTCGGTCAAGTTCGTTAATGGGCAAAATCGGACCAAGGGGGTGAATATAGGGAAAGGTTTTGTGAAAACCGAAAAAACCCATAACTTCTTAATTTTTGTACATATCAAATCAGTTTAAAATTTTAATTACTTCCAAAAATTGGGCCAAAAATTTACGTATCACAGATTTTTGATAAAATTAAAAATGGGCTCAAAAGGCGCAAAAATAGGATTTTAGGGAGAAAAAAAATCATAACTTCACCAATTCTCAAGATATCAAATCCAATTAATTTTATTGTAAATCGTCTTAATATTATCTACAACTTTTATATTGACAAGTTTTTGATAGGACCAATTCGTACCGCAAAAAAAAATTAAAAACGAAAACAAAAAGGGGGAGTTGAAGAAGAAAAAATCCATAACTTCGTCAATTCACAAGATATAAAATCCGCATGAATTTATTATATGTCTTCTTAATATTGTCTACAACATTTATATCGACAAGTTTTGGATAGGATCAATTCTTACAGCAAAAACAAATTAAAAATACATAGCAGTTGAAGAAACAAATCATCGTATTAAGTGTGTATTCAAATCCAAACTGCCTTTTTCTGGCTCATTTTTAAATTCATTTTTGCTCTCAAACGCATCCAATTGGTAGATTCTCTTATTCAGAAACTGTATAATGTACCGTAATGATCTTTTTTTTAATACAGGCAGAATATACACTGCTCAAAACAATTAAAGGATATTGCAGTTTTAGGTGGATTTTGTATCTGGTAAACTGTTTAGCTGATTGATACATGGTCGACAGACATAGTAGGTTATATGAGAATAAATTACACATGTTTGGCAGAAAAAAATGCATTTTATTGCGCATTTGTGTACGAAAGGAAAAAAACACAATTTGTGTATATGAGAAAAAAAGAATAAGAAAAGGTGTTTTCTTCAAAGAAAATCATTTTCAGTAGGGGGTATGGTTTCCACGGGCGGCCAGCAACGTTGAACACCTTTGAGGCATGGACTCAATGAGGCTATTAATGACGAGTTGGGGTATTCTGCCCCACTCTTCCAGAAGAGCTCTTTCCAGTTCTTGGAGAGTTTGTGGGGGTTGTTGGCGGCCAGAAACTCGTCTTCCTAGAGCGTCCCAAACGTGCTCGATTGGATTCATGTCTGGAGAACACGCTGGCCATTCCATTCGAACGATTCCTTCCTCGAAAAGGAAATCCTCCACCAGGTTTGCACGATGTGGCCTGCAGTTATCGTCCATTAAAATGAAGTTATCTCCGATTGCTGCAGCGTAAGGGACTACAATAGGTCTGAGGATCTCATCCCTATATCGGCGACCAGTCAGAGCTCCATCTCGAATGATGTAAAGGTCAGTGCACCGGCCAATGGAGATGCCACCATACACCAACACTCCTCCACCGCCAAATCTGACACTTTCGTGCACGAACGCAGGATTATTCCTACTGCCACGGCCCCTCCAGATGAAAATACGCCTATTATCCGGATGCACAGAAAAACGGGACACGTCAAAAAAACAGAATATTGCTCCATTCATTTCTCCTCCAGTTGACATGCTCGGTTGCCCACCCCCTGCGGTCGCGACGATGCCTTGATGTTAATCTAACACATACCATCGGTCGGTGAGCATACAGACCTACAGCATGGAGCCGGTTTCGGACAGTCTGAGTTGAAATCGTGGTGCCAGTAGCCGAGCGAAGGTGTTGTTGGAGAAGAGTAGCGTTCATGGTTCGGTGTCTCCGAGCTGTTAACGCTAAATACCGATCTTCATTGGGCGTTGTTGCCCGTCTACGACCTTGCCCTGGTCTTCGGCCTGCACATCCACTCTCCAAAAAACGGTTCCAGATCCTGGAAATGACACTTTGTGACACTCCAATGGCTTGCGCTACTTCGGCTTGAGTTTGGCCCCCTTCTAACCTACCAACAATTCTTAAAGCTTCTGAATCTGTCAAATGACTTCGCTGAGACATCGTACTTATCGAAACAAAGCAATCACTGAATGCCGATCATCCTTGTCTTCATTCTCTTTTATCCAGTTGAAAGTCAAATTTCATTCGCTGCCGCTGGAAGCGACGTTTTTGACGTCGAACTCAAAATTTGCATACTCCACAGTTTGAAAACCAGAAAAATTTGCATTTGTGATTCTCTTCTTCTATTTTCGGCAAAAAAAATTTCGTTTATATCTTTATTTTATGTAAAACTTCAAATATCCTTTAATTGTTTTGAGCAGTGTATTTCAAAAAATGATGTCAAAGTGAGCATTTTGATTGCAAATTGCCAAATTTTTTGCAAATTGCCACATTGTATTCTACGACAAAAAAAAAAAAAAAAAAAAAAAAAAAAAAAAAAAAAAAAACTAGTATGTTGTGGCCATCACAAAACTTTCTTCTACATAAATCACATCAATTAAATCATTTAAATAGTACAAGAAATAACAACGAGTTAGCACCAATTCATATCAAAGTATATCTAAAATTGAAGTTGGATGAAAATTCGTGCATTAGTTCTTGAGATAGAGCTATAGCGGAAAATCTGAAAAATGTAGCATAGCAGCGCCACCTGTTGAGCGATTTATACCAAAAATAAACAGCACTAAATGATATCAAGGTATACCTGAATCTGAAGTTTGTTAAAAATCCAATCATTAGTTCTTGAGATAAAGCTATTGCGGAAATCGCAAAAAATACAGAATAGCAGCGCCACTTGTTGAGCGATTTTCACCAAAAATTAAACAGAACTAATTTATACGTCAATTCATGTCAAGGACTAACTGAATCTGAAGTTTGATGAAAATCCGTGCAATAGTTCTTGAGATACAGCTCTTGCAGAAATCGTGAAAAATGCAGCACAGCAGCGCCACCTGTAGGGCGATTTACACCAAAAATTAATCAGCACTAATTTATATCAGGGACAAACTGAATATGATGTTTGATGAAAATTCGTGCATGTTTTCTTGAGTTAGAGCTATTGCGATAATCATGAATAATGCAGCATAGCAGCGCCACCTGTTGAGCGATTTTCACAAAAATGTAAGCAGCACCAAACTATGTCCTGCACTAACTAAATCTGAAGTTTTATGAAAATCCGTGCAGTAGTTCTTGAGATATAGCTATTGTAGAAATCGTTAAAAATGCCGCATAGCAGCGCCACCTGTTGGGCGATTTTCACCAAAAACTAATCAGGTCTAGTTTATATCAAGGTCTAACTAAATATAAAGTTTTCTGAAATTCCGTGCATTAGTTCTTGAGATAGAGCGTCCACAAAATTTTTGTCACATGCAGACTCACAGAGTGACAGAGTGACAGACAGACTCACAGACAGACATTTTCTAAAAACCATCAAATCGTGTTCTGGGCATTCTAAAACGTATAAATCCGTCGAAAACCGGAAGTCGAAATTTTTCATACTTTCTTCTTGTAAAGAAAGTAAAAAAAAAAAAAAAAAAAAAAAAAAACAAGTCGGAAATTGTACGTCAAGCGTGGCAAACGAGGTGTGTTTGGTACTATAACTAGTTTTATAAATATTCAGATCTTGGTGGAATAGCTGTGGCACTCTTGTGAAAAAATGCATGAATACTAAATCTTTTACGATTCTATATACAGTCAAACCTCTATTTAACGAAGTCGCTAAATCCCGGAAAAAAGTTCGTTATATGGAAAATTCGTTAAATAGAGATTCCACCTTTTAAAATACTTTAAACTACATAAAACAGATTTTAAATTCATAAACACTAAATATTTTTACTTAAAGTAATTAATCACATTTTTTTAAATAAATTATATCGATTTGTTTTATTTATGTTACCCACCAATATCCATCATCAATTCATTTTTATTACTTTCTTCTATCTTTACAAGAAGAAAGTATTGGATTCATGAAAATTTTCGAATTCCGGTTTTCGACGGATTTATACGTTTTAGGGGTCAGAGATTCCAAAAAACATGTTTTTACAAAATGTCTGTCTGTGACTCTGTGAGTCTGTCTGTCTGTCTGTCTGTCTGTGTGTATGTGACACAAATTTTGTGGGCGCTCTATCTCAAGAACTAATGCACGGAATTTAATAACAATTGATATTCAGTTAGTCCCTAATACAAATTGATGCTGATTAGTTTTTGGGGTAAATCGCTCAACAGGTGGCGCTGCTATGCTGCATTTTTCACGATTTTCGCAATAGCTCTATCTCAAGAACTAATGCACGGATTTCGATCAAACTTCAGATTTAGTTAGTCCTTGATATGAATTGATGATGATTACGTTTTGGTGTAAATCGTCCAACAGGTGGCGCTGTTATGATGAATTTTGCAGGATTTACACGATTTCCCCAATAGCTCTATCTTAAGAACTAACGCACGGATTTTCATCAAACTTTAGATTCAGTTAGTCCTTGATATGACTTGCTACTGATTACGTGTTGGTGTAAATCGCCCAACAGGTGGCGCTTCTCTGCTGCCTTTTTCACGATTGCCTCAATAGCTCTATCAATAGAACTAATGGACGAATTTTCATCTAACTTCAGATTTAGTTGTATGTTGACAGAAGTTGTTGTTAATTAGGTTTTGGTGTTAATCACCCAATAGGTGGCGCTGCTATGCAGGAATTTTCACGATTTTCGTTATTGCTCTATCTAAAAAACTAATGTACGGATTTTCTCCAAACTTCAGATTCAGTCAGAGGTTGACATAAATTATTGCTGATTAGGATTTGGTATAAATCACCCAATAGGTGGCGCTGCTAGGCAGCATTTTGCTGAATTTAGACGATTTCAGCGATAGTCATATCTCAAGAACTAACGCACGGAATTTCATATCGTTAGAATCCTCATGAGATGCATAGATTGCCATTTAATTTTGGCAGTGTGATAGCGGATTTTGAAGTATTAACATGTATGAGATAGAAGAAAGTTTTGGGATTGGTACATCCGACTAGTTTCTATGTGTCTTTGAAATCCGCAAGGAAAACAAAACATTGTCCGGGAATACACTGTATTTTCTGTTTAAAGTGAATAGTTTTACATTAAAATTAACGAATTTTAATGAGATTATCGTATTTATTATTATTATAACAAATAATTTTAACCATACATTAACATATGCATCCTTAAATTTAATTTCTGAAAAACTCTTAATTTTGCCCCAGTTTTTTATTTAAAAAAGTGCTTTCTCATAATACGTCTCGCATCTTTACAATGCCCCGAAAACCCCTTCATGCGTATTTTCTTCTAACTATAATCTGCGTCGGATTGTTTCAAATGATTTTAGCATTTCATCATGCGATGTTTTGTTAATTCCTGCATAATGATCATTTCCATCATCATCATATTAGTCTTCATCGCAATTCATTGCTGTATTGTTTTTATTTTTCACACTGTCGAAAATATCCAATTCGGATAGTGTTTCTGAGGTCTCAATTTCAGAATTAAGTGAAATACAATCATCAATAAGCACATCATGGTTAATTTCTTCTTTTTTTCTCACTCTATTCACATTTTTAAAAGTTACTCTAAGGGATTATCGTCTTCGTCCTCCGTACTTACCGAATTCTCACTGCTGACAAAGAAGGCGCCTGGTAAAACCAGTTCAAGGCCATTGAACATCATAAAATGCGTTTAAAGAAAGAATAAGTTTGAAATGTTCAGAAATATTTTGAGAAATGGGGAGAAAAAAAAATTTGATCGCAAGAAAAAGTTCGTTAAATAGAGAATGCACTTTGCTATTTGGAGGTTATTTTACGAAGAAATTCGCAAAATGTTCTTAGTTCCAAGGAAAAGTTCGCAAAATAGAGGTTCGTTAAATAGAGGTTCGACTGTATTAAATTCATTAATACGGAAATAATAGGGTTCCATGTTAAGTAGGACGTCATCACCTTGGCAACATTACCTAACACGGGATATCATTGAACGAGACGAGACTAACGAAAAAGACAGGCTACCGCGGTGCATCTCAAGTGTCTCTTTTTACAGACTGCTAGAGTGACGTGATGCTCTTTTCGCACACCTTCATTGGTGCATTCGACCATCACGTGACTCCAGCGGTCTGTAAAAAAAGATACGTGGAATGTACCGCGGTAGCCGGTCTTTCTCGTTAGCCTCGTTATTGAATTAATGACGTATGATAGAACTTAATAGAAAGAAGAAAACTTTTATTAATACCTTTTTAAGTTTTAATTCGATTTTTATAAAATTTGAAATGAATCGAGAAAATTCTGCATTCAATTTCAAACCATTGGGTTGGGTAATTTTTGACCTGATATATGCGGACAGACAGACGGGCGGACCAGGCGACGACTATAGGTGCTACGTATTTATATAATTACGAACGCACCTAAAAAGGTACGACATGACATTATTTTCTCCTTAATTTGCCCTGCATCTATTTAAAATGTTTAGTTATTCTGTTTTATGATAGTAGCTGTTCACTTCATTATAGAGGTCTGCACGGGCCCGGGCTCGGCCCGAGGCCCGTACCCGGCCTGGCCCGCGGGCCGGCGGAATGAAGGCGAATTTTCAAACGGGCCGGGCCGACAGACAAAATAAACGGGCCGGGCCGGGCCGGCAAAAAAATTAATCGGGCCTATCGGTCCGATATAAGAATTTAAGCGAAGCAGATAAAACACAAGCTATTTTCAATGAATATGATTTTCTCGAGAAGTATAAATGTGCGTCACGAGCCGATGCGAGTTTAACAACATCAACACAGAAATGTAACATGTCCATCGTAGAGATCGGCATCGTACAGTTACAAGATGTCTGATTCCGAGTTTAATTTTTTTTCAGCAGACTCGTGCCGGGACGGAACTGGTCTTAATCGATCTCAGGATGTGTAGGACAGTCCTTGTGTTTTGTAGTATTAATAGTAATAATGAACTTCTCTTAACAGTACCTTTGGAAATATACCTTAAGGTGGTTCTCATAGTCACTGCTCAACAATGCGAAGCTTTCAGACATATTTTCTGACAAAATTTTTAACTATAAAGGCATAAAATTGACAGGCCTGCTTATTGAAGGCATTTGGAAATGAATAGCTTTTTCCATATTTGATAAATTACTTATAGAGATAACAGAGATTCCTGCCACGTGACTGTACGTTTTTCTCCTTTCCCGTGCTATCGCTTCCGGAAATTCGATTTAAAACGCTAACTTTGACAGTATTTTCTGAAAGATATATTGCTTTTATCTATGAAAAAAAACGACATTTACATAGCTTCTGAATAAGAATACCTGCCAATCTTATGCGTTTCCGAAAAGAAAAGAATTCATAAATGTGTCGAAATGTAGCTCCTTTGGATTTGAGAAAAGCCTTAAAAATGAGAGAAATATTTGCACAAATATACTTTTTATTATACCAGCTTCAAAAGTTATCATGTTTTTAATTCTTTATTCTGAAATACATTAATCTTTTAATGAATCCTTATTTTCATTTTGAAATGTCTATAAACACGATGACTAAAACACTGTAAGTAATCGTTAATGTTTACTATTGTGTGTTTTCTGTTTTGCGAACATCATAGTAATGTAAAATATACTGTAAAATGTTCCCATAAATATGTATGTAGTATTCATTAAAAGAATCTTAATTGTACGTTGAGAAAAAACGGGTTTTTTTTTTAGAAATTGTGTCGGACCGGGCCGGGCCTGTTTTCATTGATTTTTCTACGGGCCGGGCAGAGAACTGTAAAAATGCAAACGGGCTGGGACTGGCTCGGGCCGAATTTCCAATTTTTACACCGGGCCGGGCCGGGCCCGGGCCTGGAAATTCCGGCCCGTACAGACCTCTACTTCATTATAATTTTTAACGTTTGCAAAATTAGAAAATACATCTAATAACGTCCCCTCGATTATCCGAAGATTTCGAATTTCTGACATATTCCTGGTCTCACAAATTTTGGATAAACGGGAGTCAACTGTAATTTAAATTTTTGAACCATTTCTTTGGATAATTCAAAGATTTTTAGTTCGATAGCTCATGCATTCACTACTTGAGTAATATTTGCGCATGCGTCAACTCTTTTTCGAACCTCTTCAATTTAGAGAAAAGCAGAACGAATTTCTGAAAGCAGCAGTTTAAAGATCTGAATTTTTGTCGAGAAATTATTTCTGATTTGTTTGAAATTATTTCTGTAATATTTTTGGCGATAATTCATTTCAGTAATGACATATTTTATTAAGAGAAGAAGTTATATTATTATTATTATTATTATTTAAAACTTAACACTGAATAATATTTAAGGTAAAAAATTTTACATGTAATTATCAATTAAATAAATTGAGCTGATCTACAATTTTTGTTATATTTTCTGACCATTATCAAGAAAAAAAAAAATATATATATATATATGTGTGTGTCATAAAAAAAGTTTGCCATTCTTTTCCGTAAAAAAAAAATAAAAAAAAAACGAAAGAAAGCAAAATATTCATATAAGAACTATAAAAGAAATTACCTTGATATCCATGGTTCAATATTTTAAAAATGTATAAAAATGCAAAATAAAATCCAAGTAATAAAAAATACATAATCGTTAGCTGCATCAAGTTTCAAATTTTGGCTTTCTGAGAATGAGATTGATAAAAATAAAAGCTTTTATAATGGTCGTGTAGATAAAAAAAAAAATAAAATAAAAATAATTATTGTTATTATTATTATTTTTTTTAAGAGACCATAGTAAACAAAAATAAATGCTCTACCCAGTATTTTTAGGTACATTTCTGTTAAACAACAAGCATAATTGGTTGTAAATTATAAAGTTAAAATTATTTCACTTCATTGAATAAGTTAGGCTGACAGCATGATCTATAGCCTTAAAGAAATAGGAATCACTTATACAATACAGAAATTTTTCACGATTTCAATAATTAATTTGAAAGAAACTAATTAAAAATTCAACAATGTTTGTATTGAAACGTTCAAGTTATTTACCGTCAAATCCTGACGGGTAGTATCTAGTATTTCTTAATCTACAAAAATATAATACAACCACAAACGAAAATATACCATAAACTCTGCTGAGTTGCCCACGATTCTGAAACGCACACGTTATCTCTAGAAACCTCGGAAACCAAAATATTTTCGACATTTAATGAAGCATATACATAGATGCCAACATCTCTTAATTATTCCGGAGTCTGATCCAAAATTTGCATGTTCAAACCAGAAAAAAATTATAAGAAAATGCGACTTCAAATTTATAAGGTATGTTTTCGATTTCGTTTTGAAATTTTTGGTTAAATAAAATTTCCGGCTGAAAACGTCTTCATCTTGGATCAGATTCCGGAATAATTAAGAAATGTTGGCATCTATGCATATATAAACAAAATTTCTTTTGTTGCCACCGATCTTAGCAAATGTTACCTAAAAGTTTATATAGTGTATTAATCAGTTTTCTCTAATCGGTATATTGGTTTTTAGGATACTATCTATTTTCAAGTAAACATTTTCAGCTGCGTAATTGACTTTATATGTGGAAGGGGAAAAAAATAAAATTTATTTTAACGTTAACATTAATCTGTTAATTTATCCTGTTTGTCTGTAAGACATGTTTGGTGAACAAGTAAACGTTTAATTGAGAATAGCATCATAAAAACTGTTATTTCGATTTGAGAATACTAATTCATTCATTATAATATATATATATATATATATATATATATATATATATAAATGTTTCTACAAACTTCAAAAATATGTTGGTTTCAGATATTTCTAAAAAATTTTCGAAATTTCAAAACATAATCGATATGTCTCATATAAAATTGTTTTTTTTTTTTTTTTGGGGGGGGGGGGCTGTTAATGGGCAATAAAATATCATTATCGTCACCACAAACAGAAAATACTAAACGTAAAAAAAATAAAGTTTTACATTTATAGTTATTTTCACATAAGTTCTGAATATCATTCAGTATGGTCTATAACCCAGATTAGATCCTTCGGTTAATTAAAAAAATAAAGTTTTTTATTAAAAAATATTTTCACTTAAGTTCTAAACACCGGTCAATATGTTCTGTAACCCGGGTTAAATCTCCTGAGTAGTTTAAAACAATAAAGTTTTCAATTAAAACTTATTTCACCTACGTTCTGAAGACCGGTCAATATGTTCTGTAACCCGGGTTAGATCCTTCGAGAAGTTTTAAAAAATAAAGTTTTCAATTAAAATCTATTTTCACCTAAGTTCTGAATACCAGTCAATACGTTCTGTAACGGAGTAGTTTTTTTTTTTTTTTTTTTTTTTTTTGTTTCCTCATGCATCCCAATTGTAAAAATATATTTTCCATTTTTACCATTTTCTGACTTATTCCCTTATATTATACTCTTCTGATTCCCTTATAGCCCAGTGTTTAGGGAGTTGAATTCGGAATTAATTAGGGGAAAGCTGGAAATTGTTTTAATCCCTTCAGTTTAGGTCTAGAATAAATATGCTATGTTTTCCCCCTCGTACTAGGTGAGCGTTAGGAAATATGTATAGATATGGGGCATTCTCACAATCTTTTGACTTTTGGAAAAAAAAATCTGGCAAAATTAAACTTGCTAAAATAACATTTTAATCTGATAGACGAATGCCTTAATGATTCAAAATAAAGAAAAAATGGTCAGCAGCGAAAAAATTTTTATTTAACTGAGGTTTAAGTTAGACTTGCGAGTTTAATTTTCCTTATCATTTTACCACTAAAACTTTTTATTTTCTTCGAAATTTTTACTTATAATGAATTTGCATAGTACCCACAGGACATTCAAATAAGAAATAATGACAATGTAGTATTTTTAGTACAAAATTTTGTTATAACGTTGTCTTAAAGGGGTTTTAAAGAAGGGACGGAAATGTAAAAAAAGGGGATGGTATAGGAGAAAAGGGACGAAATGGGAAAAAAAGGGACGGTAGGGATGGAACAGCAAGGAAAATTACCACCTATTTTAGGCAGATCATGTTAAGACTAAGTGGTAGCCAATATGCTCATTGATTTTTAGAAACAGTTATTTACATTGGATGAAATTAAAAAAAAATTAATTTACCTCGAAAAGTGCAGTAATAAAACTTGGGGACGGTGAGACTACCATTAAAGACACGATGCTTGAAATTAATATTTAAATGCGGATTTAAATTCTACAGTAAATTTTCTGCCAAAGAATTTTAGACATTATTTTTCTAGCATACTCTGTATGAGAAAAAACTTGAAAAAAATTCTGTGGCTGCATGTGAAGTGATTTTCTGTATAATTTTAGAAGAGGGATGTTAAAAAATCTAAAACCTAGGGACAGAGTTTAAAAAATAATAACAACCCTAAAAATGTGTGCAGGCTAATTTTTAGCTACTTATTTATATAAAACAATAGTTCCAGTGTCAGAAAAAAATAACATCGAATTATTTTTATTGAAACAATTTTATGCAGACAGCTCCAAACTTAAAAATCAGCATCAGGGACACGGGACGGTATAGGAGTTTTCCAGGTGTTTGGATCCACAACATCGTCCAAAACTCATTTATCTCGTTAATATTGTTATGCAATCATGCAATGGGATGTTCCCAAGAATATGAAATAAAAAAAAAAACACACAAAAAAGTGTATTAAAATAACAATTATTATTCAGGGACATGAAAGTCAAAAGATTGTGAGAATGCCCCATATATAGTCAAAAAACCCGTTTTTTTGCATACCATAACAAGATCTCAAAACAACTAACTCTGTCAAAAACATTGTCAATACAAATGTTGTAGAACTTAAAATTCTGAGTAAAATGAGTATCTACACTTAATATTTTTTGTTGAACATTAAGGTCACAATTCCAGTATAAAATTTTAGATCCGTGCTCAGGGGGTTGAACTCAGAATTAATTAGGAGAAAACTGGAAATTGTTTTAATCCCTTCAGTTTAGGTCTAAAATGAACGTACTATGTGTTTTTTTCCTCGTACTTGGGTGAATGTTAAAAAATATGTACATATTTATTTTCGAAAAACACGTTTTTTTTTAATTACCTTAACAATATCTCAAAACAGCTAACTCTATAAAAAAAATTGTCAATACAAATGTTGTAGAGCTTAAAATTCTGAATAAAATGAGTACCATCATTAATATTTTTGTTCAACATTAAGGTCGCAATTCTATTTCAAAAGTTTGCCGTAATCGCTAATCAAGAGCTTGAAGCCAGGAGAGACCAAGTTAACTTAACAATATCTCAAAATAACTAACTCTATCAAAAACATTGTCAATACAAAAGTTGTAGATCCTAGAATTCTGAATGAAATGAGTACCTACACTTAATATTTTTGTTCAATATTAAGACCGCAATTTTGAGATATTATTAAGTTAACTTGGTCTCTCCTGGCTTCGAGCTCTTGATTTGAAAATTTTTTAAATAGAATTGCGACCTTAATGTTGAACAAAAATGTTAATGATGGTACTCATTTTATTCAGAATTTTAAGCTCTACAACATCTGTATTGACAATGTTTTTTTTTTTTTTTTTTATAGAGTTAGCTGTTTTGAGATATTGTTAAGGTAATTAAAAAAAAAAAAACGTGTTTTTCGAAAATAAATATGTACATATTTTCTAACATTCACCCAAGTACGAGAAATAAAACACCGTACGTTTATTTTAGACCTAAACTGAAGGGATTAAAGCAATTTCCAGTTTTCTCCTAATTAATTCTGAGTTCAACATCCTGAGTACGGGTCTAAAACTTTAAACTGGAATTGTGACCTTGATGTTCAACAAAAATATTAAATGTAGGTACTCATTTTACTCACAATTTTAAGCTCTACAACATTTGTATTAACAATGGTTTTGACAGAGTTAGCTGTTTTGAGATATTGTTTTGGTATTAAAAAAAACGTGTTTTTTTACTATAAATCTGCATATATTTTCTAACGCTCACCTACTACGAGGGGAAAAACTTAGCATATTCATTCTAGACCTAAACTAAATGGATTAAAACAATTTCCAGCTTTCCCCTAATTAATTCCGAATTCAGCCTTTTTTTCCCTTCCCTACACTGGGCTATTAAAAGTGATGAGGTGATTTTTTTTTTTTTTTTTTTTTTGTAACATAAGTGGTGAGGTGGGGTGTATGTAACCTCAAAACTTTAGCGAATTAAAATCAGAAAATTTTCTCTGAATTTTGCATTATTAACTTGTATAAAAACAACTGAAAAAGTACTGTAAGTGTACATCTGTACATACATATGTAAGTGTACAGTCCATCTAGTAATGTAAAATGGCAATATTTCAGAATTAAATTTCTCTAGAGTGCAAAACACCCCACCTGCCCAGTTAAGGCTTAAGAGAACCTTAAGTAAAAAAAGAAAAAAAAATGTGCATCCATTTTTAACACTTTCCAACAAAGTTGAAAAGTGTTTATGGCTTCGGTTTGTCTGGCCGTCTGTCCATCTGTCCGCGCTCTAACTCTCGTAAATATACTCGGATCGTTCTGAAATTTTTGGATGTTAGTGACTTCTACCATAGCACGATCCCTATTTCAAATAAAGTTTGTAGCATGTTTAGTTCATTTACAGGGACAGTCAAAAGTTTTCCGTTACATTACGGGCAATGGGAAAAAATCGTTTAAAATGGTTTTTAATGGTGTTACATGCTTTCAAACATAATAAAATTGATATGCATTTATCAAGTGAACTAAAATATGCATTCTGTAGAATACACGGTGCAAAGAATAGTTATTATTCATTTACAGGGCCACACAAAATAATTCCGTTACAGAACGCATATAGAGCACAGATATACACATACAGATTGCATATAGGGGTGGAGGGAATTGTTTGCGGCGTATTTTAATTATGTTAAATTATTTCATGTATAATGAATTTGATATACGTCGCTGAGGTTTACTGTAACTTATTTGATGTATAATACGAAGTGAATAGCATTTACAGGGACACACAAAAGATTTCAGGTACTATATTGTATCCGAAGTACTGTATAGTAGCGATGATGGCTGGAAATGCATTTTTAATTATGTTATGTGCTTTTATGTTTCACTATATTTATGCATAGTATATGATGTGTATAAATATTGTAATTCATATACAGGGCTACACAAAATAATTCGTAATAATTATTGGGTATGATTGCAAATTGCTTAAAGGGTTTTTTTAAATGAGTTATTCATTTTTACGCGGAACTGCATTTGGTTTACTAAGAAATGTTTGTAGAACATAGATAAAAGGATATACAGGGCACGCAAAGAATTGGATACATGGCCGTCTATAAATGATAATTTCTGGAAATGTGATTTCAGTAGTTTTAAAAGTGTTTTACTTTGAATTAAACTTTAGCTAAATAGTGGAGTGTAATAAATGTACTAGGTTAACTACAGGGCTGTACAAATGTATACAAGTATGTTTTGATCTATTAGTATAAATTGCTGAAAGAGAAATTTCAACCTGTTATGCGTTTTCTTGCTAAACTAAATTTCCCCATTATATAGTATATATACCACCCTACAGATCAAATAGAGGGCTGTTCAAAAGAATTGGAATAGATATTTGGCTATAGACGGTAACAGCAGAAATCAGTTTTTCAAATGTTTCATTCGTTTTCTACAATGTTTACTTAGTTCTCTTACATACCTTATTTCTCTAAATAACGAAGTTTTGTTAAAGCATTCAGGAAGTGTTGAAAAGTGTTTCATAATCTATGCTTAAGGCATGATTTTTCTTACTTGTTTAAATCCAACTGCAATTATTAAAAGTATGTATATAAATAACTGGCTTGAAACTAAATCTTCCTTAAAATTTCGCATGTTAATAGCCTTTATTACTAATTTAAGATCTAAAAAAAAAAACCAACATTCCCAAACTCATGCACATATTCGCTGTAGTAAATATCAAAATTGTACCTTAGACTCCTTAGACTTTAGACTCCCTAAGGAGTACCTTAGAGATATTAAGAATTTTGAACAAAAAGGAAAACGCAGTGTTAAAGTTGTACAGATTTACGAAAAATTAGTTTTGAAAAATAATCAGAAATTAATCGTTTTGTAGCAGGACAAACTTATGTTGTAGTATTGAAATCAATTAGAATCTTCAATTATTCAATAAAAATAAAGAATATATTTTTTAATGTTATCAAATCGGTAATTTTTAATTGAATTTCAAGACGTTACAATCCCGGAAAATTCTAAAAATAGCTCAAGATGTGATATTTATCGAAAAACGAAAAATGCTATTCAATACCAAATTACTTCAATAGCCTTACCAATTTCATGCTTTTACATCTAAAAAAAAATTATGAATGAATTATAAAGTTTTACATGTTACCTTATGTACCTTACTGCTGAAAATCTTCTTAATAATGCTTATTTTTCATAGATGTACAACAGCTGTATTTTGGAGAAATCATCTTAGAGGTCTGCATAGGCCGGAATTTCTAGGCCCGGTGTAAAAATTAAAAGTTCGGCCCGAGCCCGGGCCGTACAAAAATCAGTGAAAACAGGCCCGGCCCGACTCGACTCAATTTCTACAAAAAGTTCCATTTTTTCTTGACATATAATTAAGATTCTTCTAATGAATACTACATACATATTTATGTTAACATTTTACAGTATATTACTTATAGATTTATTATTTTATTTTATTATAGATTATTAGATTACTATGTGTTCGTAAAACAGAAAACACACAGCAGTAACATTAATGATTTTTTACAGTCTTTTAGTCATTGTCTCTACAGGCGTTTCAAAATTCAAAAAAGGATTCATTAAAAAATTAATGTAGTTTAGATTAAAGGGTTAAAAACATGATAACTTTTGAAGCTGTATAATAAAAAGTAGATTTGTGAAACTATTTCTCGCATTTTTAATACTTTTCTCAAATCCAAAGGAGCTACATTCTGACACATTTATGAATTCATTCCTTTTCGGAAACGCGTAAGATTAGCAGGTACTCTTATTCCCAAAATATGTAAATGCCGTTATTTTTTCTTAAGAGCAATATATCTTTCAGATAACACTGCCAAAGTTAGCGTTTTGAATCGAATTTCCGGAAGCGATAGCACAGGAAAGGAGAAAAACCTACAGTCACGTGACAAGAATCTCTGTTATCTCTGTAAGTAATTTATCTAAAATGGAAAAAGCTATTCGATTCCAAATGCTTTCAATAGTCAGGCCTGTCAATTTTATGCCTTTACAGTTAAAAATGAGTTAGAAAATATCTAAAAGTTCCGCATTGTTGAGCAGTTTTTAATGAGAACCACCTTAAAGTATATTTCCAAAGATATTGTTAACAGAAGTTCATTATCGCTGTTAATACTTTTACAAAACATAATGCCTGCCCTACTCATCCTGAGAACGATTAAGACCAGTTCCATCTCAGTGTAGTATTCCCTATGTAGAAAAAAATGCAAGCCTGATCTCGGCCTGGCACGACATATACATTTATACCCAGCACTACGTGATATAGTTTTTTACAAAGTCTTAGCATTCTTTTAGCATCGTTTTTTCTATAATATAATTACTAATTCATATATTTATTCTACGGAACCCTCTGTGCGCGAGTAATACTCGCACTTGACCATTTATTATACATTAGATGTTAAAATTTAAATTTTTAAAAAGCTGAAGATCGTACGCAAAGGGGTGCAGAAGAACTCTCACCACCCCTCTCGAACTCTGAAAATAATAAGATATAAAAAATAGTATGCGAATGTACTAACTATAGGTACTAAATATTTTTCATTGCATCCCCTCCACCGTCACCCCTCCCAGACAAAAATTCTTACGTATACCTGTGTTGAAGATCTTAATAAAAAGATTCTGCGCTCAAGTCTAATTAAGATATTTTATCTTTGTAAAAATACTACTTTTTTTTTACAAACTGAAAATATCGTTTGGCAAATTTAATGTCTTTTTATGCAAATATGCAAACGATGTTTTTATTAAGAACTTATTGTTGATTAAGCTTATTTATTATCTTAAAATTAATATAATTTTTGAAAAATATAATTAAAAAGAATTATTTTGAAAAGTTAAAATATTAGAATATTTATTCAAGTTGTTCAAAATATTAGAATATTTCACATTAATTCTCCTTTAATTATCACCAAATCATAACTGGTGGCATCATGGATTAAATTAAGACGATTTTATTTAAAATCAATATTCTATTTCAGTTTGTTTGCTTTTTCGTCTTAAAATGGGTCGTGTGAGTGATATTCCTGAATCTATTAAACTTAGGATGGCTGATTTGTGTTGGCACGGTAAAAAACAATGTTATATAGCGATTTTTTTACAATGCTCACAATCAAGCGTTAATAAAATACTAACACAATTTTTAAAAAATGGAAACTTTCAAAATAATCGCCGAAATGGCGTCCGAAAACTAAAAACATCTGCTAGAGATGACAGGAAACTGAAGCGTATAGTTAAGAAAAACCGTTTTAAAAGTGTGCGATTCTTGCATCGAAAATGGAAAGAAGAAGGAGTTGGAGTTTCTATATCGACAACATTAAGACGTCTCCATAAATTTAAGTTTGAATCTCGTGTACCGAAAACAAAACCTCTCATGACTGCAAAACAAAAGCGTATAAGATTGAATTTGTGGAAATCAAGACGTTTATGGAGCGAAGAAGATTGGAAAAACATATTAGTTAGTGATGAAATTATGTTGTATAGATACAAAACATACTTTCATCACTAAATAATATATTTTTCCAATCTTCTTAGCTCCAGAAACGTCTTAATTTACACCAATTGAATCTTATACGTTTTTGTTTTGCAGTCATGGGAGATTTTATTTTCGGTATACGAGATTCAAACTTAAATTTATGAAGACGTCTTAATGTTCTCGATGTAGAATCTTCAACTCCTTCTTCTTTCCATTTTCGGTGCAAGAATTGCACACTTTTAAAACGGTTTTTCTTAACTATACGCTTCAGTTTCCTGTCAGCTCTAGCAGATGCGTTTGGTTTTCGTCCACCATTTCGGCGATTATTCTGAAATTTTCCATTTTTTGAATATTGTGTTAGTATTTTACTAACGCTTGATTGCGAACAATGTAAATAATTCCCTATATAACATTGATTTTTACCGTGCCGATACAAATCAACCACACGAAGTTTAATAGATTCAGGAATATCACTCACACGCCCCATTTTAAGACGAAAAAGCAAACAAACTGTTAAAGGAACACCGATTTTAAATAAAATCGTCTGAATTTAATCAATGATTCCACCAGTTATGCATTGGTGAAAATTAAAAGAGAATTAATGCGAAATATTCTAATATTTTGAACCACTTCAAAAAATATTCTAATATTTTGACTTTTCAAAATAATTTTTTTTTAATTAATCTTTTCAGAATGATATTAATTTTAAGATAATAAGTAAGTTTAATCAACAATAAGTTCTTAATAAAAATATCGTTTGCATATTTCCATTAAAAGATGTTAAATTACAAACGATATTTCCAGTTTGTGAAAAAAAGTAATTATTCTAATATTTTGAATATGAGCTGTATTACATCAAGACTCTTTATAGTTAGAGCTCCAAGTAGATTAACCTTTAACTGATATCACAGAAATTGTCGCATAACTAGTGTGAAGTGGTCTGTGAGACCGCTCCATCGAAAGATGAATAAAAGGCACGATTAACTCATAGGATGGTGTTTTTGTACTAAACTTTTCGCACAGGACTGTTATAATTAAAATTCACCTATTCAAAAGTCTCTGGTGATAGTACTAAAGTTCCAAGCAGAACAAAATTTCGGTAGTGTTTGTAGTTAAACTGAAAATTGCAAGTTAAACTATAAAAATTGAAAAAAAGCCGCGGTCTGAGAGACCAGTAACATCAGTTAAAGGTTAATATATTAAACACAATCAAAGAAATATAACTCTGCGGCGAACATAAATAATACAAATGATACCTTTTATCTTAAGTGGACAATAGACTTTAAAATGAGCAAAAATCGACCAAAACTACGTATTTTGTTTGTAGAATAAAATTTCTTGTTATTATTATTAATAATATTGTTAATGTTAATATATTTCCGTATACTTGGCAGAAAATATGTTTCCATATTTCTTAAAAGTAAATAATGAAAATATTGTGCCATGATGTAATTCAAATGTATATACAGAACTGCAATTTATCCTACTACAAAACTGCTACAAGAACAAGTTTTTGGTTTTCCACTCCTGTAATTATTATACATTTATTTTACACCAATTAATCTATTTTTACTAAAAAAAAATCACGTTGCAGTACAAGCGTATTCCTTGCATGTTTGCACATAAAACTACAGAGTAGGTGGGGGGGGGGGGGTAAAGATACGCACTTTCCATACATTTTGATTTTTAACGCACACATTGGTCTAAACGTATGTAATCAGTGATTAAAATGTTAGATTAGAACCTTAAGCAAGTGCCGTCATCAACCGACATTCTTCCAAATTATAATTCTGTGAGAAATTGCAATTTTTAAAAAACATTGCTCAGGGTATCTTTGCCCCATCGGTTGGGGTAAAAGTACGCAGTGGTGACGCAAAGATACGCAGTGAGTATTTTTGCCCCATTACTGTGGGGTTTTGCCCCATGTCCAATAAAACGAATGAGTTATACAAAAGCATTTGTAAATTTTACTAGAATTTATAGTTAAACTGAAAATTGTAAGTTAAACCATGAAAAAAAAAAAAGAAAAAAAAAACAGCGGTCAGTGAGATCGCAAATAGCAATTAACCTCTAACTACTGTGACAAAAATTGTTGCATAAATACTGTGAGCGGTCTCAAAGACCCCTTGATGGTAGAATGAATAAAAGGGTTGACTGACTCATAAGATACTGTTTTTGCGCTAAACTTTATGTAAAGGCCTATTATAAAAAAAAAAAATTCTTCTCATTTAGAAGTCTTTAGCGATACTACTAAGTTTTCAAACGAATCACAATTAAACTAACATCAATAGTTAAATTGAAAATTACAAGTTAAGCTACGAAAACTGAATATAGCAGCGGTCTGTGAGACCGTTAACAGGAGTTACGGGTTAAGACTTAAAACAAAATAGTTTTATTAAACAAGAATATTGATTTTTAAAAGTAGGTAGGTAGATACCTACGTTCTATATTTTTTAAAACTTAACTAGGAAAAGGAAAAGGTAGGTAACTAGCTTATATTAGTTAAGTAGCTATTATATTTTATATAATACTAACTTTAAAAAATAAAACTTTCCACAACGTAATTGTGGAAAGCTTTGCATCTAGCTAAAACGATAGGGCAAAGTCCCGAATCTTAAACTTGTGCGTATCCTTGCATTAAGACGGATGCTTACTTTTACCCCATTCTGCAGTATTTTATTTAACCGGCTACCTACAAGTTTAAACAAATGCGATCGAGGTAAACTATACGGCATTTAGAAGTTATAGAGCTTCCGTTCTCCACTGAATTTTTGGATTTGTAAAAAGTCGAAGTATTGTCAGCTGAACAATAAAGTGAAATTTAAAAAATATTAAATCAAAATTCTAAAATTTAAATTTATCTCATTTTCTTGGCACGGAGTGCTACTTTTTTCACAAGGTTTGAACACACAACTACTACACTTGAGACCAAACTATCACCTACCGGTCATGATGGTAGAGATGTTTCTTCATATTAAATTAGCCAGTGCGTATCTTTGCCCCGTGCGTATCTTTACCCCCACCCACTCTACTAAAAAACACCGGAAATAATCCGTAGATATAAAATCCAGGCAAATTTCAAACATAATTCAAAAATAAAAACCTGTTTATTCAATCAGATATCGATTGTCGATTCGGGAAAAAAATCAGAATTTTATTTTTCTTTACGTATTTTCGTAATCTGAAAATTCCGAAAAATTATGTCATTATTATATTTAATATATCAGTCTTAATTATTATTATGATATTATTGTTATGTTCTTTTAATATCATTATTACATCATTATATGCTTTTCTGTATAGACCTTCGAAATAGTTATCTGTGAATATAAAAATGTTCTGTAAATGAAAGAAAATTTTGAACGAATTGGAAAATTTTAATCAAACAAAATTAACTTTGCACGCGAGAATTTTCTCTCCTAGCACAGTTATAGAAATAAAGCGACAGAGCAACGGTTTTTTGTGACGGTTACTAAATCAGTTCAAGGTTACTTTTTACAACTCCTTAAGAATAATGTATTTATAAAAAAGAAAATTGTTATTCGACATAATTAACCTTTTAATGTACGAGACAGTGAAATACACCTAAATATATTCTGATTTCCTTAAAATATTTCTGTATTTATTCATATCTGGTACATTATTATTTTTTATATTTACATAAAAAAATCACTAACAAAAATCAAATCACTTTTCTTTATTATTAAAACCAGTTTTCCTTCAATATTACCATCCAAAATTATGCTAAAAAACAGTTATCCAGACAGATTTCAAACATAACTCAAAAAATAAAAACCCGTTTATTCAATTAGATGTCGATTGGCCTCTTCGGTGAAAAAAAAAGGAAAAAAAAAATCCAAACTTTATTTTTCTTGAATTATTTCCCACTATAATCAATAGTCCACGTACCTTCAATCCTAATCAGCATGCTAAAAAACAAATGTAGTTTAAACGTTAGTGAAGTAACCCTCCGGGGAAGGTGTGTCGGAGAGGTTTTCATATCGTTCTCTTTTTGGTGCAACCTGACGCTCTTCACCGTGATGGTGAAAGGACAAATTAGAGGAGGAGTTGTGCCTTTCACCATCTTATGGAAAAGAAAGAGAAAAATGAGGCACGAAACCAGTCTAGTATAGCTTTTTTCTTATTTGCATTTTTTTTTTCCTTCTTCGTTATTAAACTGTACTTCGCGTAGCGTTGGATAGAACCTGATAGAAATGGGCTGCAAGATCAGATTATGGTAAATGGAATGCTCGGATGCGAGCCAGTCACGTGCAAGTAAGAAATGAGTTAGAAGAAGAGAAAGACAGAGAGAGAGGTTGAGAGATTACTTAAATCCTATAGCTCTAACGTAATAATTTACAATTAGCATTATAGTAAGGGAAATTTATTTGTTGGAAATTTTTAATAAAGATTACATGACCTGCTTATAAAATAACATAATAAAAATAATTCATCAGAAATACTGGTGGCGCCGAAATTCATCTGACAAATAAATTTTCAAAATCCAAGTGAGATGGGAGAGCAATTAGATTAAATAGTTTATTAAATAAAACTGAAATAGTATGTAAATTCTATTCATCATTAGAAGTTAATAATTGTTCCATAATAGTAATTCTCCGTATTTAACAGAGCCAATACAAAAAAAGAATGTTCTCTGCTTGGTTGCAGAGCCAGGACTTCCATTATACACTCTGTATTAAACAGAGCCATGATTTAACAATTGGCATCTCTGATTACAGAGTCAGGACATGTTACATGTTCTCTGCTTGGTTACAGAGTCAAGACTGACCATTTTAAAAATGATACATATTATATAAAATAAACATCAAAATAAAAATTACAATATGCAGTTATAAATCTTCTAAATAGCTATAATATTCATTTAAATGACATCCAAGTAATTATAAAACTAATAAATCACCATCAATTCAAAATTATTATAAAGTAAATAAATCTATATTACATGACCTTGAAATCATAATGTTACACATAAATATTGATTCAGGGTTATAAACAATTTAGATAAACAGATTAGATTTTTTCTGTCAAAAGAAATCAGTTTTATAATTATATTTCGCAATATGAAAGATAAACAGAGTTAAATTATAAACAAATAAATTTGAGGGCATTTACGCCGTAACATCCTCCGCCTCCATGAACGGAGTTCATCGAACAATTATAACTTACCAAATTTCCACTATCACATACTAAATAATCAAATATTAAATACAAATTTAAAATATTACCTTAAATGTTAAGTATAACTAAAATGAAATGCAATTAAATCCTACTACTTCTATAAAAAACAGTTTCTGGAACAACTAAAAATAGAAAAAGACATTAATATACAAAATAGTTCAGAAAGTTACAAAAATTAGACATAGAAAAAAAATAATAATAAAGTTAGTTAAAATAAAGTAAAATTCTATTATATTAAATGTCCATCGGTAGAGGAGACAATTTTGTGATAGGGCGTTTCAGTTCACCAGTAGAAGTCTTTAATTTGACAACACGAACAATATTATCATCCCCAGGAAATAGTTCAATTATTCTGCCCAATTTCCACCTTAATGGGGGCTGGTTTTCTTCCTTTATCAACACCAAGTCATTGATTTTTAAGTTCGGGTTGCTTCTAAACCACTTTGTACGTTGCTGCAATTGTGAGAGATAGTCTGACGACCACCTTTTCCAAAAACTTTGGAAAATCTTTTGTAGCAATTTCCAACGTTCCAAAGGAGTTACATAGGTAGAGGAGATATCAGGCTCAGGTAAGGAGGTCAAGGGTGCTCCTATAATAAAATGTCCTGGCGTCAGAGCCGTAAAGTCATTTGGATCAGAAGACTCAGCGACAAGCGGTCTTGAATTTAAGCATGACTCAATTTGTGCAATTAAGGTCAAAAATTCTTCATAAGTTAAAATCTGATCACCAATTGTTCTCTTCAAATGATTTTTCATTTGTTTTATTCCCGCTTCCCAAAGGCCTCCAAAGTGAGGGGCGGAAGGTGGGTTGAATTTCCATACTATCATTTCGTCAGTAAGATACTTGTGCAATTTTTCATCAGAAGCAATTAGAGACATCATTCTCTTTATTTCGCGGTCTGCCCCTACAAAATTTGTACCTCTGTCGGAAAATATTTCTAGAGGTTTTCCACGTCGAGCCACGAATCTTTTCAATGAGGCTAGAAAGGTTTCAGTTGTAAGATCAGTGACCAACTCAAGATGGATAGCTTTTGTTACGAAACAAACATACAGACAAACATAATGTTTAAAGGGTTTCACACCTCGTAAGGGACGTGATGAGCATTAACTGTTTCGTTACCTTTAGAGTTTATTTTTCCCACTATTGTGTACCCAAAAAGTGTATTAGCTACATATAAATGGTCATTAATTTCTTCAACGACACCTCTCTGAACATTCCAGAAATAATCAGCTCCAAGTAAAATTTGTACTTCGGATTCCTCGGGCGTAGGGTCGGCTAACCTCCATCTTTTACTTTCAATGTATTTTATAACTAGAGGGTCAGAATTGGGAACCTTCAATGTTGTTGCACTTATCAAATCGGTAGCTAGCACCTCAACATCTATAAAACGATGATAATTCATTTTACTTCGCAATTTAATTTTAAAAACATCATATTCTTCTTCGCGACCTTGATCCATGCCAAAAGCGAATACAGTTAAATGTTCTTTTCTTAAAACAGGCAAATTTAATTCACGAGCTAATGCTTTTGTTATGAAGCTTTTTTCGCTTGCAGAATCAAGTAATAATCGAACTACCTTTGATTTAGAATTACCTTGAGCAGTTACACAACATGTTTGCAATAAAACAGCATGCTTAGAATTTCTAAAATTACAATGAGAATTAGATAAAACTGTTTGATTTTGATTTTCATTAATTTCCGGTTTCAAACTTTTCTTAAAGCAAAATAATTTGTTATGTTCAGTGCTTTTACAATTTAGGCATGGCTTTAATTTTATGCGGCATTGCGAAGATAAATGCGATTTCAAAAAGCATTTGTAACATCTACCCTCCTTACGTAACATTAATCTTTTCTTATCATCAGCTAAATTTTTACACTCGGAAGATAAATGATCATTACCTTTGCAAAATACACAAAAAACTTTAATAGTGGCATTTAAGGTATTAGCATGTTGATATTTATTTGATGTTTTCTTTTCACGAAATTCAGTTTTATTTTTATGTACAAAAGAAGAGGATGCATCCTTTTTAGAACTTGTCATTGACAAAGCCTTTTCTCTACATTCTATTTCACATTTCAGAAAGGCAATTAGATCGGTTACATCTGACTCTTTGCTAGTATCACGTTTTCTATGATATTCAATCACTAATTCATGGGGCAATAGCTTTAGCAAAATAGGATTTAGCAATTGTCCATAAGAACTGGATGTTACCCCCAAATTTCTTAAACTTCTAATATTAACTTCGCACATGTCATGCAATCTTCTTAATGCATTTAAATTTGAACAATTTTTAACTGGTTCCATATTTAATAAATTAGTCATGTGTTTATTAATAATAACATCAACCTTACCAAAACGGTCCTTTAATAAATCAATACAAGTATCATAATTTTGTTCTGTCAAAGGAAACCCTTCTACCACATTATAGGCCCGATTACATAACAAGGATTTTAGATAAGCGAATTTTTCTATCTTAGATAGTGATTTATTCTGGTGTATCGATGTTTCAAAACAGTTAAAAAATTCGACCCATTCTTCGATTTCACCAGAAAATTTTGGAACATTTAATTTAGGCAATTTCATGGCAGAACTCGTTTCTGTTCCACTAGCAGAACCATTCAATGAATTTACATGACTAGTTGCTATCATAGAAACATTATCCTTTTTACATTTTCTTAATCTATTTTTAATTTTAAATTTAGCACTGATCAATTGGTCAGTGTACTTTTCACTATTAGCAATGTCCTTTTCATATTCTTTTAAGTCGGATATTTGAGCTTCAATATCACGATTCAAACTTTGGAAAGCCGTTTCTTTTAAGAGAAATATTTCTTGAAGCTCTAATAATTCATCGGTTTTCGTATTATCAATGTCATCATTTAATAATGTTTCTAATTTTGTAATTAATTTCGTGAAACTCGTTCGTTCAACAGAACGTTTTGCTTTCAGCTTTTCAAGATTTTCCATTTTAAATAAAGAATAATTCTTATTTTAAAACATTAACCATTCATAGAAAATGAAAAAAATATTTTCTTACCTGTTAATTCCAGGTAATGTAGATGGCATGTCGTAATCCAAATGGCACAATAATAATTCCACACTAATCACCCGTAAGGCATGGTGACGTCACGTCGACGTCGTTGTGACGTCACGCTGTGACATTGTGACCGTCGATGTGACGTCACGTGACGTCGATGTGAAGTCACTGTGACTAGAATGTGAGGTCGTTATGGCCGTTTTAGAGCTCTTTTGTGACGTCACATTGTGACGACTTTGTGAAGTCACGGTGTGACAAATTTGTGAAGAGTGTGTCATTTGTGACTATTTTGGTATTAACTTTGTGACGAATTTGTGACGAATGTGACAATGCTTTAAAGTCACATTGAGATCAATTTGTGAAATATGTGTCATTTTTGACGAAATTGTCTTTAACACTGTGATGATTCTGTGACGACAGCGACACTGCTTTGAAGTCGCATTGTGACAATTTTGTGAAAATTGTGTGATTTGTGACAATTTTGTCATTAACGTTGTGACGAATATGTGACTAGCGGCAATGTTGTGAAGTCACACTATGACATACTTGTACAGTTGTAAACACGTATGCATGTCACACATAGTCATAATTATGCATGTTGTAAAATCATTTACATCTATAACGTTAATATACTTCGGCGATACATCGCAATTAAAACTTGGGTGCCGATATAACAAGGGTATACCAAAAGAATTTTATTGAATCAAAATGCAATGCCCCGCAGACTTCAATTTTTGTTGCACCTTTCTTTCCTATTGCAATAAATGAGAATATTGGAGACAACTGAATGATCGATCTATCACATTTTTTTTTTTTAAAAATTAGCTATTTGTTAAAAGCATTAAAATTACCAAAGAAACAATTGTTTAAATTTTCAAATCTTTATCAAGATAAAATTTGTGTTGAAAATATAATATTTTATAATATATACAGTACTTTTTATATTCTTTAAACTATAGAAAATACTGAATGAAATTAATTTATTTCATTTAATACGCATTACAAGCTCGAAGTCACTGGTGAGGTTGAATTTTTTTCGATTACACAACATTTATAATAAAAAAATGAAAGATAAAAAGAAATACCGATATTAAGTAAGTAAATTTTATATGTTTTATGATATTGATTACCATAATATATATATATATATGATTGTAATTCAAACAAGTTGGGGCTGAGAAAATAGGAAACTTCTTTGTTATAGAGGCCCCTATAAATTTGATTATGCAAAAATTGCAGTAACGACATTGCTAAGATCATTGTGAAGTTTATGCATGCGTTATATACATATATATATATATATATACACTCGAAACGCTCATCATGTGCCATATAGTCATTATATATGTATTGTTTACGTCTTTTATGCCACATACATGCATTACAAAATTTCCGAAGTACATTTTAGCAATAACCATTTGAAACTACTCAAATGAAAAATACAGCTTTGGTATAGAAAATTAACTGAGTATCACTAGTATCATTATGTTGAGAATTCTAAGAACAATTTCGGCAATAATCGTTATGTTGGAAGATAGCAGCAATAAATAAAATCGTATTTTTATGCTCACTGTAAAAGTAAATAAAACTTTTAGGTATGCATAGAACGGTGATACAAAGGGTTAATTTATTTTACATCAGGGTTTGCTTGGAGTAAAATCCATATATAAAACAACTTTTTGATTATTAAAAAATAACTTTAATAATTGATTGCCAAAATTATATTTTTATTTATGAAATTATATATTATAAAAATAACTCCTACTATCTAGGATTTTTTAAAACAATAATACCTTATTGTTTATAAAACACAGCACCGCAGCTACTCTATTTTGCGTCTAATGTGAAAGTTTTTATGTTTTGCCAAAGATCTATCTGGCTGGATATATGTTGCCATGACATCTATAACTCTGATAGTGTCATAAATAGTACAAACAGATTAGAATCTACAACGAAATTTTTAGAATAAAGTCTGGTGAAAGTTTTATAAATACAGTAGAACGCCGATTATTGGAACTCCAATTAACCGAACTTCCAATTATCCGAACAGCATATTTCTCTCAAAGAATTCTTTTTAACCGAATTTTCAATTATCCAAATATTTGTCTCTCTAAAAAAGAAAAAAAAACACCTAACTTCCAATTTATTTTTTGCTTAAATTATAATCTCTGAAGTTTAGAAAATGATAAAAGAAAAAAAAAAATTAAATAATAAGTAAACAAAAAACAATTAAAAAAAACAAAACAATTTTTAAGCACTCCAGTACTAACTGGTGCTGTCAGTCCTAAACCTAGATAAAGTGTGAAGGTTTTAGAATAGTCAGGAACATCCCTTAAACTGTCTGCCCATTTATCCGAACTTTTGTTTATCCGAACTAGGGTCAGTCCCGACTTGTTCGGACAATCGGCGTTCTACTGTATATATTGTATTAGAATTACAAATAATCATATTTATTTTTATATGACACAATAAAACAAAATAATGAACTCAGTATCAAATGGTTAACTACTTTTTAATGTAAATAAAGTATAAAAATTGAGCCCATAAACACAAAATAGAGCCACACATAGGTTCATTATTATTATTAATATTTTATTTACAAGATTATGGTAATTATAAATAAGAAATCCATTTTAATCACGCTGTTTATAAAGAGTGTATAATATCGATACTTTGAAATTTATCTCGATAAAATCATTCAGGAGATAAATGATAAAATTATCCAGAAAAAAAAAGTAAATAATAAAAGATGATTATTACATTTTAGATTCATACCGTTCAAGTATTTGCGTTATTTTTAAAGTAAAATCATATTTAAACACTTACTGATTGCATAACTTCTATATTTTCATTTGCCAACAGACTTCTAGTTCACTTTGAAAACATTTCAGTAAGAATGTTTAACAACTGAAAAGCTTTCACCCGCTATGACTATTTCTTTATAGATTTTAAAACATTTCTCAGGTTGAATAATACATTAAATAATCATTTTTTCTCTTAACATTACATATCTACGATCTCTTTTAATAGTATACGTTTCCGTTGTGTCTTATTTTTTATAAATTCCTCTTCTGAGCAGATGCAATTTTTTTAAATAAAAACATGCAATTCAAATTGTTTAAGACCATCACTTAATACAAAATTAAAAAATTATGTTTGCCAATAATTTTATTCCATAAAAAGACTTTTTTTTTAAATAACATAATAATCTTTAAATGTTTATTAATTATATTAATGACTGATTATAATACTTATCCATATACTTTCATATTTAGGACACTATGTGGTTTTAACCAAATATTTAAATAAGAATATAAACCAGATTAAAATGCAATTTAAATCACTAATTTTAATAATCTGATCAAAGCTGTTGAAAAGGAAGTTAGATATTTTAACAAAATAAAAAATAAATGTAATGAAATATTTGTGTTCTATAACATATTTATTAGAAGATAACTAAAATCATTGCAATTAAAAAAAAAAAAGCAAACAGGGAAAATAATATTTTAGATATTTCAACAAAATAAAAAATAAATGTAGTGAAATATTTATGTTCTACAGCATGTTTATGAGAAGCTAACTAAAATTGTTGCGGTTAAAAAAAAGCAAACAGGGAAAATAATATTTTTACTTACCTAATTTCATTGACGTTGTACGTGATACTTTGATTTGGGGGAACCAATTAAATCCGATAATAAGTACCATAGCAATGACTTGAATCATCTTCAACAAGTCAAAGCTACCGTAATTTTCTCGGGTTTATATTTTGTTAGCTGAACTAACTTGGATCCTGAGAACGTTCTTGTTTCACTTTTTAAATCCGTGTCAACACGTCTATGCTGTCCAGTGTCCACATAACTTCCCGCGTTTATTCTAAAAAGCTTCACTGTTACTTTTATCCGTTATTCTGCGGTGAGTCGTAACAACTGAAATAGTGCAGATGCAGACGATTTTTAAGTTTCGAAGTCCGAAGCAGATGTTTTTTCGGTTTTATTTGTTTTTCTATACAACAATTTCGGAAGGAAATTAAATGCGTAATAATTTTATCAAATTGTCTCTAATTCAATTTCCTATTTGAAAATGTTTTATTGTATTTCACCTTTTATTTTTATCAGTTTTATTGAATTGTAAAGTTTCATTTACGTAAATTATAATAATAATATTATCCATAATTAGAGTTTACTAGATAAAATATTGCTTAATTTTTCAAAATGTGTATAAATTAATTTAATGGTAATAATGATGACCCCCTCCTTTTTTTTAAAGTAAAATTTATATCACAGGTAATATATACAAAATATCTCTCTATTCTAAAAAAAAGTAATTACCGCTGTCACCGCCGCCGCCGCCGCCGCCGCCGCCGCCGGTTTTGATTTTTTTGTGACCGGAGGTCTTTCTTCGTTAATATTAAGAAAAATAATGCATACAAAAATATGAAAATCGGTGGTTTTATACAGAAATGTTTGATAAATACGCTGATGCAGCCAGTTTTCAAATCGAAGAATTATTTTAAGAGATATTTAATGCTAAATTTGGACAAAATCGTTCCACTAAAAAAGTTTTATAGCAGCAAAAACTAGACATGGCAGTGTAATCATTTTTAGATCATTTTATGCGTTTGAATTTGCCGGAGTGCAGATTGCATTAATTTTTTTTATTTTGACTCATTTTTTCAGGTTTTATTTCTATTTTAAATTCAAATTTTCAGCATTTCTAGAGATATTTTTTACAGATTTCAGAAAATTGTACTAATTTAAACTGTTGCCAACTGTATAAAAAGCGCAAGCAATAATATTTGCTTCAAATTAAAAATTTATTTACACGTGACTATTATAAACAGGAAAAAAACTTTCAAATTAAAATTAAATTATTACGCATAAAAAGCAGGAATTTATTAAAAATTATGTCATAAAAAGTACACACGTGAATTTTAAAAGAGAAAGTATATTGTAAAATAATAAGTTCATTAACATGCGTTAGAAGTCGTAGGAGAAATTACGTCATATTTACGTCACATTATAGTTATTACATAAAATGAACACAAAATAATATTGCAAAAAAGTTTAAATTTAGAAATTGCGCTAGACTTTTATTTAATATTTTGAGAGGATCTTTTCAACTATTTTTGTTAGGAAAGCGCAAATAATATTTCATTTCTAACAAAAGTATCTTCACGTGAATATTTAAAAGAGAAAAAAATAGCTTGGTAAAAATTACGTTAGATTAAAAACGATTAATTTAAAATGTCTCATTTAAAAGAACTTTCTTTTCGCTTTGTTAAAAAATACCAGGAGACAAAGACTCTGTTTACTTAATTCCTTTTATATTAGCTTATTTTGAAATGTTCTTACACGTATCTACGTCATCAAGTTATTTTTATTCGACGTTTTATTTGTATTTTTATTAATGTTGTACGAATTTATTTGTTCTATTGTTATTTAAAATAAAAAATTATGTCAATTTGTATAATTTGGCGAGTGGTTTGGCGATTTATATAATTTGGCGAAATGGGTCGACGAGATAATCAAGCAGTACCGCAGCGGATTTGGCGTTAAAATTCCCCAATCAAAGACAAATGAATAGAAATTCGTTTATAGGGAGATCGCCACTGCTTTTTACATTATTATTCAATCTTTCGAAATCTTTTTAAAGCCGATCAAATTAGCGTGCATTTAGAGTCTGCGGTGTCTGGGCGGGGGTTGGCGAGCGTAGCTCGTAGGGGGCCGAGCCCCCTAGTCTTCTTAAAAAATACAACAAGATTATCGAGAAGAGATGAGTTTTTCTTTGCCAATCTGTCATTATCTTAATATTAATTTTCTGTAGAATAAAACATCTTGTAAAATAATTTTTAAAGATATATTTTGAAAACAAAAAATAAAATATGAATAATTAATTATGTCATGGGCTTTGCCTAAATTTTGTACATTAATTTTATATTCGGAAAATGTCAATTTTATTTTAAACGTCTGAAAGAAGTAGAATTAAAAAAAAAAGTTACTTAAAATAGTGAAACACTAATAGGAAAAAAAAATGACTTGAATGCAAATTATAAAGCAAGAAATGCATATATGACTAAACTTTGAAGACGCTTTCTGCATGCTCATTAAAAGCTGCATACTTAACTGTAATAGAAATTTTTTAGTTTGAAACCACAGAAATGTTTCGACTACTCTTTGAGAAACTTCTACTATAACAGATGATCATTTACAAAAATCTTTATAAAAGATAAGTCGGGGTCTGTTTACCTAAACCATTTTTTTAATAATATGAAATTCGCATAATTAGGAAATATTTTTGTGTCGCTGATGAATTAATTACATTTTATGTTATATGAAAATAAAAAGTTTTGGTTAGAGGCACAGAGGCAACTTGGACCACGGTTTAAAAAAATTTTAAATCCGGCAGAAAAATATTTTTTACAGTAAATAACATGATTTAATAATTTTTGTAATTTTTTAAAGTTTTCTAAGAAGTTCACATCTCAGTCACAATGTGACATCACTGAGTGGTGGCATTTTGGTCACAGATGTGACGTGACCACAGTGACTTACAGTGACGTCACAATGACGTCACTGTGACCATGCATGCTATGAGGGCACAGGTTGAAATATAAATCACACACTAATCACATGTTGAAAAATAAATCACAGTTGTTAATCACAAATCACTTTCACAAACTGCTCACTATTCTTTCCAAAAAATGTTTCCCGGGTTTCGGCACCAAAAATAAATGGTGGCGCCGAAATTCATCTGACAAATAAATTTTCAAAATCCAAGTGAGATGGGAGAGCAATTAGATTAAATAGTTTATTAAATAAAACTGAAATAGTATGTAAATTCTATTCATCATTAGAAGTTAATAATTGTTCCATAATAGTAATTCTCCGTATTTAACAGAGCCAATACAAAAAAAGAATGTTCTCTGCTTGGTTGCAGAGCCAGGACTTCCATTATACACTCTGTATTAAACAGAGCCATGATTTAACAATTGGCATCTCTGATTACAGAGTCAGGACATGTTACATGTTCTCTGCTTGGTTACAGAGTCAAGACTGACCATTTTAAAAATGATACATATTATATAAAATAAACATCAAAATAAAAATTACAATATGCAGTTATAAATCTTCTAAATAGCTATAATATTCATTTAAATGACATCCAAGTAATTATAAAACTAATAAATCACCATCAATTCAAAATTATTATAAAGTAAATAAATCTATATTACATGACCTTGAAATCATAATGTTACACATAAATATTGATTCAGGGTTATAAACAATTTAGATAAACAGATTAGATTTTTTCTGTCAAAAGAAATCAGTTTTATAATTATATTTCGCAATATGAAAGATAAACAGAGTTAAATTATAAACAAATAAATTTGAGGGCATTTACGCCGTAACAAATACCTTCCGCATTTAAATAAAACTTTTCATCGATTAAACTGAGGTTAGTGACCACTGAAAACAAATTCTAAATTTATTTCTAAACGAGTGTTAAGTCACTTTTAATCAACTTAAAAAAAAAAAAAATACCGCTGTAGTAGTACACAACGTAGATAAAACTCTTTAAAAACGAAATTAAAACGAAATATCTAGGCTTTCAATGTTTATAAAATGTTGTGTGCTTCTAGGGCAGTGTTTGCCTATGTAGGAAGAAAAAGAGAAGACGATATTAAAACGAAACTAAAACGAAATATCTAGACTTTCAATGTTTATAAAATGTTGTGCGCTTCTAGGGCAGTGTTTGTCTATGTAGGAAGAAAAAGAAGCCGATAAGTATATTCGTGCATGTTTACTACGCAAACGCATTTGTAAGAATGTGCTGATTTTAGCGTACTTTTGCTGTATGTACATTATTGTTTAAAGTCACTTCTAAATGAATAATACCTAATTAAGTAATAATTAAGCGAACGTAACTGTATAAAAGTTAACTATGCTAATGGATTGAATTTTGAATCCTGAATTGAGCATACATTTTTAAAATGATATTTCTTATCAATTTACTTCAATATTATTATTATTATTATTATTATCAGTAGAAGAGGAGAAATCAGTACGTTGTGCAAAAATATCCCCTCATCTTTTAGAAAAGAAAGAGAAAAATGAGGCACGAAACTAGTATAGTATAGTTTGTTTCTTATTTGCGTTTTTTTTCTTCTTCTTCGTTATTAAACTGTACTTCTTGTGACGCTGGATAGAACCTGATAGAAATGAGCTGCAAGATCAGATTATGGTAAATGGAATGCTCAGATGAGAGCCAGTCACGTGCAAGTACGAAATGAGTTCGGTGAGAAAGAGAGGGAGAGAGAGGATGAGAGGTTACTTAAATCCTATAGCTCTAATGTAATAATTTACAATTCGCATTATAATAAGGGAAATTTATGTGTTTGAAATTTTTAATAAACATCTGCTTATAAAATAATAGAATAAAAATAATTCATCTGAAATAACTTCCTCATTCAAATAATATTTTTCATCGATGTAACTGTGGATAGTGACCACTGAAAATAAAGTATAAATTTATTTCTAAACGAGTCTTAAGTCACTTTTAATCAACTTTTTAAAAAAAGTTTTTTAATTGACCTCTCTAGTACACAACGTAGATAAAATGTTTTAAAAACGAAATTAAAACGAAATATCTAGACCTTCAATGTTTATAAAATGTTGTGTGCTTCTAGGGCAGCGTGTGTCTAATATGTAGGAAGAAAAAGAGAAGCCGATAAGTATATTTATGTATGTTTACTACACATACCTATTTGCAAGAATGTGCCGATTTTAATGTGCTACTTTTTTTGCATATTTGTACATTATTGTTTAAAGTCACTTCTAAGCGAATAATACCTAATTAGGTAATAACTAAGAGAACGTAACTGTATAAAAGTTCATTGGTTAACTATGCTAATGGATTCAAATTTGAATCGTAAATTGAGCACAGATTTTTAAAATAATATTTCTTATCAATTTACTTCCTTATTATTATTATTATTATTATTATTATTATTATTATTATTATTATTACGATTACTATTATTATTATTATTATTATTATCATCATCATTAGCAGCAGTAGTGGAGAAATAGTACGTTGTGAGAAAATATCCTTTCATCTTATGAAAAAGAAAGAGAAAAATGACTTACGAAACCAGTCTATAGTTTGTTTCCCATTTGCATTTTTTTCTTTTTTCGGTTTTAAGGGTGTATTCGAAAAAATATTTTTCCACCCTCAACACCATGAAATTTTCCGAGACATTTTCTGACTCATTTTTAAAAGTAAAAACATGAAACTTGCTAACGTGATTTTTGAAGAGATGTATATAAGGGGCCTATAAGAGGCCGTGTGATTTCATTTTTCGCTCAATTCATTAGAATTTGATTTTTGAAGAATTATTTTCTCAGTATGACCATTTTTTTTCATTCCCAGATCTCCCGCTTCGGAAAATTTGTTTCAAAACGCCAACTTTGACAGCATTTTTTGCAATATTTTCTGCATTTATCAAAAAATCGATAAGCACGGCACATTATGTAGTTTCTAAATAAGAGAATTTGCCAGTTTGATGCGTTTGAGAGCAAAAATGAATTTAAAAATAAATCAGCAAATAAGCAGTTTGTATTAGAATACACCATTAAACTGTACTTCGTGTGGCGCTGGATATAACTTACATAAATAAACTGCAAGATCAGATTATGGTAAATGGAATGGTCAGATGGAAGTCACTCACGTGCAAGTAATATATGAGTTAGAATAGAGAGAGAGGGGATGTCAGGTTACTTTAGATCCTATAGCTCTAACGTACTAACTTATAATTAACATTAAAATAAGGGGGATTTATTTGCTTAAAATTTTTAATAACGATTACATGATCTGCTTCTGAAATGACAGAATAAAAGTAATTCATTTGATATACTTCCGCATTTAAATAATTTTTTTTTCGATAAACTAGGGATAGTGATTTGCTAATAGATTCAAGATTGAATCCTGATTGACCATAGATTTTTAAAATGACATTTGTCATTTATTTACTTTATTATTATTATTATTATTATTATTATTATTATTATTATTATTATTATTATCAGTAGTAGTGAAAAAATCAGTACGCTGCGTGCGCAAATATCCATCCCTTCATCTCGTGGAAAAGAAAAATGAGGCACGAAACCAGTCCATAGTTTGTTTCTTATTTGCATTTTTTCTTTTTCGTTTTTAAATTTTACTTCGCGTAGCGCTGGGTTGAAC
This sequence comes from Maratus speciosus, assembly GCA_963932465.1. NCBI lineage: Eukaryota > Metazoa > Arthropoda > Arachnida > Araneae > Salticidae > Maratus > Maratus speciosus. Next base: position 244,444,105 of record OZ010795.1, on the reverse strand, counting down.
CTGATAGAAACGGGTTGTAAGATCAGATTACGGTAAATGGAATACTCAAATGAGAGTCACTCGCGTGCAAGAGTTAGAAAAGAGAGAGACAGAGAGGATGAGAGTTTACTGCTATTCTATAGCTCTACCGTATTAATTTACAATTCACATTAAAATAAGAGAACTTTATTTATTTGGAATTTTTAATATCGAATAGATGCCCTGCTTATAAAATAACAGAATAAAAATAATTCATCAGAAATATTTTCCGCATTTAAATAACATTTTTCATCGGTAAAACTGGCAGAGGGATCTCTGAAAATAAATTATAAATTTATTTCTAAACGAATCTTAAGTCACTTTTAATCAACTTAAAAAAAAAAGTTTTTCTATTTAACCACTCTAGTAGCACACAAAGTAGATAAAACGTTTTAAAAACGAAATTAAAGCGAAATATCTAGACTTTCAATGTTCATAAAATGTTGTGTGCTTCTAAGACAGTGTGTGTCTACGTATGAAGAACAAAAGAAGCAGATAAGTATATTCATGTACGTTTACTACACATATCCATTTGCAAGAATGCGCCGATTTTAATATACTTTGGTTGTATATACATTATTGTTTAAAGTTCTAAATAGTACCTAATTAGGTAATAATTAAGAGAACGTAGCTGTATAAAAGTTTACTGTTTAACTATGCTAATAAATTAAAATTTGAATCCTGGATTAAGCATATATTTTTAAAATGATATTTGTTATCAATTTACTTCATTATTATTTTGTATTATTATTATTATTATTATTATTATTATTATTATTATTATATAATAAAAATGGAAAAATCGGTACGTTGTGCGAAAATATCCTTTCATCTTATGAAAAAGAAAGAGAAAAATGAGGCACGAAACCAGCCCATAGTTTGTGTCTTATTTGCATTTTTCTTTTTCGTTTTTAAACTGTACTTCTTGTGACGCTGGATAGAACATGATATAAATGGGCTGCAAGATCAGATTATGGTAAATGAAATGCTCAGATGCGAGTCAGTCACGTGCAAGTAAGAAATGAGTTAGAAGAGAGAAAGAGGATGAAATGTTTCTTAGATCCTATAGCTCTAACATATAAATTTACAATTCACATTCAAATAAGCGAAATGTATTTGTTTGAAATATTTAATAAAGATTACATGACCTGCTTCTAAAATGACAGAATAAAAATAATTATTCTGAAATAACTTCCGCATTTAAAGAATATTTTTGAACCGTTAATACCTGAAAAGATCCTGAAAGATACTGATACCTGAAAAGAAATAAAAAATTCACTTTTAAATGAGACTTAAGTCAATTTTTAATCACATTTTTTAAAAAGATTTTTCACTTTTTCACTCGACCAATGTATGTGTGTATGTATAAAGAAAAGAGAAATATATAAGAATTTTCATGTATGCATACTAAGCATACCCATTTGCATGAATGTGCCTCCGTTTAATATATACTTTTGTTGCATATACATTATTGTTTAAGCTCACTTCTAAATGAATAACACGTAATTAGGTAATAATTAACCGTTTGATTACGAGTCAGGGCTTGCAATTATTTTATATTCAACCGTACCACAATTTACAAAATGTTTTCTGTGTGGTAGATAATTTTTAAAAATATTCTAGTATAAATGTATGACAGAGATTATTTTTTTTAAATGTGGCACTAATAGAATAAAAAAATAGTCCACAGGGATATATATGTCCCGACACGTAAAAGGGAACCTAATTGTGTAAAAATTCAATGGTTAATTATACTAAAATTTGAACCTTGGATTCAGCATTGATTTTTAAAACGGTATTTCTTATCAATTTACTTCATTATTATTATTATTATTATTATTATTATTATTATCGTTGCTGTTGTTGTTATTATTATTTATATATAAAAACGCTAAGGTACGCGGCGGCGAAAAAGTGTTTTTTTCTCTTTTGCCGATAGCAATGAGTGTTTTGTGACAATAAAAATGAAGGCAATTTTTACCAGTTGGCTAAAATTAGGAAAACTAATCAAGCTATCGATTTGAAAATTTCAGAGCAAATGCAGTTTTTTTTTTTTTTTTTTTTTTTTTTTTTTTTTTTTTTTTTTTTACATCTGAATATCGATTTTTTTTTTCTTATCCGTCAGTAATTTTTCTTAATGTTTGTAAAAAATCAACGGCGAAAGTACGAAAATTCGGAGAAAGAAACCACATAGGGACGAGTATTCATTTTCAAAAATTTGACAATAATACAAGGGGTATGAATAAGTAGTAAGTACAGAAAACAGGTGAATATGATACCATTATAAGAATTAAAAAGAAAATGAATGTGATGTTATGCAAGATGTATAACTGACATTTTCGAATATTAGACCTGCAAATGGGTATGCTTAGTATACATACATGAAAATACTTGTCTATTTCTCTTTTCTTTACACATACACACACACAATAGTCGAGTGAAAAAGTGAAAAATCTTTTTTTAAAATACAAGCAGTATAAATATGAATAAGCACAAAAAGCAGATGAATATGGCGTCATGTTTGAAATAAAACGACCATTTTCAAATATTTGTAAATAATACTAGGAGCATCAGTATAGGCAGGTAAATATGACGTCATATTTAAAGCGAACATATGGTTAATGTATGGCTTTTACAAGAGAAAGTAATGTCATGAATGGCTTTTCATTTCTCTTTCAATTTTATTTTAAGAATCAAGACTATATTTATTTAGGCTTAAGAAACATTTTTTTAATTACTGGTATAAAAGTAAAAATTAACTCTTTCAACAAATTAAAAGGAATAAAAGCATATTTCCCAAGATTCATTTCCTGAAGGAAAACAAATGTTAACAAGTATTAATCTACCGGGTGTCCTAAAAAGGACTGACTGATTTTAAAATTCAATAACTTGCAAACGGTGACAGATATTTAAAAAATTCTTGCAGGAGCGTTATGTATGATGTCAAGAGTTTTTTTACAGTGATTCTCAAGTTTAGTTCGAAATACAACCAATAGATGGCGCTGCGAGCAGTGTGCAGTAAATCCTGGCCCAATTTTTGACCCACTCAACCCATTTTAATATCCTTTTTTTGTGGCATGGGAGAAAAGAAAGGACAAAATTTCCAGCTTCAATTTAGCGCCTATTGCTTGCAGCGCCATCTATTGTTTGTAGTTAGAACTAAATTCGAGAATCCCGGTAAAAAAAACTCCTGCCATCAAACATAACCCTCCTGCAAGAATTTTTTAAATATCTGCCACCGTTTGCGAGTTATTGAATTTTAAAAACAGTCAGTCCTTTTTAGGATACCTGGAATGTATTGTTTAATTTTCAAATAAATTTTTATGAGCAAACATTCTTAAAATCCCGGGCAACACCGCGTACTCCGACTAATTATTACTATTATCAATGGTAGTCGTAGTAGTAGTGGACAAATCAGTACGCTATGCGAAATTATCCCTTCTCCATCTTATGGAATAAAGAGAAAAATGAGGCAGTAAAACAGCCTACAGTTTGTTTCTAATTTGCATTTTTTCTTTTCTTTTTCATTTTTAAACTGTATTTCGCGTGACGCTGTTATTTAAAGAACCTGATAGAAATGGGATGCAAGATCAGATTATAGTAAATGAAGTGCTCAGATGCGAGACAGTCATGTTCAAGTGTAGGAAATGACTTTAGATGGAAGTTGTAAAACAAAGATGATGAGATGTATATAGTTTGATGATATGTATGGAAAATGTATCTAGTTTCTTTTTTTTCAGCTTAATTGTAATAATTTGGATGTGTGAAAATGGTTTATTCATCCTTTTCAAAGTATTGGATGATATGATCTGCTTATAAAATGATGCAGTTAAAAGTAAATTTGAAGTATATTTTGCATTAAAAGAAAATTCCTTGTTGTAAAATTAATGATTTACACCGATATTAACCTTTGGAAATAAACTATAAATCCATCGATAATTCATCAGAAATTTAAAAAATGAAACGCGAGTTGTTTTTATTTTATTAAAAAAAAAAAAAAATTGTTTTCTTTTTTTTTCTTTTTTTAATTTTGAAAGATGTAATCTGCGTGTATATGTGAGTAAATAAATGTTAAATAATTCTAGCATTAATTATCTGGTTTTAGTATATTTTTGTTGTTCATTTGGAAAAAAATGTGAATTGGTAATAGCTTACCTGTTTATGAGTCTTTCTATATGTTACTGTTTTATTCTCTAGTTTAATAGACATTTTAAAGAACTCAATTATATTATTATTTAAAGCCACTTATAAATGAATAATACATTCAATATATGCAATTTCAACCCGCCTATTACCATTAGACAACGATCGAGAGAACCTAATGGCAGAAAAATATATCGATTAATTTATGCTAAAGGATCCAGATATGAATCCTGGATACATCACCGCATATTTTATACTGATGCGTAACATCAGTTTATTAACCCTTTATCTACTGACGGTACTTATAAATACCACTCACTTTAAACTTTTATGCCATAGTGAATATTACTAATATTCTAATGGTACTTTGCAAAAATCTCTCTTTTAACTCCACTTTATCCGAATACATGGCAGCAGTAGTTCTAGGTTTGTTATTTTAGAGAGGAATGAGGCTATCTTTGAAGCAGTCGATGTGTTTTGGGCCGATATTTTGTACAGATTGCCACGCTCGTGTTTTCATTGCTGCAAACACAGTAAAGGATATAAGATAAGTGTTGGATTTTTTTTTATGTGTTCATTATGATCTTAGAATACAATATGACTAGCTATTTTAGGTGAACGGTGTATGGATTTGATTTAACAGTTGAATTACTCGGTAGTACTTATAAGTACCGTCAGTACACTGGGTGTTGGAGAAAAACTTCTTGTTTACTTTTCGTCTGTGTAGTTATCCATCGTTTTCATCTGCTTTAAAATGTAGTGTAATAATGATTTCCCTGGTATTTCTTTTCTGTTTCATTGTTATTTTTTATAGGAATTCGAAAAAGTTGCGGCACTGGCTTGTTTTTGCTGTACTAAAAATGGCATATGTAAATTCATATATTGCATATGTGGAGATGCGAGAGAACATGTTGCCCCGGGAATATTGACGTCGCATAACTAAAGTACTGCTAACAAGATCGAAACTTAAAAAAAAAAAAATAGTTTTTTTAACCCTTTCAGGAGCAGAGCATTTTCAATTCTAAAGTGTTAAAATAAATGATTGGTACCGGAATTTGCGAAACGATTTATTTGTAAATAAGAAAAAGCCTATATTTCACATACTTATTAAATCAAAAATTATTTTCTGGTGCCAGTTGAAATACCTTGTGGGTTTACTGTTACGATATTTTAGTCATAGTGTACTGACGGTACTTTAAAGTACCAATTTAATTAATTACCTCTAAATAATTAAATTTCTCACGTGTGAGTACTTTTTTTATGTTTATCCTTTAATTTTCATTGTAGTAGCTGAAAAAAAAATATTACATGAAAAAAATTTCGGTCGATCATAATGCCGTAGATAAAGGGTTAAAAAACACTTCCACCATCTTGTGGAAAAGAAAGAGAACAATGTGGCATGAAAGGTGGCTATAGTTTTAAATAACTAAACATATTAAGTCTGAATCATAATTTTAAACTTAAAAAGACATGTAAAATTAGAAGTTTAATAAAGCTAAACAAGCAAGAAAAATCATGCGTACAGCATAGATAGCCAAATCCTTTCCAACTTCTTAATTTTCAAAAACTCCATTTCATAATGTAATCTTGGAAATTACGCTGATTTGGTACTAAAACGCACTCTTTTTCAAGAGTGAATAGTCACTTCAGTTTAGAGTGAATATTCACTCTAAGCAGGAGTGAGTATTGTACGGGTATTACTCATCAGCCAATCAGAACAATCTTGTCTACGACGCTTTTTTAATATAAGAGAAAGACGTCCGCCATTTTAGAATTAAAATATACGGATATTATTAAAGTGATTATTTATGGAACTTTTTATTTTCATATAAAATTTAATGTAATTAATTCATAAAGGATACAGAATGATAGAACATTCTCAAAGAACATTTGAAACAATTTTGCGGTTTCAAACTAAAATTTTTCTAATACTGTTAAGTCTGCAGTTGTTACCGAGCGTGTGAAAAGCATCTTCAAAATTGAGTCATATATGCATTGCTTGCATTATAATTTTTACTTGACATCTTGAGTACTCCATCCTGACTGATAATTATACACAGTGAAGTTTATAGTATTAAATAAAGAGTGTCTCATTTGAGCCGATACAGGTCTGAATCAACGGTTAATATTGAAAATTTCCGAAGGAAGAAATGAGATTTCTGGAATATAGATAGTTTCGGTCCGGCCGAATTTTTCGGCTACATTTTCACCGAAAACGAATTTTCGGCTCAACTAAAATTTTGGGTCGAAAACGAAACCGAATTTTCTGTCGCTCTCTAATTGTATGTATTCGTATTATTTATCAGCTAATTAGAACAACAAGTCTACGACTCATTTTTTAAGATAAGAGAAAGGCGTATGTCATTTTAGTATTAAAACATACGGATATTATTAAAGTGATTATTTATGGAACGCAAAGGTAAGTCTTATTTAATTTTTATATTTTATTGGTGTAGATTTTGTATATTATGATTATGAGTTAAATAGTTTTATGTTATATAGAAAAAGCTTGAGATGGAATTGTTTATTTTTGAGATTTGTTGAGATAATGTGCTATTGGATTTTTTTCGTTTTTTTGCTGTTTTCTGATTATAAACACTTGCAGTATTTATCGTTATTATTGTTGTTGTTCAATAGTGCAATTATAAAATACTAACTATTATTTTTAGTGTTTTTCAAAATTTGTTTTTTTAAGTTGAATGTAAGCATTTTTCTGCTGTTTATGATTTTAATCAAAACATTTAATTGTAGACATTTTGAGTCAGCTATTACATTTCCTTCTATTGTAAACTCATTTTCTACGTTTATGATACACGTAATTATTGGTACAGAAAAATAAAACATGATATTTAAGCATTGAACTAAAGTGTTTTTTATGCCTGATAGGGAGGTTATAGATTAAACTGCTTTAGCAGGGATCTTTTTAGGAAAAAATTAGGTCATTTAAAGGACCCTTCACAAAATTTTTCATATCAAAACAGGACCCTTCACATAACTTTTCACCTTTAACCCTTTCTTCCCACTTAATTTTAATCTCGAAAAGTCAAATTGCACCGGTATATTCAACCGAATTTATTTGAAAATAGATCAATGCAATTTTTTTCGTGTACATTATAAGCATCATTTGTTTTTCATCATCGTGTACATTATAAGCATCATTGTGTACATCATTTGTTTACAAAATACTGGTGCCAATGTGACATTTGGGCATTTTGAAGAAATTCACCTCCAGAGCTCAAACGGTTAAACAGGACCCTTCTCAAAATTCTTTGTCTTAAAACTAGGCCTTTCACAAAATTGTTCCATCTGTCTGTTCCATCATTGTTGTCAAACTGTAAACGCGCGACGCAACTATTTATAAATGCTAATCTTCGGCTAATTTAATCGCAGAAAGATCATTTTTAATTATAACAAAAATCTAAAGATTGTTTCATTGTAACAAAATTATTAACGTTAATTTAAGTATTAAAAAATAATTGAAGCTTATTTAAGTATCACATATTTTTATGTGATATTTGTTTTTCCTTGTTTGAAATTTGTTCATGTGTTTTTGGCATGAACGATCTTAATACAGGAAGACGAAGAACCGTTTTTATACAGGTATAGAGTTTTAATTGCTGTAACACAATGAAAATGTTTGATTTTCACAACTATGTAGTTGAAAACTGAATCCAAACTTTCATAACTTTTTCAGTCAGTAAGATTATTCAGATTTTATGAAAAACCCAAAATTAAAAATTGCCTGTTTTGAAGGTACAGTGGCGGTCAAAAGTTTCGGCCAGTTAGTTTTTTTTATTATTATTTGTTTGGCAGAACGTTCTAGCGAAGTAGTAGCGCAATCACTCCAAAAGTTAGGAATATGCAAATGACCTGTGACATCATTTTGATTGGATACTGAAGACGCTTGATGCAAAAGGGAGGAATTCGAAATTTGCGTGTGCAAAAGTTCCGGCCATTCGTTATTCATTAGTTTTTGCTATCGGTAAAGTGTTTCTTTGGCCGTGTTTGTTAATTAATCAACGTTAGTTGAAATTCAAAAATGAAAAGTTCATCAATTATTGTTCGTAAACGAGCGATTTGTTTTTCGCTAAAGGGCCAGTGAGATTGCGACAAATAAGTGATAGGAAAATCTACTGTGAACGATATTTAAAAACATATATAAAGATGGCCATGGCCTTCAGGACTTGCCACGGTCCGGGAGACCCCGGAAAACGACTATTCGTGTGGAAAGAATTATCACGAAAAAAGCAGTTGATGACCTGCATAAAAATTCCGCTGGAATATCCCGTGATTTATGGAGTGAAAATATTGCTGAAATAAATCGGTCTACCATGTCAAGACGCTTTCGTGACGTATGAATTTATGGAAGAATCGGTGTTAAAAAACCTTTCATAAGTAAAAAAAATCAGAGGGCCCGATTGGTGTTTGCCAAGGTACACAAAGACACAAAGACTGGTCAAGTGAAAACTGAAAAAAAAAGCTATTTTCCGATGAATCGAAGTTCAACCTTTTTGGGAGCGATGGAAGACATTACGTCAGACGACCTAAAAGCAAAAGATATGATTCGAGATATGTTATTCCTACAACGAAGCATGATGAGGAACACGTTATGCAGTGGGGAGCATTTTCTGGAAAAGGTGTCGATCCGTTAGTTGAAATCCGCGGCAAGATGAATAATGCAATGTATAAGGATATCTTGCAAGATCATTTGCTGCCTTATTGGAGGAAAAATTGTGATCGCAATTATTTGTTTCAGCATGATAACGACCCAAAGCATACATGCAAGCTCGTCAAGCAATGACTTTCGAACAAAAAAAAATTCCGCTTTTAAAATGATCAACCCAATCACCTGATCTGAATCACATAGAAAATCTTTGGAAGGAACTTAACAAATGTGTGCGGACTTATAAATATTCCAATTCAGCAGAATTTCCCCAAAAATTGCTAGAAGAGTAGAAAAAACTTACCATAGACAATCTTCAACCGTTCATTGAATCGATGCCACCTCACTGCGCCGTAGTACTTGTTGCTAAAGGTATAACGACAAAATACTAATTCTAAATGTTGTTGATCTCTGTTATTTTCTATTATAACACCATTTTTTTTCCAAAATATCCAAGATGAAGATGACCAGAAACTTTTGAGAACATGCGTTTTCCTTTGCAATTAATTTTGTCAATTAAATTTATTGATATTTATTTGCTATTCCCTAAATCAGTTCCTATCTATCATGTCAATAAAATATATAAGTATCACTTTGAGAAATTCCTCTTTATATGGGTATACTTACAAATTAATCACAAATTTTATGCTTTCCGGAAACTTTTGACCACCACTGTAACTAACAAATAATATCTATGGATATAATTTTAATGCCTGCAATGATTTAAATTTTTATAAATGTAGTAATATCTTAGGGTATTAATCAGTTTTATTATTACTAGTTTTATTATTTACCGAGTACACTTATTAATAAAGCATTTAAAGAAAATCTAAATAATGTCAAGATTTATTAGAGGGCCACCAACATTTTCTCGCGGACCACTGGTGGCTCATATATGTAGCAAACTGTCATAAAAAAAATATAGCAAATTGAAATCCTTTGACCGTTTTTACAGATAACAGTTACTTAATCCTACTTATAAAATCGATCTTGAACAATGAGCACGCGTCATAATAGTGTCAAGTAACCGTTGTTTCCAAAAACGATTCAATGACTGTACAGTTTGCCGCAAATTTTTGATGGTGTTGAGAAACAGACGGTATGCGGAGCTCCCTGAGAAAGTCTAGAGTAGTGGTTCCCAACGTGGGGAGTATGCCCCACCGGGGACAATTCCAAATTTGTTATCAATTCGATATTAGATTTTTTTGGAAAACAATGTTCGAGACTAAAAGTAATACGGGCAAAATTTAAAAATGTATTTTTGTTAAATTTAAAAAAAGTTCCCGAACATAATTACAAAATAGTTTAAATCCAGAATGATAGAATGATATGAATAAATGTAAAAAATAAATTACTCGGATATACTTAAAAATGTCTATTTATTAATATATATGTGAGTTGTGGTTTTAGATTCCCATAAAACCCTACTCATAGCAACAGATATGGTCAGCAGTTTTCCATGAGAACTTGTTACCACAGAACAGCAGATGTTTGAATTTGCTGATATGCAGTTTGCATTCTCTTCGCCTGGAAACAAGTAACAACCGGGAGCAGATTGCATTCTGACGCGGCCGATGGTAGGCATATCTCGCTCTAGACGAGAGCAGAGGCCGAACTCCGATGATTCTGCGGGCGCGTATGCTGCAGAGAAAACCCCTACCCTCCCGTACCTGTAAATATAATTTCTATTTAATATGTAAACTATAACCTAGAATCATTAAACTCCTTTTTTCATTAACTAAGGCCTTATCTTTATATCATCCCTATATTACATGGGTGCTCTAGGCCGATTTGAATCCAAAACGAATTTAAAAAGTAAAATCCCCTAGGCTTTCTTACCGATCTACGTTTAAAATCAGAGAACTGTTTCGTTCCGTTATCAACCCTTGCATTTCAGCTGATGTGATTCATCTACATCTGATGTGAGCCATCTGTGTGAAGCTCAATCTCCCGTTTATTTTTATTTGTGCAAGATAGTTATCGCTGTACAAGGAATGAATCTTCGACTGCATATTTTTTTTTCTACGGATCATTCATTGGATTACTTCAATATATCGTGGCGAGGAATTTATTTTTCAATTGGATAACTCCTTTTGACGTAAGTTTATTTTTTTTTCTCTTTCCTTTCTTGCCTTTTAATATGGAATTGCAAGAAATTGACTTTATTAAAAGCCAATTGAAATCGGCTAAAACAGATAAAATCAAATTATTGCATGAATTTATATTTGGTTGCGATAAAAATCGCCAGAACAGAGCGAATTTAAGGAAATTTAAAGGTTTTTCTTTTACTGACAAAAGCGATGAGTATGAAAATAAACTCAAAGTAATTTTAGACGATTACGATCAGATACAATTGATTACTATTGCTAATATCTTATCCATTGACATCCATGGATCAAAACAAGATATAGGGCAACGTATTTTAAGCGCACTAGTTGATATTTCGGCTTTTAAAGACACGTTTACGGCAGTTTCCGAATCGGATACAGAATTTGATGATAGCCACAATAGTAGTGGAAGCACTGGTTTATCTTCGCCTTTGGCAGTACAGCCAGACCAGGCGCGTGTACACTGTACACACTCCGCGCCCAAACAGACAATTTCTTTCCATGACATTGATCATTTAATTACACCGTTTAGTGGTGATAAAACGGAAAACGTTCAAACATGGTTTCAGAGATTTGAATCTCTGGCCCATTCATTTCAACTGTCCGACATACAGAAATTCGTGTTTGCTGAGCGGGCATTAAAAAGTTTAGCATTATTGTATGTACGTAGTGAAAATAACATTTCTTCATATACATCGCTCAAAGAAGCATTGTTTCGCGAATTTGGACAATCAGCTTCGTCCGCCCAGATACATCAATTACTAGCCGCTAGAGGCTGCCGCCCAAACGAAAAACTATTGGAATATTTTTTGAAAATGAAAGAAATAGCACAAAGAGGAAACATCGATGATATATCTTTAATTCACTATATAATTAATGGGATTAACGATACACCACATAATAAAGCTATATTATTCGGGTGCGCCACGCTTGCCGAATTTAAAAACAAGCTCCAAATTTTCGAACGAATTTGTGAACAGAGTTCTAAAGTTTACCAATCAAAGTCACCGACAACACCCAACACTCCTAAGATTAACCAGACGGAAAAAACTGCAAAATTAACTTGCTGGAATTATTTAGCCCCAGGACATCTATCTACCCATTGTGTGCATTTAAATAAAGGGAAAAAGTGTATGAAATGTGCACGTTTTGGTCATGTTTCCAGCCAGTGTACAGAGCAAACGCCAGAACGCAAGCGTTCGACTCAAGGCACCTCCCCTTCACGCAAGACGTCACCACGCAGAGACGAACAAATCCACGTAGTAGAAATGTGTCATTCTCATCCGCGCATGCAGAAACCTGTAAAAATTTTTAATTTACAAATCAATTCAATCTTGGACACTGGAAGCTCACTGACGATACTGAGAGAAGACATTTATAAACAAATTGGGTCTCCCCCCCTCACCGGAGCTCCTGTACAATTGTCGGGCATCGGTAACGGTGTTATTCAACCTATAGGATCGTTTTTTACCAATATACAAATAGACGATAATACTTTCTCTACTTCTGTTTACGTAGTTAATTCTTCTCAGATGCCCATGCCACTTATCATAGGAACAGATGTCATATTTCAGGGTACTCTCACATGCGACAAAAACGGCGCTACTTTAACTAAATCTCCACCCACAAGTATTTTTATAAGCTGCATTACTGTGTCTGATAATGTATCTGCAACGAAATCTGAGGATAAATCCTATGTACCTCCATTTCCCGATGCAAGATGCACTACGGAAACACTTGTTTCAAATTCTTTCCCCCAAGATCTAAAACCGCCGACAGTAAATAAAGATTTTTCGAATGAAAATATTCCTACTGACATCGAAGTTGACCCAGTGAGTGACTCAGCACATCTGAAACATCTCGCAACATTATCGCCAGACTGCTTTTCCTACGATTTAAATTTCTTATCCTACAAGATGTCCATGACTGTGCTCGTCTTATTGACCATCTATTTATTACTGTTTACGTCTGCCAACGGACTCATTTATCAGCATTCGGCGTTCCATACATCCCAACCATCTCGAGATTCGAGTGACGTTACTAATTGGACCGAAATTCTGCGTGTCCTTATCATTCCTTTTTTATTTTTTATACGCCGACATTTTGTGAAGTCAACAACGAGAAAGAGAAAAAGTAGACTTAAATTTCCAAAAAGAAATATGCTTCACGTATATAGGTCACAAGTGCAACCAACGAATTTATAATAAATGTGTTTTTTATTATTACTACTATTTTTTTTTAAACTGTGTTTATATATTCTGTGTTTTACACCTATATCTGCTTATTTCTGAGAACATTTATATCGTACAGACTATAGACTGCTACTATCTGTGACTTTCTTAGTAACTTTATTTCAATATCTTCGTTTTTTTTACGATTGCAGCAAGCATCCACGATTATTTTTTTTTCTGGACGAAACATTAGAATGAGGTGTTTACCAGTGTAACTCACCATTTCAAGAGTCCAATCATTGATGGAAATCTTCAACACAGAACGTTTTTTTTCTTCTTCGTATTTCTGTGTGTCATGCCATTCTTCAGTGCGATAAACTTCAAGTGCTTTTTTTTTTTAAGAAGTTATCGCGTACCAAGCATTTTTATCAACAGTGTTTATTTTAAAATTATCCTTAGTTTGTGGAATATGCAACAGATTCTTTATTTTTTCAGCTCATATTAACAGAATTTATGTGCCTTTTTTTTCGAAGTCCTGTTCAACATTTTTTTAAAATCTGAGCGATATATACCGGCTCAAAACTTTTTTATTGAGTCCATGCTGTGATTTTTTTTTTTTTTTTTCGCATGGCAAATCAATTTTTTTTATAAAATCAGCAAAACAGTGTTTTTTTTGTAGTTTTGCTTAAAACTTTTTAGTAAATCAGCAAAACAGTGCTTTTTTTGTAGTTTTGCTTAAAACTTTTTATTACAAGTGCAAAACAGTGCTTTTTTTTTAGTTTTGCATAAAACTTTTTTCCAGACTGCCAAGCAGTGACTCCTTTTTTTTTTATGTTGCGTAAACAACAACTTTATTTAAGATGACTATCTACACAGGACTTTATTTTTTTTTTAACACTCACTTTTGACAAGAAGAAAAAGAATATTGTTGTATTTATACTTTTAAAACTGCATTTATATTTTCACAACTGTATTTTATGTGTAAACTTTTTATTGAATTGCTATATATATGTATGTGTTTTACCCCCCCCCCCCCATCGCATATTTTTTTTTACAGAAGTAAGAGCTGGCTGTCGAAAAAAAAAAACCTTTTGGTGGGAAATTCTTTTTTTTTTTTTTTTTTTTTGCTTAGACGAGGCAAACCTCTTTTTTTATTTTTTATTCTCGAATGGGATAAAGATGTTTTTTTTACGAAATTCTACCTAAGATGAGGCAGATTTTGGTATGTTTTCGTGATGGTAATATAATGGGCAGACGGCCTTTCAAATTATATTTTTCATCCCTGATGATGGCTCATGAGAAAGACGGTCTCATGATTGATGTTATCCTGAGATTTTTTTTTATTCTTTTATTTTTTTTTGGAGATATCCCACGGCAGCTCAGCATTAATTTACATAAAATTTAGACTTAAATTTTTTTTTATTATTTAGCTCAATTCTCTTAATTATTTAATGACAATTTTTTTTCCTTTGGATTTTAATTATTTTTAGATAGTTTGTTTTTGTTTTTTGACATATCTTGTTGCTTATTTAACGCGCTGTCGAGGTCGACAAGCGGACAAGATGGCCGAGTGTGAGTTGTGGTTTTAGATTCCCATAAAACCCTACTCATAGCAACAGATATGGTCAGCAGTTTTCCATGAGAACTTGTTACCACAGAACAGCAGATGTTTGAATTTGCTGATATGCAGTTTGCATTCTCTTCGCCTGGAAACAAGTAACAACCGGGAGCAGATTGCATTCTGACGCGGCCGATGGTAGGCATATCTCGCTCTAGACGAGAGCAGAGGCCGAACTCCGATGATTCTGCGGGCGCGTATGCTGCAGAGAAAACCCCTACCCTCCCGTACCTGTAAATATAATTTCTATTTAATATGTAAACTATAACCTAGAATCATTAAACTCCTTTTTTCATTAACTAAGGCCTTATCTTTATATCATCCCTATATTACATATATATATATATATTTGCTATTGTTCGCAACTATTTAAATTTTTTTATGGAATGATTTCTATTTCTTTTTCTATATGTCACACGAAGAAAATTTTACATGTGAAACTGGTTAAGGGTATATCTAAATCTGATTGTTTTGGACATATTTAACTTGAAAAATATTTGAAATATCTAGATCAGGTACTAACAACTTTATAAATTTTAAATAGCATTACAAAAAGAAATAGAATATCTATGGCTCTGATGCAAGCCTCCTACACAGTAAATAAATATACATTATGACATGTACTATTTTAAATTTTAAAATCAGATAATACATGGCATGCAATCAACGATAATGGAAAAGGAAAACAAAGAAATATGTTTTCATGGTTAATAATGGCTATTTAAAGAACAAAATCTAGAATTGCTTCTTGTGTAGTGTGTTATCCATAGTTAGAAAAATTGCTGTCCAAAGCTTTTCTTAGCATTTTAATAAGTTACTAAAATGAACTATAAAATGTTATCAATTTTTCTGTTAAATGTGAGAGTCTCTCCAATAGAATTCTTAAGATGAAAATGCAGACCATATAACAATTTTGTTTAACATTGGGGTAAGTTGGAAAGGAGCAACAAATCTCTTTTTTGGCATAAAGGTGAAAGTGCTTCATTGCATTTATAGGGTTATAATAAAAACACATTTGTGACCAAAAATTCACCTCTTTGATAAGTTTTAAGAATTTGAAATGAATAGTTATTGTTAAGACTCTGTTGGGCTTTCTCAATTTCAATAAATTTAACTTTTTAAATAATAAAAGGTATGTGTTACAGAGTGTGAGGGGGTGGGGGGGTGGGATCGTGATTTTTCAGATGCTTCAGGGGTCGTGGCCAATAAAAGGTTCGGAAAGACTGGTCTAGAGTGTATGTACGATCCTATGACCTCCATTACAGTCTGTAACTGACAAATAATCATTCTATAGATAGTAACGCTTTTCAAAATATCAATGTATATCACACACTATTTCCTGTTTCAGTAACTGTTTAACACATAAACCCCATAAAACAAACCTGAAAATTTGTATTCTTCTTAATAGTTGCAGAGCCAAAGAAATTTAAAATAGAATAATGTACGATAAGACTGGAGAAACACTAACATATAATTTGAATAATGATAACACCTTTTGTATTGATATACTGTTATATGCTTACTAAACAGATAACCTTTAGCATAAACAGGTTTCAAGATACTAAAACCCTGTATTTAGTGATCGCATCATGTCTTTAAATGAGGTCCCAATTTTCTTTTTCTGTTTTTACATCTTGCGTTCGCATGTGTCTCCTTTTCGATTTCATCGATGTTGCCATCCGGGTAAAAGAAAACTTACAGAAAGCGTAGGTGTTCCCTTGTTCATCAGTAATTTGTTGTTAAAACGGCACTTTTCGAAACAATAGATGATCAGGTGAGAAATAGTACAAACGAATTGTATTGTTAGTGTACGCTTATAGTTATTTTAGGACAAACTCTATCGCATTGAAATAATCCATGAAAAATGACTTTTTTTGATAAAAATCACGTATTATTTTAGGTTTTTTTTTTCTTAGTTTAGCTTTATAATTATACGGTTGAAGACAAATAACCTGTTGATCTTAGAGAATATAAATAAAAGTAAAACTACAACCCAGTTTGAAAGAACATCTCTATAAATTCTAGTAATATATTTATTTTTTCTCCAAATACGTCACAACAACCGGCATTCATTATTGCTTAACCCTTTATCTACTGACGGTACTTATAAGTAACATTAAAATAACTTGCTATAAAATTATTTAATACATCGATTAGTAGTAATACAATTTAGAATGAGCTATAGATGCATTACTTTATCTTGTTCCAAAAGCATTGTGGGTTACACAAAACAAAAATATTTTTAAAAGGATGATTTCTTTTGCCTTTGCGTCTTTTCAGCTTTCTTGGCGTTGAGGGGGGAGGGGATTTTTCAATTCGGAAATATTTCTATATTTCTATTGTAAGAACATTATATTTGTACATTTTCTAATTCTACACAATACTAAGAAAATATTTAAAATAAAAGATTTGAGTGGGGTTATAAATATTGCACAAAATCCCTATAAATTCATATTTAATTACTCCTTCTAAATCCTTCAATCCTTCTAAAATGTATTAAATGATTATGTAAATCTTCTAATGTAGTTTCAAAAATTCACGAAAAATCCTTTAGAAGATAAAATTTTCATGAATTCATAATTCAGTACATAAAGGGTTACACAAAGTATAAATAGTATCACTATTGCAGTCAGGATTTCATTTCGGAAAGAGAGAGAGAAATTGGGGGGGGGGGGATGCGCAGGTATGACCTTATGCGGGATATAGAAATTTGCAATTAAATTTGTTTAATTAGATATTAAACAAAAACAACAACAACAACAACAAAATCATGCGTCAAACATAGATTATGAAACACTTTCCAACACATTCAGAATATTGTAACAAAATTTCACATAGTAAGGTGAAAGTGGATGTCTCAGTAAACAATTTGGGAAATGCATAACGCATTTGAAAAAACAATTTTAGCAGTTACCATCAATAATAGGGAAAATATACGAATTCTTTTGTGCAGCCCTGTATAGGTTCTATAGATTTCTTTCTAAATATTCTACCCAGTATGTTAAAAATTAAACTTTACTTCAGTTAGGAAACGCATAGCACAAATTGAAAATTCTCCTTCAGCAAATTCCGTAAAGGGAAATGTACTCGAGATTTTGTTGAGTGGCCCTGTATAAGATATATACAGTAGGGTGGAGCGCTCGCCTATGGGGGAAAAAAAAAAAATCTTCAAATCAAAATTGGCCGGGGTGGGAAAGTTGCTCTATCCGATCCTCATTCTGAATATAAAATATCTTTGAAAAAATATTAATATTAAATACTGCCCCAAGGTCATTGAATATTGAGAAAAAACGTAAAAGCGCCCGGCTATGGAATTTTTTTTTTTCAAATCAAAATGAGGCGGTATGGGAAAGTTGCTCTATCATATCCTCATTCTGAATAAAAAATATCTTTGAAAAATATTAATATTAAATACTGCCTCAAAGTCATTGAATATTGAGAAAAAACGTAAAATTTGTGCATTTTCCCATTTTTTTTTTTTCTCAAATATACAAACTATTTTATTAATTTAATTTAGAAGGATGATCATCGAATTATTATTATTGTTATTATAAATTTATAGTAAAATTATGTAATATTTATATCATATTCGCTTTTATTATGCTTACTCAACGACTATATATTTTTTTAATATATGAAATTTGGGTAATTGTAATTGTTTTATATTTTTTACTTAACCTGTGTAAAAAAATATAATTTGAAATTATTCTTAAAGAACTATAGTAATAAGATAAAAATAATTTACTATTGCAATTTACAAGTAATGAAGTTACTATTTTATAGTAGTCCATACTGTTCGGTTTGTTGGCAGTTTTTGGTTTCAAAAACTGCCTTTTTTTCCGAGACTCCAGACAAGTTTTAATGAACTCAGTGCGTCTCAAAGGACCACAAACAGCAGAAGAAGCCTCCGTAACAAGTTTCACACATCTTTCAGTGGCTTGATTGTGACAAGGGAATAGGTAATCTTAGGTAAGATGTCTTCATCTATTGCCTTTGGATTTAGGATACACTTTGTAAGAATGTTATGATCAAAGAACTTAGTTAATGGTGGTTGTATCACGATCACTTCAGCCCAATTTATAGAATCTATATAGACTTTGGCTTCAAAATTTATCCGTATGTAAAGAATTTCTTGACTTTCGAGATTTTATTGTTCTGCGAAGTGCCAAAGCTCTTACACAGTATGTAAGAGTGTTGGCACTACGCATAATAATAAAATCTTGAAAGTGAAGACATTCTTTACGTACTTTCAAGTTACCTGAGATCACGTACGTAAAAAATTTTTTTACTTTCGAGATTTTATTATTCTGCGCAGTGCCACTCTTATATAGTATGTATGAGTGCTGGTACTATGCCGAATAATAAAAGTTTCACGAAAATAAACGATCAAGTTACCTGAGAGACCAAAGACTATATCAATTTCATAAATTAGGCTGAAGTGATCGTGACAGAACCACCATTAACTAAGTTCTTAGATCATAACATTCTTACAAAGTGTATCCTAAATCCAAAGGCAATAGATGAAGACATCTTACCTAAGATTAAGCTATTATCTTGACACAATCAAGTCACTGAAAGATGTGTGAGACTTGTTACAGAGGCTTCTTCTGCTGTTTGTGGTCCTTTGAGACGCCATGGATACATTAAAACGTCTAGAGTCTCGGAAAAAAATGCCAATTTTTGAAACCAAAAAACAGTATGGACTACCATAAAATGGTAACTTCACTGCTTGTAAATTAAATAGTAAATTATTTTTACCTTATTACTATAGTTCTTTAAGGATAATTTCAAATTATATTTTCTTACACAGGTTAAGTAAAATATGTAAAACAATTACAATTACCCAAATTTCATATATTTAAAAAAAGTATAGTCGTTGACTTAGCGTAATAAAAGCTAATTTGATATAAATATTACATATTTTTACTATAAATAGATAATAATAATAATAATCCGATGATCATCCTTTTAAACTACATTAATAAAATAGTTTGTATATTTGAGGGGGAAAAATGGGAAAATGCACAACTTTTACGTTTTTTCTCAATATTCAATGACCTTCGGGCAGTATTTAATATTAATATTTTTCAAAGATATTTTTTATTCAGAATGAGGATATGATAGAGCAACTTTCCCACGCCGCCCCATTTTGATTAGGAAAAGAATTTTTTTTTCTTCTACAGGCGAGTGCTTTTACGTTTTTTCTCAATATTCAATGACCTTGGGGCAGTATTTAATATTAATATTTTTCAAAAATATTTTACATTCAGAATGAGGATCTGATAGAGCAACTTTCCCACCCCGGCCAATCTTGGTTTGAAGAAAAAAAAAATTTCGCTCCACCCTAATATACAGGGGCCTCGCTAACGGTATAATAACGGTGGGGTGGGGGGGGAGCCTGCCCCCCAGAAGTTGGCGAATACTGTTACACTTGGCAAATTTACAAACTTAGTTGACAAATTTGTTTAAAACTTCAATAAATATTATAATTTCTATTTCCGACAGACTTGGCAAAAGTTACAAATCTAATTTGGAATATTATTAAACTTTTTACAAATAAGAACTATTACATTTTTTAATTGTGGTAACTTGGCAAAATTATAAAACTAGTTGGTAAATACTGAAATTTGACTTGGCAATTTAAGGTCCTCCCCCCCCCCTACCCGAAGAAAAAGTCTTAGCAATGGTCCTGGATATATAGAATTTGCACATATCAGTAATATGCAAAAAGTTAGTTATATTTAGAAAGTCGTACCACAATTGAAAATGCACACTTCCAGACATTAATGCTCTTAGACAATACTGTAACTAAATTCTTTGATGTGTCCCTGTAAATAAATGATTATTCTATAATGAGCATTCGTAGTGCACCTGAGTGATATATATATATATATATGTCGTAGGCTAATTGAGAAATCCGGCTCTTTGCAAAGAGCCAGGCTAATTGGAGAATCATCTCAGTTTTTCCAATCAGCCTGATATTTTTCAGGCTTATTGCAAAGAGCCTAAAGAACGTTAGGCTAGTTGGAATAAGGCAATTCTTTTCTCAAACAGCCTAAAATGTTACGGCTCATTTCAAAGAGCCCAGATAGCGTTAGGCTAATTGAAAAATGACCACTTGTTTCTTCATTGGAAAAACGAAGATTATTCTCCAATTAGCCCGGCTCTTTGCAAAGAGCCGGATTTCTCAATTAGCCTACGACATATATATATATATTTCAATCTTTGAAATAGTTTAACGCCATTAAATTAAAATTAAATAAAATACTGTTAAATTGAATAAAATACCGTCATTAAAATTACCGTAAATGATTTTTCCCCATAGACCGTAATGTAACGGATTTCTTTTGAGTATAAATGATACGTACTTCATTTTCAATACCGAATATGCCTTAGAAAACCTCAATAACATATATTACTTTCTTGGCAATCCGAGTATAGTTACGCGAGTTAGGCTACTAATGACTTTTAAATTCAAAACAAACTAATCAGGTAATAAGGTGAAATTACAAAATACCAAACATCTATTATATTAAAATCTAGTTCCTTTTTTTGAATTCACACACATTTACTCCTCCGAGATTAAGACGAATTATGAACTGAAAAGAACACAAATTATTCGCTACGATCCAATGATGTCATGTTCTTGAAATTTCGAATTAAAATTAGTTTTCGAGATATTAAACTTTTTTCTTCTAATTTTTAATGAAATTACTGTAATGGTAGCAGCTAAAGTACTCCATTGATGTAAAATTAGGGTTATTATAACTTTTTGTTGCCTTTTCCCCCTTAAAATTGAAAATACTTTCAATTTGTCATATTCATTTATCTTATAAAGGCACTCTACTACAATGTCATCTAATCCCCAAAAATTTAACTTTCGTAATTTTCAGTCAATATACATTGTAAATAAATTTTCTGGTTAATAATAAGATAGTTAATAAAATTATTATCTTAAATCTCTTCTAAACATAGAATACCCCCCCCCCCCCTAAAAAAAATAAATCGAAAGATCTTATCCACTGTAAATATAGCACATCTGGTTTTCTGTTCAGCTTGTTTTACATTAATAACTGAATCTTATTGAAAAATCAGTCTTAATTTTTCATTGTTTAACTATGCTTTTTGTGAGATATATTTTTTCCCCGTACATTTTCAAATAATGTTATTTTCAAATGATAAAAAGCGTTGAATTCTATATAAAATGGTTTTTAAACTGAGGTATAATTTATAAAATTTTAAATTGAATTGGTATTGAAAATTTTATTATACACTCACAGTATATGTCTTCTTGAGAACTTTTGCGTTAAAATACGTTATAAATATTTTGTGTTAATTACAGAAGTATTTTGAATTTTGAATGCAGCTTTTAGTATAAAGTTTATTACTGCTTAAATATTCTATTCTGACTATGTTAATAAGTTTAATGCTGGTGTGCCAACTTAAACATGATACCACTTTTACTTTTCTTTTTTTTGTAATAATATATATATATATTTTTTAATGAAACCTATGCATAAGTAACTGTGCTTCTTTAATAATTTTAACTGTAGGGTAATGTCGCTTCAGAAATATTGCCATGTTTTAATAAAATTTAGACGGTCGAACTTTTAGCTTTTATAACGGGCCGGGCTCGGGTCGAGATTTCAGCTATTATACCGGGCCGGCCCAATAAATATTTTGTAGGGCCGGACTTGGACCAAACTTTTAGCTTTTATAACGGGCAGGGCCGAGCCAATAAATTTTTTGTGCGGGGCAGTCCGGGCCCGATCTTGAAAATTTCGGCATGGGCAGACCTCTAATCCTCTCACCCCCATATTATTAACATACTTTTAAAACCGAAACCCGCTTTAATTCATGCCTTCTGAACTCTTAATACATACCGGTACTTTTGGTATGTATTAAGAGTAAATGTTTGTTATGTACTGTAATTCACGCTTTAACCCTTTCCGGTCCAAGTACTCCTCCCAGGTACACGAATTTGTTTGGTTGGTACAACTTTTCTTTTTTAAGAAACATTTTTACTTGCATTTTGACATTGTGCAAGAGAAATTTACTAAAAAAATGTACTTTTAAAATATTGTGGTGCAAATAGAATATAAAAATAGAATTATTTATATAAAACTTGGACGGCTATTTGCCTACACTCGACCGCAAAGGGTTAAAAATGTATTACATAAAAAAAGTTCAAGAATAAAAATATTAACGGTATATATAAATATTAAACATACATACATACAATAAATACAATAATCCCAACTGGAGTGAAAAATTAGCCAGAGCCAGGAATCGAACCCAGGACCACAGCATCCCAGGCTGTCGCTTTGGGATTATTGTATTTATTGTATGTATGTATGTTTAATATTTATATATACCGTTAACAGTTGAATGCAGGCGTTATTTATGTGTGTTTTATTATATATTGTAGTGTGTGTGTGTTTTATTATAATAAAAAATATTGTACACGTTTTAAGATAAATTTTATGGTGTCTAGCTTAATTGCAGTAATAATAAAATCAGATATCCTGTACAGTACCGATACAGTACAGACAATAATAATAATAATAATAATAATAATAATAATAATAATAATAATAATAATAATAATAATAATAAACCTTTAGGGTGGTTGTCAGTGAGATCTCAAAATGCCCTAGCTAATGTTAAACCTATATGGACATGGAGATCAGTCTTATTTTTAAAATATCTCATAAGTAAATTAATATATTTAACTCTGTTTTTGTGTGTATTCCTATTAAAGGATGCCTTTTTCGTTTTTAGTTCACAAAATATTTCTAAATTTATACCATTTTAGCGAAGCTGGTAATCCGTGAGTAAAATTTTAACACTTCAAATAAAATGAAGCGTGTATATTTTTACAATTTTCACAGCTACAGGAAAAAGAAAAACTTATTAATTTCTTTATGCGATATTTTAAAATGATGAATATATTGTACACTCATATATTTAAGATTACCGAGGGAAGTTGAGATCTAGTGACCAACACCCTTACCGCAAAAAGTAAGCCTAATAATAATAATTATTATTATTTTGTAAGGTGTTTAAACTTGTTTTACTGTTCATTGACAGACGATTGAATAAATGTGAAAAGTTAGGTCCAACTTACAGTTTTTAGTTCGTGAAAAAGTTTTTGACGTAGGACTGCCTCAAAATTGATCAAAAAATCGATTTTTTTTTAAAATATTAAATAAAAGCCTGTTTAATTGTGAATGTTTTGACACCTCATTTTTATCGATACGACAATTAAATTGCGAGATATTTCAAATTTTGTTAATACACCCAGCCTTGCAATTACACACAGAAATTAAAACTTTAAATGGCTTTTTCTTCATGTTCATATTTTCTTCACTTTCATTTTTTAAAATGCTAAGGCTTTTTTTGTATTTGAGATAGAGATTTAAACTTTCTTGTACATATTCTATATTATCTATGTGATAAATCTGCGCATGGAATTAGCCTTCAGGTTTTTTGTTATAAATAAAAGTAGTTAGTGTTATAAGTAAATAGTATATAAATAAATATTTGTTGTAAATAAAAGTATATGAAGATGTGTTAGAATTAATCATTTTATACTATATATATCAGTAAAAAAATTATATTAAATGTAATATTAGATGTATTTAAAAATCCATGCGTAGTCTTGTGTAATACACATTTGAAAAAAGAAAAAAGAAATAAAAAATTGGCCAAAAATATAAATATTTTAAAAAGTAGTGGGGATTTAAAAAAATTCAAATTTTTGTTAACTTTTTAAAAATTTTAATTAAATATGCAGTTATTTTTTTTTTCAAAATGTACTTTTAGTTGAAGATTGAAATGCAGTGAGTTCACCATTTGAACGATATTTTTTAAAACAAACAAAATTGTTGAAAAGGTAAACTGTACCCTTAACCGCTCTTCTGCGAAGGTACATGGCATGTAGGAGAGATCTCAGCAGACATCCGCGTTCAGAGCATTTTCAAACTAATTCCTACTTTTATTATGGTGACGGAAGACGGTACTGAATTAACCTACTTTTATTACCTACTTTTATTATGGTACTGAAGACGGATAGTGGCGAGTAAGATAATGGAAAGTCTACGGTATGTAGGTTTTATCATAGGAAGATATATATTTTGAACTTTAAAAAACTATATCTTTACTAATATTTATTGAAAAAATGCGGCAATTGGATTCGCTTTTCCTCGAAGTTGTGCAGTATGTCGTTTCCGCGGTATTCAGGAGTTTTCTGATTGGTTTCATCTGAAACTGATCACACGCAAAGTACATTAAAATATGTAATGCTTAACCGGCATTTTTTTTTTTTTTTTTTTTTTTTTTTAACAAAATGCGAATTCTCAATGTATCAGATTTTAACAAAAACAATCATTTAATTTTGTTTACAAAAAAGAACGAATTAAAAAAGGCGTGTTTTAAAAAATTATTACATTTTCTATATTGTATTTATAATTTATTTTCTGCTTTTTAGTATTTTAAATATTTCATGGTTGCATTTTCACAGGCAGCTGGCATATGGTAGCGAGTATGAATTGGCACATAATTCACTCCATTGTTGCTGCAACTCGTATACCATTGTAACCATAAAAAAATATTTGGCGATTTACCACTTGCGTCCGGCCAGATTAACGGGAAAATGCCATAAAATTAATTTGTAAATTTATAATTAAGGACGATTCCCAGTAGCGTAGTGGTCAGCGCGACTGTCTACCACGCTACAGGTCGCCAGTTCAGTTCTGGGCTGCGGACTGGGCGAGATTCCCACAAACTATCATCCCTTCGAGGTCGATAAAATGAGTACCAGTCTTGTTAGGGAGCTAAACACTAAGGGTCCAGTGTTAGGAAGACCACCTGGTCGGGACATCTGTTGCATAGCATTTCAGGGCCTATGGTCCAGAAAACAGGGCTGGGCACTATAGGCCAGGATCCTAAATAGATTGTAACAACTCCGGTGTAGTTAAAACAAGGCCTAAATATATTAAAATGTTGCATTGTCGTCGGAAACATACCTGTGTGCACAATCTTTACAATTAAATCAGGAAGCAAGTGAAAAATCGATTAAAAAATTCCTTCTTCAGATACATAAACCAAGTTAAGTTAAATAGAATGGCGTGAAAAACATCGTCGAGAATTAGGGAAATATATATATATATATATATGAGCTTTTATTAAAAAAGAAAAGAAAAAAAGAAATGAAATTATTTTATTCGTTGCCGAGATATTTTGGGTACCGATTTAAAATACAGTGTTTCGAGAAAATTGCATTTTAAATGTTGTTACTAGTACCACTGGCTTGTTAACCCTACGAGAAGAGTCTGTGTAACTTCTATATCTGTTTATATTTATAACAAGGCTTCGGCAGAATATTTACAAATGGTAGAGGTTTGCACGAGCCCGGGCTTGGACCGAAGCCCTACCCCGCCCGTCCGGCGAAATGAAGAGAAAATTTCCAACGGGCCGGATTAAAGACCATTTTTGTAACGGGCCGGGTAGAGCGGACAAAAAAAAAATCGGCCCGATATCAAAATTTAAAAGGATCAAACTAAGAAAATAAAATGTGAACAGTTTTCAATGGACGTGACTGAGGCAAGGATAAGTATAAATATGTTGCATGAGCCCAGTGCTGTAGTTGGGTCGGAACGCCATTCCCAGAAATATTTTGTTTGTTACTGTAAAGAAAAAAAAAATATTTCATACGAACGCAATTTTTTTTTCAAGCGAAACGATAATTTATGCTAGTTTTAAGAAGATCCGTTTCACTTATATTCATAAGCCGTGTAGGACCTCCCTTAATTTTTTTTTGTCCTGAACCATATCCATATGTGAAATTTTGGCACTGATCAGGAAGAAAATTAGACGAGACAGCTTGTCATAAATCAGAGAGCACAGAAAACACCTCTAATCATCCTTCTTTTGGAAACTTCTAGGATAGATGTGCCAGTAATATGTGTAGTATTTATTTCTGCTATTTCAATTTATTTTGATTCATAATGGAAAATGTTGCCATGAGATTAATTAAATGTTGCTTTTAGATGGATGTTATACAAATACAATACTATAAAAACTAGAATACAATAACTATAACTGTTAACTGAAAACAGTTGGAATTTGGCTAAATGTGTTAAATTGGATTTTAGCTTAGCAAAAATCCGGTAGCATCAACATCTACTCTATGAAAAGGTGAATTCCCACAAATATTTTTTCCAACTACAGCACTGCATGAGACGAAACTAGGTTGACAACATCAGTACAGAAATATAACATGTCCAGCATAGAAATCGGTATTGGCAGTTGCATCATGTCCGAACCAGGGCTTAATT
Organism: Maratus speciosus; assembly: GCA_963932465.1. Lineage (NCBI taxonomy): Eukaryota > Metazoa > Arthropoda > Arachnida > Araneae > Salticidae > Maratus > Maratus speciosus. The sequence goes on along the minus strand of OZ010795.1, from coordinate 244,417,046 downwards.
ATTTCAGCAAACTTGGTCCGGGCCAGAATCAGGCTTACATTTTCTTTCTACATGCTATTCACATTCATATGTTCAGACATTCATAAATTTACTGCAATCTATGACTTGCGAACAGAAATCTAATATATATAGTAATTTATAATGTTAAATTTTCCCATAAAAGAGTATGAAAAAAAAATCTTAATTGAATAAATTGAATAATTCAGAAAAAAAATCTTAATTGAATGTTCAGAAAAATCGATATTTTCTGTGGAAATTGAGTCGGGTCTATTTTCTCTAATTTTTGTACGGGCCGGGCCGTGAACCTCGAAAATGCAAACGGGTTGGGATGAATTTTTAATTTTTGCAACGGGCTGATGCAAGCCATGAATTGCAAAAATAGAAACGGGCCGCGCCCGGGCTTGGAAATTCCGGGGCGTGCGGACCTCTAACGGTCAGACATTCAGAAAAAAAAAGAAGCAGATCAAGGAAAAGTAGAAGAAGGAAAACGTTAAAAAAAGCATTTTTTAAGGCCGAAAGATTCCCGTAACCAATCGGGTTAATAATATCATATTTATCGCTTCGTATATATTATGCAATAAGTTTCAAATATCCAATATTCAAATATCCATTTATTAATTGATTTATTTAATTTTTTTAATCTACCTCCTTTCAAACTTGAAATTATTTCCAGTTAATTAAGATCAACATCAATTTCCTTTTCTCTTTTTTAACCTATCTAAAACAATAATAATATTAATAATAATAATAAAAAAAAAAACCCGCAATGAAACTTCAATTAAAAAAGAAAGTATTTGACATTGTTGCTAATAGCCCAATACGTTCACCAGAGTGCATTGAGGAGGAACCAACCCGGTTACGGTTGCAAGAGCAGAACAAAATAAACGGATTAATCCTGTAGGAATTAGAGCTAGTTCCGTTAAACTGCGGACGAAAAAAATCTTATCACTTTTACTTACTGCTTGATTTTGAGTTAAGTTGAGCGGTATTGCTTAACCCACTTGGAGAGGCGTTTATTGGATTTTCGTCAACTCATACCACGCGAGCGACCTTCCATCAGAACATTTGTTTTCTTATTTCGTTTCGGATAACCTTAGAAAAATCTTGTGAGACGTAACGGGAACACAATAAAAATGAACCAAATGTCCTTGCCGGTTTTGTGCTAGCTAGTTACGGGCAGATATGTCATTATCCAAATCCACGTGCGAATTAAACATGTCTGATTTTTGTAGTTAAAGGATATCATTATTAAATTTTATTTTTGTGTTTCGAGAAACTAAAGTCGTTATTTGGTGCCTGATGGACTTAACTTTGCTGTATCATTTGCATCTTTTCTCTTTTTTTAATATTATTTAACTCGATTTCATGAACGTAACTAGTCACTGTTCTTGGGAGAGTTTTCTGTCTTCTAGATTCCGGTCGTTTCTTTAAAAAGACGCAAGAGTAAGAAAATTTTTGGGGACCTAATTTAAATTCAAAAGATTGGTTTTCGATCTCATTAGGGACTCCTATGAACATAGGGACTATTTTATTCACACAAATTATTTAAAATTACATTCTCAATGAGCTGTAGGCTCATTTACAAATGATGAGATTTTAGTTAAAAAAAAAAAAAGAATTAGTTCAGTAAAAACATCAGGGCAGATGACCAAAACAATAAAAAAAAAATAAAAACCCTTGTGTTTTAAGCATTTAAATTCTTATCCCGATTGCCATAATTCTTAAGAAATTCTATTAAATACCTTTTTTAATAAAAAATAAAATATAAAAAAAGATTTAAAAAAAGCTACTCTGTTTATTGATCTACAAATGAATATGTTTCAGTTAAAAAATAATTATTAAAATTGGTTCAGTAGAAAAACCAGAAAATATGACAAAATAAAACCGGGTTGTGTTTTAAATATGTTTCCGAACCTTCATTTGGTCACCCCTTACCTAATCATCTCTAAAATCACGATGCCTGTCTAAAACACATGATTCTTGATTATTTAAAATTTGAATTTTTATTCACGTGGAGAAAATCTTAAAAGAACATTAATCTTTTCGCAACGAACGCCATGTATACCTCTTTAAATTTTTTAGGCAGCACTTTTTTCGAATGGTGATTTTCGCTCTATTTAATTGCTTAAAATCGATTATTAGACCAGGAAAAAATTACTGTGCGAAAACAATGGTGTTCAATTCAAGGATTTTGTGTACTACCCTATGACGAACGCATACGTGCAGCTAATCGCAAAGTGGTTAAGTACAGGTTGTCCATAATTAAACGACCCTACTTTAAAGTTGTTTACAGACAAAACTATTGTTCATAAAGTTGTGAAATTTTGTGAAAGACATAATAAAGGGATAAGAATTTGTTTAAGCTGAAAAATTTATAAATAAAAATGGTTCAAAATTTCGCCACCAGAGGGCGATTTTTAATAAATTACACATTTAGCATTACGATAGTTTATATTTATTAACTTAAACTTATTCTAAAGACAACATTTCACGGCATGTTCTTACCCAGAATACACTGCGGTCAACCGTGGAACATGCCATCTTACGATTCCAGATGACATCTGAAAATGATGTTAAAGTCACGCAGAACATGTTTGGTTATAACAAATTTGTTAAACTATCGTAAATGTATGCTAAATGTGTAATTCATTAAAAATCAGCCCCCTATTTATTTTTCGCTCAAACAAATTCCCATACTTTTATTATGTCCTCCAAAAATTTTCACAACATTCTGAACAATAGTTTCGTCTGTAAGACAACTTTAAAATAGGGTCGACTAATAATAAACATACTGTAAATAAAATTTCTAAACTATCGTAATGTTAAATGTGTAAATAAAAAAAAATTCCATCTGGTGGCGAAATTTTGAACTATTTTTGTTTATACATTTTTTAGCTTAAACAAATTCCCGTCCCTTTATTATGTCTGTCAAAAAATTTCTCAACTTTATGAACAACAGTTTTGTCTGTAGGCAACTTTAAAGTAGGGTCGTTTAATTATGGACACTCTGTATATGACAAGGCGCTTCAGCATTATTTTTTAGCTTGTTAAACAAGTAAAATTTTGTCACACACATGTTTTAAACGCAACTCAGTAAATACAACGAAACAATGCATCTTCACTTTCATGTTTAGATGAGTTTTGCTGTTCTTTGCCAACCCATCAGGAGGCGGTTGCATAGACCACCACCTCATCGATTTGACGGCTGAAATTCCAGGATTAGACAGAACTCGAATCTCATATTAAAATGGAACTGGTCTGACAAGTTATATCTTGTTGGAAACCACCTGCAGACCCTATTTTAGTGGTTGATTGGTAGGTTTATCATCGTGTTTTCCTGCACCCAAATGTATGAAAACATGGAAGATTGGGAGCAGGAAAATGCAATGCTAAACCTACCAGTCAACCAACAAATCGGGTTTGAAGGTGTTTCCCACCAAGATATGACTTGGCAGACCAACTGCATTTTAATATGCTAATTGAGTTTTAACTAATCCTGGAATTTCAGCCGTAACTCCATGAGGTGATTGTTCGTGCAGCAGTCTGCCTGTCTATCAGTATGAAGCAAAAGTGCTTTATGAACTGCAGTTTTATTTTCGCAAAATTTCTAGAAGTGATTCTCACATAATTTGACAGCAATAAGGCATTTTATAGTTGATTCTAGTATCTTATTAAGAACAGTTGGATTTGGATACTAAGATTTCTCTGTAGATAAAGAAAAAAAAAAGAATTTTTGGATTGTTATCTATGTAAATTTTAAGTGATCTTTCTACTGAATCAATTTTGATAGTTATTTTTTTAACTGAAAGCAGTTCATTTGTGAATAAGCCTGCAGTAGCTATTTTTTTTATTTAAAAAGCTTTTAATAAAATTTCTTCAAAATGATGGCATTCAGGATAATTATCTATATATTTGAAACATGCGTTTTTTTTCTTTTTATTTGCCATGATGTTTTTAGTGAACCAATTTTAATAATTATTTTTTTAACTGAAAGCTGTTCATTTGTGGATGAGGCTTCAGTAGCTATTTTTTTAATATATTTTTTTTATATTTGATTTTTTATTTAAAAAGTTTTAAATAAAATGTCTTCAAAATTATGGCAATCGGAATAATAATCTATATATTTAAAACACGCGCCTTTTTCTTTCTGTCTTTCTTTCTTTTTTGTTTTTGTTTTTTTTTTGTTTTTTTTTTTGTTTTTTTTTTGTTTTTTTTTTGTTTTGTTATTTGCCATGATGTTTTTAGCGAAAAAATTTTATTAATTACTTTTTTAACTAAAAGCAGTTCATTTGTAAAAAATCCCTGCCGGCTCGGCCTACAAGCACAGGTAGATTTCGCCGCTTTGGGCGAGTTTTTAGTTTCATTTTTATATAAGAGATGGTTTTATCAGAATCATGTTAAGGCGGTATTTAAAAAAATACATTTCTCATGCTCAACAACTCGAAATTTTGTGGAACATTTTCAGATTCATTTTTAAAAGAAAAAATATAAAACTTGCTGATGTGATTTTTGTAGAGATTTATAAGCGACCTGTGTTTTTATTTTTCGTGCAATTAATTAAAACTTGATTTATAAACAATTATTTTCTCAGTAGAACAATAGTTTTCGTTTCCAACACAATCGCTTCGGGAATTCGGTTCAAAATGCCCACTTCGACATCATTTTTTGAAATATATTCTACCTCTATCAAAAAATCGACCATTACGGTACATTATATAGGGTCTGAATAAGAGAATCTACTAATTGGATGCGTTTGAGAGCAAAAATGAATTAAAAAGTGAATCAGAAAATAAGCAGTTTGGATTTGAATACACCGTTAATACGATGATTTTTTTTTTCTTCAACCGCTATGAATTTTTAATTTGTTTTTGCTGTAAGAATTGGTCCTATCAAAAACTTGTCAATATAAATGTTGTAGATAATATTAAGAAAATATATATTTATGCGGATTTTATATCTTGTGAATTGACGAAGTTATGGATTTTTTTCTTCTTCAACCCCTATTCAAAACCCTATTTTTTGCGCCCCTTGAGTCCAGTTTTAGTTTTATCAAAAATCTATGATACATAAATTTTTGGCCCTATTTTTAGAAGTAATAAAAACTTTAAACTGATTTGATATGTACAAAAATTAAGAAGTTAATTAAGAACCGAAAAATTAAGGATTTTTCGGTTTTCACAAACCCCCTCCCTATTTCCATCCCCTTGGTCCGATTTTGCCCATTAACGAACTTGATTGAGATTTTATGCCCTTGATTTTATGTATCAGTTTGGAAGAGATTTGCGCAGAATTACGGAAGATATTGTGCCCATAAAAAAGTGATATATATTTTTTACTGAGGGTGGTTTTGTTCATGATCGGTGTAGATCTGCAAAAGTTTTTCAGAAATTCCAACAAAGGAACGATCGCAATAGGTAGTATTTGATACGAAATCTACCTAAAAAAATAAAGAATAGTTTATTTTTTAAATCTTTTTTTAAATTTTATTTTTTATTTAAAAAGTATTTAATAAAGTTTCTTCAAAATGATGGCGATCGGGATAAGAATCTATATACTTAAAACACAAGAATTTTCCTCTTTATTTCCTTTTCAATCATAACATAACAACACACTTATCTGAGAGCAGATTTTGCCTTCCCCATTATCGGCAGTCGACCTTCATGCATATGCGTATGTATGCTGCCGGCACTATAATCCAGGGGAAATGTACATTTTACCTTGCAAAAGGTCGGGTAGAAGATTTTTTTTTTTCTGAATTGTTTACAATGATGCTAACATGGAAAAACCAAGTTTTCTAACAAAATTTCTTAAGGCTAAATTTTCTGTGGCACAAAAACAACAAAATTTTGGGACTTTTTTTGATTTTTTTTAAATATCTCGAGACCTGTTGCCGTAACATATTATTTGTCAATATCAGATAAACGAAAGGCGAAGGGGGCACCAAATGAAGTTTTTATTTGTCGATTAATGTATGTATACTATATATAAAATATGAATAAAAATGTCTCGCTGCCGGAAAACTAAAAAAAAAAAAAAAAAAACTGTTATCAAAATAGAAAACCAAAATAACGAAAATAGAAAAGGTAAACACTAATCCTGTTAGAATTCAACGTCAGCAATTCTAAGCCCCCCCCCCCCTCCCCCCCAAAAAAAATCATTTAAAACTATTACATTGCAAGCGAGAAACTGTAAAAAGAACGCTCCCATAGATTTAACATTAGCGTTCCAGTGTCTTCGCGTGACTAGTGTAGTCTCACGCGAAAACATTTGCACGCTAATGTTAAACCTATGGACGCATTCTTTTCAGAATTCTTGCTGGAATTTCAATATTTAATTTTTTTTTCATATGATATCTGAAGTCGATATCTAACATTGTGCGTTTTTAATTTTTCGAATTTGGTTGCATTTTTTTAACGAGGATACTTTAAATTTCGAACCCATTTGATTTTTTTGATTTGAGGATACTTAAAATTACCAAACACGAAAAAGCACAACATTAGATGTTGATCTCAGGTATCCTATAAAAAAAAATAAAATGCAAGTGAGATATTTGTCAAGAACGCTCCGATATGTTTAATATTACCTTGCGAATGTCTTCATGTGACTAATTTAGTCTCATAATTCATATAACTGTGACTTTAAACGCCTCAATACTACAACTACCATAAAATATTTAAAAATGAAACCTCTATATACGGAATCCGGTCTTTAAAGAAAAAATTATATATTTTCGAGAAAGAGAATATGAACAATTATACCTGCTAAGATCGAAACCTGTTTAAAGCGGAATAATTTCGGTTCGGTTTTCAAGGTTTTAATGAATCAATATTTGGCAAAGCTGATTACGTAGTTCACATTACGTATTTAATGATTACACGACTAAAATTTTCAAAATCCGGCTATTAGAGATTTATTAAAATTCTCGTGGTAAATTTTCTTTTTAAGCGGGGGTGAGGGGTGCCAAAATCCATGTTTGCCACTGGCGCAAAAAAAGGCTAGTTTTGGCCATGAAACACATAATTTACTGATACCAATATATAGAAGTTGACATACACGATTAAATCCGATGGAAACATTTGAATAATCGGGGCAGAACTAAGTTTTTCAGAGTTTTTAAGAAAATTGAAAAAATTGCCCTATTTTTGAAATGGCATACTGCGCTTGCTATTGAGTGTATAAAAAAGTTGTAAGTATGAAAGTTGTAAGTATGAAAGTTGTAGAGAATTTTATCCTCTTTAATATTGTTATTGACAAATAACATGCTACGGCAAAGAGTCTCGAGATATTTAAAAAAATCAAAAAAGGTCCCAAAACTTTGTTGTTTTTTGGCCACAGAAAATTTAGCCTTAAGAAATTTTTTTTAGAAAACTTGGTTTTTCCATGTTGGCATCATTATAAACAATTCAGAAAAAAAAAAATCTTCTACCCGACCTTTTGCAAGGTAACCCCCTTTTTTGTTACATTTCCCCTGTACTACTATAACCATGAGACGTTTTCTATTATTCCTTTCTCTGATATCCAGTTGGGTATTTATTAATTTTGTGATGCTGATAGTAGCTAGTTTAGATATTTGAAATATTTTTTAAGGCTAAATGTACTCTCTGCAATTGTTTTTAGATAAATCTTAAGTAAATTTCATGTGTAAAAGTTTCTTCGTGTGACATATTGCACAGCTAGAATTGCAAGGCTCGTTCAATAACTAGCCGGAAAAGTTGTGTAGAATTCTAAAATACGATATCAACCAAAGAAATTACAAAGAAATGACAGATACGAAAAATAAATAAATAAATAAATAAAAAGAAAAGGGCCGCGAGTGTCTATTTTTTTTTAATAAACTTTTTGTATAATTTTGCCATTAATGTTTATATTTCATAGTTTTAAAGGAGACATTAAAAGATAAAAATGGAATCCTTGTGCTTTTTCGTAGTCGTTTCTATTATTATTATTATTTATTTATTTCACAGAATATTATTCACAAGGTACTATTAAATTAAATTACAGAATATTATTTATTTATTTTACGCCGTCGAATAGAGAAAAAAAATCTACTTTCAAACGAAATTAATTGCAATAGGTACGAAAGTAAAATTTCACCACAAATAAATAAAACACGACTTTAATATAATACAGAAATACAAATACATGAACCAAAATAAAGTAAATATAAAAGGGAATATGGAATTTTTGTGCTTCCTCCCCCCCTCCCCCCCGCAGAATATAATTTCCTAAATGCTATTACATCAAATCACAGAAAATTATTCCCAAAATATTTTAATATTAAATCACAGACGATTATTCCCAAAATCTATCATCTTAAATCTCAGAATATTATTTATTTTTACTATTTTGCTATTTTATTGTTACTTTTATTGCTATAAATTAAAATTTTTGTTGTGAATAACCGCTGTCATACTGTTAATTAGCAAGTACAAAGAAAGTATTTAAATCAAAGAAGATTATTCCAAAAATATTATCTTATTAAATCACAGAAGATTACCCGTAAAATATTATTATATAGCATGTTAGAAAATTATTTAAATCACAGAAGATTATTCTAAAAATCTTATCCTATTAAATCACAGAAGATTATTCATAAAATATTATTATATTAAATCTCAGAATATTATTTATTTTTACAATTTTACTATGAAGCAGAAGTTTGCTATAAATGTAAAATTCTGTCGCGAATAACCGCTGGCATGCGGTTAATTAGCAAGTACAAAGCAAGTATTTAAATCAAAAAATATTATCCTATTAAATCAAAGAAGATTATTCATAAAATATTATTATGTTAAATCTCAGAATATTATTTATTTTGACTATTTTACTATAAAGTAGACTATACAGAACTATATTTACTATATAGCAGACTATATTTAAAGTTTAGTATAAATGGAAAATTCTGTCGCGAATAACCTCTGGCATGCGGTTAATAAGCAAGTACAAAGCAAGTATTTAAATCAAAAAATATTATCCTATTAAATCATAGAAGATTATTCATAAAATATTATTATGTTAAATCTCAGAATATTATTTATTTTGACTATTTTACTATAAAGTAGACTATACAGAACTATATTTACTATATAGCAGACTATATTTACAGTTTAGTATAAATGGAAAATTCTGTCGCGAGTAACCGCTGGCATGCGAAGCACTCCTCTGTTACTTAAGAAGTACGTGCTTAACTGGTTAGTCTTATTTTTGCTAGTGATATATCGCCATTTTAGTCCGGGAGGCAGCATGACATTTTGGCAACCAATTTATCGTCGATAATTAGGATATATATGATTGATCAGATGGTACAGGTAACAAAACTGCCAGTCACCTGGCGCGCCAGCGGGAGCGTTTCCATAGCAATATCGCGCAGTTTGCTACAATGTGAAATTGATAGCGAACCGATTACTGGTGTTACCCCGACTCTGAGACCTCATCAGTAATCGGGTTGCCATTCATTTCACATTGCCCCCCCCTCCCAACCCCGCTGATGCGCCAGCTAACTGGCAGTTTCGTTACCTGTGTATCTAATCTATCATACAGTGTGTCCATAATTAAAGACGGACATAATTTAGGAATTGGAATTTGTTTGAGCGGAAAAAAAATTAGTTCAAAATTTCGCCACCAGGGGGCTTTTTAAATGAATTACACATTTTTAAAAGTTTTTAAGCTTTATTTTTCTCAGATTAAATGACACAAATATACAGACCACGCACTAAAAAAAATAAAGTGCAAAAACTTTAAAAAAATTATTGGTGTTCGAATTGAACGGGCCGTGCAAACGCTGAAAAAAAAAAAAGCCGCCTACGACAGCCGCCATTCTTTTCTCAGAACTCAGGCCTAGTATTCAGTGGGCGATGGCTAAATGTGTAATTTATTAAGAAACGCCCTCTGGTGGCGAAATTTTGAACTAATTTTTTTTTCCGCTCAAACAAATTCCCATTTTTTTATTATGTTCGACAGAAAATTTCACAACTTTCTGACCAGTAGTTTCGTATTTAGACAACTTTTGTGAAATGAATGGCAACCCGATTACTGATGATGTCTCAGAGCCGCGGCAACACCAGTAATCGGTTCACTATCAATTTCACATTGTAGCAAACTGTGCGATATTGCCATGGAAACGCCCCTGTTGGCGCGCCAGGTGACTGGCAGTTTTGTTACCTGAACCATCTGATCAATCATATATATCCTGTATATATATCCCTGTATATAACAAAATTACCAACGCTAAAATTGGTTGACAAAATGTGACGCTGTCTCCTAGACTATTTCTTGTGATAGGTGATCAATTAGAGAATTGTTGCAGCTTAAAAATGAAAGCACCCCTATCTATTATTTAATGGCTCGAATTTCTCATATTTGTCATAGAAGAAAGAACTGAAGCTGAATTGTGCACTAATATGACTTTACGCCTAATTTTGTCCAAATGAATTCTATGTAGGTTAGGTACGCATTAGCTATAATTTCATTTGTACCATAGCAGAAGTTTACTTGTCTTAAAACAACAATAATAACAACTATATATATATATACAGTGAAACTTCACTGTGCGACCACCTCCCTGAACGACCATTTTTTCATGGAAAGAAATTCATTCCTATAGGCTCAATACTAATTTTACCTCCATTCAGAGACCATCCCAGTTGAACTCCCTCTATGAGCGACCATTTCTTTGAAGAAAATGAAACAAATTCTTTTTCCTGGTCGCTTGAAGAAGGTTTTATTAGAAAAATAATTCCGGAAAGTGCATTACTCATTAAACTTCTAAACTAAGTTTAGAATTTTTTTTATTTCGGTAACTTTTAAGTGTTTAAACCCCTTTGTGTCTTTTTAGGTAATGAATTTAACTCTGATGACAAATTAAGAATGACGGTCAATAAACTTCCCTGCCCTATTCTGTCAGGAAACTCTCAAAGAAATAGATAAATTAATGAAATCGTCATTATTTGTTCCCGTCCAAAAAATAAAAATAAAAATAAAAATAAAAATGCATTTATTTACTGAACTTCGAAAGGACTTGGAAATAAAAGTTATAAAAGATGAAACCGTAAAATCAAAGCAAACGTCAATGTATTCATTTTTTAAACTCTATTGTAATTAACTTATGTAATTAACTTTTGTTTTGATACTTAAATTTTCATATTTTTTCCTAATGTTAAAAATAAATTTTAGTAACATTAATTGTTACCTTTTTTTCAACAATTAAAATCTAGATTTAAACATGACCTCTATTAAGAGACCATCTCTCGGAGCGACCTATTTTATTGGAACGGAACACGGTCGCTTTAGGGGGGGTTTACTGTATATAAATCACGTGAGTAAAATACGTAAAACTGTAAGTGAATGTCAATAATAATAATAAAAAAAACAACTTATTAACAAAAGAAACAAAGTTACAGCTAACACAACATGGTGGAACTAATTTTTATTTAACTTTTCTATGACAGTCTAATCCGTTACGATGCTCGTTCGGTGCATTAACTCTGTCCTATTTGACACCTGAAATCATCAGCAGATTTTACAGAGAGAAACAGAGAAAGCGATTTAGTTACCCTAGATAATCAAAACGGTGAAAACGAAACCAAATCCGAAAAAACGAGAGCGAAAGTTTAGATCGGAGCTATCCCATTATATCCTAGATGCGGAAACAACCGTTCCCTAATGCAGGTAATCGTTCAACCAATCGAATAATAATTTTTTTTTTTCTCGCGCGCATAAACTGAAAAAAGAAAGAAGAAAAAATCGCACATTTTTGAACGTGAGATGTTTACTAACATTTTTCGCATTTGCGTTTGGGAGTGAAAAAAATAAAAATCCCAGCACATCCTGATACCGCAACCTGTCAAAATTGGGACCGTTTGTTTGTCAGTTTAATGCGATCGCTTGAATGATCAAGAGGGCCGCCCGACAGGGGCAGAAGCAGTTTAGGCTTAAATATGATCCGCTCTAAAAGATCAAAAGTATAACGACTGTCCAGTAATGAGTAAGAGGTGGCGCAGAAAAACGAGTTCGGTCGAACGGAGCTCGTTTTCTCGACCATTTCCATAGATCTTGACCACTTTTTTCTAAATTACAAACAAATCATGTGGAAAACCAAACCAAGGAAAACACAAATAAGATAGTTGTTTCAGAGTTTCAAACGAAAGCCTGCACTTATGTGCGAGAAAACAGAAGCAACACACGTACTACTTTGTACAAAATGTACGAGCAGGGGCCGATCCCAGCAAAATTTGGGGCTTATTTAGGGCCCTTTCACAAAAATCTATTTAATAAAACAGGCCCCTTCACAAAAAATGAATTTAACAAAATGGGCCCCTTCATAAAAATGAATTTAATAAAATGGGCTCCTTCACAAAAATGAATTTAATAAAATGGGCCCCTTCACAAAATTCCTTTTAATAAAATGGGCTTTTTCACAAAATTCCTTTAATAAAATAGGTCCCTTTACAAAATTCCTTTCCATAAAAACTTACTATTATTAATTAGTTTTATTTTGTTAGGTTTTAAAATGTGTTATTTGTAAATAAAACCAGTCCACCAGAAACGGAAACTTTCGCAAAAGGGTTTAAAGAAGTTTTTGTTAATAAATGCTTAGTTCGAATTAGAGTAACTGGATTTGAGCTTTCATTACAAAATGTTATTTTTCACAAAAGTATAATAAAATTTACAAAAATAACTTTTACTTTTCACAAAATGCACCCCAAGAAAAATAACCTGCATCGACCTCTGACGAGTATATAAAAGCCCTCATATAGCAGAAATATTTATTTTAAAAAATAGTGTAACGAGGGACTGATTAAGGCACTTCGGAGTCCTAATTACAGCTTTTCATCCCCCCCCCCTCCTCGTCCCTATAAGTAAGCTGGAGGCTCGTTATCTTTTATGCCTCCCCCTCTTTTTTTTTTTTTGTCTATATTAAAGGTAAAGTTTGCGTAAAGATTTGTGTCATCTCAAAGCTTTATTATTATTCTGTAATCCAAGTTCAAAAATTGTAGGCATTAAAAATCTCAGATATGAGCGAACGATGAAAACAATTATTAATTTCACGTGAAACAAGAAAGAAAAAATCCTGTGTCAAGCATAAATTATGAAACACTTTCCAACACATTCATAACAATGTAAATAAAACGGCACCGTTTAATAAATTAAAATGTTACGTCTAATTGAACCACATGAAAACGCATAATACATCAGAAAACCCAATTTCAGCTGTTTTCATCTACAATCAGAAAATTATCCGAATTCTTTAAAAAGCCCTGTATATGATATATAGATTTGTAATTATTAACTACATGCATGCAAAAATTTAGTTCAGTCAGGAAATACATACCTTAGTTGAAAATTCCCCTCCAGCAATTTCCGCTAATAGGGAGAATGGTACGGGAATTCTTTCGCGCAGCCCTCTATACAAGGTATAGAATTTACATACAACAAGTAACATGCAGAAAATTACTCAGAATGAGTCATTCATGAAATCATTAATGAATTCAGTGATGTATTGCAAATGAAAGACTAAATTTCTCCTAAATTAGAACACTGCTACGATTTATTGTAGGCTCATTCGGTAGGTGGTAGAATAATTTTTTTCCCAAGACGATATACATTCAAAAAAAAAAAAAAAAAAAAAAAAAAAAAAAAAATCCATTAATTGAAGGGTTTGTTTTCATTAAAACACGAAAATTTCCGCTTTGATTTCCCCATTTTGCCCCAAAATGTAGGAAATTCACCAATTTACAGTAAGAATTACCTGAAATATTCTAATATAAAGCTGCATTTTCCTCAAATAGCAGAGGTGTTTAAGCAACTATTCTGAGTGTTACTTTTTCGTATTAGAATTTTTACGTATGTCCTCTTTATCTCAAACGCGAAAAATTCTGAACCGAAGCTCAAAATTTCCTAAAGTTTTCCTGTTAGGAGATGGAAATTTATTCAAATAACAGAAAAATTTCTTCAAATCACGTGTTCCGGCGACTTGCTACTTGTATTTTTTTACGTTTTAACTGTACGTATTCAAAAGTATGCCCGTGCATTTTTCAAAATTGAGATTTAAATACTCAGGGAGATATTATAAACGGAGGCACTCAGTAATTGACTACATTTTGCTTATTTTTAAGCAAAGTTCACCGTCACCACTCCAAGTTTTAAGTTTACCGTCACTATAATAATAATATTCTGCCTCATCTCATAAAAATCTTCACATGAAGTTGCTTTTTGAAATGTCTGCAGATGACATATTTTAAAAACTGTACTCCATTGGATTAAACCCTTTTATCGATTTATAAGCTAATCGTTATGTCTCAAGACGAAAGTAATCGATTAGCTGTTGAATCAGCATATTTATAAAACGATTCAAGTATATCTAATTACTCATTTAAAGAGATTAGCTGTACGTGATTGGAAAAAGTAATGACAAATGCAAGTATAAGACCATCTTCTTCTGTAATATTATAGGATAATCCTGCATAAAGACGAGACTGCAAGTGGTCGATTATCACTAATCGCAGATTCTAAACTGTAATTAAAAGTATTAAAACCATATAACTTTGATCAAATCGAATTCGTTGGCAGCATCTAAAAAGAAAAAAATATATATATTTCAGCTGCACTGATCCTTTTGGATAAAAAGTTTGTAGAATGTTTTAATAAAACTGCAGCGTTTCTCGAGCTTAGATGAAACCCTCTGGCACTGAAATCCCAAAGGAACATCTTTTATTTAACCCTTAAATGCCGGTGTTGCATTTCGGCAACTTACCCAATTTAGACTCTAAAATACTATTAGAATAATATTGAAGCTATAATGCCTAATGTTGCCAGTAAAATACATTCTGAAAATATTATTAAATCGATTTTCAACATGTAGATGGCAACACTTGTGCTGTTTAAGAATAAAGATAGATTTATTTTTTCATGTGTTCTACTTGTTCTTTTTGTTTTGTTTGGAAGCTTGCGAAATACCCTATTTTGTTCTGCTGTGAGCAAGTAAAATTTATTTCTTATTATAGTTCCTAAAATTCTTGTGTGTTTAATATTATAGAATTTTATCCAGGAAAATTATTTTTTCAATTAAAGATCAGTATTGCCGATTAGTAACAAACTGTTTTTTAGCTGTAAACCATAACAAAATATGATTTTTTAAAGTATTTTTTCCATTATTTATTTAAAAAATGAAAGCCGAAAAACATTATTACAATGATTTTTGAAAAATCAGGCATTTAAGGGTTAAACTAACTAAGTTTTACTATATGATACGAATATGTACAGTTAACAGCCATTGTTCAAACAATTAAACATTTTTTTCTTCTGAAACCGGGGACACACTTCTGTGCTTCCGTGCATCCTTCCAGCATCTCCCACTTAGAGAGAGAAGAAATAGTAATTGTATCTCTCCAGTCCCGAGTGCTTTTTTGATGGGCTACATTTTTTACCCTGCGGAGTTGCCATATTTGGCATAGAGAGCGCTGAGCATTACAAGTATATTAATATTTCTTCCCAATCTGTGAGTCTTGTACTCGAAAATTAACCCTCCAACGCTCATAAGTAAACACATATACGTATATATTCAAACTCATAGTTTGTATTGTATTGCTTTCATTAAAAAATAAGTAATAAAAAACAAATCTTGTCAAAAAGTACATGTAACCCATGGGTGACACATAAATGTAAGATCGCACAGCCATACAAATTAAGGAAATATTCGAAATCCTACAAATATTAATTCAACATTAAGTTAACTTTAACATTCAGAGGAGAAAAAAAAAATAGGATCTGCTTTTTGGCATTTTTATCCTCAAAAAGAAGACCAACTCAAGGACTTACTTGTTTGGAGGAGGTATAAAACTTTGGAAGGTTTAGTATCATATCAGAAAATTTGAGAGATATGGAACTTTTTTCAATTCCTACTATTAGTTCACACTCTCCCAATATTTATTTATATATTTATTTATTTATATATTTATATATCTTGTTCAAATTTTCAATCGTTAATAAAATACTCATTATTCCTCCTATCAAGTTGAAATAAATTTTTTTTAACTTGTACTGGATGACAATTGATGTTAATACAGTTTTTTCAAATATCAATTAATTAATTAAATTTTAATTAAGTAATTTTAGTTTTGCATGGGAAACAAAATGGCGGCCATTGGTTATTGAAGATCAATGAAAGTATTTTGAATAAGTGGTTACCATACGGGGGGGGGGCCCTGTTTTGTCGCCAAATACCGCCAAGTTTGCCGCCAACTTGGCGATATCTCTAATATTTCGCCAAATTCCCATAGACTTCCATTGTAAACCTACTTGCTTATAGAAAATCAACAAATTGAGATACTTTAATGCAACAAAAACTAATATTAGCTTAAGGGATTATATTAAATTTTTCTTTGATGACCTAAGTAGGAATTGACTTTAAAAACAAAATTTTTATATTACTTGTTATGTGATTAGGTAACTCTTCTAGAATCCATTAAAGACCCTACGGAACATATTCTCTTAAAATATACGCATAAAGGTATTACCAAATGCATGTCACCTGAAGGGGACAATGGCGCGTCGACGAATTAAAGTACTGATGAATAAACTAAATTACACATCTTCTAAATCTGCATTTTAAGACATGCATTTACTACTGCAAAGTGCGGCATATCTTTCAAGATCTGTCTGATGCATAGAATAATTTGGTTCGTCAAAATCGACGAACTATTACCATATCCTTAATCAATCGATTTTTTTATACAACCCCCCCTTCCCCCCTCCCACAGTCAATGTCTCATGAAGTTGGATATATGGCGAACGAAGTGGCCATCTGGTAGGAAGTGATCTATTAACTAGCTGAGCTCTAATGCATTTTCGAGATAGGATTTGTTGTACTATCTATTTATTCTGTATGTGATGCTCACTGCTGTAGCGTCTAAGCATTTCCACATGAAAATTGATTCCCGGTATAGCAACTAATGGCGATCTTTGACGGTAATTTTTTCCATATTTTTGTTTTTCACAGCCGAAATTCTTTGACCTGAAAAATACGTTTAATTATTAAGTTAAACGTATCTAATAACTTTTATTCAAATTTTCAGTATGCAAACACCTCATCTTTAACTATTAACATCCTGCATTTTGTACTCTAAATCCAGCCATCAGAAGTTAATATTCATCGAACCTTTTCTCTGTTAAAAAAAAGCAGAAGTTTTCTTCTATGTCAAAATTTCATGAGATGCAATAATTCATTCTTATTCTGTTAACAAGAAAACCGTCCTCCGTTTGTAAGAACCTCGCCGTTGTGTTTCATATCTACCACATTACTCTCTATTTATCTCTTAAATAACCCATAAAAAACTAATTTAAAACTCATCCAAAGTTAAAAAGATAGGGGAGGGCAAAGCAAGAAACTTGAAAAGTTACTAAACCCCTGAAAGGATATCCTTTAACTAAAACTTACGCTTTCCCAAAATTAAACTCATGGATAAGCTTGATACTTCCATTAAGGCTAATGTCAGACGAACATCTATTTGCACGCTTTTTGTTTCAACATGAAAAAGAAACACCTTAGCTAACAGGGTTTCTGTTTCGTGTTGAAACAAAAAGCGTGTAAATAGATGTTCGTCTGACATTAGCCTTAATCTTATTCCATACTAGTTGATCCGTCCAGCGTTGCTGGGGCCCGTCAAAAAATAGCACGAAACGCGAAAAAACTTTAAAAATCACAATAAAAAAATCGCTAAAAATTTTAAAAACGCCGCCCGAATTCCGAATAAATTTCTTTGAGAAGTGGGGAAATTTGCTATATTAAGCTATTCTTTTTACTAATATGGAAAAATCGCAGCTAATCACGAAAAAACACTAAAATAAAAAAATATCATAGAGGACAGAAATCACTATACTGGCTAAAAGATTAAAACAGGATTTCTTCTCCGAATGTCGAAAAATCTCCACGGAGCGCGAAAAACTCTAAAAATCACATAAGAAATTTCGAAAAATTCGAAAATTGCTATACGAAATCCGAATAACCTTTATTGAAATTTACAGTATTCACTATATTAGGTCAAAAAATCGCTGTGATTGCGACGAAACGTAAAAATTTCATTAAAAATAGCAAAAGTTTCAAAAATCATGAAGTGCAAAAATTACTATATTAGGATAAAAGTTTAAAATCTAATTTCTAAGATGTATGTCAAAAATCGCAGCGGAGCTAAAAAAAAATGCTGTAAATCCCATTAAAAATCACTACAATTAAAAAATTCAACAGGAAAAACTTTACTATAATAGGCTAAAAGCTTGAAACCAAATTTATTTTCCGAATGTCAAAAAATCGCCACAAAACGAAAAAAAAAACTAACTAAAAATCGCATTAAAAAATTGGCGAAAAATTCAAAAATCTCTGTACCAATTCCGAATAAACTTTATTGAAAAGAAGGCAAAATTTACTATATTTGACTACAAGATTGAAATCTTTTTTTTTTTTTTTTTTATTATAAATGTAGAAAAATCGCCTTGAAACGTAACAAAATGCTAAAAATCACATAAAAAATCTAATCAAAAAATTCAAAATTGGGCTTAGAGGTTCAAAACTAGATACATAGTGGTACCTTCCTATTGCATTTTGTATCTCTACGTGCAGTGGTTTTTTCTGAACATCGTCGTCAGACACTAGGGTTGCCAGATTTATCTAAGAAAAACGGAACATTTTAATTGACATTAATTATTTTCAGTTTTATCGCGCTATTGTCCTTTTACATAATATGTTTAACAACCAGTAATGTTTTCGGTAACAAATTTGTTCCAAAAGAGGTTATTAATTACTCGATTTTATCATTATTTTCCAACTGTATTTGTATTACGTTATTCTATTAACATTTTTTAAACTAAATTAGGCAGTCATATATCCCATTATGAATGAAAAATTAATTGAACTGTAAGAACAAAATTAAAACAACATATCCTACAATTCAATGATGATCATGAAAATGGACACCCTACAAAAATAAATGTTTGTATTTAAGCGTAAAGGAAGATAATAAACAAACAAAATAGTAAAACTTAAGATAAAAGATACACTAACTAAAAATTTTTATAACGTAGATACTTATAATCTATAATAATGTCAAGTTCTGGTGATCTAATCCTACCCAAGAGTTTGTGAATGCACAGTTTATATTACGCAACTCTCCTAACATTTTTGTCACCTGATCGGAAACAAGCCATTTTTAACACTTTCCAACAAAGTTGAAAAGTGTTTATGACTTGAGTGTTATCGGTTTGTCTGGCCGTCTGTCAGTATGGCCGTCTGGCCGGCTGTCAGCGCTCTAAATCCCGTAAATATACTCGGATTGCCCTGAAATTGGTGGAGGTTATTGACGTTTACCATAGCACATTCACTATTTCAAATTAAGTTTGTAGCATGTTTAGTTCATTTACAGGGACAGTCAAAAGTTTTCCATTACATTAGGGCCTATGGGAAGAAATCGTTTAAAAAGATTTTTAATGATGTTACACGGGTCCAAACATAACAAAATTGATATGCATTTATTAAATGCACTAAAACATGCATTCTGTATAATATGCGGTGCAAAGAATAGTTATTATTCTTTTACAGGCCCACACAAAAGAATTCCGTTACATAATGATATAAGGAGGAAGGGGGGAATTGTTTGCAGCGTATTTTAATTATATTAAACTGTTTCAAGTATAATGAAATTGATATACGTCTCTGAGGCTTACTATAAGTTATTTCATGTATATTACGAAGTGCATAGCATTTACAGGGACACACAAAAGTTTTCAGATAGTATATTGTATCATAAGTACTGTACATTAGCGGTGATTGCTGGAAATGTATTTTTAATTACGATATGCGCTTTTATGTTTCACTGTGTTTATGCATACTATATGGTGTGTATAAATGATATAATTCATATACAGGGCTACTCAAAATAATTTCTAAGGGTTACTGGGTATGAGCGCAAATTGGTTAAAGGTGGTTTTTAAATGAGTTATGCATTTTTACGCTGAACTGCATTTATTTTATCAAAAAAAGTTTGTAGAATATAGATAAAATGATATGCAGGGTCACGCAAAGAATTGGATACATATCGTCTATGGATGATAATTTCTGGAAATGTGGTTTCAGTAGTTTTAAGAGTGTTTTAGTTTGAATTAAATTTTAGCTAAGTAATGGCGTGTAATAAAGGTACTAGGTAAACTACAGGGCTATACAAAAGTATTGAAGTATTTTTTTTCAATTAATTGTATAAATTGCCGAAAGAGAAATTTCAACCTGTTATACGTTTTCTTGCTAAATTAAATTTTTCCATTATATAGTATGTATATCAACATACAGATCAAATACAGGACTATTCAAAAGAATTAGAATATATGTTTGCCTATGGGCGGTAACTACTGAAATCAGATTTTTAAATGTTTGCTTAGTTATCTTATTTACCTTATTTCCCTAACTAACGAAGTTTCGTGAAAGCTTTCAGGGAGTCTTGGAAAGTGTTTCATAATATATGCTGTACGCACGATTTTTCTTACTTGTTTACATTTGATGCGCATGTGTATAACATTTTTTCGGCAAAAAGCGAAATTTTGAAGCAAGCTGAAAAAGAAAAAATCTTCAAACTATCAAAAGTAAGATGTGGTAGAAAAATGGAAGAAATCGTCGTACGGGAGAAATTTAAACGTACACTGTTACGATAGACCTAAAAAATGCTACAAAACGTACAACTTACGGGAGAAACGTACAACCTGGCAACCCTGGCAGACACACACACTCATACACAAACTTCTTTTCTTATTATTACAGATTAAAAGCAATACAAAATGAATAATACTCTTCTCAATAAAATAAGAAACCTATGGGTTCAAAAGAAATCTTCTCTTTAGAATAACTGTATTAAAACTTTTTACCAAACTCCGAAGATTGCTGCTACCTATTTAAACTCAGGAACCGTCTACTGCTCAGCGATTTCTTATTGTTAAATATTATCCCAAATAATTAAGTACCAAATCTACATACATCTTTTTTTTTTTTTTTTTTTTTTTTTTTGTTTAACGCACTTTCTCGCCAGACCCAGACGATACCTGAAAATTAGAGTACCTTGATAGGAAAGGGTCCTCCGTTTACGCACACAAAGAGAATATATAAAGACAACATGTCCATATTCATGTAGCACGTTCACATTCAATACACTCTTTCTGTATACGATTACAACTTGAAAATTATTTTACGTTCTAATCAGTATTACCGCGTTGCATTTGGTTATTCATAAAAAAATCCAGCTCTTCTCCACTAATTTGATAATTATTTCAAAGAAAGAGGAAGTTATACAATTCGACAAACATGCATTTATTTTTTGAGGTATGTTGTTTAGGTATAACTTTCGAACATATATTCGAATTTTCATTATTATTCCATCATACTAATGCGTGTTAGAAAATAAATATCGATTTCTACTGCACGTGCACATTATAGGAAATATACGATGACAATTGACTAAAGCTTTAAAATAGGGTTTAATTGGTAAGAAAAAAACTTGTATCCTCGACCTTTTATTCTTCAAAAACAGACTTAGACGTTAATACTCATCTGAGTTTTTTTTTCTTTTTTTATCCAAACAATACAGCTATAAAAAAGATCGATTCTCCAATAAATAAAAAAACACATACTAAGTTGAGCGGAACTACGGAGAATTTTAAATAATACTCTCCGAACTTTTTCTTTATGTTCCGAGAACAATAACAAGACGCAACGGTTGGATGCGAATCCCTTGTTCCTCTGAAGCTCAATTAGAGCAGTAATAAGAAATAGAGAAAGTAAGGAAACACATGGACGTGTGCTCTGATCTTTTTAATCCCTTGAAGTCAAGCAATGATACAAAGTTTAAAAGATAATTTTTACTTTCTTCATTCTTTCTTCCTAGGATGTTTTGAATACGGTTTGCCTATATTTGGGATCGATGTCTCTCTGTGTGTATGTTACATTCATTTTGTGGGCACCGTAACAGGGCCCGATTTAAACTATTTAGGCCAGAGCTTCAGGGCAAGCATCATTCTGGGAGGGCGCATTGTACCTATCCATAAAAATTGTCCGTGAATTACGCTTATGTGACTAGACTAAAATTCAAATACAGTACAACTTCAAAAATCCGACATCATCGGGACTGAGGCTATGCGGGATTTTTGAAAATTCCGGATTTTTGAAGGTATGTCAAAAGTAGTAACTAGGAATATCAAAAGTAGTTCTATATTCTTAATGGTGCCTTTAGCCATGATTTATTTCATTATTAAGTGATAATTATGTAAGAAAAAGAGAAAATTAAATATAAAAATAAACTTACATTATTAATACATGGAAATGGTTAATTTCCATGTATTAATATAGTCAGTGTTGGGCACGTTCACAAAAAAAACGAACTAATTCAAACTCAAACTCAATTTCGCAAAACTGAGTCAAGTTCACGCTCAAATTCAAAATTTTTCAAACGAACTCGTTCAACTCAAACTCACTTATGAAAGTGAACGAAGTTCACTAAAAGCTCGTTTTTTTTTTTTTTTTTTAATGTATTACAACTTTATTGTCCAAATTTACAAAATTTTGTGAACTAATCTTTTGGTTATTCGATGTAAGGGTCTTCATGGGCCCGGCCTAATTTTTCTCCTCGACACTCGGCCCGAGCTTGGTTTGGGATTCTCTATTTTCTAGAGGTTCTGACCGAGATGGGCCGGGAAAAGATTATTGTATAGAATTTTTAAAAATTTTAAATCTCCAAGCCATAGAATGTGGATTAATGATAACTGTGACATTTACATATAATCCGATGCATTTAAAAAACTTTTTTAACATGAAACTTTTTTAAAATGAAGAATATAAACATGAAATAAATCGATAAAATATGTACTTTTTGTTAGAACTTCTCGTACAAGACAATTTTAACCTTACAGAAGTAAAAAATCTATGTTCAGCTTGGTCGGGCCGAGCCGAGCCGATTAGTTTTTTGTGCAGGCTGGGTCGAACTTTTAGTTTTTATAACCGGCTGGGTCAATAATTTTTCTGAACGGACCAAGCTCGGCTCGGAGCAGTTCTGGCCGAACTTTGAACTTTTATACCGAGCTAAAAAAAAATTGTCTACTGATCACACTCGGCTTGAAAATTTCTTTCCGCCCGCAGAGACTTCTATTTATATTTTTTAATGAAATAATTGTATATAAAAAGAAAGAAAAAATAAAATTTAAATCTAACAAGCACAGGATATATATTTCCAAACGCTCAATGGTATTAAGAATTTATTTTTATCCTTTTGCTTTAATAATTTTTCATTCATACAAAATGGCGATGGTGTAGCAGAAAGTTCAAGGCGGGAGATGGGCGTCGCAGATTTTCTTTTCTATTTTGCAGATTATCTTTCCATAGAACCTTTATTTCGCTTTCTATTAGTACTTAATACAAAAACTTAAGATTATTATTAATAAAATTAATAAAATGCATAAAGACATCACAGGTAAGTGACTGTTTGATTAATTAACCCTTCAATTGTAAAATATTTTACCTGGAGATTATTTTTTGCCTCTGAAGTATCTGTCGCAGTCACTTGGGGGAATTTTCTGCTACTGTAGTGTAATAATTATAATTATATCTTTAGTTTTCATTGATTATTTTATGTGTATTACAAATAAGTATTATTTTATAAGTACAAACATCGTCTGTGAGGGATCATGCCGGCCAAATTTAATTACATTTTATTTGTCACTAATTTTGGAAAAAGAAAAGTTACTTTAGTCACTTTAAATAATTTAAAATAATTAAACACAAAGAGAAAGAATAGTAAAAAATTCTTTTGTCATAATATCGCTGCTTCTCAGCCTATCCTTAATCCCCCCCCCCCCAAAAAATATATATATATATATATATATATATAAGTTTTATTTATTTATTTGAGTTCGTGCATTTCAAATTTATATTATATGGTAAGACGAAAAAAAAAAAAAAATGAACTGTTTCACTTGCCAATTTTGAAAAAAAAAAAGATATAAATTTATTTTTCAATATTGTATATTTCTTAATTGTTAAAATTTCTGAAATGCTAATGTGAGTTTATATGTTTAAAACTGACTCGTTCGAGGAGTTCTAAAATAATTCCTAGTTTAGTTTATTTCATGTCTATATTCTTCGTTTTAAGAAACCGACCTGAGCTGCCGGCTACAGCAAGCACATTTAATCCAAAATTCTTGTTCTCTTTCCCCTGGATTTTGTTCAACCGAGCGCTGATAAAAGTTAAATGTCTGACATAAGGGGGGGGGGGGGGATGTCCCTTTCATTTTTGCATATGAATACATAAAATTTCCACGTTTAACTCCTTAAGAATCTAATAGTTTTTCATCTGACCATGAAATTAACGTATGTTTTATTATTATAAACTATTGCTCCTCGACCACGGCCCTTCAGAGACTGCCGAGTCTTGAAAATTAGATTTTAACACCTAATTTGACAGCATTTTCTTAAAGATCTTTTGTTATAGAAAAATGAAAAACTGTACAATTTTTTGCTGTTTTAAGGCTGTTATTAACTGCTCTGCTCAACAGGCGCAAAACGTTCTGATACATTTACAAACTCATTTTTTAACGGAAAGATATAACATTGGAAAGCCTGGCCATGGAAGCGAATTGGAATTGAACTGTTTTTTCCATTTTTTGATCCATCAATTACCTATTGAGTTATAAGCGTTTTTGATCACGTGACAAACCCGTTTTTCGTCCGCTCTTGCATGATTTTTCTACTTTCGCGCGGAAATTCGGTTCAAAACGTCCACTTTGACGCTATTTTCTGAAAGATCTATTGCGTTTGCAAAAAAAAAAAAAAAAAAAAAAAAAAAAAAAAAAAAAATGGAAAAAACAGCTCAATAACATAGTTTCTGAACAACAACATCAGCTAGTTTCATGCATTTTCGAATAAAAATAAATTAAAACTTATGTCAGAAAGTTGCCCTTTTGGATTTGAGAACACTCTTAACGCGAATTAGGCCCCATGGTTTTCTCTTCTGTTGCCCTCACATAAATCCGGACCTATGTATCATTTTCTTAAGGGTGTATCCGGAAAAATATTTTTCCACCCTCAACAGCTCGAAATTTTATGAGACATTTTCAGACTCATTTTTAAAAGTAAAAACAAGAAACTTGCTGAGGTCATTTTTGGAGAGATGTATAAGAGGCTGTGTGATTTCATTTTTCCCTCAGTTAATTGGAATTTGACTTTTAAACAATTATTTTCTCAGTATGACCATTTTTTTCATTTGCAGATCTCCCGCTTCGGAAAATTCGGTTCAAAACGTCAACTTTGACAGCATTTTTTAATTTTCTGCATTTATCAAAAAATCGAGAAGCACGGCACATTATGAGATTCTAAATAAGAGAATTTCTCAGTCTGATGCGTTTGAGAGCAAAAATGAATTTAAAAATAAATCAGAAAATAAGCAGTTTGGATTAAAATAACCCTTTTTTAATTTCTAAATCAGTCGTTTTAAAATTCCAGTGTCAGTCAATCATTTCATCATTTTACAACAAAAATTGCCCATGCCGGAAAGGGTTAAAGCCAGGCCTCTTTCCTTTTCAATACAAAAAGTTACACATTTTGTATGCATTGTAAAAAAAATTCCGGAAGGTTCCGGAAAAAGTGGTGGCATTAAGATGCCACGGCTTTTTGCTGTTACATTTACATTTCAATTTTTCAGAAACATTCCATAATATATAAGGGAAGTTGGTCTAAAATGATCCTAGCGGGCAAAAAGATCCACATAGGTTTTCTTCCAGACAGGTCGCGCTATCTACAGTGTAACACTTATACTAGTTGTGTAAGGTGTAGAAGAAGCAATGGCGGTATTTCAGCGATCACAGTATTACGCGTCTGAAAAAAATTCTTTGAAAAAGTGGTTTTTATAACATCTGTTATAAGACAAGCTCTAACTTTCATATTTATTTAGATAGACAGTCTTTCATGCACAGAAATATGACTTGGTTTACTTAATAGAGTTTGTTTTTAGGTGTAAATTACACTTGCTAAGTTTGTTATTTTTCTCGGCGTCATCCAGCTATATGACCTAAAATAGATGGCCATGTAGCCGGGTAAAATGATCTATTATGTGGATCGTTTTACTACCTTTTCATTAGCTGAAAAAAATCCGGTACTGCGTCCTAGCTATCATGGGAGCCAAATGTGTGATTGCCCCAAACCTTTCTCTTTGAGTCCACATGTTATCCTACCGATCATAATTTTCTAATATTCCATTTTATTGTTTTTTCAAAAATATTTGTGAAGTTTTATTTTAAAATTTACATAAAAAAAATTATGTATGCTATTTGATTGCAAAAGTTATTTTATTTCATTTTGTATTGTCATAATTACTTTTATATCCACTATTTTTCCGATAAAAAATAATTTACAATGATTTTTAAATGAAGGATCATTTTGCCCTTGGGTGAGGGTAAAATAATCTTATGGACGCGTTTTCAAAAATCTAATTTTTTCATTACTCAATTTGGGTTTAAAATATTATTAAAACGTTTATAATACAAAATATACTGTAAAACATATTAGCATAGGGCCAAAGTTTCATTTAAACAGTTATGTTATTTTACACAAGTTTTCCCCTTAAGGTGATCATTTTAGGCCACCTTCCCCTACTCCGAAACCTTTCATATGAAAATCTCTATATAATAAAAGGCAGTGTAACGCATCCGGGGCGAATCCATCAATCTTACCAGTCTCCGAGTGAGAGACTCAAGGGTGAAAGTTTCCATTCTCCTATTGGTTGACAAGAAACAAAGGTTACAAGTCTTGATAATTAAGCAGTGGTAGACACTCCTTCCTAACAAATCAGAAGGCATATCGCATTTCACCACCAAAATAAATGGCCAAGTGTCACTTGAGATTATTTCAAGTATTAATTTGCAATCATATTAAATTTTCTTTGTGACATGTAAGGAATTTTAATTTATTTCTCATATAAAGTGATTCACGGAAAACAATGATATGGTATTTTTAAAAATATCCCTTTTTTCCCTGCAAAAAATTGATAAAACTGACTTTCTTTTAAAAAAAGTAATCAATTTAAATATTTTAGACTTATTATTTTGTAACTTATTTTTAAATTACACATTACTTATATTTTCCTTTTCTATATACAGGTGTATGTAAATTTAAACTTAAAAAAAAAAAAAACATATTCCATATTTTAAAAGTAAAAAATTAATATTTATACGAAAAGTAAAATTAATAATTTTTTATTTATAGCTTTGCATCAGGAGGACAGAAGCTTAGGGGATTAGACGGTTGGGATTCAACCCGAGATACTTATTTATTAATCAATATACATATAAAAAAGATTTGGAGGGGGGAGGAAGGGGGAGGGGTAAACGATAAAATACAATTTCAAAGTGTTATTTAAAAAAAAAAATAGTATTATTTCAATAGTTGCAGCAGACTGTTTTAATTACGCACTTTTATTGCATATTTATTAAATTTTTGTTTTATTAAGAAATCTTAATTTTCTTATTGTATATTAGCCGAAAAACCTAGTTTACCCAGAAATATTGTAAATGCTAATTGTGTGTTTATTAGAACATAAACTAGCCGAACTTTGCTCATCTAAACGCTTCCATATTGTCAATTATTTTTTATCATTTTCAAATTTTAAGTGAAAAACACAATTTTTACCCACCGTCCTAGGACGTGCATTTACACTGGTACTAAAATATTTTGATATGAAATGTTTCGGAGTATTTATTATGGAATGTTTCATTTCTTTGTTGTGAAACGTAACAGCAAAAAGCCGTGGCATCTTAATGCCACCACTTTTTTCCGGAACCCTCCTTAAAATTCAGATACGAATACATAATGTAATAAACATTTAGATAAATGTATTTTTTATTTCTATCTTATTCTACTCTAAAAGAATACAATATTGATTGTAATCAGTGGAAATTTATGTTATTTTAAGAAATGTTTTTATTGAACAAAATCACTTTTAAAATACTTCTGTATCTCATTTAACACTGTTCTCAAATCCAAGAGGGCAACTTTATGAAATAAGTTTTAATTTATTTTTATTCGGAAATGCATGAAACTAGCAAGTGTTGTTGTTCAAAAACTATTTCATCAAGCTGTTTTTTCCGGGTTTTTTTTTTTTTTTTTTTTTTTTTTTTTTTTTTTTTTTTTTTTTTTTGCGAACGCAATAGATTTTTCAGAAAATGGTGTCAAAGTGGACATTTTGAACCGAATTTTCGCGAGAAAGTAGAATAACCTCTCAAGAAAAGGCAAAAAAACGTGTTTTGCCGTGATCAAAATCGCTTATAACTCTATAGGTTATTTATTGATCAAAAAATGGAAAACACACTTCGATTCGAAATCGCTTCAATGGTCAGGCTTTCCGATTTTATATCTTTCCGTTAAAAAATGAATTTGTAAATGTGACAAAACGTTTTGCACTTGTTCAGCAGAGCAGTTGAGAACAGCCTAAGGCCCCTGTCCCCTTCCCCATGGAAATGTCATCGCAACAATAAAACTGTTTTATTTTCTGTAAAATAAAATCTAAAATTTTTATTAATAAAAGCAAATATACTTTCGAATATTGCTTACTCTCTCATACATAATCATCCTATGTACAAGAGAATATAAACAAAGCAAAATGCTGTATCAGATAATGTCTTTGAGAGGAGACAGAGATATATAGCTTCCTAGAATCTATTTTAAAGACTTTTACGGCAAAGGACCACACAACTTCGCGCTTCAGGCAGTATCGAGACTTTACAGGTTCTAAAATCAGACCATAAACAAATCAATCTCATATCTGACATGCTTGGCACCCTCCCACACCACTATATAGTGGCATCGTACATTTTAGGTAAGGATGAAATAACATTACTACAATAGTACTGAATAGCCAACGTCCGGTTCTTTCTTTTCTTTTTTTTTTCTTCTCTTCCTTTTCAAAAATTATCTTGATTCGGTATCAGGGCCGAAACCAGGAGAACAGGAAGAGGAGGCACGCCGTACCCCAGGCGCCAGAACAGAAGGTGAAGATCCAAATGAAAATTTTATTTGTCGTTTTTTCTCACGTCTGTGTTTACTGTTTTTAGCACGATTGTTAAAATTGTCCTTTCTAGAGTACGTCAAAGAATAGAAAAATCCAAGGATGATATAGAATAAGGATCCTGTATAAAGCGGAATTTTTTTCGCATTTCCTTTCGAATTCGTTTTCAAGGTTTTAATGAATCAATATTTGAGATAACTGATTACGTAATTCAGTTTTGCGCATTTTATGATTACATATTTTAAATTTTAAAATAAGTCGGATATTAGAAACAGTAAAATTCTCTTTGAAAAAAGCTTAGCGGAAGAGGGGGGAAGGGGGCGCCAAAATACCTGTTTGCTTTGGGTGCAAAAAAGGCTAGTTTCGGCCCTGTCCATTATAACTGCTCTTTAAAAAATTCTTTTTAAATTCATCATATTTTCACTAATAAAATATTTCTTAGGTGTGCAGTCGGAAGTCTGGGGGTTCATTATCCCCCCTGGACTCCCCTTCCCGCGCCCAAGCCCATGTAACACACGTGTAACGTGTGTTTGCATACATTATTACAAATATAATACGTTTGTGTGTATCAAAAATGAAATGCTGGCAATATTTTTCATATTCCGAGATAAGAAAAAAGAAAGTTCTTAATTGTACCGTATAGAAAAAATAATCTATGATCACATTTCTTAGACATTTTATTTCTCATATTGTAATTTGAATATATACTCATTGATACTCAAAAACGTATTTATTTTCATCGGAAACATAGATGTGCTCAAACTCTTGTGAAAATCCAAACAACCCTATTTTGAAAAAAAAAAAAAAAAAAAAAAAAAAACTATGGAAAGAAAATTAAAATCATTAAGACCGAAAACAGAGGGTAGCCGACAGGTTCTTCTCTCAAAGCTGATAGACGGAAGGTGCTGGGTTCGAATCCAATCGCGCCTGTTGGCCTAATCGTTCGGAGTTTTCCTTGGTCTTCGAACCTTGGATTTCCTTGCGTAAGTACGGGTTAGATTCTCTTAGAAAGACGCCCCGGAGGCCACCTCCCCCCCCCCCCCCCCGCTTTTAGGCCCATATCCCCCGTGTAGATAATCGGCCGTCGTAAATAACACGGACATCACCGAAAACAGAAATTTATGGACAACTTGACCTGATGAACTCTATTCAATGATCCCGAGGTGTCCACCATACAAAGGTTTTACTATACTTGAATATTAAAGGATGAATTTTATGAATATTTGAATAGTAAAAACTTGTTCTTTTTTCTATAAAAATCATAAAATTGGTATTAGCGACATAATTGTAGATTACTTTTCATAATTGGATTAAAACATAGTTTACTTTCCTTTCATTTAGAGCTCGGGTCGGGTTGCAAGTAGAGCTTATTCTTTTCGTGGGGTTCAGTTCGGGTTTTGGGTTGACTTCAAATAGAATTTTCGGATTCGGGTCGAGCTGAACCTGACCCGCGCATGACTATCTCTAAACATCTGAAAAAAAAAATAGTAAAATTTATTCGTCGTAAGTGACGCAAAAATGTTAAGGCTGTTCTTAACTGCTCTACCCAACAAGCGCAAAACGTTTTGACACATTTAGACATTCATTTTTTAACGGAAAGATATAAAATGGGAAAGCCTGGCCATGGAAGCGATTTGGAATTGAACTGTTTTTTTTTTTTTTTTCATTTTTTGATCAATCCATTACCTATTGAGTTATAAGCGTTTTTGATCACGTGACAAACACGTTTTCGCCCGCTCTTGAGTGCTTATTCTCCGTTCGTGCGAAAACTCGGTTCAAAACGTCCAGTTTGACACTCTTTTCTGAAAGATCTATTGCGTTTGCAAAAAAATGAAAAAAAAAAAAAAAACAGCTCGATGACCGCTAGCTTTTTAACGACTACATGCTAGCTTTTTAACGACTACATAGGTCAAAAACAGTGTTGCTAAATCTGGCGGATTTTTTACTGAAAAATTTCGAGTTAGCACCATAAAATTTTTAATACTAATTTTCTTTCATTTTATTCACGAAATATTTATACTTATAATAATCAAAAAGTTCTATTCAAACTTTTTGGGAAGAATTTGGAATTTCATAATGATAGTTTTTATAAATAACGCATAAAAGGCATCAACAAACTGTATAGATATTAATTTTTGCGTCGATATGTTTAAAATTTTGTCTTGTGCTAGAAGTTCTGACAAAAAAAAAAAAAAAAAAAAAAAAAAAAAAAAAAAAATTATTAGTCTATTTTCCATGTTTATATTGTTCATTTTAAATAAAAGTGCCATACACTGCATAGTACAGGGGGGTACACGACATTTCGGTCCCGCCATTTCCGTCCCGCCGTTTCGGTCCCGAGACATTTCGGTCCCTGGCCATTTCGGTCCCGAGACATTTCGGTCCCTGGCCATTTCGGTCCCGAGACCTTTCGGTCCCTGGCCATTTCGGTCCGGAGACATTTCGGTCCCTGGCCATTTCGGTCCCGAGACATTTCGGTCCCTGGCCATTTCGGTTCCGAGACCTTTCGGTCCCTGGCCATTTCGGTCCCGAGACATTTCGGTCCCCAGCCATTTCGGTCCCTGGCCATTTCGGTCCTTAGCCATTTCGGTCCCTTGTCATTTCGGTGCCCACCACCTTATAACTCGTATTCTAATTGTCGTGGGCCGCCAAACGCTGTAATTTAAACATTATTTGGGACCTTTTTAAATTTTTTAACACCTCCCACCCCCCAAAATTAAAAAAAAAAAGCTGAATATAACAATCCGATAAATTTAAACTTTTATAACTCGTGATAATGAAATCACAGCGAGCTGAAAATTTGTTTGATTGAACAATGTGATATAATTTTACAGGGAACATTGTCTTTTTATTATTATTATTATTTAACAAAATGGATTTTTTAAGCTGTATTATTTGTTATTAATATTAGGTATTTTATATATACTATAAACTGCCATAGATGATTTTTTGGTTGTTTTCATACGTTTTTTAGAACCTTTAAATTATCATCATTAATTAAATAATTTAAAAAACTGTTCTTATTTTTCTCCTTCTTACAATTAGATTAATAATAAATGTCTTCAATAATTCAATTGGACACTTATAAGCTATTGTAGGTAAATATTTCCTCAAATCATTCTTCTACATTCTCTCCTTTAATAATTCAGAAATGAGATATATTTATTGAAGCAAAAATATTTAATTTTTCTTATTACTTTTATAATACAAAGTTATAATTTTGTTTTCATAAGTTACTTTACCATTATAAACATTGGGAAAACAATAGTGATTTTGTAATTAAGTGTGCCAGGAAAAATATTTTGTTGTCAGAAAACTCCACCCGCCGCTTCATTTTTTTAAAAAATAATTATTGGTTGCATTTTTAACAGTCTTCTCACCCATTGCAGACGATTTTTGTGAACTAATTTTATTGAAACTGGGCCTATTTCTTTGTAATAAGATGATTATTTTTTATTTTATGTAATAGTGTAAGTAATATTTTAATTAATTTTATTTCCAATTTTTAACTGACAAAACTAAGGTTTTTATGTGCGTTCGTAATTATATAAATACGTAGCACCTATAGTCGTCGTTCAGTCCGTCCGTCTGCCCGTCTGTCTCCGCATATAACAGAGCAAAAACAACCCAACCGAATGGTCTGAAATTTTAAATATATGATTGTTGCATAATTTTGTCAGGCCATTTCAAATTTTATGGATATCGGATGCATAGTTTAATTACAGGGACTGTCAAAAGTTTTTCTTTACATTACGGCCAATGGGAAAAAATTATTGCAAGTGCATTTTAATGATATTACAGCCTTCCGAGTGGTCTGAAATTTTAAATATATAATTGTTACAAAATTTTGTCGAGCCATTTGAAATTTTATGAAAATCGGTGTATAGTTTAATTACAGAGACAGTCAAAAGTTTTGCGTTACATTACGGGGAATGGGAAAAAATTATTGCAAGTGCATTTTAATGATGTCACAGGCTATGCACTCATGAAGTGCAAAAAAAAAAAAAATATATATATATACATTCAGTACAATATGGGGTGCAAAAAATAATTATAAAACTAGTTATAGTACGAACGCACCTCATTTGCCGCGTTTGACGAGCAATTTCCAACTTGTTTGTATTTGTCGTTTATTTATTGATTTTTAATATTACCCTTTTCCTCCCACTTTCCCAGAAAAAAAATTAATAATTTTTTATTTTAGTTTTATTATTAATTACATTAATAGTTTTAAATTTCGGTGACTTTAAATATAAAATAAATAAACATGTAAAAGATAAATTTCAGTTTATAACTACTATATGATAAATTGAATATAAAATGTATTATGTATTGAGTTTATTTTAAAGTAAAAAAATGTAATGTACATTAATAATGTTATTAATTTAATAAATTAAGGATACATTAAATAAAAAATATATTTAATAAAATATTAATTTAATTTTTATACTAAAATTCCTAACTTTTTTGAGAATTAATTAATAGCAATTATTAGTAGCAATTATTAATAGCACTTAAAGCTTTTATTCAAAAGTTTTAATTTATAATTTCCAAAAAATAATATAGGAATTTTTTGAAAAATCAGTCAAAAACATAAAGTCTAAGTAATAATTAATTAATTAATTAAACATAATAATAATAATAATAATAATAATAATAATAATAATGCAACTTTGTGCAAATACGTAAAAATACCTTTTAACAGTGTTAGGTGATATTATGCAGATTTTAATTTTTTAAGTACAGTTATAATTTACAATTCGCAAAAAGTAAGAAATTATTAATTAATTATAATTAAAGAGCAAAAATAATATTATAAGCTAACTAATAAATGAATAAACAACATGTTTATCTTCAGAACCCTTATCACTTTTATACATCCTAATGAAGTTAATAACGTTATAATAACCGAAAATTAAAAAAATATACATTTGCATTTACCCTATAAAAACTATTATATAGTTCATGTAATAGTTTTTAAACAAGCAATTGATAAATTAGTTATCTAAACAATTAATAATTAAAATAATTTTGAATTGATAAATACGTTTAATAAAAACAATTCAATTTTTGAATTTTTTTTTTTACTTAACAATATAACTATGAGTGTTTTCAACTTGTCGTGCAAGTTAAATTCATGCTGTATCAAATTTATTGCAAACTAACGGAAAACAAGTAATCAAAAATACTGCAAACTTACGGCAAAGTAGTAATCTTTCCATATCACACTATAAGTTTAACCCCTTCGAAGGGGTCAATAGACCTGATCAGGTCTATTGATGCGAAAGCGCCGTCAGAAGGCGCATGCATAGGTTTTATCACCATAAACAAGTTTAGGTAATATTTGTACTTTTCATTTCGAGCATTTTTTGGTATTTAATAAGTATAGCGTTTAGAAAAAACGGTGCCTACCGAATAAAATTTCTGCAATTTCTGCGTATGAGCTGATTCTCATTGTTGTTGAGTCTCTCAACAGAGAGATTTTTTGCTTTTGTGAATTAAAGACGGTCTTGCCATCAGTTTCACAACAAACTACTCATGCAAATGGGTGATGGTATACCTTGCGGGAGATTTGCTGCGAATTTCTCAATTCAAATTTGTCACGGCAAGATAATATCAGAAAAAATCAAACTTTCTGCTAATGTTCATGCTATCTGGGTTACCTCAAAAATTTCCATGGGGAGCGCGGCGGATCGCATGAACGGCTCATGCGATTGACACTTATGTGAAATCATTATCCAATATCTATTACAGCACAAATTCTTAATTCAATGGCAAGAAATTAAACATGAAAATTGCTGTTTTACACTTAACCACTTGGCCCTAACTTTATTGTAGGCAAATGTTATGTAATATGAAAGTTGATTTAACCCATTCGCTGCCAAAACTAAGATTTTTCAAATTTTTTGTTGAAGGTCGTTTGCCAGCACAAATTCAGAAAGATAAATTTCGCTTTACTAATACAGCGAAATTTCTGCCTATAAATGAGGCATTTTTTTTTAAATTCTAAAATAGTGGTGACAAAGTAATCAATAAATTAAAGCCACGAGTATACTCGTGAATGACAGCGAATGGGTTAATTAAATTTAACTCTTCAGTATGCGCTCAGATTTTTACATCATAAGTTGATCTTTTTCACTGGTAAATATTAATGTAACTTGAATGTATTATTAGTTGCAGTTATAGAGATTGGCCTTATATTTTTTATCCATGTTTTTTTTTTTTTAATTAAGAAATTAAATAAGGATATACCTAAATTCTTAAAGTTACTCGAAATACTTCTATCATATATATACAGTCAAGACAAGATTCCAAGGACTGGTAAAAAGCTCCATTTTAGACAGGCTTCCATGTAAAGAAGTGTAATTAATTATACTTCTAAGATACACTACCTCAATAAGATCTATTGTTCGTTTCGCAGGGATTCTGAAACTCTTCCGTTTGAGACAGGATTCCGTTATAGAAAGATTCCGCTTTCACAGGTTTCACTATGCTTCACTAAAGAAGGGTGAAAATCCCCTTTTCAGACAGATTTTCAGCAAATTTAATTGTATCGCAATTCATATTAAGACCATGTAACTCTTACGTTAAAGACAGGATTCTGTTATAGACAATTACTATTTTAAGAAGTTTTATTCTATTCATATGATATAAATAAGTATATTTATATAAATACACAAAACTTTTAAAAATGGAACCTGCCTATAACGGAGTTCTGTCTTAAACATAAATGTTCCATAGTGCTACGGAAAAGAATACTATACAAATACACCAAATAACACGGAAACTTGTGTAAAACGGAATTTTTCACCAATATTTACAATTTCATCTTGACAGTTTTTACTATATATATAACATGAAGGGAAAATTCTGGACTCTAAAAATATATGTATTTTCGGAAAAAAATGTTGACCTAAGGTAAGCTTACCAAGGTGACCTTAAACAGATTTTGCACGAGACATACTGGGACGGGGCAATGATTTTCATACAAGCAGGGGCGACCGGGCTAGAAAATTTCTCTCGGTGTAGACTTCTAGGAAGAGTAAAGCACAGGTCCAGAAATAAGTCCGGTTCGGCCCGGCCCGGGCACGACCCAGAAAAACTGATGATCAGACTCGACCCGTGCCGAATCCGTTTAGGCCTCTAAATGGCATTAGAATGGGAAAAACGTGTTCTTAACGGCTGGAAAATTAAAAAAAAATAAGTTATAAAAAAAATTGAGTTTGAGTTGTAAATTCGTTCAAACTCACGGATTTTTTGAGCTTTCGTTCAGTTCACGTTCGTTTATCAAAAAGTGAGTCAAGTTCAACTCAAAGCTCACGGAAATTGAACGAAACTCGTGAACTTTCGTTCAATGAACGCGTTCATACCCAACACTGAATATAGTTTCTATCGATGCTGGATTTAATTTAGTTTCGTGTTCGCCCCAGGTCGGTGACTCACGATACATATTCCATCCTGTGCTGCGTTTGTAGCCTTGCCAACATATAATAGTGAGAAACTTTCGAGGCTGGGTATCGTTCCATGTGGTCTAGTCGGTAGAATGTCAGTGCGCTATACTGATGGCCCGGGTTCAAGTCCCAGCGTGGAGTCTTTTTCACTATGTTGGCCCTTTGAGCCTCTTAAGCAATTACTTTGAAATTTGATTTTCATTTAAACTTACATTAATTGAAATTTTCTATGCTACAAAAAAATAAATAAATAAATAAAAATAATAAAAATCTAATAAAAAGTGAAATTATTTCTTCTCGTGTAATTTCGGAAACATGGATGTAAACTTTATTTGCTTCAATTTTTTTGGCCGTTCTCTAACAAGTTTTTCTTGTATTTTATACAAATGAAGAATTTCTTTTACGATCTATTTCGGAAATATAGTCTTCTCTAAAGCAGATATTAATTATCCAGTCAAATTTATGAATTTTTCTAGTGACACCTTTTCTTCTGCCTGTTGTTATTCCTCGTTTTCGGAGCTGTTACTAGCGTTACCGGCAGTTCTATTTATCACAGTGTCAGAAGAGACACTCCTGCGTACTAGTCTCCACGCCGTTGCAGAGCAACAGTGCAGCTCCCAAAATAATTGCCTCTGACAAATGAAAAAAATGTAAAATATTATTTTTTTGCATTTTTACTTTCGATCTTGAAGTTTTTAATTCATAAACAGTTGCTGTTTTTCTTCTACCATAACTTGAAAGAGTAAAAGTAAAAGGAAGGGGAAAAGATGGTTTTGATGCCGGATTTTTTAAGTTTCCGGATTTCTGAATGCCGGATTTTTTAAGTCATACTGTGTATTGTATATATACACATAAATTTTGTACCAGATGCTATTCACATCTGTATACAGGCTATCACAAGAAAGATGGTCACAACTTTGAGAAAAATACTTGTAGGAAACTAGTAGAAAAAATTATAGGTAGGCTGACGGGAGTATTTATTTACGAAGTTTCCTTTGACGTATGTCATAACATATCAAAAGAAAAAAATGCCCCCAGTTGGTCATTATAAATGGTTTTAACTTGCCATTAAGAGGGAAACATCAATAATGGATTTATCTTCAAAACAATGAACGGATTATTTAGTTTTAGTGTTATAATTAAATTTTAATCATTAGTTTTCTGGTGATGTAGGTGATGGCTGGTAGGTAGCCTGGTGATTATTCTCTTTATTTGGCGGTGGGGAAGGGAAGGTGATATGGGAAGCAAAGAGCGGAATGGCAGGACCGCACATCTTTGAAAATGTTTTTCGTTCAAAAAGAATTTTGGCTACTTTTGGTGAATTTTAACCATTTGGTACCCTTAAAAAAATCCTGATTACTCCCACAGGGGCCCTTCGAATGGGGAGCCCTGGGCAACTGCCCCGCATGCCTTTGCATTAGCCAGGCACTGCACTGTAACACAAGAACAAATGCACGTTTTTCCATGCAACTTGACAAAAGTTGGTGCTGATTAAATTTTGGTGCATTCCGTCTGATAGGTGATGATATTGCCGATATGTTCCTCGCGATTTTCAGGTTAGCATTAGAGATGAGTTCGGGCTCTTTTTTCGAGGCCCGCGCTAGAGCCCGATACCGAAAATACGCAGTAAAAATTTGTTAATAATATTTAACAATTGTTTCGAGATTAATTTTCTAATTTAAAAAATCTTTTCTTGCGTAGAAATAAATGTTAAAACTAAATACTCTCTCATGACAACGCTTCGTGATTTTCATGTTCCTGAAAATCTGTTTAAAAGATCAAATTTTTTATTTATACCCAATCATAAGTTGAAATCTGCAACAGTCACAGTTCTTATTTTCTAAAAGTATCATCGTTCAACTATGGCAGATAGACACGAGTTCTGTTTTCCAATCATTCTGGAAAAAGACTTCAAACAGAAAGTGAGGATATAGACAAGGGCTACCCCACGGCTTCTTTATGTTACTAACACTGAACGTGGAAAGGCTTCGGAATCAGGTTTATATCTCACCAATAACAACTCAATTTTCTTTCAGGTTGATTTTTAAAGGATTAAAAAAAAACTAAGGGAGGTGGGAACTTCTACATGCTATTAAGAAACTTATACATACTCGTTTCTCAAATAGCAAGTTTTTGTTTTACAATTTGTCTATAAATATTTTTTTATTTTGAACCCGAGTCCGTTTTCGGGTCCGGACTCGGGATCAGGCTCACGCGCTCGGGTTGAGTCAACGCACCCTAGATATTTGAGAAAGCCTTGACACGCGTCACGAAAACGTCACACAAAGTAGTCAAAACAAAGAAAAATATTCGAACAACTTTGTTTCGCTTTCTTTGGTTCGTGGAATCATTAATTATTATCAGGAAATAAGAATTAGTAATTCCAAGAGCCAACGAAATCGAAACATGCAAGTTGTTCAGGTTTTTAACCCCGGAACGGTTTGCTATTTCTTTCTCCCAGCTTATTTTGCCTCCACCTTACTGAAGCTAGCAATAAATAAAGCAGATGTATCATTGTACAATTAAATGCTCTATAGTAATTTTTTTTAATTTCTAAGCATTGCACAGTTTCAATGTTTATACCGTTGTATTGGGAAAAAAAAAGTACTTTTAAATGCAATTTGTTTGAAAACTGTATCTCCATTTATTTTTGAAATATTAATTTTTTTGTAGTTTTTAGCACCATTTGTTTAATTTTGGCAACTCAAGTACTCCATTTTATATAGAAAGTAACGGGAAAATAGTTGAAAAATAGCAATTATACCTTTTTGTTGTCATTTTCTCATAACAACCGAAATAAAATGTAATTAAAATACGTGCTATTTTGAGAAAAATATAAACGAATAATTTCTACGAATAATAAAACATGGAGCTAATATAAACTATATTTAATTTTAAGTATCTGTAGACCCTTTCAGTGTGACGTCAGTCATGACGTTTAGGTTGGAAACTGACTCCAAACAAATGGTTGCTATGCGTCATTTCTTTTTAAATATAAATCGTGGAAAATGTTACCAGTACATATCAAGTATTAAAACACTTAGATGTGAGATATAGATATAAGATATAGCTGCAACACACAAACAAAATAGAAAATACAACATAGCAACCGTTTGTTTGGAGTCAGTTTCCAACGAAAACGTCATGACTGACGTCACGACTGAAATCGTCTATATTAATGTTACAAACAAATGAATGCCTATGAATCATTAGATAGCCGTTTTTTTTTTTTTTTTTTTTTTTTTTTTTTTTTTGTCCAGTTTCTTTAATGACGGCATCTTTTTGCTGCATTTGTGTATTATTTTGAGATAGTGACATCCTATGCATGCTTTACTGTAGATGTTTAAGAGTGGATCATAAATGTGGAATACTTAAGCGGATGCGAATGACGTCATTTTACATAAAATAAAAGTTTGTGCTTTAAATCTTAAAATTGAAATATGTTTTGTACTATTTATATATATGTATATTTTTTTTTCATCGGGAGCGACACTAAATTCTGAAAAAGCAGAATTCCTGTTTTCTAGTTTTCTTTGATTTGCCTGCTTTGTGTGACGTTTTTGTGACGCGTGACAAGGCTTTCTCAAATATCTGAGGAGACGTTGGTTGAGTCCGCCTCATCGCTAATAGCTATATATCGGCAACTATGGGTAATCTCTGAATATGCAAGACACATATTATAAGAAATTATGGTAAATTGATTTTGGTTTGATCACGCTTCAGAAAGAGTTTCTGTGCTAATGTTTTATTTTTATTTATTTATTTATTTATTTTGTGTGTATGTGTGAGTATTATTACATTTTCAGTGTTTTTTTATTCCTATATAAATGCGCATTCGCAAATAATGCTGATTACTACTGCCCATTTTAGGAAACATGCAATGACAGTATTTAAAATCTTTAAATCTTCAAAACAGGCTTGGATAGGCAAAAATTTTGTTACCCCTTCTTTGTATATTCTTCAATAACAGATGTATTGTAAGTTGATACTCATCTGGTAATTTTTTTTTTAATTCAAAAACAATGATATTGTTTCAAAAATCGCTTGATTGTCTAACAAAGAAAAAACTAGATTAAGTTAAGCAGAACTACGAAGAATTTC
Organism: Maratus speciosus; assembly: GCA_963932465.1. Classification (NCBI taxonomy): domain Eukaryota; kingdom Metazoa; phylum Arthropoda; class Arachnida; order Araneae; family Salticidae; genus Maratus; species Maratus speciosus. Next base: position 244,376,419 of record OZ010795.1, on the reverse strand, counting down.
AAATAATAATCTTCAAATTTTACATTTGCATTTAGAGTGGGTTGCTTTGAGCCATTTAACCCCTTGCCTGTGGAATATATTTGAAAAAAGTGCCAAAAACGAAAAAAAAAATCTCTTTAACTTTGTTCTGAACTGCAAAATTACAAAAATCCGATAAATGGCGCAAAACTGCCGAATTTTTCGCGGGAAAGTATCGCCATCTATTGGTAAATTACATATTATGCATTGAACGAACTGAGTTCGGGCTTCACGGAACTGAAACACCGATTTTTCTTTTGCTCGAACTCGGTCGGGTATTCCAAAATTGACGCATTTGCGTTGCCCGAACTGAATTCGGGCGTCACAGGCAAGGGCTTAACTACTATCGCGAATGATCTTTTTACTGTCACGAATGCTGTCGCGAATGATCTTTTTACTACACAATTCCTTGAGCAAATACAAGTCTTGATGCAATTTTTTTTCTTTTTAGGTTGATTACTTTAGAAATAAGGTCTACTGCAATCACTTCATAGGGTGACTCCGCCAGTAGTTGATCAAATAAAGTTAGTGTTACGGGATTTTTATTATATTTCCTTCCTTTTAAGGTTTAGAAGTAAACTAACATGATTACTACAAACCCTTAATAAATGTCTTATAATGGACAAAAAGCAAATCCGCTGAAATTAAATAGCAACAAAATTATAAATAAATAGTTTTTTTTAAATTGCTATTTTCCTAGTAGTTGGTCAGGCGAAAGAAGTCAATCGAAAATTCAAAAATTAATCTTTAAAATATCATGCTTGGGCTGTGATTGACAATAATTCGCATAAAACTAGTATTATTTGAAATAAGCAAGATGGAAGTGGATTATTTTAACTTGGCGTAATGGTCTCCAACTAATGAAAAACTAAATTTTTACATTTTCTAATAAAAAAAAATCATAAAATGGCTTCTCTTACAGCAGACAACTGAAAACAATGTGCAATGTGACAACAGGTGCACTAATATTCAAACAAAACTATTATGTCTAGTGCCACGTATAAAACTCATTTCCGCCTGAAATATATCAATATTTATAATATAGCAATATTTCAGAAATTTGATCAAATACTGGCGGGGTCACCCTATATTTATGGACAGTGTATTGATCCTGCCAGTATCCGGGATGAATTCGTTAACCGCAACTCTTTCGCGAATAGAAGATGATTAATGAAAAAAAAAAAAAAAAGCAATTTAACAAATTACAACGACTATTTGGAAAATGATTTTTTCAAAGACTAAAATTTAAGACATAAAAAATGGCACGGAGTTGATCATACATTACGTACGATGTATGTCACATCGTACGTAATGTACGTCCATGAATTAAACATTAATATTGTTATTACATGTAAAAATTGCAAGCGACAAAAATCGCCTGCGACTCCTCAGATTTCCTGAAACTTACGTATTATCCACCTGAAATTTACGTATTATCCAAGCATTTCATTGGCTGTTCGGGAAAAGGCTTTTCCATCGTCAGATTTCCAAGAAATCTGACGACCCATTTTAAATGAAATTTCATTCTTAAACTTCTAAACATCCCAAAATATTACTTTTTACACCGTCGTATAGAGAAGAAAATGTACTTTTAAATGCAATTTGTTTGAAAGCTGTATCTCAATTTGTTTCTGAGTTATTAATTTTTTTTTTTTTTTTGTAGTTTTTATTACTTTTTTGTCATAGTGGCAACAGAAGTATCCATCTCTGTTGAAAGTAAAGGTTAGTGTATAGACCAATCAGAAAACGAATAAAATGCGGATTAAACCAATAAAACACTTCAGCTATGTTTTTGTTTCCTACCCTGACAGAGAACAATAACCATTTTTCCAAATGGCTAAAAAAAGAAAAAAAAAAAAAAAAAAAAAAAAAATCAAGATAAGTGAAGTGAAAACTTTTTGTTGTATTTTCTTCTTGTTAACATACGTCTAAAATGTTAAAAAGTGATACTTAACTCTCAGAAAAATGTATTACCAAGTAATTATTAAATATTGGAAATTATTATATTTTTGAATTATTCACTATTAAAAATGGATTAAAATGATAGTATTTTAACGTTACCATGTGATATACAGGGTGTATCTGAAAAAGGGGGCAAAACTTTACGGGGTGATAGAACGCAGCTATACGAGCAAATTTCGTCATAGAATGTAGGGTCGGAACGCAAGCGGTGAGAAGCTAAAAGGTAGTTTTCCACGGCCGCAATTAAAAAATTAACACAATGAGAGAGATACTTCAGAAAACATTTTATTAACAGGAACGTAATTAATGTACAGTCGTGGAAAAAAAAAAAAGTAAACACCTTCTACTAACTCTTCCACAAATTATCGTAGAAGAAAGTTTCTGGTACCGAACGACTGGAAATAAAGTCTACTTTTAAATGATGTATATAAAATTTGCTTAGGAGGCCATCTACATATTAAAACGAACCCAAACTTTGTTTTTTTCAATGGCAGTACACAATTCTGATAGCATAAATGAACTCTACACCCTTCAATTAGCCTAAAAACGAATTTTTATGCAATTCGTACCATAAGTTTCCGAGAAATTAATTATTTTAAAACGAGCGTATTTTAAGGGCTGTATCCAAATTGAAGTTCCGTACTAGACTGTTAACCGAGAGAGCCCCTTTCTTGATCAAGGCACCTTAAGCGCCACTCAAGAAGTCAATGAAGCCTGTTAGATTACAGTACAGCAGAATAAATTTCAAAATGTCTACTCACTTCCATCATAGCCCCTTAAACCATCCTTTTGCCTTTTTTTAAGCATAATTTGAAAACTACTTGGAAGAAAAATGTGAAATTTTGGTTTTTCATAAAGCAGGACTTAATAAATCTAAATGCATCAAAAAAATTGTAGGTTGCAATTCATAGTTTTTTCGAATATTAATTTCATAATTCATATCATAAAATTATAAAAATTGTAATTTCAGCGTATTTATGTTTGGGTATATTAGTATTTATTGCTACACAAAAAATTAGCTCATTAGGAGCATAATTTCAGGAGATATAAATAAATATATGAAAATGTAATTTAACATTAGAAGCACTAAATTTTGAATGTTTATAATTCAAAAACTTATCATTCAAATAACTTGAAATTTGGTGTCTAGGCATAGTTTGAACCGAAGATTTGAAATATCTCGTTAAAATTGGGCATTGCTATTGAAAGAAAATGAAGTTTGGATTCGTTTTAAGATGAGAGAAAGAAAGAAAATTTGATAAGAAAATAAGAAAAAAAATTTGAACCCCTAAGATAATTTGATATGCATCATTTAAAAGTAGACTTTATTTCCAATCGCTCGGTACCAGTAACTTTCGTCTACGATTATTTGTTGAGGCGTTAGTAGGGTGTGTTTACTTTTTTTTCTTCCACGACTGTACATGTTGAAAGAAATTGCTCAAAAGATCTTCCGTCAGCTATAATGCACGCTTCACACCTTGCTTTATAGGGACTGACGAACATTTGCGAAGACACCAGGCATTTCCCGAATATCGCCGGCAACAACAGCAATCCTGGCGACTAGATCCATATCGGTGTCAATGGAGCACTCGTAGATTAGGCTTTTCCTATGGCTCCACAGGAAAAAATTCCAAACACGAGAGATCCGGCGATCTTGGTGGTAATAAGTTATGGGACCACCTCGACCCATCCATCGCCATGGGACAGTGGAAAACTACCTTTTAACTTCTCACCGCTTGCGTTCCGACCCTACATTCTATGACGAAATTTGCTCATATAGCTGCGTTTTATCACCCCACTTTTTCAGATACACCCTGTATTAACTGGCAACACCTTGATCCGTAAGATAAAATAAATTTTCGGAAAAATATGACATAATTCTTTCTGTCAGTGATAATTGAGGGGGTGGATCTGAGGCGACATCCCCCCGCAGCTTCAACATGTCTCCAACGGAAAGTTGCATTTTTTGAGCTTATAAATGCTCCAAAAGTGCAAACTCCTACGGAATTCCCGAATGTTCACCCCAGAGAAGAATATCTGTATTCAACACAACCCTCTACCATTTATATCTTCAATTATTTTATTTTTTTTAATATCTTGTTGCCTCAAAACTGAATTTTTATGCAAAGTTCGAATTAATTTGTTTCAATGGATAAGTCACCTGCAACATTTGACAAAGACATCAAGTGAAATGAAATATTTCGATGTTTTTCTTTCGCTAGTCGATGTCATAGAAAATGAAAGTGACGTTAAAACAAACAGACAGTAAGCTCTCAATCGCAATAAAATTTGAATAATTTATAAACCTATGACATGTGACATTAATAACGATATCTTCTGTATATCTTTGTTCAGGCCACTTTCCAGCATGCTCCCGTTGCTTTGCCCTGAATATTTCATGGTTCAAGTGTCGGAGATCAAGAGAAAAAATTCAAAGAAAAATAAGCTATTTTGCATACAGGGGCGTCCCTTCTAATCGCTTATCAATAGCTAATTTCCCATCCGTTAGTTTTAAACATTAAGAAGATTATTGAGATTAAGACTCCTATTAGAGTCCTAAATCGAATCGGGTACGATTTAAGACGCTACGATTTTACACGAACCCGACCTGACCCAAACTACAGGTCGGTCAAAAATGTTTCAAATGTAATAATTCTTCATCACATAAAAATCCGCTTGCTTCAAAATTTATCAATTATTTTTAAAAACCTGAAAAATTTAAATATATGTTTTCTTTTGTAAGTTACATTTAGAAAAACTTTCTCCACGATCTAACAAGTAAAACACTATAAATTCCATTTTACTACGACCAAATCTTACCGAGCCATATTTATAATTTTATGAATTTTCATCCTTTTATGACACTAAAAATGCACTTTTTCCATTTTTAGTGCCAGAAAACCTCGATAGAATCAACCCTATAGTTTATAAATGTATTCTTTTATAATGTCATATATTAATCATAAGATTCATCTGTTCTACCAATTTATTACAGACATTATATAGCGTTAAAATATACTAAGATACAGTAATTTAAAATACACCAAAAAATAGTGTAGATGTCAAAAAGTTTAAAACTACACACACTCTAAATCATAAATAAACTATCCGTAAAATGTAAAATGATTTAAAAATATTTTCACCTCCCTTACTGAGGCATCTTTGATACGAGAAACATTAACTAAGCATATGCGCATTATTTATAAGCATGTAAGATTCCTCGAACACGGTTTTATGCCCTGATATTCCGATTGCTTGTCCTTGTAATTATTTAGAAAAAAATCCATATCTTCAGAGGGGTTCCACCCCCTGAACACCCTTAGTCTCAATAATTTTACATTCGTAATTTGTTATTGATTTTGCTGTATCGTGTTTGTAGCATAGCTTCGATTTCAGTTTCCACTGTGTTTTTATTAGGATAAGCATAAGTTTGGATAGGAATTTTATGTTGTCCTATAATCCAAATAGCAATTATTTACTTACGAAAATGCTTACGAAACATCTGCATCTGACGGAGAAGTTAAATAAAATATCATGTATGAAAGGTGCTTATGGAAATGTAAACTGGATTTGCTATACTTATATCTAATTTAGAAATCTGATGTTTTTACAAATTTTGTTTAAGAGAAACAGTTTTGGTGGTTATTCTATAATATTGAGATGTAAGATCTTATCTATATACAGCCTATTCTACTGGATAGATTTAGCACATTAAAATCCTGTCAAAATAAAGGAGACTTTTAAACCTATTAGGCAATCATTCCATCATTGTGTCCAGTGACAATTAAATATTTTAGTAAGCCTGATTTGGCACTATAAAATGTTTTTTGTGATAGCCTTTTAATAGTATCCACATTTAATTTAAACCGTAATGTTGCTAACATCATCCATAGTTTACGAAAATATAAAACTTATGTTATAGACGTATTGATTATAGCCATGGCATTCCAAAGGTTGTCATTTCTAAGGTTTATTTATTTATCTTTAGTCTTTCTATATTTTGAATAGACTATATATAGTAATTCACAGAGCGAAGTATTCTTGTTTTCATTTCAATGAACCAATTATTTTTCCAAATATTGTCGAATTTCTGTTCATGACAATTTATGTTTATATGTGTGCGTGTGTGTGTATGAACGCGCAAGCACACACACGTGTGTTGTTTTAGCCTGAGAATTTATTTTTATACGGTGGTTAAAATATGAGGAATTAGGTAGATATTGTACACATTTTATGTAAACATTTCGAATGCAAATAAAGATATAGATAGTAATTATACTTTCTTATATTGGACACATCACAGTATCTTACTTGTTGATCTAACGAAACCACTAGTAGTTTAATGAGGTTATACTACTCAATCAAATCTCATCTAAAGGCCAATCTTTCTGTAGTGATAATCTAAACTACAGGTTTGAAAGGAGGTATTTTAATTTTAAGCAGAGAATATGAGAACGGTCACACTTCTGAAATAGATTGATAACGCATCAGTACTGTGACTACGTAAAAATCAAGCTTTATAATTTGAAACTGAAAACCATTGTTTGTTAATCGCCAGTTTATTTGTAGTACTTAATTCTATCGGAAGTAGAGTCTTGCATCGGGCCGCGTAACACAAATTTGCTCGTATTTCTTCTGTTTTTTAACTTTTTCCAACGTAGTTGAAAATGTTTATGACTTTTATTCGACTGTCCATTTGTCTGACTGTCTGTCCATATACTCGTATTAGCTTTCGTAAGTATACTCGGATTGCCACGAAATGTATAGATGATGTGGAGATTGACTATAGTATGTTCTGTCTTGAGTACCAAACTTATAGCATTTATAGTTTATTTACAGGGACCTTTAAAAGAATCCGAATACATTCCATTGTATGAGCGATAGTTATATGAAGTACATTTAATGATGACAGACTACCTCAAACTAGGGCTGTGCACAAGAGGATGCTTTTGGTGGTTTAATTCTCCCATTCATTGCTTTTTCAGTTAAAGAGTTTTGTTCTTGAGTATAATTTTCCACATCTTGAATATTTTGAGTCTGACTGAACATCGTGCAGGCTCTAATTCTTTTAATTTTGAGACATTCTGGCAAGTTATTCAATCATTAAGGGTTGTGATACAAGAAAATACAAAATTTATATAAAATAAGATAGTTTTGAAAGAAAGATTGAATGTATAGAAATGAATTTACATTACTTTGAAAAAAAAAATTACCGCTCCGAAACTTCCCACACTGGTATAAAAAGGAATACAAAAATAAAATACAGGCGAACCCCGTTAATACGCGAATTAAGGGTCCGATCAAAATTCGCGTATTAAACGGGTTCGCGTATTAAGCGAAGGTGTGAATTTTCGTCCATTGGTCCATCTAATAACAACCTATATCGATGAAACACATCTTTTTGACAATTTTTAACGTTTTAAAGGCATATGGTGACTATTTGTTTTAATCATTATGTGCTTATTAAACAGGAACGTTTGAAAGCTGAAAATTCAAATAAGTATTATTGTCTTAGGTAAAAATCCAAGAAGTCTTTTCAAAATTAGATATATTATTTATGACACATAAAATGGAACAAAACGAACACAAAAAAAGTCCTTCCGGCCAGTGCCGGGAGGAAGAGGTAGCTTTCAAATACCTTATTTTAAAAAAGCCAACTTATATTATTCAAACACACGAAGCTCAATTTAGTGGAAACCGAATATAGGAGATTCAATACTAATTTTTATCAATACTAAATCATTATGAATGAGAATTTCACGAAGTTAGCTTTTAGTCAGCTTTTAGTCAGCTTTAACCAAGCTGCTTTTATTTAAAGTAACTTATATTTGGCTGAGATGTTGATGTATACTATCCACATGCTTTCTCACATGGAAATAGGCGAATACGTGTGTTATCGCGTGACAAATACAAGATCGTTTCAAAACGTTAGCCATACTAGAAATTCAAAGTGCTGTAATTCAACCATTTTTTAAGATGTAAACAAAAGAACTAATTTTCGGAAACAAAATGTACTCCGGAATCTTTGTATCAAGGCCAAACACATAAAAAAATCTTTTTCATTTTCCAATTTTTTAATACCTCATTTTAAATTTTAAATTTAATTTTTTTTAAATGGCAACCCTTTTGAAACAAGATGGCGAATGAAGCTGGCCAACGAACTCGGTCGAGACATTGGTATGTACTATGTACAGACCAAATAACATCCAAATCGGTTCATAAATACGCTTGTTATCGCGTGACAAAAATCAGGTCGTATTAAAATGTCAGCCACAATAGAAATAAAAGCGCTATAACTCAGCCATTTTTTAAAATATAGACGAAACAAAAACTGTTCCGGGATCTTTGTATTAAGGTCAAACACATACAAAAAAAATCTTTTTCATTTTCTAATATTTTGGTATCTCATTTTAAATTTAAAATTTTAAAATTTTTTTTTAAATGGCCGCCATTTTGAAACAAGATGGCGGATGAAGCTGGCCAACGAACTCGGTTGAGATATTTGTATGTACTATGTACACAGCAAAGTACATCCAAATCGGTTCATAAATACGCCTGTTATCACGTGACAAATATCAGGACGTTTCAAAATGTCAGCCACGCTAGAAATTCAAAATGCTATAACTCAGCCATTTTTTGAGATATAGACGAAATAAAAACTGCTCCCGAATCTTTGTATCAAGGTCAAATACATAAAAAAAAATATTTTTTCAATTTTCAATTTTTTGGCACCACATTTCAAATTTAAATTTTTCTTAAAAATTTAAATGGCTGCCATTTTTAAACAAGATGGCAGATGAAGCTGGCCAACGAACTCGGTCGAGACATTGGTATGTATTATGTACAAACGAAGTTACATCCAAATCGGTTCATAAATACGCCTTTTATCGCGTGACAAAATTCAGGACGTTTCAAAATGTCAGCCACGCTAGAAATTCAAAATGCTATAACTCAGCCATTTTTTAAGATATAGACGAAACAAAAACTGCTCCGGAATCTTTGTATAAAGGTCAAATACATAAGAAAAAAATATTTTTCCATTTTCAATTCTTTGGTACCACATTTCAAATTTAAAATTTTTAAGAAAATTTTAAATGGCCGCCATTTTGAAACAAAATGGCGGATGAAGCTGGCCAACGAACTCGGTCGAGACATTGGTATGTACTATGTACATACCGAATTACATCCAAATCGGTTCATAAATTCGAGAGTTACAGTATGACAAAAGTCAGATATATATATATATATATATATATCAACTTTTGAACGGAGGATGGTTTCGGGGTCTGGGGGTCATGATCGATGAAAATATACCAAAATTTTTTGAAATCGCTTTCCTCCGAACGGCTGCAATAGGTAGCTTTTTGTAATGAAAGCTACCTAATATCTGCTAACCATGCTAAGTAAAACTAATGTTAACAAAAATAAAATCCTTGTTAGCTATACAAAACAAATAGAGAACACTGTTCATAATAATGAGAAATCAATTTAAAAAACAAAAGTACAAAAGTTAAAATTTAATAAAGTCAATAATGATATAAAAATTATATTTTGGTGAAATAGCTATAGGATCTGTCCAGGAAGTAATGAGACTGATTCCATGAAATTCGTTTATTTGAAGATAATTTTGCAGACGCTTCATATTCTTCAAAATAGCCTCCTCTTCCATTAATACACCTTTGCCAATCACTCTGCCACCCATTTATGACCGCCTGGAAGTCTTCAACTGGAATGCTGTTCAGAACATACCTTACGTTTTTCTGAAAGTTCTTCAGATTGTCAAAACCATGACCTTTTTAGCTGGATTTTTATCGAGAAATTAGAAAAAAGTCCGGAGGTGACAGATCGGGGGCTGTACGATGGTTGGGACAGCGTTGCAACGCTGTGTTTTGCCAGGAATTGAATCACTTTGAAGAAACCAGCTTGGCACAAATTTTCCGTTCTTCCGTGACGATTTGATGCACAATCGATTTTGTAAGTCCCAACGTATCTGTAATCATTCGGACACTCATACGACGACCAGAGTCCAAAAGCATTTTAATTTTAGTCCCATTCTCTGAAGTTTGAGAACTTGATGGACGCCCAGCGTGCTGTTCGTCATCGATGTCCTCTCCCGTCGTTTTTCAAGACTTTGTGCCACCTAAACACTTGAGCCTTGGACAAAGAATCCTTCCCGTAAGCTTCTTCTAAATGGCAAGCGTCTCAGTAGCCGATTTGTTTAGCTTCTCACAAAACTTTATGGCGTATCGTATCACTGCTCGACACTCCGCTGAATTCTGAAAACCTAACGCCACATTCAAACACGTGTCTCCGTGCGCTGCAAAGGCTCAAAGCCAACTGACTTCCGCTAGACTCTGTAGCTTACATTCCTCATCGCACATACCGCCCGTAAACTCCGCCCCTTTGGCCATGTGCTTGGCGCGTAAAAACCAGTCTCATTACTTCCTGGACGGACCCTGTATCAATTTTGGTCTGTTTGACATGCGGTCGTGTTGTTTTCAGTGTTATTCAGGTGATGGTAAAGCTTGCTTGTCAAGGACTTATCGTCCAGTGACGATGCATACTTTCTGAAAAAACTGAACGCATCCATAACTTAGGAGAATGGATATGAGAGCCGGACGCGCAGGTTCATCATCTTCTTCCTCCTTATCCGGTTTATCAGTCGCAGTTACATCGGCGATGATGTCATCCAGACTTCTGAGCTCGGAGGTGACTAGATATTTGTCGATATTAATGAACGTGCCTAAATCGACAAAATCTTCTCCTACAGTTTCTTTTGTGCTCAGCCAGTCTTCTACAACATTAGGGTGCAAGGTTGGCTCTTTGTAAATTATGTCCTCGCTACTTCCGAAACTCGCTTTGCAAAAACAATTGGCAATCGTCGTTGGTGTGACACTTTTCCATGCTGTGGTAAGCATGTGCATAGCGTCGAGGACTGTAATAGGACCACACTCAAAGCAAGTATGGTTGCTGCCGTGTTCCATTTGGTGAAGGTATCGTCGTACTAGGCGAGTCTTGTAATTTACTTTGGCGCTGTTAATTATTCCTTAGGCCATTGGCCGAGTGACACTGATCAAATTTGGAGGTAGAAATCCTACTTGAACATTCTTCAGGCCTTCGTTACCTTTTGGATACGCAGGACAGTTGTCCACAAGCAATAAGACATGGCGCGATTCTTTTCCCATACGCCGGACAATATTATGAGCTCTTTTTGAAAAAAGTGGCCCGTCATCCACGCTCTGCGCTGACTTCCGTACAGGAAGGGAAGATTCTTGACATTTTTAAAGCATCACGGGTTGCATGATTTCGCTATGACCAGTAGCTTTAAGTTGTCTGATCCATTAGAGTTGGCAGCGAGCAAACGAATAAATCGGTCCCTAGTTTATCCCATGACATGTTTCTCCTTTCATAGTCATTGTTTTCTTGAGTGTCATTTTGTAAAATAAACTCAAATTCGTTCACGTTGTAAATATCGCGGCTTGAATGGTTTTTTTTACAAGCTACGGAAGAACATTTGTTTTCCAAAAATCGACGTCTTCATTGTTAACATCAGATGACTCACCGCACACTTGCTTGCATTTTATTCCGTGGCAAGTTTTTAATCGATCCATCCATCTATCCATATGAGGCATTAATATCCAGCAATCCCATTTTTGCGGCGACTTTAGAAGCTTTATCTTGGATTAATAGGCCACTTATTGGGACATTTGTACGGCAAGCTTGAACAAAACACTCGTGGATGGTCTTCTCCATGCCCACAAACTTGGCGTTTTTTTTATTTTCCTGTTCTTTGTTCCCCCAACAACAGCTTGATTAACGATGGCACCCCTCTTCTTTAACAAAGTTCTCAAAGTTGACTCCGATAAGCCTTTTTCTTTGACGAAAGCAGACTTTTTCGAGACATCCTGGACAACGTACTGATTTATAATTTGTAACTTCTCAGTGATGGAGAGAGTCATTGATTTAATGTGTTTTGTTTATTCCGCCATAGTATAGACTAGATTATAATTTTAAAAGCACAGGTGGGTATCGTAGACTAGATTATATCGATAACGACAAGTGACCCTCTTCTTTTTTGAGATATTACAGCACTGATCAAGTAGCGAATGGGAAGACTCGCGTGATTAACACATTGTATGCGGGCAATTTTTCGAAAATGAGCACTAAATTTACGTTCACAAATGCCACTGTAAATTGAAACCCCCCCCCCCCCAAAAAAAAAGGTTTTTATTAAAAAAAATCAATTTTTTTATTGTTTTAGGGAAAAAGTATCTAGAAATTCAGAAAGTAGACAAAATTTGCAACAAAATTCATATATGACATTATGACTTAGGAAGAAGGGAAAGGGGGGATCTGCCTCGGAACATGCACAAGATGCTGCGTGAACTAAGTTGCGCACTTCCACTTAACCACTCACATGTTTACATTCGCCCTCCCATCTCCCCTCCGAACTTTCTCTATAAGGTTTACTTTAAGTTTTTTAGGTCGCTGAATCCGAATTTTTAACTTCCCCCCAAAATCCCCCCCCCCCGAAAACCCCCCAAAATAGTTGTTTTTAACTTAAATTTCTTATTGTTTTAGGGGAAAAGCATTACGAAATTCAGAAACTACACAAAATTTGCAACAAATAGGATATATGACATTATGATGTAGGATGAACGGGGAGGGGGAGGGCTGCCTCTGAACATGCACTGCAGCGCTACGTGCACTAAGTTATGAAGTCCAGGTAATAGGGGATTTTGCGTGGAAAAATTAATACTAGTTCTGGATTTCGACTCACTTTATGTTTTTTGGGTCGCTGAATCCGAATTTGTAACTTCCCACCAAAATTTCACCCGGCAACCGCCAAAAAATTGATTTTTTGAAAAAATTTGGTTTTTGAGAAAGCGCGCGGGGAATGTTCCGAGGTAGCCCCCTCTCTCCCCGTTTATCCTACGTCATAATGTCATGTATCCTATTTGTTTCAAATTTTGTCTAGTTTCTGAATTTTGTAATGCTTTTCCCCTAAAACAATCAGAAATTTAAGTTAATAAAAACTATTTTGGGGGGTTTTCGGGTGGGGGGAAATTTTTGGGGTAAGTTAAAAATTCGGATTCAGCGACCCAAAAAACTTAAAGTAAACATTATAAGGAAAGTTAGGAGGGGAGATGGGAGGGCGAATGTAAACGTGTGAGTGGTTAAGTGGAATTGCGCAACTTAGTCCACGCAGCACCGCGCGCATGTTCTGAGGCAGATCCCCCCTTCCCCTCCCTCCTAAGTCATAATGTCATATATCTAATTTGTTGCAAATTTTGTCTACTTTCTGAATTTCTAGATACTTTTTCCCTAAAACAATAAAAATTTGATTTTTTTAATAAAAAACCTTTTTTGGGGGCTTTTTACCAAAATTTGGGGAGGTTGCCGGGGGAAATTTTGGTGGGAAGTTACAAATTCGGATTCAGCGACCCAAAAAACATAAATTAACCCCTTGGTGACGAGCGACACGTATACGTGCCGGAAATAGGCCTAAGGATCCTCGTGTATCCTCACCAGTAAAATTTGCCTTATTTAATCCGAGCATTTTCCCTATTTGAATAGGCACAAACTTCTGTTTTTTAAAACCGGTAGCAAAGTAATAATCATTTCGTAAAAGGCTCCCGTCGCGAAGGGGTTAAGCCGATTTCCAGAAATACCATTAATTTTTCTAGGTAAAATTCCCTATTGCTTGGACTATGGATCATTTTCATCTCGGGATGACAATCTTAAGGCTCCTGTCCCTACCGGCGAAGGCACTCACGAGCTAATGCTAATCCTATGGGGGGAGATTTTTCTAATATCTTATTTGCAATTTGACATTTTTAGTAATATTTTTTTGCGATAGCTGAGATCTGTCTCTACATCGCATCTTTTTTACTTTTTCGATTTTGGTTCCAGATATTTTTTGGAATTACATTTTCATTTTCAGAACCGGTTTTATAAAAAATATCTGCGCCCAAAATCGAAAAACTAAAAAAGGTGCGAACTAGAGACGGATCTCAGCTATCCAATGAAAAAAAAAATATTTAAAAATGTTGAAATGCAAACGAGATATTAGATAAATCTCTCCCTATAGGATTAGCATTAGCTCGTGAGTGTCTTCGCTGGCAGGGACAGGAGCCTTAATCATTTTAACTCGTTTTGAAAAGGGGATATTATTAGAGTGTGATATGTTTAGTTGATTTAAGACTGCTGTCAAATCTAAATTGGCTACTTACTGACCCATTTTTAATTCATTTTTGTTCGGAAACGCATCAAATTGGCAGGTGCTATTATATAGAAACTTTATAATAGAACTGTAAATTCCGTTTTTCGGTAAAAACAAAAAAAAATCAGAAAATGCTATCAAAGTTAGCGTTTTGAACCGAATTTCGGTGGCGACAGCGCGGGAAAAGAAAAAAAAAATTCCGTCCTGATACGAAAGCAGCTTATAATTCAAGATGCAACTCATTTATCAGAAAATGAAAAAACTGTTCTATTAAAAATCATTTCTATAATTATGCCTGGAAGTATCATGCTATTACGTTTAAAAATGAGTCAGAAATTCTCGCGTTGTTGAGCGGGGGGAAAACAATTTTTTTTTCCTCATAACCCTTGAAGGCATGGAGATAACTTTTGTTAGAAATGGAAACTTTTGTTTGTTTCCCCTAATTAATAAGATCATATTTGATTGAAAAGAATATAAAACTAATTGGATGTGCCAATCCCAAAACTTTCTTCTATCCCAGTGGTTCCCAAACTTTTGGGCTCGCGGAGCCCTTTTTGGGTAGAATTTCTAAGGCGGAGCCCCTTAACCCCACGATATTCTATGGTTTACAAATTAATGTTTTTTATGACGGAGTAGAGAAAGATCTGCTGGATTAGAGTCTGAACCAGTAGTTTCCAACATGGGGTCAAGGTTCTCAGTTTGGCCCTTTTCTTGATACGGAAATACTGAATTCATACTAGAAATTTTGAAAATCAAATTTTCTATTATTTAATCCCTTAACAGTTTTATTTAATATTACTATTATTGGACACTATAAATTACAAATACGGACTAAAAACCACTTTTTTGTATTAAACTATCTGCCTCGTATGTCCGCAAAATACAGCAAAAATTACAGTTAAAAATTTGCGGTTTCTGAAAGAAAAAGAAGAAAACAAACTCTTTCTACCTGAGTGACGTTCGATCAATACTGTTAAGGGATTAATGACATCCGTTTTCAAAATAAAAAGTATTCTTTTAGAATTTCCAGTATGAACTCGGAATTAAAGATGAAGATGGTAACCCTTTCTGGTTCATGCATTGTACTGGGCCTTGCATGAAACTATTATTATTAATGGCAAAAACCACACTCACACAGAAAAAAGGTAAGTTATACAGTTTTCGTTTACAAAGAGAGACTTCTGTATAATCCCAATAGGCTACTAGCGAAAAGTAAGAAAATGCGTAGGCCCAGTAGCCCATGAGTAATTATGTAACACTTCGCTAGTCCCGTTTTTTCGTTCTTTACATTTCTAGTACTTCTAAACATGAAAAAAAAAAAAAAAAAAAAAAAAAAAAAAAACGAATGGCCTCTGAGCTTTTTCTTTTGAACCATTTTTTGAAAATACATTTAGAAGCAGATCATCGTTTCAGTGTTTAAATGGGCGGGGCAAAATCTATAACCTGTATTGTTAGGTGCAGATTCGTTCACTTTTTTGGATGTTTTATTTGAAGTATTTAGCTATTAATTATAGCATAGCTGCCAACTTGTACGGATTTTCCGTACCACTAAAATGTAATAGCAAATTTTAGCTAATTGAATCACCGAAGTTCAAGAAATTTTAACGTTTAAATAAGTCAAAAATTTCTATTAAATCGTTGTGGTAAGAAAAATCCGTACAAGTTGTCAGGTATGTTATAGTCTTGAAACAAACTTTCTTTCACCATTGTTTTTGCCTCAAAATAGATATACGGTTGAAAACTATACATGTTAAAAGAACTGCAACTAGTAGAAATACTTCACTAACTAACAAAACGGTGTATATGGGTGGGGTTAAATTTATATCACGGCGAGTACTCATTGACGAAAAGTCTAAGCAATGGGTGGAGCTGAGCAAAAGTTTAGATTGTTTGAGTGATGGCAAATGTAAAGAACCAATATATATATATTTAATTGCTACGGCCTTATTTCTAATAGGAAAATTTAGCATCATAACATCAGAATCTTCTCCAATGCCGAGACCAATTAAAATAAAATTTTAAAGAGGGATTGTTAAGTGATACAAGATGTTTAAAAAAAAAAAAATGCGTTTTCAGCAACATACATTGCTTTGAAAATTAAGCACAATTACATAAAACAGCATAGAAAATTTAAATAACTACGAATTAAGGAAAATAAAATAAACATATTAAAGAAATTAAAGTTACAAAAAGAAAAAAGAAAACTACATGCACAACGTATACATATATTAAATGAATCTAATGAGGGGGGGTTATTAAATGATACAAGATGTTTCATAAAAGAGGCGTTTTAATCAACAAACATTCTTTTAGTAGGAAAAACTGTATATACAAATAACACAAACAGATTAACCCTTTGTATCACCGTGTTGCAGATCTGCAACATATCCAAAAGTTAATGTTACTTACACTGTAAGCTTTAAAACACAATTTTACTTATTGTTCCTATTTCCCAACACACCAGTTAATATAAATTGATCATAGAATTCCCAACAGACGACGATACAGAGTTCATTTTTCTTGCCAAAGTTTTGTTTATCATTTTAGCAGCTTCACGCTGATATTGCTAAAATCGTAAATTTTGTCAAATTAAAAAATCTGAAGACGTCCAAAAAATGGATTTTTTTTAAAGGTAATTTTGTATACTTTACAAATTTCTATTAGAAAATAGATACTGTTTGTGAGAAGAATGTAAATTTCTGTTTATTGTAGGTGTGAAAAAAGTACATTTTAGTCAATATTTTTTTCAGTTCTCTGTTCTAAATTTTTTAATTATTTTTTGCAGGCTTAAAATGATGTATTCTAACATCTGAGTAAATATTTTTCAAATCGGAGTTGTTGAGTCACAAAGAGTTAAAGAAATTAAAGTTATAAATATATATATATATATATATATATATATACACAAATGTAAATTCACACACAATATAAACATATGAATAGACGGAGCTCCAAAGAACAAAAGTGTTCTCCCTTTTGTTCGGCAAACAGAGATAACATCACTGGAGCGCCTTTGCTCTTTCATTTAACGTTGTGTATTCCATTCTGATTACTATTTCTTTAGCTTATTTTAAATCAAATTTTTAGAACACAATAACTGCAGAAACATAAAACAAAGTAGTTGAAACCAAAAATATTATGTAGAAAATGGATACATGTATAATGCAAATTTTTATGTGATTAAGAAAAGTAAAGTATTTTTCGACCCAGCGATGTATTTATTTTTGACACACACACACAAAACCCTACATACTTTCGAAAAATTTACCCTTGCAACATGCTAATTTCTTTCATGTTTTGTTAATTTTCCTGGAACGCCGCGGAGCCCCTGAAAAGTATCGGCGGAGCCCCAAGGGCTCCGCGGAGCACACTTTGGGAACCTCTGTTCTATCTTATACATCTTAATATTTCAAAACCTAGTTACACATGTTAATACTTCAATATTATTAGTTCAATACTATACCAACTTTGATTTTCATCTTAAATTTCTGCTCAAGTCAATTAAACGGGCTAAAAACGAGTTAATCTATATCATGATATTTGTTTAAATTATTAATTTTTCCTTATTCTGTCGTTATCAGCTGTTTGCGAATAGCCGGCATAGCAGGAAGCGAGTTCCCGCCGATGCATAATAGAACTACGAAAAATCAAGAAAAGTATACAAAAATCGCTAGCACGGAGCCCCTTTACCGCGCAATATTTCCAAATTCAAGGAGAACCTGTTGGCCAAAGCCAAAAACAAGCACAAACATTTTGGTTCAATTGTATGCATAATTTTATACGCTGTTCGATGGTACAATAATGAAAATGGCACAGAGATCGGAATTATAGCGCCCCCTTCTTTCGGAATTTTTTCAAGTTCAGGGAGGACTTGTTTGCCATAGCCAGAAACATGCACAAAAAATTTGGTTCAATTATATGGATAACTTCATACACTTTTCGATGGTACAATAATGAAAATGGTACAGACATCGCAATTATAGTGCCCCCTTCCGGCAGAATTTTTCCAAATTCAGGGAGGACCTTCGTGACATGACCAAAAATAAACACATAAAATTTGGTTCAATTCTATGCATAACTTCATACACTTTTCGGCGGTACAATATTCAAAATGGCACAAAAATTGTACAAAAATCGCTATTACAGCGCCTAGGAGCGATTTTTTTACAAATTAAGGGAGGACCTCCTTGCCATAGCCAAGAACTTAAAAATTTTTTTTGGTTCAATTCTATGCACAATTCTATGTTCAATTCTTCATACACTTTTCGATGGTGCAATATTCAAAATCGCACAAAAATCGCTATTACAGCGCCCCCTAACGGCGAATTTTTTGCAAATTCATGGAGGACCTGCTTGCCATATCCAAAAACTTAAAATAAAAATTTGGTTCAATTCTATGCATAACTTCATACACTTTTCGATGGTACAATATTCAAAATCGCACAAAAAACGCATTTACAGCGCCCCCTACCGGCGAATTTTTTCCAAATTCAGGGAGGACCTGCTTGTCATATCCAAAAACTTAAACTAAAAATTTGGTTCAATTCTATGCATAACTCCATACACTTTTGGATGGTACAATATTCAAAATCGCACAAAAATTGTTATATCAGCGCCCCCTACCGGCGAATTTTTTTCAAATTCCGGGAGGACCTGCTTGCCATAGCCAAAAACTTATAATAAAATTTTGGTTTAATTCTATACATAACTTCATACACTTTTTGATGGTACAATGGCGACAGACAGACGGACACACAGACAGACAGACATTTTCTATAAACATGTTTTTTGGAATCTCTGACCCCTAAAACATGCAAATCCGTCGAAAACCGGAAGTCGAAAAAAATTTCGATTACAATACTTTCTTCTATTGAAGATAGACGAAAGTAAAAAAAAATACTTGATGTGAGGTTATTCCATGGAGGGATCCAGGTCATTCTGTGGGTGCAGGCTCGACTTTAAATCGCACAAAAAGAGGAAAATGTTTTTTCTTTTTCTTTAGAATCCACCTCTATACAATTCTGTAAGTCAGGACTTAAAGGGTTAAAAAACATAAAAATTATTTGCTGACACACTTTGTGCACACGGTTTGGTATTACTCTTAATAAATACAGGGTGTTTCACAAAGGACCCCTAACTTTAAAAATGAACAACTCGGAGGCGGTGATAGATAGAAACATGAAACCAGTGGTATGTTTATTAAAAAAATCGTAAGAATCTTATACATAAATCTCAAAATTTAGTTAAAAATAGTGCCGATAGATGGCGCTGTGACAAATAGGTTGTATCACATTAAAAGTGATTCAAAATAGGCATTTTTTACACAACAGACATGTCACAAACGCAGAATGAAATTGTCAGTGACTCTTTGTACTGTGTCACCGGAACCCGGCACACAAGCTTGACAAATAGCCTTTTCGAGCTTGCCGAGTGTTAAAGGATTATTCCGATAAACAATGTCCTTTAGCGTGCCCTACAGCAAGTAATAGCAGGGAGTGAGGTCGGGTGAATACGGAGGCCACTCCATGCTTTTTCTCTTCACTGTTGAATAGTTCAACGCAATAACTCTATCGTCGAAGTATTCGTCCAGAAAGTCAAATACACTGTTAAAAATTTGTAGCTTTTGCTGCATTGTCACTCCACCGCTATTATAGAAAACGATTAATTGACTATAATATGAAGCATTCTCATTGGTCAGAATGAAGATATACTATAAAATCTATGGAGTGAGTATGCAGCTAAAGCTGCAGATTTTTAACAATGTACGTCTTGTGTACGATGCAGTACGACGAGTCCTATCTTGCATGAACCATACCCTGGCTGCTAACGCTTGTTGGGAGGCAACTGTAAGTTTCTGGCTGTAGAGAGATCGTGCGTGAGTCAAATGTGTATTTTCTGTACCCCTAAATCGCCAATTGTGTCTGTTAACGATACCAACCAGATAAAAATGGGCCTCATCCGTAAACCATATTCGGCCGACAATCAATCTTGTGGAGCATCTCGTTAGCGAAATCCTTTCGCTGTCATTTAGCTCGAAGTGATATGACGTTCCGGCATAGGATCTTGTAAGGAAACATGTGTAATGTTTTCCGCAGGATTCTGTACGTGCTGGATGGCTTGATTCCGGATTCAGCTGCAAGTCTGCGGACAGATTTATTCGGATTAAGCTCAATAACTGCAGAAAGTGATGTTGAATTTTCAGGAGTAACGGAGGAGTGGGCCCGACCCACATTTCCGACTAACGCATTGGCCATGCTGCCTGTCTGTTGAAATTTTTTGAAAAGCTCACGAATTGTTTTCCCATCTGTGGCTTTTGCGATTGAAATCGCTTTTGAAAACTTCTCCTTGTGGCAGTAGGTCTCTGATTTAATCGGTGCTACTCCAAGACAATAAACACATGTTCCTCAACGGTATACATCATTTTTCGGAATTATTTTCATTATACACTAATAGCGTTCAGATTTCAATGGCGAAATCTTCGATGGCTAGTCGTTCTGTGCTTCTGAGATCTCTTTAAAAGGATCCTTAACGCTCTCAGCGCCATCTATCGGCGCTATTTTAAACTAAAGTTTGAGATTTATGTGTAAGATTCTTACGATTTTTTAAAATAAATATACCACTGGTTTCATGTTTCTATCTATCCCCGTTTCCGAGTTATAGATTTTTAAAGTTAGGGGTCCTTTGTGAAACACCCTGTATCTAAGCAACGTACAAATGCCAGAAAGTTACGAATTTGACTCTTTAAATGCATATAATACGCAATATACAAATACGCAATACATAAATGCAACAGGCGAATAAATGAGAGTACGGGTATCCGAATTTCGCGATGTGATTTGGATTCCAAATTGTGTACGCCAGGTAAATGTGTCCTTCACTCGAATTTTCTTCCAGAATTTCCCAGTTTTTAATGGTGATAAAATGACTCACAAATTTCCTGCTGAAACTAATCACGCCACTATTTTCTGTAGGGAATTTATTAACTTGAAATTATCCGAAGACATACTCCTTTTTTTTTTCTTATTTCCAACAAAAGCACCCATTGCACCGGAAGTTATCACCTCTGTGATGCATTTCCTGCTTTCGTGTGGATAGTGACACTGAAAAATGTAAGATAATGGGATCCACGGCGGATTAAAAAAAAAAGTAGCGTTTGAAATCTAAACCGCGACAATTACCCTTCACTTCCTGATTGCTATCGCTTTAACAATCGTTATTCGAAGTCCTTCGAAGTTCTAAATACTTTTCAAAATCGCCCGGTTTCATGTGCAGAAAGCGAAACATTTCAAAATAGTGACATTAGCTTACGAGTTTATGTTTATTGCAAGGTTTTTTTAAATTGAGGTACACGATACAGAAGCAATGGCGGATCCAAGGGGAGGGGGGGGGTCAAGGGGGTCATGACACCCCTCTGAACACCAATAAAAATATTCTAAAGATCATTTTAAAAATGAAATATACAGTAGAGTCCCGATTATCCGAGTTTAAGCTTTAACCGAGTAATTTTTTTCTGATGGACTGATGGCCTCTATTATTATGAAACAGCCATTACAAATGAAGTGTTTGGTGAAGATGAAAGAGCAGTCGTAAAATGTTAGAACTCTGATTTTCTGGTCAGAATGGGGGGAAAATGGCCATAATTTTTTCCCCCATTCTGACCACAAAATTATAGTTCTAACTTTTTACGGTTGCTCTTTCATCTTCACCTAACACTTCATTTATAACGGCTGTTTCATAATAATGGAAGCCATCAGTCCATCAGAAGAAAGTGATCCATTCCAAAGGTATAAGTTCGATTAAAAAAAACTATTTAATTCTTTTAGCAGAAAGAAGAGGCTACACCAGCAATTTTCATGACACTAATAGAATCACATACTTGTCAAGGTTATACGGCCCTGTTACCTCTAAAATTTAATACATATTTTTGCCATATTTAATCATTGACAATTGTTAGACTTTTGAAACTGAATTCCCGGAAGTGACAACCAATTGTTCCCTTGCGACGATATTTCTGTGGCTGTCAACTCGTAGAACTTGGCTAAAAATGCTAACTTTGACAACAATTTCTGAATGATTCTTTGCCTTTATAAGAAAATGGGAAACTTTCTAATTTCTTGGTATGTGAACAAAATCGGTAAATTTGATATTTTTACAAATATTAATGCTTTTTTTTTTTTTTTTTGTATTTACGAATGAAAATGACTCCGCGAAAGTATCAGAAAAGTAGTTAGTTTTTGGGAATAGCTTTCAATATAAAAAATTCTCAAAGAGATGTGACCCCCCCCCCCCCAACCCCCCAAAAAGGAAATCCATGACCACCCTCTAAATGGCTGGATCCGCCCTTGTAGAGATGAGACCCCGAAATTGGCTTGGGATCGGTTTTTATACCACTCTTCAGGCTCAGGCTTGAAGTGAAAATTTTATTTATTCACAAATAGAAATAAAAAGAAATGTGCCCTGGTAAACTGTTGATGGCATTGAGCTCACAGGCTAGTCACACTAATTGCACATTAAACTCTTATTTCAAAGAGTAATGCTCCTGGAAAAATGAATTCAAGGTGAGATTACCCCCGCTCCCCGTTTCCCCTCTTTATACTTCCCAATGAGCCTCCAAATCTCACCAGGGAAGCGCCTTATCAGAATAAACCGGTATACCAATTTTGAAGCAAATCGGATTGAAAAACCCATTTATCTAAATTAAGAGGGTATTAGCTCCCGTTCCCCCCTTTTTATACTTAAACAATGAACCTCCAAATCTAATCATGGAAGTGCCTTATCAGAATTAACCAGTATACCAAATTTGAAGCAAATCTGATAATTCTGCATGAAAAACCCATTTATCTAAGTTAATGTGGGGGGGGGGGGGGGGATTATCCGCCGTTACCCCCGTTATACTTAACTAATGAAGCCCCAAAACTAATCCGGAAAGCGCCTTATCAGAATGAACCTAAAAAAAAATCTGAAGCAAATCGGATATTTTTATCAAGATTTTACGTACATACATACATACATACATACATACGTACATACAGAACGTGCGTGCACATTAGCTGTCAGGCTTTGATAGCCTGTGAGTTATAAAGGACAAAACAAAACAAAACAAAAAACATGAAGAACTTTTTCAGAAATGATGGGAAAGAGAACTCATGCCTTTCTGCCGCAGTTCTTCAATGGTATTTTAAAAGAATAAGAACCATGACTTTTGCGGATTTCTACCAGTGGTTGGGTTTAAATAACAAATTCGCTATTTTAAACAGATTTCCAGGGACATGAAAATAACAAAACTTCATCATGAGGGGGTATTTAGGATTAACAATCATTTCTATGTAAGAAGAGAGTTATGAATGAAATTAATGTAGAAACAATTTTAACATGTTATTAACCATTTTCTCTGCTCGTTTTCGGTATATACCAAACTTTCTCGAGATTTGGCAAGTTCGATGAAGAGCCCGAGCTCATCTCTATGGACAGGAATCCCTCACAAGTTCGTCCCAGGTAGTACAAATTGTCGGCCCATCGTTGGTTAGCTTTTGGAAACCGTTGGGAAATGGTTGGGAAAATGTAGATACAGAGACCCTTCTAATTTGGGGTGTATCTGAATAGGTTCTAAGCTACTAGCGGTTTGAACAAATATTGAACCTCTGTTGGCAAATAGTCCTTTGTTGAATAGTACGGAAAAGTGGACACTTCTTACTGTGGGCTAACGTGGGACAACAATTAGCCAACCATTAGCTTAGGATGGGCCAACTATATTTTGTGCTACATGAAGTGGGCTAAACAGAGAAATAAACGGTCAAGTGCGAGTATTACTCGCGCTCAAAGGGTTCCGTACAATAAATATATGAATTATTAACTATATTATTAAAAAAAATTATTGTTAAAAGAATAATAAGACTTTGTAAAAAAACTATACAAATACAACGTAGAGTTGGGTATAGCTGTATATACTAGAAAAGTAGGGATGAGTATACCATAAAAGTTCAAAGGGATATGAAGCCTAAATAATATCAAATATTGCTATTTCTTTTTTTAATCTTATCCTAATCTGTTTATGGTGAACTTAATTTCGTACTGACAATAAAAGTAGTGCATATTTAAACTTCATTTGCATTTCATAAAACTAAATTCAGCGTAGTAATAATATTTTCCTTTTTACAGTGTAGCTAAAACAAAACCTTTGTTCAAAGTTTAAATTTGGCATTGTGCTAAGCGCGCTTCGAAAAGAGGTAGCAAAGTTGCAACGCCGCCTTGGTCCGTGCTCCTTTTCCAGATAGGTTTTTAACTAACTTCTAAAGACACGGGAGGCGTATAGATATCCACCCAATTCAAATTAGTCGCGAATCCCATAGTATTTATGTGATTAAGACTAATTAAATTACTCTGTTTTTAACAATTTGAGGTTTATTGCTTTTATACTGCTACTGGGCATTGCATTACATAAATGTATCTCCGGGCTTTAAAAGCCGATGGCACATAGAGTTACGCCACCCCTGTCATTATGTATGCCCAAATCGTCCGTGTCTTTAAGGGTTAATATCTCGGCTAATTACCGACGATTTTTTTAAAAAATCATTATCAACAATGCTTTTATACTTCTGCTACGAAAGGTACCATCAGTGCTCCTCAACACCTTTGCTGAATGCCTGCAAATCGAAAATTAGTGTGTAACAGAAAAAATGCGCTTTTCTCAAACTATGTGACGTAGGGTAATCGCTATAATTTTGGTTTAAGTTAACGTCTACCTCTAATTTTTTCATAATTTTAGTTTGAGTAGATTCGGAAATAGAGGGGGGGGGGGGGCATATTTTTGCACTACATTTTCGACGATATCTCTGCAACTATAATACCTAAAATTAAAAGAAATGTATTTTTGAGTTCAGCGTTACGAAAGCTTTCACACGATATACAAAGAATTTTTTTTTTCAAGGAGCTTGATTGGACCGTCTACATTTTTCTTTAATATATTTGTGAATGTTTAATAATTTGTAAATATGTGGGTCAATGGTCTTTATTACTTCCCCTAATTTGAACTTTCACGTTCCAGTTTACGCGTAAAATGGCTTTGACAGACGGGCAGACAGACAAGGAGTGATCTTATAATGGTTCTGCTTTTACTTTTTAAGTACGGAACCCTAAAAATAGCTCATTACGCATATTTTAAGTGAGATTTAGTTAAATTTTACATGTGCTTGTTTTGTAATGAATTCTGTATATTCACTTTTGTAGTTACAGAATTAGTTATGTTGTAACAAGTCACATAGTATCTTAATGCATTAGTACAGCTCTATCATACCTCAAAAATCGCGCGCGCTTTTGTGTTAGGATTATAACCGTTTCTAGAAATCCTTCTAGATCGCCAAACTGTTCTCCCTCAATTGTAGCAATGTTACTACCTGGTGTCCCAAAAATAACCGATGATTTTAAAATTGAATAACTTGCAAACGCTGACAACTATTAAAAAAATTCTTGCAGCAGTGTTATGTAAAATGTCAGGAGTTTGTATACTGTGATTCTCAGTTTTAGTTACAAATAGCATTGCTAGATGGCGCTGCAAGCAATAACCGCTAAATCCAGGTTCGATTTTTCGGCCTCTCTCGCGAAAAAAGGAGATTAAAATGCATTGAATGGATCCCGAAGTACCAAACATAGGATATGGACTGAACACCTTCTGCTCTCAGCGCCATCTAGTGTTTAAAATTCGAACTAAAATAAAGAATCACAGTACAAAAATCCTGATATCATATATAACCCTCCTGGAAGAATTTTTTTAATATCTGTCACCGTTTGCAAGTTATTGAATTTTAAAATCATCAGTCATGTTCGGGACACCCAGTACTTGCGAATACATAATATAGCTGAAATATTAATTTCCGAATCTTATCATAAGAAAATTTTGTTTAAAGCAACTTTGATGAAATATATAAAAAATGTACTTATAAACAGGTTTGATTTCAAAGAAAGTTCATTAATTCATGTAGAAGTTTCATAGGTCTGGACATGATAGAAACAAACTTCCAATAACAAAAAGTATGCAAATCAAGTACGATGTTTATATTTTGGTGCTTGTCTGCGCATTTATATTAAATAAATAAACCAGTTTGAGTCACACCACAACATTTAATAAAACACTCACAAGACGAACAAATAGAACATGAAGAATAACAAATATCAGCATCAGATATCGTTTGTTGCCATGCAACTGGTATAAATTCTCAACTTTTAAAAATATCGTTTCCTTCATCCATGGAGCGATGAGATTGTAAGATGCACGCGCATGAAAATAAATGTATTAGAGAAATTTAATTATTAGAGAAATTAGATAAATACTACATGAGTATCCCCCCAGTGACGAAGGAACGATACAACAAAAAAAAAAAACAATGTGAAAATACAAGATGCATGTAAATAACACAATATATTTTTAAAAAAAATCAATTGTATGAAGTATAGTTTATTTCAGTTATCAGTCTTTTAGGAAATCTTACTCGTCTACCTGATTTGGTAGTTGGTTCTTCTGATTTTACTGGCTGGCTATCTACTGGAAAACTTTTAGTTTCAGGATTATCTGTATTACTTGGTAAATCACTGAACACAAATGCAGGTTTAACTCTATCAAGTGAAACACAACTTTTCTTTCCATTTAGGATTATGGTTATGTGCTTGTCATTTCTCGATAGAACTTCATGAGGGCCAGAATAAGGTTGAGATAAGGATGGAAGGACTTTATCTAATCGGAGAAACACATGCGTGCAATCCTTCAATTTAGGGTGAACAAAAATTTTTGAGTGTCCGTGAGCAGATGTATATGAAGGTTTTAAACTATTCATTCTCTCTTTCAATTGTTGGACGAAATTATTGTCGCAAGATACCAAAGATGGGATTTCTGAACACATTTCAGCTGGTAGTGTGAGTGAAATGCCATAAACTAACTCAGCACTTGAAGCTTTTATATCTGGTTTCACAGCAGATCGTATACCAAGTAGAACTGCAGGTAAACTCTCGGTCCACTTACTATGCTCATGAGCCTTTAATGCGCTCTTTAAGACTCTGTGGAAGCATTCAACTAAACCATTTGCTTGAGGATGAAATGCTGTCGTTCGTATGCGGTTTGTGCCCAGAAATTTTGTCAGTTCTTTGAACAGATTTGATTCAAATCGTCTACCTTGGTCGGTTGTTATTATGATGGGGCAACCGAATCTAGATATCCATCCGTCAAAAATGGCACGGCAAACTGATTCTGCAGTTATATCTTTTAAAGGTATCACCTCTGGCCATCTTGTAAATCGATCTATTATTGTTAAACAGTATACATTTCCATCTGATGGAGGTAATGGACCTATCAAATCTATGTGAATGTGTGAAAATCTTGCATCGGGTAATGCGAAAGTACCTAGGCTTGTTTTCGTGTGTCTGTGTACTTTAGAACGTTGGCAAGCACTACAACTATTGACCCATTCTTTCACATTTTGCTGCATATTGGGCCATACATATCGTGATGCAATAAGATTTAAGGATGCTGCAACACCAGGATGAGCTAAATTATGGAAATGTTCAAATACCGTTCTACGAAAATTCGCTTCGTATAAACTCGTATAAAGGGGTATTTTTCTTGTGGGAAAATGACGCTGGAATAATACTGATGTCGGAGCCTGTGTCGCATAAATAATTTATATTGGTCTTTCGATCCTTTAAAAAGAGGCGACGAGATATTTTATGCAAGGTGGCTGTCGCCGCTACACCTCGCCGTCTGTGTTTTTTGAAAATGAACAAGGTTCGGAGCATTTCTTGGCCTTTTCGCCAAATTTTTCGTGATACCAACATTGCTGTCTGGAATCTTTTGAAATGCTACGATTCCTCCCAAAGGAACGCCGACGAAAAGGGCTTCGTGGCCTACGTAATTCCAGTTGTTTAATTCGATCATTCAGTTTTTCTATTTCACATAAAATTTCTGAATTAGCATTTGATGGTACTGAAACAGCATTTATTGCGGTGGGATTATATTCCAAAATTCGGTCAGCAACTTCGGCTGCTTTATCAAGTGACAACGGTGAGATAGATGCTAAAATGCTCTGTACATGTGACGGTAAATGCGAAATAAATAATTCCAACATCAATTCATTGGATACATTGTGGGACTCAGCTCGTCTTTGCATTACTCTTAAGAGATCACTGGGTTTACTATCCCCGAGCTGTTCACCAGCTAACAATTTCCTTATTTCAGATTTTGACGAGTCGCTTGTCCGTTTTATTAATTCCATTTTTAAATCCTCGTATGGTGTATTATCGGACGGTTTGATAATTAAATCCCGTACAACAGATGCGGCATTTGGAGGTAAGTTAGCCGAAATATAATTAAATTTAGTTCGACTTTCTGTTATGGCCTTTGGATGAGCTAATTCAAATGAATGTTCACACATTGCGAACCAAAGACCGACATCATTAAAGTTATACGGTGGAATACGAACAGCGTTAATTTCTATCATTTTCCAAAATAAAATGAAATATTACTCACTTATTACAGAGTTCTTTTAACGTGCTCCAGTACGGGTCACCAATTTGGTGCTTGTCTGCGCATTTATATTAAATAAATAAACCAGTTTGAGTCACACCACAACATTTAATAAAACACTCACAAGACGAACAAATAGAACATGAAGAATAACAAATATCAGCATCAGATATCGTTTGTTGCCATGCAACTGGTATAAATTCTCAACTTTTAAAAATATCGTTTCCTTCATCCATGGAGCGACGAGATTGTAAGATGCACGCGCATGAAAATAAATGTATTAGAGAAATTTAATTATTAGAGAAATTAGATAAATACTACAATATATTGCATTTGTTTTGCAAGGGGATGTATACATATTAAAGTAAGAAATATTTTATATGGTCCGTCGGGCCTATAAGTTACATTTACAAAAGTTTCCTCTATGCTCTGACAAGTACAATAGTAAAATTTCACTATTCTACGAACAAAACTCACCGATTTATGATACTCTGGAAGTTTATGGAATTTCGGAGCTTCCAGCATTAAAAAATTGTTTCTCCGTAAAAAAGCGCCGAAATTTCATTATCTTCACAGTATCTTAACTCTGTGAGTTTTGACCATAGAAGAATGGATTTTTTTCTTCTGAACTTGTCAAAGCATAGAGAAAATACTTCTAAATATAACTTAGAGGGGTCGGCAACTGCATAAAAATTAAATTTCATGTTTTATTATGTATACAGCCGCTCGCGACACAAGTGCCATATCTAACGTACTCGAATGAGTTATAATTTTCCAACTAAATGAAAAAATTCAATGCTAGGATTTGAATCAAGAACCTTTGGGTTAAGCTGCCAATGCTCAATTAAAAATATATTATAATATAATATTATAAAGAAGTATTATATTCTATTAGTATAATATTATAAAATAACTAATTGTGTTAAAAAAATTAATATAGTGTAATTACTCGGAGTTCCATAACCTGCGATTTATCCTGTTGAGCTATTTCAGATAACAGACCAGTTTCCCTTACCAAAAGGTTAACTGAGTGATTTGTGCTCGCCAGATTGCTCCAGAATAGTTCAATTGGTTGAGCATTGGCATCTTAAGCCAAAGGTCCTTGGTTCGAATCCTGGCCTGGTTTCACCCAGTTGGAAAATTAAAACCCATATGATATTTTTACCAACTACGATAACTGTGTTAAAAAATTAATGATGTCTAGCATACTTTATTTACACGCTTTTTGTAAATGGAATTTTGCTTCTATTGTCAGCGGTTTAGTGGCTAATCGACATAACTAATAAGCTAATCGACTATTTTGAATCACCTGGTGTAAGTAAAAATATTTTAAAACTCTCTGTTCATTTCAATTTTATATTATTAAGCATAGTTAAAAGGTATTTTTTTCAAATATCAGCTTCCAGTGCTTACTTAATCGTATTAATCACCATCTCTTTCTAGCCGAAAGCCGTATAATTTTTTTTCGCACATTAGATTTTGATTAAAATGATTGATCGTTGAGATAAAAAAAAAAAAAAAAAAAAAAATCAAAATGTGGTTAGAAGTATCAAATGCATAATGGGCGTGTCAATGAAGTGTTTTTTCCCCACGGAATCAATCAACTTGTTAGATCTCGGGTATAATTTTCTTCACTATTAAGACACTTCTATGCTTGTTAATTCTTATATTTCATGTAACTTCTAATATGCGATGAATTACAAAGGGAAAAAATGCATAATTACTAATAAATCATTGCTTAAATTTAACCTTAACAATACTCAACATTTTGACATTAAAGGCTAACAGCAAGTTCGATTGATACTAGTTAGTTTGAACATTTGGTTATCAAATAAACACTATTTTTCGATTTTTTGAATTCTACTCTGAAATTTCCTCCATATTAATAATTTATTAAAATAGTGAATTTATTAAAAAATATATAAAAATTTTGTTTTGTTGCTTTTAACAGAAAAGAAAAAAGGGAAACATTATTTAAACTATCTTTTTTGGGACTATTTATTGATAAAGCATATATATATTTTAATATTACACTGTTCCTTTTTAGTTTATTATAATTTCTTTTCGATTTTTTAGTCTTTAAACGGTTTCATCGTTGCAGTTTTACAGTGATTTGGATTATTTTGGCGAGCGTTTATTGGCATATCATTAAATCCATTGTTTTTTTTCAACAATTGTACGAGTTATTACAGAGAACATCTGGCAATTTATCACCTGCGAATTTTGATTGATTTAATAGCATTCTGATTGATAACAATATGGTGCATAAACAAAATTAACAATAATTTTATCCGTATTCAAGAGTTTATTGATATTTCTTTTAAATACCAGTATTTAAAAGCAATAATCCTCATGGTACATTCCTATTGAAAATATTGTAGAAACCTGAGCGGAAGACTATTGTTTGGAAAAAGTGGTATTAAAAAATTTAAACCAGGCAAAGCCCTCGTAAAGTAAACAGATCTCTATAATAAAACACACATACTACAATATATATTACAACACACATACACACATAAATAACGCCTGCATTCAACAGTTAAAGGTATATATAAATATTATACAGACATACATACAATAAATACAATAAACCCAACTGGAGTGAAAAATTAGCCAGAGCCAGGAATCGAACCCGGGACCACAGTGTACAAGACTATTGTTGGGTTTATTGTATTTATTGTATGTATGTCTGTATAATATTTATATAAACCTTAAACAGATCTCTGTTCACAATCGTAAATTTATTGTGTTGCCAGCAGTCCCGACTTTCAGTGGTCTGAAAACTCGTCCCGCGGGACGAGTTTTCAGGATGCACGAATTCATTTACATTTTATTAAACAATGGTTTTAATGATACGCCAATAAACGCTCGCCAAAATAGGTCAAATTGCTGCGAAACTGCAACGATGAAACATTTTAAAGACTAAAAAGTAAACTAAAAGTGAAGAGTGCAATATTTTAAAATATATATGCTTTATCAATTAATAGTGTGATATTAATTACTTTATGATTATACATTGAGAAATCAATTTAGAAATCCTAAACATATAGCTTAAGTGATGTTCCTTTTTTTTCTGTTTAACTGAAACCGATTAAAATTTATATTTTTTAATAAATTCACTTGCTGGCGCTTTCTACCAAACTTTTAAAAAAAGCACTGATTTTTCTTATCGTACTCATGCCAAGATAATATATTGTACACTGAAAAGAAAGTCTGCCTCTAGAAAACAAATTATGGCTCTAGAAAAAATAGTTTCATGTCATCCTTATAAATTCTAGTTTCAACTCTCTAGCAAAGGCTAGAGAGTTCTAGAGTCTCCTACTAGAATTCAAGAGTGTTTACCCATATTCTTGTGGTTAAACTTATTTTAAAATCTCTGCAAATAGATGCGAAAACAAGAGGTTAGTTTTAGTAACTATAATTTTAGTTTATGAAACCATTCCAGAAATCAAGCGATAATTTGTCGCTACTGAAACGATTCATTATCGTTTCGTCACCTACAAAACAGGAGACTAGAAATTCTAGATAATTTCGTCTATTCAGCTTAGTTGTTCGCATAGCTCGGAAATCATCTATTTTTCTAGTTTAGGGATTCAGAAAATGACTACCTATTCATTCTAGGTGAAGGCAGTAATTTATTTTCTCAGTGCATGCTTATAAATTCTAGTTTCTTTTTGGTAGAAAGTTCTAGTTATCCCTATTAAAATTCAAGCCTTTCTGTTCTTCCAAATTTTAAATGCTTGACCCATTCAGTCAGTGCAGTAATTTTCCTATATTATCGTGGTAAAACTTATTTTAAAAACTCTGCAAATAAATGCGAACACAAGAAGTGAGTTTTAGTCTCTATAATTCTAGTTTATGAATTAATTCTAGAAAGCAAGTGATAATTTCTCTTAATTCAAACGATTCATAATATAATGTATCGTTTCATTACCTATAAAAGTACAGACTAGAAATTCTCGACCATTTCGTCCATTCAGTTTATTTGTTTACCTTATTCGCATAACTCGGAAATCTATATTTCTAGTTTAGGGATTTAGAAAATGATAACTATTCGTTCTAGATGAAGGCGGTATAGTGCGTTTTTCAGCGTGTAATGAAATTTTTTGTGGAAAAACATAAATTGAAGCTTAAAAAAAAAAAAAAAAAAAAAAAAAAAAAAAAAAAAATCCCTGCCGGCCCGGCCTACAGGCGGAGGTAGATTTCGAGTATATTAATTGCACCAACAAAAACTAAATGATGAGTAGATATAAATCCACTTTAACAGTTTTATCTGACCGCTTTTGACGAGTTTTTATTTCATTTTAATATAATAGCTGGTTTTATCAGAATCATGTTAAGGCGGTACTAAAAAAAAATACTTTTCCATGCTCAACAATTCGAAATTTTCTGGCACATTTTCAGATTCATTTTTAATAGAAAAAATACGAAACTTGCTGTCGTGATTTTTGAAAAGATTTATAAGCGACATGTGTTTTTATTTTTCTTTCAATTAATTGAAACTTGATTAATACACAATTATTTTCCCAGTAGGGCAATATTTATCGTTTCTAACACAATCGCTTCGGGAAATTCGGTTCAAAATGCCCACTCTGACATCATTTTTTGAAATTTATTCTGCCTCTATCAAAAAATAGATCATTACGGTACATTATATAGTTTCTGAAGAAGAGAATCTATCAATTGGACGCGTTTGAGAGCAAAAATTAATTTAAAAATGAGTAAGAAAATAAGCAGTTTGGATTTGAATACATTCTTAATAATATGATTTTTTTCTTCAATCGCTATGTATTTTTATTTGTTTTTGCTGTAAGAATTGGTCCTATCAAAAACTTGTCTGTATAAATGTTGAAGACAATATTAAGAAGATATATGATAAATTCATGGGGATTTTATATCTTGTGAATTGACGGAGCTCTGGAAATTTTTCTTCTTCAAGCCCTTTTTTTTGTCTTCGTTTTTAATTTTTTTTCCGGTACGAATTGGTCCTATCAAAAACTTGTGGGTATAAAAGTTGTAGATAATATTAAGGAGATGTATAATAAAATTAATTGGATTTGATATCTTGAGAATTGACGAAGTTATGAATTTTTTTCTCCCAAAAACCCTATTTTTTTGCGCCCCTTGAGCCCATTTTTAATTTTATCAAAAATCTGTGATACATAAATTTTTGGTCCTATTTTTAGAAGTAATAAAAACTTTAAACTGATTTGATATGTACAAAAATTAAGAAGTTATGGGGGTTTTCTCCCTATTTTGTACGATTTTGCCCCCCCCCCCCCTGGTCCGATTTTGCCCATTAAGGAACTTGATCGAGATTTTATGCCCCTTGATTTTATGTATCAGTTTGGAAGAGATTTGTGCAGAATTGTGGAAGTTATCGTGTCCAGAAGAAAGTGATATATATATATATTTAAAACCACAAACAAATATCAAACTTCATCACTCACCATATTTAAACTGAAACTCTACATCAAAAATATTAAAACAACCAACATAAACATTAATACTTAAAACCAAACTAAGGAAAATATTTATAACAGCAAAACAGAAAAACAGAATAGAAGGCGAGCGGCATGGCTAACGACATGCTCTGCAGGGTTAAGTCAGACTTTACGCATGATTCATCCCCCTTCACTCGCAGAGACCAAAAATGAAAAACCATGAAAAACTAAACTGATCTACCAAATCCAACAAAATATCTTTTTATTTCATTAGATCAATCAACGCATCAAAACCACCATTCTCATCCATCACTAAATTCAGTTCAGTTCCGTAACTGCTACTCTTAATAAATTCACTAGTTATTCTCCTGATGAAATTGCGAGGATAACCCTGTTTGAATCCTTGACGACACCAATCCAAAATGCTATTAATCATATCTTTAACTCTAGTACTCAGTCTTTGGATTCGTATGAAGCCGTTTCTTAGGACATTTCTTTTAACCGATACATGAACATTTGAATCAAAATATATCAACTTTAAGGTATTAAAATCAAAATCATTGATACTTAACTTATATATATGAAATACCTGAAATCACTTTATCTATCTATCTCTCTCTATATATAGATAGATAAAGTTTTTTACTGAGGGTGGTTTTGGGTTCTAGGGGTCATGATCGGTGTAGATCTGCAAAAAATTTTCAGAAATTCCAACATAGGAACGACGCCAATAGGTAGTATTTCATACGAAATCTACTTAAAACGAGACGTGGTTTTCATAAGGAACATGAATGCTTACAAAAGAGTTTTCTAGAAAACTACGTTTACTTTTATACTTATTCAATTTGATGTTATTAAGCAGAGTTAAAATTTAATTTTCTTAAATATCAGTTTTCAGTGCTTACTTAATCGTATTAATCACCGTCTCTTTCTAGCCGAAAGTCATTTCATTTTTTTTCTCACATTAGTTTTAATTTAAAATGATTCATTGTTGAAATAAAAAAATAAAATAAAATGTGGTTAGAAGTATCAAATGCATAATGGGTGTGTCGGCGAGAAGTTTTTTTTTTTTTTTTTTTCCTCAATCAATCAACTTGTTAGATCTCGTGTATAATTTTCTTCACTGTTTAAGACATTTCTATGCTTGTTAATCGTTATATTTCATGTAATTTATAATATGTGATGAATTGCAAGGCGGAAAAATGCATAATTACTAATAAATCACTGCTTAAATTCAATCTTAACAATATTTTTCTTAGAAATTTGACATTAAAGGCTAACCACAAGTTCGCTTGCTACTGTTTAGTTAGAACATTTGATTATGATATAAAGAGACTTTATATTTTTCGCTTTTTTGCATTCTTCCAGAACAGGGGATCCCAAACTTTTAGACCGACGGACGTACCACTAAATAGAAGTTCATTCTTCCACGTACTACCCGGTGACAAACACAAAGCTAATGCAGAAAAACCTGTGTAAACGGAATATGTCTAAAACGAAATATTTTTCCAGTCTTTTGTGCTTCTGTCTGAGCAGATTTTACTATATGTAATTACATGATTAGATTATTAAATTGGAACTTAAATTGACTGCTTTAGATTAACATTCAAATAAAAGGTAGTATCATCACTACATTTTAATAGTATGTACATTATCAAAATGCAGGGTTTTGGTAGGAAAAAAAAGTTACAAAGTGATATAGTGGCGTCAATTTTTTGTTATATGAATACTATGTTTATACCATTAGTAAAATACACTTTAGAAAATTTAATAAGTGAATAACCTACATAAGAAATTCACATACCTTCAGAAAATAAACCGCTTAGGAGCTGTACTTATATAACGTTATCAACTTTTTTTAATTTTGGACCCCCCCACGGCAATGATGTCGTTATCAATGTCTAAAAATTCTTTGATTTTTGGAGTGTTATACAAATATGGTTACATTTATTCTTCGCGTACTTTATTGATTCACAATGAAGAGAAGTCAATAAAGTATAATTTTATATATGAAATAACTTTATATCAAATTAAATAACATTTAAAAGAAATAGTTACTATTTAAAAGAATTTAATAAATGCCTTTTTTTTTACACAGTACGTTCAACAGTAATAATGTCTTCTTGCACCCGTACGGGAGAAGGGGGGGGGGGGGGGCAAACAGAACTTATCAACAAAGCAGACAGACGAAATTCTTTCACTTTTATTCACTAGTAAACACAAAGTATCAATTCGAACGTACTTCTCATATGGTTTCTCGAGCAGTGGATTATATATGCATACACACATGATAGAAGAATAGGAATGCCAAACGTTGAGGTATTACATATTTCGGAATTAAGTCATTTTATAATCATTTAAAGGTTTTAATAATAACTTTGTTTTCTCATAAAAGTAGATAAGAAAGTAAAAAAAAAAATAACATACAATTTTGATATAAAGACAAAGTTACAAATAAAAAAAACAAAATTTTGGTTGGGTGAAAAATGATATCGATATCAAAAGACAAATCCCCCTCCCCCTATCGATATCTTACGATATCATGGGCCAGATCCCCCCTCCCCCTAAAATGATAACGTTATGTATGCACAACCCCTTATTAATGCGAGTTCGAAGCTCATTGAAATAAATAATATATACAATGCACATATACAATATAATAATGGAAGAAAACGTTTTCTTTTCTTTTTTTCTTTTTTAAGGGGAAATAAAAGGTCAATTCAATAGCTACCGATGCATTAGTTTTATTTATCTAAAAATAATAATCGAAATTACATTAAAAAAAACAGAGAGCAAAACGCTGTCAAAGCAGTAATAAGAAAGACGGAGTCGGCGAACTGACAAATCAAGAAAGAGGTGGGGGAGGAGGCATTTAACAGTTTTTTTATTTCACATGTTGTATTTTTTATTTAATTTCACCTACCAGTAAACAGAGCTTCACGTACCAGTACAGGCACGTGTACCATAGTTTGAGAACAGGGTTCTCGCTGCCGCTCGCCATTGAGCCAAATCACGACAAAATGCTCCATTTGGCGAGTAAAAGAACAACCAGAATCGCCAAATTGCGAGTGCTCAATTTCTGCTCTTTTTGTGTGTAAGAGCCAATACGGTCGAGATTCTTATGCGCGTTGCTAAACAATTGATTTCGCTTTACATGTTCAATCGCAGCGTGCCATTCGCATTGCTCTATTTATAGATTTACTGACTCAACATCAATTCCGTTTTACAACAACCAAAGACACATAAAGGATTATTATTATTACTCTATTGTGAGTTAATTACAATCTCTGCGCTGGCGTCGCACCGCTAAAAACACAAGCAAAATTAGTCGCATCAAACGCAAAATAGGGAGTTTTGCTGAAATGCTGTGTTAAAATTAGCCGTTTACAACACTGTTTATTAGTTGTATGTAAAGTATCATTGGCCGGATAATTTTTTTCTATCGGTTAAGAGTCGAAATCTCATAGCAATTTTTAGTGTATATTTTCACAACGGTAAATCAAAGATAGCTGTTTTTAATTTTTATTTAGACTGCTGACACATTTACATATATAGGATACATTTAGAATGTACTTATTTTTCATAGTTTCTGTAGCGGATAGACGAATTTCTATTTTATAAGCAATTACACAAAATTAGGTTATTTTAGAACATTTTGAAAAAAAGGGATGCACTAAGGGTTTAAAGATATATTTTTCAGTGTTTCACGCATAATCTATTTTACTAACATTTATTTTCGTTTGGCTACTGTTTCTTATTTCTTATTCGCCAAATCACTAATGTTGGTCAAAAGCCAGCGAGAACCCTGTTTGAGAACCCCTGTCCTAGAAAATTTCATCCTTATTAACAATAGCATTCTGGTTGATAACAATATTGTACATCAACAAAACGAACAATAATTTTATCCGTATTCAAGATTTTTATCGACATTTACTTTGAATAGCAGTATTTACAAACAATAACCCTCGTGGTATATTCCTATTGCAAATGCTGTAAAACCTGTGCCTAAGAGCATTGTTTGGAAAAAGTGGTACCTAAAAATCGTGACCAGGGGAATCACTGGTAAATTAAATGGATCTCTTTTGACAATCAGAAAGTTCTATAGTGTTACCAACTGTCCCAATTTTCAGGGGTTCCAAAATTCGTCCCGAGGAAGCGCCAAAAGTTCCAATTTTTCATGATGCACAAATTCTTTTAATTTTTTTTTTTAGTACTATGCTATTCGCTCGTCTGTATAGAGTGGAACCAATCGCGGCTCGTGGTTTATTTAAATGGGGTTCACAATACATATACAGTAGAGTGCCGATTATCCGAACAAGTCGTGACCGACTCTAGTTCGGATAAGTAAAAGTTCTGATAAAAAGACAGATAATTTAAAGGATGTTCCTAATTATGCTAATACTTTCACACTTTATCCAGGCTTAGGACAGCCAGCGTGCCAGCACCAGTTGGTGCTGGCGTGTTTAAAAAAAGTTGAAAATAATTGTCTTTTTAATTTTTTTTGTTTACTTTTTTATTATTTAAAATATTCTTTTTTCTTTTTTTATCATCTTCTGAACTCCAGAGATTATAATATAAGCAAAAAAAGCTTTCGATTTTTGCTTTCTTCAAAGAAGGCATTCTTTTCAATGCTGCCATATCTCGAATTATTCTTTAAATACGTTAGTTGAATAGGATCGGCATTCTTCTGCCGTTCGAGCCATTTCATATATGTTTCCAAACATTCAAAGGCTTCGTATCAGGGGTGTAGCGGATGCTATACGGAGGTATACGCCATATACCTTCTGGATTTTTTAAGAAGCCCCGTATACCTTTTGTTTCTCAAATAAAGCTATAGCGTATACCCTAGGCATGGACGTTCATAATTGTAGCATATACCCCCTGCCTACAGCGTATGCCCACTGATATTTTTTGATATTTTTACGACTACAACACTGTTCGTTATGTGATGGACCCGGGTCAGAGCATTCGTTCTCAATTTCTTCAATTTCTTTTTCGTTGTACAACGTTTTCGTTGTTACGTTGCTCAACGATACACTAATGGGGAGATTCGATTTCGCATTCTAAATCGCACGCGATATACTTGAAGGACCGGGAGCTCTGTATTGATAATTTTTGAAATTTATGTTATTAGAGTAATGTTTTTCTATGTACGTATTTAAGAGAGATGAGGGGGTTGGAGGCGTCTTCCTCATTTTGGAAATACTAGACAAAAATCTGAAAATGAGATTACTATTATTTTATTTGTTAATTTGATTCTTCGTTTTTCTTTGTGGGTTCACCGTGCTTATGTGCTCCAATAGAGAGCAGTCACTGACTTGAACATAATATAGTAAAATCTACGAAAACATAACACTTCTACGATGGATTTTTTTTTTTATTCTGCAGAAAGGAATAACGTACAAATCTATTTGCTAAGAGTGCTTCTTGTCCAAAACAAAATATTATTTAGGTCTCTATCTGTAGAAATTCTGTTTTTCCAGGTACCGTCAACCTTGTACCGTACTTTGGTCCTTGCGGGGTTACTTTGGCCCATCCCATAAAAAAAGATTCTTTCTTTGTATTGAGCAAAGAATACAAGATAATTCGGAGTTTTTGCCCTTGAAAAATATTTTATACCCTACTATACTGTATTTGAATAGTTGGTGGGTAATTTAAATTTTTGTTAGTGGCAACACTGGATGTGTTTGTAAACAACTGTTTTCGTGTGTAGATTTTAACTCCCCGAACTTTCTATAGTGAGACAATTTGGATAAGAGACACAAATAAGGTAAGTGTCAAAATATTACCTTTAGTAATCTGTAACCCATATGTGATCATAGTTTTTCCTTTGACTTTTTATTTTGACAGAAAATGTTTGTGTTTTCATAAAGCTAACATGAAAACTAGTTTTTCGGGGTTACTTTGTGCTAGGCTTTTTTTGGTCCGGAAGTAGCCCCAGTTACTTGAAAATGCCTTTTATACAACCAACATAAAAAATGTATTAAGCATTTTTTTCAAGTGTTACTAATAGCAAATTGTTATATTAATTATTTTTGTTGCAGTTGCTGAGGATAACATGATGAAAACTGTTTCTCGTGTCTTTAATATTAATGATTGGTTTATTGTGTTTAAATGTAAAAAAACAACATTTGTTTATCAAGTTTGCAGTGATAATTCATTAACAGATCCTATTGCAAGGTGGTTTCAATATTCCAACATATGAAATGTATTCATTTTATATGAAAATAAGTGAATAGAACAAAAAAAAGCCCCCAGCTGGGGCTACTTTGTTCCAAAACTTTAAAGATAGTTAAAATAAATAAATTGCATCTTTAAAACCATACAGTTTGATTCATTGCTTCATGTTAATGGCTTACAACTTCATTTTGACGTTGAAAAATCATATATAATATTTTTTAATAATGGAAATGTGAGTGGAACCAGGTAAAAGTGGCCCAAAGTTTACGGTACTTGGTTCAGTACATCCTGTGAAAACGGAACCTTTTTTATCCACTTCAAAGGCAGTCCCGAGATAAGTCGGAGGGTAACAACACAGTTTCAGTATCTCTGCTGCCGGTGAAGTGGTTAAAATATTAAATGTTACAAGCATAAACGTAAAAATTCATATCTCCATGCAGAAGGAATATAACGAAATTTTAACAGCTCAATTGGAAAAATCTCCAAATCGGAATTTTGTTTCGGTCCTTAGCAGCCACGCTCAGGGACCGACTTATTCAGGGGCATGCGGGGCAGCTGCCCCGCCCCCCCCTTTTTAGGGGGCCTCCATGAGAGTAATCATGATTTTCATTAAAAGGTGTCAAACAATTAAAATTAGTCAAAAGTGACCAAAATTCATATATTTTCAAGCATTTGGGAAAGGAATGCGCACCTTTCCCGTTTCTTCTTCCAGTACCCCTTCCATCTATGCAAAAATCAAACTATGTCATTAGAAAACTAGCTATTAATATTTTATTATAACAACTTAGTGTATTCTACTGTTTTCAAAAGAAATTTTTTATTAACGTTTTCCTCGTAACGTGTCAAGTTAAAGCCATTAATTATGATCAATTTGAGGCATTATCTTTTAGACATCTTATAACGTATGTAGATAAGCAAAGTAAAAGTTTGCAAAGAAATACTCCTATCAACCAATCTGTCACTATTTTTTTACTATTATACTACTAGTAGTTTTCCTTAAAGTTATGACCATCTTCTTGTTATACCCTGTATACATATGGGAGCAGCACTGGATACAAAATTTATACATACAATATGTATGAAGTTTAGTACTAGCCATTTCCACAGTATTCGCAAAAAAATTCTATAGATAGATAGAAGGGGGCCCCCTAGAATGATGCTTGCCCCGGGGCCCCCCATAGTCTAAGTCG
The DNA here is from genome assembly GCA_963932465.1 of Maratus speciosus. Classification (NCBI taxonomy): domain Eukaryota; kingdom Metazoa; phylum Arthropoda; class Arachnida; order Araneae; family Salticidae; genus Maratus; species Maratus speciosus. Next base: position 244,334,893 of record OZ010795.1, on the reverse strand, counting down.
GGCCCTGGCCACGCTTTCACAGATTTTATTGTAACGATTATTGTATTAATTTCAAACAGAACAAAAAAAAAAAAAAAAAAAAAAAAGCCGCATATTTATATGTCTATAGACCAGACATTTTTTGTTGTTATTTAACATTATTTACAGTTATTTCAATGAATAATCTACTATTTTTCACAGAGAAATAAATTAAAACACGTGATATAAATGCGTGAATAATTATATTATTTTAATTTTGTTTCTATATGAAAGTATTTCGAATATTTGATGATTTTTTAATACACTTTTTAAAATTTTTAAAATGATTTTTGTTTTCGGATGATTGGTAAAAAAGTTACATGAAATACGAAAACTCCGAGCGATTAGGCCGACGGGCACGATTGGGTTCGAACCCAGTACTCGCATCTACCAGCTTCGAGAGCAGAACCTCTCGGCCACCGGCGGGGACGCTGCGGAATCGGACAACAGCGGTTCGGTAGGAGTCCTGATGTATGGAGTCCCCATAATTTTTTTCCAAAAAAATTATGGCCTTTTTCTTCCCCATTCTGACAAGAAAACCAGAATTCTAATTTTTTACGGCTGCTCTTTCATCGTCACCTAACACTTCATTTATAATGGCTGTTTCATAATAATAGAAGCCATCAGTCCATCAGAAGAAAATGATGCATTCCAAAGGTATAACTTCGGTTAACTTGGATAATCGGGGCTCTACTGTACCTATATTTATGTAAATATATATATTTTTTAAATCTGGGGCGACGCTAAATTCTGAGAAAGCAGAATCTTTGTTCTCTAGTCTTTCTTGTTTTTTCTCACATTAGTTTTTGATTAGAATGATTGATCATCTGATGCTAAAATGGTCTAAAAGGAGGAAGAAATACAAAATGCATGAATGGCGTATCGATGAGGCGTTTTGTTTCTGAATCAATCAACTTGTTAGATTGCGTGTGTAATTTTTTTTATCATTTAAGACGCTTTTAAACCTGTTAATTTTTTTCTATACTTGCTAATCCTGCCATATTTCATGTAACTTTTTAACATGTGATTAATTGCAAAGGAAAAAAATGCTTAATTACTAACAAATTATTGCATCAACTCCTCCTTAACAAAACTTTTTTAGGAATTTTACGTTGGAGGCAAATCGTAAGTTTGATGATGTTATTTAGTGTTATATATATTTGTAATTATACAGGGTGTCCCGGAATTATTGGGACAAACTTTAAGGGTAGGTAGGGGACATCCCAAGGATTCAGATTTGCATAGCAACCCACAGTCGGAAACGCTTTCGTGGCGCGGTAGTGACGATACAAAACTCAAGAAAGAAAGGACACGAACAGGGGGAGAAAACATGTTTATTATTCTTAGTGTTCAAAAATGCTGGAAAGTGCTGAGGAACTTGTTGCAAGCATCGTGGCAGCTGCTGAGGAAGTGCGGGGCATTCCTGATATTTTCGATAACATTAGACCTTCCATGCGCCGGAGATGCGCTTCCATGCATCACAGCCTGGAGTCGTAATTTCGAACACATACTTTGTTGACGATCGATGCCTTTTTAATGTTCTTTTTTCTTAGTTTTTTGCTGTACTAAGGATAATAAACGTGTTTTCTCATTTGTGTCCTGTCTTTCTTGTGTTTTGTGTCGTCACTACCGCGCCAGGAAAACGTTTCCGACCGTGAGTTACTATGCAAATGTGAATCTTTGTGATGTCCCCTACCTCCCCTTAAAGTTTCTCCCAATAATCCTGGGACTCCCTGTATATGTATAAATATATAAAGTCCAGCAAAAAGGTAGTAATTTGTTCGTTCAAGGTCAATGCTATCACGTAGTCCGATGGCATTCACACTCTAAATAAAGAAGAGTGACTATTCACTCTTCCGGAGTGAATAGTCACTCTATCGCAGAGTCAAAATATGCCCAACCTCTTTAGAGTGACTATTCACTCTGAGCCAAAGTGAAATTTTTGACTCTCTGAAATAGTGAATAGTCACTCCTTGAAAGTGAATATCCACTCTAAACAGGGGTGGATAATCACTCTTTCGGAGGAGTGACTATTCACTCTTGCTAAAGGTGTGGAGTTTTTCACCCCTGGTAGGAGTGAATGTTCATTTTTTTTGTAGTGGGTGGTTTTTTTATTTTGCTTTTATGGTCATTTTAAAAGAATCGCATCTTTTACGGCATGCATGCAATGGAAATAGATACAAGCGTGGTAAAGATTGTAATAAAATACTTTATTAGCAGTATTTATTTAATTCATTATTTATAACACTAATTGAACTTTTAAGGAAAAATTCAGTTAAAGTTACATACGAATTTAAATTAGATTACTGACAGAAATAAACTAAAATATTTTATTCGAATCTTATCCTTTGTGTTTGCTTTTATTGCATGCCCTATAAAGATATTACTTTTAAAGTTTTATTAATAACTTTTTAATAGATGGATGTTATATGTTTAACAATGTTTGATCTCATTTTAATTTTTGTTTTAAAAATAAAACCGTACTTTTTCTTTAAATTATTGCTATTTTTGCAAAGTGCTATAGTTCTAAAATATTTTTAATATTTCCATTTAAACGCAATGCTTATAAATTCACTTCTTTTTTAAATAAGTTCTAAGCATGATTTAAATATTAAGAATGTGTAATTTTTTTATCCGCTGTGATTTGCTTTTGTTTTATTTAGTATGAACATGAAGTCTAAATTTTGAGTTCTCTGGAATATGTATATTTTTCCTTTTAAACATATTCCTTAACTTAATCATTTCATGATTGATCATTTTCGTCCGTTATTGCCATAAGCCACGATAAGCCATATTTAATTTAAATTTTTTATTCGCGTAGATATTGTATTTTGTGACTATGAGCAAAATATATTTTATATGTTTTATAGGAAAAGATTGACCTCGGAAATAGAAAAAAAGGAAACTTAAAAATAAAGTAAATGATTTCATTAGAAATATTCTTATTGTTTTTAAAACATTTTAGTGTAAAAAAGTGGTTATTAATCTCTTTAAAAAATATTCAGTCCTGTATTACGTAAGCAAATATGAGCATTTTAAAAAATATACAAAAGCAGTCTTATTCATTAACTTCAAAACAGGCATAAAATAAAAAACATTTTATTCCAATGCTTAAATATCATGTTATATTATTTAGCGCCAAAAATTACGTGTATCAAAAACGTAGAAAATGTTTTTATAATAGAAAGAAATTTAATAACTGATGCAGAATATCTATAGTTAAATTTTTTTATGTTACTCAGTCTCGAAATTTTAAAATCATAACCCGCAGAAAAATATTTACATAGAATTAAAAAAAAATAATGTACAGTAAAACCTCCCTAAGGCGACCACGTACCGTTCCAATAAAATTGGGTCATTCCGAGAGGTGGTCTCTTAATGGAGGTCATGTTTAATCTAGATTTTAATTGTTTAAAAATGGTAACAATGTTATTAAAATTTATTTTTCACATTTGGAAAAAATATAAAAATTTAAGTATCAAAATAAAAGTTAATTACATAAGTTAATTACTGTAGAGTTTTAAAAATGAATACATTGTGTGTGAGCTTTGCTTTAATTTTACAGTTTTATATTTTATAATTTTTATCTCCAAGTCCTTTCGAATTTCGGTAAATAAATGCATTTTTTTGTGTACGGGAACAAATAATGACGGTTTCATTACTTTATCTATTTCTATGAGAGTTTTCCGACAGAATAGGGCAGAGGAGTTTATTCACCGTCATTCTTAATTTGTAATCAGAGTTAAATTCATTGCCTAAAAAGGCACAAAGGGACTTAAAAACTCTTAAAAACACTAAAAGTTGCCGGGATAAAAGAAAATCTAAACTTAGTTTAGAAGTTTGATGAATAATGCACTCTCCGGAATTATTTTTCTAATAAAGCCTTCTTCAAACGACCAGGAAAACACGGAGTTTATTTAATTTTTTTCAAAGAAATCGGTTTCTCATGGAGGGAGTTCAATTGGGATGGTCTCTGAACGGAGGTAAAATTAGTATTAAGCCTATGGGAATAAATTTCGTTCCATGAAAAAATGGTCGTTCAGGGAGGTGGTCGCCTAATGGAGTTGGTCGCATAGGGAGGTTTCACTGCACCAACATTTTCGTAATATCATAAACATCAAGTATGATATTTAATTACGAAAGAATAATAAATACTCTTAACTGTATATAATCCGAAATCCGAGTAATAAACCAAAAAAAAAAAAAAAAAAAAATCTCATACAACGACAAATTAATGTTTTCGAATGTGTCTGCTACGAATTGAGAGAAAATCCAGATAACTTCTCTTATGAGTGAATCACCCTTTCAAACGAAAGAGATAAAAACTTTTTTGTTTTGATCTTTGGCAAAAATTTGCAACGCAGCATTGAAAGAGAAGAATAAAATATTTACTCATTTTTTTAAATTCACATTTCCCGAACTAATGATTTGCTAATTATTGCGCGTATTAGAGGTCTGCACGGGCTGAAATTTCCAAGCCCGGGCCCGGCCCGACTCATAGAAAAATTCGGCCCGGCCCGGCCCGGCCCGGCCTGTAGAAAAAAAATTGGCCCGACCCGGACCGGTAAAAAACTTAAAAGTTTGGCCCGAGCCCGGCCCGGCACGAAAAAAAAGTTAAAACACGGCCCGAGTGAATTTCAACAAAACATTGATTTGTTTTTTCTTTGAACTATTAAAAATATGAAAAATGCTATACAGTAAGACGGAATTGCATAGAAAAGAAAAAAAAATGCATTTATTGACAAGTTTCCTTCTTAGCGAGTGTAAATGTATTATATATTCTTTTCTTGTGTATTAGTATATTAATTATGCATGGAAACACGTTAATGAGTTTAAAACTGGTTCCGTCATAGGCAGGTTCTTTTTCACACGTTTTATTATGTTTTAATTTAATTATATTTTAATAAGCGCAGAAATCTAGTGTCATTTAAAAATAATAAATTTTAATGTTTAAGTGTAGAATAATGGGCATTTGAAAATCTATGCATTTTTTGCAAAAATGTTTGGGCCAGGCCTAATTTTACTGATCTTTGAATAGACCAGGCCACGCTGACACAATGATTTTCATATGGGCTGGGTCAAAATTAGGACTGAAAATTTTGGCCGTGAAGACTCGCAATGAACCAGTCCAGGCTTTGTACAGAAAAAATAAGTTAGGCCCGGCCCGAGCCTTCAGAAATAAATGTGGCCCGGGCCCAGGCCGAGTTCCGTGAGTGAAAATCGGCCCGAGCCGGTCCGTGCAGATCTCTAGTGCGTATTCAATTGTTAAAAGAATTATATTTCAAACCGCTACATGAAGAAATATAACAGACAATCACTTTTGAACACTCTAACGATCAATCTTTTCCTATACAACATACAACTATTTAGCTAATAATCTTAACGTTTCACCTATCTACACGGATAAATGCTTAAAATTAAATAAGACTTACCTTTTTTTTATGTATTCCATAAAGAATGATTTTAATGATATCCGAATCTGTTACTCGTAAAATGGCGGACGAAAAAGTGATCATTTTTCTTATCTTTTAAGGGTGTCGTCGCCTTGCTGCTCTGATTGGATAATAAGCAATGCATACGTAAGTGACCCTTTCAGGAGTGAGACATTTCACTCCTTTCTAGAGAGTGGAAAATTCCACTCTTTAAGGAGTGTATTTTTATAAAATTCACTCCAAAAAGAGTAAAAATGCCTGTCACTCTTTCAAAGAGTTAGCTTTTCACTCCTCCCAATTTTAGAGTGCACCTTCGCTACAAAGAAATATGCAAATTCTATAAAAATTTTCGCGTGTGGTAGGTGGAACATATAGTTGAGAAAGCATTTGACGGGTTGTGAGAAACTGAGTTTAATTGGGAGAATGGTAGAGACCAATAAACTTATAAAGCTGCAATCTTTGTATTTTGGTCAGGGGTTTCCATATACCTCATACTTTTTTCTACGTATCTCTAAAAATTGTAAGAAGTAAACATAAACTTTTTCCCTACCCCACTTTATATCACATTTCCTATATTTTTATTTATTTATTGATATTTTTTTTTTTGAAGAAATAGGATTTTATGCATTTTTAGGATACGACAAAGAATGAAAAACAAAGATCTTCTATAAGTTTATGTTTTTAGTTGCAAAATCATCCAAGTTACTTGCGTTTTTATACGTCTTTCTTTAATTTTTCTCGTCAAAGTATTTCAAAGGTATATTATATATATGCAAAAGTTTTCTTTCTTTTTTGTCTATTACAAATATTTTATAATTATTTTTTCATCAAGAGCGGAAACTGTTTTTTGAGAAATTGCATTTACAGTTTGTACCTGGGACCTGGGACCTGTGCTCTCGGTTTTCTGGTTTCGGGGGCAGAGAAGAGTCCTAAATTTAATGTGCAACTATTTGCCAGTTTTGCCTTTTTTTTATATAAAATATATGTATGGAGATAGCATGAAATATTTTTAAAATATCATATTTGCATAACTTAACTAACGGTAACATTTATCTGTGTTTGACGATAAGATTTTTGATTTTTATTAACGCTTTCTAACATAGATGAAAAGTGTTTATGACTTCGGTTTGTCTGGCCGTGTGTCCGAGCTCTAACTCTCGTAAACATACTCGAATCGCACTGAATTTTTTGTATGTTATTGACGTTTACTATTGAACGATCGGTGTTAAAAATGAAGTGTGTATAATTTATAGTTCATTTACAGTAGGATGCATAACCTGTGGCCCGCGAGTTTCATATATTTATAACGGTATAAAATCACAATTTTTGTTCACATGACGCAGGAAAAAATCGAGAATTTTGTTGATTTGTCGCGGGAAAAAATTACAAATTTTGTCAGTCTGTTAAGAATCACAAATATCGTTGATAGGGTTCGGAAAAAACACGAATTTTATCGATCAGCCGCAGAAAAATCTCAAATCTCCTTAATTGGCTGCAGAAAAATCGCGAGTTTTGTCAGTTTATCGCGAGAAAAAATCATGAATTTCGTCAGTTTGCCGCGGAAAAAAATTGTAGATTTCGTTGGAAGCAGATAAAAATCTCGAATTTTTTCGATCATGTGCCGGAAAATCTCCAATTTCGTTGATCGGCTGCGGAAAAATCGCGAGTTTCGTCAGTTTATCGCGAGAAAAAATCACGAATTTCGTTAATTTTACGCAGGAAAAATTGCAAATTTTGTCAAAGTCAGTTAAAAATCGCAAATTTCGTTGATCGGACGTGGAAAAATCGCTAATTTTGTTTGATTCGGCACGGAAAAATGTCAAATTTTGTTAATCGGGCACTGAAAAATAGCGAATTTTAACAATCAGGTGCGGAAAAATTACACATTTCGATGATCGGCTGCAAAAAAATCGCGAGTTTTGTCAGTTTATCTCAAGAAAAAATCGTGAATTTCGTCTGTTTGCCGCGGGAAAAAATTGCAAATTTCGTTTAATCAAGTAAAAATTGCGAATTTTGCCGATGATGTGCGGAGAAAATCTCAATTTGGTTGATCGACTGCGGAAAAATGGAGGGTTTTGTCAGTTTAACGCGAGAAAAAATCACGAATTTTGTCAATTTGCCGCAGGAAAAATTACAAATTTTGTAAGAGTCGGTTAAGAATCGCAAATTTTGTTGATCGGTGGTTGATTTGTGGAAAAATCACAAATTTTGTTAATCGGACACTGAAAAATAGCGAATTTTTCAGTGAGTTGCGGAAAAATTGCAAGTTTCGTTGATCGGCTGCGGAAAAATCCTGAGTTTCGATAGTTTGAGGAAAAAAATTGCGAATTTCGTCAATTTGCCATGGGAAAAATTACACATTTCGTCAGAGTTAATTAAGAATAGCGAATTTTGTTGATCGGGCCCGGAAAAATCGCGAATTTTGTCGATTCAGCGCGGAAAAATCTAAAATTTCGTTATTCGGGCACAGAAAAAACGCGAATTTGTTTATGAGGCATAGAAAAATTGCAAATTTCGTTTCTTAGATGCGGAAAAATAGCGAGTTTTGCCAGTTTATCGCGAGAAAAAAAATCTCCAATTTCGTCCAATTTCCGAGTGAAAAAATTACAAATTTTGTCAGTCAGTTAAGAATCACGAATGTCGTTGATCGGGAGCGGAAAAATCACTAATTTCATCGATCAGGCGCGGAAAAATCTCAAATGTAGTTGATCGGCTGCGGAATAATCGCGAATTTCGACAATTTATCGCGAGAAAAAATCGCAAATTTTGTCAATCTGTCAAAGTAAAAAAACACCAATTTCGACAATTGATGGAAAAAAATTGCAAATTTTTTCAACCGTTCGAGGAAAAAAATCGTATGTTTTGTCAAAAGATCACGAATTTCGTGAATCGCTCATGGGAAAAAATTGCAAATTTTGTGCGTCGGTCGCCAAACGTATCATAAAATAGAAATCCATTGGTCGCAGGAAGAAATCGCAAATTTCGTCGATCGTGTGCGGAAGAGAAATCGCGACTTTCGTCAATTTATTGCAGGAACAAAATCGCGAATAACATCAATGTATCTCTCTATTCTAAAAAAAAAGTAGCTACTGCTGTCACCGCCGCCGCCGGTTTTGAATTTTTTGTGACCGGAGGTCTTTCTTCGTTAATATTAAGAAAAATAATGCATACAAAAATATGAAAATCGGTAGTACTATACAGAAATGATTGATAAACACGCTGATGCAGACAGTTTTAAAATCGAAAAATTATTTTAAGAGATATTTAATGCTAAAGTTGAACAAAATCGTTCCACTAAAAAAGTTTTATAGGAGCAAAAACTATTCATGGGAATTTAATAATTTTTAGATCATTTTATACGTTTGAAGTTCCCGGTGTGCAGACTGTATTTCTTTTTCTAATTTGACTCATTTTTTGAGGTTTTATTTCTATTTTAAATTCAAATTTTCAACATTTCTAGAGATATTTTTTACATATTTTAGAAAGTGATATTAATTTAAACTGTTGCCAACTGTATAAACAGCGCAAACAATAATGTTTGCTTCGAATAAAAAAAATATTTATACGTGTAAATAAATTAAAAATTTATTTACACGTGACTCTTATAAACAGAAAAAAACATTTGGAATTAGAATTAAATAATTATGTAAAAAAAGCAGGAACTTATTAAAAATTACGTCATAAAAACTATATTTACACGTGAATTTTAAGAGAGAAAGGAAATTGTAAAATAATAAATGCATTAACATGCGTTAGAAGTCTTAAATAAGAGAAATAACTTCATATTTACGTCACATTACAGTTATTACATAAAATGAACACAAAATAATATTGCAAAACAGTTTAAATTTAGAAATTGCGCTAGACATTTATTTTATATTTTGAGAGGATACTTTTCAACTATTTTTGTTAGGAAAGCGCAAATAATATTTCATTTCTAACAAAAATATTTTCACGTGAATATTAAAAAGAGAAAGAATAGTTTGGTCAAAAATACGTCAGATTAAAAACGATTAATTTAAAATGTCTTATTTAAAAGAACTTTCTTTTCGCTTTGTTAAAAAAAAGTCCTTCCGGCCAGTGCCGGGAGGAAGAGGTAGCTTTCATATTCCTTATTTTAAAAAAGCCAACTTATATTATTCAAACACACGAAGCTCAATTTAGTGGAAATTGAATATAAGAGATTCAATACTAATTTTTATCAATACTAAATCATTATGAATGAGAATTTCGCGAAATTAGTCAGCTTTATCCAAGTTGCTTTTATTTAAAGTAACTTATATTTGGCTGCCAAATTCGACGATTTCTTAAAGTGCCTGCCATTTTAAAACAACATGGTGGATGAGGCTAACCAGTGAACTTGGTCGAGACCTTAGTAGTTGCTGTGCACATGCTCACTCACATCGGAATCGATTGATATATACGAGTGCTGTCGCAGGCAAAAAATCAGATTTTTCAAAATGTCACCCACATTAGATAGTGAAATTGTTATTTCTGAGCCATTTTTTAAGATAAAGACAAACAAAAAATGCTCCTGAATCCTTATATCAAGGTCAAATACTTAAGAAAGAAACCTTTTTCAATTTCTAATTTTTTTGCACCTCACTTTAAATATATATATTTTTTAATTTAATGGCCGCCATTTTGAAACAAGATGGCTGATGAAGCTGGCCAGCGAACTTGGTCGAGATATTGATGTGTACTATCCACATGTCTTCTTACATCGAAATAGGCGAATACGTGTGCTATCGTGTGACAAATACGAGATCGTTTTAAAATGTTAGCCATGCTAGAAATTCAAAGTGCTATAATTCAACCATTTTTTAAGATATAAACAAAAGAACAAATTTTCAGAAACAAAATCTGGTCCGGAATCTTTGTATCAAGTCCAAACATATAAAAAAATCATTTCATTTTCCAATTTTTTAATACCTCATTTTAAATTTAAATTTTTTTTAATGGCAACTTTTTTGAAACAAGATGGCGAATGAAACTGGCCAACAAACTAGGTCGAGACATTGGTACGTACTATGTACAGACCAAGTTACATCCAAATCGGCTCATAAATACGCCTGTTATCGCGTGACAAATATCAGGTTGTTTTAAAATGTCAGCCACAATAGAAATTCAAAATGCTATAACTCAGCCATTTTTTTAGATATAGACGAAACAAAAACTGTTCCGGAATCTTTGTATTAAGGTCAAACACATACGAAATAAATCTTTTTCATTTTCCTATTTTTTTGTATCTCATTTTAAATTTTAAAAATTTTTAAATTTTTTAAATGGCCGTCATTTTGAAATAAGATGGAGGATGAAACTGGACAACGAACTCGGTCGAGATATTTGTATGTACTATGTACACACCAAGGTACATCCAAATCGGTTCATAAATACGCCCGTTATCACGTGACAAAAATCAGGACGTTTCGAAATGTCAGCCACGCTAGAAATTCAAACTGCTATAACTCAGCCATTTTTTAAGATATAGACGAAACAAAAACTGCTCCCGAATGTTTTTATCAAGGTCAAACACATAAGAAAAAAATATTTTTTCAATTTCCAATTTTTTGGTACCACATTTCAAATTTAAATTTTTCTTAAAAATTTAAATGGCCGCCATTTTTAAACAAGATGGCGGATGAAGCTGGCCAACGAACTCGATCGAGACATTGGTATGTACTATGTATAAACGAAGTTACATCCAAATCGGTTCATAAATACGCTTTTTATCGCGTGACAAAATTCAGGACGTTTCAAAATGTCAGCCACGCTAGAAATTCAAAATGTTATAACTCAGCCATTTTTTAAGATATAGACGAAACAAAAACTGCTCCGGAATCTTTGTATAAATGTCAAATACATAAGAAAAAAATATTTTTCCATTTTCATTTTTTTGGTACCACATTTCAAATTAAAAAATTTTTTAAAAAATTTAAATGACCGCCATTTTGAAACAAAATGGCGGATGAAGCTGGCCAACGAACTCGGTCGAGACATTGGTATGTACTATGTACACACCGAATTACATCCAAATCGGTTCATAAATGCGAGAGGTACAGTGTGACATAAGTCAGATATATATATATATATATATATATATGGATATATATATATATATGGATATATATATATATATATATATATCAATTTTGAACGGAGTGTGGTTTCGGGGTCTGGGGGTCATGATCGATGAAAATATACCAAAATTTTTTGAAATCGCTTTCCTCCGAACGGCTGCAATAGGTAGCTTTTTCTAATGAAAGCTACCTAATACCGGGAGACAAATACTCTGTTTACTTAATTCCTTTTATATTAGCTTATTTTGAAATGTTTAACTTATTTTACTTAATCAAAGACGAAAAAAGCGATTGTATCTTTGGTTCTATTTAGTTATCCCGTCGTAAATTAAATTTTTATCGATCGATTTTTAGTGGATTTTTTGCGTTATACCCAACGCAAAAATGTGAACTTTATACCAAATGAAAGTAGATTTTTTTCCGCGTCTGTCTATACCATTTACAAGTTTCTCGTACCAATATTTTCTGATATGCGATTTCGCTTTAAAATGACCACTTCATTTTTCGGCTTAATTTCCTCCGTGGTAACCGTGCACCGGCTGATTTTACTGGCAACCCTTAGGAGAAACTCCGAAGTTTTGGAGAATGTCCGTTTGAACCTGTGTTAAAAAGGTGGATTGGTTAATTTTAGAAGTTAATTAGCCCGTAATTCGGTTAATTACCGACTTTTTCAAAATTTTAGGATTTGTTGTTTGATGCGAGGTATTCAGCTACAAGTACCCAAAATTTCAAGTCTCTAACATGTATAGTTTCTGAGAACGGGTTCTGTGACGGACAGACAGACAGAGGAGTGAGACGAATAGGGTTTCGTCAGATGAACGAAACTCTAAAAACGAATTTTGTTAATCGGTCATAGAAAAAGTAGCATAATTAGTCCAACATGCTCCGTTATTTCAAAAATAAGTTTCCTTTTATTTTAAATGAAGTTATTCTTCAATAGATTTTTTTTTTTTAATTTTCAATAACGTTCAATGTTTTAGAAATTTTGTGTAATTTTTTTTCTTCAAATTTCCATTTATCAAGAAGAAACAGTTAATCTTCATAAAGTGTTGTATGGTTATTCATACAGATGTGAAGAAGCCCCTGATTCCTGCATACAATAATTTATTTCTATTTGTTTATTTTTGTTACAAAAAAATCGTTATTCATCAAGAATAAAGAGTTACCTCCTCCTCACCTCCCTGACATAGAATTATCTCTGTATTAGTGATGTGGCCCTCGACAACCCAAAAAAATTTTTTAAGTGACCCTTCTCTTAAAAAGGTTGTGTACCCCTAATTTACAGGGACGGTCAAAAGTATTCCGTTGCATTACGGTCAATTGGAAAACATCGTTTCAAGTTCATTTTAATGATGCTAAACAACTTCAAACATAATGAAATTGATATGCATTTATGAAGGGCACTAAAGCATACATTATGTAGGATATGGGTTGCAAAGCATTTATAATTCATTTACAGGGCCACACAAAAGAATTCCGTTACATAATGGTCTACGATGAAAAACTGTTTGCAGCGTATACCTTAGTTCTGTTACACTATTTTAAATATAATGAAACTGATTTACATTACAGAGGCTTAATACAAGATACCTGTTGTATAAATGATGTCCACAGCATTTATCATTCATTTACACTTATTTCGTTCTTTATCGTTCATACACACAAAAAATTCGGATACAGTAATGCGTCTGAAGTACTGTCTATTAATGGTAACTGCTGGAAGCGCGATATCATTTATGGATGCCTGTTTAAGTTTAACTAAATTTTTGCTTATTAGCTGGTGTGTACAAATGCTGTAAATCATGGCTACACAAAAGAATTCGTAAGTACTAAAGAGCGTCAGCGTGGATGGCTTAAATGGGGCTTTTAATTGAGTTATGCATTTTCAAGTTGAACTCTATTTAGTATACTAAGAGATGTTTCTATAATATAAATAAAATCATATACAGTGCCAGGCAAAGAACTTGCTCATGCCGTCCTAAGGATGATAATGTCTGGAAGTGTGATTTCAGTAGTTTTAATCCTATTTTGAGCCTGAATTAAATTTTAGCTCAATATGTGGTGCATATAAAAACCTGTAGGGTTATACAGATAATATACAGGGTTATACAAAATAATTAAATTATGTTTCCGTATATTGGTAGAAATTTCTGGTGGTGATTTTTCAATCTATGATGGGTTTTTTTTTTTCTTTTTTTGCTAAATTAAGTTTTAGCCTACTATGTAGAATATATACAAGTCTGTAGGTTAAATACAGCGCTAAACAAAAGAATTGGAGTACTTTCCAGCTATGGGCGTTAATTGCTGAAAGCCGGTTTTCAAATATGTTATACCTTTTTTAAAAGGTTTACTAAGATTTTTTTTCCTTACTTTATTAAACAGCGAAGGATTCTGGAAGTGTTTAATGTGTTTCATAATCTACGCTTGATGCATGCTTTTCCTTTCTTATGACTTCGTATAACTTATGACTTCGGTTTGTCTGCCATCTGTCTGTCTGTCCGTGCTCTAACTCTCGTAAATATACTCGAATTGCTACGTGATTCATATTTGTTATTCAGGTTTACAATACCATAGCGGCTTTCTATTGAAAATGAAGTGTTAAGAATATATAGTTCATTTATAGAAGCCCTCAAAAGAATTCCGTTACATCACGGTCTAGGAAAAAATATCGTTTGAAATGTATTTTAATGATGTTGCACAATTTCGAACATAATGAAATTGATAGGAATTTCTGAAGTACACTAAAACATTAGAACACGTAGCGTAAAGCATTTATCATTCCTTTACAAAGTCACACAAAACTAGTTGGATGTGCCAATCCCAAAACTTTCTTCTATCTCATATATTTGATTATTTCAAAATGTTGTTACAAATCTCAATATTTTATTTTTATTAGTTCAATACTAGTATATCAACTCTGATTTTCATCTTAAATTTCTGCTTCAGTCAATTAATCGGAGTAAAAATGAGTTAATCTCGATCATGATATTTATTAGAATCAATAGTTTTCCGTTATTCTGTTGTATATCAGCTTTTCCCAAATCGTCGGGTTATCAGGATGGAAAATTTTCGTCGATTCACGAGCTGCCGGTGTATAATAGGAGAACTAAAAATTAAGAAAATTACACAAAAATAGCTAATCACTATTATAGTGCCCCCTTTCGGTAGAGTATTTCCACATTTAGGAAGAACCTTCTTGCCATGACCAAAAACATACACAAAACATCTGGTTCAATTCTATTCATAACTTCATGCACTTTTCGATGGTACAATATTGAAAACGACCCAAAAATCGCTCCTACAGCACCCCCTTCCGGTGGAATTTTTTTCAAATTCAGGGAGGACCTTCTTCCATGGCCAAAAACATACACAAAAAATTTGGTTCAATTCTATGCATAACATCATATACTTTTCGATGGTATAATATTCAAAATCGCACAAAAATCGTTATTACAGCCCTTCCTGCAGAGTTTTTTTCCAAATTAAGACAGAACCTGCTTGCCGTAGCCAAAAACTTAAAAAAAAAATTGTTTAATTCTATGCATAACTTCATACACTTTTTGATGGTACAATGGCGACAGACACGCGGACAGACAGACATTTTCTATAAACATGTTTTTGGGGATCTCTGACCTCTAAAACGTGTAAATCCGTCGAAAACCGGAAGTCGAAAAAATTTTTGATTACAAGACTTTCTTCTATTGATGATAGAAGAAAGTAAAAAGTCCGTTACATAATGGTCATCGTGGGAAAAATCATTTGTAGTGTATTTTAATGATGTCACACTGTTTCAAACATTATGAAACTGATATATATTACCGTGGTGCACATTAAGATGCTTGCTAGAGAGTATGGTATGCATAACAACACAAAATAATTAGTTTACAGCATTTTATATGAACTATAATACACTATTAAAAAAAAAAAAAAAAAGGACCAGATTTCCTGTAGGAATCGGAAAAATAGTTGCCCCCCTTATCGTACCGGAAAAATTTCCGACCCAGCTCGGAATAAAATCAGTAAAATCGGAATAAAATCCGTAAACTTGGAATAAAATCCGTAAAGTACCGTTTTAATGAATGTTTCCTTTTTTTTTTTTACACATTTTATTCCGAGCTGGGTCGGAAAATTTTCTGGTACGATAAGTGCAACTATTTTTCCGATTCCTACAGGAATACTGTTCGGATTTTTTTAGAGTGTAGATGGAAGTGCTTCTTCAATTGTGGTACGCGTTTTTAAGCTTATTTAAATTTCTGCATATTACGTGGTGTGTATAAATCCTACACATCATATACAGGACTTCTCAAATAAATTCGTAAGCATTATTATTTATGGGAGTGAATTGCTTAAGGCTCCTATCCCTGCCAGCGAAGACACTCACGAGCTAATGCTAATCCTATGGAAAGGGATTTTTCTAATATCTCGTTTGATTTCGACATTTTTAAATATTTTTTTTCATTGGATAGTCGAGGTCCATCTCTACATCGCACCTTTTTTACTTTTTCGATTTTGGTTGCAGATATTTTTTAGAATGACACTTTCATTTTCAGAACCGGTTTTGAAAGTGAAAGTAACTTTATAAAAAATATCTGTAGCCAAAATCGAAAAAGTAAAAAAGGTGCGATCTAGAGATGGACCTCGACTATCCAATGCAGAAAAAAAAAAAAAAATTAAAAATGTCGAAATTCAAGCGAGATATTAGATAAATCCCTTTCCATACATTGTAAAAAAAATACGACCAGTTTTCCTGTAGGAATCGGGAAAATAGTTGCCCTTATCGTACCGGAAAAATTTCCGACCCAGCTCGGAATAAAATCCGTAAAATACCGTTTTATTGACTATTTCCTTTTTTTTACGGATTTTATTCCGAGCTGGGTCGGAAAATTTTCCGGTACGATAAGGGCAACTATTTTTCCGATTCCTACAGGAAAACTGGTCGTATTTTTTTTACAGTGTAGGATTAGCATTAGTTCCTGAGTTTCTTCACCGGCAGGGACAGGAGCCTTAAGGGTGGTTTTTAATTGTATTATGCATTTTCCAGTTGAACTGTAAAACAAGAGATGCTTGTAGAATATAAATAAATTTATTTGCAGGGCTATGAAAAAACAAAACAAAAAACAGTATATATTGCCATATATCAGGGGTCGTTCGCTTCAAGGAATTTTTCAGGACAAATATCAGCATTTTTTTTTTTTAATAGAAAAATAAACCTAGATTAAACAAGCGAAATTTTGCCTTTATTAGAAGAGATTTTCTATAAAAAAATACTGGTACCGAAGAATTTCCTGGTCTTGAAATTTCAGGACAAGTACGACCCCTGATATATGGATGCTAATTCCTGGAAGTGTGTTTTTAGTTAATTTATAGGTTTTTTACTCGAATTAAAATTGAGCTTAATACCTGATGTTTGTAAAAATCTGTCGATAATAAACAGGACTGTCAAAAAGTATTGAAGTGCATTTCCATCTGTTGTTGGAAATTATTGAGAGTGATTTTTCAATCGTGTTATGCGTTTTCTAACTGACC
This sequence comes from Maratus speciosus, assembly GCA_963932465.1. Taxonomy (NCBI): domain Eukaryota; kingdom Metazoa; phylum Arthropoda; class Arachnida; order Araneae; family Salticidae; genus Maratus; species Maratus speciosus. The sequence goes on along the minus strand of OZ010795.1, from coordinate 244,317,837 downwards.
TAAATTTGCATTATTATATATAAATATATGCAAATCTATAGATCATATACAGGGGTGCACAAAGGAATTCGACCACCTTTTCGGTTATATACGATAACTGCTGAAAATGAATTTTCAAACTTGTTATATGTTTTCTAATTTATTTACTTAGATAATGGTGAAATTTCGTTGCAGCATTCTGGGAGTCTTAGAAAGTGTTTCATAGTTTATGCTTGACGCATGAATTATTTTTCCTTGTTTTGCGATGATTCTGAGTCGAAATTTGTACACTGAACACATCCGAATGGACCTTTATTTTTACAGTTAATGTACCTTCTTCTTTTATCAGTGAAAAAAAAACAACGTACTAAAGTTCCCCAACTCCTCCTATATAGGAATGAGGACCCGAATGAGTGCCTGCTATAGCTCTATCGGGCTATTTATGCTCCTAATACTCATACTCACACTTTTCATCAAAGTTGAAAAGTGTTTATCCTTTCGGTTTGTCTGGCCGTCTGTCCACGCTCTAATTGCCGTAAATATACTTGGATTTTCATGATATTGATAATGGTTAGTTAGGGTCGCCAAAGCATGTTTGGTATTGTATATGAAGTATGTAGGATTAATCGTTCATTTACAGGGACACTCAAATGTATTCCATTACATTGTGGCATAGGGGGAAAAATCGTTTGCAGAGTGTTTTAATGACATTACGCTATTTCAAATGTATTGAAACTGATATAAATCACTGCATTTCACTACGATCAAGTTAGAACAGGGCATTCATAGCATTTTTTATTCATTTACAGGGACACACAAAAGAAATCGTTACAGTAGGTACAATACTGTCTTTGAGTAATAATTGCTGGAGTGTACGTTTAAAATTCGGTATGCGCTTTTAAATTTTATTATTTTTTTTCATCTTACTCGTTATATATAAACTCTAAACCTCAAATACAGGGCTGAACAAAAGTATTAACATACCGTTCTGTTTATTCGAGGGAATCGCTGAAGGTAATTTTTCAACTGAAGTACATGTATCTCTTAAGTGAACTAAATTTTGGCATGCATGTAGTTAATAGATACAAATCTATATATCCTATACAGGGCTGCTGAAAAAAAACTTGGATCATTTTTTGATTGTGGATGGGAACAGCTGAAATTGAGTTTTGAAATGTGTTATGCGTTTCCTTGTGGTTGAATTAGACGTAATATTTTAATTTTTTTAAACGGTGCAGTTTTGTTACATTATTTTGAATGTGTTGGAAAGTGTTTCATAATCTATGCTTGACGCATGATTTTTCTCTCTTGTTTTTAAATGCCTTTAAAAAAAAGAAGTAAATATATAAATAAATAACAAGAAAGTTTTTATCAGTCTGGCGAGTGCATTACTAGTTCGCCAGTCAGAACCCTGAATTTAACAAAAATTGGTATTGGATATAAGTTAATGAGGGATAAAGTGAGTAAAAATTTAATTTTTTTAAAATAAAATCTAACATTATCTTTTGATTATTATCTAATTTATATCGTATGTTTACATATTACATGATTATACCATATGGTGTAAATAAAAATGTTCTAAAAAAAGAATGTTAGGTTAAAAAAAATGCAATTTATACCGTGTGATGCTAAAATAAGAATTGACAATTTCATCGGCGACACTGATTTTTTTCCTTGTGGTTTTTGCGGTCAATGTTTAGCACCATAGCTTGAATTTAACTCCAATAAAAACTTACTGAAAAAGAGCTAGGAAATAAAATGTTATTTTGTGTATGAACCATCTCTCAGCTCACGGAAGAAAAACACTGATATATTTAATTTATCTTTCGAGCAGCACCCATTTACAACATCAAAACAACTTGCGTAAGATGTGTTTGCTCCAAATCAGTTCAATTTCCTCGAGGAATGCTGCAAATCTTCTTAAAAACTCACTTTTTTTCCAAGGCATCCATCACAAAAGGTATGTGCCGTACACAGAAGTTTACAGAGGCTTAGGAAGTAGCAGTAGCAACCTCCCGTTTCATCAGGATTGTCACTTTCTAAGGGCATTCAGGCGTGGAACGGTGTGTCCTTTTTATTTCTTATGACGAGTAAGGGATGATTATACTAATGTAAGGCAGGAAAGTAACTAGGTCTGAGACATTTGCCCAAACAAGACGTAACGGTCCTTCACGGTTCAGGAAACACAATTTGAGATCTAATGGACTTCCGAGCAATCCTGCTGTTGCAAAATTATATTCCAGTGAAGCGGCGCATGTCAAAAACACGGCTGCTTTAATACAAAGTAACGCTTTGATCCGAAATACTTTCTTTGTTTCTGTGTTACCATCATGTATATCATTAGGAGGATTTTCGTCTAGCCTATGATATATGACTGGGACATTAGATTGCTTTTTTAAAATAATGTTAATTTTCTTCTTCCCTCAGGACTATTTTAACCCTTTACTGTATGATGTATCATATCTGAACATGAGTGCAACACATTTATCGTGTGACATAGATTTTCAAAAGTAATTTTCGACGATTCTTCATTGAGGAAAAATCACTTTATCATCCTATCAACATATAAAAAAATACATCATTTTAGTTGTAGTGGAATTCTTGTTTGGATGTCTTTATGGTGGAGAGATCAACGCCACTGCACATCTTTGATACCGGCATTGTCCATAAACAGTGATATAAAGATTAAGTTCTTGAAACGCACGTGATGTTTTTCCGAGCAGTATCTTGTCCAAACTTCATTGTATGGACGATTGCGCGAAACTATACAGAGAAAATTTGTCGATCCTTTTACTGAGGGAGGGAATATTCGTTGTATAGATTGCCTCGCAAGGTCACTGGACTTTAATCTTATATGGGATACTCTAGTTCTATGATATGATGACCAAACGCCCTCGAGATTCGAGGTATTCCTCAAATTTAAGGGACCCTTGTAATCCCCACAGTTTTTCATTTAAAACACTTATTACATTTTAAGAAGGTGATAACTTCGTGAGACAAAAATTATTATAAAGCTCAAAAAGTTTTTAATTTGAAAGTTGTGAATTTTTTTAAAAAGTACTATTATAAAATAATTATTAATATCATAAAACCGTTATAAAACTTGGTTACCCTACTCTATGATGACCCGTGGCACGAGGTCAACTCCTTGCCACGACTCTCTAGGACAAAATTCTAGCTTTTAAATGAGTGTTATTTGTTGCAACAAGCTGTCATCAACAAACTCTCTAATAGTACCAGGACTTGCTGTACGACCTGTATATAGCTGTTGCAGGAGGGCCACAGTTTACATTAGACAGCCTGTTCTGGGGAGTTAATACTCCATTTTTCGACCATTTTCTGATCTACTATGTTTATTAAAAAAGATTTACTTTCTTTTATCTTATGTTGCTGTATGATGTCTTATATTATGAAGAACATAAGTACCAAATTTATTTATGAGTTTTATAAAAGAAAAGAAACATCTTAATTTTTTGAAGGCCAGTGTAGTATCAAAATACAAAATAACGCTCAGCTAAAAAAAAGCTACGAAATGTCTGGCTTATAAATACGATGACATTTAGAGAAAAAGTTGTTTTAGATCTTTTATGTGTCCATTATAACATTTTATTCTTGCCTTCTTAATTAGTTACAAAAAATAACTTTAACAACAATTTCCTTTTCCGAAATCCATTCACCATAAAGTCATAGAGTGCGATCAGATAGCCGCTACAGGTACCAGCAAATTTTGAAAATAGCACAATTTTTAAAGTATAAGTCGAGGTCATCATTTCGAAACCTTGACCTATCTTATAAACGCAAAAATAAATAGAAAGGGATGTAAATTTCCAACACAGCGAAAAATGTCCAGATCCGGATTCGAACCAGAGATCTCTTGGCTGAAGCCGCCAATGCTCTACCATCTGAGCCATTCCGGACGAATCTGATGGATCTAACTCACCCAGCTAACCTTATTGATTATAGCATTGGGTCTGATATCTGAATAAGCTCAACAGAATAAATCGCAGGTAACGGAACTCCAGAAAACGCTGGAAAAACGAATTACACTAGATAAATTTTAACAGTTATTCTAATAGGTAAATAAATAAAATAAAATGTAAATTTCCAACTGGACAAAAAATGTCCGAACCAGGATTCCAACCAAGGATCTATGATTTATTTACCAATTAGAATAATTGTCTTAAAATTAATCTAATGTAATAGAATGTGCACAATAATTACCTTTTGGTGCGGCCCTGTTTGAAGTTGCACATTAAGAAATATTTATACATTCACAAAAGTTTCTTTTATATCATAAAATACACAATATGAGCTTTAAAGAGCTCACTGTTTTATTTAAAAGGCGACTAAAACAATAAAATAGTTGTTACAACTTAAATATATACATTTTATTTAAAACTTCTTAGTACTTTCGGCCTGCATTTTCCCCCGAGGCCATCATCAGAGAATATTTTAATAACTAATTTCTGTTCATTTATACAAATACGTCACTCCGTTTTGAAATGTGAAAACCAATAATAATTAGAGTGAAAGTAGAAGTAGCAGTCCCTTGGATTGAACTTAAGTATAGAGAAAATATATATTAACTGCAGCTCCATTTATTTTATTACATCACTCTGTTCTCATGCGTCACTTTCATTTTTAAATGCGTAGCTGGGCAGTCGATATTTTCTTTTATATATATATACATACATGTACTGTATACGGAATTGGATTCTAAAGAAATTATTTCAGTTCAAAGCCAAGTTCTATTTCTCACTTTAATAGTATGCTGTTCAATAACGCTTAGTTAAATAAATTCAGGAAGTGTTATAATTAGAAGTACTATGGCATTTAGAGAGCAGTTCGCTTTAGATATTTTACGTGTCCCTTTTAACACGTGCATCTTATTGATGAAACAGCACCGAAAAACGGCAATAAATCACAATTAAATAATAAAACTTTGTATGAATCACCATAAAACAAAAGAACACACAGGACGTTTTCAGACTGGAAATTTTAACAGCCCGTCATCAAAAATCCAGGTTTTCATCCTCCCCAAGCAGAATTTGGGTGTGAGATGTGCAGGAGCCAAATCAACATAGTCAATTATAGATCAGCGCAAACAATCACCTTATCGAGTTCAAGGCTGAAATTCCAGAATTAGTTAAAACTCGATACACACATTAAAACGCAATCGGTCTGCCCAGTCATATCTTGGTGGAAAACACCTGAAAACCCGATTTTAGCGATTGACTCGTAGGTTTACTATTGTGTTTTCCTGCACTGAAAGGTTTGAAAAACATGGAGGACTGGGAACAGGAAAACACAATGGTAAACCTAAGAGTCAGCCGCTAAAATCGGGTTTTCAGGCGCTTTCCAGCAAGATATGACTTGGCAGATTGATTGCGTTTTAATATGCGAATCGAGATTTAACTAATCCTAGAATTTCATCCGAAAACTGGATGAGGTGATTGTCTGCGCTGCCGCCTCCCGATCTATTAGTTAAGCAACCGGCATAACAGAGAAATAAACAAAGTAACAGGCTCTGCAATTAGGACGGCCGGGGCACTTGTCTACTAGATGACCGTCATGCGGCGATCAGGCGGTCAACCGCCTTGATGCTAGACAGGTAACCCGTTCGGCTAGGGAAACCTGGCAGGTAAGGATCTGGTCATAGATTTTTGGAGAACAGCCGATGTACGTCCCATGTACGCTAATGGCGCCTGTTTCATGTAAAATCCGTCGTGGCTACAAAGTTCTCCAAGTTACTTTTGAATTATATACCTCTGCAGTTGCGTTGCCAGGTGAAGGTCTCGTCACCTGACCAATGCTCTACATTACTAAATCAACTTGAGTAGCAATGTGAAGGTGCCAAACAACAAGATAAAAATGTTAAGTAACAGGCATAACAAAGTTCTCAACTAAGCAGTAGGCAGAGGCACTGCCGATAGGATGAAGGTCTAGGCCAAGGAAGGCGAACCTATGGCATGCGAAAGAATAATTTTGGCACGACTCGGCTTTGATGTCTCTAAATCGGAAAGCAGTGATTTTACACAAAATACACGAACTTAGATGAGATGATTAGATTCTAAATTCAATTAATTGGAAATGGAAGAACTTTAATCTTATTCAATATAGTTCAAAAATTTATCAAACAAAGAAAATATTTGAAAACTAACAAAAAGGAAAGATTATTATATATTATTAAAAATGCTGATGGTAAATTATGGCAACTTAGAAATTAATTTCAGAACTATTTATGTAAAGTGCTTTTTTTCCCATTTTAATAATTTTTCCTTCTATTCATGTGAGTCATTATTTTCTTTTCAAATAGAGAGCAGTTGCCAGATAAATAGATTTTAGTTTGCATTCTGTTAAAATTAACTGAGCATGAACATGATATCAAATTATTTTTCATCCAAGATACAACCCAAGTAATCGCATTATTTTTAAAATTAATTTCCAAAATATAATTGTTTCTATAATTATTATAGTATTATACTTACATGTCTGTTGTCCATTTTAGAAAAAAAATCTTAATAAGTAATTTTCAAGTTGTTTAGATTTATTATTTTTTCAATCCACTAATTTTGTTTCTTAGTTGGCACGTTACGGTCATGTAGAATATTTTTTGAAAAAAATTGGCATGCGACTATAAAAAGGTTTGCCAACTCTGATCTAAGCGCTCGTCAGGGTTATTGCCCGATACCAGGTATCAAACCCATTCAGATGGGGCAACCCGGCAGGTAGGGGCCTGGTCATAGGTTAGAAAGGGAAAAGAATGTGCACTGACAGAAAAACTTGTCAATATACACTAAATTATTCCTCATTTTTTAACAAATAATTTCCGTACTCCTAGAAAACATGTTTTACCCGTGAATTTTCCCCGAACGTCTAAAAAAGAGGGAGAAATTCCGTTCATTCCTAGCATTCATGTGTATCGGTTCTATTAATAATAAATCGAATTTATTTTAAAAATGAAAAACTAAAAATTCTATAAATTAAGATTTCTAATTTAATTATAAAAGACAAAGTTTTCGAACTTCAAAATAAATAACAATTATTTATCTCATTCATTCAAAAGTACTCATAATTTATTTTTTAAAGTTGAATAAGTTGAATAAAGTTAAATAAAGTTGGATTTATAAAGTTGTTTATAAATAAATATTCGCATTTAAAATATACTGTAAATGAACACATGTAAAATACATTTTTATTAAGAAAATTAAATTAAAAAAAATCGATATTACTCAAAAAAAAAAAAAAAAAAAAAAAAAAAAAAAAATTATCGTAAAATATATGACATTCGTATTTACCTCTAGCAATCTACGTAAAAATATTTAAAATTTATATTTTTATACTATGTTAATACTAAAGTATAAAACCCCAGCCACAATCTCATCAAAGACGAAATCTTCCCGAAATGAACTTCAAAATTAAAAGCTTTTTAAAGAAATTGATCAAGTCATACCCATTTGAAGCAAACATATTTACTTCAAAGCATTTGGCTGCTGTACAACTATAGCTCAGTGCTAGCGTGTTCGTCTCATATCGGTGGGTTAGCTGGTTCGAATCCAACAGCAGCCGCTTTTGCTTTTTCCCAACTTTCTTCAATTGACGGATATTTTATCTCTTGTAGCGGAGGGGAAAAAAAAAACGGATATTCGTCTTTTCACGGAAATGGGCCGGTAGCATTGCTGCCAGTAGAATTTCCATGAATTGAAGAAAGTTTTTTTGAGAGTGTAAACAAGTGTCCGTAAAGAGACAAGGTCACGAATGAACAGTAAGGGCAGAAAGGAGAGCTTACAAAGGATGCAACAGATGGCACTACCTGAAGGTAAACACCAATCACAGAGGAGCACATGCAAAAGAGAAAAATGTTGTCAAAATGATAGAAAAAATTAACAGAAAAGAGTAAAGGAAATGAAAAGAAATAAACAAGTTAAAATAAAAACGAATAAATAAATAAAAGAAAAGAAGTAAATTAAAAGATAAACTAAAAGAAAAAATGCAAGAAAATCATAAGAAATAAAAGGGTTTTTTTTTTTAAATAAAATATAAAGGATCAAGAAAAGAGGGCAATTTTCTTTTACGAAATTCACTGATCATAAAGTAGTACGGAGAGCAATATGATAGCTACTATAGCTTAGATTATTTCACAAAACTTGATAAATTATTTCCGTCGATCTATAACTCCGACTAAACCCCACATATTTCAACCCAAAATACTAAAGCCAAAGTTCGACCCAAGACCTAAAATGAAACAAAATTAATACCACAATTTAATGAAGTTATGGAAAAATAATGTAAAATTACGTCTGTAACATTATTTTTTATTTTATGAAGAAAAATAATTCTATATATTCATTCATAATAAATATGCACTATCTTTCGTGTGATATGCTGGAACTTCTTTTAGAAAACCGGGTACATCAGACCGAACTCCAAGAACTAAAAGCCAATCTAAGAAAATTAGAATCAACCCGACTCGCACCAAAAAATCTATAGTCAACCCGACTCAAACACGATACGCATAAAAAAGTCAACCCGACCGGATGAAGGCTCTTTTTACACTTTTTTATTTAACTCAACCGGGTTTTTGCATGTAAAAAGGGAATTTTGTAATCTACTTTTAACCCACTTCCTGATGTGCTAGAATTATAAAAATTACGTTCACAGGTGTATTTACAATGACAATACAAGATTTTAATATTTCGGGAACTTAATTTTATATTAATATATTAATTTTAAGGCATTTTTCCATTAGGCTGCCACAGGTGATCAATCGCCAAATATCCTCTGTGTAACTCGTACTATTGTATACGAGTTGAAAGAACAATGAATTTAATTTAATGATGCGCCAATAAACGCTCGCCAAAAGAGGCCAAATGACTGTGAAACTGCCACAATGAAACATTTTAAAGGCCAAATAGTAGAAAAAAAAATTATAAATAAACGAGTTGGAAATTGCTCGTCAAACGTGGCAAATGAGATGCGTTCGTACTATAACTAGTTTTATAAATATTTTTTGCACCGCATATTTTAATGAATGTATATTTTAATGCACTTCATAAGTGCATATCAATTTCATTCTATTCGAAAGGCAGCAACATCATTAAAATGCACTTGAAATAATTTTTTGGCATTGACCTTAATGTAACGGAAAACTTTTCACTGTCCCTGTAATTAAACTATACATCCAATTTTCATAAAATTTGAAATGACTCGACAAAATTTTGTAACAATTATACATTTAAAATTTCAGATCATTCGGAAGGCTGTAACATCATTAAAGTGCACTTGGAATAATTTTTTCCCATTGGCCGTAATGTAACGGAAAACTTTTGACTGTCCCTGTCATTAAACTATACATCCGATTTTCATAAAATTTCAAATGACTCGACAAAATTTTGCAAACATTATATATTTAAAATTTCAGATCATTCGGTTGGGTAGTTTTTGCTCTGTTATATGAGGACAGACAGACAGACGGACAGATGGACGGACTGAACGATGACTATAGGTGCTATGTATTTACATAATTACAAACGTACCTAAAAATGAAGAGTATAATATTAAATATAGATATAAATAAATAACCATTAAATGAACATTACCGACCACCAACAAAAACTGTGAAATTATGAGTAAAATGACATTAACAAATATAGTTCCCCCCAACACACTTAAAACAGATTCCAAAAACATAGTAAAAATCAGCAGAAATTGAATAACATAAATAGAAGGATGGAAATTTGTAGAACTCAGACAGAATCACCGGGTCCCAAATGCCTTAAGTTCCATATACATATATATATTATTAACAGTTTAATATTAATTTACGATTATACGTTGAGAAATCAATTTAGAAATCCCAAAAAGATAATTTAAACAAAATTTAAATGATTTTTAATTTTTTCTTCCCTGTTTTCTCCCCATCTTAAAAAAGAAATGGGACAAAAATTATATATTTTTTAATAAATTTACTTGCTTGCACTTTCTACCAAGCGTTAAAAAAAAGCAGTGAATTTTTCATAATCGAGTTCGGTGCCCACCACAAATGAATGTATTGTGACGTATATTTTTGCAAAAAATTATGCGTGACATCCAAGATGAACATTGAATGCTTATAAATGAGTGTTTTCTAAGAAAAATATTTTTACTTTTATAGACTTATTAGCAAACCCTGCGGCTTTGCTCTCGTAATAGTTGAAATATGCCAAGTGATATTTATATATCTGATTTTTATCAAAAGAATTAATACTTTTAGGATAGGAATAATTCAAAAATTACTATTTAAAGCACAGTTTGACTAAACTTCATTATTACACTGCATTAGGCAGAAATGAGACTTAAATTAATAAAACGAAATAAAAATAAATAAATGATAATTTAGAAAATATTTTGAAACTTTTATGCTCAATTAATGCGCTCCAGTAAAAGTTTTGAATTTTTTAGAAATCATCTTCTTACATCTTAAAATTAACCATCATGTCAAATTCCAAGCTTCTTGTCTAACGGTCTACCATATCTCTCAACATAAAATGCTAGGTTGAAATAGGGACTGTCACCATTAATTTGCTAAGCTTCTTGTCTAACGGTCTACCATCTCTCTCAACATAAAATGCTATGTTGAAATAGGGACTGTCACTATTAATTTGCTAACATTAATTTTGAAATCTGTTTGGTATTTCCTAATATTCCACAGAAACGTAATTTAGAAAGCTTTTAAAGGCCTTTTTTAGAACGTTTGCTGTTCCTGCTAACCCCAGGTGGTAGAGTCACCGGCATAAAATATAGTCAGGGGATCCGTACAAATAGTTCTAATATTCCGTAGAAAACGTAATTTAGAAAGTTTTTAAAGTCTTATTTAGAACGTTTGTTGTTCCTGCCAACCCCAGGTATAGTAGTGGCACCGGGATAATATATAGCTTGTGTAAGATAAGAGACTGTCAACATTGATTCGCAACTATTACTTTTATAATCGGTTTATATTTCCTGAGATTGCATAGAAATCGTAATTTAGGACTTTTTTAGAACGTTTTTCGCTCTTCCTCTTTGCTTCACCCCTTCTTAATTCGAATTTATTTTCGACAGCCCTTCAGACATTTATATTTCATAAGTAACTACCATACCATATTTAAAGTTTCTAGACTCTTCAGTATCACAGAAATCGCAATTTAGAATGTTTTTTGCTCCTGCAACTCTCTGGTGTTAGTGGCACAGACATAAAATATAGTTTATATTTGAGCAGGTTCTATCACCAACAATTTGACACCATTATTTTTTAAATCGCTTTGGTATTTGATAAGATTGCAAAAAAAATTGTAATTTAGAACGTTTTTTTAGAACGCTTTTCGATCACTTCATCCTTTTAAATTTGGAATTTTCTTTCGACGGTTTTTAGAATGCATTTGCATCTTGTAATTAATTACCATGCTAAATTTCAAAATGTTAGACCCCTCAGTTGAGCAAAAAACGCAAATTAGAACATGTTTTGCTCTTGCAACTCCCAGATGGTAGTGACAGCAACATAAAATATAGCCAATGTTGGAACAGGGACTGTCACCATCAATTTGCAACCATTGCTTTTGAAATCGGTTTGATATTTCCTGAGATTGTGTAGAAATTGCAATTTAAAACGTTTTTAGAACACTTTTCGCGCATTTTCATCCTTTTTAAATTTTTATTTTTTTTAACTGTTCTTAAAGATAATTTATATCTAATAAATACGTACCATGCCTAATTTCAAGTTGTTAGCCCCTACCGATCACAAAAATCGCAATTTAGAACGTTTTTTGCACCTGTAACCCCCAGATGGTAGTGACACTGACATGAAATAGCGTCTGTGTAGGCTTTCAGCATCAATTTCCTACCATTACTTTTGAAATCAGTTTGGTTCTTCCTGAGATTGCTCACAAATAGGCATTTAGAACGTTTTTAGAACGCTTTTCGCGCATTTTCACACTTTTTTAAATTTCAAATTTTTAAAGAAATGTTCTTAGAGATCATTTATATCTAATAAATATATATATACCATGCCAAATTTCATGAATCTAGGTCCTTCCATAACACAAAAATCGCATTTTCAGAACATTTTTACTCCTGCACCCCCTTTGGGGTAGTGGAAACAGACATAAAGTATAACCTATCTTGGAGCAAGAGCTGTCACCATCATTTTTACACCATTATGTTTGAAATCGGTTCAATACTTCCAGAGATTGCATACAAATCGCAATTTAGAACATTTTTTACAACGCTTTTCGCGTGTTTTCATCCATTTTTTAAATTTTGATTTTTTAGGAAATGTTCTTATGGAATGTTAGAAAATGTTGATATCTTATAAGTAACTACCATTCCAAATTTTATGATTCTAGGCCCTTCCATAACACAAAAATCGCATTTTCAGAACATTTGTACTCCTGCACCCCCTTTGGGGTAGTGGAAACAGACATAAAATATAACCTATCTTGGAGCAAGAGCTGTCACCATCATTTTTACACCATTATGTTTGAAATCGGTTCAATACTTCCAGAGATTGCATACAAATCGCAATTTAGAACATTTTTTACGCTTTTCGCGTGTTTTCATCCCTTTTTTAAATTTTGATTTTTTAGGAAATGTTCTTATGGAATGTTAGAAAATGTTGATACCATATAAGTAACTACCATTCCAAATTTTATGATTCTAGGTCCTTCCATAACACAAAAATCGCATTTTCAGAACATTTGTACTCCTGCACCCCCTTTGGGGTAGTGGAAACAGACATAAAATATAACCTATCTTGGAGCAAGAGCTGTCACCATCATTTTTACACCATTATGTTTGAAATCGGTTCAATACTTCAGAGATTGCATACAAATCGCAATTTAGAACATTTTTTACGCTTTTCGCGTGTTTTCATCCCTTTTTTAAATTTTGATTTTTTAGGAAATGTTCTTATGGAATGTTAGAAAATGTTGATATCTTATAAGTAACTACCATTCCAAATTTTATGATTCTAGGTCCTTCCATAACACAAAAATCGCATTTTCAGAACATTTGTACTCCTGCACCCCCTTTGGGGTAGTGGAAACAGACATAAAGTATAACCTATCTTGGAGCAAGAGCTGTCACCATCATTTTTACACCATTATGTTTGAAATCGGTTCAATACTTCCAGAGATTGCATACAAATCGCAATTTAGAACATTTTTTACGCTTTTCGCGTGTTTTCATCCCTTTTTTTAATTTTGATTTTTTAGGAAATGTTCTTATGGAATGTTAGAAAATGTTGATATCTTATAAGTAACTACCATTCCAAATTTTATGATTCTAGGTTTTTCCATAACACAAAAATCGCATTTTCAGAACATTTGTACTCCTGCACCCCCTTTGGGGTAGTGGAAACAGACATAAAGTATAACCTATCTTGGAGCAAGAGCTGTCACCATCATTTTTACACCATTATGTTTGAAATCGGTTCAATACTTCCAGAGATTGCATACAAATCGCAATTTAGAACATTTTTTACGCTTTTCGCGTGTTTTCATCCCTTTTTTAAATTTTGATTTTTTAGGAAATGTTCTTATGGAATGTTAGAAAATGTTTATATCTTATAAGTAACTACCATTCCAAATTTTATGATTCTAGGTCCTTCCATAACACAAAAATCGCATTTTCAGAACATTTGTACTCCTGCACCCCCTTTGGGGTAGTGGAAACAGACATAAAGTATAACCTATCTTGGAGCAAGAGCTGTCACCATCATTTTTACACCATTATGTTTGAAATCGGTTCAATACTTCCAGAGATTGCATACAAATCGCAATTTAGAACATTTTTTACGCTTTTCGCGTGTTTTCATCCCTTTTTTAAATTTTGATTTTTTAGGAAATGTTCTTATGGAATGTTAGAAAATGTTGATATCTTATAAGTAACTACCATTCCAAATTTTATGATTCTAGGTCCTTCCATAACACAAAAATCGCATTTTCAGAACATTTGTACTCCTGCACCCCCTTTGGGGTAGTGGAAACAGACATAAAGTATAACCTATCTTGGAGCAAGAGCTGTCACCATCATTTTTACACCATTATGTTTGAAATCGGTTCAATACTTCCAGAGATTGCATACAAATCGCAATTTAGAACATTTTTTACGCTTTTCGCGTGTTTTCATCCCTTTTTTAAATATTGATTTTTTAGGAAATGTTCTTATGGAATGTTAGAAAATGTTGATATCTTATAAGTAACTACCATTCCAAATTTTATGATTCTAGGTCCTTCCATAACACAAAAATCGCATTTTCAGAATATTTGTACTCCTGCACCCCCTTTGGGGTAGTGGAAACAGACATAAAGTATAACCTATCTTGGAGCAAGAGCTGTCACCATCATTTTTACACCATTATGTTTGAAATCGGTTCAATACTTCCAGAGATTGCATACAAATCGCAATTTAGAACATTTTTGACGCTTTTCGCGTGTTTTCATCCCTTTTTTAAATTTTGATTTTTTAGGAAATGTTCTTATGGAATGTTAGAAAATGTTGATATCTTATAAGTAACTACCATTCCAAATTTTATGATTCTAGGTCCTTCCATAACACAAAAATCGCATTTTCAGAACATTTGTACTCCTGCACCCCCTTTGGGGTAGTGGAAACAGACATAAAGTATAACCTATCTTGGAGCAAGAGCTGTCACCATCATTTTTACACCATTATGTTTGAAATCGGTTCAATACTTCCAGAGATTGCATACAAATCGCAATTTAGAACATTTTTTACGCTTTTCGCGTGTTTTCATCCCTTTTTTAAATTTTGATTTTTTAGGAAATGTTCTTATGGAATGTTAGAAAATGTTGATATCTTATAAGTAACTACCATTCCAAATTTTATGATTCTAGGTCCTTCCATAACACAAAAATCGCATTTTCAGAACATTTGTACTCCTGCACCCCCTTTGGGGTAGTGGAAACAGACATAAAGTATAACCTATCTTGGAGCAAGAGCTGTCACCATCATTTTTACACCATTATGTTTGAAATCGGTTCAATACTTCCAGAGATTGCATACAAATCGCAATTTAGAACATTTTTTACGCTTTTCGCGTGTTTTCATCCCTTTTTTAAATTTTGATTTTTTAGGAAATGTTCTTATGGAATGTTAGAAAATGTTGATATCTTATAAGTAACTACCATTCCAAATTTTATGATTCTAGGTCCTTCCATAACACAAAAATCGCATTTTCAGAACATTTGTACTCCTGCACCCCTTTGGGGTAGTGGAAACAGACATAAAGTATAACCTATCTTGGAGCAAGAGCTGTCACCATCATTTTTACACCATTATGTTTGAAATCGGTTCAATACTTCCAGAGATTGCATACAAATCGCAATTTAGAACATAATTTTTTACGCTTTTCGCGTGTTTTCATCCTTTTTTTAAATTTTGATTTTTTAGGAAATGTTCTTATGGAATGTTAGAAAATGTTGATATCTTATAAGTAACTACCATTCCAAATTTTATGATTCTAGGTCCTTCCATAACACAAAAATCGCATTTTCAGAACATTTGTACTCCTGCACCCCCTTTGGGGTAGTGGAAACAGACATAAAGTATAACCTATCTTGGAGCAAGAGCTGTCACCATCATTTTTACACCATTATGTTTGAAATCGGTTCAATACTTCCAGAGATTGCATACAAATCGCAATTTAGAACATTTTTTACGCTTTTCGCGTGTTTTCATCCCTTTTTTAAATTTTGATTTTTTAGGAAATGTTCTTATGGAATGTTAGAAAATGTTGATATCTTATAAGTAACTACCATTCCAAATTTTATGATTCTAGGTCCTTCCATAACACAAAAATCGCATTTTCAGAACATTTGTACTCCTGCACCCCCTTTGGGGTAGTGGAAACAGACATAAAGTATAACCTATCTTGGAGCAAGAGCTGTCATCATCATTTTTACACCATTATGTTTGAAATCGGTTCAATACTTCCAGAGATTGCATACAAATCGCAATTTAGAACATTTTTTACGCTTTTCGCGTGTTTTCATCCCTTTTTTAAATTTTGATTTTTTAGGAAATGTTCTTATGGAATGTTAGAAAATGTTGATATCTTATAAGTAACTGCCATTCCAAATTTTATGATTCTAGGCCCTTCCATAACACAAAAACAGCAATTTAGAACTTTTTTGCTCCCGCAAACCCCCAACGTGGTATAGTGACACAAATATAAAAGTCTATGTTAGATCAAGGGCTGTCACCATCAATTTACAACCATTACTTTTGAAATCGATTTGATACTTCCTAAAATCGCGTAGAAATCGCCATTTAGAAAGTTTTTTAGAACGCTCTTCGCGCATTATCCTCCCCCTTTTTAAATTTCGATTTTTCTAGGATATGTTCTTAGAGATCATTGATATCTTATAAGTAACTACCATTCCAAATTTCATGATTCTAGGCCCTTCCATAACACAAAAACCACAATTTAGAACATTTTTTGCTCCTGCAACCCCCAGGTGGTAGTGACACAAACATAAAATAGAGTCTGTTAGAGCAAGAGCTGTCACCATCAATTTACAACTATTACTTTTGAAATCGATTTGATACTTCCTAAAATTGCGTAGAAATCGCCATTTAGAACGTTTTATAGAACAGCCCTTTTAAATTTCGAATTTTTTAGGAAGTGTCCTTAGAAATCCGTTATATCTAATAAGTAACTAATATTGCAAATTTCATATTTCTAGGCCCTTCAGTAATACAAAAATCGCATTTTTAGAACGTTTTTTGTTCCTACACCCCCTTGGTGTAGTGGCACCGACATAAAGTATAGCCTATCTTGGAGCAAGGGTTGTCACCATCATTTTGACACCATTATTTTTTAAATCGGTTTGGTATTTCCTGAGATTACGTAAGAAACCGCTATTTAGAACATTTTTTAGAACGCTTTTTGCGCATTTTCACCCCTTTTTAAATTTCGAATTGTTTAGGAAATGCTCTTAGAGATCATTTATATCTTATAAGTAACTAATATTCCAAATTTCATATTTTTATGCCCTTCAGTAACACAAAAAATTGCATTTTTAGAACGTTTTTTACTCCTGCACCCCATCGAGGTAATGGCATCGACTTAAGATTTAGCCTATGTTTGAATGTGGACTAACACAATCATTTTGATACCTTTACTTTTGAAATCTGCTCGGTTGTTCCAGAGACAGAACAGTTCCCTCCTACAAACAAACTTTACTTGTTTATAATATTAGTATAGATAGATATAGATTAACATATTGCTTGGTTTGTAAAAAAATTATTTTATTTTCTGTTACGAAATCCATTATAGTTATGGAGCATGAACAGATTCAGATAGCCATCTAATCAAGTTTTGCAAATGGCGTATTTTTGAAACGATGGGTCGAGATCATCATTACGAAACCTTGCCCTATCTTATAAGCGCGAAAAATAAATAGAACGTACACAATAATTTTCCTTCGGCGCGGTTCGTTTAAGGTTGGGCAATAGGAAACATTTATGCATCCAAAAAAGTTTTCTTCCTGCGATGAATTAGCCTAATTACTTAATGTATTGTGATGCGAAGAGAATAAACTTGTAATGCTTACCTAATTACATAATAGGTAACGTTTAAAGTAAACTGTGTAATAGATGAAACGGTTTGGAAAATTAAATACACGTCTAAATCTGATGAAAGAGATTTGAATTGTTTAAAAAACTTATACTCTCTTATAATGGGAGTTTTTCACAAGAGGAAATTTTCTTCTTCGGAAAAAAAAAATCAAGCCTATACCATTGACACATGTTATTTATGTGGCAGAATGGTTAAGATAAATAAGTTTTTTATTTTTTAAATTACCTTTATTTTAAATATTCTTCAAAATACTTCTTTTTAATCCTCATTTTTTCTTTTCATTACAAAAAATACTTATTCTTCAAATTTTTTTTTATTTCAGAGGTTGGGATCCTGCCCGAAATTTCTGTTTAAAGCCAACCCAAATTTGGACCCGTAGACGAAAAAATTTCTTCAACCCAAAACCGGATACACTTCAACCCAAACAGCATACACTTCAATCCAAACCCGAAATATTCAATCTCGGGCCCGAAATATTCGAACCCGAGCCCGAAGAGAAAGACAATCCATATTTTTATACAATTATGGAAAAACAATCTACAATTACATCTCTAATATCAGTTTTATCTTTTTTATATAAAAATGGCACATATACTATCATTACTATTGAAATATATAGTTTTTTCATTTGAAAAATATTCAGGACTTTCTTTTAAAAAATCGGGTCAACCTGACCCCGACCCGAATGTGTCAAAACTTAACCCGAAAGCGATTCGAAAGCAAAACATTTAAAGTCAACCCCACCCGCAATGACAAAAGTCAGCGCCTATTTGGCCCAAACTGAACCATGGGTAAAATTGACGCTACTTTTGATTCGGTGTTAATATACCGGGTGCTCTAAAATGGACTGACTGTTTTTAAAATGCAATAACTCGCAAATGGTGACAATTATTTAAAAAAATTCTTGCAGGGGAATTATGTAAGATGTCAGGAGTTTTTAACTGAGATACCCGATTTTAGGTCCAAATAGCATCGACAGATGGCGATGCAAGCGATAGGCGCTAAAGCGAGGCGGAATTTTTGGGCCTCTTTCTTCTCCCAGCATTAACGCGAGAAAATGAGGTAAAATATATGGAGTGAGTCTCAGTCGCCAATGTAAGTTTGTTCTCAGTTACCCACTCCATATATTTAACCTTCTTCCTTCCCATCAATGCTTGGATAAGAGCGAGGCCAAAAATTCGGGATTTGATTTAGCGCTTATTGCTTGTCGCGAAATCTATCGTTGCTGTTTGGAACTAAAACCGGAAATATCAAATTTAAAAAACTCCTGAATCTTACATAATCTTCCTGGAAAAAAAAAAATAATAAATAAATAAAATAAATAAATAGCTGTCACCACTTGCAGGTCATGGAATTTTTAAATCAGTTTAGCAGGGAACATTCATTTTAGAACAGCCGGTAGCTGTTATACCCAGTTGCGGGGTTTTACAATGATTTCCCTCGGAAACATTATAATAACTTTATAACCAAACATCTGATAATCATATTCAGCATACAAAAAATTCCCTAGCAAAATTGATTAACTAACGGCAAAAGTGTCTTTAAAATCCATTCAGTAGAAATTACAAATTATGACCCTTTACCAAGATCGAGATTTTTTACGATACAACTTTTTTTTTTTCATCAAATGAAAAATGAAATCGTTCGTAATTTTAATCTACCACACTATAATAGCTACGAAAATGGCTTATTCCGATTATCAAAGTGCTTTTTCCATAATACACCGGGAACAGACAAACACCTCACCGAGTTCACGGCTGAAATTCCAGAATTAGTTAAAACTCGATTCGCATATTAAAACGGTCTGCCAATTCATATATCTTGGTGGAAAACACATGAAAACTTGATTTTAGCGGTTGACTCGTAGGATTACCATTGTGCTTTCCTACTCCCAGTCCTCCATGTTTTCATACCTTTGGATGCAGGAAAACACAATGATAAACCTACCAGTCAACCGTTAAAATCGGGTTTTCAGGTGTTTTCCACCAAGATGTGACTTGGCAGACCAAATGCGTTTTAATATGCGAACCGAGTTTTAAAAAGTTCTCGAATTTCAGCCGTGAACTCGATGAGGTGATTGTCTGTTCTGCCGCCTCTCAGTCTATAAAGGACACGATGAATTTCAGGTAGCTCAAATATAGATAAGCAATGCTGTTACTTAGAAATACACATTAACCCTTTATGTGCTGAATTATGAATTCATGAAAATTTTATTTTCTAAAGCATTTTTCGTGAATATTTGAAACCACATTAGAAGATTTACATAATCATTTAATAAATTTTAGAAGGCTTGAAGGATTTAGAAGGATTAATTCAATTTGAATTTATGGGGATTTGGTACAATATTTATACCCCCCTCCTCAAATCTTTTATTTTAAATATTTTTCTTAGTATTTCGTAGAATTGGGAAATGTACAAATATAATGTTCTTATACTATAGAAATTAGAAATATTTCCCAATTGAAAAATTCCCCTCCCTCTCCCAATGCCAAGAAAGCTGAAAAGATGCAAAGGCAAAAGAAATGATCCTTTTAAAAATATTTTTGCTTTGTGTAACCAATAATGTTTTTTGAACAAGGTAAAGTAATGCCTCTGTAACTCATTCTAAACTGTATTACTGCTAATCGATGTATTAATTGAATTTTATAACAAGTTATTTTAATGGTACTTATATGTACCGTCAGTAGATAAAGGGTTAAAAAAAGTTTCGAAATTTATTCATCTTTTATGTATGCCTTCTAGATTCTAAAATTGTCACGTTAAGCCCTGACAACAGTTTCGGCATTAGAAACTAAGTTATTTAAAGGTTTCTCTTACAATAATGCTTTCGAAAATTATTTTCTGAAGTTAAATATATGCATACAAACGTGTATAAAATCCCATTTATACTACAGTAGTAGAAGTTGCACATTGAATTTACGAAATAAAATGGAGAAAATAGTTGGCATCATATGAAAATGCACTGCAAACCGGACTGGACGAAAAGATGAATCGAAGCCAGTTGAAAAGTGATGTTGAAAAGTTTTAAAATGTTATTAGACTTTCAAAATATATCCATATCCAATCATGCTATTTTGACAATTTTATCCGTGAATTAGTTTTAAATGGGGGGCAAAAGTATTTCTTCATTTAAAATAGATTGAAAATGAATTATTAAAAACAAAAAAATGTTGATTTTTACAAAAATATTACATTTATTACAAAGTTATAAAAGTCCTTCATGCTCAGCTAGAAAAGTGAATTAATTTCTTTTTCCTTCTTTCTCATTTTTTAAGTGCAGTAGCCAAAAAGAAAAAAAAAAGAGAGAATACTTCATACATTTTTAATAACTAAATTGTCAAAAGAAAATAAATGTAAATATCCATTCAACTAGAAATTATGTGTTCTTTTAATTTATGTAAAAGAAAGCTTGGGATGTCATATATATACTGAAATTGCACCAAAATGTAAAATTTTTAATACGAGCACAGAATTTTGACTGCATATTTGGATTGTTTCTTTCGGTAAACTGTACCTTCGGATACAAAACGGGAAGTAATTCGGTCAAATTATTTAGTAAATATGAAGCTTTAAAATTTGACTTTCAAATGTTAAATTCTTTTTTAACCGCTAAATAGTTGGATGTGCCAATCGCAAAACTTTCTTCTGTCTCATATATTTTAATATTTCAAAATGTTGTTACAAATGTCAATATTTCATTTTTATTAGTTCAAAAACAAGTTGGAAATTGCTCGTCAAATGGGACAAATGAGATGCGTTCATACTATAACTAATTTTATAAATATTTTTTGCATCGCATATTGTACTGATTGTATATTTTAGTGCACTTCATAAGTACTTATCAGTTTCATTGTGTTCGAAAGGCTGTAACGTCATTAAAATGCATTTGCAATAATTTTTTTCCCATTGGCCGTAATGTAACGGAGAACTTTTGACTATCCCTGTCATTAAACTATAGTGTACAAATGTTTGTAACAAAAGTTCACTTCAGATTGATCAGGCATATGTGTAAAATATTGAGGGAAAATTAGAAACAATCATACGTAGCAGTTTCTATAAAAAGTTACATCGAGGTTCAAAAAGCAATATTTTGAGAAAATTGAGTTTATAGTTTATGTATGTAATTTTTATGTATGATGTAAACAAAGTGAATTACTTAAAATTTTTTAACTTATCGTTGTCGTATAGAAACAGAAGTAATATACTATTCGAAAGGAAAAAAAGAAAAAAAAATCACGAATTTGTCTTCCAACTACCTTTAACACAATTTTAAATTTCTCGCTTTATAACACTTTATATTGAATATGATTTATCTTATTGTTTGTTTCGTGCTTGTTTTCTACATTTGCTACCGCATTTAAGCTGCCTTTTTAGATGTCTGTATTAGTTATTAATTTCGCACAAAAAAGTGTGGCAATGTCATCACCATTGAAGCGTAAACTCTGACGAAACATTTCGTGAAAAATATTCGTGTTGTCTCTACAGTTTTACGAACGTAAATTACCGGCTTTGCAAATTGGAATCAATACACGTATAAGTAAACATCCGCAAAATTGTCCAAAGAAAAAAAAAATAGGCCATTAAAAATTATTTTATAATTATATATATGTAATATTAAAAATTTTCGCCCTTTTATCTTAATTAAACTATTCCAAATTATTATAATATCTATACCTTTTTTACTTAGCTTTAATACTATCTTAAATATCTTTTATCTTTTTCCATGCTTTAAATGCGTATTCTTTTATTATTCTAAAAACTTTAAATCCGTTCGTCTAATCTCATAAAGCCCATTAAATTACTTCTTTTCATTTTATTCTGAAACTAAATTCTTTTTGTTTCGAATGTTAATATCATTTGTTCTCTGATGTTCTATTTCCCATAATTCCTTGCCAAGCCCGCCAACTTTTGTTTGCGTTATAAATCTGACGCCGAGACTAAATAGTTCATCATTGACGTTAGGCGAACTTCCCCCCTTCCCCCGGAGCTAAGTCCTATCGTAGCTTGCGTCTCGTGGCGTCCTCCCGGCTATTTTTATGGGGTTGGAACTTTCACTTGTAATGTATTCGTACGCGTGTTTTTTTTCGCAAGTATTTAACCTGTTGCATTGGCTGGGAGACAGATAATATTACGATTGATTTGCTTAAATAACCCATGGCAACTGGAGAGCTTTGTTTACTGTATCTTCGTCATGCTGTTCTAATATTTAACATCTAGTGGTTTACTTTTTACGACGTAACAACGACCCGAATATGGGTAGCATCTAGTGGAGTTGGTGCATTTTATGATCAAATAATAAATATTTAATGAATCTAAATGCTTCAGTTATTATTTACGAGAAACTACCAAATGGACGTCGGCCTGATCTTCCACTCTTAACCATGATTTTGCGACTGCAAAACTTTGCTTTCTCGGTTGAGTTAGATAACGAGTGTATATGGCTGTTGCTTAAGACCGATATGTTTACATCATACTAGTGAAAATGTATCATATATAACACGCCTATAACTTACACGGGTATTATTTTTCAGAGAAACTAGTATGATGTGGGTATCACAAAACTTTTCTTTGTATAATTCCAATATCCTAATTTAAATAGTGCAATTCTGCTATCCTTGAAGTTAGAGTGGAGATACCTGGGGTTATAGTGATTATATTAAAGATAATAAGCCGGAAATTACGCGTCAAACGTGGCAAATGAGGTGCCTTCATACTATAACTAGTTTTATAAATATTCAGATCATGGTGCAATAGGTACATATTACCTCAAACATGTTGTACACTTATGCAAAAATGTATGAATACAAAATTTGTTAAGATTATATATATTAAAATTCAGTAATATGGAAATAGGACTTTAAATAGGACGTCATTACCGTCGTTACCATGGCAACCTAGAATCATTACCTATCATGGGATATCATTGGATTAATGACAATGCTTAAACGGTATTTTATTTATTTGATGTTAATGAGTTTTAAAAATGTTATTATTGTGTTTTTATAGAAAATAAAAACTACAGAATGATTTAAAATACCATTTGGTTGACAATAAATTAGACGATAAAGTTGGGTAATTGAATAACAACATTTTATTCGTTTTTTCCCCGGTTTAAATATATGACTAAAAAAATATTTTATTGTATTGATATTGTTTCTTATTACTGATGTTGTTTATACTTTACAATGTCTGCATCAACACGATAATATATTGATAAACAAGGATTTCTTTAATGATAGGATTTAACAAAATGAAGAAAACTTGTATTAATATCTTTTTAAGTGTTGATTTGATTTTCATAAAATTTGAAATGACTCGAAAAAATTCTGCAGCGATTGTATATATTAAATTTCAAACCATTCGGTCGGATAGTTTCTGCGCTGTTATATGTGGATAGACGGACAGACAGACAGACAGGCGGACAGACCAGACGACGATTGTAGGCGCTAATAATTACGAACGCACCTAAAAAGCATAGTTCAATAGCTCTCCTGTTATATATTCAATAAAAACATCAAACAAACATATATATTTATATAAATAACCTCAAACATAAAACTTGATTACATTTCTACCCAATAGGAAACTGAGATACAATTACCACGGGGAAAAAAATATATATACATGAATTTGTAATTGTATTATTAAAAAAAAAAAACTATAAAAAATAGCAATTTAACAAATTACAACGACCATTTGGAAAATGATTTTTTCAAAGACTAAAATTTAAGACATAAAAAATCGCACGGAGTTGATCCTACATTACGTACGCCATGGATTAAACGATAACATTCCTGGACCCATCGTGAACAAATTTTAAAAGAAATTTCAGTTTTACAATTTTCGGTACTGTAAATTTTTAAACTTCTACGGAACTGGTCATACATTACGTACGCCATGAATTAAACATTAATAGTGTTATTACACGTAAAAATTGCAAGATTTCCTGAAACTTGCGTATTATCCAAGCATTTCATTGGCTTTTCGGGAAAAGGCTTTTCTATCATCAGATTTCCAAAAAATCTCACGACCAATTTTAAATAAAATTTCATTCTTAAACTTCTAAACATCCGACAATATTACTTTTAATACCGTCGGATAGAGAAAAAAATGTACTTTTAAATGCAATTTGTTTAAAAGCTGTATCTCAATTTGTTTCTGATTTATTAATTTTTTTTTGTAGTTTTTATTACTTTTTTGTCATAGTGACAACACTCTGTTGTCCATCGTTGTTGAAACCAAAGGGAAATACAGATTACTGTATAGACCAATCAGATAACGAATAAATTGCGGATTAAACCAATGAAAACGTTCAGATATGCTTTTGATTTCCTACCTTGACGAGAACAATAACCATTTTTCCAAATGGTTAAAAAAAAAAAAAAAAAAAGCGAAGTTTAAAAAGCAAAAGATCATCCTGTTGAATGATCAAAATCAAAATTGTTTGAGCATACTTTCACTATAAGTGTCTTACATGTTGAATTTAGAGCAATTTCATCATAGAGGCCGACCTATGGCTCTTACAGTCATCGTGAAAAGCACGGTATAGCAACACCACATGCTGGACGATAAACACCGAAATTTAACCGGCGCCAATTTATGTCCAAGAACAATTGAATACTGAGAACACGTTAGTGAGTCCTTCGACCCACTAATATGTTTTCCTGGTTGTCGTTCCTATTGAGTTTAAAATAAAATATTTCGGTTCTGTTCTTATTTCTGTTCCCTTAAAAATAATGATGTTAGGTTAATTTCCGGTTTTCATTCCATCAGATATATTTTTACCGGTTTTTAGTTCGGATCCGGTTACATACTTTGATTTCAATAAATCGTCAAAAATGTACAGGTGATTAAAAGACAAAAAAGAAAAGAAAAGAAAAAAAGAAAGAATGAAAAGAAAAGGTACCCCCCCCCCCCCCAACAAAGGCCGATAAAAACTAAAATACCCGATTTGGAATTATGTTTAGAAGTAATGTTAAAAAATAAACTGAGGTGGCCTGCATTATACTGATATTGCATAAAACTTTGAGATTTCCAATACAAACATATAATTTTGATACCATATTTAAATTCTTTGGCAAATTTTATTTTGGGGATACCAAACGAAAAGTCACTATGTAGCGTTTTGAACTCGTCTTTTACCATATCAGGCTGGCTACTTTGAACTCTAATAATTATTGTCTCTCTCATTTTCAAAACGAAGTGACGTATTTGTATAAATAAACAGCAATTAGTTATTATAGTATTCTCAGATGAAGGGCTTGGGAAAGACCGAAAGTACTAAGAAGTTTTTAAATAAAATGTATATTTTTAACTTTTAATTCTTTTATTATTTTAGTCGCCTTTTAACTAAAACAGTGAACTTTTTTTAAAAGTTCATATCACATATTTTATGTTGGAAAGTGTTTCATAATCTATGCGTGAAGCATGATTCTAGTTATCTGTTCTAGTCTGTTTTATACTGAGGTGTAACTATTTGTTTTCCTGTCTCTATGAGATATAATTTGTTGCACCTTGCTTCGCGCATTTTCACGATCACAAGAATTGAAAATGTAGTAATTTCACGCCAAAATGCAAAATAACTTTCAAGTTCGCCGCTGCACTTATTATCATAAACTAGGCCAATTTCCGTCTCACCGCGATATATGGAGCACCGTGGACCCACCTCTTTATTAACTAGTTGGCATGATTGAAAAAAAGAAAAAAATCATTTCCCTCACTTTTCTTTTCACTTTCAATAGTAGTTGTCAAATCCATCTCTAGCCTTGGTCGAAAAGTGATCTTTCCGTACCTAGTGCCGCCAGAAAAAAGAGGTCGCCACGGTGAAAATGACGCCAATGACAGCCTCTTGGCGATGGAATCATTATGGAGAAATGATTTGCCGTAGAATAGGAAAAATATAACGGAGAACGAAACTGGAAGAAAAAACAACGAAAACTCTTGGGTGTGCGGCTGGGAGGGCCGGAAGTAAGATTCGGAAGGGAAGAAAACAATATCACAAGCATTTTTCACGTGCTCTACTAAAGAGAAAACAGTGCGCTTTTGAAAGTGAACTTCTTAGAGTTGTGAAAATAAATTTTTCTCTATTCGATCAAAGGGAATTAATTGCAGCAAACGATTTTACCATTTTGTGAAAATTAATTTTTTCTCTATTCGATGAAAGGGAATATCTGCAGACGATTTCACTTTTCTGTGAGACATATTTTTTCTCAGTTTAATGAGAAATAATAAAAAGAAAAAATCAATTAAAATTCTCTTAGAATTTATTATAAATTTTTTTTTAAATTCTGTTCATGAAAAGAAAGGCATATGTTTTTAATTTTTCTAATCGTGGATGAAGTATTTGCCAAAACTTGTAATATTGGTATTGGGCCCTTTATGAAAATTAAAAATATTAGAGAAACGTTTAAAATTTGTTACTCCATTCAGTATTTATTGAATTTATGTATTCATACCAATAATCGACATTTTCAATAAAACGAGTTCATAATTTTTTTTAGTCTTAAAGCTATTCGACATATTTGACGTGCAGTATCGCCAGGAGGTAATAGTCATCAATTACCTCAAAAAAATTATTTTTAAAAGAGAGAAATTTTAGTAAATATTCTGAACGCATCGTTTCTATGAGGAAATTTTGAATAATTTCTCTAAAAACTTTATATCAAGAGAATAAAAGATTATTCACTCACTAAAAACTTTCGCACTGTTATTAAGCTAAAATATGCAGGAACTGCTTGAATCATTTTTTGAAGTCAGTTTGGATGTGATCTTTGTTACTTAGCCATTGCCTTCATTTATTCATAACCATGGATTACAAGTTTTAAGGTAAGAAATTTACATATGCCAGCTATTTATTTTATATTTAATTATTGCAACAGTTATTCATTAGTACATAATTCATTTTTTTCTATGTAAAAATAAATAAATAAGTGAACTTAAAAGAAAAATATTTTTAAAGATATTTAAACTGCAATTCACCAACTTTAAAAATGAAATCTATTAAGCTAACTACTGAGTTACATACTTATTAATATTAACTTGTGTTTATTTATTTTGTTACGGCGTAAATAACCTCAAATTTATTTGTTTATAATTTAACTCTGTTTATCTTTCATGTTGTAAAGCATAATTATAAAAGTGATTTCTTTTGACAGAAAAAATCTAATCTGTTTATCTAAATTGTTTATAATCCTGAATCAATATTTATGAGTAACATTATGATTTCAAGGTCATGTAATATAGATTTATTTACTTTATAATAATTTTGAATTGATGGTGATTTATTAGTTTTATAATTACTTGGATGTCATTTAAATGAATATTATAGCTATTTAGAAGATTTATAACTGCATATTGTAATTTTTATTTTGATGTTTATTTTATATAATATGTATCATTTTTAAAATGGTCAGTCTTGACTCTGTAACCAAGCAGAGAACATGTAACATGTCCTGACTCTGTAATCAGAGATGCCAATTGTTAAATCATGGCTCTGTTTAATACAGAGTGTATAGTGGAAGTCCTGACTCTGCAACCAAGCAGAGAACACATTTTTTTTTGTATTGGCTCTGTTAAATACGGAGAATTACTATTATGGAACAATTATTAACTTCTAATGATGAATAGAATTTACATACTATTTCAGTTTTATTTAATAAACTATTTATTCTAATTGCTCTCCCATCTCACTTGGATTTTGAAAATTTATTTGTCAGACGAATTTCGGCGCCAACATTTATTTTTGGTGCCGAAACCCGGGAAACATTTTTTTGAAAGAATAGTGAGCAGTTTGTCAAAGTGATTTGTGATTAACAAGTGTGATTTATCTTTCAACCTGCGATTAGTGTGGAATTATTATTGTGCCATTTGGATTACGACATGCCATCTACATTACCTGGAATTAACAGGTAAGAAAATATTTTTTTCATTTTCTATGAATGGTTAATGTTTTAAAATAAGAATTATTCTTTATTTAAAATGGAAAATCTTGAAAAGCTGAAAGCAAAACGTTCTGTTGAACGAACGAGTTTCACGAAATTAATTACAAAATTAGAAACATTATTAAATGATGACATTGATAATACGAAAACCGATGAATTATTAGAGCTTCAAGAAATATTTCTCTTAAAAGAAACGGCTTTCCAAAGTTTGAATCGTGATATTGAAGCTCAAATATCCGACTTAAAAGAATATGAAAAGGACATTGCTAATAGTGAAAAGTACACTGACCAATTGATCAGTGCTAAATTTAAAATTAAAAATAGATTAAGAAAATGTAAAAAGGATAATGTTTCTATGATAGCAACTAGTCGTGTAAATTCATTGAATGGTTCTGCTGGTGGAACAGAAACGAGTTCTGCCATGAAATTGCCTAAATTAAATGTTCCAAAATTTTCTGGTGAAATCGAAGAATGGGTCGAATTTTTTAACTGTTTTGAAACATCGATACACCAGAATAAATCACTATCTAAGATAGAAAAATTCGCTTATCTAAAATCCTTGTTATGTAATCGGGCCTATAATGTGGTAGAAGGGTTTCCTTTGACAGAACAAAATTATGATACTTGTATTGATTTATTAAAGGACCGTTTTGGTAAGGTTGATGTTATTATTAATAAACACATGACTAATTTATTAAATATGGAACCAGTTAAAAATTGTTCAAATTTAAATGCATTAAGAAGATTGCATGACATGTGCGAAGTTAATATTAGAAGTTTAAGAAATTTGGGGGTAACATCCAGTTCTTATGGACAATTGCTAAATCCTATTTTGCTAAAGCTATTGCCCCATGAATTAGTGATTGAATATCATAGAAAACGTGATACTAGCAAAGAGTCAGATGTAACCGATCTAATTGCCTTTCTGAAATGTGAAATAGAATGTAGAGAAAAGGCTTTGTCAATGACAAGTTCTAAAAATGATGCATCCTCTTCTTTTGTACATAAAAATAAAACTGAATTTCGTGAAAAGAAAACATCAAATAAATATCAACATGCTAATACCTTAAATGCCACTATTAAAGTTTTTTGTGTATTTTGCAAAGGTAATGATCATTTATCTTCCGAGTGTAAAAATTTAGCTGATGATAAGAAAAGATTAATGTTACGTAAGGAGGGTAGATGTTACAAATGCTTTTTGAAATCGCATTTATCTTCGCAATGCCGCATAAAATTAAAGCCATGTCTAAATTGTAAAAGCACTGAACATAACAAATTATTTTGCTTTAAGAAAAGTTTGAAACCGGAAATTAATGAAAATCAAAATCAAACAGTTGTATCTAATTCTCATTGTAATTTTAGAAATTCTAAGCATGCTGTTTTATTGCAAACATGTTGTGTAACTGCTCAAGGTAATTCTAAATCAAAGGTAGTTCGATTATTACTTGATTCTGCAAGCGAAAAAAGCTTCATAACAAAAGCATTAGCTCGTGAATTAAATTTGCCTGTTTTAAGAAAAGAACATTTAACTGTATTCGCTTTTGGCATGGATCAAGGTCGCGAAGAAGAATATGATGTTTTTAAAATTAAATTGCGAAGTAAAATGAATTATCATCGTTTTATAGATGTTGAGGTGCTAGCTACCGATTTGATAAGTGCAACAACATTGAAGGTTCCCAATTCTGACCCTCTAGTTATAAAATACATTGAAAGTAAAAGATGGAGGTTAGCCGACCCTACGCCCGAGGAATCCGAAGTACAAATTTTACTTGGAGCTGATTATTTCTGGAATGTTCAGAGAGGTGTCATTGAAGAAATTAATGACCATTTATATGTAGCTAATACACTTTTTGGGTACACAATAGTGGGAAAAATAAACTCTAAAGGTAACGAAACAGTTAATGCTCATCTTGTATCTGTTAATGAAATAGAAAATTTTGATTTGCAAAAGTTTTGGAAACTAGAGTCTTTGGGTATTTGTGATAGTAAAAATGAATTATTTTCACAAAAGGATTTAGATGCTCTTGATTTATTTAATGATAATTTAAATTTTGTAAATGGAAGATATGAAACTAAACTTTTGTGGAAAGTAAATAAAAATGAATTGGAATCCAATTTTGATGTAGCTAAACATAGACTTTGGGGATTAAAATCAAAATTGTGCAAAAATGAATGGTTACTTAAGGAATATGAGAAAATATTAAATGAACAATGTGGTTTGGGTATAATTGAAGAATGTGAGTTTAATAAAGATGAAATAAACACGTATTACATGCCTCACAGACCAGTAATAAGGGAAGATAAATCGACAACTAAAGTAAGAATTGTTTTTGATGCGTCATCCAAAGATAAGGGGGCAAAATCGTTAAACGAGTGCTTATTTCCTGGGCCCAATCTAAATCCTAACATATTGGACATTATTTTAAAATTCCGTCTCCACAAAATTGCTTTCTTGGCCGATATAGAAAAGGCATTCTTGCAAATCCAGATACAACAAGAAGATAGAAATTTTTTGAGGTTCCTGTGGTTTGACAATATCACTAGTAACAATCCCATTTTGAAGGTTTTTCGCATGACCCGTGTAACTTTTGGTGTAACAACTTCACCCTTTTTCCTTTCTGCAACCATCAAACATCACATTGAGGGGTATAAAGATTTGTTTGGAAAAATAGTTAATATGCTGGATACTTCCTTATACGTTGATGACCTGTTTCATGGAGCTGATTCAGTAAATGAAGCTTTTGTTTTATCAAACGGTGCAGAGAAGATATTGAGTGAGGCCAATATGAAACTCAGAAAATTTAAAACCAATTCTTCCGATTTAAAATTTTTATGGAAGGAACATGGAATAAACTTTGAGGAAGACACTCTTGAACAAAATCTTTCGAAGGTATTAGGAATTATATGGATAACAGAAAGTGACACCTTGAAAATAGACATACAACCACTTTTGGTAGAATTTGACCATAAAATTATTACCAAACGTATTGTTTTACAAACTGTGGCAAAAATTTATGATCCTATTGGACTCATTTCCCCTTTCGTGATAAGAATTAAATTTTTAATGCAAGAACTCTGGGAACATGGAATTGACTGGGATTCTACATTACCAGATTCTTTAAGTGGAAAATTCAGAAAATGGCATAATGAAATAAAAGACTTGGTAAATTTTGAAATTCTTAGAAAATATTTTGTAACTATCCCAAAATTAAATCCTGAAACCGCTCAACTTTTCATATTTTCTGATGCTAGTTTAAAGGGGTATGGGTCAGTGGCTTATTTACGTGATTCTTCTTCTTGTGAAACTTCATTTGTAATAGCAAAGTCGAGAGTAGCGCCTCTCAAGAAAATTACATTGCCGCGCATCGAACTTCTTGGAGCACTTACGGCTGCAAGATTAGCGAATTATTTAAAGGAAATATTTAAAATTGTGAATGAAAATATATTTTGTCTAAGTGACTCCCAAATTACCTTGCACTGGATTAAAGGAAGTGCTAACAACTGGAAGCCCTTTGTGGCAAACCGCGTACGCGAAATTCAGGAACTTGTTGCTCCTGTACAATGGAAATTTTGTAAAGGAAAGGAAAATCCTGCAGATGTTCTCTCTCGTGGTTGCTCTGCATCTGAATTGATTAATAACGAGGTATGGTTACATGGTCCTAGCTGGCTGAAGGAAGAATCGTTACCAGTATTTCCCCCTGAAACTCAACCTGATCTACCTGATGAAGAGGTCTTGCAAGAACAACGTAAAACGCTTGTTTGCTCCATATCCCAAAATATTCCAGAATTTGAGCTTTTATTTAAATTTTCATCCTGGTCTAAATTAAAACGAATTACGGCTTGGTGCCTCAGATTCATCAAAAATAGTACATGCCCATCTGAACGAGTCTATGGTTTTTTGACTGTTCCAGAACTTGAAAGGGCAACAAATGCTATTGTGAAATTAATTCAAAACCATGAATTCGGAGACGAACTGAAAATTCTAAAATCCAGAAAGATCCTAAATTCTAAAAGCAAACTCCTTCCTTTACATCCATTTCTTGACGAAAATGATATTCTTCGTGTTGGAGGTAGGCTAAAAAATGCAAACTTGTCTGAATATCAAAAACATCAAATCATTCTCCCTAAAAGGCATCATGTTACAGACTTGATAATAAAGTATTTTCATGAGAAACATCTTCATAGCGGGACTCAATTGACAATTTCAGCAATTCGACAAAAATTTTGGATAATTAATGCTAAAGAAGCTGTGAAAAGAGAAATAAGGAAATGTATGAAATGTTTCCGAAATTCATCACACCTTTCATCTCAGTTGATGGGAAATCTGCCATCAGCACGCGTGACACAAGCTCGAGTATTTTCAAGAGTAGGAGTCGACTTAGCCGGCCCCTTTTTGATCAAACCTCGTAAGGGACGTGGTGTGAAACCCTTTAAACATTATGTTTGTCTGTATGTTTGTTTCGTAACAAAAGCTATCCATCTTGAGTTAGTCACTGATCTTACAACTGAAACCTTTCTAGCCTCATTGAAAAGATTCGTGGCTCGACGTGGAAAACCTCTAGAAATATTTTCCGACAGAGGTACAAATTTTGTAGGGGCAGACCGCGAAATAAAGAGAATGATGTCTCTAATTGCTTCTGATGAAAAATTGCACAAGTATCTTACTGACGAAATGATAGTATGGAAATTCAACCCACCTTCCGCCCCTCACTTTGGAGGCCTTTGGGAAGCGGGAATAAAACAAATGAAAAATCATTTGAAGAGAACAATTGGTGATCAGATTTTAACTTATGAAGAATTTTTGACCTTAATTGCACAAATTGAGTCATGCTTAAATTCAAGACCGCTTGTCGCTGAGTCTTCTGATCCAAATGACTTTACGGCTCTGACGCCAGGACATTTTATTATAGGAGCACCCTTGACCTCCTTACCTGAGCCTGATATCTCCTCTACCTATGTAACTCCTTTGGAACGTTGGAAATTGCTACAAAAGATTTTCCAAAGTTTTTGGAAAAGGTGGTCGTCAGACTATCTCTCACAATTGCAGCAACGTACAAAGTGGTTTAGAAGCAACCCGAACTTAAAAATCAATGACTTGGTGTTGATAAAGGAAGAAAACCAGCCCCCATTAAGGTGGAAATTGGGCAGAATAATTGAACTATTTCCTGGGGATGATAATATTGTTCGTGTTGTCAAATTAAAGACTTCTACTGGTGAACTGAAACGCCCTATCACAAAATTGTCTCCTCTACCGATGGACATTTAATATAATAGAATTTTACTTTATTTTAACTAACTTTATTATTATTATTTTTTTTTCTATGTCTAATTTTTGTAACTTTCTGAACTATTTTGTATATTAATGTCTTTTTCTATTTTTAGTTGTTCCAGAAACTGTTTTTTATAGAAGTAGTAGGATTTAATTGCATTTCATTTTAGTTATACTTAACATTTAAGGTAATATTTTAAATTTGTATTTAATATTTGATTATTTAGTATGTGATAGTGGAAATTTGGTAAGTTATAATTGTTCGATGAACTCCGTTCATGGAGGCGGAGGATGTTACGGCGTAAATAACCTCAAATTTATTTGTTTATAATTTAACTCTGTTTATCTTTCATGTTGTAAAGCATAATTATAAAAGTGATTTCTTTTGACAGAAAAAATCTAATCTGTTTATCTAAATTGTTTATAATCCTGAATCAATATTTATGAGTAACATTATGATTTCAAGGTCATGTAATATAGATTTATTTACTTTATAATAATTTTGAATTGATGGTGATTTATTAGTTTTATAATTACTTGGATGTCATTTAAATGAATATTATAGCTATTTAGAAGATTTATAACTGCATATTGTAATTTTTATTTTGATGTTTATTTTATATAATATGTATCATTTTTAAAATGGTCAGTCTTGACTCTGTAACCAAGCAGAGAACATGTAACATGTCCTGACTCTGTAATCAGAGATGCCAATTGTTAAATCATGGCTCTGTTTAATACAGAGTGTATAGTGGAAGTCCTGACTCTGCAACCAAGCAGAGAACACATTTTTTTTTGTATTGGCTCTGTTAAATACGGAGAATTACTATTATGGAACAATTATTAACTTCTAATGATGAATAGAATTTACATACTATTTCAGTTTTATTTAATAAACTATTTATTCTAATTGCTCTCCCATCTCACTTGGATTTTGAAAATTTATTTGTCAGACGAATTTCGGCGCCAACATATTTATTTATCAAAATAAATGAAAAATAGGTCAAGTAACTTTCTAAAACTCTTAATCTACATTGTACTAAAAAAAAAAAAAAAAAAGTAATATTTTTATTATTTTAAAAATTTTTAATAAAGACAAATTACACAATTATTAAAATTGGCATTTAGTTATATTTTATTATTTATTTTTTCTATGCAATCAAAAGAAAAATGTAGTTAGTTTTACGAACTTAAAAGGGTTTTTATAATATAAAAATGGCAAATTTACATAATTTCATTAACTGTTAAAAATTTCCAAAAGCTCTTCAAATGCACGTAAACACTAACACATTCGAATAATTTCATTATTGTAATTTCTTTATTAATCTGAATTATATAATTATAAAAGTAATAGTTGATTAACATATATTATTAGTTTATTTTTGTCTATAAATAAAAATAAATTATTAAAAAAAAATCCTGAAACTGCATTTGATTGGTTTGAAAAAAATAATAATAATTTAATTACTGTAATTTCTTATTAAAAATAACCTATATAATTATTTAAATAAAGTTATTATTTCATTAATACATTTTACTATTTTTAATTCATATAAAAACAAAAAAAAAATACTATTTGAAATACTTAATTTCTTCGAATCAAATCTTACTAAATAAAAAAATTATTTTATTTTATTATTCTAATTTATTAAGTTAAGTTATATAATAATTAAAATTAATGTTTAATTAACGCTTAATAATCTGTCGTTATCTGTCGATCATACGACAGATTATTAATATGTATTTTGTAAATAAAAAGAAATTATTTAAAAAATCCTTACGTTACATTTTACTAAAATAAAAGTCGAATAATTTAATTGTTATAATTTCTTATTAAAATAAAATACATAATTATTAAAATTAACCTTTAAAAAATCAATATATATTTAATTATAAAAAATTCTAATTAAACATCATATAACTTTAATAATTTAATTAAAAATCATTTATAAATAACAATTGATTGATTCATTTATTTCCTATGTGATAAAGCTACTTTAATTTAGTAAAGCTCACCAAAAAGTACACGAAAGCATTAAATAATTTTAATAATTTAATTAAAAATCATTCATAAATACGCATTTTATTAATTAATTTATTTTCTATGTAAAAAAGAAATAAAGCTACTTTAATTTAGTAAAGCTCATCAAAAAGAATTTTGCTGTTAAAAAAAGAGCAAATTTAAATAATTTTATAATTCTAATTAAAAGTACATTATGTAACTAATAAAATTAATATTTGATTAACACATATTATTAAGACATACAATTCGCATGCAAGTAACGACAAAAAAATATTTGAAAAATAATAATAAACTGCTTAAACGGTATTTTATTTATTTAGATCTTAATGAGTTTTAAAAATGTTCTTATTGTATTTTTATAGAAAATAAAAACTACAGAATGATTTAAAATACCATTTGGTTAATAATAAATTAGACGATAAAGTTGGGTAATAAATTGAATAACAACATTTTATTCGTTTTTTCCCCCGATTTAAATATATGACTAAAAAAATATTTTATTACTTGTATTGATATTGTTTCTCATTGTCGATGTTGTTTATACTTTACAATCTCTGCATTAATACGATAATATATTGATAAACAAGGATTTCTTTAATTTCAAAATTATTTACAATTTTGGTGTTAAATTTTACACAAAAACATAGAAAGATATAACAGTATGAAAAATAAGTAATCTTTATGTATTTGCAACAAATTAAAGGTCTGAAAATTGGTTTAAAATAATGGAAATAAGTAGTAAGCAAGCACGGTGTATGAATTTGCCGGTTTTGTTCTTTTCACTTCTCTCTCCTTTCTTCTTTTACTTCTTTTTTTTTTTTTTTTTTTTTTTTTTTTTTTTTTTTTTTTTGTTTGTTTTGTTTTTGTTTTGTTTTCTCATAAAAAGTATTTTTTACTCTAAGTACAAAAATAAATAAATAAATAAATAAATAAATAAATAAATTAAATAAATAAAATTTAAACATCTTTCTTTGATTCTTTTCTTTTTATTTGATGTAGAAAACACATGATAAAAAAATATGCAGAAAAACTTTGTTTTGTTTTATTTAGTTTAAAATGAAGTTTTTTAGTAAAATATTATAATTATTCGTCAAACATTTTACATTTGTTTTCAGCGTTTTTCTTTCTTGACATTAATAGCATTGTAGCAGTATTATTTATTTATTTATTTATTTGATTAAATTAATTTTTTGCAAAATAACATTTTAATGAAAGGAAAAATGTATTTTGAGGGAGCTGGAGGAGGGGTAGCAAAAGAAAGAATTTTATGACTGATTTTTTTTTTAGAACTTTTTAAGGTATTTTATTTATATTTTATTTATTCATTTTGAGTAATTGTATATGTATATAAAAACACTTATGGTATATATTTTTCAAAATTTCACGTTTTGTTACTTATTTCGGCATTAAAGTTTATGTGGTAGTGGTGGGAAATGGTTTCAAAAGTTTTTAGTATTTATGTTTTATGTATGTTTGCTGTTTAATAATACATTTTCTTTTGATTTTGTTGGCATAGCTGAGAAGCAATTCTTACAATTTTATTTTCACACATATTCTTTAAATTAGCCTAGAAAGTTTAAATAGCAAAGTTATTGCAAATATTATTGATATCGATAATTATTATTTTTTTTTCCTAAAGTGTTTTTTAATGTTAATTTTTTTATTGTAATGAAATCTGTCGAATTATTGCAACTTTTGGATGATTTCAGATTTTCTTTGTGATACACTCTGAAATACCAAACTCCTTGAGGGGTCAATTCTCTCCCCCCTCTACACATAGCCTTCCCCGAATGCGGTCCTTGTTAACAGATCAAAGAATTATTAATTACATATTGACTCAAATATATATATATAATTTTTTTCCGCAACTATGTTGTAAGAAAAATGAGTTCTTGCATTTAAATTGAATTTTATATTAACACCATTATTTTTAATCAATCAAAATTTATTTTGAAATTTTATTCCTTTTCAAGACATTCCACTTATAAAAATTGAAATATTCAATAAAGAATAGAACCAAAAGCAAAAACTCACGAAAAACTGTTTTGGTGGAAAAAGAACTAAAATGATTTTTATTTATTTATTTATTATTCGCAGCTAAATCAAGTATTTCACGAAAGAAAACATCAATCGGCCCAAATATAAGCTTAGGAATTAATAACTTTTAGGTAGTTATAAATTGAATTAATGATCTTTTAAGGGGACCGGGAAAGCCCCATCTCCGCCATGTTAGATTCACCAACTTCATGTACTTTTTTCTCAGAAATGGTGAAAAATAGAGGTCTAGATTTTTTGGAGTAGTTTAAATAACATGCTTTACGTATTTTTTAACTGACCATTTTCTTTCTATGTGAAACTGAAAATTAACTTTTAATTATTTATTGAAAGACATTTTTAAATTAGCATTTTTGGTAAGATTTCACTGCCTAAAATAAATAATTCTCAACAAATCATTAAATTCCTGTGTTAAAGTATACAATATAACATAATATAAGTATTAAAAAAAAAATCTGAGTTCTTATATTTAATAGATATAAAAAAAAAGGAACACAAACTTGAAAAATCCAAGTTTTGAGAAAATGTCAATTAAAGATTTTAATGGCCATGAAGTACTCTTAGAGAGAATGAATAATCCCAACACTTCTTTTATATATATATAAATATGCGTGACACATCGTTGGAAAGATAAAAGATTAAACTATTTAATGATGTAAAAAAGTAAAAATCGATTTTTCCTTCAAATTTCGCTTACCTGGTGCCCTTAATTAACCATTTTGTATCTTCTGTAATAAAATAACTTATACAATTGTATATTCTAGTTATTTTAAAGTAAGACATTGTGGAGTAATTCTTAATAAGATCAAAGTGAATTGCTGGTCGAAAAGAGCTGAGAAATAGTGAACTAAACCACTCTAATCGGTCGAATCTCGTCATGATCGAAAATTAGTAATTCATAGGATCGGAAAAAAAAAAAAAAAAAAAAAAAAAAAAATCCGCATTTATATGTTACGAAGTAAAAATCCGCTCACAGTAGCGTAGTTCCTTATAAACTTGAAAAGTAATTACTACACCGAAAAATTTCTTTAATAAATTTATTATCACAGGAAAAAATTTTAATCTCCATTTCTTTTTTAAGTTCAAAAAATAAGTTTAAGGGGGCTGATCACTCAGTTTCCGATTTCCCCTTACTAATGTAAAGTCTATGGCGTTTGATGCATTCGTATATTTAAAATATCTGCTCGGGAAATTAATATTTTTAACTTCTACTTTTTGCGTACACTTCCTAAAATATGTCTCTTTTTTTTCTTAGTTCTAAAAAATTTTCTAAAGTATAGACTTATTTTATAAGAAGTGTTAAAATATTACTCACAGTTCGCCCCGCTTTTAACGCATAAAATATTAAATTCAGGATAGATTTTAGAAATATTTTGAAAACTAAGAAAAAAAAAGAGACATCCTTTAAGAAGGGTACACAGAAAAAAGATGTTAAAAATATGAATTTCCCGAGAAGATATTTTAAATATACAAATGCATTAAAAGTCCATAGACTTAACATTACGGGGTAGAATTCCGAAGCTGAGTGACCAGTCCCCTTAAATCACTGGCACAGTGAAGGGGGTGGGGATTTCGGTGATAAAACACCTCCCAGAGAATTTAATAACTGATCAGATGCATACAAACCCCATTGTGTAAAAAATAAAATATGATTTGTAAAAATCCAAATAAAGAAAAGCATAAGTAGCATAAAATTTTTACCATTCACCTGTTTCAAATTTTCGTATAGAAGCTTCTATTTCAATACAAAATTAATGAAAGAACAAATTTCGAGCTACATCAGCGAAGTAGTAAATATGTTACTGCTTCTGCTCTCTGTACATCTCTAAACATTAAAGGAGATCCTCTTTTATGAAATCATTAAACACATAAATTATAAATTTGTTATGTTTGTTTATGCTTTTCATTACGTCCTTTATTATGTGTCAAGTATCTACTAAGCAGAACACTATGGTCATGTAACACCAGGGTCGGCGCTACGACGCGCGGGGCACTGGCAAAGCAGTTAGTGGGACACAAAGTATACTGCAATACTGGACTATTAAAATTTATTTTTACATTGTATAAGGTAAACGCACCAGTAGTTGGCCATTTAAGGCCATTTATCTAATTATTATTAGAGTGTTAGTGAATTCTAAAAGATATATATATACTTTAGCCTAGTTCTAACCTTCATGTCGCTTCAAGAATAAACATTCAAAGTTTCAGAATATATTTGGAAATAAAATAAAATAAAATAAAAGATGTTACCTTCCTCTATGCTCCAGTGGTGGGCCTAGTAAATTTCGTATGCATGAATCTTTAAGTTTTCGGCTTATACAACAAATTATTGACAATGTAATAGAGTATATCAACAGTTGTTTAATTTAAAATAAAACATAATATTACAGAAACAATGTTTTACATAAAAACTCATCTCTTAATGAAATCTTTAAGAATTTACCAAAAAAAAAAAAAAAAAAAAAAGCTGTTTCTGAAGATATACTAGAAAATAAATAAATGTATCAGCAGGAAAAAAAAAAACAGTTATTCCAAAAAGTTCATGGAAGGTTAACATTTAAGGATGTTAGTTAATCAAATTTCTTTCAGTCATTTTTCAGAAATGCAATTTGGGCTTGTTTTTAAACTTTAAAAATTAGTGGTGACTATTGGTATGTGGCCCACTGTAAGTGCATGATATTAGAATAATATGTAATAAATAAAATGTATGAAAAAGGCCACTACTTTCACACTTGATTGCATTATTACTTTCAATTTCGTAAAATCTTCTACCATTTGCAATGTTTTAAATATTTTTTTTCATTCATACTTATTTTCAAGATCATCAAATCTGTACATTCCCCGACAATTATGTGTGTAAGAAATAAAGTTAATAGTACCCAATTTTTTTTCTCGGAGAAACATTTAATAAAAAGGAAAGCGTCCAGTTAAACTGATGGCTTTGAGCTCACATGCTATTCACACTAATTGTATATTATAATCTTATTTCAAAGAATAATGCCCTCGAGAAATAAATTAAGAGGGGGGGGGGGGGAGATTATCCCTCCGCTTTTTACATCTTTATACTTAACCAATGAACCTCCAAATCTAAGCAGGGAAGCGCCTTATCAGAATAAATTGATATACCAAATTCCTAGAAAATCAGATAGAAAAACCCATTATCTAAATCAAGGGGTATTAGCCAACCGCCCCCCCCTTTATACTTAAACAATAAACCTCCAAATCTAATTAGGGAAGCGCCTTATCAGAATTAACCGGTATACAAAATTTGAAGCAAATCTGATAATTCTGCATGAACAACCCATTTATCTAAGTTAAGGGGGGATTAGCCCCCATACCCCCTTTATACTTAACCAATGAATTCCCAAAACTAATCAGGCAAGTGTCTTATCAGAATGAACCTAGAAGAAAAAATGAAGTAAATCGGATATTTCTATCAAGAGTTATCGCCATTACATACGTACATACATACAGAACGTGCGGGAACGTTAGTTTTCAGGCTTTGATAACCTGTGAGCTAAAAAAAATCTAGATCAAAATTATTTTCTACAGAGGCAATGTTATTTCGTATTGTATAGATACGCTCGAGCCCCTAATAAGACCCCAATTGGCGCGGGGCCCTGGGAAGCCGTCCCGTTTGCCCGATGGTTGCGCCGGCCCTGTGTAACACAACAAAGTTGTTCATTTTATGAGCAACGATGGTTCAAAATCCTTTTCCTCCTTCCTGCGCCACTGTTTTAAATAGTATGAGTTTGTTTAAAATAACGCATTTTTTTCGTTTGTAAAAAGGATGATTTAAATGTCATCATTAACTCTTTAACTGTTCAATGAACTAATTTTATTTGAGATAACGTGCCCTGTAGGCCATTGACTCTTATTGTTGTATTGATATGTTGAGTAATCGATTTACAACCGGCTGTTGTGAAACAGAATCTGTTTGAAAAGTATCCTCCGATCAGTACTCGAATTACGGTTAAGGAGTTTGTTAAACATTCGTTTCTGTAATAGTTTTATTAAAGGAATTTTTTGAATAATTTTACTAAAATTAATTAATTTTATTTTGCTTATTCAAGGAATAATCTAAATTCAAATATAAAAAAATAATCTCCATATACCCATTATTAACACTTTCCAACATAGTTGAAAAGCGTTTAGGAACTCGGTTTGTCTGCCGTCTGCCATTAGTCTAACTCTCGTAAATATACTCGAATTGCTATATAATTGATGTATGTTATTTAGATTAAGTATGGCATGTTAGCTATTGAAAATGAAGTGTCTAGCATTTATAGTTCGTTTACAGAAAATCCAAAACTATTCCGTTATTTTACAGTGAATAGGAAAAATTGTTTAGTGCATTTTAATGTTACACAATTTCAAACATGATGAAGTTGATATATATTTATGATGTGCACGAAAACATGCTTTCTGTAGCATATGGAATGTGAAGCATTTATCATTCATTTACACACTGTAAAAAAATTATGTAACGTTACTCCATAAAATTTGTGGCAGCCTTGCTGCCTCCAATAAAATTAGAGGCAGCACGTTGCCACCAACTTTATGGAGAAATGTTACATGAATTTTTTACAGTGCATAAAGTCACACAAAAGAATTCCGTTACATAATTATCTACGGGGGAAAATGTTTACAGCGTATTTTAATGATGTTAGACTATTTCAAACATAATAAAATTCATATTCCTTATTTAATTTGTTTACTTGGATATCTCATTTCATTGCATGAAAAAATGAACTTTTTTTAACCTTTATTTTTTATTTTTCCTTTTTAATTTTTAAACTTTGGCGGTACACTTAACAGGATGATTTAAAACCTGTGTCAAGATTGTCTTTTTGTATTTATTTAATGACACAAACAAAATGTTTCTTTGGCGGTACACGTAACATGATGATTCAAAATCTGTGTAAAGAATATATATATATATATATATATATATATATAACCATTAATTAAACATAACCGACCATCATCAAAAACTGCAATATTGAGAATGATTGACTATATATATATATATATATGTATTTATTTAATGACACAAACAAAATGTTCCATCATAAAAAAAAGTAAAATATTTTATTATTTGCAGCAAAAAGCTTTTTTTTTTGTTAATCCTCTTTACAAGTGAGGGTTTCGGATGGGCATATTAGTTAATTTTTTTCCAAGAATCTATTTTCTTCTGAGCCGAAATTTATTTTCGTTTAGAAAATTATTTATAATAATATTTTTCTGTTGTATTTTATCATAAAATTTATTTATTTATTTTTGCTGAAGAAAATGTAATTTCTTGTAAATGCAACATTGATAGCGTATGATATTTTTTGTAATGATTGTAAATTGTCAATTGAGGAAAAAGCAGTAGATTATAATACGTTTTTTAATTCTTTCCATTGTAGTTTTCTGATATTTCTTATTAAGAATGTTCAAACACTGCAATAACTTTCCAAGGGAATGCAACTTTATGACACTAAACTAACACAGTGAAGTGCAGAACTTAGAATGTTGCATTTTAAAGTACTTTTGTTCATCCGCAGAATTTTGATATAGTTTTACGTTTT
This sequence comes from Maratus speciosus, assembly GCA_963932465.1. Lineage (NCBI taxonomy): Eukaryota > Metazoa > Arthropoda > Arachnida > Araneae > Salticidae > Maratus > Maratus speciosus. The sequence goes on along the minus strand of OZ010795.1, from coordinate 244,274,381 downwards.
CGTAATACTCCAATTCTTCCTCTACAGAATTTTCATTAAAGAGGGCTTCTTGACATACTCCATAAACTGATAAGGTTTTATTTTTAAATCAAGTAAATTATAAGTTTTGTTACAGCTTTGTGTTTTCATGATACTCCAACACTACCGTTACAGAAAATTTTAGTAAAGTTACATCAAAATTCTACGAACTAACAAAAATACTTTAAAACGTAACATTCTAAGTTCTGCACTTTAATATCGCTCACTAGCTAGAAAAGTGACACATCTCGCAAAAATTAATTTTGCGTTTTATTCCACTAATACACTCTAAAGAAAAAAAAAATCTAATAAAGTTACTGAGAATTTTCTAGGAAACTGAGATGCCTAGAACTTTTTATGTAACTGCAACAAAAAAAATTCATGTAACAGATTCATGTTTACACTATAAAACAAAAATCTGTAAAGGTTACTTAAGAATTTTCTAGGAAACTGGTGATTCCGGGAACTTTTTGTGTAATTGCAACAATATTAACAACAACAAAAAATTGATATAATTATCCCCGGGATACACATAAAATTTTAGTAAGCATACAGATTTCTGTAGTACAAATCCAGTTTTGAAGATTTACATCTTTTTTTTATGGTGTACAGATAAAATGTTAGTACGCATACAGATTTCTGTTGAAATTTTTACATCTGTAAAATTACATCTCTCTCTCTCTCTCTCTCTCTCTCTTTTTTTTTTTCTTTACAGTGTAGGTCTGTCATAGGTGCATCTTTCTGCAAAAACTTTTTCAAAAGTGTAGTTATACGGAAAATCGTTTTATTAAGATATTTGTCCATTCGTGACCATGGTTGATTGTGTGGGGAGGTAAAATTACTCAACACCTTAAACCTCATCTACGTCTTGATTCTAAAGGGTTTTGCGCTTTTATGCATGTTTTTACTCCTGCATGCGGAGCTAAGCGCTATAATTTCGTGTTACAATAAAACCAAGCAAATTTTCTTTTTTGCCTCTACTGTGAAATTTAATTTTGTCGACATGGTTCACCTTTTTTGCGGGTGAGCGATATGTAAGGAAGTTTGGTGCCATAAAATTCATGATACTCCAATCCTTCTGCTACAAGACATTTTCGCGGCACACCTGAGACCTCTCACGGCACACTGGTTGAGGGCACTGCATTAAGAATTCCTGGATAGTTCCATCACTATTCTAAACAAGTTAGAAATTGCACATCAAATGGGGCAAATGTGGTGCGTTCATACCATAACTAGTTTTATAAATATTTTTTGCACCGCATATTGTACTGAATGTATATTTTAGTACACTTCATAAGTGCATATCAATTTCATTCTGTTCGAAAGGCTGTAACATCATTAAAATGCACTTGAAATATTATATTTTTTCCCATTAGCCGTAATGTAACGAAAAACTTTTGACTGTCCCTGTAATTAAACTATAGATTCAATTTTCATAAAATTTGAAATGACTCGACAAAATTTTGCAACTATTGTATATTTAAAATTTCAGACCATTCGGTTGGGTAGTTTTTAAACTGTTATATGCGGACGGACGGACAGACAGACGGACCGAACGACGACTATAGGTGATACGTATATAATTACGAAAGCACCTAAAAAGTAGCTACATTTTTGGAAATCTGCTTTATATTTATGCTTCAATTGCCTAAAAACTCTCACATCAGTAGTTTTTAATTAAACAAGTCAGAAACTAAACATCAAACGTGGCAAATGAGGTGCGTTCGTATTATAATTCGTTTTATAAGTATCTCGATCTTGGTACAATAGATATTGCATTCTTATGCAAAAATGTAGGAATGCAAATTTATTACGACTCTGTATATTAAATTCAATAATTACAGAAATAATAGGACTCCATCTTAAACAGAACGTAATCACCATGGAAACCTTGAATCATTACATACCATGGGATATCATTGAATGAATTACGTATAATATGATTTAATAGAATGAAGAAAACTTTTATTGATATCTTTTTAATTTTTGATTCGATTTTCATAACATTTGAAATATCTAAAAATTCTGCAATAATCATATACAGTCGGACCCCGTTATCCCGACACCCGGTTTTGACGTCACTCCGCTTATCACGTCAGCTTTTCAAAGTCCCGATTTTCTGTATATGATTTTAATGTAAATAAACTGCGGATTTTACGTCATTGAATACTTTTAAACTCCGGATATCCCGTCGGTTTAGGAAAGTGTCAATTTTTCATAATCCATCTTATAAGCAGGGAAATTAAGCAGTAAGAAAGGTCTTAGCCAAAGATTTCACAAAAATACCCATTGAGATAAAAGAGAAATTTTACTTCAATTCTTTATCTGAATAATTAAACCCATACACTATGAATGACCCACTTAAGCTCCAGATAGACGTATCAGTCTACTCGCGGTCTTTTTGTACTGGTCAGGTGGCGCTTTCTTGTGGTTACATGGCGTTTTTCACCCGACTAAAACCGAATGCATGGGATTGGAATGATCAGAAATTATCTAACATTCATTTCTGAAACAACGAATATTGATTACAATTCATTGTATAATATTGAAAAAAGAATTGTAGGAAGCACATCTAGGGATAAGCAAACCTTGATTCATAAATATTTCATTTAACAATAAAAAAACAAGTCATCATAAATCTAATTTTTATTCTTTTCAATTCTGTTATTGTGTTTATTTTGTTTAATAATAATGTTTTATTGCTTAAAAGTGAAAAAACAGTTATGAATTTAAAATTGCCTTAACTTAATTAAAAATACGGCTTTTTATAAACATATTTTTCTTCAACTCCGGTTACCACGACACTCCGCTTATGACGACACATTTTTCTGGCCATTAGAGTGTCGGGATAACGAGGTTCGACTGTATATTAAATTTCAAACCATTCGGTTGGGTAATTTTTGTGCTGTTATATGCGAAACGACGGACGGAACCAGACGATGACTATAGGTGCTACGTATTTATATAATTACGAACATACTTCAAAGAGGTAGACAATGATTACCAATCTTTTTCACTTACAGAGTCCTTTTGAGAATCTATTTCTATCGCAGAGTCCCTCAAGCCTATCGCATCCTATCTCTTACAAGTCAAATAGTAATACTGTTAATATGTTACGAAACTTAGGAAAAATAGTAAGTGTGTATATAGTAAAGTAATATAAAATAAAGACTACTTTTTTGCTTTTCTCGATGAGTTCAAGCGTTCAAATCTACCATATTAACCAATTTATTCTCATGTATCATCAATTGGGGGGGGGGGGGGGAGGATACGTATAACAAAGTTCTTCCAAAGTTCAGTACATCAAACCATTTGCGTTACAGCAAATTTTACATTGTTTTTTGAGTTGACTATTTCATTATATTTAACATTAATAAACTTTCGTTTTTACTTTCTTCTATCTTTACAAGAAGAAAGTATTGGATTCGTAAAAATTTTCGAATTCAGGTTTTCGACAGATTTACACGTCTTAGGGGTCAGAGATCCCGAAAAATATGTTTTTACAAAATGTCTGTCTGTAAGTTTGTCTGTCTGTGTGTGTCACAAATTTTGTGGGCGCTCTATCTCAAGAACTAATGAATGGAATTTATAAAACTTTAGATTCAGTTAGACACTGATATAAATTGGTGCTGATTACTTTTTGATGTAAATCGCCCAGCAGACGGCGCTGCTATGCTGCATTATTCATGATTTCCCCAATGGCTATATCTCAAGAACTAAAGCACGGATTTTCAGAAAACTTCAAATTCAGTTAGTCTTTGATGTAATTTGGCGCTGATAACTTTTTGGTGTAAATCGCCTAATAGGTGGCGCTGCTATGCTGCATTATTCATGATTATCGCAATAGCTCTATCTCAAGAACTAATGCACGAATTTTAATCAAGTTTTAGATCCAGTTAGTCCCTGATATAAATTAGTTTTGTTTAATTTTTGTAAATCGCCCAACAGGTGGCGCTACTATGCTGCATTTTGCACGATTTCCGCAATAGCTGTATCTCAAGAGCTAATGCATGAATTTCCATCAAATTTTAGATTCAGCTACTCCCTGATATAAATTGATCCTGATCAGTTTTTGGTGTAAATTGCCCAGCAAATGTCGCTGCTATGCAGAACTTCTCACGATCTCCGCAATAGCTCTATCTCAAAAACTAATGCACGGATTTTCATCAAACTTCAAATTCAATTAGAAGTTGACATAAGTTGTTGCTGATTAGATTTTGGTGCAAATCACCTAACCGGTGGCGCTGCTATGCTGTATTTTTCAGGAACCTTTAACATGTATGCAGATAGAAGAAAGTTTGGGATTGTCACATCCGACTAGTTTTTGTCCCGGTGCTACAATGGAGTCATTGGAAAATACATGCAGAGCCCTCAGAGGTCTGCGGAGCACAGGCTGGATACGCTGAAATAGAATTATAATTATAAAATTAAAAAAAATTTACAGTAATCAAATAATTTTTATTTCAAAATCAGTTTTAATTTCATTTCATGAAGAAAATGATTTTAATTTCTACTGCATGCATTAAAAATTAAAGCATTTAAATTACATATGTCACAAAATATGGATGTTGTAAGTACAGTATAACCCAGCTAATCCGAACCCTGCTAATCCGAAATTCCGGTTAATCCGAGCCGATTTTATTTTCGAAAATTATACTTGAACAGATTAACTGAAAGATCGAAATGTTGTACTAAAAACAAAAAGTACTTTTTCAGAATGCATAATTTTGTACACATTGAAGAAACTAATGCAATAATTCAAGGATCGGATTTACAGATAATAAAAACACATTACATTAACACGTCACATACACATTTACACTAACGATCTTTTGAGGGTGAAGAAATTTGTCGGATTTCTCTAACGAAGTGATGTTATTCTCGATGAAGAAGCAATATTATGCAAACGTCTTATAGACATAATGTCTGTTGATGTTGCTTTTTCACTCTGCTCTATATATCGCAGTGCTATTTCTAGAGCATTTGCAGCTTCAGAATAGGAAACAAGAACATCCTCTAACTCATCAGTTTCTTCAAGATCAGAGTCATCTTGTGCTTATTCTGAACTAAGGAGGTGATTTCTTCATATGCATATAACTGATTGGCTTCAGTATCACAAAACAACTATACTCAGTTACTTAAGTTGCGTCTTCACAGCCTAGGACACATTTAATAAACTGAAGAATTTCGCTTTTGTTTTCTTCTCCCTGTTCAGCATCGCTAGAATCAGCTAAACTTCGCCATAACTTCTTCCACGACTTTACTAAACAATTTTGTGTAAGATTGTCCCATGACTCCGATACCCAGTAAATAACATCTTATATTGTGACATTCTCTATAAGTTGCCGTACAGAGACAGAACTGACCATCGCTTTCAATCAGTTTTTGAAGAAGTATCTTCCTGTAGCTGCATTTTACATTTTTTAACACTTCATGGTCTACAGACTGTAATAAAGCTGCTTTTTATCGGAATCTCTGAAAAACAGAAATTTTTGTAATCCGAACAGGCACTGGTCCCAATTAGTTCGGATTAGCGGGGTTCTACTGTAATATAAGATATACGTGGATTTGTAAAAAAAGAAATTATGCATATAAATATGGAGGTAATATATTAAACTTCGAGGGATTTCGTATGAAGGTACGTAAGTTAAAAATTAAAAGAGTATTAACATTAACTACTCTGGCATGTTAATAAAACAATACAAAAAGATAAGGTTTTTTTCATTGCTATGTTTAATTATTTATTTATTTTGTGGAATGCGATGATTAATTAATTGAATTATTTGTCTGTTTTTCAATTCTTTCAATATCAAATAAACCATTAAATCCTAATGCTTCGTTCGAACTATTTATTAGCGCATTATTCAAATTCTCACCCTAAGGTCTGTTCAACTCCACCTGTTTGATAAGCATATTAAGGTCTTTCATTTGATAAGGTCATAAATTTCTTCATCTTGAGATCTTTACTGTCGTCCAGCCTTGAAGTAGAAATCTAACCGGCACCAAGAGCCTCAATCTGCTGTTTTATTTTATTTATTTATTTTTTTTTTTTCGTTTCACTTGCACTGGGAAGTAGAAACTGCTATAAAAAATGAAATCATTTCAGGATGTTTTTTACCTGCATGTATTTTATTCCTAATTTTGCCGTATTGTAAAATGATTTTTTTTTTCTCTTTTCTTTTCTGTTTTTTTTTTTTTTTTTTTTTTTTTTTTTTTTAGTTTTTCGTTGTCTAAATCTTACAAAGTGAGACAATACGCAAATCATGCTGCGGTGTTTCTATCAGTTTGCGAATCTGTAGTGTTTTTTTTTTTTTAATTAATTAAAGATTACTTTTCTATATTTTGGAAATTTATTTATTAACTCTTCGTGAACTCAACAACTCCTATTTGAAAAATATTTAATCAGATTTCGAATTTTCTTTTTAAGCATGAAAAAAATTTTAGAACAGAAAAATCAAAAAATATTGATGATTGTTTTCATATCTGGAATAAACAGAAAAATTCATAAATATTGTTAATTTTCTAATAAAAATAGTAAAGTATATGAATTTACCTTCGTAGAAAATCTATTTTTAGGCGTCTCCAGCTTTTTTCATTTACAAAAATTGTGAAGTTCATTTTAGCAATAACGATGTGAAACTGCTCAAATGATAAATGAAAAAGTAACTCGGTATCACCATCTGTTGCGAATGCCACATACAATTTTTATTAACTTCTGTGTTGGGAGATAGTAGCGATAAGTAAAATCTCTTTTTAAAGCCCATTCACTTTTGGATATGTTTCAGATATGCAATGCAGTGATACAAAGGGTTAAGTGCCAGAGTTGTTTATTGCTTTCAATTGCCTGAAAATATCGTGTTATTTATAATAAAAGCATCCCGATTGTCGAAGAAACCGTGTTTGTACCATTGTTATATCATGGAGAAGAATCTATTACTGGCCCATTACTGTATACTGTTCGCCCCAATTGAAAATTTTACACTACCAACTTTTGCGTAAAGCTAAGATTTATTAAATTGTAGTTGAATCAGCGAAATTCTTTATGAGCCAGAATTACTTTAACTGCTTGGAAAAAAAAAAGAAAAAAAAAAAGATGTTACCCTTAGTGTTTGTATTGAAAATTGCTGCATGTATGTATAAGATTCATATAAAATTAATATATAAGTACGTAAGATATGCGTATGGTGTGTAAGTGTATACTCACAGGAAGAATATGTCTAAGACTAGAGTATGGCGTATTTAATATGAAAGTAATTTAAAAACTAAAAAGCATTTACTAATCTTAACTATTCTGAAATATATTATGTTGAAATAAATTATGTCGAAATAATTCTAAATATTTTTTTCGTGTAAAATTATTACAAATAACTTGTAATTCGGGCCAACTCAGACTAGTGTTTAGCATGCCACATAACGAGATCCACGTTTTCGATACCAGTACGATCTGGTCGGAATGACTTTGCAAGATTTTCAGGGTTTCTTTGCACAAGAAGGATAATTCGGGTTACTTTCCCTTCAAAAGTCCTCCCTGTAAGCATACCTCCTGTAGAAATATGACCAAAACTGGTGCTTAACAATCACCATCCCTTAATTGTAATTCGAGTGTAGATCAAATTATATCTTCCAAACAGATTAAGTTTCACAACAGCCGGTTGCAAGTGAAGATATCAATGAAACAATGCGAGTGAATGGTCCACAAGAGATGTTATTTAAAATAAAATTAGTATATTGAGTAGCTAAAATGTTAATTATAAATTTGTAAACACAATTTTTTAACAGTTATTTTAATACAATATATGCTACTTCAAACAATTTTTTTTTAAACCTTGAAATAAATAATCTTTGAAATATTTCAGTAATATTTTAATTATCGTATATGTAAGTACGAATTTATATTATACTTACGTTTAAGGTACTTGTAAGTACGTAAGAATTTATTAGATATAGATATACGTATACATACAACAAAGGGGACGACGTGTGTAAGCATGGGAAATAATGTAAAAAAGTTAAAAAGCATTAAATGTATTTACTAATATCAGTCACTCTGGTGCATAAACAAAATTTACCAATGCGACCTTCTTTTTAGGTAGATTTCGTAAAAAATACTACCTATTGCAATCTCCCCTCTGTTGGAATTTCTGAAAAAGTTTTGCAGATCTACGCCGATCATGACTCCTAGAACCCAAAACCACCCCCAGTTCAAAACTTTACCTAACAATCTATCTATCTGCATCACTTTTTTATGGACACGATAATTTCTGTAATTCTGCACAAATCTCTTCAAAATTGATACAAAAAATCAAGGGGTAGAAAATCTTCGTTCGTTAATGGGCAAAGTCGGACCAAGGGGGTGGAAATAGGGGGGGGGGTTGTGAAAACCGAAAAAACCCCATAACTTCTTTATTTTTATACATATCAAATCAGTTTAAAGTTATTACTTCTAGGAAAAGGGCCAAAAATTTATGTATCGCAGATTTTTGATAAAATTAAAAATGGGCTCAAAGGGCGCAAAAATAGGGTTTAAGGGAGAAAAAAAATCATATTTCAAAAAATGCTGTCAAACTGGGCCTTTTGAACCGAATTTCCCAAAGCGATAGTGATGAAAACGAAAAAAATGGTCGTACTGAGAAAATAATTGTAAATCAAGTTCTAATTAGTTGAACGAAAAATAAACACACAGGTCGCTTAGAAATCTCTTCAAAAAATCACATCAGCAAGTCTTCTGTTTTACTTTAAAAAATGAGTCTGAAAATGTGCCAGAAAATTTTGAGTTCTCGAGCGGAGAAATATTTTTTTAATACCGACTTAATATGATTTTGATAAAACGAGCTCTTATCGAAAAATGAAATAAAAAATTCGTCAAAAGCGGCCAGATAAAATTGTTAAACTGGGTTTATCTCTAATCTCGATTTAGTTTTTGTTGGTGAAATTAGTACTTAACTTCGAAATCTACCTCCGCTTGTAGGCCTAGCCGGCAGGGATTTTTTTTTTAAGTGAGAGCTCGTGTTAGTCTTACAATGGGTTGCATATATGCCAATTTTACTAAATTTCATATTTTGCTAAAATTCATTTCTCCTGTTTAACATGATTACTGTAAAAACTTGACAACAAATTGAAATGACGAGTCCTCACACCTGATCAATAAGACTACAGTAAACTCTCTGTAAGGCGGACTCTGTGTAAGACGGAAATCCGTCTAACTCGGAAAGATTTTCAAGTACCTGAGAATCCATAGCATAAAGTAAAATTTGTCTAAGGCGGAATATTGTCTACTACGGAAAATTTTCTCGGTCCCGATTGATTCCGCCTTAGACAGAGTTTACAGTATTTATATTGCTGGTGAATTAATCACAAATGACATATTATAACAGAACTGTCAACATTCATTTTTATGGAAAATCCGTAATAAAAATACATAACTAACTTTTTCTGTAATAAAAAACTTAAAAATTTAAACACTGAATTTAACTTTATTACTTTTTTCAGATACCAAGTCCCGTACCACGCGTCACATAAAAATTGGGTTTTGGCTATTCTTTCTTATTAATTTTACATACTGTTAGATGAAAGCTATATCTGTATTTATGAATTCTACAATATATTTTTGAATTTATATTATAAAGGGAATTTTTGAAAACAATGTACATAATTTCATCGCATTTCTTAACTTTTTGTTTTATGGAGTTAATCAATTTGTGCACTGAACGGCTCATATGTTATTGAGGTTCATTATACCATGTTAGCTATTGAAAATGAAGTATTTAGCGTTTTTAGTTCGTTTACAGGGACACACAAAATAATTCGCTACTTTATGGTTTATGGATAAAAATCATTTCGGGGCATTTTAATGATGATATGTCAAACAATGATGCTATGTCTATGATACTTCAAACATATTAAAAATGATACGAGTTTTGAGGTATATACAAAATGCATTCTATAAAATAAATAGTGTGGAGCACTTGTAATTCGCTTACAACACTATCTATGAGTAATAACTGCTGGAAGTGCGTTTTCAGTTGTTTCAAGCTTAACTGAATTTTAGGATATTGCGTAGTGTGTATAAATTCGCTAGAGATATACAGAGCTGCTCAAAAGAATTTGTAATTATTACAATGTGCGTGAATCGTTCGAAATATCTTTTTAACTATGTATTTTCCAATTGAATTATATTTTATATAATAAGAGATATAAATTAACTTACTATATAAAAAAAATCATATGCAGAGCTGTGCAAATTAAATTGGATACATTATCATTTATGAAAGGTGATTGGGGAAGTGCACTTTTAATTTTATTATGCATTTCACGCTGTATTAAATTTTGTGAATAGTGTGTGTGCATAAGAATATACAAATCGTATACAGCGTTTCCAAAAACACTATAAATATGTTACAGTATTGCAGTATATGGACGGAAATTGTTGAAATTAAGTTTTCATATGCGTTTTTTTACTTTCTTTTATCTTCAATAGATGAAAGTATTGTAATCGAAATTTTTTTCGACTTCCGGTTTTCGACGGATTTACACATTTTAGGGGACAGAGATCACAAAAAACGTGTTTATACAAAATGTCTGTCTGTCCGTGTGTCCGTGTGTTGCCATTGTATCATCAAAAATTGTATGAAATTATGCATAGAATTGAACCAAATTTAAAAAAAATGTTTTTGGCTATGGCAAGCAGGTCCTCCATTAATTTGGAAAAAATCCGCCTGTAGGGGGAGCTGTAATAACGATTTTTGTGCATTTTGAATACTGTACCATTGAAAAGTGTAGGAAATCATGCATAGAATTGAACCAAATTTTTTGTGTATGTTTTTGGCCATAGCAAGAAGGTTCTCCCTGAATTTGGTAAAATGCCGCCGGTAGGGGGCGCTGTAATAGCCATTTTTGTGCATTTTGAATATTGTACCATCGAAAAGTGTATGAAATCATGCATAGAATTGAACCAAATTTTTTGTGTATGTTTTTGGCCATAGCAAGCAGGTTCTCCCTGACTTTGAAAAAATGCCGCCGATAGGAGGCGCTGTAATAGCCATTTTTGTGCAATTTTTGTGCATTTTGAATATTGTACCATCGAAAAGTGTATGAAGTTATGCATAGAATTAAACCAAATTTTTTGTGTATGTTTTTGGCCATAGCAAGAAGGTTCTCCCTGAATTTGGTAAAATGCCGCCGGTAGGGGACGCTGTAATAGCCATTTTTGTGCATTTTAAATATTGTACCATCGAAAAGTGTATGAAGTTATGCATAATTCTAATATGAATACTAATAAAAATGAATTATTGGTATTTGTAACAACATTTTGAAATATTAATATATGAGATAGAAGAAAGTTTTAGGATTGGCACATCCAACTAGTTTTTCTTTTGATTAACCCAGTCTTAATTTGAATATATGAGAAACAAATAATCGATGTTTTGAAGGTTTAAAACAGATGATTCTACTTAATATTAGAAATGTATCCTAAAAAATGCTATGGTGCACCAATGTCGTAAAACTGGTGGAAACGACCTTTTCTAATGTTTTAGCTTTTATTGTATATATGCATTCACTTTGAAATGCTTGATAATTTTGATTTTTACAGCATCTAATAGGGTAGAATGTGCTTTCAAATGAAATTTGTTCTCAATTTACTGATGTTTTAATCACTAATAAGTTTCAAGCACGATCTGTTAAAAATATATCTCCAGAACAAACTTATTTTTGCTACAATAATGCAAACCAACACCGGAAAAAGTGACAGAGTTACCGCAATTAGTAATTGAATGTCCATGTTTTGAAAGAACAAAAAAAAAAAAAAAAAAAAAAAAAAAAAGCATTTTCTTTTTTTCTTTTTGTTTTACATTCGATTAATTTTCTGCAATTGGCTCCATAACCGAGCTTTGCCATCATGTCTACAGTGTCTTTTAAAATGCATTTGAATGCCATTTAAAAGTTTTAAATGAAACACACTCTTATTCCAAATCACATTTATGCTATTTGGATAAGGATTTGATTTCCAAAGATTAACCGTAAAAATGTGTCAATGAAAAAAATATTTTTTCATTTTATGCTAAGCATAAAATCAGTATCAAGTTATTTTTTTTTAATTATTATGGTTTGTTTCTTTGTCGATATGCAGTGTAATTTCCATAAAAATATTCAAATTAACTAAATCACATCTGCGTATCTTTGTAAAAATATTTGAGACAGGAAGAAGTCATATCTCCAATTTTCACGCATATAGCTTTTTACGTTTATAAAAAACGTTTGTATCGTCTTAAAAATTCAAAACTCCTACTAACAAATAATCTCAAATTTTCTTCCAAAATATATATTTCACAACTGTTTAAGGTACAGTATGCTAAAATACAATTCTTCCACCAACAAAAGAAATTTTTCTTGAAATAAATTTTCAGTCGCTACATTTTTTTACGTTCATATAATATATAAAAACTAAAATCCTAATACACTAAAAATCGTTAAGTTTCACTTATATTTTCACTAAAGGGAACTTAAAAAATAAAATTATATAGGGTGGTCCATCTGTTGGTTCTTTTTGAACTATGGATAGTTCACAGATTATTTGTGTCCGCTGTCATGTGTCATGCATGTATGAACTGTCAAATATATGCCATTTGTAATTATGTAAGCCATTTGTATGACAAGACGGTGAAACGGCACACACCGCTCGCCAAACTATCAACTTATTGAACGAGAAATTTCCAGATCGCGTAATTTCAAGAAATTTTGATGTGAATTGGCCGCCAAGATCGTGCGATTTAACCCCAATGGATTATTATTATTATTTTTTTTTTTTTTTGGGGGGGGGGGGGCTGTTCTGAGAAGTAAAGTGTGCGCCAATGCCTCCCGCACAATCCAAGATCTCAAACGTAACATCCGGGCTGAAATTTTAGCCATGGATCCGCTCATTCTGGGAAAAGTCATCGAAGATTTTGATGTTCGGATGATGGCATGTAAGCAGAACCCCGATGGCTACATGTGCGATATTGTATTCCATACATAAATGGCATAGACCAGGGATGGCGAACCTTTTTGAGCGTCCGTGCCAAAAATTTCAAAATTATTATGTACCAACATTCTAACGTGCCAGAAACATGTTAACTTAGATAAAATTCAATAACTAATTTTTATAGATTTTATACTTAAATATTTTTACACTTATACTAAATTTGATTCCTAACTTATTTATTATCCTGCATTTACTCAATAATATAGCCATATGTCGCATCGAATTTCGTTTTATTAATCCATAAATGAATTTTTATTTTATTGTATACTTCCGAATGAGATCATTTTTAGTTCGTAACGTAGAAGCAGGTTAAATAGATACATAATTATTTACACTAACAATGTAACAGTTAACATTCAATTTTCAGAATTAAAACCTAAATATTTTAAAACATAAAATAACTTAAAACCATAAACCTAAATAAAATAAAAATCTGAAGTAGAAGCGTGTGAATTAGGTATATTACTATGCAAACTACCTCTTAAAATCAATTTCTTTTTAATAAAACCTTTGAAATTTGATATAGAGGCAAAATTATTTGGAAACATTATATGTTGAATGGTTTGGCGAGAAAATGACGCTATAGGGCGCTATCATTGAAATTTATAATACCTTAACTCATTCAAAAGTAACGGATTATTTTAAAGTAAATTATATACCTGTTACAAAAAACCATACTTGTTGTAGAAAACATAAAATGGATTATTCTCCATAAACTGAATATAATCTATAAGTTTTTTCGCGTGCCAGAGAAGTTTTCTTGGGTGCCAAGTTCGGCACGCGTGCCATAGGTTCGCCATCCCTGACATAGACCCATCTTCCATGTTCGGTAAAGAATTTCGATTTTCACTCATAAAAAATGCGTTTTCTTTCATAATAAAAAAATAACCAATAACAGATGGACCACCCGATATAAAATATAATATCTTTAAGAGGACAAGGACAATGGACTTTCAAAAGCACGAAATTCGACTAAAAATCCGATTTTCTGTATTCAGTGAATTATGAAAGTAGCTGCTCAAATTCATATGATGAAAAAAAAAATCAGATTCTTCTTTGGAGAGATAGCTTTTACATTTGCAAAATTTCTACATATTTATGCCGTTGTTTATACTCAAAATGGAAAATTTCGCACATTTCAAACTTAAGAAACGACCCATGCGTATTCCTAATTATTAGATTTTTTTTTTTTTAATTTATGCTGTATATCGGTCGTACAGTAATATAAATAAATATATACAATAATAAATAAATGTTAGCATAAAAATTTGCATTCAAGCGATAGTTTAGGGTTTAAATTTATGGTGCGGAAGGAAATATATAGCTACTTTTTTAGAAAGAAACAACAAAAAAAAAGCATGATTATCAAAATTTTTTTTCATCCTGTACATGCAGCAAACATTTACAATTCATGCCAACCTCCATTGTAATATATGAAAAGTGTCTCATTAATAAGCATTGTGACATTTTATGAAAAAATAAATGTTCATGGAACATTTTGAAATAGGTCAATTTTTTGTCGCGTTAAAATATTTCAAATACATTAACTATTTTTTTTTTTAATATTTTAATTTCTAATTTTGTACATGGGTATTTTAGCCCTCTTAACAAATCTTCTAAATTTTAAGTGATAGCATTAAAGTTTTAAATTTTATTTTTTAAAGCCCACTGTTGCCTCTTGAAGGCTTTACTAATACGTTGTTCAATCGTCATATATCTACAAAAGTACATTTTAAAACACACGACATGCATTAGGTCTTACAGTATTGTGTAAATTGTCGGAAAATATTCAAATTTTTATTTCGAACCACTATGCTAAAATATTTCTCTAAAAACACAGTTTTCAATATCTAAGTAAACCTAACTAAAGAAATTTCTAAAAGGAAATAGCATTAAATGCAGCCTTGGCCAAAAGATCTGAGTACCCCGATATTTTTAATATATTTTTAAGGGGGTTGGTTCTCAAATCCCCTGCTCAACAATGCGAAACTTTCTGACGCATTTTCTGATACATTTTTAAACGTAAAGGCATTAAATTGGCAGTCTGACTACTGAAGCAATTTCGAATCGAAATGAGTTTTCTATTTTTTGATAAATAAATTACTTATTAAGTTATAAGGAATTGGGGTCTCGGGGCGACCGATTTTTCTCCTTCTCGCGGTGTCGCGTTCAGAAATTCGTTTAACACTAAAACTTCCGCGAGTGGTCAAATGACCCTTTTTGAATTTTTTTTTTTTTTTTTTGTAATTTCTTAAACTAAAACAAAACGAAAGTTCTTTATATTTCACGAGTTTTATTAATATATATGATCATATTATTTCTTAAAATGTCTCATCTCCGAACTAACATTTTTGCCTAGAAAAAAATATCTCAGGCTTACCTACCGAGAGGGGTCATTTGACCCCTGAATAAATGTTAAATCATAAAGGTATAAATGTTTTATTTTGTAAGAACATTAGTAAATTGCATATTTTTGCTATTACATCATTTATTCTACTGTATTACATCATATTTATTAATGCGTGATGGTATAGTTAGAAATTGATTTTATTCCGAGTGAGATTTTAGTTTGAACATTTCCGGTTATATACAGAACGAAATAATCTTAAAAATATGTGGTGAACATACACAAATTTGCACAATATTTGTCTATAAAATTTTCGAATTTCTTGAAATAATTAATTTTTTTCTTAATTTTTTTGCGTAATTATATATATATATATATATATATATATATTTACTTTAATAAATAAACAATTTGTAATAACTATTTTAAAAAAAAATGTTTTATTCATATATCAAAGTGTATCAGCTGGTATATTTTTCGCGAAACATCGTAAAATATATAACTTTTTATATAGGGGGTCATTTGACCCCTTCCGGTATGAATAGGTATAAAAAAATATTGGTACGTTTAGTTTTAAAGACGTCCACTTTGACAGTATTTTCTGACAGATCTTCTGCATTTACCAAAAAATGGAAAACGTCTTTCAATAACAAAATTTCTGAATAACAAACATACCAATTTAATGTGTTTTCAAACAAAAATGAATTTAAAAATGCGTCAGAAAGTAGCTTTTTTGGATTTGAGAACACCTTTAAGGGTACCTTTTAAACTGGTCGAAAATCGACAGAAACATTAATAGTTTGGATCAGTGCAGCTTCATTAATTTTTTATGTATAAACATGAAAGTTTGACTATTGATTAAACAGATTATGCGTTTTGATACAATACTACTACAAACTGACTAGTCTTTTACAGAATTTGTGTATTGAGGAAATTAAAGTAGTTATTTTTTTCACTCCATAAGTCATTGCGCGCATGATATCTTGAGAACGTACGTATGGATTGTTATGAAATCTGATATATATAATAACCACATTATGTAGTTTTAAATGATCTACTCTTAGATAGAAATTATTTTATTAACTATGTAAAAGAAATATTTTTGTAAAAAAAAAAAAAAAAAAAAAAAAAAAAAAAAAAAAAAAATTACATTTTTAATGAATAAAAATTGTCATAACAAAAAGTATTACCAATGTAAATACATAAAAGTAGATTATTTTAAACAAACATACAGTAAACTCCCGACTATCCGGCCTAATGTGGCGGAAGGGCAGGCCGGATAACAAAAAAGCCGGATAAGCCGAAGTCCTATAAATATTTACTCACTGTCTGCCGTCCCCCCCATTATATTAAACACGCGTGTTTGACATTTTAAGATAAACTTTATATATACATTATATACAGTTTCAAAATAAGCAAAGCATTAACGTAATAAATGATTGCGCAAATATGAACCGTTATGCATAAGATAAAAGAGTCAAAACTTAGTTTTTAGTTTTTGAAAAAGTCCTTGATAGATGACTGCTTCTCCAAGTTAGCCCTCTTCCGCGACGCAATGTCCCTCCATTTACGCAAGCAGATAATATCAGCTGGCGTCGCTTCCTCCTGCTAACTCGTAGTTTCTCCTCCATAGCCACTTGAACCTTTTTTCGTTTATTACCCATTTCATAAATCTTCAATAAATAAACACGAAGCACACCAAAAGACTATACGAAAGTAACCATGATAAGCGTAAAATAACGTCCGCACTTGTTAACATCCGTTTCACAACTGACGAAACAGGTTATCAAACCTTAACCCTCTCCCTTCCTGTCTGTATCTGTTACTGCATCTTGCAATCCCTTCTTGTTCCTTCCTGTCGTGAGTTAGCACTTTCCTAAGGACAGGAACCTTCCTGTCTCAGCCACTTGCAACATTCCTCATTTTTTTTACTAGGCCGGATAGTACGGAGGGCCGAATAATCGATAGCCGGATAGTCGGGAGTTTACTGTATTTGCTTAGTATCTATACCAAATTTCGTAACAATCCATACATACGTTCTCAAGATATCAGGCGCGCAATGACTTACAGAGTAAAAAAAAGAGCTATTTTAATTTCAACAAAACACAAATTCTTTAAAAGGCTAATCAATTTCTAATGGTAGTACAGTCGGACCTCGCTATCCCGACACCCGGTTTTCACGTCAGTTTTTCAAAGTCCCGATTTTCTGTATATGATTTTAATGTAAATAAACTCCGGATTTTACGTCGTTGAATAATTTTCAACTCCTGATATCCCGACAGTTAGGAAAATTGTCTATTTTTCATAATTCATCTTATAAGCACGGAAATTAAGCGGTAAGAAGCGTCTTAGCGAAAAATTTTCACAAAAGTGCCTAAAATACCCATTGAGATAAATAAGAAATTTTACTTCAATCCTTTATCTCAATAAATAAATCCACACACTATCAATAGCTCCAGATAGACGTGTCAGTCTACTTGAGGTCTTTTTGTTCTGGTCAGGCGGCGCTTTTTTGTGGTTACACGGCGTTTTTCATCCGACTAAAACCGAATCATTGCATTGCATTAAAACGATCAGAAATTACCTAACTTCCATTTCTGAAACAACGAATATTGCTTACAATTCATTGTATAATATTAAAAAATGAATTGTAGGAAGCACATCTAGGAATAAGTAAACCCTAATTCAACAATATTTCAAGTAACAATAAAAAAAAAAACAAGTCATCATAAATCTGATTTTTATTCTTTTCAATTTTGTTTTTGCGTTTATTTTGTTTAATAATAATGTTTTATTTCTTAAAACTGCAAGAACAGATAGGAATTTACAATTATCTTAAATTAATTAAAAATACAGCTTTCTATAAGCATATTTTCCTCCAATTCCGGTTACTGCGACATTCCGCTTATGACGACATTTTTTTCTGGTCATTAGAGTGTCGGGATAACAAGGTTCGACTGTATATTACAAAGTACAATCTCTTTAATCAATATTCAAATTTTCATGTTTATACATGAAAAGGTTTTGAAGATAAATTAATTCAAACTTTAAAATTTTTCGTTAATTTTCGTCGCGTCTAAAAGGTACAAGAACCCATAAGGAGATTTGATGCCATTCAATCGACTACAAATGACGAAAATATGAATTTTATAATTTTTTGTTTAAAATAAATTTAGAAATTACATAGTATAATATTAGTCCTAATCGTATAATTTGTCTACCTTTCTTAAAGATCCGATAGTTAAAAATATCCGGGAAAGGCTTTCTATTGAATCCATTTTCCTTTAAATGATTCAAAGCTGCAATTTTTAAATTCTGTTTGATCAATTTATGTCTTTTCAATATATTAGTACGATCAAAATGCTAAAGCTTCAGCATAATTTTTTTCAATCGAGTTGATTTTGTCTACGGACGATTCTTATGGATAAGTTAATAAAATCAAGAACCAAATTTTCAGAAATATAAATAGTTTATTTATTTTTTATTTTTTAATAAACTATTAAAAATAAAAATGCTAAAAAATTAACCCTTTTCATTGTAATGGCATATGTAAAAATACAGTAAAAATGACTATTTTAACTGTATTTTTATTTTTAAAAACCTCTTTCATTTTTATGTTTGGAAATCTCTTCCTTACATACTGCAAACTTGCAAGACAAGTATTCTATAAAAGAGTATGGGTTTTTTTAATATTATACTCTTTATTTTTTATTTATATTTCCTACTTTTTAGTTTTAAGATATTTCGTTGTTGCCGTTTTATAGCCAGTTAGCGTATTTTGGCGAGAATGATTTGGTGCATCATTAAATCCACTGTTTTTGTAGCACGCAAGCAGTTGCAACCATAAACATTATTTGATGATTTATTACATGCGGCTGGTTAAAGGAAAAGTACTTTAACCCTTTATCTACTGACGGTACTTATAAGTACCATTAAAATAACTTGTTATAAAGTTCATTTACTACATTGATTAGTAATAATACAGTTTAAAATGAGTTATAGATGCATTACTTTATCTTGTTCCAAAAGCATTATTGGTTATACAAAACAAAAATATTTTTAAAAGGATGATTTCTTTCGCCTTTGCATCTTTTCAGCTTTCTTGGCATTGCGGGGGAAAAGGGGATTTTTGAATTCGGAAATATTTCTATATTTCTATAGTAAGAACATTATATTTGTACATTTCCTAATTCTACAAAATACTAAGAAGAATATTTAAAATAAAAGATTTGAGTATGGTTATAAATATTGCACAAAATCCCTATAAATTCAAATTTAATTAATCCTTCTAAACAGGGCCAAAACTAGCCTTTTTTGCACCCGGGGCAAACATGGAATTTGCCCCCCCCCCTCCTCCACCGCAAAGTATATTTACAAAGAGAATTTTACTAATTTTGTAATAGCCGGCTTATTTTAAAATTTAAAATATGTGATCATAAAATATGTAATAGTGAACTACGTTATCTGCTTTGTCAAATATTGATTCATTAAAATCTTCAAAACGGAATCGAAAAACATTCCGCTTTATACAGGATCCTTATGCCATATCATCCTCGGATTCTTCTATGCTTTGGCATACACCAGGCAGGAAGATTTTAACAATAGCGTGCTAATCATAGACATGGGAAAAATCGATAAACAAAATTTTCATTTGGCGCCCCTTCATACTGGCGCCCAAGGCACATGCGCCCTCTGCCCCCCCCCCCCCCTAGTTTCGGCTCTGCTTCTAAATCCTTCAATCCTTCCAAAATTTATTAAATGATTATGTAAATCTTCTAATGTAGTTTCAAAAATTCACAAAAAATGCTTTAGAAGATAAAATTTTCATGAATTCATAATTCAGTACATAAAGGATTAAACTTAGTTTATTATTTCAAAATTCCAAAATATTAATATATCGTATGGACATTGGACGCACAGCCGTTTACATATTTTGTACATTTTTAGCCTATCAGGAAATGAGTGAAAAATCCGATTTAAAAATTCCATCTTTACATATATGAACCAAGTTAAAGTTAAATAAGAATGTAAAAAGCTCTGTTGCAAGATGTTAAAAAATGTAGGAAAAATGAGGTTTCAAAATTTTCTTACATTTTTTTAATTGAATTTCTTACCATAAGAATTGCATTTTTATGTAGATTTCGTATGAAATACTATCTATTGCAATATTCCCTATGTTGGAATTTCGGAAATTTGTTTGTAGATTTACCCGATCATGACCCATAGAACCCAAAACCACTTCCAGTAAAAATTTTTATATATCTATCTATCTAAGTATCATGGGCACGATAATTTCCATAATTCTGAACAAATCTTTTCTAAATTGATTCATAAAATCAAAAGGGGCATAAAATCTCGGTCAAGTTCGTTAATGGGCAAAATTGGACCAAGGAGGTGGGAATAGGGAGGGGTTTTGTGAAAAATGAAAAAAATCCCATAACTTCTTAATTATAATACATATGACTCAGTTTAAAGTTATTACTTCTAAAAAAGTCGTCAAACATTTATGTATGACAGATTTTTGATAAAATTAAAAATGGGCTCAAGGGCGAAAAAAATAATCTTTTGGGGAGAAAAAAATTCATAAATTCGTAAATTCTGAAGATAACAAACCCAATTAAGTTTATTATAAATTTCCTTAATATTATCTACAACTTTTATACTGACAAAATTTTGACAGGACCCATTCTTACCGCAAAATAAAAATAAAAACGAAAACAAACAGGGGGGATTGAAGAAGGTAAAAAATCCTTAACTTCGTCAATTCGCAAGATATCAAATCCGCATGAATTTATTATATAACTTCTTAATATTATCTACAACTTTTATACTGACAAGTTTTGGATAGGACCAATTCTTACAGCAAAAACAAATTAAAAATACATAGAGGTTGAAGTAAAAAAAATATCGTTTTAAGTAGGGATGCACAACCTGTGGCCTGCGAAGGGTTAGCGTGTGGCCCGCGAATTTCGTCAATTTATAACTGGAAAAAATTGCAATTTTTGTCCATAGGTCGCAAGAAAAAATCGTGAATTTCATCACTTCACCGGAAAAAAACTTAAAATTTCGTAGCCATATAAGAATCGCGAATTTTGTCGATCAAGCGTGGAAAAAATGCAAATTTCGTTGATAGGGGACGGAAGAATCACGAGTTTTGTCGATAAAGCACGAAAAAAATCGTAAATTTCGCCAATCGGCCACGGAAAAATTACGTGTTTTATCTATCGGGATCGGGAAAAATCGAGAATTTCCTTGCTCGGGCACGGAAAAATCGTCAATTTTGTTGATGATACGCGGAAAAAATTAAAGGTTTAATGATCAGCTGCGGAAAAATCATGAGTTTCGCCAGTCGTGAGAAATTTACCACGAATTTCGTCAATTTGCTGCGGGAAAAAATGACAAATTTCGTCAGGGCCAGTTAAGAATCGTGAATTTTGCTGATCGGCCGCGGAAAAATCCCGAATTTCGTATGTCGGGTTTTAAAAAAATCGCGAATTTTGTCGATCAAGCGCTAAAAAATCGCAAATTTCCCTGATCGGGTACGGAAAAATCACGAATTTAGTCGATAATTAGCGGAAAAATAAAAAAATTCGTTGGTTGGCAGCGGGAAAATCGTGAGTTTCGTCAAATTATCGGTAGAAAAAGCGCGAATTTTGTCAATTTGCTGCGGGAAAAAATTGCAAATTTCGTCAGAGTCAGTTAAAAATCGCGAATTTCGTTTATCCAGCGCGGAAAAATCCCGAATTTTGTCGATCAAGGGCGGGAAAATGGCAAACGTCGTCGAACAAGCACAGAAAAATCGCGAGTTTTGTCAACCGGGCTCCGAAAGGTTGCGAATTTTGTGTGTCGGGCACGAAAAAATCACGAGTTTTGACAATTAGGCGCGGAAAAATCGAAAATTTCGTCTATCAGGCGCGGAAAAATAGAGAATTTCGTCGATCTGATGCGGAAAAAAGCGCATTTTGTTGATAGAGGGCAGAAAAATAGCTTGTCGATCTGGTGCGGAAAAATCTCGAATTTTGTCGATCGGTTTCGGAAAAATTGCGAATTTTGTCGATCAGGAGCGTAAAAATCGCAAAGTTTTTTGATCGGACGCGGAAAAATAGCGAATTTCTTTGATCAGGCGCGGAAAAATCTCAATTTTCGTTGATTGACTTCTTCTCTCCTCTTCGTTCATAAACTTGACATTTTTTTTCGGCACTAGCCACTTTCATGCTTATGTTTGTTTTTTAGCAGTTATAATAAATCAAAATTTACTCCCCCGAATAAAGTCAAGGTATATTATCCCTCCTTGAAAACAATCCTTGCTATATTTGTGTTATATATACAAACGGGAACTGTTGATATATCCTTACCAACTGAATTGGATATTTTGACTGGGTAAGAGAACCTAGAGGGGCAACCCCCCCCCCCCCCCCATATCTGAAACCATATTTTTATCTGATTATAGGTCACAGATCACTTCCCCGAAATAGAATTTTCTCCGTGTTACTGATGTGGCCCTCGACAACCCAGACATTTTTGTAAGTGGCCCTTCTCTAAAAAAGGTTGTGCACCCCTAAGTTTTAAGGATGTACTCAAATCTAAACTGCTTTTTTTTCTGACTCATTTTTAAATTAATTTTTGCTCTCAAACGCATCTAATTGGTAGGTTCAATTATTCAGAAATTATATAGTGTGCCGTAACGGTTGATTTTTTGATAGAGGCAGAATATATTTCAAAAAATGATGTCAAAGTGGGCATTTTGAACAGAATTTCCCGAAGCGATTGTGTTGGAAACGAAAAATATGGTCCTACTGAGAGAATAATTATTTATAAATTAAGTTCTAATTAATTGAACGAAAAAAAAAAAAAACAGGTCGCTTGTAAATCTCTTCAAAAATCATGTACGCAAGTTTCATGTTTTTTCTTTTAAAAATGAATCTGAAAATGTGTCAGAAAATTTCAAGTTGTTGGAAAAATATTTTTTAAATACTGCCTTAACATGATACTGATCAAAGCAGTTCTTACATAAAACGGAAATTAAAAACCTATCAAAAGCGGCCAGATAAAATTGTAAAAGTGGGTTTATCTCTAATCATGATTTAGTTTTTGTTGTTGAAATCAGTACTTAACTTCGAAATCTACCTGCGCCTATAGGACAAGCCAGCAGGGATTTCTTCTTGATTAAATTCTTTACCTCCATAATGTGTCACAAAGGTATTTATAATTTAAAAAAAAAACTCAAATAAATAAAAATTCTTTCAAGGAATACAGAGTCTCCTTAAAAGCAATAGACCGATAAAAATATTTAATAGCATATAATTATGAATATTCTTTTTTTAAGTCATTAACACAACATATTCACATACTGAAAAATGATTGCTTAACCCTTTATCTACTGACGGTACTTATAAGTACCATTATTATACCTTGTTATAAAATTCATTTAATAAATCGATTAATTGTAATACAGGTTAGAATGAGTTATAGATATACATTACTTTATCTTGTTCCAAAAGCATTATTGGTTACACAAAACAAAAATATCTTTAAAAGGATGGTTTATTTTGCCTTTGCAACTTTTCAGCTTTCTGGGCGTTGGTGGGGGGGGGGGAGGGATTTTTCAATTCGGAAATATTTCTATACTTCTATTGTAAGAACATTCTATTTGTATATTTCCAAATTCTACAAAATACTAAGAAAAATATTTAAAATAAAATAAAAGATTTGGGCGGGGTAATAAATATTGCACAAAATCCCTATAAATTCAAATTTAATTGATCATTCTAAATCCTTCTAAAATCCTTCTAAAATTTATTAAATGATTATGTAAATCTTCTAATGTAGTTTCAAAAATTCACGAAAAATGCTTTAGAAGATAAAATTCTCATGAATCCATAATTCCGCACGTAAAGGGTTAATGTGCTACTAGTAATTATTTTGGTCAACGATGTTTCAAATGTGTTGCGTTTGAAAATGAAGCAAGTCCACTTTGAATTGAATTATTTTTTATGTTAGAAAATATTAACAAGCGCGATTAGAATTTCATCATGAATACTTATAAAATATTCACTAAGAAATATAATTATGTATGCATAACTCTTGTTGCTAAATTGTTTTTCTTATTTTTTACAATTTTTTCTAGAAAAATATTTTTTTTAAACTTTTCTGAAGAAGAATGATATATTGAAATAAAATAAATAAGTATATAAATTAAAATATACAATTTTTTTATTATAATTGCTAGAGGATAAATCCGAGTTTTCCGGGTAACAGAATATATGTGAAAACCATCATATATATTATTTCTGATGTCAATATCTTTTTATCTCTGAACTAAAAACACAGTAATGAATGGGGTATTTTTCGAAACGTTCTGCAAAAGGTTTTTGATATCGTAAAACGCGTTATTTGATTTAAAAAATTGCAAGTTATGAAAAACGTTTTAACAACTAATCTCAATGATTGATGTGAGAAAGCCTTGCACGGATCTACTGCTTTTTTTAAAAAATTGAAAACTCTAATATATATTTTTAGAATGCCCATTAAAAATACTAAAACATACATTAGGCTTTTGATGGTTTATATTTATGTATCCTAAAACGCGTTGATTTAAAAAAATTGCAATTAATGAACAACGTTTTAACAAATAATCTCAGTGATTGATTGATGTGAGAAAACCTTGCACGGGTCTGCTTTTTTAAAAAAATTGATAACTCTAATATATTTTTTTAATTTAATATATTTTTTAGAATGCCCATTAAAATATAAAAAATTATATTAGGCTTTTGATGGTGTATATTTATGTATCGTAAAGCGCGTTATTTGATTAAAAAAAATTGGAATTAATGAAAAACATTTTAACAAATAATCTCAATGATTGATGTGAGAAAACCTTGCACGGATCTGCTTTTTAAAAAAATTGATAACTCTAATATATTTTTTTACATTTAATATTTTTTTAGAATGCCCATTAAAAATGCTAAAAATTATATTAGGCTTTTGATGGTGTATATTTATGTATCGTAAAATGCGTTATTTGATTTAAAAATTGCAATTAATGATAAACGTTTTAACAAATGATCTCAATGATTGATGTGAGAAAGCCTTGCACGATCTACTGCTTTTTTTTTTATTTATAACTCTAATATATTTTTTTACATATAATATATTTTTTAGAATGTTTATTAATAATACTAAAAGTTATATCAGCCTTTTTAAAACGGTTCATTTCAGCGGTTAAAGTGCGAAATTTGATTGCATGTCTTAAATTTGTGTTTTATTTATATTTTATTGTTTTACTTATTGATTAATGGATATTTCATTAATTTCGTTATAGAATATAAGCTGGAAACAAATCATGAGCTATTTACATTAACATAAGTGCAAACGGGTTTATATCGCACAATCGTCTGCACACGATAGAGATAGATTTGAAGAAAAAAAAATCTCTTAAAAAATTACTCTTAAACCAATAAAAATTGAGTCAAATGGGGATACAGTTTCCAGACAAATTGCATTTAAATGTACACCCCCCACCCTACTCGACGGTGTAAAAACTGAAAATGTGCGATGCTTAGAATTTTGAAAAAATTAAAAAAATTGCAATAAAAGCGAAATTTAAACGTATGCTGTTGCCATTCGCGAAATGTCGTCAGCGTTACGCACAGACACGTTTGTTCTTTATAATATAGATAGATATTCCATTCAAAGAAAATCAACGTTTTCCACAAATCCTTGCTTTTGAAAATGAGGAAAGTACATTTGCGCATGCACTGTGAAAAAATATCTATAATTCTGCAGACGTAAAGTTACAGAAATCTGTATGCTTACTAAAATTTTATCAGTACACTGTACAAAAAAAGATTCTGTATTTCAACCTTTCAAAAAAACTAGTTTTGTAGATTCAAATCTACAAAACTAGTTTTTTAAAGCTATAGAAATCTGTAGCTTTACAAATGAATCTACTAAAATTACAGTAATCTTACTAAAATTTTATCTGTTGTTGTGCATTGCAGTTACATAAAAAGTTATAGGAATCCCAGTTTCCTAAAAAACTCCTTGTAACCTTACAGATTTTTTTATTTTCAGTCCAAAAATGTATCTGTTCCATGAATTTTTGTTGTGGCCGTTACATAAATAGTTCTAGGAATCCCAGTTTCCTAGAAACATTTTAGTAACCTCACAGATTTTTTTTTTTTTTTTTTTTTTTTTTTTTTTTTTTTTTTTTTTTTTTTTACAGTGTGCCATGGTTTTTTTTTTTCCAGCCAACATTGCTAAACGTTATTTCATATTAAATTTACATGAAATAAGACCACAGGAAATTATAATAAATAATTTTTATAATGCTTCCTAACATTTTAAAACTCAGTCAAATGCAAATCATTAAATATCTAGCAATATCATAAAATGAACTTGTCCCACTTTAAAATTCAACGACTCAAATGTAAAAGAACAAAACAAATAAGAAAATATTTTAAAATTTATTAGTAATTTTTTTAAATTATTATTGTCATTTCTCTTTGTATATCTATATAAAATGCCATTAAAGTACGAACTTGAGACTGATGTTTGTTTGCCGGCATTTACGGTACCTGAAAGATGAAAATACTTTTACAGGCATTTTCCCCCGCAATCGCTCTGAAGGGCGAAAAAATTCTACGTGTTGAAGATTATTATTTTTCGCTTCCACTGTTTAGTTCAGGGATGGCGAAGCACGTCGTTTTAACGTGCGCGTGCCAAAAATGTCACAAGCAATAACTATCAACGTTGTAACATGATGAAATTTTATTTGAAAAAAATACTGCAGCATTTGTCTTTTATAAGATCAGGGTGTCTTTTATAAGATATATGTCGTGGTATTTTCGAAAATATAAAAAAAATATCCGATATTTTGATATATATCGGATATTTTTATATATATATCGAATATTTTGATATATGTCGGATATTTTTTTTTATATATATATTCGATATTTTTTATGCATATCCGATATTTTTAATATGTATCCAATATTTTCAAAATAGTCACCTTACTGCTGATTATAAATATTTTCAGACTTAATATGAATTAGAAAATAAAATGTATTGCACTAATATGAAAACTTGATAAAACAATTTTTTTCTCTTCACTTACAGCAAAACTGAATAGCAACTAATTGAAAATAGAAACAATGTTCTGAAAAGTTAAACAATTTGCTTTTTATTGTCATCAAAAACAAACTGTGGTTCTGGGTATTAAGTATCAAGAAAAATTTATCTTTTAAACAGCAAAATTTAAATGCAAAATAATTTCTTTTATTGAAAATTTTGAACATAAATGTAAGCTTGACTGCTTTTTAATTTGCTTTTTTAGCCTGTGCAGTTTAAACTGAACTAAACCAAATCCAAACAAGAAAGGAAAATCATGTGCCCAGCATTGATTATGTAACACTTCCAACACATTCAGCATACTGTAACAAAACTTCACTTTATATTAAGTGAAAGATGATATCTAAATAAACAATTTTAAAACGCATTATGTACCGGGTGTCACAAAAATGATTGATAGATTTTAAAATTCAATAATTTGCAAAAGATGACAGATATTACAAAAATTCTTCCAGGAGTGTTATGTAAGATACCAGGAGTTTTTATGCTGCGATTCTGAGTTTCAGTTACAATTAGCATCGATAGATGGCGCTACAAACAATAACCACTAAATCCAGGCTCGATTTTTTGGCCTCTCTCTTCTTCCATGCGAAAAAAGGAGAATAAAATGTATTGAATGGATCCCGAAGTACCAAAAAATGCGTCTGAGCTGAGCACCTATTGCTCTCAGTGCCATCTATTGTTTGAAATTCGAACTAAAATCAAGAATGGTAGTAAAAAAACTCCTGAAATCATACATAACCCTTCTGCAAGAAATTTTTTAGAATCTGTCACCGTTTGCAAGTTATTGAATTTTAAAATCCATCAGTCATTTTTGGGACACCCGGTATTTGAAAACCCAATTTCTGCTATTATCATCAGCAGTCAAAAAAATATCTGTATTTTTGTGTGTGTGTGTACCCCTGCATAGGATCTACAAATTTGTATGTATACTGCACAGTGCCGGATTTAAGGCTGGACATTCGGGGCACGGTCCCAGTGTCCCTGATTTTCAGGGGCCCAAAATGCTGCTGAAGGTTTTTTAATTATTGTCCAAAATCTGATGTAGTTTTACTATCTGATGTAATTTTACATTTCATTCTATTGTGTTTGTATTGCCTTTTTATAACATCGTATATTTTGTCTGAAACATCCTTATTTAATTACTTTATTATAGTGATTCTTTTTTATTTTATCTTTATAACTTTAAAAATATATTATATTTTAAATTCTTATTTAATCCTGTTCTCGTGATAATATATGGGTGTTGGTGAGCACACGAACAGTTTTAAAATGTTCCTCTTTGCCTTTGGGATTGGTAAAAACATATCTGAGGATATATAGTGCTCTGGGAGCTTCTGTTTGCTTTGTCGGTTCAGCTTCGCACTCACTGTCATTATTGTCGTTTCCATCAGTGTTTTGTTTATATTTAAAACTTCCGAAACGAGTTCCAGTATAGAAGCTTCACCATGGACGTTACCCATGTCACGTCAGCTGCGGATATCTAGAAGAAAAATACAAATAGGCATGAAGAACATTTTAACACAGTATCTCCTTAGTTCAATAAGCAGTCTTTTTTGGAGGGTACATACCCGCTAAGGCGTGACTGTTGCCGCTCGTGGGTAAAGTCCATTAGAAGCCGATTTCATTGTCAACAACTGCATATGTCAGTTCGCCTTGTACTGTGCAAATGGCATTCCGTAGTTTTTGTGCAACTTCAAATAGGGCACAACATAATCATCATCATTGCCATCGTTACCCAACGATAAAATGCTTCACCTCTGGAAGCTAAGGATGTCTAAAACAATTTCCAATGGTCTTCTTTGATACCATATTCCCACTCTTGTCTACGTAACACATGGCATCTAACATAGTCACGAAAAACTTCTTTTTTTTATTAATGGCTGCAATGAAGTCTATTAGAAGCAGCTTTCGATAATTTATCTTAAAATTTTGAAAAATACCTTGATCTAAGGGTTCTGCAATACTAGTTACAATTAGAGGCAAGAAAACAAGTTCAATCGCATTTAAATTCCTAATGACGCAGTGGGCAGTACAGTTGTCTGCGATTATAGCCACTTTTCTTTTTTTGTCTGTCCAAATTCTATCGAAACGCCGAATTTATTTTTTGCAAATGCTTGTTGTCATCCAGACCTTTCGCTTCGCATCGTAAGATATAGGCAAAGATTTGCAGTTTTTCAAACAGCGAGGCTTGAGACATTTACCAAAAAGCAATGAAGTCAATTTATATGAGCCATCTAGTATATTCGGTGCTAATAAAACGGTCAATCTTTTTTTGCTTACCTTCCTAACACTTCCTTTTTCGTTTTTAAAAGTAACAGTTTTATTTGGCAAAACATGAAAAAACAGCCCACACTCATCAAAATTAAAACCATCACAAGGTTTGTACCTATTGAGAATGTCACTTAGCTAGTTATCACCCATTCTTTTTATTCTTTTTCTTCTATACTATCATAAATACCAGCATCTTCACCACATTTCTGTAAAAAGTAAGATTGTGCTGTAAGTTAAAATTTGTAACCTCACTTTGCTGGCAGTAAAATTTGGTTTTCCTAGTCATTAGCAATTTTCAAAGACTTTTTACGACAATCAATGATATTGGTACATTCTGCGATCTAGCATATTTTATCCACGTGAAAAGATCTTTCTCCACATTCTCAAATGTTAAAACATGTTGTCGCTTTCTCTTTTGATTGATCACATCTTCTGCTTAAAAAGATTTGAACCCTAAGATGTTATTCAGTATCGTTCTCGCTATTCCACGAGTCTTCGCGAAAGCTACTTTCGACACATTCGATTTTTCAAAATTTTTATCAATTTCTTTTTTTCCGCAATTGTCAAATTTTTCGTTTTGCTGAAATGTTGTATTCACAAAAGACAATTAAAAAATGAATGAACACTTTACAGGCAGAGACGAATAATGGAAAATACAAAACAATAAAAACACGTGATTTAACTTTTCTCTATACACGGAGGACAATTCTCATTCGGTCGCAAGAGGGGGTGGCATTTTTTCCAAGAATCGGTATTTAATGTGATAGTTGAGGGAGAAACCTCCAGAGCTTCGGAAACTCTTGCCAACAGGGAAGAGTTTCTGATATCCGCTGCAGCCGGCAAGAGGAAACGTCTACCTTCCCCGAGTATCGAGATCATCTAGTCGCGTGGTATGAAATATTATCGCCATCCGTAAGGTTTCGTTTAAAAAGGAAAAGGTCTTTCTGTCATTCTAAAGCTATAAAAATGTCAACTGGTCTTCCTTTACCATATGGAAGTTCGTATTTGTGGTTTTTAACAAAAGCAAGGGGGATTCAACGATGGAAAAAAAGAAGAATGACTACAATGAAAGAAGTGCCTCCCTCAAGATGTCCATCAACTTCTTTCTAAAGCTATTAAAAATAAAAAGCATCGCGTTATCAATACAAAGAGGCCAATAGCTGAAGATAGTTAAACGATAAGTCTATTTGGCACTTTACACCCTAAAAAGGGAAAGGAAAAAGCATAAAACTAAGATATTTTGCCAAAAAGGGGAGGCAAAAGGTAACCATATATCCGATAGCAGCCATTCGAAACTGACTATATAGGTGGTGTAATTTAACACATAATACCTATTCAGTCAGTCCGGACTTACGAAAAGTGACCTTATAAAGAGAGTGACCTCATAAGCGGTTGGCCATATATCCGGTACTGACTGTATTTTATTACGAATGCATCTAAAGAGGCATAAACTTCTGGATTTCGACGGCACTCAGAATAGAACCTCAAGTTAAGCGTGCGAATGTTCAAATTCAAAATTGTAACTGGTAAACGTGACATCAAGTTTGGGACTATGTTTATTAATAATTTATGGCACGTTAAAATAATTTTTAAATAGTTAATATGAATATAAAAAGTATCAATGTAAATTTTGCGGCGGTGAAAACGACGCCATTGTTAGATTTTGTTGAAAAAAAAGTATGATTGTGTCGTAGTGTCGCACTTTCCGTTGATTATTTATTACGTACCAAAAATCAAAGCCTCAGTTAATAAATTCATAATTTCTTATCTAAATTGCATGTTACTAGTTACGTAGAGGAATAATAAAGTTTAACTTTTAAATAATTTTAAAAGCTAAAATTAAACTGTTGTTAAAAATAACATTTGTTTTAAAAGTCAGGTAAGCCAATACAAGATTGGTTATTAATTGTATTTTTTATTATATATATATATATATATATATGAATTCTATCAATCAATTTTTTTTATAAATTCAATCAGTTCTTTTAAAATTTTTATTCGTCAGATTCGACGGGTTTCGACTCGTTTCTAATAAAAATACTACTACAATGGCCTACAATGGCCTTAAAATGAGACTATTAAGTGGTTTAAACTGTTCTCTAATCGAAATTCGCTACTCTCTGACATATTTACGAAGTCATAATTTGTATCCATAGATGCATACAATTTGCATGAATTTATTCAGTTATTCTGAAATGGAATAGTGTTTCTTATTTTACAATAAAATCAAATGATCTTTGAGAAAAGTTTGGCAAAGTTGTCGGTTTAAGCTAATTTTTGAGAAGTTATAGAAAGATCGTTTTGTTGTTTTGGGGAACAATTGATCATAATTCAAGATGTATCCTATTTACAGAAATATAAACAAGTTGGAAATTGCACGTCAAACGTGTCAAATGAGTTGCGTTCGTACTTAACTAGTTTTATAAATATTTTTTTGCACCGTCTATTGTACTGAATGTATATTTCAGTGCACTTCATAAGTGCATATCAATTTCATTCTGTTCGAAAGGCTGTAACATCATTAAAATGCACTTGAAATAATTTTTTCCATTGGTCGTAATGTAATGGAAAACTTTTGACTGTCCCTGTAATTAAACTATACATCCGATTTTCATAAAATTTGAAATAACTCGACAACATTTTGCAACAATCATATATTTAAAATTTCAGACCATTCGGTTGGATACAGGGTGGCTACTAAATACTGTTACACTCCAAAAAATAGGAATTAATTTTAATCGTTTGGGAAAACAATTTATTTCTCTATTTTAGGGTTTGGCAAGCTTCTATTAGTGCAGACGAATTTCGTTATAAAGCGAATATTTAAAATTATTTTAAAGAGGGAAGCCAAAAGAATGATGATTGAACAGTTCTTTGATCGCAGGTTTTCCTCAGGCAAAACCTTTAAGCAATTAAAATACCCTGGTTTTTATGGAGCATTTATATATAAAACTATAAATCGATTATTGGATACTAATAGCTATGTAAATATCGATCTAGGTTTCGTCGTCCACGCTCAGTTCTCACAATAGAGTGCATCAAAAGAATTCGCGAAAAGGTGTGAAGAAATCCACAACGTTCTGCAAATAAAATGGCTGCAGAAGAGAACGTGAATTGCAGAACTATGCAAGTTATTATAAATAAAGATCTGGGTTATTGCCCTTATCGCAAAAGAAAAATTCAAGGATTGACTGCTGCACAAAGTATAAAAAAATTACAAAGAAGGAAGAAATTGATGAAGCGGCATGGTAGGAAAAGTGTTGACAGAATAATATTTTCTGATGGGAAGCTATTTTGCACTTAACAGTGTTACAATGCTAAAAATGATATTGTATATTTCGCAACCCTCGAGGATATACCTGAAACCTTTCGAATTGTTAAACGCTTTCAGAACAAGAATTCTGTTATGGTTTGGGCTGCAGTGTCAAACAATGGAAAATTGCCTTTGAAGTTCATCGATAAAGGGATAAAAATCAATGCGAATATTACAAACAGGACATATTGGCTACACATTTATTACCACATGCTGACAGGTTGTATCCCAAAAAGAATTGGATATTTCTGCAAGATTTTACATCTTCGCACCGAGATAAATCAACACAGGTTTGGCTCCCTGTCACCTGTCCGAACTTTATCATGCAAGAAGATTGGCCACCTTCTTCACCGGATTTAAATCCTTTAGATTATTTCGTCTGGGGATTTTAGAGGCTAAAGTAAATAGCAACAAACACAGAAGTTTGGACTCTCTCAAAGCTTCCATATTGCGTTAATGGTACAGACTACCTCTTAAAATGATTCGTGCCGCAGTCGGACAATGGCATAAGAGATTATCTTTGGTAATCGATAAAAATGGCGGTCAATTTGATTAAAATTATTTCCGGTTAAACTTTCATCTCTGATGTTCATCATGTTAGTGTAGTTATCATTTTCTATTTTATATTTGTAAAATAAAATGGCTGAATATTTGTAACAGTATTTAGTAGCCACCCTGTAGTTTCTGCTCTGTTATATGCGGACGGACGGACAGACAGACGGACCGAACGACGACTTTAGGTGCTACGTATTTATATAATTATGAACGCACCTAAAAAATGCTGTTCGACTCTTTGGTATTCAACAAATAATATCTGCTATATTCATGCTTTTAAGGATAAAAATGTCTTTGTGAATTTGTAAGGAAATTTTACGTTGTAGAGAATGGAAAAGGAAAACATTTTGTGAACACTCTTAAATTCCTTACAGATTGTCCCATAAGTCTGTTCACATTTCAAAAATTCGTAAAATATTACCAAATTGGATCGTGGTTGTTAACCATAAAAGTGTCTTCTTCTTAAAGTTAAACTTACACTATGCAAAATTACTTAAAAGATGACTTAAAAATTACGTCCATTTGAAGAAAGAATTTTAACAGACAGCGTTTTAACTCCGTCAGTATGGTATCGTTATGTGGACGACATTTTCATAGTATGAGATCACGGTTTATCTGAACTGTATGCATTTCTTAACAGAATAAATAATATGGACCCTAACATAAAATTTACCATCGAAATAGAAAATAATAACCAGCTGTCATTTCTTGACGTAATGCTAATTAAAAATGTATCAAACTTAACGATTGAGCGCACTGTCTACAGGAAAGTAAATAAGTCTAACAGCACCATTCCTTTTGAAAGTACATCACCTTTTAACTACAAACTTGCTCCGTTCAACTTTTATGTGAGACTAGCGTTTAGTGTTTGCTGTATTAATCACCTTGATAATGAATTAAATACCATTAGAAACATTGCAGTTGAGAATGGTTTCCCAATACGCATTATTGATAAGCTAATCAACTCGCAGAAGAACCATATGAAAATACAAAAAACTCCACGGAGTAATATGAGATATTGCAAAATGAAGTACATACCAGGACTTTTCGAAAAACTCAGACATGCATTTTTTCGCTTTAGCGTAAACTTGGTCGCCACTCCTCCTGCAAAACGGAAAGATCTGATTAGTGCCAAAGTGGACCCGATCCCGAGGGATGAAGTTTCTGGGGTATATGTAATTCCAGTGAAAACTGAAGATATTTATCTCGAATACATAGGCATGACTTCGCGTAAACTTAAAGTTCGTATTAAAGAACATTTGAGCGATTTAAAGTATAACCGACCTACAACAGCCCTGTCAAGACTTAACCAGAAGCAGAATATACAAGTTAATTTCGAAAACGCAAAAATTATATATCCCTCAAAGAATGATCATGATTTAATTATCCGCGAATCAATAGAAATTATTACTAAAGAAAATACAGTTTGTAATGACGTTTTATCCTACAATATACCCAGAATTTGGCTCAGTTTGCTTAAAGAAAGAAAAAACAAGTAATCTTCCACTTCCCTATATCCATGTTTTATTTTATTTTATTTTCCCAATGTTTCCGGATCTATAAATTAACTTCCACTTTCACTTTTATAGACATCTTTTAAATAATTTTGCATAGTGTAAGTTTAACTTTAACTTTTAAAGATGAATTAAGCATTTCTATTTATTTATTTACTGATGTCGTCTTCTTCTTTGTGAGAAAATAAGAAAAAAAAAAGTTTCAATCAATACAAATCTTATAAGGAAGAAAAGTTTGTGTATTTGTATGATGTAATCTCTGGAACTACCAAACCGATTTTTAAAATAATGGTGGTAAAATGATGATGTCAGTCTTTGCTCCAACATAGGCCATATTTCACGTCGGTATCACTAAACCCGACGGGCTGCCGGACCAAAACCACGTTTTAAAATTGCAAATTTTCTTATACTGTTGGGACTA
The DNA here is from genome assembly GCA_963932465.1 of Maratus speciosus. NCBI lineage: Eukaryota > Metazoa > Arthropoda > Arachnida > Araneae > Salticidae > Maratus > Maratus speciosus. Next base: position 244,238,789 of record OZ010795.1, on the reverse strand, counting down.
GAGACTTAAAATTGGGCATGGCGGTTACTTATAAAATGTAAATGCTCGCTAAGAACGGTTTAAAAAAAAATCAAAATTTTAAAGATTGAAAATGAGCTGAAACCATCCTAAAAACCTTCGAAATTACGATTTATATACAATTGTTAGGAATAAAAACTTGAAATTTGACATGGTTGCTACTTTTAAGACGTAAATGCTCGAACAGGACAGTTTAAAAAAAAATTCTAAATTGCATTGTGAAGGAGCGTGGGGGACATTCTAAAATTGTAATTTCTGTTATACTGTTAGGGCTAAAAAAATTTAATGTCATGTTGTCACTTATGAGATATAAATGTTCGCTAAGAACGGTTTCTAAAAAAATTGAAATGCAAAGCGATGAAGTGAGCGGAAAACGTTCTAAAAACGTACTAAATTAAGATTTATGAGGAATTGTAATACTATATTGAAACTTAAAACTTAACATAGCTGGATTTCCTGGTTTTATTTACAAGGAGAGGGCCAACCTTGTTAATCACAGATTTTGATTATTTTAATATATGTTGTAGAGTAGAGGCCCCTTAGTGTCAGATTCAACGGATTTTATCCAATGCTCCTTAGTTCTTGAGAAACCGGTGGGTCTAATATTAGTACACAACTTAAATACTTACTTTGCTACAACAATGATAGGTCAGTCGTAGCTCAGTTGGTATGGTGTTAACCGGCTGATTTGCGGGCCCGGGTTCGATGCCTGAATGCGCTACGTTTGTTTTTCTCATTTTTTGTTTTATAAATTTACTTGTAAGTATAACTTAATAATCTCACTGTCAATTAAAATTTTTAATATTGTATATCAATTATAATTTTAACCTATTTAATTTTTTACTTTTAACTGAATAGTTGTAATAAAACATCATAAAACTGTTATTTAAAAAAAAATCACTTTAAAAATGTATTTCATATATTCTTTATCGATGCAATGATATTGAGCAATTGTGTCAATTCGTGATTTTAAAGAAACATCATTTACGCATTGCTTTAACAAAGGAAGTCAATGAGATAATATTATTCTGTTTTTAAAGTAACAAGCATAATCATATTAAAAATTAGCATCAGAATTAAATTACAACCGATTTTTTGCATATTAAAGATTTTTAAATTTGTAATAAGTATGCTTGCGCTTTCAATTATTTTGCTTTCCCCTTTATCTTTTTTCTGCTTTTAATTTATTTGAATATTCCTTTTTTTTATCATAACTAGATGGCACCACAACAGAATTTGTCACGATTTTGGAATTTTTATCATTCAATAATAGATCCAATTTCTTTTTAAACCTCTTTAACGGTTGAGAAATAATAGTTTGCAAATAAGAAATGATAAATTTAAGTTTGTTAACATTATAATTAATGTTTGATGTTAAAATTTTTAATTGAAATTATTAAATTATTACAACTATATTTATAAAACAAAAACAAATGTAGATTCAGGTATCGAATCCAGGGCTTCGGATCAGCCGGCAAACGCCATGCCAACTAAGCTACGACTAACCTGTCATTTTTGCTGCGAAGTAAGTATTTAAGTTGCCTACTAATATTAGACCCCCTGGTTTTTCAAGAACTATAGGGCATTGGATAAAATCCGTTGAACCTGACACTAAGGGGTGTCTACCCTACAACATATATTAAAATAATCAAAATCTGTGATTAACAAGGTTGGCCCTCTCCTTGTTAGACTTTTTTTTCTGCAAGTATTCGGACAATTTTCTAAGTCTTATGGGGCAAACCCCACCCCGATACGAAAATTTAGAAATTTCTTTATGAATTTTTAAGATATGAACGAACGCATGTGACACTCGTTATCATTCGGCTTGCAATACTTGAATAGAAGTAGCTATTAACTCCAACTAGCTCCCTATTATTATCCTAGTACATATATCAAATACCCCCTAACTACAGCTACTGGAACTACAGCTTTAGCCACAGTGCACAATATAGTCTTTACATATTACTTTTAAAAATAGCAAAATAATTTATCCATCAAGATTTTATTCCCCATCCATTATCTGCGAATTAATACAAATCTATATGCGCAGCTAAAATGAGTGTAATGAATCAACCTCCTTTGATTTACCTAGAATTTGGTGAGAGATGCTTTATAAACTGAAAAACAAAAACAAAAACAAAAATAATAATAATAATTCATGTTTACAGATGACTATTTTTATCCAAGACCTGCTTTCATTATACCTGTGATTTCGTGTTTTTTTATTTAGCTAGTTCATTTTTCAATTTTCTGCGAAAATAGTTTATTTATTACTAACTGTTACCCGTAACTTCGTTTACGTAAGATAAAACGTAAGTAGACTACGTAAGACAAATCAATGCATTAATTAAGAAAAATAATTCACTTCCCAGTAATTAAAACATATCCAATTAACTAAGTCATTATTACATTTTATTGTAGACACTGCTTTTGAAGATTTTATTTTGCATATCTATGTTTTTGTATAAGATTATTTCCCTTTTTTTCATGTGCTTGGAATTTCATACGCTTTTTCTAATATTAAGTGTCTTAAGTAAATATATTCCCTTGTTATTTTATGTAATTAATTTGTCTATTCTTACATTTATTGCATTCATGGATATGGATTTAGTGTATATTTTTTCCAAAGAATATTGTTTAAAGTGATGAATATAAAGAATAACAGCAGTAAATATTTTTGAGGAAAGTTGTTAGTTAATCGTCACTTCATACATGACTTTGATTTGATGAGTGAAATCGAAAAATGAACAAACAACAATAAGTTTCTTTATCAAAATACCTCACATTTTGAGCAACCTGGCAGATATATGCTATTTAAAAGGAAAATTAAAACGTTGTGAAGCATAAAAATTCAAAAATCATAAAAAACTCCTAAAAATGTTACTGTTATATATTTATGCTTTTTTTTATTTCATACTGCCATATTTTTCAGAGCGGTAGAGTTAGAAACAATGTCAAAATATTTACCATGCTCACGACAGGAGGTCAATATCTAAATGCTTACTTGTTAAACAAAAGAGTTGCTTGTTTCTTTTAATCACAAATCCGTTATTTATGAGAAAAAAAAAAACACCCCGGTTATGAAAAACAATCATATCAATAGTTTTGTTGCAATTTAGAATTACGGAAGATTCGAAGTTTGGATATGATATATTCTAATGGCCGACAAAGTACACCTCGCAGAGATATATTGAAATATATATTTTAATATTTACAGGAATTATTAGTTATTCCATTTCAAGCACTCGGAATGATCAATGACTGTCGGTAGATGACAGTCGATTAATACAGAGGTTTTTTACTGCCTTTTCTTCTCGAGCTTTTCCATAATCAAGGTGTCATTATAAAAAGGAAGAGGCTGAGCGAGGGAGAATTTGTTGCTTAATTAGTGGCTTCGACTCTTCGTTAAATTTCATGCGAACGATGTCCCAGGCAAAATACAAGTCTCAGCGCTAACGACTTTTGCATGAAGTTACTTTATTTATTTTAAGTTTTAGTTAAATCAGAATTACGTAAAATTATACGATAAAAATATATTTAACTCATGCACTTTTGGCCGATAAAGTCTGTGGAAATTATGACAACTTCGCGTAATTAAATTAAAATACTTAAGTTTTCTGAATGAAAACTGGCGAATAAATTAAAATATGACGATACTTTTATAAGAGGGCTGTTTTCGTACGGACTAATCTTTACCTACATAAAACAAAATTCTTCCGCTTTACAAATTATGTGCAAACATGCATCTTAATTTACATAAAACATGAAAGTGTTTAATAATTTCACTTTTCTGGAAGTATTTAAAAAAAGTTTTAATTTAATCCCAAATAAATATTTTCATGGTTTTAAAAATAATTTAGAAGATAATTGAAAATTCGTGCCTTATAAATGAAAAAGCACACACACACACACAAAAAAAAAAAACAATTTTTTATACGAAAAACGTCTATTAATTCTCTATGAAAATAATGAACTTTTGAATTATTAAAAAATATTTGAATAAAACAAATAAAACATAGCTTATGTTCATTTCTGCGTTATAATTCATCTATATGCAAAGATACAAAGGCATTAAATTCTTCGTTTTGAAGCTGGCTTCCGCCAGACATTAGCACACACTTTCACATTTCTAATTTTATTGGGATTAGGATTAACTGATCTTGAGAAAGTCGCCGATTATGCTTACGAAACTAATAGATATGTTTCTTAAAAGATATTTATAAATTTTTAAGTGTACTGTTATCACTTTTATTCTATATATTTTTATTTTAATGATAATAAGTGATTTTCTTATATAATTATAGAACTAGTACATTAAAAATGCATTAATAACTATAATCTTTTCTTGCAGTGACCCTTCAAGAGCCTTAAATTCTAGAGAGAAGTGGTCCATTTGGCATCGCGACTCTGCCTACAAAGATAATCGTCGATCTCATCACTGTGCTTCATGCCACCGAGCCTTCACAGACCCAAGCAACCTTCAGCGCCACGTCAGATCACAGCATTTAGGGACACGCAACCACACCTGCAGTCAATGTGGAAAGGCCTTTGCAACGTCTAGCGGCTTGAAACAACACACACATATCCACAGCAGTATCAAACCCTTCCGGTGTGATGTGTGCTACAAGGCGTACACGCAGTTTTCAAATTTGTGTCGGCACAAGCGAATGCATTCCATATGTCATGTACAAGGTACTTGTGACCAATGCGGTGATTACAGTGTGACATCGAATCAAAGTTTCCAGTTTAGACTTGGAAGAAATAGAGATAATAATCACACGGTTGTTCCATCAGATGCTAAAAACTGTCAGTGGATAGATTTTTCTAAAACTACAAAAGAACTTCAACCCAATTCAATAGAACAACGGTTGTCGGGAAAGTGGTTACAGAATCTGGAGAAATGGAATGCGTCTGCAATTAAACTTTTAAAAGCTGATTTGCCAAAATTCCATAAAGATCATAAAACTTTGTCCGTTAATTCTCATCCAATATCTGACAAAAAGGAAGACATTAAAACGGCCAATATGTTTCATTACCAAAGACAAACTTCACCCAAAGCAGCTTCTGTATGCCCAGAGACATTAGCTTTAAATGACTTATACTCATATAACCGGCTTATGAGTAACCATTGCTTTACGAATATTGATTTAGAAAAACAATGGAAGTTAATGGCGGAAGACAAATATGAATCAATGTCCCAGTATTCTTCATTGGCGGACCTTTATAAATCTGAAGATGAACCTTTAGATTTACGGATAGATCATAAGAAAGACCCTTTTAAGAAAAACAGAATCGATAAATGGAGATATGCTGCAGAAAACGCTCTACAGGATATGAATGGAGATTTCAGTGACTTACCTGTACAGTGGTCTAGGACTTATCACCCTCTGTTATTAGAATCGATCTATCGTAATCATCAAGAAAATATGGCATTTAATCTCTTAAGTTCTTCAACCGAATACATTCCTTACCACCTATCACCTTATTACATGAGTAATTTAACGAGAGATGACCAAAACTTAGTTTTTAATAAAGGCCAAATACAAAGCTCAACAAGTGACCATTTTAATAAAATCAAGAAGAACAAGGAGAAATACTCCTGTAAGTTCTGCGGTAAAGTGTTTCCGAGGTCTGCCAACCTCACTCGACATTTGCGTACGCACACTGGGGAACAACCTTACAAATGTAAATATTGTGATCGATCCTTCAGTATTTCTTCAAACTTACAAAGGCATGTGCGAAATATCCACAATAAAGAGAAACCTTTCAAATGTTCACTATGCGATAGGTGCTTCGGGCAACAAACAAACCTGGACAGACACTTGAAAAAGCACGAAGCTGAAGATTACTTAGCCGTCGACAATAGACTGCAGCTTGAAATTCCAAAAATGAAACTACAGCACGATGATAAAAAATCGACCGATGATTGGACGTTTACAAAATCAGCAAATAAGCATGAGGCACTCAAAGCTGCTTTGAGTGGTACAGACAAGATTAAACTGGCGAATTCATCACCACCAAATTCTAACGGGTTATTGAATCTCCGTGAATGTATCAGTAGATATTCAGACACAAGTACAGATTCAGAAGCTCTGATAAATGAAAATGAATTTAAGCAAGAAAAAAATGCATAAAAGCAGTTTGTTTGTGAATTTTTAGAGTTGTTGCTCAATCATAAATTTTTACAATCGAATTTTTATTTATTAAAAAGACTCTTGTACCTGAAAATTTTCGAAATTTTACGAAAATATCAAATTTGAGTTTTTGATATTAATACAGATCAATGCTCCATCCGAGGAAAATTTCAGATTTATAATTCTATTAAATTGCCAACTACAGCTATTTAAAAACAAAACCTTAGGTTATGTTTTTTGTAATATATATGTGGACGGGAATTTCAAAACAAGCCTTATCCAAAATTTAAAAAATCGTGTTTTCTCTAATCAATCTATTTTATTGGTTAAGCTGCACAGAAAAAAACACAACAATCTGAGAAAAAAAGGCTTTATTCTGTATTTCTGCTATTGTAAAATCTTGGTTTACAATGAAAAACAATGGACATGGAGGTTTTCGCCATTTACCGAAATTTTATTTTCTGGGTAAGGAGAGTTTTGAAACTCACGTTCTTATATAGATAATGCTTTTGCTTATAATTCCTTTACTACTTCAAAAAAAGAAAAAAGAAAGGTGGAGGAGGTTAAGATATTAATTTTTTATACTTGTCTTCTGCATTTGTGACTGAGCATCAGACCCTTAATAACTTTTATATTTCATAGTTAGAGATTGTGAGCAAGATCGCCTGAACAAATATGAAACAGGGGAATAAGTGCAGTAACTTTCTCTAAACAACTATTCCTTCAAAATACTTTTTTTTTTTTTACTTAAAATCATCATCGCGTTAATAAACCATTTTTGATCAACAATCTAATATTACAAAAAAGGTAGATATTATTTGTTTAGTTATTTGTTTTGAATTTGATCCCTCTGAGTAGCACTAGACCAATCAACTGATTTGAGACTGCTCAGATATGTAATCTAAAAATACAAAACTACATAAGTGCCGCGCAATCTTAAAAAACTTAAAATCATAAAAGTCACTCTTTCGAACAAGTCGGTCTGAAAAAGTTATCGGCTTTCTTAAAATAATTACAGTTTTTCTTTTTTTTTTTTTTTTTTTTAAACCAGGTTAAGGGGTCTCAGGACTCTTAAAATTGAAAAAAAACCATTTTCAACATTTAATATCTTAAAATGTATTTCATTTTAAGACAATTTTAGTTGGGATGAACGATATAAGTAAGTTCTTTCATTTCAAATATTTAAAAAATTGCAAGATGCAGAATTAGCATTTACAGGGGGCTCCAAACTGTCACATTTGACGAGCAGAAAATCGGCATAACAGATTACGCGCACAATGCGCGTAATCTGTTTCAAAGTAGTTACAAAATAAATTTTGCAACTAGAATAAAAATTTTGTTGCCTATTTATACTTCAGATTGTAATAATTACCCTGAACCTAAATAAATTTGTATTTAAAGCATTTTTATATTTTTAATACAAAGTTGTATTTAGCTAATGCAAGTTTTAGAAAATTTCAACGATATAATCACCTAAAAAATTTTTATAACAATAAAAAGTAAATTTTAGGTTCAGTTTATACAGACTAATATGAAACATATGTTTTGACAATTTCATAAAAAAATATTCAGTAGTTTTTGAGATATCGTGCGCGTTATGCCCAAAAACACCATTTGGAGAAAAGTGACTTCAAAGTTCCAGAAACGCCGCTTCAGCTATTGAGCGGGTATAATTCTGAAAGCCATAACTTCTGCTCTAATGGGAATTTCAAGGAAACAATTATATCAAAACTTTCAGAAAAGATAGGAGTTTAACATCTAAAAAAATTGAAATTTCGAAAATATTAAAGCTTTAAAGAGTCTTGAGACCCCTTAAACAAATTATTTGATTTGGATTAGACAACTATCCTTAAACATAATATTGTTACTATAACTTAAAATCATAACGTATAATCTTAAAATAGCTTTTTTGTTGAACGTCGAATCCTTTTCCTCCCACGATTTTAGATTATTATTATTATGTTTTTTTTTTTTGTTTATTTTTTTTTTTTCAAATTTCGCCTCTATGACCAGGCTAGAAACTGATTTGAGTTAGGTGAGACAACAATCCTTGAAATACAAAATTCTACTAAAACTTAAAAACATAATACATGATCTTAAAAGTTTTTTCGTTCTTTTTTTTTTTTTTTTCTTTCTTTTTCTTTTTTTTTTTTTTTTTTTTTTTTAATAACAAGTCAGTCCCAAAAAGAGAAAAGTTTTTCTTCGTATAATTTCAGATTTTTTGAATTTTCAGATTTCGTCGCTATGAGCAGTTGTTTAAAAACTCATTTGACTTATGTCAGATAACTTCCTTTTAAATGCAAAATTTCGACAGAATATTAAAAAAAACATGACTTATAATATTAAAAGATTTAAAAAAAAAATGAACAACAAGTATACATCAAAAAATGATCGAATAATTTTACAGAAAGGAGTCGGAGTCACACCAAGGGATCAGCCAGCGTAGGAAGTAATGACTTTGTACAATAAAAGGAAAAAAGGAAAACGTGTATCGTCCCTTTCCTGAGATACAGTGGAACCCGGTTAAGACGCTCACGGTTAATACGCGATCCCGCTTAATACGCGGATTTTTTTCGATCCCTTTAACGTTGCCCATAAGACTAATGCAAAAATGTCACGTTTAAGTTGCGAATGGTTATTACGCGATCCCACTTAATACGCGATAGATTTTCGGATCTTTGTGTCAAAAAAGCACGTTTAAGACGCGAATTCATTGGTGAAAATGCGAATTCCTTCTCTCTTCTCCATTGTTTCCAATTTAATGGATTTTTTAATCAGATAAAAAACACCGTTTCTGTATACTAATATTTACGTTATTTAATAACAGATTAATTAAAGCGAACATTACTCATCGAATATTGAATAATAAAAAAATAAAATCTATTATATTAGCAACACTGTAATTCTTCTTTGATCCCGTGTCCTAATATTCGTTGTCTCTCGCTTCATGTAGTTTTTTTTTTTATTGTAGTAGAGGGAAATACATAGACGAATTCAGGATGCCTCAGATACGTCATAAAATTATTACGATTAAGGCGACAGTGGACGTTCAAAAACATTTTCTACAATTTTTGCTCAATTGTTTTGAAATTTAATACACGTATAATTTGTGCAATAATTAAGAAAATTTCTTAATTTCATTAAAAAAAATTAATATGCAAATGAGTAATTAATTAATAATATGGTAATTAGTGATACAAATTAAAAATGCTCCATGCGCATTAAATTTTGTTTCAGAAACTTGTATTTTTTTTTTAGTATAGCTTTATGATATTATATCAAAAGTTGCTATACATTTTAAAATTATACTAAATTCCTTGGCAGAAAAAAATTAAAAATCTGTAATATGGATCATTTTGGATAAAATTCAATAATAAAATATTACTTTTTGATCTTTATATGAAATAATGTACACATTTTAATAGCAAGTTTTGTAATAAAGTATATCAACAACAATATTACCAAGTATTATGAAAATTGGTATAAAATTAAGACGCATGGAGCATTTTGAACTTACTCAGTCGGCGAAAATTCTCATTTTGAGAAAACTGGATTTAAAGTTTTATTTTAAGGGTAGATTAACGATTGTTTACGTTAGAAAAACAGCTGTATCTCTGCAAAAAATTATCGGACTTGAATAATTTTTATAATATTTGAAAGTAGAAGATTGCCAGAACATTTTTTTCCAAAAAACAAAAAATTGATTTTTGTAATGTTTTTTGCGATTTTGAACGTCCACGGTCGCCTTAAAGATGATTATACCTGTTGTTAGTGAGTTTTTAATTGTACGTTACATCACTACTATGTTTTATAATGCATGTTATAGAAAAAAAAAGAAAAAGAAAGAAAGAAAGAAAAGAAAAAGAAACTCGCAAAGATTAAACGAATACGGCTGCGGTTGTATATTTATTTTATGTCTTTTATGTTTTCGTTACTTTTTGCCATGCTAACAATATTTTATACACAAAAATTAATAAGGATAGTTTTTTTTTTACATTAAAAAGAAAGCCAGATTGTACAGGTACTTATTATCACAAGTAATAAATATGATTTTAACAACTGGATTGTGCTTCAAAAATTTAATATTTTTATTCTTTCTGGTTAAAAAAAGTTAGCCTAGCAGATAAATTATTTTGGTTGTTTTATCTTTGGTTGTAACGTATTAACGACAATAAAGCCATGTTTGAATCCATATTTATTTTCAGTTATTATTCCAGTCGGTCCTATAAAATGATACACTGAGTAAAGTTAAATAAAATTAAATCTAAATCTAAATTATACCTATAAGACACAATTTTCGAACATAAGCATAAAAATGAAAGCACTAAAGTTCATTTAGACAATTTTATGCGTAAATAAGCCTACTTCCTGCTACATATTGCAAATCACGTTTAATACACGATCCCGCTTAATACGCGACTTTTGTCCACTCCCTTGAAACGCGTCTTAACCGGGTTCGACTGTAGATAATTTATTTGACTGAGTTTAGACGTTTTAGGGGGCTGGTCACTCAGCTTCCGATTTCCCCTCACTCATGTAAATGTCTATGGGCATTCGATGCATTCGTATATTTAAATTATCTCCTCGTGAAATTAATATTTTTAACTTCTATTTTTTGTGTATTCACTTCCTATAAGATGTCTCTTTTTTTTTTTTTTTTCTTAGTTCTCAAAATATTTCTAAAATATAGTCTTATTTTTATAGGAAGAGTTAAAATCTTACACACAGTTCGCCCGCTTTTAACACATAAAAAATATTAAATTCAGCATAGATTTTAGAAATATTTTGAAAATTAAGAAAAAAAAAAAAAAAATCCCTGCCGGCTTGGGCCTACTGGCGGAGGTAGATTTCGAAGTTAAGTGCTAAATTCACCAACAAAACTTAAATCAAGATTAGAGATAAACACAGTTCCTTCACTAAGAATGAGCTCTTGGGAGCTAAACATTTTGTGAAAATTCTAATATACTCGAATACACACACGCATGTATATGGAATAGGTTTAAAAATGGCTAAAGCAAATTCAGAGAACCTCAAAGTGTTAAAATATGTTAATATTTCCATAGTCGGGTTTTTATCATGTTTTAATACGTTTCTCCAAACTCACATGACGTTACATATTCACCTGCTGAGGTCCATTATATTTCTAATATGACGCAATATTTTGATTTTTTTTTCATTCGTCAAACTATTTATTTCATTTTGAGTTTTCATGACGAAATCTTGCTGTAGAAAACTTATGACGTAATATTCAATTTGTTTTCAATTCGTCAAATCGTTTATTTAATTTAATTTTCACGTGAAAATTTTTCAATAGCAAAGCAATTGTTGTGGTGAGAATTTTATTGCTTTTTTTAATTGTTGGCAACTGCTATAACGAAAAATATTTATTTTTTTCTGTCATTGTTGTGTAAGATCTGGTTTTATCATAATCATGTTAAGACGGTATTCAAAATTTTGAACCCTCCCCATTTCCATTCCCTTGGGTCGATTTTTCCCATTTTCAATCCCCGCCGAGATATTAGCCATCTCAAAGTTGTTGGCGAGTTTGAAGACGATCCGTACATAATTCCGACTGTTATCGTGGGGACAAAATTTAGTACATACATACATACATACATACATATATATATATATATATATATATATATATATATATATATATATATATATATATATATATATAAACTTTTTAGGTGGGGGTGGTTTTGAGTTCCTGGGGTCCTATAATGAAAAGTTATGAAGGAATTTTTCAAAAGTCGCACCATGGTAACGACTGCAATAGGTAGTATTTCTTACGAAATCTACCTTAAAAGAGACATCCTTTAAGAAGGAAAAAGATGTTAAAAACATGAATTTTCCGAGGAGATATTTTAAATATACGAATGCGTCAAAAGAATTAAGATTACGGAGGAGAATTCCGCAGCTGAGTGACCAGCCTCTTTAACACTATATTTACGGGAATTCGACTACATTAAAATGCATATTTTTCGTAATAACTTTCAATCATTATAAACAGAAACACAAAATGGGCTAGAGAGGGTGTTTCTGTACCAGGGTTACTAACTTTAAGAGTTTGCAGCGCACACCACATCAAACAATTTTTGCATAGGAAACCAGGGCCACAATCTATTCATTCAGGCAAAAATACAAGATACTTCACTTTGATCGGAGTCCAGGTTTTCGGTCATAACATTAATAACAATGTCGATATTTTAACGATTTTTATAACAGATTTAACTTGCTATGTGAAAAAGGCAATGAAATAACGAAAAGTTCTAGAATACACAGTAATTCGGTCGCTGCGCCGTATGTATTGTTAACTACAATACGAAAAGTGGATCGTTTAACATAACACTAATTGGATGCGGATTTTTTCCGCTTCCTTCACATGCCGTAATACTGTATCCTTTAACCCTTTATCTACTGACGATGCATATAAGTGCCATTAAAATAACTTGTTATAAAATTCATTTAATACATCAATTAGTTTTAGTAAAGTTTACAATGAGTTATAGATACATTACTTTATCTTATTCCAAAAGCACTATGGGTTACACAAAACAAAAATATTTTTAAAAGGATGATTTCTTTTGCCTTTGCCTCTTTTCAGCTTTCTTGGCGTTGGGGGCAGGCGGGGAGTATTTTTCAATTCGGAAATATTTCTATATTTCTATTGTAAGAACATTATATTTGTACATTTCCTAATTCTACAAAATACTAAGAAAAATATTTAAAATAAAAGATTTCAGTGGGGTTATAAATATAGCACAAAATACCTATTAATTCAAATTTAATGAATCCTTCTAAATCCTTCAATCCGTCTAAAATCCTCCTAAAATTTTATTAAATGATTATGTAAATCTTCTAATGTAGTTTCAAAAATTCACGAAAAATGCTTTAGAAAATAAAATTTTCATGAATTCATAATTCAGTACATAAAGGGTTAAGGCAGTGAAACCATCCGCATCCAGTCATCACTAAACTAGACGATTCATTTTTCGGAGAGCAGTTCACATTGCATACGAGGAACCAACCAAATTACATAGCAACTCTAGTACTTTTTGTTATTTCATCGCATTTTCCACACAGCAAGTTAATTCTGTTGCAAATATTGTTAAAATATCTTCAGTATTGCTAAAGTTGTGACCAAAAACTCGGGCTCAGATTGAAGTGAAGTACCTGTATTTTTGACTAGAAAATTTGATTACGGCCCTGATTTCCTATGTAAAAATTCGTTGTTGTAGTGCACTGTACATGTACAACCTCTTAAAGTTTGTAATCCTGGTATTGAAACACCCTGTATATATGCATCGTAATACGTTCAAATTCATATTGCTGTAAAAATAAGTCATATTTTCTGATGATTTCAAGCATAAAATTGATAACTCTTCAAACGGATGGATTCCGCAAATCTTGTGATCTACGGAAATCACAACGTTAAACGGGGAAATCTTAACCCTTCGACTAACAGAAAAAAAAAATGCACAAGAATTACCTTTCGGATATATTGTACCCCTGTATGGAATCACCAATCACATGGAATCACCAAAATAATAATAAAAACTACATTGACAATAATTATATTAGTTAATAAACAACATATTCTATACAAAATAGAAAAAAAAAACTATTTTAATGATTAGAATCTTCCTTTTTGTTAACTTCAACTACTTTGCGCATGATGTCAGAGGTTTACAGATTAACAAAAGATTGCTTTCGTGTTCAATGAATCCGTCTTGGTAGTCGAAAGGTTAAAGCACAAAATTTCAAAAATTAATAAATAATAAAAGATTATTTTTAAACAACAAAGCAGTATCAATGATTTGCTTTCTAACAATATCAGTGATTTGATTTCTAACGATATCAGTAATTTGCTTTCTACTCATAATTTAACAAAGTTTTTCAGATTTCTTCGCTGTGACAAAGAGTATTAATGCGATTAATAAAGAGATATGGTTTGAGACAGCTCAAACAGCGAATTCGATAAAACATGAATTCGTTCAATTTAGAACCAAAGATTGAGGATGGACATTAACGTGTATGTTATTGTCAATTATCGAATTTTTCTATGTCTTGTCTCACAAACATCGTCAGATATATGTAAAAAAACACCATATAAAGATGTACAACATATCAATAAATTTCTCTCCAAATTACCTAACAGTGGCAGTACCTTCTAAATCCATTCAGAATGGGATTAAAGTTACAAGTTATGCCTCTTTTCGATGATCGAGGATCAATACATACAAAATACATAACTTTTTTTTTTTTTTTCAACAAATGAAAGTAATAGCGATTAATGAAGATTTTCCCCTAATTCTAATCTACAACACAACAATTGCTAGAAGAATATTTTCTTTCTATGATCAGGATGTTTTTGCATTAAATGGAACGACACTTTCTCAGTGATTGAAAACAAAATTCAACTCTTGTCACTTACAAATAAAGGGGAGACAGTTTTAAAAGAGAACTCACTGATGTTTATTTTAATAGAAAGAAAAATCAAATTTCATGGAAGTCAGTACATTTCTGTGATAGGAGAAGACCAAACAGTTAAGAAAACGATCCTATTGAAATTTACATGGAACCACCGGGAAAAACAAATCTTAAGAAAAGAAAAAAAAATCCAAACTCAGCCTAATTTTATTCGAAAACTATTATATAAGCATACATAAAATACAATATTGTGGAGTTTTATATTTTTTACATTTTTTTTTCAAATCAGCTTATGAACAAAGATATACGAGGATGGATTTAAAAAAAAAAAGGTTACAGGGGTAATAAAAAAATTATTTATTAACAATGGACAGAAAATACAAAAGGAAATTAAGAGGCGTATTTTCATATTAAGAGGCGTATCACTTTTCCACATAATCACCAAATCTATTTAGATATTTATCTGAGCGCAGGACCAACTTGTTTTTAAGGGGGTCCGAGACACAAAAATCTTCAAATTTTCTAAAAAACTTTTATTGCATTAAACATTTTTCTTTTTCTTTTCTTTTCTTTTCTTTTTTTTTTTACTGCTTAAAATGACGTTCAAATCATGTTTCTATCTTAATTAGAACGGGAAATATTAATTTTTTCGTTTTGGTTTGTTTTCAAAATCTAGCTTTGACTGTCATGAAAACGACTGCTTGTGAAAATGTGTTTTTCTTCATGATGGGTTTTTTCACCATTTCCCGTATTTAAATTGTTATAACTCAAAAATCGTTAAAGATAAAGGGTTTAAACTTAGAACATGTCTTTTTTAATTGTTTTACTTTAATTTTGATCCAGCAAATTTGAAAAGACTATTTACTTTTGAAAATATGATTTTTTTTTTAAAGTTACATCTTTTTTTTTTTTCCTTTTTTTTTTACTTTAAATATTTTTTTTTTTTCAATTAATATTTTAGAAAATGCTGAATCAAAATTAAAATTTATATATTTCTGTTTATTTAAATGAAAAAAAAATTGAAATTCTGCAAATAATATTTCGAGTTATAACGATTTTAAACTACCTCACTTTTTTAATAAGTTTTAAGTAAAAAAAATTTTTTTTAATTATGAGAAGTTGTATCATGTGATCTTGTTTACAAATGATATGGTTAACCATCACAAAAAAATTACTCAATAAATAAAAATTATTTTTAAATGTGTCCTGGACCCTCTTAAAACCCGGCTTGGTAGAAATCCCGTCTCTGCCCCTTAAGCAGCTTCTCACCAGCTGTGTTGCTCTAGACTTCTCACTTGAACTTTTGCAGCAATTCTTACATTTGGCGGGCAGTCTAGGGCTGGTATTGTCATCCAGGAGGATGACATCATCACTCAACATGCCAGCGCGTTTGCGTTGGAGGGCTTCACGTAACCTTGTCAAAGTGGCACAAGAGAGACCACTTTTCTAAACGTTTTGCTATTTCAATCATTCTGACACGTCTGCGAACTTGTACTACCTACTCGCATAACCGCTGTAAGACAACTAGCGCCACCTGTTTCCACTAGGCAGGAAATATTCACCAAACAATAACTACTTTCAAATGCTGCTGCTTGTAACCTCTTTTTTTGGATTCACCCTCGTAAATTACGTTTTTGCTCTCTGATGAATCTTTCAGTGTCATTAATATAGTAGCATTAGTCTATAAATTTTATGTAAACGTAGCTAGATTTACATTTCCTTTAGTTTTTCATACTTTCACATTTTGTGTATTGAACTATATGTCAGAAACATTCTTCAACATTCCTTGTAATTTATATAGATAATATATATTGTTATGGTTAAAATGAATAACCAGATGTTATATTAAAATATGTTGATGTGTATGTTTGCTTTTTTTTATTACAAAATGCCACACACGTTCACTAACAAATAAATAAAAGAAAAACATGCTTGCTATTTATTTACTAGCTGGCGTGGCAATCCAATTGCTGATTTGCTGAAGCAATTTGCGGTAAAATACCAGTAAATTTTCAATTTTTCTTTTACAGTGTATCACAGTTCATTCATTTACATTTTAAACAATTTCGGAAAATATTATTTATGGGCCAATCTTCCAGCTTTTTGTTAACAATTTTAGTAAAAGTGGAAGTAATTTATATGTATATTCTTTACACTACATTTGTTTTAAAGAGAATGTAAATTAAAAATCATTAAATCGATTTATTCAAACAAAACAAAAATAAAGATAGGGTAGATGTGCCATTAATGGACACCCTTTAATGTTTTTTGGTTCATAAGAAAATAACCAATAAATTTTTTGCGCTATTTTATGCAAATTTTAGATACAATATATGTCACATCTTATTACGTTTTCTAGATAATGACTACTTGACTATTTGCTTCAGATAAATGTCACGATTTGCATATTCTTAACATTTATTTATCAGTTATTAAGCCTAATTTGCATATTTTTCAATGGTGCAATGTTTACATCACTATCAACTTTAAAATAGTTGCCACAGAATTGACGTAATGTTTTTCTAGACTAGATTTTTATGCTGATTTCAAATCTGAAGTCTGTTTTCTTATGTCATGTCTAGTTTTTGAGTAAGATGAATTTCTACTTTTGCACGGCATCAACACAGGTTTGATATAAGATGC
Organism: Maratus speciosus; assembly: GCA_963932465.1. Lineage (NCBI taxonomy): Eukaryota > Metazoa > Arthropoda > Arachnida > Araneae > Salticidae > Maratus > Maratus speciosus. The sequence goes on along the minus strand of OZ010795.1, from coordinate 244,221,558 downwards.
TTTTTAGGGGGTGTAATTCATTGACGAGAAGGTGAACAGGGTCAGATTCATATCAGAGACATAAACGAAAATTTATATAATCGAAAAAAAAAAATAAGTAGTAGAATCTATCCTAACTAGTTGAAGTTTATCATAAAAAGCTATTTCTAGCTTTTTTGACCAAAAACTAAAATTTAATTTTTTTTCAAAAACTAGAAGAAAACATATACCAGATTTAAAATCAGCGCAAAAAACTGGTTTAGAAACGTATTAGCGTACTCGTGCGGCAGAAATATTTGAACGTCAAGAAACATTATTAGAAAAACATGAAAAATATGCAAATTGGGTACAATATTTCACAGTCACATGTCAGTATAATCTCAGAAACAACGTTTTTGTGAAGTAAATTATGTAGTAATCATAACATAAAACAAAAAACCCTGTCTGATATTGCTTTATATCTTAAATTTGCAAATAATTGTATAAAATTTACTAAATTTGCATAAATTGAAATATGCAAATGTCTCTTAAACTTGACATGCTGGAGTAAATATAAAACTAGATTCGAAATCAGCACAAAAAACCGCATAAAAACAACTAATTTCTATTTTAGGACCAAGCAAAAGTTCAAATTTGTTGACCAGTGTAATGTTTCAAAGTTCTGCTGTTTTTCAGTGAAATTTTTAATGAAGATGCTACTGGCTGGCTCCATTTAATAAATTTATTTTCTTTATTTTCTTGCAAAATTTGAATGTTTCTGTTTGAGTAGTAATAGAAAAATTTGAATTTTATATACTAATGGCTATTTACAAAATTTAATATATTTTTAAGTTTTTAAGACCCGTGTCCATTACCGGAACGCTTATTTAGTTAATTTCCAGTAATGGACACCCCATGTAGACATTGCTATAAAAATGTAATGTCAGTAATGTTCATAGTGCATAAAATCTTTTAACTTAACTGAAAACCTAAGTAATCAAATTTTAATTTTTAAATTGTACTTTCCAGAATGTAATAACACCAAAATTTTTATAAATAGCTGCTTTTAATTAATTTCGCGTGGTTAATAAAATTTTCAATATTTTAATGAAATTTTTTTTATAACTCTGCCTTGCATATTTTAGAATCTGGTGATCAATAAAACAAATCAGGAAGCAGAGAATATTGTTTAAGCGCATACGAAAAAAGAAGGGCTCATAAGGCTCAATCCCACTCAATTTAAATAAAAACATTTAAGTTAAAGAAGTTGTTAAAAATCTATTATTTCCTATCTTAAACGTGTGCTTATTCATCTCTGACAAAAAAAAAAAAAAAAAAAAAGTACTGTAATAGTAATTAAATTTATACTAGTAATGATACTAGTAAATCTGCAGATCAGTGGCCCAAACGTCAGTTCTGCAGTTTTATTTTGAAATTATTTTAAACATTCAACTCTCAGTATCATTTCTTTCATATTTGTAATATTAATTACTACAAGTAATATATAGCATTTAGTTTCGGGGAGTTTAATTGTTAAAAATACAAAATAGTGGGAAATAGTACACGAATCTATGCACTTAAAAAGAAAAAAAAAATTAGATTTTTTTTAATTATTACCTCTCTAAACCCCACACTGTCTCAATAATTTGATAGCTATAATTCCCTGATATTTAGTATTTTAAATCATATATTTAAAATAAAATCTATCTTAAAATATTGATCTTGTGATAATCACAATAATTAATTTAAACAGTGAATAATTCTCGCAAATATTTGATTAATTATTGATATCCCAATTGTTAAATTTATGTGAAAATAACTATTTTGTTTCATTAGTATGCTTTCATTAAATTCTGGTTCTAAATAGTCATAAAAACTATATAGTCATATCTGTTACTTTTTGTGGGGTATCCATTACTGGAACAGAGAGTGTCCATTACTGGACCAGAGGGTGTCCGTTACTGGACTTTGGGGTGTTTTAGTATATTTCTGTTGTTTAAATTTTAATTCATATTGCGTTATGAGATTGTAAGAATGGTTAAAAATTGTTGATAGATTAATATAATCTTGAAAAAAAAACTGGAATATTATAATTAATAATAATTTTTTTTTTTTTAAGAAATCCCTTAAGGGTGTCCATTACTGGCACATCTACTCTATTTGTTAGCAGACGATGCCTCATTATTTACCGTTTTCTTTCCCTTGTTTCACAAAAACGAAGTAATTTAGTTGCAAGCTTTAGAGAAAATTCATTAAAAGTGACAAAATAAAACAAAAACTAATTCAAATTTTTAAATTCTGAGTGCTTATATGACATTCTCAGATCCATGCGGATAATTGGCGTTAATTCTATCGCGCTGCGTTTCATATTCCGGGAGAAGCAGTTGTGAAATACAAACAGGCACTACTGAGATTTTAATATAACAAGGAGTTCCAACCAGGTCTTCCCGGGTTACAGAATATAAGGGAAAACCATATTTTTTTAAAATAGAAAACTCTAGTACATTTTTTACATTTACTACATATTTTATATATTTTTTTACTAACAATAACAAAATCATCCTTATACGAAAATAGCAATTATATATTCAAATAAAATTTTGAAATTTATTAACCCCTTCGGGACGAGCGTCTTTTACGGAATTTTTAATATTTTATCACCGGTTTTTCAAAGCAGAAATTTTTGCCTAATTGAATCGGGAAAATGCTCAGATTAAATAAGGCAAAATTTACAATAAAAATTTACTGATTCTGAGCACCTTACGCGACATGTATACCGGTTGCTTGTCCCCAAGGGTTAAAAGCGATATTTTCCGTGTTGGCCTCGTGCCAAGAATTTATCCGTCGAAGAAATCGCCAAAGATTGGTAACTTTTCTTATTCTGATAATTGCAGTGGTTTAAAGTTGGGTTCAATTACTGGTCTTAAATTTGTGTTTTATTTATATTTTATTATTTTATTTTTAGATTGGTAAAGTTTTAATTTCGTTATGGAATATAAGCCGGAAACAAATGCTGAACTATTTTGTTTATATTAATTTAAGTTCAAACATATTTATCGTTTGTAATCGTCTGTCTGCAAATGACAGAGATAGATTAAAAAAAAAAAAAAATCATGCTTGAAAATTATTTTCAAAACAATAAAAATTGAGTAAATTGCGATTACAGTTTTCAAACAAAATACAATACAGTTTTCAAACAAGTTGTATTTGAAAGTACATTTTTTTTTTCTTTATTCTATGGTCTAAATATTAAAAATGTGCGGTATTTAGAAACTTAATAAAAGTTAATAAAAGTTAAATTTAATCGTCTGCTGCTGCCGCTGTCAAAATGACGTCAGCGTTACGCACGGAACGTTTGTTTTTTATAATATACTAGGGGGCTCTGCCCCCTACGAGCTACGCTCGCCAACCCCCGTTCAGGCACACCAAAATCCAAAAAAACACGCTAGTTGCACGCATTTGATTGGCTTTAAAAATATTGAATTAAAATTAAAAAGTCCTTCCGGCCAGTGCCGGGAGGAAGAGGTAGCTTTCATAATCCTTATTTAAAAAAAGCCAACTTATATCATGCAAACACACGAAGCTCAATTTAGTGGAAACCGAATATAGGAGATTCAATACTAATTTTTATCAATATAATGAATGAGAATTTCGCGAAATTAGTCAGCTTTATCCAAGCTGCTTTTCTTTAAAGTAACTTATATTTGGCTGCCAAATTCGGCAATTTCTTAAAGTGCCTGTCATTTTAAGGCAACATGGTGGATATCAACAAAAGAACAAATTTTCAGAAACAAAAACTGCTCTGGAATCTTTGTATCAAGGCCAAACACATAAAAAAAAATCTTTTTCATTTTCCAATTTTTTAATACCTCATTTAGAATTTTAAATTTAATTTTTTTTAAATGCCAACCCTTTTGAAACAAGATGGCGAATGAAGCTGACCAACGAACTCGGTCGAGACATTGGTATGTACTATGTACAGACCAAGTTACACCCAAATAGGTTCATAAATACGCCTGTTATCGCGTGACAAAAATCAGGTCGTTTTAAAATGTCAGCCACAAGAGAAATTCAAAATGCTATTACTCAGCCATTTTTTTTTAGATATAGACGAAAGAAAAACTGTTCCGGAATCTTTGTATTAAGGTCAAACACATACAAAAGAAATCTTTTTCATTTTCCAATTTTTTGGTATCTCATTTAAATGTTTTTATTTTTTAATTTTTTTAAATGGCCGCCATTTTGAAACAAGATGGCGGATGAAGCTGGCCAACGAACTCGGTCGAGATATTTGTATGTACTATGTACACACCAAGGTACATCTAAGTCGGTTCATAAATACGCCTGTTATTACGTGGGAAAAATCTGAACGTTTCAAAATGTCAGCCACGCTAGAAATTCAAAATGCTATAACTCAGCCATTTCTTAAGATATAGAAGAAACAAAAACTGCTCTCGAATCTTTTTATCAAGGTCAAACACATAAGAAGAAAATATTTTTTCAATTTTCAATTTTTGGTACCACATTTCAAATTTAAATTTTTCTTAAAAATTTAAATGGCCGCCATTTTTAAACAAGATGGCGGGTGAAGCTGGCCAACGAACCCGGTCGAGACATTGGTATGTACTATGTATAAACAAAGTTACATCCAAATCGGTGCATAAATACGCCTTTTATCGCGTGACAAAATTGAGGACGTTTCAAAATGTCAGCCACGCTAGAAATTCAAAATGCTATAACTCAGCCATTTTTTAAGATATAGACGAAACAAAAACTGCTCCGAAATCTTTGTATAAAGGTCAAATACATAAGAAAAAAATATTTTTCCATTTTCAATTTTTTGGTACCACATTTCAAATTTTAAATTTTTAAAAAAATTTTAAATGGCCGCCATTTTGAAACAAAATGGCGGATGAAGCTGGCCAACGAACTCGGTCGAGAGATTGGTATGTACTATGTACACACCGAATTACATCGAAATCGGTTCATAATTACGGGAGTTACAGTGTGACATAGGTCAGATATATATATATATATATATATATATATATATATATATATATATATATATATATATATATATATATATATATATATATATATATCAATTTTGAACGGAGGGTGGTTTCGGGGTCTGGGGGTCATGATCGATGAAAATATACCAAAATTTTTTGAAATCGCTTTCCTCCGAACGGCTGCAATAGGTAGCTTTTTTGTAAAGAAAGCTACCTAAAAAAAAAACAGTAGCGATCTCTCAGTAAACGGGTTTCCATTCGTTTTTCTTGGATTGGGGATTTTTAAGACCAAATCTGTTGCTGTTAAGAGATACAATGGCTGTTTTCGTATTTAATTAAACACATTAGTTATTTGAAAATGAGCTAATGTAAAATGAATTAAGTAAACAGTGTCATTGTCTCCCGGTATTTTTTAGCAGCGCTATAAGATAGTTCTTTTAAATAATTCATTTTAAATGTATCGTTTCAAATCTGACGTAATTTACACCAAACTTTTATTTCTCTTATTAATATTCACGTAAAAATACTTTTGTTGTTAGAAGGAAATATTATTTGCGCTGTCTTCGAATTCACGATAATAGTTGAAAAGATTATCTCAAAATATCTCGCGCAAATATATTTTTCAATTTAAATTGTTTTACCATATTTTTTGGGCATTTTAAATATGACGTAAAATTCAAGTGTAAATATGGTTCTTATGACGTAATTTTCCTGCTTTTAACATGTAATCATTTAATTCTAATTTTAAAGTTTTTTTTTTTTTTTCTGTTTGTAATAGTCACGTGTAAATAAATTTTTAATTTGAAGAAATATTTGATATGATAATTTGTTTCGCTGTTTATACAATTGGCAACAGTTTAAATTAATGACATTTTCTAAAATTTGTAAAAAACATCTCTCGAAATGCTGAAAATTTGAATTAAAAATAGAAATAAAACCTCAAAAACTGCGTCAAATAAGAAAAATAAATGCAATCTGCACATCGGGAACTTATAACGTATAAAATGATCTAAAAATGATTAAATTCTCATGCATAGTTTTTGCTCAAATAAAACTTTTTTAATGGAACGACTTTGTCCAACTTTAGCATTAAATATCTCTTAAAATAATTCTTCGATTTGAAAACTGTCTGCATCAGCGTGTTTATCAAACATTTTTCTATAATACCACCGATTTTCATATTTTTGTATGCAACAGTTTTCTTAATATTAACGATGAAAGGCCATGCTTAAGCATTCAAATTGGATGCGGATCAACCCGGAATATCTACGCAGATGTTCATTGGTCCATTTCCAAATCAAAACTTTTTTTTTACATATAGAAGGATATAGATTCTGGAAGAAAGGTGGCGTCACCAAAGTTTGGGTAGTGAAAGTAGCTAATTTCGTTTTGCATAGAAATTAATGAATTAAAACTCAAAAGCGGTAAACGGAGACTCGGTTGCAGTGCAAGTATTATATTTTATATCTTTTATGAAAAATTCTGCAAGTAATATTTGAAAATATGCATGTTTTTTAATCAATCATGCCTTAATCCTTGAATCAATCATGCATTAACCCTTGAACGAATCATGTCTAGACCCTTACTAATATACAGTAAAACCTCCTTAAAGTGACCACGTTCCGTTCCAATAAAAATGGGTCGCCCCGAGAGGTGTTCTCTTAATGGAAGTCATGTTTAAATCTAGATTTTAATTGTTGAAAAAGGGTAACAATTAATGTTACTAAAATTTATTTTTCATATTAGGAAAAAATATGAAAATTTAAGTATCAAAACAAAAGTTAATTACATAAGTTAATTACAATAGAGTTTAAAAAATGAATACATTGACGCTTGCTTTGATTTTATGGTTTAATCTTTTATAACTTTTATTTCCAAGTCCTTTTGAAGTTCAGTAATTAAGTGCAATTTTTTTTGGACAGGAAGAAATAATGACGATTTCATTAATTTATCTATTTATTTGAGAGTTTCCTGACAGATGAGGGCAGGGGAGTTTATTGACCGTCATTCTTAATTTGTCATCAGAGTTAAATTCATTGCCTAAAAAGGCACAAAGGGGTTTAAACACTTAAAAGTTACCAGAATAATAATAAAAAATTCTAAACTTAGTTTAGAAGTTTGATGAATAATGTGCCCTCCGGAATTATTTTTCTGATAAATCCTTCAAGCGACCAGGAAAAAACGGAATTTGTTTCATTTTCTTCAAAAAAAATGGGTCGCTCATGGAGGGAGTTCAACTGGGATGGTCTGTGAATGGAGGTAAAATTAGTATTGAGCCTATGAGAATAAATTTCGTTCCATGAAAAAATGGTCGTTCAAGGAGGTGGTCGCACAGGGAAGTTTCACTGTATATGTCAATTTAATTATTAAAATATAGCTTTTAGGTGATATTAAACATGAAAAATTAGCTTTATTAACCAGTTCGGGACCAGCATCTTTCACACGAAATTTATTCGGTTAACACTGCACTGCAAATTCGTGAAACACTTTTGCAACACTAACTGAACATAATAATTAACACTTCTAACTAAAATCAGTTTAGATAGTGTTGTGCCAAATAAAAAGATTATGCAAAAAGTGCTGTTAAAAATTACAAGAGGAGAAAATGCGTTTTCAAAACATTCATTTTTAAAATTGTGTAATTTTAAAGGCACCATCTAGAAAGTGTTTTGTAAGTGTTTTACATGTGCTGTTTTATAGTGTTCTAAATTGTGTGGTGTTTACAATGTGTTGTTAATTTGGTGACAAGGTGTTGTGCAGCACAACACTATTGTAAGAAAATATTTTCATCAACATTATTTACAATACGATTTCAACACAATTAACAACACTATTTTTAGAACACATTTTTAGATAGCAAAACTTTTGCAACATATTAAGAAGACATTTCTAGATAGCAACACTTTTGCAACATATTAAGAACACAATCACAACACAAAAAATATTTTGTATATGAAGTTTTCTAATTCACAACACATTAATGTGTTGTTAATTTGGTGACAAAAAGTGTTGTAAAATGTGTTTATTTTTGTGTTTGTGAATTTGCAGTGTACTTTTTGTTAAAGAGTTATCTTTACTTTATCAATCACAGAAATGTCTTGATTAAATAAGGTAAATTTTTCTTTTCTTTTTTACTGGGATCAAACATAAGTGCTCTAAGCACCTTTTGAAGGTGCTAATATGCACCCTTGGTCTCCAAAAGGTTAACAAAAATCGAGTAAAAAATACAGAGTAATTGATAATAAAGAGAGACAAAATTCTTAAAAATAGTTTAAACCACGAGGATACATCCCACAATCTTTGGTTCAAGATTCTGGTCAGCCAAGTCAACACGGGTCTTGCAAAGCGCTTACAGTGAGTGAAACCTCTCTGCTAACTTCACTGAAAGATGAACTGGAACATAAAGAGGATTTACAGAATTATGGTAGTATCAAAGTACAGTGGGAAGATTTCCCATTGGTCGAAGGCCTAAATCTCTCCTTCACGTATGTTGGTACTGAAGTGCAGTGAGAAGATTTCCCATTGGTCGAAGGCCTAAACCCTTCCCTCACGTATAAACCGAGAGGCAGCCGCACTGACCATCACCTCATCGAGTTGACGACTTAAATTCCAGGATTAGACAGAACTCGATTAGCATATTAAAATGCACCTAGTCTGCTAAGTCATATCTTGGTGAAAAACACCTGCAAACCCAATTTTAGTCGTTGATATGTAGGTTTATCATTGTGTTTTCTTGCACCCAAAGATATGAAAACATGGAGAACTGGGAGCAGAAAACACATTGGTAAACCTATCAGTCAATCACTTTACAGGTGTTTTCCATCAAGATATGACTTGGCAGACTAGTTGCAATTTAACATAAGGATCGAGTTTTAAATAATCCTGGAATTTCAGACCTCAACTCGATGAGGTGATAGTTTGTGCAGCGGCTCCCGGTGTAGTACTCAAATCATGCAGAGTGTTGAAGCGACTAGCATGATCGTCCAGGCAATATTAAGTTAGGTTAATAAAATTTGGTAAGACACGGGACCAAAAGAAGGAGGTCTTTTTCAGTTACATATAAAATACCTTACATTTCAACTCCTAGAGAAGAATAAGTATAGCAACTAACAAAGTTACACAAGATCAATGTTAAAATTTCCTTGGTAGTTTAAAGTTTACAAAGTACTAAATACAAAAAAATTACAAGACATTATAAGGAAATTGCCCAACAATTTCGAAACACTAACTATATACATAATTTGCAAGAGAGTTACAATTATTTACAAGAGGATAATAAAATATCCTAATAAAGAAAGATAATTTAGCCTATTATTAACTATTTCCTCGCCAGTTTTACTTTTTACATTTTTCTTAGCCATTTCAGTGTAAGTTTTACAAAATTGGCGTTTTAACGGATATTTTTTGCATCTTTTTATAGAAAGCAGGATGTTGTTTCGCGTAGTTACAGCAAACCGGGGAGGTTTCTCGACATTAGCCTCAGTTTTTCACGGGCAGTTTGTTGATGGGCAATTATCACTGCAACTAACACATTTAAGATTTTAATTACAGTCCTTGGCGATGTAAGAAAATTGCTTACAATTGCAGCATTTTCTCGGTGCCCCGTAGTCTCTGCCGTTTTCTCGGTGCTCCATACTTCTCAATAGTTATCCTAATTTTAAAGACGTTTATCTAAAAGACTTTTTTCGAATTTTCATTGCGCTGTAAATTAAAAACAGTGGGAGCATTCACCTATCTTTCAGGGGATCGCATTTGGGTTACTTTAGTAGCATTAATTTCTTTGGCGTTTAACTCATTTATAATTTTGTTCGGGGAAATGCTTTCGGGAACGCCCTAAAAATTACTCTGAGATGTGCTACCAGACCGGACACAACATAAAATTGGAACTTACGTTTCTTTAAGTTTAAGAAGTTCGAAATTTTCACTTTGGTGCTATAAGACTCATTGATGATTTTTACCCAACTTCCAGCGATATCGACAATAATATTTGAGTCGCACTCAGTCAGTTCAAACCCTTTTCGTGACGGCCACATCCGAAATCTCTAATATCATAATAGGTTGAATTCGATGGGATTTCATTGTCCTTTTTTTGCCTTACTAGATAAGCTAACCTCGTCAGAGGCAGTAGTTTGAACTTCGGTGAAACTTTCGACAGTCTCACTGTTGGTGGCGCCATCTTTGGAGCACACATCGGACCTGTCGTCTTCCATATTCTCTGCTTCAGAGAGAACCTCTGATTTGCTATCGATGTCAAGCTCCACTTCGAAGCTGACTTCCGTCTTTGTTTTTTTGGCGTTCGAAACAACAAGACCAGCGGAAATAATGTTTTTCCTATCCCTTTTCTTTTTGGATTTTTAATGGGTTTTGGGGGGGTTGCGAGGATCTCTCCTTCGCTTCCCGAATAAAAAAATTAGTTTGCCGCAAAACAGCATCAGCAAATTCATCAGAAAAATTTCGAACTCATCAAAATTTCTAAGTAACTTATTATCGGGATCCTGAATCGAGACATTGTCGATTTTTAACATCGAATCCTTCGAGATTAAGTAGGGATTAGACCCAAACTTAAGAGAAGGAAAGTTTAAGCCGGAACAATCAAACACAACATACTATTACCTGCTTCTCTCAGGACAGGGATCTTTGCTGGCAACTCCAAGCAGAAATCCACTGCAATACGTACAAGTGCTCCACTAGTCGACCAGTAGGCATGTTAACAAGCACGCTGTTAAAAGGCAGGTATTCTAACCATTATGCCATATCGTTCACCCTTTGACTTGTCTAACGGTGTAAGCAAATGTTTCAGTTTCTGCAAGGTGGTTGCCATAATTACGTTGATTGAACGATAATTGGGTGAATAGGAGCCCAGACTCCCAACGTAAATCCAATGAAAATTTTCTGGTACATGAAATACGGGACTGAGAGTCTTTAATTTGTGGTCCGTGATACTCCACGTTACCACTGTTATATGAGGGGCGAAGGAGCATTTAACTCCTACGGACCGATAGCAGGACAGACAGAAAAAGACGACTGTACGTGTATTCTGTTCGTATAGCTATTTAGAAAGAGTTTTCTTTCTGGAACTCTTGAAATTGTCATGGATGTTCTATTTAAAAAATGGTGCGAATAGAATAAAAAATAGTCGCCCTTTACAGCAGTTTCTAATAAAACATAAATTCTTAAAGTGTTAAGAAGCAGCATGTCACTACACAATTTCAATTCTTTGGTTACTATTTTAAAAATGGAAACATATATTGCAAAAACAGCAGCTTGTTAATTTGATCCGCAGAAAGTTATCGGCTGTCTTTTAAGAACAAAAAAGCAAGAAAAAGAAACTTTTGCGTTTTCTTAATGTTGAATTAAACATACATTTGCCAATATAGTTTGTAAAACACGTAGTCAATGTCGGTTTAGGCATATGCCACATGCACCCAGGCCACACATTTATAACTGAAATTTTAAGCCTATTGTATTCCGTCTGCGCTCAATCCATGCATACGGATGTGGGCGCGTCTGACACATTTATTATACATAAATTAGCTTTGCACTTAAGAGGAAGACAGTACACCTTTAAAATGGTCAAAAAATCGATTTTTAGATTTTTACATTTTTAGAAGGGTAATTCTACTCTTGATAAATTTATACCAATCTTTTAACTATACGCTAATTATTTACAGAGTTATTATTAGAGATCAGCAGAAAATTCAGTTTCGCTATCGGCTCAAAATATGAAAATGCTGCCGAAAATTCGGCCAGACAGAAACTCGACCGAAACTGTCAGTATTCCGAAAATCTCGTTTCTTCATGCTGAAATTTTCAACATTACTCTTTAATTTGAGTTGTATCGGCTCAAAAGAAACACTCCTTATTTATCCTCCTGAGATCTGGCATCCATTTAAATGGATGTTTTGCTTTCTCCTTCTATTTCGTTAAATTTCATTGTAGCAACCTAAAACTAGATGGTTTTGGTAATGTATGGATCAAAAATCAACATTCAGCTTTTGGATTTTGGCAACGGTAACTACTTTGTTTACAAAATGGCGTAATAAATGTGTCAAGTTGGAATTCTACGTTCTGCTGATAACTTTCGTTTTTATGTTATTTTAATTTGTTTAAACTATTTATATTTTGCAATTTTAAATCAGATGTTAATACTTGCTTTATGTTCTTTATAATAAATTCTAGTCTTTGCCATACTTTTCGCATTTTTTAAATTACTTTAAAGCGAGTTATGGCCTGAACATCCATTTAGATGGATGTGCTGTAAAACAAAATTAAAAAATGGAAATTTATTAATTTCTTTAAAAACGTCATTTTTGATGCCTATTTGTTGAAAAAAACTGATATTTAAAAAAATATATGAATTATATTTTGCTTGGGTCTCAGGAGCTTATTGCTATGAACTTCGCTGTTTACAATTATCAGTCATCACTGACGTGAGTACAAATTATAAGGCAAACAATGCATATATGACTAAACTTTGAAGACACTTTTCACGTGCTCATAAAAGCTGTAGACTTAATAGTAATAGAAATTTTTTAATTTGAAACCGCAGAAGTGTTTCAAATGCTCCTCTAAAAAGTTCTAGTATAACATACAAAAATCATTATCAAAGATAAATCGAGGTACATACCTAAAACACTTTTTAATCAGATGACATTTGTAAAATTAGAAAATTATTCTGTGTCGTTAATGAATTGATCACATTTTATTTTATATGAAAATAAAAAGTTTTGGTCAGAGGCACAGAGAGCCAACTTGGGCCACACGCATAATTAATTAATAATTATTGTATATTTAATAAATATGTATAATAAATTAATAATTATGTATATTTAATAAATATGTATAATAAATTAATAATTATGTATATTTATGTATGCATTAATTACTTTAAAAACATTTTTTTTGGCTATTTTCGTTTTCGTTTTCGCTGAAAATAGGCATATTACTGAAATTTTAGCGGTCAATTTTAGCGTTAGATGAACGGGACTTTTTTTGTTTTACTTGTTAGTCTAACAGAAATTTTTTACTAAATATCATTTATAGGACCGGGGGACCGTATAAAAATTTAAATTTCGTAACTTTTTAAGAAGCGTTTTTATTGATCAAAACTACTTTTAAAATACTTTTTTACCTCATTTAAAACATTTTTGTAATTGGAACTATATGTCTATGACTAACGGTTTAGAAATTAGCCATTGGACACTGTTGAGAGTGGACACCCTGTATTGTAATTATAGTTAAGGCACGTGTTATTTTTATTATTTTTTTTTTAAATCAAGTTTAAGTAATGTGCTTTAAAAAATAAAATTTTCTCAACGATAATGTGTTTTTTTATTCTGTATTGTCTTCGAAGACCTTGCATCAGGAAATAGAGGTTGATGGTTGGCAAGTAAGCATTGGGCGTATGCCGTGGCGTGCCGTTAGCGTTTGCGCCTGTATGCAAAACTTCAAACTGCGCCTTATATCCGTACCCGAAAAACTTTCATTTTATAAAAACTTACCAGCAAGCACAAATGAAATACAGACAGTATTAATCATAAGTTAAAAAATAAAAATAAAAAGAGAAACTTACAGAAATATTGTTTAATAGAAATAATACAGAAATGAAGAATACAGAAATTATAAAATTATTTACGTTAAGTGTAAAAATTAAAAAAAAAATAATTAAAAAATCATTTACGAATTGTATAAGTAAGTATAAGTAAAATTACGATAGTTTTAAGCAAATTAAGAAATTCATTAAATAAAAAAAAATTAAATATTTTTGATATTCATAAATTATAATTTATTTTGGAATGAAATCGTTTTTGTCGTTTGTATTTAAATCTAGGTATAAAAAAGAAACAACTAAACTTACAAGCACAGGAAAAATAGGAACGTATATAATAAATAATAAACGTTATTTGACAAAGTGGTAGGATGACAGTAAAAGGTATATGAAAAAAAATAAAAAAAAATGTTTTTCAGTAAAGTAGACTTTTTTCCACTTTGATTAATGAAAAATTTCGAATAATATCATATGTGTCATCGAAATGACTTCATCTTCTGATATAACAGCAAGATTTGAAAGTTTGTTTTGTAACTTTGTGGACTGTTAGTGATTTTTAATTAACGTTTAGTTAGAATAACAGAAATGATAAAAAATACTCAAGTACCTTGTAATGCTTCAGATCACATTTTTAAGTTCTGAAATGAAAAAAAAATCTAAGACGTTCATTTTAAAAAATAATATATAAAAGTGATTATAAGTAATTTATTTGAGGTAAATCTATAAAATTTATTAAACATTTCAAGAATAACAAATTTTAAAGAAATTAAAGAATGTGTATTTAAAAAATATTTCTTCTTCATATCAAATGCTTGTCTGCTCAACGGCCCCACCAGTGGTTGAGAGCTTCTACTCTCGAAGCTGGTAGACGGGAGGTGCTGGGTTCGGACCCAATCGCGCCCGTCGGCCTAATCGTTCGGAGTTTTCGTGGTTTTCTTCTAACCTTGGGAAACCTTGCGTAAATACGGGTTAGGTTCCCTTAGAAAGACACCCACGGAGGGCACTCCCCCTAGGGCCTATATCCCTCGAGTAGATAATCGACCGTCAAAAATCAACCCAACCCAACTGTCTGCTCAACGCCCCCTAGATATTTGAGAAAGCCTTGACACGCGTCACGAAAACGTCACGCAAAGTAGGCAAAATAAAGAAAAAATCATTCATTGGCTCGTGGATATCCACGAGTCAATGACGCATGTCAATGCTTTCTCAAATATCTAGGGGGCGTTGGTCTGCGCCGCACACATTGCACAACAGGTCGGCGCGACTCTGGATGCATGGGCGGATATAAAATGGGAATCGGACCTTGTATGTAGTATATATATATATATATATATATACATATGAGAAATCTAACGATGGTTATATTGGAATACCAGTATCTCCTGAAAATAAATTTTGTCTTGTTTAATTGGAATAATCTGCGATTAAACAAAGCAAAAGTTTCGTGTATATACATATATATAAGCAAAATTTTCTTTATAGAAATAGTGGTATTGAAACGAAAGCGCCTGCACGAGCCCTGTATACGATTTCTAAACCTTAAATGAAAAATAAAAAAAGAATCCAGATTTTTTTACCGCATCAAGGAACAAGAAGAACGCACTAATTTTTCTTGTCCCACAGCACTGAATATATACAGCCCATATTCAAAATATTAGCATAATTGAGAAAAAGTAATAAGAAAAAAATATTTTTCATTTATTTATTTTTGATACTAAGTAAACGCAATTAAATTTCTTATAAATTAAATCTGGAATGTTTAGATAAGATTTTAACATTTACAAAATATAAAATATAGTACAATAAATTAGGTATACAGCTTACTGAAACACATCAAAATATTAAAATAAAATTTAGATTCGTTCAAAACATTGGAATATTTTATTTTAAGCAACAGTATTACCTTATGAATATGAAGTAAATGGTGGTTAATATTTTGTAGGATCCCCTTTAGCTTTCGTAACAGTGTACAATCGATCTTGCATACTATATACGAGGTGTTTACAAACATTTCTATCAATATTAGCCCAAATAGACTTTATACGTGGCACTAACTCAGTTTTACTTAAAGGAGGATTTTCTTGGAGATTTGTCTTCATTATAGGTACACCATAAGTTTTTGATGGGATTAAGCTCTAGTGAGTTTGGAGGCCAAGGAAATACCTTAATGTTGTGTTGGCGGAACCAATTCATAGATGACACCAAGGTATGCGGTGACGCTAAATCTTGTTGAAAGATGAAATCATCTTCAAATAAATCTTCTGATGGTGGAATGCTGTAATATTCCATAATTTCTTGATATATCTGAGAGTTAACCTTTTCATAGACGATGCATAACTTTCCAAGTCCTTCTGCACTCATGCAACCCCAAACCATGATACTAGCAGCCAATTTTACGCAACGTTTAAGGCATTCTTTATCAAATACTTCTTGCTTCATTCTCCAAACTCGAATACCTTGATTACCATATGAAACACAAAACATACTTTCATCAGTAAATAATATATTTTTCCAATCTTCTTCGCTCCATAAATGTCTTGATTTACACCAATTCAATCTTATACGCTTTTGTTTTGCAATCATAAGAGGTTTTGTTTTCGGTACACGAGATTCAAACTTAAATTTATGGAGACGTCTTAATGTTGTCGATGTAGAAACTCCAACTCCTTCTTCTTTTCATTTTCGGTGCAAGAATCGTACACTTTTAAAACGGTTTTTTCTTAGCTATACGCTTCAGTTTCCTGTCATCTCTAGCTGTTGTTTTCTGTTTTCGGCCGCCATTTCGGCGATTATTTTGAAATTTTCCATTTTTTTAATATTGTGTTAGTATTTTACTAACGCTTGATTGCGAACAATGTAAATAATTCGCTATATAACATTGATTTTTACCGTGCCGATACAAATCAACCATACGAATTTTAATAGATTCATGAATATCACTCACACGACCCATTTTAAGACGAAAAAGCAAACAAACTGCAAAAAGAATACTGATTTTAATTAAAATCGTCTGAATTTAATCAATGATGCCACCAGTTATAAATTTGTGATAATTAAAGGAGAATTAAAGGGAAATATTCTAATATTTTGAACCACTTGAATAAATATTTTAATATTTCGATTTTTCAAAATAATTTTTTTAAATTAATCTTTTCAAAAATTATATTAATTTTAAGATAATAAATAAGTTTAATCAACAATAAGTTCTTAATAAAAATATCGTTTTCATATTTGTATTAAAAGACATTAAATTACCAAAAGATATTTTCAATTTGTAAAAAAAAAGTAATTATTCTAATATTTTGAATATGAGCTGTAGTTACGCCACTGGATATTATAAACGTATTTATCCACCTATTGATTGATCTGATTGAGTGTTTTTCTAGTCATATCACAAGCGACCACAATCGCCATGTACGCTAATGGCGCCTGGTGTATGTAAAATCCGTCGTGGGTGCAAAGTCCTCCAAGTTACCTATAGGTTATGCCTCTGAAGGTGCCTTGACAGGTAAAGGTGTCGTTACCTGACCAAGGTTCCAAATTACGAGATCAACATGAGTAGCAATGTGCAGGTTCCAAGCAACAGGATATAAATGTTAAGCAACCGACATAACACCGTTCACAACTAAGAAATAGGCACTGCCGATACGATCTAGGCGCTCGTTAGGTTTATTGCCGCTACACGGCGATTCCCGATACCAGGTATCAAACCCGTTCAGCTGGGGCTACGGGGCCTGGTCATGGGTTAGAAAGGAAAAAAAACGACATGCTATCATTTACAAGTTTCTCGAAATTATTTGCAATAAAAAGCAATTTGCATAAAACATAATATTGACTCTAAAATTTTTAATCTATGCGTGAAGTTACCAGGGTCGAAAATAGCCTTTTATATTTTCTTTCTAAAGAAGAAATGATTGTAATCGAGATTTTCTTCGACTTCCGCTTTTCGGCGGATTTGTACGTTTTAGGGGAGAGATTTCAGACATCCCCCCAAAACATGTTTATACGAAATGTTTGTCTGTCCGTGTGTCCGCTTTGTACCATCGAAAAGTGTATGAAGTTATGCATAGAATTGAACCAAATTTCATGTGGTTCAAATTTCAATTCTATGCCCAGTTGGTCTCACGTGAATTTGAAAACAATCCGCCGGAAGGGGACGCTGTAATAGCGATTTTTCTCGATTTTTCATTGTTCTGTTGTACATTGGCTGTTCTTGCAGCGACGGACAACTCGCATTCAGCTAAGTCTCGTGCAGCTGATACACAACATAATAACGAAAAATATTGATTTTATTAAATATGATTAAGATTAACTTGTTTTTACACCGATTAGTAAAATGAAGCAGAAAATTAAAATGATAATGAAACTTAGTGTAGTATTGAAGTAATAAGACTGAAGGGTTAACATGTGTATTAACTTTTAGAAATATGAACATGTATGAGAAAGGAGAATGTTTTGCGATTGGCACATCCGACTAGTTTTACGTGGGGGCAAATATGGACTTCGGCGCATTCCTCACCTTTTCCGCAAAGTAAATTTACAAAGAGGATTTTGCTAAGTTTTATAATAGCCGACTTATTTTAAAATTTAAAATATGTAATAATAAAATACGTAATATTGAACTACGTAATCAGCTTTGTCAAATATTTATTCATTAAAACCTGTGAAAACGGAAACGAAAGGAACCAGAAGAAAGTCCGGTTTTTATTGGTTTCCGTCTTAGCGGTATAATTTTGATATGCTCTATCATGGGACAATGAAGTGTTTTCGTTTAAGGCAGGATTCGGTTATAGATAGATTTCATTTTCATAGCTTTTACTGTAGTTGTAGCATTACAAATCATTATGATTGAAGCTTATATTGTAGATATCTTTTTTTTTTTTTTTTAATCTATAGAGCTTATATCTTTTTTATCTATTTGTCAATTTTAATGCACTTGGCTCAGTTTTTCTTTGGATTTTCCAGCTGCAAGGCATTTATTAACAATAATCTTAATCTTACTTTATGGAATTTAAGCAGTTGTAATTTGCAATGCTGCCATCTATCGAAGTAAAATTGAACATTTATCTCTACTTTCAGAATCTTGTTTTACTGCTGCCATCTATCAGGAAGCTTTGAAAAGAAATATTTAACCTTAACCTAATTCAGTATACCTAAGCCAGTCCTTAATTCAGTATATCTAACGAACTACATTATATAATGTTAGACATTAAAGTAATGTTTAAATTTTAGACTATATTAATAACTTATTTTCTCCTACCCTCTAATTTTGACGTAAAAATTTCGGTAAAAAACAAAAATTAATGTAATTTTGTGCAAAGAATATGAGATAAAATTTGAGTTAGTAAATGGGACCTCATCCGAATCTAATCGTAAATGTCCCGAATATTTAATTTTTCAATAATTTAAATTTGGTTGTTTGGAGAAAATTCTCTAAAAATGTTTCCCGCATTCCCCCCCCCCCCCCCCCCTTCAGCTGTAGTATGACTGTGTGAAGGGTTATAAATAATAATGCAATGTCAATGGTCCTGTGAAACATAGTGCTGATTTGCTTATCTATCCATATTATAAAGGACAAACGTGTCTGTGCGTACCACTGACGTCATTTTGACGGTGGAAATAACAGACGGTTAAATTTCACTTTTATTTACATTTTGGCGAGCGTTTGTGGGCGCATCAATAAATCCATCGTTGTTTCAACTCCTATTGAAAGTATGAGTTACAGAGAATGTTTAATAATCTATCACCTTTGGCGTAGTAACGGGAAAATATCTTAAAATTAATTTATAGTTAAGGGAGTCCGGGACACATTTTAAAATAATTTTTATTTACTGAGTTAAAATTTTGAATTTTTTTGTGATGTGTGATCCATACCATTTGTAAACAAAATCACATGTTAAAACTTCTCATAATTTTTTTCAAATTTAAAATTTAAAATTTGTTAAAAAAGTGGGGTAAATTAAAATCGTTATAAATCGAAATATTATTTGTAGAATTTCAATTTTTTATCGTTTAAATAAACAGAAATATATAAGTTTTAATTTAGATTCAGCATTTTTAAAAATATTAATTTAAAAAATAATAAAAATATTTAAAGTAAAAATTGAGGAAAAAATTAGGTAACTTTAAAAAAAAAAATCATATTTTCAAAAGTAAATACTTTTTTTTAATTTGCTGAATCAAAATTAAAGTAAACGAATTGAAAAAGACATGTTCCAAGTAGGGATGCAACGGATATCCGGCAAATATCCAATATCAGGCATATCCGGATGATTTTTCAATATCCGAAATACCATCGGATATCCGAATCACAATCACCGGATATCTGACTTCTCTGCCGGATATCCGGCAGAGCGCAGCAAAGCGAATATATAATGATAAGAGAAATCGTTTGACCCAAACAATGCCGAATAACTTTGTTTATAACTGCAAAATATGAAAGTAAGTTCACTATTCATGAGTAAAAGGTAATTCTCA
Organism: Maratus speciosus; assembly: GCA_963932465.1. NCBI lineage: Eukaryota > Metazoa > Arthropoda > Arachnida > Araneae > Salticidae > Maratus > Maratus speciosus. Next base: position 244,201,560 of record OZ010795.1, on the reverse strand, counting down.
AAAGTTTAAAGAATTGCCAGCTTTCCTAACATTGATAATTGAACTCTTTATAATAGATTTAAGAATTTACTTTTACATCTTTTAGAAAATTGTAATTGTTTATTAAAATATGACTAATAATTTCCTTTCTTTCTTTTAAGTTTAACAATTAAACAAGCCTATTTTTACTTTCTTCTATCTTCACTAGACGAAAGTATTGTAATTGAAGGTACCAGTGAGACCGGTGAAAGACGGCCGTTCTTCAGAGGTTTCATTTTTAAAAAATCATAATTACATAAATTTTAATAGAAATACACAGCCATTATAATTAGTCCTCATTGTTTTAAAACATTTTAAAAAAATCAGCGATTTGTAGTAGCTTTTTTTTTTCTCCAAATATCTTTCGCCAAAGAAATAAAAGTATGGGTTGTTTTGAAGTTAAACTCATCATCATTATGATTTAATGCAAAATTTTGGATTTCACGAAGTTTCGTCAAAAATATGGTGTATGGATTAATACTGGAAATTTTAGGGGATTCTATAATCTCTTCCATTTCCCCTCCCGCATCACTTTTCTCTTCCTCTCTCCTACCTTCCGCCATTTGCTGTATGAATCAAATGTGGTAGCCACTGCCAAGTCTCTGTCCAGACATACAAACTCACTGGCCTTCGTGTTAGTTATGTCTGTAGTTTTAAGAATACTATCTAAATTTTTCCCATCATCAATGTCTTTATTTTCTATGACTAGTTTTGGGAAAAGATTAAGTGTTTAAGAGAATAAGTGGATTTTTGTTGACATCTTTCGTAAATTTTGTTTGATCAGCTTCAGATTTCGGTTTGCAAATAAATATGAAACTGTATCAGGAACTTTTAAAAAAAAATTTCTCGTGACTTTTGAATTACCGTTGTTCAGAATACCTTATTTAGAGGTTCGTACTAATGTTAATGCTATGGAACATGTTTGATTCCATCGATATGTGAGCGGTGTTCGGAGGTTGTCGTTGTTTAGAGGTGACCGTTCAAGGAGGTTTCATTGTATTTATGAGGGTAAACTTTTAAGAACATAATTTAATAAAACTGCTTATTAAATTATAATAATTTACTTAGAAAAACCATTGACTTCTAATTGTCTTTATTTATTCGCTCCTCCCCAAAACGACGCACTAAAGGGACAATGTTGTATGTGTTATTTTACTCAAAAACGTTTGAACCCAACCAATATTTTTGAAAAGTTGGCGCTACTGTTTGTGCATAATTTGTATAATTCTAGCCTATCAGGAAGTGGGTTAAAAATCGTTTGCAAAATTCTATCTTTACATACAAAAACCAGGTTGAGTAAAATAAAACAGCGTAATAAATTTTAAAAATCAAAAACCCGACTGCGTAAAAAGTGAAACAACTACAGTCGAGCCCGGTTAAGACGCGTTTCAAGGGAGTGGACCAAAGTCGCGTATTAAGCGGGATCGCGTATTAAACGTGATTTGGATAATGTTGCAGGAACTGTGTTTATTTACACATCTAATCGTCTAAATGGACTTTAGAACTTTCATTTATATGTTTATGGTCGAAAATTGTGTCCTATACGTATAAATTTAATTGTATCCAACTTTACTCAATGTATCTTTTTATAGGACCGACCGGAATAATAACTGAAAATAAATATGGATTAAAACATGGCTTTATTGTCGTTAATACGTGACAACCAAAGATAAAATAGTAAAAATAATTTTTCTGCTAGACTCATTTTTTATTAACAAAAAGAATAGAAATATTAAATTTTGAAGCACAATCCAGTTGTTAAAATCATATTTATTAATTGTAATAATGAGTACCAATATAATCTGCCCTTCTTTTTAAAGTAAGAAAAAATTATCCTTATTAATTTTTGTGTAACAAATATTGTTAGCATGGCAAATGTAAAGAAATCATAAAAGAATAATTAAACAACCGCAGTCGTATTTGTTTAATCTTTGCGAGTTCCTTTTCTTTTTTTTTTTATAACATGCAATATAAAACATAGTTGTGATATAACGTACATTTAAAAGCTCACTAACAACAGGTATAATCAACCTTAATCATAATAATTTTCTGACGCATCTGAGCATCGTGAATTCCTCTATGTATCTATCTCTACTACAAGTAATAATACGCGAAGCGAGAGACAAAGAATGTTAGGACACGAGATAAAAGAAGAATTGCAGTGTTGCTAATTTAGAGGGTTTTTTAAATTCCAATATCTACCACTATTTTCGATTAGTAATGTTCGCTTTAATTAATCTGTTATTAAATAAAGTAAATATTAGTATACAGAAACAGTGTTTTTTTATCTGAATGAAAAAATCCGCTAAATTGGAAACAATGAAGAAGAGAGAAGGAATTCGCATCTTCACCAATAAATTCGCGTCTTAAGCGTGATTTTTTGCCACAAAGAACCGAAAATCTATCGCGTTTTAAGCGGGATCGCGTAATAACCGTTCGCGTCTTAAACGTGATATTTTTTCATTAGTCTTATGGGCGATGTTCAAGGGATCGAAAAAAATCCGCTTATTAAGCGGGATCGCGTATTAACCGTGAGCGTCTTAACCGGGTTCCCCTGTAATTATTTCTCATCAATGTGAAACTATTTTTTATATTACTTACCTATTAGTTTTATTTACTTCTATTGATGACTTTTAAGTTGCGTTTAATTGTGAGTTCCTATCTATAAACGCTGTTTTGATGAGGCCTATAGATGTCTATGAAGGTTAGAGTTGCAGTAAAGCTAGAGATCCTACTTACACAACTTCCAGGTTGTGTCATATTTACACGGAGCTTCTGACCGTACAATAGTCAATGAAACATCGTCTTCATTTTGAAAGACCTATCCAATGATATGCACTCAATATAGTGGGTAAAATTTTTTTTCGGCTCTACCGCCATTTTATATTTTACGGCCGCCATTTTGAATGTATAAAAACAAAACTGAGCCTATAACCATCGGGCCATTAAAACGAATCGATAGAGACCTCATTCATTAAAATCCATCCAGCCGTTGGGATGTTTCGAGGGTATAAACAAATCCACATACCAAATACGCGTGAAACACATAACCCTTCTTGCCAGTCGGGCAAAAAGACGTACGTTTCTTTATCTAAGGAAATATAGTATAATTGCGAACAAAATTGTAGAATAACGTCTTTCAATTATATATAGCGATTATATATAGCGATTATCCCCATAGTACACACAAACTTTTGTGGGCGCTCAGTGGAGTTGATGGGCACTCGAGGTACCTCTATCAACACAGAATCACCCAAGGATTGTTGATAATGATTTTCGAAAAAAATTGTCGTTAATTAGCCAAGATTTTATTTATTTATTTTTTTTTTCTTTTTATCGTCGTCACTGAATATTACTGAATACCATTTCCCTCCATATGATTTGTGACAACTGGCTCAGCTCAAACTCCGATTTTAGAGCTGAGTGCCACCTCATTTTGCGCTGAACTGTGACACCTGTTTCTTTTATTCGTCCAACGATAATACCTACACCTCAAAATTTATTCAGAATTTATCCACAGTTATCTTTTGCGTACGCTATCCTCGAATCCTTATATTGTACCGTTTAATAATGTAGGCAAAAGTTAATTTAAAACTATGCCGCCTCTAGTGCACAGTAGGTTTCGCGCGCTCACGTTTAGTTAGATAAAAGAAGAATGGTTAATGTATTTTTTTATATTATGGCCAGTATCTTAAATTATCATTAAGATAATTATTGTATATCACATTTAAAATATAGGTAAGTTAAAGTTCTTACCTGTCCAATTCCTCCCATTCTTGGACGAAAGAATATATCCACGTGAATGTGAAATAACCTACTTATTTGTTTGGTACATCTGCATTCTGCTGCAAAAATAATTTTTCTGTTAAATAGTTATCTGTATAAGGGAATGACTATAACTCGTAAGGCGATGTGTAGTTATTAATTTATGTATATTAAATGTTAAATATTACATAGTGTTTAGTATTTAAATAATAACATATTACGCTGCACTTTCTGGCAGCGATTTATTTTTATATCTTTTTTCTGGATTAAACATAATAATAAAAATAAGTCAGTACAGTTTTTAGTTCTGTTCAGTAATCACGTGATATTGGTTGCACCACTTAAAAGGCTTTCGTAATTTATTGCTAATTATCGTTTACGTTCTGTAAATAATAATTTGATTTCGGTGTTGCAATACTTGATGATTATGAGTTTGTATGATTTATAGTCTGATTTTATTCGTATGAGAGTTCAGAAAATGTTATTGTAAGGAATAATTAATGTCACAATTAACTGTTCGTGTGATTTATTTATCATCTGAGGGTAATTATATTTTCAACATACTTGTGACTTGCGTTCTTTCTGTTCTGCTCTGGGTTTTCCCATGTATGCAGGGCTCGAAATGGAAAAATTCACGAACTGGAACGCTATTTCAAAATTATTGTCGACTATTTTTTTTCCTTTTTTTTTTTTTTTTTAAGTACAGAAGTCCCGATTATCCGAGTCCCGCTTAACCGAGTTATTTTCTTCTGATGGACTGATGGTTTCCATTATTATGAAACAGCCATTACAAATGAAGTATTAGGTGAAGATGAAAGAGCAGTCGTAAAAAGTTAGAACTCTGATTTCCTGGTCAAAATAGGTGTGTGTGTGTGGGGGGGGGGGGGATGGCCATAATTAAAAATATATATATGGCCTACAATTCGGTCCTACAATACAAAAAATCCTGTTTATACGAGTTTTTTGCTTATCCGAGGTGAGCTTGGTCCATATTAACTCGGATAATCCGAATTTTACTGTATAACAAATTTATATTTAACCGTAGGAAAACCAATTTAAAGGAATGCATTCAAGATTCTAAATAATTAGAAAAAAACATTACAGAGAGCATAGTAAGCTATATGTATGAAACTGTAATAATATATTTTTTAATACGGAACAATATTTGTCACAATTTCACGAACCGGAACATCGTTCCGGTTTGCTCCGGTACATTTCGAGCCCAGCATGTATGCAATACCTCTGGATCGAACCCTGTGCACAGACTACATTTGGTCGATTTAAAAGTGCAGCAGTTTCTGAAACACACCGATACTGACTTCCATATCCAAGTTACTTCTACCGGCTGAATCTCCTTAGCTCGCAGCGCGCCGTCTTCAATAACTGAAGCTATTGTATAACTGTTAAAAAAAAAAAAAAAAAAAAAAAAAAAAAAAAAAAAAAAAATTCCTCCGCTCAATAACGCGAAATTTTCTGACACATTTACGACTAATTTTTAAACGCAAAAACATGATATTTGCAGGCCTGACTATTGAAGCGATTTAGAATCGAATGGTGTTTTCTACATTTTGATAAATGAATTACTTAACGAGTTATAAGATATTATGGTCACGCGACGACAGGTTTTTCACTTTTCCCGCGCTGTCATGTTCGGAAATTCGAGTCAAAACGCCTCAGTAATTGACAGTATTTTCTAATTTAATAGTTTCCAAATTTGACAGTATTTTCTAAAAGATCTCCTGTATTTGTCAAAAAATGGAAAACACATTCGAGTATATAAGTTTTGAATAAGAACAACTGTTTATTTCAAGCGTTTCTGAACAAAAATTAATTCGGAAATATATCGGAAAGTAGAGTCTTTGAATTTGAGAACAGCCTTAACCCTCTGAGCGGTTTGGGCGTATTTTTCCGTTTCCCAAAAACAACTTAAATCTGTGTTAAACAAAAATATTTTAACAGAATTGTATTTTAAAATACATGTAACATGAAGTTGAAGGGGGTATGAGGTGTATTTTAGAAACAAACATGGAAAGAAAATTTAAATTAAGATAATTTTTATAAGCATTTTTATGAAAATGCAGGAAAGCCCTCAAGATGCTCGGAGGGTTAAATATCTGAAGTACATACGTGACATTATTCATTTCTAATTAATTTGAAGATTTAATTTTGGCAGATTTAAAGACATTTATGGACTACTTCTTTCCAACAATTTCTAAAATGCGAATTATATACTTTCTGTAGCATAACAATTTGTTTTCATTAATTTGGAGACAAATATAATCATTGTCTAAACTTTTGTGTTCAAACATTTTTGCGCGGTGTTAGTTGCAAAGTGTTTATAATTTCGGTATGTCGACCGTCTTTTCGTGCTCTAACTCTAGTAAATAGCTCAGTTTGCTGTGCAATTTTTATATGTTTTTGATATTTAATACAGGATGCTTGCTATGAAAATGAAGTGTGTAGCATTTATAGTTCATTTACAGGGACACACAAAAGAATTCTATATTCTATACATTATGATCTATATTCTATGGTGAAAAATCGTTTGCGGATCATGTTAATGACGTCGCAATACTTCAAATTTAAGAGGCTACTTCACAAGCGCGAATACAACCGCTGGCTAAAGTTAATCCTGTGGGAGAATTTTTGAAAGATATCTCACTTGCATTTCCCGAAAATAAAAGTATCCTCATAAAAAACAAAAACCAAAAAACCTTGCAAATAAAATCGAAAAAGTAAAAAACGGCCTTTGTAGAGCTTGTAGTAAAAAATAATCCTTTAAAAAATATTGAAATGCAAACGAGGTATTTAGAGACTGATATCAACTATCCAATGTAAAAAAATCCTTTAAAAATATTGAAATGCAAATGAGGTATTTAGAGACTGACATCAGCTATCCAATGCAAAAAACCTTTAAAAATATTGAAATGCAAACGAGATATTTAAAAAAAATTTCTCCCATAGAATATAAGTGAGCGGTATTTTCGCGTGAACGAAGTAGCTCCCTTAATGAAATTGATATGGATCACTGAGGAGTGCACTACAATATGTTATCTATAGATGATAGCATAATTCATAGAATCAGATGAATGCATAGCATTTATTGTTCATTTACAGAGACACACACAAAAGAAATCGGTTACAGGACTAACGTACTGGGATTGAAAATTGTTGGACATGCGTTCACACCTGGGGAAACTTAATTACTTTTTAGTGTATTATGTGGTGAGTATAAATTCTACAGAGAGAGTGCTGAGTGAATTGTATAAGCAGTTATTACTGGATATGCGGAACAATTGATGAAAATGAATTTTTACTGTTTGCTGCTTCATGTGGTTTTTAAATTGTTTATTTAGCCATCTCATTTTACTTTATAAAAACATGAAAAAATATTATGATGAAAAGTGTTTCATAATCTATGACTGTTGCACGATTTTTCATGATTATTTTCTTTAATACAATATAACATGTGAAATGCAGAATGGTTCTGGGATGAAGATTAGAAATTTCCGAATAATCGAAGACATGGTGGCGCTATCTACTGCCATATAAAAAAACAAGAAACAAACGATTTTCAATGAGTACTGTTATTTATCACGGGTGTTTATCTACGCGGGGAATCTGTGGGGATCTTTGTAAACAATGTGTGTTCAATTTTATGTTGATAGATGTAAAATAAACTAGTATAAACCACTAATATGATCTGTAACAAAGAACATACTTTAAAAATAAATTTTTAAAACGTCTTATGGATTTGAAATTTTTATTAAAAGAAAAAACATTCTAATATTATTTTTAATATTAAAAATATTTAAATAAAAAATATTACTGCAAAAGAGAAAAAAAAATTACCAAAATATTTAAAAAAATTTTTAATTAAAAAATATATTTATTAAAGTATCGTTCATCATTAAAATAAATCCAAGAAATAATTTCGGTTTAGGCAACATAAGTTTATCATGAATTTTATATTGTCTTAAGTTTATGTGCAGTAAAAGTGAAAATTTTAAAATTTATTTTTTATTCTATTCTCTTTTTATAGCTATGTAAACTTGTCATTCGTTTAAATTTCGTTTTAACAAGTTATTTTCCACATTATCAGAGCAAATGTGAAAATGCTGATCACGAAATTGACAAATTATTCTTACTTACTAAACATATTATTTCTGATGTCAAAATCTCTTTTCAACTTGTGCAGAGAGAAATTCAACATTAACACCCCCCCCCCCCCCAAAAAAAAAAAGACATTTAAAAACTGATAAGATGCATGACAAACCCTTAAGATAAAAATATCTTTTAAAACCAAAGTAAAGAAAAGCATGCTCAACATAAAATTTTTACCATTCAAGACAATTTTTACCATGTTTCAAGACCTCATAATAGGAGTCTCTATTTTAACACAAAATTAATCAAAGAAAAAATTAGGAACTATAGTAGCAAAGCAGTACGTAACCAATATTATTGCTATTGCTCTTTCACCTTCTACTTTTTTTTTCTTTGAAGATTAAAAGACATGTCCTTTTATGAGACCTTTAAACACATAAGTGCTAAATTTACTATGTTTGTTTGTACTTTTCATCATGCTGTTTTTTACGCATCAGTATTTACTAAACATTATCTTACGGACAGGGACCGATTTACAAATTTGGCGGCCATGGGCACCGACACTTGCAGGGGGGTTGAGTAAAAAAAAAAAAAAAAAAAAAAAAAAAAGATATTTATTAAAATAACCGTTATTGACTTTAAAATATCCAGTTACAAATTAAATATGATAATCATTAATTTTCTTTAAAATAATTAATTCACAATTATGAAATTTAAATGAGTAGATATGTTATAATAAATTGTGTGGCGTTGATTATCTTTTCCTATACAAGACTATACATCTGGAATGATAAAATATGCAACAACTAATAATAAATTTTCGACAACACCTCACCAAGCTGCAATTATTTAAAATATTAGGGGGCTTTAGTGCCTGCAAGTTACGCTCACCAACCCTCAAATAATCTGAGGATAACAGGAAAAGGATTAAATAAGAATTAAAAATACAGTATATTTTTAAAGTGATAAAGATAAAAGAAAATATTCACTATAATAAAGTAATTATAAATGGATGTTTCAGATAAAATATACAACGTTATAAAAATACAATATGAATACAATAGAATATAGAGTGAAATATAAAATTCTATTAGATATTAAAACTACTTCAGATTTTGGACAACAATTGAAAAATCTTCAGCAGCATTTGGGGGCCCCTGAAAATCAGGGGCCCGTATCCCGAATGCCCTGCCGTAAATCAGGCACTGCTTATGGACATGTAACATAATGAAATGGTTCATTTTATGAGTAGCAATGGTTTGAAACCCCTCAAGATGAAAATCCTGGCTGCGCCGCACTGCCTTTTCTATACACATACAAAATGCACAATGATGAATTAAATATCCTATGAAAGATTTTTGAACAGACTTTTACCATAGCATACTCCCATTTTCGTTAAAACACGTTCTTTTATTAAAAACTTTAGTGGAAGTAAAGCTATCGGTAAATAATCTTTAAGATTCAAGTTCAAATGTTTAGCACGGGTCCCCTGGTTTTATATATATTATTACTATTAATTGGGTTGGGAGGATTTTTGAAGGCCGATTATCTACTCGAGGGCACTAGAGCACGGGTCCCCTGGTTTTATATATATTATTACTATTAATTGGGTTGGGTGGATTTTTGAAGGCCGATTATTTACTCGAGGGCCCTAGGTGGAGTGCCCTCCGTGGGTGGTCTTTCTAAGGGAACCTAACTTGTATATACGCAAGGTTTCCCAAGGTTCGAAGAAACCGACGAAAACTCCGAACGGTTAGGCCGACGGGCGCGATTGGGTTCGAAACCATCACCTCCCGTCTACCAGCTTCGAGAGCAGAACCTCTCAGCCACTGGTGTGACCTACTATTAATTGGATGAGGTGACGTCAACTTATATGGATCCACGGGGCGCGAGCCCCAGGGCCTGTTTACCGAATAGGCCTGTGAAGCCCGTGCTTACCTACTTAAAGACAAAGGGGCCCCAAAACTTACTTTTCAAAGTTAATTTTTAGAAGAAAAGAAATTCAACCAAGGTAAAAAATTCATTTCTTTTCCCTTACTAAACTTTTTTTTTCTTCTTACTATGCTGCAATTTGTAAGTCATAAAAGATATTTTGAAGTTCAAATATTCTCAACTATATTTCCATATTTGACATTTACAAAATTAATTGGTTATGTATAATTATGCACATAATAAAATACATTTCATATGTATATAGGTTTTAGTTTAATATTAAAAGTGTTATTTACTCGAAATTTTCATAATAAAATTTCAAATTATTTAAGCATACGAAAAATGGATTTAGTAAATAAAAAATGGTTGGTAGAGTAAAAGGGGGGGGGGGGGGGGGGGTCTGTGTGATGTCGAGCTTCCCCAACTTCTAAGTCTTAAGCAGGCCCTGGCAAGCCCACCAAATAATTTGATCTCTCCGCCTACCCAGTTTCAATTGATTTAATTAGAAATTATTTTTATTTATTTATTTAATCGCTGAAATGAAATTTGGTTTTATTAACATTCTCAAAATAGTTTTGTTTGAAAAATAGCAAGGACATCAATTAGACTTCACATTAAACTTAGGCACTGAAAACCCCTTCAGCGGATGTAATATTTGTATTTCTCACGAAAACAAATTTTCTGCATATTTTGCCATCTGTTCTGATGCCTTAAATTGATAAAGCACTTGGGTGACTAAAATGTATGCTCTTTTTGACATTTAGTTTTTAGCACTTTCAATAATTAGCAATTCCAACGTTATTTAAAATAAATATTAATGCATTTATAAGGAAGAATTTATAAGAATATAATTTAATAAAATTATTTATGAAATTATAATTAGATTACAATAATTTAAAAATTTGCTTAGAAAAAAATATAATTGAATTTCGAATTATCATCTTTAGTGATTCGCTCCTCCCCCCTCTCTGTCACACACATACACACTAAGGGAAAAAAATTATATGTGTTATTTTACTCAAAATTTTTGAGCCCACTCAATATTTTTGAAAAGCTACTGATTGGATGGATTACGAAAAATGGCTAACAAATGTGTCAGCGACAATCACCATTTTGTCCAGTTACATATTTCTTTTTTAAAATACGAAAACAAGAAGGGAAATAATAGAAAGAGATGTTATATATATGTGTTTGAAGCGAAAATTTTCTAAAATATTTCTGTTCCAATTTACAGATTTTTGGTGGCGCCATCTATTATTGATAAGGATAACAAAGATATAAAGCAAATCTGAGTTTTCGAATTTTGGTTGATGTCGGCTTTTGGAAATTACGATGATCAGAACCTTATTTTTAACAAACTTCCCGGTGTACAGAATGTCTGTTTTTTAAAAATGGCTTTACGGAATTTCGGATTTTTTTTTTTTAAAATGTAAACTCCAATAGATTTTTTACATTTAATGCATTTTTTAGATTATCCCTTAACTACACCAAAAAGCAATTTCATATGTAAAATATCAATTACCTAATCAAATCAAGTTTTGAAATTTATTGATAATGCTATCAGCCCGCATGGTAAGAGTTACTAGCCGAAAAAATCGGCGAAGATTTCGTTACTTCGTTTTCACTAAAGGACCCAACGTGGATGTCCCGGGTTATAAATGTAGGTGAAAAACATTTCTTTCTTCTTCTTTTTATTTTTTAATTAAAAACTCTAATGTATATTTTTATCTGGACACAAAAGTCTTCAAATTTTCTAAAAATATTTCATTGCATTAAAACTTTCTCAGCTTAAAATGACGTTTAAATCATGTTTCTATCCTAATTAGAAGAGAAAGTATTTTGGTTTGTTTTCAAAATATAGCTTTCAAGAAATGGTTTTCACAGAAACTTCTTGTGAAAATGCGTTTTTCTTCACGATGTGTTTTTTTTTACTACTTCTCGTATTTAAATAGTTATAAGTCAAGAACCGTTAAAGCTAAATGGTTCAAACTTGGAACATATGTCTTTCAATTGTTTTACTTTAATTTAGATTCAGCAAATTTGAAAAAAATATTTGCTTTTGAAAATATGATTTTTTTAAAAAGTTACATCATTTTTTTTTTTTGATTTAAATATTTTTAAATTAATATTTTAAAAATGCTGAATCAAAATTAAAAGTTATGTATTTCTGTTTATTTAAATGAAAGAAAAAATGAAATTCTACAAATAATATTTCGAGTTATAACGATTTTAAAAGATCCCATTTTTTAAATAAATTACAAAAAAAAAAAAAATTATGAGAAGTTTTAACATGAGATTTTGTTAATATATGATACGATTAACCATCACAAAAAAAAAAAAAAAAAAAAAAAAAAAAAAAAAAAAATTCAAAATTTAACTCAATAAATAAAAATTATTGTAAAATGTGTCCCGGAGTTTATTTTACTGATGTACATTTACTTATTATACACACATCATATTACAGGTAAATACTTAGAAAAACTGATTTTGACAAGAAAAAAAAATCACTTTGTGGTTAAAAATTGAGAATTTTATTATTTTTTTTTAATTCGAAAAATTTTTAATTTGCTGTTTTTTGATACATTACTGAGTTTAAAATACTAAAACTTCTACAAATTTTTGTCGAATCCCTCCAATTTTTTTTTTGTATCCCGAACATAGTGTACTTAATAAAATTAGGGATCGATTTTACAATTAATGAATTAGTTTATGAGAAAACAAAATATACAAGCATAGGCAAAAACGTAGCAAAAACATGATTTCTTCAACGTTTCGATTTTTCTTTTTTCATTTTACAAAATCCATTCTTAATTTTATTAATTACACTATATTGAGGATACAAAATATAATGGATAAATTTGACAAACATTTGTAGAAGTTTTAGTGCTTTAAACACAGTAATGTATCAAAGAACAGCAAATTTTAATATTCTCTTTTAAAAAATTAAATTCTTAATTTTTACCCTCAAAAGGATTTTTTTCTTGTCAAAATCAGATTTTTTTAAGCATTACCTCTAATAGCATGTGTATGTAATAAGTAAATGTACGAAGGGGTATCAATAAGTTTTTGCACTCACATAGAAATAATTGAGTAAAATTTATGAAACTGCTACATTGCATTAGTCCTTTTCTATATAGGTGCACAGTAAGTAACACATTTCTGCAAACGATATTTCAGAAAGAAGGGGGAGGATGCATTCCAGGACGCGCGATATTAGACCCAAAGGGGAGTATTTTTCTAACTGTTGCCGACCCCCCACTTGTGACATTGTTGGAAAGGTCAGTGAGCAGTTATTCATGTTATGCACCCCCTTCTCCCTCCCCCCAAATTTGCCCACCGGGGGCCATGAATGGTGTCCGCAAAATTTAGAAAAGTACACCCTGGGAGGGAATGTGCATAACATGAATAAGTGCTCACAGACTTTTGGCATAAGTGGTCATAGGGTTTACAATATGTCACATGTAGGGGTCGGTAAAATAAAAATGCTCCCCTATGGGTCTGCTATCGCGCCTCCTGGAATACATCCTCCTCCCTCTTTTTGAAATACCGTTTGCAGAAATGTGTACTGTGCACGATGACTATATAGAAAAGAGCTAATACAATGTAGCAATTTCATAAATTTTACTAAATTATTTCCATGTGAGGGCAAAATCTTATTGATACCTCTTCGTACATCAGTAAAAAAAAAAAAAGAAAAAAAAAAAGTAATTTAATAGATTACAACGATCATTTGGATTTTTTTTTTTTTTTTAACTTAATATTTACTTAGTTTTAATTTTGGGGCATTTCGACAAGAGAAGCCGAGAAAGATAAGATGTTAAAAATCGAAAGCAGTTCAACCGAATCATCCACAGATCGCGACAAATCACCTTCGTAACAAAATTTAACCGAAAAATCTACATTTCGTCCACCAAATTCCGTTGCATCCTCTTCAACAACAGATCTCAAAGATCAAACTTCAGACGACCAAAACCTTCATCGATAAACTCTCCAAGTCCCGTTTCGAGAAGAAAAACAGTTTACAAATCGAAAGCAGTTCCACCGAATCATCCACAGATTGCGACAAATTACCTACGTTGAGCTCAATTTTTCCCGGTTAGAATAGACCGATTGTAAAACGCCGTGGCTAGTGGATTGGAGCCCCTCGAGACATGGCCTTTTACTATCAATCGATTAAACATTAGATTGTTTCCTTTTTCGCGTTCGTCTTTTATTCTTTAATCGATTTTTATGGGCTACATAATCAGTTAAAAACCTCGATTTTCATAGCCTACATAATGAGTTGAAGATCTCGATTTTTGATTTGCAAGACGATTTTCATTTCGGCTTCGCTCTTTGGCTTTGGATTTTTCCATAACTGATAATTTTCCCCTACCCATTTTGTAACTTTTTCAATTTTTAACGATTTTATGCCTTTCGATTACCTATTCAAACAATTTTTAACGATTTTATCAAATAAAAATTCTTCTAAAAGTAAAGAACATCGTTGAATTTCGTTAAAAAAATAACATGCGAGCATCATTTGGCCTCATCCTTGACCGAAAACAACAACCATTTCCAAATGGTTTACAAAAAAAAAAAAAAAAAAAAAAAAAAACCTTCAAAGTTCTTCAAAGGGTACCGAGTCCTCTTACTATATTTTTTTAGATTGAATACTGACACCAAAAAGCATTTTCATATGAAAAATATCCATAGTGATTCAAGTAACGTTGTGAAATTTATTAAAACCGATAACGCTTTTCTTATTAGCCGCATCCCAGGTTTTAATAGCCAAAGAAATCGACAAAGATTTCACTATTTACAGCATTTTTTTAAATTCTGATTATTCTAGTGCTTAAGTGCGTAGTTCAATACATATCTGTTAAATAAATAAAACACAATAATTTATTTACGATATTTTATTTATTTATTGATGAAGTTTTAGTTTCGTTATGTGATATTAACCGAAAACAAACGCTTAACTATTTATATTGATTTAAGTAAAAATGGGTTAATCTTCCGTATTCGAACTGCACAAGATAGAGATTTAAAAGAAAAAAAAATCATACTTAAAAATTATTTAAAAAAAACAACAGAAAATTGAGATACTTTTTTGAAGAAATTGTATTTGAAAGTAACTTTTTCTATTTGACAGTGTGAAAAATTAAAATGTACGATATTTAGAATTTTTTAAAAAAATTGTGTTGAAAATGAAATTCAATTTTTAGGTCGTTGCCACCGTCAATATGAAGTCAGCGTTACTCAACAGCAGAGTACCGTACGGCTCACGACCCGAAACCGAAAGTTCCATTTGAAGTCAACCGGTAACACGACTCGAATCCGACAAAAAAAAAAAAAAAAAAAAAAAAAAAAAAAAAAAAAAATTCATCGACCCGAACCCGGCATATTCCAACCCGCACCCGACTTTACGAATGTGTAATAATATTTGTAAACATGTTTTTAAATCAAAAGTTTTGGGCTAAGCAAGCTACGACAATAATTTATGGATACCAATTTTTAGCTTACCACTATGTTCTGTAAAACTGTGGACCTTGGCGTTTCCACTCTACTGCTCATAATTTATTAGTAGATGGAATTTTTTGTGTTAATTTCTTTTTTCTAACGTCTGTGTAATAATATTAACAAGCATGCACAAATTTATTAGATTCAAATTCCGACTTTTTAATTTCTATACATTGTTAGTTGTTTTAACTTGAATTTTTAACGCAAAAATAAAAGGTGTTCGAGTTTATTTCTTAGCTATTTTATTTTTTAAAAAGAGGACCAAAAGGGGCGCTTAAAAAAAACTGGGGCCTCTCCACCACCCCCGCCCCCAGCCTACGCCTCTGCAAAGTTGGATATAACTTATAACATAATCTTAAAATGAATACAACGCACATAAATTTTATATATAACAATTTAATATACACTAAATTGCCATTAATGACCGGCAACTTTCAATTTTAGACATTTTGTCGAATAATTAGAAATATACTTGACAGATTCTTCTGGAATTTCAGGATTGAAAAGAGCAGGCATCACCTCATATTTAGCAATGTTGATTTGATAAGTGGGGCGATTAGGGGGCCAACAAAAAATCAAAGAAAAAAAATAATACTTGGGATCACCCTGTAAAATAAAATGCACGAAATGATCTATCGCTACCAAATATAAATAAACAAACATTGTGCAATATGTGTATTCTTTTGTGTAAGAATAGCATGTATATTAATAGAGATATAGCGATTTATTTAAAAAAATAAAAAAATTCTTGTATGTTTTTTGCTTATAACATGCAGGGTTTTCAACCAAATTTAACTCCGTTTTCAGAAAAATTGAAAAAACATTATAGAAACAATATAGTGCAATTGGAATATAAATATATTAAATATTTTAGGAAATATGAGCAGTTGTATGAAATCATTTTTATCTGCGCATGCGCGAACGATAACAAGGATCATTTTACATAATTTAATAGACAACTCTATGGAGCAACTTATCAAAAAAAATCTAGTCAAATATCGTAAAAATTCAGAAAGATATCGGCATTAGAGTTAGCAAATTGTTAGTTGTTCTCTAAAAGCAGCTGAATGATAAGGGATTTTCCACAAATTGTCATTTTTAATTTTAATTTTTTTTTTCATTTTTTATTGATGCTTTAGTTCTTCTTGGAGAACAACCAGAACGAGCCTATACCATGATCAAAAGAAGTATCAAAATCGAAGCATTTTTTCCAAATCTACTCGTTGATACTCACTAAATACTAACTTTCTCTGAAAGTCAGTTAATAAAAAATGACATTTTGTGTAAAATCCCTTATCATTCAGCTGCTTTTAGAGAACAACTAAAAATTTACTCACTGTAATGCCAATATCTTTCTGAATTTTTACGATATTTGACTAGATTTTTTTTAATAAGTTGCTCCATAGAGTTGACTCTTAAAGTATGTAAAACGATTCTTGTTATCGTTCGCGCATACGCAGATAAAAATTATTTCATACAACTGCTCATATTTCCTAAAATATTTAACATGTTTATATTCCAATTGCACTATATTGTTTCTACTATATTTTGTCATTTTTTCTGAAACCGGCGTTAAATTTGGTTGAAAACCCTGCATGTTATAAGCAAAAAACATGCAAGAATTTTTTATTTTTTTTAAATAAATTGCTATATCTCTATTAATTTACGTTATATTCTTACACAAAAGAATACACATATTGCACAATGTCTGTTTACTTATATTCGGTATCGGTAGATCATTTCGTGCATTTTATTTTACAGGGTCATCCCAAGTATTGTTTTTTTTTCTTTGATTTTTTGTTGCCCCCCTAATTGCCTCCCTTAACAAATCGACATTTCTAAATATGAGGTCATACCTGTTCTTTTTAATCCTGAAATTCCAGAAGAATTTGTCAAGTGTATTTCTAAATATTCGACAAAATGTCTAAAATTGAAAGTTGCCGGTCATTAATGGCTATATAGTGTATGTACTACATCAAGCAGGACGGTCGTTCTGCCAAGCCAAGCTGAAAAAAAAATGCTAACCCCGCCAAACAAACAAACGCCAAGAATAAGGCAAGATACCGTAACTGCTTATTATACTGATGAGATGACAACTTCTCCATGTTAAATGAACGAAATATGCCAGCGTAAAATTTCCCATATCAAAAGAAGCAATCATCGCAGAAAAACAAAACTAACACTAGAAGGACCTAATAAAGAAGATCTTCAATTTGAGATCAAATGCATCCTCATAAATTAATTATAAACAGAGATATAGATTTTTTAAAATAACGTCGAGATACTGAAAATGACAGATTTATTTTCTTCGTCACAACTTATGTTTAAATCGAGGTAGAGACTTAAATAATGGACAGAAAAAAGTAAGGATTGAATTTTTGGATAGATATTTACTCAATCTACGTGCTTTTATAAAATTCAGCTTTAAAAACATTAATTTTCTATTCATAATTAGCGAAAAACTGTTAATTAGTTCTAAAGTTTACAAATTATGCCAAATAGCGATAAACCCGCCAAAACATTTTAGAAATCTTATACTTTTCTTTTATATTATCCTTTTGCATTGATTTCATCGAAGATAACTATGGCTGAGATCCAGATAGATTTTTCGCTGTTAGCGAAATGCGTTTGACCAATCAGAAGCCTGCATGTTTGAGAATATTTGCTGTTTGTGGATCCTATGTCATGAAAGTTTTGAGTCATTTTTTTAGTGCCGTGGATGAAGTGCAATGTTTGTAGAAATGTAGGTTAGGATCCAGATAGATTTTTCGTTAGCGAAACGAGAATCGCCAATCAATAGCCTGCATTTCTGCAAACAGCGAAAAGTTCACAAAAATGCAGGCTTCTGATTGATGAATTTCGTTTATCTGACAGCCAAAAATCTATCTAGATTGCGCACAATGGAGGATATTCCAAATATGGGTTCGAGGCTGAAAAAGTCACGTGATACCGGTAATTTATCCAAGGAACTTCTATCTGATAAGAAGGGAAGATACTACTACTTTGCCTCATGAACCGTTTCATTGGCTAGCGGGGATTTACATTACACGTCTACGGAGACTTCCCTTCTTTACGATAGAAGTTTTTACCTTGACCACGTGATCGAAATGTAGATGGAATATCCTCCATTATGTTGAACACAATTTTGCATTTCCACATCCAGGTAGGGTATTAATTGTCATAACAACAATACATATTCGAAACTATTTAAGGCACTGATTCTGAACTCCTTTGCTATACATTTCAATATTAAAGAAGTTGTTGTCTCCATAGTAACAGTACTTTTCTGTATTGCTTTCTCTAAAACACAAATATAGAAATTTAACAAAGAGCGCTCAGAATCAACACCATAACAGAGAGCCTTCATACATAAGAGTGGTGATATATGCACAGGAAGCATGCTCATTTCAAGTTTTTGCCGAAAGTATGGCTACAGCGTCTAGAATACCTTGTGTGGAAATATGCTATCCAAACAACGCTAAAAATTTGTATCCCTTAAATGTGCGAAGATACTGCTAAAATCCCAAGTATCGATCACAGCGACATCTGCGGGATTTAATATTACATTGTATAGACTAGCAATATCTTGCAGTTTGAGAAAATATCCTGCAGATGTCGCTGTGATCTGTATATTTCAGCAGCATCATTGCACAGTTAAGGGATACAATATTTTAGCACTTTTTAAAGTATTACAGGGATAGCCAATTTCCACACTATATATACAGCGCTTAGAAGATACAGTGTGGAAAACGGCTACAAAATAGTGCTAAAAAATTGAATCCCATAAATGTACAACGATGCTGAATAACAAGATGTCGATAGTAGCGCCATCGTAGTGATTTAAAAACGATAGTCATTCTAAAAGAGACTCTTTAACCTATTTCACGTCATTCCTTAACTAAATTAGCTTATAACAGACCAAAATATCTTATATTTATAGTTTCCGATATTTAACATTCTATAATTTTTGAAAACTCAGTGTTTATATTGAAAAGAGTTACGAGATGGCACTTGTATCAGCATATTGCCGCTGAGCATTGTTGGAGATTTATGGGATACAAAGTTTTAGCACTTTTTAAAGCATTATAGGAATAGCCGTTTTCCACACTGTATCTTCTAGGCGCTGTACTATAGCTCAGTTATAGGCCTAGATTATATGTTGTAGAAATCGACTATCCCAGCAATACTTAAAAAAGCGCGGAAATAGTGAATCCCTTAAATGTACAACGATGTTGAATTCCAAACAGTCATTTACAGCGACATCTGCAGGATATTTTTTAAAGAAGAAACAGACACGTGTAATGCACCGCTATAGCGTCTAGAATACATACTGTGGAATTTTGCTATCCAAGCAGCGCTAAAAAGTTGTATCCCTTAAATGTGCACTGACGCTGAAATCCAGGGAGCTGATCGCAGCGACATCTGTGATAAACTTTCAAAGTAAACATCGTATTATTACAGCGGGCTTGACGCCAAGCACACAGGTCAGATGTATGTTAATAAATTGTAAAAAAAAAAAACGCTACAGCGTCTAGACCAAATTATAGCGCCTAGAATATATAGTGTGGAAATTGGCTATCCCTGTAATACTTAAAAAAGTGGTAAAATATTGTATCCTTAAATGTGCAACGATGCTGCTGAAATATACAAATCGCAGCGACATCTGCAGGATATTTTCTATGACTGAAAGATATTGCTAGTCTATACAATGTAATACGAAAATCCCGCAGATTTCGCTGCGATCGACACTTGGAATTTTAGCAGTATCGTCGATCATTTACGGGATACAAATTTTTAGCGTTGTTTAATAAAATATTTCCACACTAGGTATTCTAGACGCTGTTACCAAATCGTCATGAAGTTTTGGGAAATATCCTGCAGATATCGCTGTGATCGACTCATTGGATTTCAGCATCATTTGAAATTTAAGAGATCCAATATATTAGCACTTTTTAAAGTATTACTGGGATAGCCGATTTCCACACTATATATTCTAGGCGCTGTAGCACCGCGGTAGCCTGTCTTTTTCGTTTACCTCGGAGTAGATATAGATGAAGTCATTTGTAGCCGTTCCTAAACTGTGGCCAACAACATATAAGGCCAGTTCATAACGTCACACGGAGTTGATTATCTGTACACGGCAATGGACACAAAAAAAATCGGCTCGCAGCTTTGTACTAATCATCGTGTAAAGATGATCCAACTCTGAGATTAACGAAAAAGACAGGCTACCGCGGTGGGTCCGATTCTTCTTTTTTTGCAGGCCGCTGGAGTCACGTGATGCTCGAATGCACCAAAGAAGGTGCGTGAAAAGAGCATCACGTGACTCCATTGGTTTGTAAAAAAAGAAGAATCGGACCCACCGCGGTAGCCTGTCTTTTTCGTTAGCCTCGATCCAACTGCGTGTGACTTTTAAACATCATGAACTGGCCTATTATGTCATTGGTCGCGCTAACACCCTCCCTCCTGCGTCCACCGTATATAGCGGCATTTTGTACTGGAGACTGCTAAATGGGCTGCTATCGGTCAAAATCAAGAGAGAAAAGGGCAGAAGAGAGGGAAATAACTCGTTTTTTTTTTTTTTTTTTTTTTTTTTTTTAACTAGTTTTTCACACGGGAAGATTGACATGTCTGTTCCTCTCTTTTCATAACTTCATGGTGGTGAAATACGACAAAGCATCCTAAATATCTGAGAAAGTCTTGATTCGCGTCACGAAAACATCACACAAAGCAGGCAAAGCAAAGAAACAAAATCATTCATTGGCTCGTTAATATGAACGAGCCAATGAATGATTTTTCTTCTTTGTTTTGCCTGCTTTGTGTGACGTTTTTCTGACACGTGTCAAGGCTTTCTCCAATATTTAAAGGGCGTTGAATAGGCCGAGATTAAGATAGATATTTCGCTATTAGCGGGATGGGATTGATCAATCAGACGTCTGCATTTTTCCGAACTTTTTGATGTTTGCAGTAAACACCGAAAAGCCTGCAAGGATAAAGGCTACTGATTGGTCAATGTAATTTTACTAACAGAGAAAAATTTATCTGGATCCCGGACATTAACTTTGGTTGGTTAAAACAATTTTGAATAAAATCAAATCAGGAAGCCAATGTTTGTTAACTTTTCTGGTTAGTTTAATTGAAATCTTCCTCGTCTATTACTGAAAACTGAGTTACCGTACTTTGGACAAAAAATTGAATATAAGTACACGACTTGTGCATATGTCACCACTCTAACACAGTGTTGCCAGATGGGCTACTTTTTTTTAACTCAGATACTTGATTGGCACCACTTTTTTGAAATTCTAAAATGTGCCTTATTTAATGACATATTAATTAAGGCGAAAACAATGGGAATTTTACCGTTTATAATAAGTGCTGGCAATCAAGAAATCTGAATTTAAAAAAAGTAGCCCACTGGCAACACTGCTCTAACATATAAATGTTCTGTGTTATGACCATGATTCTAAGTGCAGTTGGTTAAATTTGAGTATCTGGGCATTAGAGAAAGCAATAGTGGCCCACTGTGGCCGAGTGGATAAGACACAATGCCGCTAATCGCTTGAGAGCGTAGGTGGAAGCAGATTCGAATCCCGCCGTGATCCGCATGTGATAAGATGTATGTGTTCAATAAATCAAACAAACAAACAAGCAAGCAATAGTGAAAGGTACAGTTGGCATGGAAACAACGACTTCTTTAATTCGTATAGAAAATTAATGAATAGTAGTAAATGACTCAAGTTTAAAATGTAGGCAAATGGTCTGGAAATATCAATGGCTCCCATCTAGTATTTCACAAAATTAATTTAATAGATTCACATGATGTATAACTTGATGCAACACTTAACTAATGAAAATTCTGCAACAAGACTTATGTAGGTAGATCTTTTGAATGAATAATTCAGAATTCTGAGAACAAAACGAAGTTCTTAAGGCTCTTCCTCACACCCCCCTCAAAAAAGGAAATACGATAGAAAGATATAAGAATTTGGATAGCTTCAATATGTCTGTGATCTTTTGTCAGAGTTCAGAAAAAGAGTCTGGGCATAAAAAAAAAGCAAATTTAACGAACGATAAGACTATAGATTTCAGGCAATTTTTAACCGGAAAATATTTAATTCTAATGTATATGCGGCTTTAATAATAGACTATTAAAGATAATCAATTTAGGGGAAATTTTATAGTAAATTAATATCCTCACATTTATGCAAATAGGTATGGATAAACAGACTTGAGTAAAATTACATATTTATTCTTTCTTCTCTATAACACGATCTAAATGAAGATGAAGTTATATGTACAGTTTATATCTTTAAATTTTTAGATTTTATTTTATCAAAAATGTTCCTTTATTATGTCTAGAAATACTAGATTTACAGATCTTCGATTCTTTAGATGCCTGCGGGTTTTCATTCTCGGATTAACCGTAGGTATTTGTAAAGGTAAATTTATTTTGCAAAACCGTCAGCAAAAAAAGTTAAAAAAACAATTAACTGACAGACTAACTGTAAATATATATTTTATTTCGACTCTGTTTTTAACTAAATTTTCATCTTTCGTAGAAAATTTTAAGGAGATATAAATTGAGAAAGACTGATACTTTGAAAGAAGAAATTGACTTTTCTTACTTTTAAATTATTAATCACTATAAAAAATGAATGATAGGTAAACAAAATGTATAATATTGTGTTTGCTCCTTGCTTATAAAGGCTATACAAGGACTAATTTAAATTTGAGCTAGTAGAATTATTTCAGTTATATATCATTGGTTTTAAAAAAGGAACTGATATCTACTAAAAAACAACTTTTCAAAAGTAAAAAATAAGCCAAGCAAAAAAAAAAAAAAAAAAAAAAGAAAAAAAAAAGAAAAGAAAAGAAAAAAGGTGAAAGTTGTGGCTAAAAAATAGTGTGATATCAAATTTCCAAGCTTATATTGCGGTACTTATTTAACATTTTTTGATAAAAATTTACCATATGTAAGTCGAGTACCTAAGTATGCGTTGATAGAAAGCCTTTTCTCCTTTACTAAATACATCATAACGTGTTTCTGAAAATTAATTTTTTTTAAATTATGCATGATGGGCTTGGCGGCCATCTTTCCATATTTTACACAAATTTCTAAGCACTCAAGCTCGTAACATATTTGCATTATTAAGAATTTCGAACTTATAGTTTTAGCTATAGACAGATAAATTAAGAAAGTTTTTTATTTTGAAAAAAACAAATTGATTTTTACTGCTTTAACTAATTAATTATCCCCCCTCCGAAAAAAGGGAATCATAAGATGAAACCTGAAGTTACTTCAGCTTTATTTTTAGACACAAATTTTTAGGCACTCATTTCCATAAATTAAAAGAATAAAATGTTTGCTTTAGTAACAATTTCGAACTTCCAATTTTAACAATGAACTTGTGTGCTTAGAAATTTGTGTAAAATATGGAAAGATGGCCGCCAAGCCCATCATGCATAATTTAAAAAAAATTAATTTTCAGAAACACGTTATGATGTATTTAGTAAAGGAGAAAAGGCTTTCTATCAACGCATACTTAGGTACTCGACTTACATATGGTAAATTTTTATCAAAAAATGTTAAATAAGTACCGCAATATAAGCTTGGAAATTTGATATCACACTATTTTTTAGCCACAACTTTCACCTTTTTTCTTTTCTTTTCTTTTCTTTTTTTTTTTTTTTTTTTTTTTTTTGCTTGGCTTATTTTTTACTTTTGAAAAGTTGTTTTTTAGTAGATATAATATACAATACATTTACAATAAGTACAATACATACAATACATGGGTTTACATACAACAATACTTTTCAATCGTCCCAGATTTAACCAAATCTTAATAAATAAAATATATATGATTTATATATAACAATACTTTTCAATCTTCCCAGATTTAACAAAGCTTAATAAATAAAATATATAATTTAGCACATATAACAATACTTTTCAATCTTCCCAGATTTAACAAAGCTTAAAAAATAAAATATATGATTTACATATAACAATACTTTTCAATCTTCCCAGATTTAACAAAGCTTAATAAATAAAATATATGATTTACATGTAACAATACTTTTCAATCTTCTCAGATTTAACAAAGTTTAATAAATAAAATATATGATTTACATATAACGATACTTTTCAATCTTCCCACATTTAACAAAGCTAAATAAATAAAATATATGATTTACATATAACAATACTTTTCAATCTTCCCAGATTTAACAAAGCTCAATAAATAAAATATATGATTTACATATAACAATACTTTTCAATCTTCCTAGATTTAACCGAGGCTAAATACACATTTCCATTCAGAAATCTGCAATTTAGAAGACTTTTAATATTTGCTAACAATGTTCTCCAACATCATTGCTTACTCTGTCATTGCAAAGAGAAGAAGAAAAAGATGAATAAACTATAAAAATAATACTTGAAACTATCAATTTCATCGATTTATTATTTTTAATATCATGATTATTTGTAATTTTAAAGATAGATTTAGACTTATTTTGATGATTTACTTATTAAATTTTCATGGTTATATAATACTTAACTCCAAAGAGAAGAGTTAAAAAATTGATATGATGAATAAGGTATATAAAAATGTCAAATGCACTTAAAATGTTTTGTGGTAGGGTAAAATATATTTCAGCACATTTCGAGAGATCTATATTTAGCTGCGAGGGGGGAAAAAAAGAGAAAAAGTTGAATAAAACGAGAATATTTTATTTTATTAAACATTAAGAGAAAAATTCTTTTCTAAAGTGAAAAGCACTTACTTTTGTGTCATGTTCGAAACAGATAGAATAAAGATATAAAAATTGCATTGCTTTTTATTACGGGGAATAGTTTGTGATTTTGGTTTGGCTGTTTATCCAACAGTAGGGTGAAGTGCGACAAATGCGAATGTCATATTTATTTATTTATTTGATAAAGCATTAGTCGAAATAGGATTTGATGTATAAATATCGTCAGAGACGTACAGACAGTACTATTTAGAATACCTAAAGTCAGTGTTGATTTCAGGGGGTAGCCCGGGGGGCACATCCCCCCCGGAGCACTGAGATGTCCCCCCATTTGAGATTTTGTGTTTTCGATGGTCAAAAAGTACAATCCCCCCCCCCGGAACTATATAATGCCCCCCCCCCCTCGGAGCCACAGAAATCCCTCCCGGAGAAAAGTGTCTGAATTCAACACTGCCTAGGGTCCAGGGGCAAGCATCATTCTGAGAGTCCCTTAGTGGAAAATGCTCATGAATCATACTAAAATGACTAGTACTAAACTTCATACCTATTGTACGTAAACGTAAATTTCGTACCAGGTACTATTCGCGTCTGTATACAGGGTATCACACGAAAGATGATCACAACTTAAAAAAATGATAGTTTGGTTGAAACTTTCTCTTTGCTTATCTACGTATGTTACGGTTGTCAGATTTATATCAGAAAAAAACGAAATATTTTGATTGACACTAGTTAGTTTTAGTTTTATCGCGCTGTTCTTTTTTTATACCGTTCTAAACTATGTAGAATGTTCCAGTAATGTTTTCGGTAACGAATCTGTTTAAAAAGAGGTTATAAATTAATCGATTTAATCATTATTTTCCAACTTTATTTATTAAATTATTCCATTAACATTGTTTAACTCCTTAATTCTCGCTCCCGTCAATATCATGGGTTGAGGTGTCCTTCGTTATTTCTCGTGCCCGTCATATTTTCGGGCTGGAGATTTATTGCTGGAAAAAAATTCTGAAACCAGAAAAATTTAACTGGCATTTCGGTGTGAAGTCTTTGAATATTTGCGTTTGGGTTAGGTTTTTGGCGTTGATTGTGATGTTGGACTTTGTATTGCATGTTTCGAAATACATCACACTCAAAAAAATTAGTAATAATCAAAATTTAATGTATATTACATTATTTCAAATATTATTTGTAAAAATTTGTTTGTTGATAGATAAAGATCGAATATGTGAAAAATAAAGATCTTATTCGCATTAATTTGTACGGTGTAAAACAAGCATTTAAACACAGAATTCTCGCATGATGGCTTTTCCACAAATGTGAATTTGTTCTATAACATCTTTTTTTTTCGCTTTGAAAAAAGAAAACTAATTGGATATTTTATATAGAAACCTTATAATTATTCAATTTCTGTAATAAAAAAATAGATACATTTTTGATGTTTTTCAAATATTAAGCGACCCTTAAGGGGTTAACTAATTTTGCAGTCCTATGCCCCATTAGGAATGAAAAATTAATTAGATTGTAAGACCAAAAATATATCAAAACATCTTACAATTCAATAATGATTATGAAAATTTTAGCAAACCCTACAAAAATAAATGTTTGCATTTAAGCATAAAAGAAGATAATAAATCAAACAAATATTAAAACTTAAGATGCAAATATATTAAATTAACAATTTTATAATGAAGATACTTATACTCTTTAATAATGTCAATTTCATATGATCGTAATATGATCAAAAGAGTTCGCGAATGCGCGCAGTTAATATTACAGAACTCTCCCAAGATTTTTGTCATTTTCATCGGTAACAAGCTGTTTTCACATTTGATGCGCATGTGTATAACTTTTTTTAGACAAAAGGGGACATTTTGTAGCAAACTGCAAAAGAAATTTTTTTGAAACTATTCAAAGTAAGATGTAGTAGAATAACGTATAAGAAATCGTCTTACGGGACAAATTTAAACGTAAACCGTAGGATAAGCCTAAAAAGCGTACAACTTACAGGAAAAAGATGCAAACTGGCAACCCGTATGTCTTAAGATATCTAAAAGAAAAATGCCTCCAATTAGTCATCACAAATTGTTTTAACTTGCCCCGTTATGAGGACAACGTCAGTAATGAATTTCTCCTGAAAACAATGAAATACTATCTTGTTATAATAAACTCATAATCATTAGTTTCCTAATGGTATAATATGTTCTATTTTTTGCAGGGGGGAGGGGGAGATTAGAAGCAGAGAGGGGAAGAAGACAGGGCCGAAACTAGCCTTTTTTGCACCCGGGGCAAAGATGGATTTTGGCGCCCCCCCCCTCTTCCGCAAAGTATATTTACAAAGATAGTTTTACTAATTTTCGAATAGCCGACTTATTTTAAAATTTAAAACATGTAATCATAAAATATGTATAATAGTGAACTACGTAATCTACAATGGCGGATCCAAGGGGAGGTCACGGGGATCATGACACCCCCCCCCCCTCTAAACACCAACAAAAATATTCTAAAGATCATTTTTTAAATGAAATATAAAGTAGAGTCCCGATTATCCAAGTCCCGCTTAACCGAGTTATTTTCTTCTGATGGACTGATGTCTTCCATTATTATGAAACAGCCATTATAAATGAAGTGTTAGGTGAAGATGAAAGAGCAGCCGTAAAAAATTAGAACTCTGATTTTCTGGTCAGAATGGGGGAAAAATGGCCATAAAAAAATTTATTTTTTAAAAAATAAAGAAAAAAAATTATGACCATTTTTTCCCCCATTCTGACCAGAAAATCAGAGTTCTAACTTTTTACGGCTGCTCTTTCATCTTCACCTAACACTTCATTTATAATGGCTGTTTCATAATAATGGAAGACATCAGTCCATCAGAAGAAAATGATCCATTCCAAAGGTATGATCCTTCATTTGGCGCCCCTTTGTTCTGGCGCCCGGGGCACATGCCCCCTCTGCCCCCTCTGCCCCCCCCCTTAATTTCGGCCCTGGAAGAAGAGGACGCACTCTTGTTCTCAACTTGCAATCTCGCTGTTCTCAACTGCTCTGCTCAACAAACGCAATACGTTTTGACACATTCACAAATTCATTTTTTAACGGAAAGATATAAAATTGGAAGGCCTGACTATAGAAGCAATTTGGAATTGAACGGTGTTTTCCATTTTTTGACCAATCAATTACCTATTGAGTTATAAGTGATTTTGATCACGTGACAAACACGTTTTTTATCCTCTCTTGAATGTTTTTTCTCCTTTCGCGCGGAAATTCAGTTCAAAATGCCCACTTTGATATTATTTTCTGACAGATCTATTGCGTTTCCATAAAAAAAAAAAAAAAAAAATGGAAAAACAGCTCGAGTACATAGGTTCTGAACAGCAACAATTGCTAGTTTCATGCATTTCCGAACAAAAATAAATTAAAACTTATGTCATAAAACTGCCCTTTTGGATTTGAGAACAGCCTTAACCATCTCGCTGCGTAATTGTTTTATCAAAACAGCTTCAAAATTTGCGTATTTAATTCCTTCGCGACGAGCGTCTTTTAAGAATTTTTATTCTTTCGTCATCGGTTTTTCAAAACAAAAATTTTCGCCTGATTTAATCGGGAAAATGCTCCGATTAGATAGGGCAAAATTTACAATAAAAAGTTACTGGTGGGAATGATCAAGGAGGGTTAATTAGACGGAAAAAAAGCATCCCGATGAAATTCCGGGTTGCGCAAATTTTGCTACTTTTACGTTGCCCGAGAAACTGTGGGTTGCGCAGCGAGAGGGTTAAAAAATTTTTTTTAATGTTATAATTTTCTTCAGTTTTGAACAATTTTAACCACTCTCTTAACAAAGATAATGATTACTTTCCATGAGGCCCCCTCAAATGAGGGGCTCGGATCAGCTGCCGCGCTTGCCCCTGCATTAGTCAGGCCCTGCGTATAGGTCATTTTTACACTGTTTTATTTAGCTCAACTTTGTTTTTGTATGTAAAGATGGAATTTTGTAATCGATTTTAACCCACTTCTTGACATGCCCGAATTATAAACAAGTTGGAAATTGCTCGTCAAACGTGGCAAATGAGGTGCGTTCGTACTATAACTAGTTTTATAATTATTTTTTGCACCCCATATTGTACTGAATGTGTATTTTTTTGCACTTCATAAGTGCATAGTCTGTAACATCATTAAAATGCACTTGCAATAATTTTTTCCCATTCTCCGTAATGTAACGCAAAACTTTTGACTGTCTCTGTAATTAAACTATACACCGATTTTCATAAAATTTGAAATGGCTCGACAAAATTTTGCAACAATTATATATATAAAATTTCAGACCATTCGGAAGGCTGTAACATCATTAAAATGCATTTACAATATTTTTTTCCCATTGGCCGTAATGTAACGGAAAACTTTTGACTGCCCCTGTAATTAAACTATACATCCGATTTTCATAAAATTTGAAATGGTTCGACAAAATTTTGCAACAATTATATATTTAAAATTTCAGACCATTCGGAAGGCTGTAACATCATTAAAATGCACTTGCAATAATTTTTCCCATTGGCCGTAATGTAAAGAAAAACTTTTGACTGTCCCTGTCATTAAACTATACATCCGATTTTCATAAAATTTTAAATGGCTCGACAAAATTATGCAACAATCATATATTTAAAATTTCAGAAAATTCGGAAGGCTGTAACATCATTAAAATGCACTTGCAATAATTTTTCCCATTGGCCGTAATGTAAAGAAAAACTTTTGACTGTCCCTGTAATTAAACTATACATCCGATTTTCATAAAATTTTAAGTGGCTCGACAAAATTATGCAACAATCATATATTTAAAATTTCAGACCATTCGGTTGGGTAGTTTTTGCTCTGTTATATGCGGACAGACAGACGGACAGACGACTATAGGTGCTACGTATTTATATAATTACGAACGCACCTAAAAATGCATTCACAGGTGTGTTTCCAATGACAAACTTGCTAACGAGTATCAAAAACTAGGGTTCCTTAAGCGTAAAACTAAAGATTTCTCCAATCAACATGCATTAAAAGTTTTATATTTTGCTTTGATACGTCCTAATCTTGAATATTGCAGTCTCATTTGGGATCCTTACTATAATAATAAAATTAAATTCTCGAGCAAATACAGTCTAAATTCACAAGTTATTTATTGTTCCAAAAGTAATCATATATATTCTTATGATATTTCTTCTTCCTACCTATGTCATATTTTTGACATTCCCAGTTTGAAATCTAGACGGGATCTTGTTTGTGTTTTATTTTTTTACAAGGTTATTAATAACATGATTGATTGTAGTGATATACTTAATTCTATTAATTTTAATGTTCCGAGCAGATCCCTCAGGTGTACTCAATTTTTTATATTACCTTTTCTTAAATATAATTATGTTAGTAATTTTTCCTTATATAAATTTTACAAAATATTTAATGAATTTTCTGTGCATCTTGATATTTTTGATATGTCCTTTACTGCTTTTAAAGATAAATGTTCTGAACTTTTAATCTCTTAATTTGTGTTTGTATTCGTGTTGTATGTGATTTATTTCTATATGTTTAAATATATGTATGTTTTCATTATTTTTTTATGATGTTCTTGCAACACTGTAAATGGATTCGTCTGTAGTGTGCATTTCTATAAATAAATAAATAAATATAATATTTTAATATTTTTAAAACTTAATTATTGCCGAAACGTCAGTGAAGGCTTACTGTGGAGACACGAAAAGTTTTGGTTTCCGTTAGTCTGTCTGTCTGTTAGTCTGTCTGTTTGTTCCGCGATAACTGCCGTAAAAAGCATCCGATTATCTTAAAATTAAGGATGCATGTTGGTGAAAGCCCCGGATTTAGCTGTATTGTTTTTGGTTAAATTTGGTTCATTCGTTCGGAATATATAGAACATTTTATTTTGCGACTTAATGCTTTCCTATAGCAATTCAGACGATTTTTCCATTTTTATTTGTTGAAAAGAAATGGCTCATATGATTAAAGGATTTAAATGCTAAATTAAGGATGAGGAAATTTCCTAATTAGAACCATACATTATTCATAGTAGTTTGAAATTTTGTGTATACATTTGTCAGAGTTTTTAAATTCGGTGTATATCTTATGGAGGGATTTTATATATGTGTTTCAATAATATAAAATATTTTTTTTAATATAAATTTTCTTTTTAAGCACATATTTAATTGTTTTTATTATCTTTTAACTGTTACCTAGCAGCGAACTACACCTAAAAATATCGTAAATGTGAAAGTATGTGTAATTGTTTGAAGTTAAATCAAAGTCAAAAGGGACGAATTAATGCCTTTGTGTCTTTACATATAGAAGGAATTTACCACAGAAATAAAGAAAGACTATGTTCTATTTATTTTGTTCAAATATTTTTCTTTTAAATTGAAAAGTTCATTATTTTCATAAGGAATAAATCGACATTTTGCTATGAAATTTAACAATCATTTTTCTTTTTTTTTTTGCCGTTGTCACGAAAATTCAATCCCGGAATAAAAATTTATCCTAAACAGTTAATTTTGATTTGAAAGATTTTTATGTGCGAGAGGAAAATGAAATAAAAAATAGACATGAATACGCCTTCATATTAGAAATAAAGTGAAAATACGAAAAGAAGGTGAATTTGATCTCATATATTAAAAATAAAACGAATACGCTTTGAGGTTGAAATAAAAGGGGCTTGTGTTATGATATTAATTCTTATTATTAAAAAAAAATGTTACTAATATCTCATGGTTTATCGTCTGCACAAAGTTAACAGATCTTAACAATTCTTAATCGAAAATTCCAATGAGAAAAAAAAAAACTTTTGAAGAGCAAATATATAGTAAATATCAAAATTATGCACCGCAAAATTATCGCTGTCGAAAATGACGTCATTGTATCGGGAAATAAATATTTTCATCCTTAAAAACCAAGCATTAACTAG
Source organism: Maratus speciosus (assembly GCA_963932465.1). Taxonomy (NCBI): domain Eukaryota; kingdom Metazoa; phylum Arthropoda; class Arachnida; order Araneae; family Salticidae; genus Maratus; species Maratus speciosus. Next base: position 244,169,540 of record OZ010795.1, on the reverse strand, counting down.
ATTGCCCGAAAAAATGTTTTTTGACGGGTGTTACTTCTTAATGCCGCCTCATTTCAGAAAATATGAATGAAAATTATTTTATTTTTAAAGGAAATTACATTTTCATTCATAAAACCTAAACGTTTAATATAATTGCGTCAATGTAAATCATTTTCTGTGCTACCAGTATTGAGAAATAAGGCTCGGAAGTGTAAAAAGAAATCTAAGATTTGCGCTAACCATTAGCGCAATCAATAAAAAGTTACGTATGTAAATTAATAAGACCACGGGGGGTTCAGGGGGCGGAGCCCCCCTGAAGAAATCTACTTTATTATTTAAAAAATATACCAGAATTAACAGCTCATGAAAATTTCGAAATATCCTTCCATAACGTTTTTAATTTAATGCTTCTAATGTCTGAAAACTATGTATTTTTTATTCTTATAAATAATTACATAATTTGAAACCTTTAAATTGCGGTTTGCAGGAAACTGAATATTACCAAAGTGAGTCTAAAAACAATGACTTGCAGAGCTGACGTTGAGGCTCCTGATCTGCAGATTTACTAGTAAACGAATACGTTAATTTTAAGGTATTTTTTCTGTTAGTCCGCTGCAAAATATTCTCTATAACGCGTATAATTCTATGGGAGTTAAAATAACAATTGTTTTAACGATGCGACTGGAAACGATAGCCAAAATAGGCCAAACGCCGTCATAAACTGCAACAATGAAACATTTTAAGGAGTCTCAGGACTCTTAAAGTTTTAAAATTTTCGATTTTTTTTTTCTTTAGGTGCTAACCTCCCATCTTTTCTAAACATTTTAATATAATTGTTTCCTTGAAATTCTCATTAGAACAGAAGTTATGGCTTTTAGAATTATACCCGCTCAATAGCTAAAGCGGTGTTTCCGAAACTTGGAAGTCATTTTTCTCGAAATGACGTTTATGGGCATAACGCGCAAGATATCTCAAAAATTTCTGAATATTTTTTCATACAATTTTCAAACCATACGTTTCATGATAATCTGCATAAACTGAACCTAAAATTTCCTTTTTATTGTTCAAAAAAACATTTTTTTAGGTGATTATGTTATTGAAATTTTCAAAATTTTATATTAGCTAAATACAACTTTGTAATAAAAATATAAAAAGACTTTAAATACAAATTTATTTAGGTTTAGCGTAATTATAATAATCTGAAGTACAAGTAGGCGCCAAAATTTTCATTCTAGTTGCAATAGTTATTTTCTAATCGTGCGCGTAAACTATTAGACCCATTTTCTGCTCGTCAAATATTTGACAGTTTGGAGCCTCCTGTAAATGCTAATTCTGCATCTTGCAACTTTTTAAATACATAAAATGAAAGAACGTACTTATATCGTTCACCTCAATAAAAACTGTGTTTTAATATCACATACATTTTCAGATAGGGGAGACTAGGCACGGTTGACCATACGGGAGGCTTGAAACACCCATCAATTTTCATATTTAAAAGAATTTCAGAGTTTTATCAATAGGTGTCAACCAAAGCTACTGGAATACTCAAATAACAGTCTTCGTTTCATAGAGATAATCGAAATAGGTGTGGAAAAAATAAATTGTGAGGCGTTTCTACCTAAAAGTTGTCTTTTTTAGAAATATTTTGTAAGCTTTTTCAAATAAATTACATCATAGAAATTTAAGTAAGTAGGTTTAAAGTAATGCAGAAATATCGAGCTTTGATTCCAGGCATAAAGACTGTATAGTAAGTTAGGCTTAACTTAATAATGTGGCGTTCTTTAGAAAAGGTCTATGTAGGCAGGCTTGACCCAAGTCAATGTGAGGGAGGGTTGACCAGACGCTCGCTCCCTTAATTAAGTGGTTTTGGAAATCTGTTTATTATACGCTGTGCATAATGAAAAGTTAATGGTATATACATAAAAGAATGTAAATTTATTCACTAAAGTTTCAGTAAAATGGTGTGATGGAAAAGAAAATTTTTAATACTGGCTATAGAAAAATGGGAAAAATTGCTAGAAAATGGGAAAGTTGATAGGAACATTTTTCCATTTAAAAATTGCTTACAATAGGTAAATAAAAACAGTGGGAAAATCTAGAAAGGTCTAGTAAGGATGAAAGCAGCTGTCTTAATCCTTTGAGGGGCAGTGGTATGTTTACAAAACCACTTAATTTTAATTCCGAGACATCACAATAAACACTAGAATTTTGTATGTGAAATATAGCCTTTTTCTTACTTCCAAATAAACTTGTTCATAAATTCCGGTGCCAGTCATTTATTTCAACATTTTAGTACTGAAAGTATTTTGCGCCTTAAAGGTTTAAATTATGTTAATGATAAGTTAAATGCTCATGCGGTAGCAAAAGGACACAGCATCGATCGAAAAACTTTAGTAATTTATGTAGAAAAATTTCACCAGGGTGAATACAGAGAGATGAAGCCAAACTATGCGACAACTAGGTTTGTCAGATCGAGTGTTACAAAAAATAGAACAAGGAGATAAAAAAAGTGGGACAGCGGCTCCTAAATCTGGACATAATAACATGAAACACTATGAAAACGGAACCTGTCTCTAGCAGAATACTACCTTAAATGTTAAAATTTCATTTTCCCTGCTGTACAATTATGCCTGCTCAGACAAAATCCTATTTAAAACAATTTTGTTTCCTCTGACTTGCGATTGCGTCTTAACAGGTTTTTTTAAGCCTCATATTTAAAAAAATATTTTTTATAGTAATTAAATGATGTAGAATGAAGTTATTTTGCTTTTTTTAAACTGATTTTATTTCTCTTCATAAAGAGTGCAATATAATACAAAGTGGGTCAAGCCTCCCATATAGTGGATCAACCCTCCCATATGTGGGGAACCTTGACCCATTATTTTTTCATGAATAAAATCAATCATTTTTCAAATTTCGTATGTGTTATATTTATGTAGCAATTTTATTTTGATAAATGATTGTATAACGAATAAAATGATGTGTAAAACCTTATTCTACAATCAATATTTAAAAAATAAAAAATCATTTTGTAAAGAGTGGGTCAACCCTTCCTAGTCTGCCCTATATTAAATGTTTAAAATGGTGTTTTTTTTTCTTTTTTTTTCCAATAAGAATCCTGAGACCCCCTTAAAGGCTGAAATGAAGAAAATAAGTTATAAATAAAAAATGAAGACTGTAATATATACAGTCTAACCTCGTTATCCCGACACTCTTATGACTAGAAAGAAAGTGTCGTTATAAGCGGAGTGTCGCGGTAATTGAGGTTGAAGAAAAATATGTTTATAATAAGTAGCATTTTTGATTAATTAATGACAATTTTAAATTCATAACTGTTCTTGCAGTTTTAAGCAATAAAACATTATTATTAAACAAAATAAACACAAAAACAAAATTGAAAATAATAAAAATCAGACATATGAAGCCATTTTTTTTTATCGCTACATGAAATATTGATGAATTAAGGTTTGCTTGACCCTAGATGTGCTTTCTACAATTATTTTTTCAATATTATGCAATGAATTGTAATCAATATTCGTTGTTTCAGGAGTGGATGTTAGATAATTTCTGATCGTTTCAATGCAATGCAATGCAATGCTTCGGTTTTAGACTGATGAAAAACGCCGTGTAACCACAAAAAGCGCCGACCAGAACAAAAAACCATGAGTAGACTGAAACGTCACTATACTTTCAAGTAGAATTGTGACCTTAATATTCAACATAAGTATTGGGTGTAGGTACTCATTTTACTCAGATTTTTAAGCTCTACAACATTTGTATTGACAATGATTTTGACAGAGTTAGCTGTTTTGAGATATTGTTATGGCATGCAAAAAAACGTGTTTTTTGACTATAAATCTATACATATTTCCTAATGCTCACCTAGTACGACGGGGAAAACATAGCATATTCATTCTAGACCTAAACAGAAGGGATTAAAACAATTTCCAGCTTTTCCCTAATTAATTCCGAATTCAACCCCCTAACCACTGGGCTAAGAGCTAGATTTGGAAAAAAAATTCATGCTTAAAAATTATTTTAAAAACAATAAAAATTAAGTAAATTGCGATGCAGTTTTCAAACAAATTGCGATATATCATAGTTTTCAAACAAATTTCATTTGAAAGTACATTGTTTTTCAAATTCATTGTTGTTCAGCGCATTTGATGGTGTTAAAATTGAAAATGTGCGATATTTAGAAGTTTAAAAAAATGCAATAAAAGTTAAATTTAATCATCTGCTGTTGCCACCGTCAAAATGACGTCAGCGTTACGCACGGACATGTTTGCCCTTACTTTTTGCTTATACAGCATATTTATGTACTAATCCTCGTTTCAGTAAAGTTCATTGAAAATTGTTCACATTTTATTGGCTTAGTTTGATCCTTTTAAAAATTTATATAGAGCTGAATTTTTTCATCGGCCCTGCCCGTTAAAAAAATTGTCTTTAATCAGCCGGTCCGGCCCGTTGGAAAATTTCCCTTCATTTTGCCGACCCGGGACCGTGCAGACCTCTACTATAGACGCTTTACAAAGTTCAGAAAAAATTCTAACCCTATTGATTTTTAAATAGTTTTATGAGGTAAAACCCGAGTTAACTCTGGATTTAGGATAGCATGTTAGTGGATTAAATAAAAACAAATAAATAATTTATCTTTTAATCTGTACGAGTTCTAAAAAATATCAAAACACAAGTAATAAATTACATAGAAAACTTTTAGTCGTACAGTAACGTTATTAAGAGTGTCGCCGAAAGAAAAAAAATCTCACAATTTGGCGAATTCACTCCTCTGTTTTCTGGCCAAATGAAGTATTTTGTCGCGACTTGACGGACGGTATGGTGATCGGCAGCGAGAACCCTGCATTCATCATTTAAACAACATACGAGATCGTTATAATACATACCGGTCCGAGTCCTAAAAAGGACTGACTGTTTTTAAAATTCAATAATAGTTCAAATATAGTTCCAAATAATAGCGATAGATGGCGCTGCAAGCAATGGGCACCCATCGAGGATAAACCCAAGTCACCCTTCATTGATGCGAAACAAGGAGATTGAAGATATGGTGTGAATCTCATTCACCAATACAATCTTGTTCTTAAAGGCCCGATTCTGAACTCAGTTAGTACGATTTTGATATCTTGTTGTGATGGAAATATTGACGTTTTCGATACACAGGAATATATAACGACAGTTTTATACCGAATGAGGTCAGAATCAGGCTCTAAGAACAAGATTGTATAGGTGAATGAGACCACTCCAAATGTTTAATCTCCTTCGTTCGAATCAATTCAGGATGATTTCGGTTTTAGCCACCATTGCGCGCTATCTCTGTCGATGCTAGTTGGGACTAAAACCGGGAATTGCAGAAAAAAAAAAAAAAAAAAAAAAAAAAAACTTCTGTCATCTTACATAACACTTTTGCAAGATTTTTTTAAATAACAGTCACCATATGCAAATTATTGAATTTTAAAAACAGTCAGTCCTTTTTTGGACACCCCGTACAATAATGTTTTCAGTGTTACAACTAAAGAATCTTCCATAGTCTCGAGTCAATTAAAGTTTTATATATACATACGTACATTTAAATTTTTAATATTTCATAATCGGGTTTTATAAGTGTTTTTTTAACAGGAGAAAATAACAGCTATTCTATTACTCAAAAAGAAGGGGGGAAAAGAAACCGTCAAGTGTATTTATTATTATATTTTCTTGCGATTGTAAAGAGTCTCCAGCACTTTAATTTTATTTTTCCCTTCACTTAGATATTTTTTACGAATATAATACGAAGATGTGACGTGGTTAACCAGAAACATAAAAAAAAGTAAAATGCACTTTTAAGAATGTTTTGCGGCAACGTAGAATATATTTCAGCATGTTTTGAAGGATTTATTTTTAGCTACAGGGAATAAAAAAGAGGAAAAGAGAAGGAAAAAAGAGGAAATATTTCATTTTTTTAAACTTTAAGGGAAAAAAAAATGTATTTCTCGAGTGAAAAGTACTTATTTTTATGATTGAAAAAAAAATATTTAAAAGTTGTGTTACTTTTTTTTTTTTTTAAATTAATGCGAAAAGTAGTTTATCATTTCAGCTTGTCTGTCTATGTACAACTTGGCTGAAGTGAGACAAGCGCGAATGCCGGCAGTCTCATTTGTAGTAAAAAAAGGATAGACGTAAAAAATCCAGGTTTTTTTATCCTCCTCTGTAGACGCAGAGACTAGAGTATACTTAGCTACGGAGGGTATATGGAGTTTCTTAAGCTGGTTCTCAAATTCCAGGTTCAACAACGCGAAATTTTCTTATCCATTTTCTGATTCATTTTTGAACAAAAATGCATAAAATTGGCAGGCCTGACTATTGAAACGATTTGGAATCGAATAGCGTTTTCCATTTTTTGATAAATATATTAATTTATCGAGTTATAGGCAATTCTTGTAAGGTGACGACAACTTTTTGACTCTCTCGCGTTGCCGGGTCGGGAATTCGTATTCAAAACATCAACTTTGACAGTATTTTCTGAAAGATCTTGTGCCTTTACAGAAAAAAAAAAGGATGGAAAAAGCCATTTGATTACATAGTTTGTGAATAAGAATACTTGCCAATTTCATGCAATTCAGAACAAAAAAGAATTCAAAAATGCGTAAGTAGCTTCTTTGTAAGTAGCTCCATTCCAAAGTAACTCCTTTGGATTTGAGAGTAGCCTTAAGCAAAACCAGGAGCTTTCTGGCGTATACCACTGTATATCCTCTATTATAGCCCTGGTAGCATAAAATATTACCAGAAATGTAGATCATTTTTTGGTTATAAGACCTTACATTGTCGATCTACGTAAACACCATCCTATCAAAAAGTAGTGTTGCCTACGCTATAGTACTTCGGGAAGGTCTAAGAAGATAGACAGTTAAGGAAAACTTTACAGTGCCTGCTCACTTCCTTGGAGAAACTTAACCCCTTGGGGATGAGCGATCGGTATTCGTGCCGCGTAAAGTGCTCAGAATCGGGAATTATTCTCACTCACCAGTAAATTTTTATTGTAAATTTTGGCTTATTTAATCCGAGCATTTTCCCGATTCAATTAGGCAAAAATTTCTGTTTTAAAAAATCGGGGATTAAAGATTAAAAACTCTGTAAAAGACGCTCGTCCCCAAGGGGTTAATTGCCACATCTGACGACACATATAGCACTCATTTCGGTGACATAAAATGAATTTATGATTGCGCTTGAAAATGTCTTTTACAATGCATATTTTTTGTTTTCGTCTTCTTCTGAAATATTGAATATAACTGGTTATTCACAATCCATCACGAATGCACATTATTTAAATTAGATAAACATACGTCATTTTTCAAGAAATTGTGACCTTAAAAAGTAATTGGGTATTTAAGTATTTTGAATTGAAAGAAAAAAAAAATATAAACGTATTGTTGCAATTTAACATCACCTATAATATTTTATTATTATTTTTTTTAGCACAGTCATTTTTTTCATTCAGAAATGCGCTTTTAAAGTAATGCAAATCTCTTTCTAATCTTAAAAAATATTTTTATTAATTTGTTCTAAATTAGTCCCATAATCATGTTAAAACTTCTTCCGTACTTATATTACCGTAATTATGAAGGTTTTTCCGATACTTCCTATAGATATAAGTGACGGCGTTATATGAGCATTGACAGTACGATACCCAGGGAGGGAGAAGATTTTAGAATGGATATGACTGTGGTCCGCAGCCTTGACCACGTTTTTTTTTTTTTTTTTTTTTTTTTAAATGGAGATTATAAACATTAAATAAGCTAAACTGGAAAATAATAATAATAATCAGAACTGCTGTGCAAGACAATTTTTAAAACGCATTAATACTTCAAAATTTAACAAATAAAAAAGATTAAATATTCAAAAGTAAATTTCTACTAGGATTGGAAAGAGAGAAAAAAGAATGAAATAAAATAAAATAAAATTGTAATAAAATAGAATTGAACAGTAATGTTTATTTTCGTTAAGAGGGGATGTCCCCCCCCTCCCACACCTGAATCCCGTTTAAGAAATATATGAAGCAAATCAGTGTAAAAAGTAAAATAGATCTAAAAAACGACTACCGCGGGAAATTCAAGTGAGCACCCCCTCCCGCACGCACAAACACACCTTCCAAAAAATTTATAGCTTCTCAGAAAATCCTCGCAATTGTAACCGTAACCAGGGTCCGACTTATGCAGGGGCATGTGGGGCAGCTGCCCCGGGCCCCCCTTTTTAGGGGGCCCCCATGAGAGTAATTATGATTTTCATTAAAAGGTGTCAAACAATTAAAATTATCCAAAATTCATATATTTTCAAACATTTGGGAAAGGGAGTGTGTCCCTTTCCCGTTTCTGCTTCCAGTACCTCTTCCACCTATTCAAAAAATAAACTATATCATTAGAAAACTAGCGATTAATATTTTATTATAACTTAGTGTATTCTACTGTTTTCAAAAGAAATTTTTATTAACGTTTTCCTCGTAACGTGGCAAGTTAAAACCATTAATTATGACCAATTTGGGGATATTTACTTTTAGACATCTTATAACATACGTAGATAAGCAAAGTAAAAGTTTGCAAAGAAATTCTCCTGTCAACCATTCTGTCATTTTTTTTTACTATTATACTATTACTATTTTTTCTTAAAGTTACGACCATCTTCTTGTGATACCATGTATCTACTAAAAAACAACTTTTCAAAAGTAAAAAAAAAAAAAAAAAAAAAAAAAAAAAAAAAAAAGAAAAGAAAAATGGTGAAAGTTGTGGCTAAAAAATAGTGTGATATCAAATTTTCAACCTTATATTACGGTACTTATTTAACATTTTTTGATAAAAATTTACCATATGTAAGTCGAGTACCTAAGTATGCGTTGATAGAAAGCCTTTTCTCCTTTACTAAATACATCATAACGTGTTTCTGAAAATTAAATTTTTTTTAATTATGCATGATGAGCTTGGCGGCCATATTTCCATATTTTACACAAATTTCTAAGCACACAAGTTCATTGTTAAGATTGGAAGTTCGAAATTGTTACTAAAGCAAACATTTTAGTCTTTTAATTTATGGAAATGAGTGCCTAAAAATTTTTGTCTAAAAATAAAGCTGGAGTAACTTCAGGTTTCATCTTATGATTCTCTTTTTTCGGAGGGGGGTTAATTAATTAGTTAAAGCAGTAAAAATCAATTTGTTTTTTCAAAATAAAAAACTTTAATTTATCTGTCTGTAGCTAAAACTAGAAGTTCGAAATTCTTAATAATGCAAATATGTTACGAGCTTGAGTGCTTAGAAATTTGTGCAAAATATGGAAAGATGGCCGCTAAGCCCATCATGCATAATTAAAAAAAATTTAATTTTCAGAAACACGTTATGATGTATTTAGTAAAGGAGAAAAGGCTTTCTATCAACGCATACTTAGGTACTCGACTTACATATGGTAAATTTTTATCAAAAAATGTTAAATAAGTACCGTAATATAAGCTTGGAAATTTGATATCACACTATTTTTTAGCCACAACTTTCACCATTTTTCTTTTTTTTTTTTTTTTTTTTTTTTTTTTACTTTTGAAAAGTTGTTTTTTAGTAGATATCAGTTCTTTTTTTAAAACAAATGATATATTATTGAAATAATTCTACTAGCTCAAATTAAAATTAGTCCTTGTATAGCCTTTATAAGCAGGGAGCAAACACAATATTATACATTTTGTTTACCTATCATTCATTTTTTATAGTGATTAATAATTTAAAAGTAAGGAAAGTCAATTTCTTCTTTCAAAGTATCAGTCTTTCTCAATTTATGTCTCCTTAAAATTTTCTACGAAAGATGAAAATTTAGTCAAAAACAGAGTCGAAATAAAATATATATTTACAGTTAGTCTGTCAGTTAATTATTTTTTCTAACTTTTTTTTTGCTGACGGTTTTGCAAAATAAATTTACCTTTAGAAATACCTACGGTTAATCCGAGAATGAAACCCCGCAGGCATCTAAAGAATCGAAGATCTGTAAATCTAGCAATTCTAGACATAATAAAGGAACATTTTTGATAAAAAAAAATCTAAAAATTTAAAGATATAAACTGTACATATAACTTCATCTTCTTTGGATTGTGTTATAGAGAAGAAAGAATAAATATGTAATTTTACTCAAGTCTGTTTATCCATACCTATTTGCATAAATGTGAGGATATTAATTTACTATAAAATTTCCCCTAAATTGATTATCTTTAATAGTCTATTATTAAAGCCGCATATATTTAGAATTAAATATTTTTCGGTTAAAAATTGCCTGAAATCTATAGTCTTATCGTTCGTCAAATTTGTTTTTTTTTATGCCCAGACTCTTTTTCTGAACTCTGACAAAAGTTCACAGACATATTGAAGCTATCCAAATGTCTATATCTTTCTATCGTATTTCCTTTTTTGAGGGGGGTGTGAGGAAGAGCCCTTAAGAACTTCGTTTTGTTCTCAGAATTCTGAATTATTCATTCAAAAGATCTACCTACATAAGTCTTGTTGCAGAATTTTCATTAGCTAAGAGTTGCATCAAGTTATACATCACGTGAATCTATTAAATTAATTTTGTGAAATACTAGATGGAAGCCATTGATATTTCCAGACCATTTGCCTACATTTTAAACTTGAGTTATTATTTACTATTCATTAATTTTCTGTACGAATTAAAGAAGTCTATGTTTCCATGCCAACTGTACCTTTCACTATTGCTTGCTTGTTTGTTTGTTTGATTTATTGAACACATACATCATATCACATGCGGATCACGGCGGGATTCGAATCTGCTTCCACCTACGCTCTCAAGCGATTAGCGGCATGGTGTCTTATCCACTCAGCCACGGTGGGCCACTATTGCTTTCTCTAATGCCCAGATACTCAAATTTAACCAACTGCACTTAGAATCATGGTCATAACAGAGAACATTTATATGTTAGAGCAGTGTTGCCACTGGGCTACTTTTTTTTAATTCAGATTTCTTGATTGCCAGCACTTATTATAAACGGTAAAATACCCTTTGTTTTCGCCTTAATTAATATGTCATTAAATAAGGCACATTTTACAATTTCAAAAAAGTGGTGCCAATCAAGTATCTGAATTAAAAAAAGTAGCCCATCTGGCAACACTGTGTTAGAGTGGTGACATATGCACAAGTCGTGTACTCATATTCAATTTTTTGTCCAAAGTATGGTAACTCAGTTTTCAGTAATAGACGAGGAAGATTTCAATTAAACTAACCAGAAAAGTTAACAAACATTGGCTTCCTGATTTGATTTTATTCAAAATTGTTTTAACCAACCAAAGTTAATGTCCGGGATCCAGATAAATTTTTCTCTGTTAGTAAAATTACATTGACCAATCAGTAGCCTCCATTCTTGCAGGGTTTTCGGTATTTACTGCAAACATCAAAAAGTTCGGAAAAATGCAGACGTCTGATTGATCAATCTCACCCCGCTAATAGCGAAATGTCTATCTTGATCCCGGCCTATTCAACGCCCTTTAAATATTGAAGAAAGCCTTGACACGTGTCAGGAAAACGTCACACAAAGCAGACAAAACAAAGAAGAAAAATCATTCATTGGCTCGTGAATATGAACAAGCCAATGAATGATTTTGTTTCTTTGCTTTGCCTGCTTTGTGTGATGTTTTCGTGACGCGAGTCAAGAATTTCTCAAATATTTAGGAGGCTTTGGCTTATTTCACCACCATGAAGTTATGAAAGGAGAGGAACAGACATGTCAATCTTCCCGTGTGAAAAACTAGTTACAAAAAAAAAAAAACGAGTTCTTTCCCTCTCTTCTGCCCTTTTCTCTCTTGATTTTGACCGATAGCAGCCCATTTAGCAGTCTCCAGTACAAGATGCCGCTATATACGGTGGACACAGGAGGGAGGGTGTTATCGCGACCAATGACATAATAGGCCAGTTCATGATGTTTAAAAATCACACGGAGTTGGATTGAGGCTAACGAAAAAGACAGGCTACTGCGGTGGGTCCGATTCTTTTTTTTTTACAAACCACTGGAGTCACGTGATGCTCTTTTCACGCACCTTCTTTGGTGCATTCGAGCATCACGTGACTCCAGCGGTCTGTAAAAAAAGAAGAATCGGACCCACCACGGTAGCCTGTCTTTTTCGTTAGCCTCAGAGTTGGATCATCTTTACACGATGATTAGTACAAAGCTGCGCGCCGATATTTTTTTTGTGTCCATTCCCGTGTACAGATAATCAACTCCGCATGACGTTATGAACTGGCCTTATGTGTTGTTGGCCACAGTTTAGGAACAGCTACAAATGACTTCATCTATATCTACTCCGAGGTAAACGAAAAAGACAGGCTACCGCAGTGCTACAGCGCCTAGAATATATAGTGTGGAAATCGGCTATCCCAGTAATACTTTAAAAAGTGCTAAAATATTGGATCTCTTAAATTTCAAATGATGCTGAAATCCAATGAATCGATCACAGCGATATCTGCAGGATATTTCCTAAAACTTCATGACGATTTGGTAACAGCATCTAGAATACCTAGTGTAGAAATATTTTATTAAACAACGCTAAAAATTTGTATCCCATAAATGATCGACGATACTGCTAAAATCCCAAGTGTCGATCGCAGCGAAATCTGCGGGATTTTCGTATTACATTGTATAGACTAGCAATATCTTGCAATTATAGAAAATATCCTGCAGATGTCGCTGCGATCTGTATATTTCTACAGCTTCGTTGCACATTTAAGGATACAATATTTTAGCACTTTTTTAAGTGTTACAGGGATAGCCAATTTCCACACTATATATTCTAGGCGCTATAATTTGGTTTAGACGCTGTAGTATTTTTTTTTTTTTTTACATTTTATTAACATACATCTGACCTGTGTGCTTGGCGTCAAGCCCGCTGTAATAATACGATGTTTACTTTGAAAGTATATCACAGATGTCGCTGCGATCAGCTCCCTGGATTTCAGCATCAGTGCACATTTAAGGGATACAACTTTTTAGCGCTGCTTGGATAGCAAATTTCCACATTATGTATTCTAGACGCTATAGTGGTGCATTACACGTGTCTCTTTCTTCTTTAAAAAATATCCTGCAGATGCCGCTGCAAATGACTGTTTGGAATTCAACATCGTTGTATATTTAAGGGATTCACTATTTCCGCGCTTTTTTAAGTATTGCTGGGATAGTCGATTTCTACAGCATATAATCTAGGCCTATAACAGAGCTATAGTATCTAGAAGATATAGTTTAAAAATCGGCTTATTAAAAAGGTGCTAAAAAATTGTATCCCATAAATGTTGAACGAGGCTGAACGATGAATGTCGATCACAGCGACATATGGTAATGGAGGATATTCCATCAGCGTTTTGATCACGTGATCAAGGTAAAAACGTCTAGCGTAAAGAAGGGAACACTCCGTAGACGTGTAATGTAAATCCCCGCTAGTCAATGAAACAGTTCATCAGGCAAAGCAGCAGCATCTTCCCTTCTTATCAGTTAGAAGTTCCTCGGGTAAATTACCGGTATCACGTGACTTTTTTCAGCCTCGAACCCATATTTGGAATATCCTCCATTCCGACGTAACTATTTCAAAAGACATCAAATGAGAAAACGTTTCGCTCAGAGAAGATCTAGAAAATGTTCCTGCTATCAACATTTGTCATTCAGTATTTTTCAATATTTATGGGATTCAATTTTTAGCAATTTTTAAAGTATTACTGGAATAGCCGGTTTCCACACCATGACCATGATCATGATCTAGGTAGATTTTTCTTTGTTATCATAACGAGATTGACCAATTAGAAGCCAGAATTATTGCTAACTTTTCACTGTTTTCAAAAATGTACCTGGATCTCGACCTATATTTCTAGACGTTATAACTGAGCTCAGGAATAGTACAGAAAGCAAACTCCGTATTTTGATACATTAAGGCCGGAATCCAATTAGGAACAAGTGTGTCGCTATAACGAAGTAGCGACATATGGCCAATAAAGGTTTTTTGGTAGAAGTGATTAAAACAAATCATTAAAGGTCTTTGCGAGCGTGTCATTATCGTCAGGCTAATGCATATTGAATTATTTCCCTAGTCTAATAAAGCTCGTCCATGCGCGTATCGTCTAATGAAGGATATTCCAAATATGGGTTCAAGGCTGAAAAAGTCACGTGGTACCGGCAATTTACCTAAAGAACTTCTAACTGATGAGAAGGGAAACAGGAAACTACTACTGCTTTCTCCCGTGAACTGTTTCATTGGCTAGCGGGGATTTACATTACGTCGACGGAGCCTTCCCTTCTTTAAGTTAGACGTTTTTGCCTTGACAACGTGAACATAGCGTAGATAGAATAGCCTCTATTCAAGAAAGTGGATTGCCGTACTATAGCACCTAGAATATATAGTGTAGAAATTGGCTATCCCTGTAATACTTAAAAAAGTGCTAAAATATTGTATCCCTTAACTGTGCAACGATGCTGCTGAAATATACAGATCACAGCGACATCTGCAGGATATTTTCTCAAACTGCAAGATATTGCTAGTCTATACAATGTAATACTAAATCCCGCAGATGTCGCTGTGATCGATACTTGGGATTTTAGCAGTATCGTCGCACATTTAAGGGATACAAATTTGGCGTTGTTTGGATAGCATATTTCCACACAAGGTATTCTAGACGCTCTAGCCATACTTTCGGCAAAAACTTGAAATGAGCATGCTTCCTGTGCATATATCACCACTCTTATGTATAAAGGCTCTCTGTTATGGTGTTGATTCTGAGCGCTCTTTCTTAAATTTCTATATTTGTGTTTTAGAGAAAGCAATGCAGAAAAGTACTGTTACCATGGAAACAACAACTTCTTTAATATCGAAATGTATAGCAAAAGAGTTCAGAATCAGTGCCTTAAATAGTTTCGAATATGTATTGTTGTTATGACAATCAATACCCTTCCTGGATGTGGAAATGCAAAATTGTGTTCAACATGATGGAGGATATTCCATCTACATTGTGATCACGTGGTCAAGGTAAAAACTTCTAACGTAAAGAAGGGAAGGCTCCGTAGACGTGTAATGTAAATCCCCGCTAGCCAATAAAACGGTTCATGAGGCAAAGTAGTAGTATCTTCCCTTCTTATCAGTTAGAAGTTCCTTGGATAAATTACCGGTATCACGTGACTTTTTTCAGCCTCGAACCCATGTTTGGAATATCCTCCATTGGGCGCAATCTAGATAGATTTTTGGCTGTTAGAGAAACGAGATTCATCAATCAGAAGCCTGCATTTTTGTGAACTTTTCGCTGTTTGCAGAAATGCAGGGTATTGATTGGTGATTCTTGTTTCGCTAACAGCGAAAAATCTATCTGGATCCTAGCCTACATTTTTACAAACATTGCACTTCATCCATGGCACTAAAAAAATGACTCAAAACTTTCATGACATCGCAGATTATATATCTCTCACAGATATGAAAGAGGAGCAAAAACCCGTACCGGCGCGATTCTAGCGCCACTACTGAGCACAGGCGGGAACAAATGCGCGAGCGCGGAATTTTATAAACATAAACTGTTACTGTCACTTTCACGTGTTGTAAAGTTTGATATTGAGAGATCTATTTGAGAGATTTATAATTTTGCAAAAGCTCTTTTCAGAGCTATTTTTCTTGTATATAAAAATTATATATTTACAAGTGCTCTTTTTAGAGCTGTTTTTTTGCAATTAATTATTGCAAAATGTCAAAAAATCAGGTGTTTTGTCAAGCGCAATCATGTGCAAACACCAACAGGAACAGCAATTTGTCGTTCTTTTGTTTTCCTACAGGAAATAAAAGAAGGTGAGTAATTTCTGTATTTATAAATTATAAATGCATGAAATCTAGCTTTATTTTACTTTTTTGTAGATTTCTTTTTTACGTATCTTTCATCCATTTCCATGTGTCTTTTTTTAATACGTGTTTTTGATTGGCATTTCGATTTACATTTTCTTTCCGAAAATTTAATCACACGCATTTTGTATTGTATTTAAAACTTTTAAAAAAATTGTTCTTTATTTTTAAGAAAAAAGTCATTACATTTTCTGTTATTTTGTGAAAAATTGTTCTGCATTTTAACAATAAATAATCGATCATAAAAATTTCCTCGCCACTCCCCGTACCCCGTATTTTTAAGTGGCGTTTTCCCTTTGGTCCCTTTTCAAGAGCACAAAATCTAAAATCTTTAAAACTGTTCAGTTTATTTTTTTCTGTCCTATTTATCAATATTTAGTAATAAATGATTAATCATCTATCAAACTCCATACCTCCAATCATCTAATCAACTTCTCCCCCACCTCCAAATCAATAAATAAAATAATAGTTGTTTTGAAATAATTATCAGGAACAAGTGCCGTATTCGTCCGAAACAATAAATAAGTAAAATAATAGTTGTTTTGAAATAATTATAAATAATAATCCTAAATTTCTACTGCCACATGGCAAAATCTGACCTCCCCCCCCCCCCGCCCCCCTTAGCCATTTGAATGTTTAAAAGTTGTATTTACAAAACTGAACTTTTAAGCAGTGCTGTAGTTGGGGAAAAAAAAATATTTGTGGGAACTCAACTTTTCATAGAGTAGATGTTGATGCTACCAGATTTTTACTAAGCAAAAAGCCAATTTAAAACATTTAGCCAAAAGCTGACTTTTTTAATTAACAGTTATAATTATTATATTCTAGTATTTATAGTATTGTATTTGTATGGTATTCAACTAAAATCAATATTTAATCGCATAGTAACATTTTCCATCATGGATTAAAATTTATTTGAAATAACAAATAAATCCATACATTATGTACTAGCACATCTATCCTAGAAGTTTCCATAAAGAACGATAATGAGATTCTTTCAAGGAAGCTCCTACATGGCTTATGAATATAAGTGAACTGACTTATTCAATAAGGAATGAATTTCTCTCATCGGTCATGTTATTCATACAGAACTTTTCACTTTCAATACTTACAATGAATACTTTTTCACATTCAGACATTAAAATGGATATAGTTTCCACAATCTGGGGAAGAGGGTTTGGCTCTCTTGGCTCATCTCTAGTATCAATAAATTTGATAATTATCGTTATAATAAATAACAATAACTTTTTTTTTGCTTGTGAAAAAAGAAAAGTTTTGTGTTCCTGCATGCTATTTTTTTTATAGTTACAAACCAAATATTTCTGGAAACAGCATTGCCATCCAACTACAGCACTGTTTTTAAGTCCTCAAACTTTTCTTGCATTGGTCTTTCATTTTTATTTTCCCCCACTCTTTATTTTTTTTTTCACAATTTCCACTTATCATTTTGCACATTCTGTGCACAAAATTTTTAAGCCTCTTTAATTAAAAGAAAAATTCTATTTATAATTCTATTAACAATAAATAACTTTGTTTGAATTACTGCTCTCCCTCCTTTCATTCTTTATAACAAATAAATTTTCTAAATTTACTCCTCTGCAACTGTCAATAAAAAATTACAAACTCAATTTAATAGAATTATTTAAAACTAGATATGTTTATATATTTATGTACATTTATTTTCCTAGATTGGAGAAATGGACGGCTAACATTCAGATGAAACCGATTACTAGAACTCGTCAATACTTATGCTCCGATCACTTTCGAATGGAAGCATTTACAAATACTTTGAAAAGGCGGCTTCTCCCAGAATCTGTGCCTACCATTCAAGTAGTTGATGTTCATAGAAAAATCCAGCTGCACGCACCCTCATCTTCAGTCCAGCTGCATGCACCCTCATCTTCAGTCCAGCTGCATGCACCCTCATCTTCAGTCCAGCTGCACGCACCTTCATCTCCAGTCCAGCTGCATGCACCCTCATCTTCAGTCCAGCTGCACGCACCTTCATCTCCAGTCCAGCTGCACGCACCTTCATCTCCAGTCCAGCTGCACGCACCTTCATCCCCAGTCCAGCTGCACGCACCTTCATCTCCAGTCCAGCTGCACGCACCTTCATCTCCAGTCCAGCTGCACGCACCTTCATCTCCAGTCCAGCTGCACGCTCCTTCATCTCCAGTCCAGCTGCACGCACCTTCATCTCCAATACCATTTAAAACACCCAAGAGTACATCGAGTTTTCCTTTCAAACTTACGCCGAAAAGCAGAAAATTGAACAGATACAAATCTTTAATTTACAGGTTGAAGAAACGACTATATTTCAAAAATTCTCCGAATTCCCCTAATATATCCAAAACATCTGCTTTGAACGTGCTTCGGAAACATTTACGGCCTTCTTTGTATAGCATTCTGGAAGCACAGTTAAGGAATACGGGTCCTGCAAAAGGAAGGCGCTGGACAGCTTCTGACAAAGCATTTGCTTTTAATATTTATTTAGCATCGACTGCAGCATACAAGGTTTTAAAACGTTTTCTTATACTGCCATGTATAAGAACATTGAAACGTTCTGTACAAGGTCTTTGTGAAAATACAGGGTTTTGTACAGAAATATTTATGGTACTGGAAAAGAAAGTCAGCCATTTAAATGAAAAAGAACGACTGTGTGTTTTGAGTTTTGATGAGATGGCAATAAGACCATCTCTTCATTATTCACCGAGAAAAGATGTTGTTATAGGTTATCAAGATGATATATCTGTTACTGATAATTCACCTATCAAAATAGCCACTAATGCTTTGGTTTTAATGGTGAGAGGCTTGTCCACTAAATGGAAACAAATTTTAGGATATTTTTTAATGCACCGCAGTATGCCAGGAAAATCACTAAAAACACTTGTGGTCTCTTGTATTTCTAAACTCCAGGAAATAGGACTCAAAGTTGTATCTACGGTTTGTGATCAAGGGCCTAATAATATATGTTTGTTCAATGAACTTGGACTGTCGATAGATCAAACCAGTTTTGAAGTTAATAATCAAAAAATCTTTTTTATGTTTGATCCACCTCATTTACTACTGAGTTACAGCTGACTGGGAGTATATTCGTAGTTATTATGAAATAGATAAAAAAAATGATCCACGAGTAACACCAAAACTGAGTAAAACACATATTGAACCTGTTGGCCGAGCAAAAATGAAGGTCAAATATGCTGCACAGGCACTCAGCACGTCTGTTGCAGCTGGTATTTCCCTACTGAAATCAGTTGGCAAATTTGATGAACCAGCGCAACACACAGCTCATTTGATTTATACTATGGACAAACTGTTTGATAGTTTCAACAGCAGTGAAGAGTACGGTAAAAAGAAAATGCTCTGTGCTGTAAAAAGAGACTCTGCTCATTTAACATTTTGGGAAGAAATGCTTCCTTTTGTTGAAAGTTGGGCTTTCAAAAAGGATGATGACAAAACTGTTCACACTCATTGTAAAAACGGATGGATTGTGACATTAAAATCTGCAATAAATTTATGTAGAAATTTATTCGAAGAACATGATTATGCATACATCTTAACTAAACGTTTTAACCAGGATGCACTGGAAAATACATTTTCTATTATAAGATCGAAAAGAGGTAACGATGAAAATCCAGATTGTTCGCAGTTAGTAAGTTGTTTGCAAGCAGTTATGGTAAATAACATTTTTACCATGTCTAAAAATACAAACTGTGAAATAGACTTCGATGAAGTTCTTGTATCGTTAAAAGATAGGAGTCCTTCCAAATTTTCCAGTTTAACATCATTATTCAGTGACCATGTTAAAATAAATCCAGATGTCCCACTGAATGAAATTCCATGCTTGCCATCTGATACTGTAAGACAAAATGTCATTTATTATATTGCCGGATATGTTGGAAGGAAAGTAGTTTCAAAATTAAACTGTGATCATTGTGAAAATACTTTATTTGATACTACAAATGCTGCAAATGACAATTCTTTATTGACTCAATATAAAGATTATTCAGGTAGTAGTTTGAAAAAACCGAGCAATGAATTATTCAATATAGTGCATAAAATGTATGATGTTGATACAGCTCATATGTTTTGGTCTACAGATGTGATACAAAACATGGTAAAATTTCACGGAGATGTGATCAATTTCAATAATTTAAGAGCAAGAATCTGAGAGAGTGTCACACCTGTGATTCATGACATCTCAGATTTTCTCTAAAAAATTACCAGTTGTTACTTACCTTGTCAAAAGACAAAATCTAGAATTTTTTTTTCAAAAGTTGAGTTGTTCATTTTTTATGGGCCCCCAAAGGTCACCGTGCAGTGGAAAAAATTGAGCGTTTTTTAAAGACATTAAAATTGCTATGACCCACAATTCTTTGCGCAAACAACTTGCCACAAAATTCTTGTTATGTATGGGATGTAGGAGGGTTCAACTTTATATAATAGATGAGAAGTCTGTGGCAACTTGTTGCCGCAAGGTCACTGAAGGTCACAAACTTATGCATTTTCGCTGTTTTTTATCATTTTTAAGGCCCAATAACAGCTTGCGCGTTGAAGTTGCCATGGCAAAAGAAGTGTCATTTGAAAGACATGTATTAGCACTTTTTTAAAGTGTACATATAATTGAGGCAAGTTTGATGCGCTTTTAGTAACAGAGCGCGAAAATGTGAAAAATGTCATATTTGACCGATATTCAAACTGTCATAATTTCCTGCGGCAATGACATTTTGAAATAATTCTTTTGCCATTCTTTTATTCTATTATTGCTCTTTATGAAAAAATAAACTCCATTGAGGCATGTACCTTTAAGAAAAAAAAATGATTTTTTTAAACATACTCTATTTCGGTAGTCAGGACTTTTTTTCTTTTCAGAACAACTCGTCTGAATAACATTTTTTTTTTATATTTACTTGGCTGTACGAATGGATATATTTTAGTATATTGTGACACATATATGATAGATGTTATTTAATTTGACAATCAAAATTCTTGGCATTTATAATCTATATCCCAGTAGCAGAAAATTCTCCAAGTGTCTGCGACAGATAGTTTACGGACAAGAAATAATCTGCAGGTAAAATATTTTTACAATTGAAGCATTAATTAATCAAACAATCACTTACTTGTAGCGTATATTATGCATTTTATAAATTTTTATTAATAATAATCTTAAGTTTTTGTATTAAGTAATAAAGAACTAAACATAATATAAAGCAAAATAAAGGTTCAAAGAAAAAGAATCTGCAAAAGAGAAAAGAAAATCTGCGACGTCTGTCTCCTGTCTCGAACTTTCTGCTACCGGGATCTATATTGATAATACAAGTATATTCAGCTAACGCTAACACTATTAATAATTTAAAAAAAAAAAAAAAAAACCCACAAACATATAATTGTTCCTTGTAAGACTCTTGAATATCTTTTAAGCATGGAACTGTAAAAGGATCAGCCCCAGACAATTGTATAGGACCAGAGAAGATGGTATCGCATGTGGGGTAACATGTTTTAATCCACAATCATATTTTAAAGTTGTTCCATAAGCAACATCTTGTAGAGAATCTGTTGTAAACAAAAAATCTAAAAAATGATCAACCTTACTCATGTCGAGACAGTTTCTACTAATTTTGTGTACAAGAGGCATATTGCCAGCCCCAAATTGTGCTCTCAATTCTCTTGCTCTCCTTACCATTCTCTGTGAGCATTGGAATTTCTCTATAACTTCTGATTTTGTGTATTTTTGAGGATCCAATAAAGCTAGCTTCATCTTTTGAGATGGAGTGCTTTTCGTGGTCCCCACGTCTGAGCAGTTCCCCTTAGGCAGTCAAAGGCTGCTACTATCTCTTTTAGACATCCATCTTCAGCTTCCGTCTCGCTGCAGCTGCTACTGTCTGAAACAACCTTTCGAAATTCATGTTCTTGCTCTGGGGCCAATTTCTTGGTTAACGTTGCTTTAAAATTATTGGTAACTTCAGAGTATTTTCGTTTAATATTGCGAATGGTACTTGCAGAAAGTTTTGAAACAGGAGATTTCAACTGAAATTTAACAGGGCTTACACCTTCTGTTAATGATTTTATAAATGAATTTGTCTCGGTCTTATCAGTTTCCACTAACAGAGAATTACGAACTTCAAATGTTGGATCGCTGGAAGTGATGTCGGCTATCTCAACTTCATCGTTCATTTGATGTAGATCTTTTGAAGAAGATAATCTCTATGCTTTGGACAAACAGTTCCTCCAATTGGAAAGTTTACAGAAGAATTATATTTACATATTAATTCATATGTTGCCCAACTTGCAGACCTAACACCTTTTTCTTTTCTTTTCCTGTTTTCCTTGTGATAAGGGTGTAAACATACAGCTGGAACATTCCAATAAGTACCAAAACCAAAATGATGCTTTGCACAAAGTTTAAATCCTTCAGGTAAAACTTTATCACTTCTGCTAGATATTAGTTCTTTTTCAGACACACTTCTATCAGGTGCTTTAACATTTATTCTTTCTAGATAATTTCTTCACATCTGCTGCCAAGTCCTGTTCTGAAAACAACTCATCATTACGACTTTTGCCGTGTCTTCCACAGTTCAATAGCGCATTATAAAAAAAACAATCCGTATAAGGATCCGAATTAAGTTCTTCCATGTTTTGTAAAATAGTTTTTTTAACTAAGAATATATAAACATAAGTATGAAAATATCCAAATTAAAAATTCACAACTTTATTTTTTAAATGGATGAACAGAGGTAATTCTTATTCAACAGAAATATTGTTCTGATATTCCAGAATAGCCAACCATGTGATAACAGTAAGGCAAACAAGGGAAGAGCCGAGTAGGGTTTTTTTTTCTCTGTGCAATTTTATTTTACTAAAATTATTGTTGCAAATGTAAAATATTTTATCAGTAATACTTTTAAAAAAAAATACCCTTTATAAACAAAAAAGAAAATAATAATTTTATTTTTTAATGGATGAACATAAAGAATTCTGATTGCACAGAAATATTGTTCTCACGGTTCTAGAATATTTTACCAAGTAGTACTAGTAATACAAAAAAAAGAAGAGTTGAGATATTTTCTTTTTCAGAATTTTGTGTTGCTGAAATAATGTGATTATAAACTTAAAATATTTTATCAATGATTTTTTTAAAAATACTTTACAAAAATTAATCTTATCATCAGATACAGCCTTTTTTTTTAAATGAAGGAGCATTATAAATTCATTCATATTCCACAGAAATATTGTTTTGAAGTTCGGCATTTTTCAATATGTAGTAATAGTAATACAAACAAGGGGAAGGTTGGAATATTTTGCTTTGAATAATTTTATGTTCTGAAATTAATGATTTTAAATTAAAAATACTTCATCAATAATGATTTTAAAATGTACCTTATATTAAAAAAAGACTAATATCTTTATATATGTGCATTTTATTCAGTTATAATTTTGTACAAGTTTCAGGTGATTTTTTAACAAATGTTAAAAATTAAACAAAATATTCCAAAATATGTATAAAAGTATAAAACTTTGTAAACCTTTTGCTTTTAGTCTATTAAATGTGAAAAATTATAGTAAATTTTTAAACAGTAATGGAAAAATCATATATGCATTTCACAGGTATATACCAAATAGAGAACATGTCGGTGATTTTTTGAATTTTAAAACTAAATAATTGTCCTCAATAAATATAAACGAAACAATATATAAAATATATCAATTCATACAGCCAAGTAAATGTTAAAAAAATTGTTATTCAGACGAGTTGTTCTGAAAAGCAAAAAAGTCCTGACTACCGGAATAGAGTATGTTTAAAAAAATCATTTTTTTTTCTTAAAGGTACATGCCTCAATGGAATTTATTTTTTCATAAAGAGCAATAATAGAATAAAAGAATAGCAAAATAATTATTTCAAAATGTCATTGCCGCAGGAAATTATGACAGTTTGAATATCGGTCAAATATGACATTTTTCACATTTTGGTGCTCTGTTACTAAAAGCGCATCCAACTTGCCTCAATTATATGTACATTTTTAAAAAGTGCTAATACATGTCTTTCAAATGACACCTCTTTTGCCATGGCAACTTCAACGCGCAAGCTGTTATTGGGCCTTAAAAATGCTAAAAAACAGCGAAAATGCATAAGTTTGTGACCTTCAGTGACCTTGCGGCAACAAGTTGCCACAGACTTCTCATCCATTATATAAAGTTGAACCCTCCTACATCCCATATATAAAAAGAATTTTGTGGCAAGTTGTTTGCGCAAAGAATTGTGGGTCATAGCAATTTTAATGTCTAAAAAAAACGCTCAATTTTTCGCACTGCATGGTGACCTTTGGGGGCCCATAAAAAATGAACAACTCAACTTTGGAGAAAAAACTTCTGGATTTGGCCTTTTAACAAGATAAGTAATAACTGGTAATTTTTTGGAGAAAATCCGAGATGGCATGAATCACCCCATAATGCTAGGTGTGACACTTTCTCAGATTCTTGCTCTTAAATATTCACGAAATTCACAAAGAAAAAGTGCAAAAGATTATTAGCATAATAATCTCAAAAATTCAAATATACAAACACATTAAAAAAGTAAACGAGGATTTAAAAATAGAATTTCAATCAAAGTCTATAAAAAAGTAGGTGTTTTTTTTTCCTTCTATATTTATCTTACCATCTTGAGTTTATGCAAAGTAACACATATCTTATTCTTATGTCAATTCTCTGACATTTCCATGACAGGGATAATATTCATTTTCAAAATTTTTTAATTTGCTAATAGCAATTTTTTTATTAAATCTGTGAAATAAGGTAATAAAGATTAAATAACACAATGCAACTTAGTCCTGTAAAGTGTAATAATATTTCTACGGTGTGGATTGCAGATGCTTCTTCACTGAAATATTCATTTTTATATCTCAAACATTGTGTGTTAAAAGTGAATTGCGTTATAAACTGAGTTGGCAAATTTGAATTTCTTCTGCTATTGTAAGAAATGTTTTTTCTTTAATACTTTATTAGATATAACTTATGCTAATAGCAAATTTTGTTCTTCGACAATAGCAGTTTTTTTTTTTTTGTCATATTTGCTCATAATACACAAGCTGTTACACATTAGTTTACACATGCAATAATAATAAAAAAAAAACTTATTGGCAAGATTTGCATTATTAAATACTGGTGATATTTACTATTTATTAAAATTATTAATAACTGCATTTAATATTAAATAGTTAACATTACTTCAAATTAATAATTATTAAACAATTAACTCTCTGATTAGCAACATATTATACATTTTTAAGCTTTAATTATTAAAAGAAAAACAATAAATAAAGTAATATTCATTTTAGAAAGAAAAAGGGGTAAGATAATATTAAATAGTTAACATTACTTCAAATTAATAATTATTAAACAATTAACTCTCTGATTAGCAACATATTATACATTTTTAAGCTTTAATTATTAAAAGAAAAACAATAAATAAAGTAATATTCATTTTAGAAAGAAAAAGGGGTAAGATGCTAGTTTAAAAAAAGGGCACTATTTCATGAGGAAATATATTAGTAATGATATAAGAAAAAAAAAGTTCTATTATTTTTGCAAGATCTTGGGGCACATGATCTAGAAATACTGTTGAATAGGGAGGTTTAAAACCATTAAACACAAACTATGTTTTAGTAAGGTTTAGATCCATAATATTGAAAGAGATATATATTTTTTTTTAATGAAACTTTTAAAACAGGTGGATTTTTCCATGTGTTTAAAAGTTGTTTTCAACTAGATTTATCACAGATTTGCTTACATTTTCTTTGCAAAGTTTGTATGTACAGTACAGGACCCATTATCCGGAATTCCAAAATCTGGAAGGACCCAAAATCCGGAAGAAAAAAATGTGAAAATTTTCTAAATTTGTAAATTTTTACTAAAATTTTGTAATTTCTGAAATTTTTCGAAAATTTTACAGATTCCTAATTTTTTTTGTCTATTGTGTTGGAATATGTAACCACTAAAATATGTTACATCCCCCCCCCACCCCCGAAATTAGAAAAAAGTCATTTTTCTGTCAAATTTTAGTTTAAAATTAATTTATATTACGATTTTTTTTTTTTTTATCATCAGATATTTCATTTCGACAAAGTATTGTGGCGACACAATTATGTTACTTGAATCAGGGGTGATTCTGAGTAACAAACAAAAAAATCTGAAATTCACAGCAAATTTTTTGAAAGTTTACAGAAGGGGGGGGGGAGACCCCTCAACACTAATTATGCGTTTTTCCCTCGATCCTTAACGAAATTCGTATTTTTATGCAATGTTTTGAAGAAATTATGTCAATTTGCATAATTTGGCGAGTGGTTTGGTGAAATTGGTTGACGGAGTAACTAAGTAGTACCGAATATTGCTTAGGTTTTCATGCTGAGTTCAGTATGTTTTTGTTTCTAATTCATATTAAGTCTGAATATTTATCATGATGATATATATCATCAATAAGTTGTCTATTTTGAAAATATAAGGTATAGTGATATATTTATAAATCCTGATAAAAATGTCTTTGTGAATCTAAAAAATGCCCTTTTCTTTTCATCATCACATTTTTTTTTTAATGTTAAATGTAGTGAAAACTGTTATTGTAAAATAAATGGGAACAGATGTGCCCGTGTGCTTTGTAGAATGAACTTGGTAGGTTTTTTGTTTTTTAAATGCTGTTTTCGAAAATGATCGCCAATCTGAAACCTCAAGATAAACAAATGTAGCAGTTACTTCCAAAATTAGCAATTTTTATCAAAAAATTGAAAGATTGCGATAGTGAAAACCATAAATCCCTCATCATTTTTATAATTGCGATCAATTTCGATAACACATTTTGAAGTACTTTAACTGTAACTTTTTGTCTATATTTAGCCCCCTAGACAATCGCCCAACCTTTTCCACTTTTGTAAAATTCATTCTTAAACTAAGAAAGTACTTTTGAGGTTAGAGACTCCACATAAATGTTTTTGTGAAAATACTTCTATTTTTAAATGTACTGTAAATCCATTCGAGGGGAAATATATATATATATGTATGCAAGATATTCAGAAGTGCTCTCAGAATTGCATCATACTGGGTGATTCAAAATAAAGACTACAGCGATTATCATTTAAACTGCTGATGATAGAAACATTCTTCCAATTCTAAAAGAATATGCATATCAAGTGCAACTTTTGTTTTATAAAGATATGTATGTTAAAATACAAAATTTTATTTTTTTATACCCCTGGTTGTTAAAAACTTGTATTTAAAAATATATTATTCCATGTCTAGAAAGAAAATTTAAAAAATCCAAATTTTTTTACTACCAAAACTGACTAAATTATGGCATTTGAAATTTTATGAAATTTCAAGGTTTAGCAGCACTGAAATTACTTTCCATTTTAGTAAAAAACACTGAAATATCTTGCTTTGAATATAGGAAACAAGCACTCTGTCCCCCAAAAAAAATTCCACTTCACAGTCACATTTCTAAAAATGTTTCGAAAATGTACTCTATTTCTATCCTGCAAAACCAAATTTGCTTTCCAAATGGTCATATCCAGATTAAAAAAAAATAATAATTAGGTAGTACTCACTAAACATAACATCAGAGTTGTATAATATAGACCAGGGTTGGCGAACCTTTTTGTTGCTGCGTGCCAAATTTGGCCAAAAATATTTTACGTGACCAGGACGTGCCAACTAAAAAACAAATTTAGTAGATGGAAAAATAATGGATTAAAATTATTCAAAATTTTCTATTAAGATTAAAAAAAATATTAGAAACCTACATGTAGGTGCTATACTATAATAATTATGGAAACAAATATATTTAAGAAAAAAAAAATTGAAATGTCAAACGCCAGTTTCTCTGAATAGTTCTGAAATAAATTCAAAGTTGCCATAACTTTACCTTCGGAACTAAGTAATGTCTAATAACCAATTCTTTCCGATAGTTTTCAAATATCGCCTTTCTTTGGAAAATTCTTGAGACCATAATTAATTAGATTGGAATATAATATGCAGCAATTAAAATTTTTCAATTTCCATTTAATCGAATTTAGAAAAAATCAGTTGTGATTTTGTGAAATTCCATTTTATTTTGATTTAGAGCCACAAGCCGTGCCAAAATTATTCTTTCGCGTGCCAAAAGTGGCACGCGTGCCATAGGTTCGCTGTGCCTGATATAGACGCATGCGCGGAAAATTTTCCGAAAAATTCGGAACTTTGCGGAAAAAAGTTTCGCAAAGAAAATGTATGTTTTGTTTTTGTAACTTTTATTAATACCAAAAATTTAAAATATCCCCCAATTTTATATACGATTTATATATTGTTTATCCACAATTCAAAATTTAAAAACTCAAAACATTGTTGTGATACACAGACCCTTTTATTTCTATTTTCCGCAGACTAAAACTTGTTGTCAATCGGTTTTCCGGCGGTGGCTGCAGTGACAATTTAGCTCGGCAACGGCTGTTAAATTGAATAATTTCGTAGTGTTATAAGAGTGACTGGCATTTTGTGCGAAGAGATCACAAGATTAAGGATTAGGTTGTTTTTAAATGTATTGACAAAATAATTGACAAGAATTCACTTTCCTATCATTGATTTTAACTTTATTATTTTTAAATTAAAATTTATTCTTTACTTAATATTAATTATCTTTGAAATTTAAATAGCAATTATTTTAAACTATGATTTTTATTTCATATCGTCAAAATAATATAACACGTAATTTTATTAAAGATCAAATTAATTTGCGGAAAATTTTTGACCTAATATTCATGTGCGCGGAAAGTTTTTTGTTTTTATACAAGTCTGCATAACATTAAATAGCATATTTTCAAATTTAAAATAAAGGTTTTTGTTTTTAACCCTTTCCCTGAAAGGGTTAATGTTACAACAAATTTCTTTAATAAGAGTAGTTAAAATTTATATCTATTAACACATTGAATGCCAAGTCTATTTTGCCTCTCTTTCCATTTGGGCCACGAAATAAGATTCCCGTTACACAACCTATAAGTGTCAGTCACCGATGGCTGGTGGAATCTAAACGGAAAGTTTAAGTGTTAGTCACTGGTGACTGACATGGCACTCAAGCGTTCTCAAAAAGTTCTGATTAAAAAAAATATATATATGGCAGAAGTCTAAATAAATTGGTGTTTCCTATTTTACTTTAAATAATATTCTTCACAACAAATATTTAAATGCACCCCTGCACTAATTAAAAATATTTTACTACTTTCCATGTGGTCAATAAATACGCATGCAGCCCATAAATTCTTCCTCTTCTTTGCTTTTGTATGGAAAAACAAATTTTCTAAAACATACCATATCATAAGTGATTTTCTTTTTTTTTTTTTTTTTTTTTTTTTTCTGTGAACCACAGACATAGCCAATAATTTGTAAATTTATAAAAAATCAGTACATAGCCAATAATTTGTAAATTTATAAAAAATCAGTAAATTGAGCTGCAACATATTATTTGAAAGTGCATTTTGTTTCATATTTAAAGATTAGAAATGGAAATTATGCAATATTTAGAACTGAATGTAAGAGTAATGGAACTGAAAGAGATACTACCACTATTATCTTTGTCAGTTTCCCAATTTGTTTACTTGTATGATTTATTCAAAGCTTATTTAATTTTGATGTTTGTAACACTTATATTAACATAAAAATCATGGATATGTCATAAAATATTTATGTAAAATAAATGTCATAAAATATTTTAATATGTTCTGATGATTCATAAGTTGTTAGAAAATTTACATTCTATGTATTTACTTTTTTAATGCATGAAATTTTGTATTTATCTGAAAAATATTCATAAATCTATCGTATTATGTTGTATTTTTTCTACAAAATGTGCAATAAATTTTTATTTTTTAAATTATCTTTGTTTTATCATACTTAAAACTATTTTATAATAACAAAAATAACCTTATACAACGTTTTACTGCAGATATTAAAATTGAACAATTTAAAAGTGCGTAAATCGTATAAAATAATATTGTTTAAAACCGAATTTTTTGGAATAAGCCAGTAAATAGTATTTTAAAACGTGCTAATTTATTTATTTATTATTCTTGTAAATAGTAACAGTAATGTAAAAGTGTTTTTACGGTATTCAAATTTCATCAATTCAATCAAGTGAAACCATTTAAATATCTGAAAATTTCTCTGTTTAAATGATTACATATAAAAAAAAAAAAAGCCAAATCTTTAAGAAGAAACGTGTAAGTGCATATTTTCTGAGGTTATTTGCTTGATTATTAGTATCTGTTTGATAAAAAGAAACATGTCTTATGTTTTAAAACAAACGTAAACAAATACAGAACCGGCTAGCGACGCATCAATAAAAGATAGATACTATACAAACAAGACAAGTAACAACTACCTGTTGCGACCCTCCCGAAACGTTTGCGACTGTTGTCACTAGAGGCTCTGAAGTTGCGATTCGGTTACCATTGAGCTTATGCAAGAGTCATATCTGTATGAGATATATATAATCTGTGCATGACATAGGCCGGGATCCAGAAACAGCAAATATTCTCAAACATGCATGCTTCTGATTGGTCAAACTCATTTCGCTAACAGCGAAAAATCTATCTGAATCTCAGCCATAGTTATCTTCGATGAAATCAATGCAAAAGGATAATATAAAAGAAAAGTATAAGATTTCTAAAATATTTTGGCGGGTTTATCGCTATTTGGCATAATTTGTAAACTTTTGAACTAATTAACAGTTTTTCGCTAATTTTGTATAGAAAATTAATGTTTTTAAAGCTGAATTTTATAAAAGCACGTAGATTGAGTAAATATCTATCCAAAAATTCCATCCTTACTTTTTTCTGTCCATTATTTAAGTCTCTACCTCGATTTAAACATAAGTTGTGACGAAGAAAATAAATCTGTCATTTTCAGTATCTCGACGTTATTTTAAAAAATCTATATCTCTGTTTATAATTAATTTATGAGGATGCATTTGATCTCAAATTGAAGATCTTCTTTATTAGGTCCTTCTGGTGTTGGTTTTATTTTTCTGCGATGATTGCTTCTTTTGATATGGGAAATTTTACGCTGGCATATTTCGTACATTTAAAATGGAGAAGTTGTCTGCAGTATAATAAGCAGTTACGGTGTCTTGCCGTTATTCTTGGCGTTTGTTTGTTTGGCGGGGTTTTCATTTGTTTTCAGCTTGGCTTGGCAGAACGACCGTCCTGCTTGATACATAGGGAGCAGTACTGGGCACGAAATTTATGCATACATACAATATGTATGAAGTTTAGTACTAGCCATTTCCACATTATTCGCAAAAAAAATCTATAGATAGAAGCGGGCCCCCCAGAATGATGCTTGCCCGCACCCCCCCCCCCCCCCATAGTCTTAGTCGGGCCCTGACCGTAACCGGAAAAGAAACGCTTCTATGTGACGGATTTTCCATGCACTCACATAGAATGCACCTTAATTTTTAAACTATCCTCATTCTTTATTGCTTTTTATCTTCGTATTTAATATTGCATACTTAATAAGTGCATTTTGCTATCACATTTGCACCCATATTTCCATCCATTCTATATTAATCTTACATAGTTGCATACATCATAAAACATACATCTCAAAATACACATGGCTTACAACATATGCAATATTACAGCATCCTTATAATACAAGTAGGATTCTTATAAATTATATTTCACAATCTGATATAAATTTTGCTAACATTTTTCTTTTCAACAAGGAAACATAATAAATACTTTGTCCCTTAAAAAAAATATTGAAACTGTCAAGTCATTGAATGTCATATATTTCATGTATTTGTTATTATTATTGTTATTTTAATCTAATTTTTTCCTCTTCACTTATTTAATTTTTCAAAAATATAATATAAAATTTTAAAAAGAAGACTTAAAAAATGATATGGTTAACACACAGACATAAAAAGAATAAGGAAAAAAAGTGCACTTTGAAGAATGTTTTGAATGAACTTAAAATATATTTCAGCATATTTCGAGTGATCTATTTTACAAGGAATGAAAAATAAAATAAAATAAAAAAGAGAGAAAAAGAGGAAATATTTCATTTTTTTTTTAAACATTAAGAGAAATATACATTTCTTGACTGAAAAGCACTTACTTTTATATTTGAAACTGAGAGAGGAAAAAAGAGTTTATAAACTGTGTTATATTTTATTAAAAATATTATTGGAAAATAGTGCCTCAGTGAAGGGAGGTTTTAAAGGCGCGAGATGCCTGGTTGCATGGACCCGACTTATGGATGTGCCCGAACGTACTATACATATTACAAGGATATATTTGTGAATCGCTATTTGACAAAATCCTATTCTTCGTTGAATTTATTTGTATTTGGTGTAGCTTGTTTACACTATACGCAGAAAATATAAATTTTTTCGTGATCTTTTTTGTTACGTTCGAGATTTCTGATATATTTTTAATACGAGTCCAGCCTATTATATTTAAGAATCGACCGAAACAGTATTATGTTTTTATGACCAAAACAGAATTTCGGTAATCTTCCTATTTTCGGCCGAAAACGAAAATGTCCAACATTTTTTTTTATTAATTAATACATACATAAATCTACATAATTATACATTAATTATACGTGTTTATTTAAATACATCATTATTAATTAATTATACGTTTAGCTCAAGTTGGCTATCTGTGCCTCTGATCAAAACTTTTTATTTTCATCTAAAATAGAATGTAATTAATTCATTAACGATGCAGAATGATTTTCTGTTTATATGAATATCATCTAAATAAAAAAAAGTTTTAGGTATACATTCATCGATTTATCTTTTAAAATGGTTTTTGTCAATGATCATCTGTATACTAGACCTTTCTCAAAGAGTATTCGAAACACTTCTGCGGTTTCTAACTAAAATTTGTTTCGGTTGCTGACAAGTCTGCAGCTTTTAATGAGCATGTGAAAAGCGTCTTCAAAGTTGAATCCTAGAGGCATTGCTTGCTTTATAATTTGCACTCACGTCTTGAATCATTCATGACTGGTAATCATAAACAGTGAAGTTCATTGCAATAAATAAAGAGTGTCTCATTTGAGCTGATACAGCTCAAATCAATGAGTAATGTTGGAAATTTCCGAAGGAAGAAACGAGATTTTTGGAATACAGATCGTTTATGCCGAGTTTTGGTCCGGCTGAATTTTCGGCGGAACTCAGAGTTTTGGCTGAAAACAAAAACGAAACCGAATTTTCGGTCGATCTCTAATTATATTATTGCATTAAGCAAAACAAATTTGGGTAAGCAATCAAATCATCTTGGTAAGCTTAAGGCTGTTCTCAAATCCAAAGGGTCAACTTTCTGACATGAGTTTTAATTCATTTTTGTTCGGAAACGCATGAAACTAGAAGGTATTGTTATTCAGAAACTATGTCATCGAACTGTTTTTTCCGTTTTCTTGTAAACGTAATAGATCTTTCAGAAAATTCTGTCAAAGTTGGCATTTTGAACTGAACTTCCGAACGAAAGAAGAAAATCCAGTCAGTAAGGGGAGAAAAATGCCGTGTCACGTGATCAAAATCGCTTGTAACTCAATAGGTAATTGATTGATTAAAAAATGGAAAACACAGTTCGATTCCAAATCGCTTCCATGGTCAGGCTTTCCAATTTTATATCTTTCCGTTAAATAATGAATTTGTAAATGTGTCAAAACGTTTTGTGCTTGTTGAGCAGAGCAGTTGAGAACAGCTTTAAACTTGTCCGTGCTTTATTAACGCATAAGGGCCTCCTTAGGGGCTTTTTATTCTGACTCATTTCGAATAAAAGTCTCTCGGTAACGTAATAGCAATTAGCCCCTCGAATCAGATGAATTGAGGGAAACCCGTTATCCGCCTGGTTGCCTTTACCCCTTTTTCTCCTCTCTCTTCTACGCTCCACAGAAAGAGATTTTTGTTAGAGGAAAATGCAAGGTTGGCTGGAGATTTTCCCTTGCTCCGTGCAATATCACATTTTACCACCACTTCATCATAAAAGCTCTTTATGACGTCGTCAAAATATGAATTTAAGCGACGCGACCTCCCTTCGTCATAAACCGTGCAGTAGTTGGGAAGCGAGCTCAACAAAAAATGTTATATTGATTCAAAAAAAGTTAGTGCCGGATTTTGAGGGATTTTATTTTTCGAATGGTTAGCTAAAATTCAAATAGGCACGTATGATATGTATGGATTTACAGAAACAGAGATTTACAGAAAATCCATAAAAATTTTAAAAGTAACAAAATGAAAAAAAAAAAAAAAGCGTTGAAAATACTCTTATGTAATCTGCTTTATTATGGTGTTCGCACATTAAAAAAAAAAAAAAAAAATGTAAAATATAGTACTAAAAGCATTTCTCTCCAAAAGTGAGACCTCCTCCCCCTCCAAAGGGATAGGCAAAGACATAAACTGACAAACATTCTACTTTTGTATCCTATCCTAATGTAATTTATATAGCTCTATCATAAAAACGAGTATTTTCCAACAAATAAGAATTATTAACCGCTTTCCTTACCAATTTTTTCAAAAAAGAAAAAAAAAAAAAACTGCAAAAAATCATCACATTTTTTGCAATCACATCATTGCTTTTTATCATTTGCATTTCATATTACAAAACTTTGAAAACTGCCAATCAAATATTATATACTATAATTTAATAATAATTTAATAATAAATAATTTATTATATTATATAAGACTATTTTCTTCCTTTTTAAGCTTCAGGCCGAGTAAAAACGTGATAAAACAAATCGTAGCGAGAAATTATGCTACGCCCGAGTTTTCTCGGGTTAATAATTAATTGTCATATATACGAACCCGAGACAACTCGGGATAAACAGGGAAGCTGTTACAATAGGGACAAACGTTCGGAAATTATGCGTGAACATTGCATTAAGTGATGTTGTAAAACCTATCAACACAGAATCTATGTATAACGAATTCTTGCCTTAACCGAAAAAAAATCATTGTTCCAGCTGAAAGAATGGAGTCAGAAGGGACCGTATGTCTGATAAGAAGGAAATCCAATTAACGAAATTTTTCTCCGCTTCCGTTGTAGCAGGTTTTACTGTACATATCTATTTATAAATTGTCTAATTTCTTTCCTTTGAAGTTCGTATAAAATATTTACGATAATTATGGCCACTATGATGATTATTTCTGATCAAAATAAATACGTATACGTTTGCAAAAGTTTTATGTTCTGCAGAGGAAAAATTATCTGCAGATACCGTCTGCTGCTGTTACACATAAAAATTGCATTCTTTTACCTGTTCTGCACCTCAAAAGAGTTTCCCCAGTTATTGGAATTTGACTCAGAAAAGTAATTTCAGCAACTGCCATATTTGTTTTCAATTTCTAAGCAATGTCTTTTAAAAAGCTATTATAAAATGATTAGATGGGTAGAAAGTGAAAGTGCTTACTGTAAATTTAGTCTTCCACGTCCGGACGCATGACTGATTGATCTGTCACAGCAAGTAGATAATTAAACTATGCTCGAATGACAGGGTAAAGAGTATTTCTAAACGAGTATGACGGCGGATAGCATTCAGGAAAATAGAATTGTATTATACCCTTAACAACACTATATTCCTGCTTATTTTTAGGCATGCTCCTCCCCCAGAAAGACAGGCAAAACTACATGCTAACAGACGTTCTATTTTTATATCATAATTAACCCTTTGTATCACTCCGTTGCATATCTGCAACATGCCCAAAAAATCAACGTTACATATTCAGCGGGAATTTTATTTATTGCTGCCATCTCACAAAACAGTTAATATAAATTATTCCTAGAATTCTCAACAGGCGGCGGTAATGAGTTAATTTTTTATGGCAAAGTTTTATTTATCATTTGTGCAGTTTTTTTTAATCGTTATTGCTAAAATAAACTTCGGAAAATTTGTAAAAGCAAATAGGCTGGAGACGTCCAAAAATAGATTTTTACAAAGTAATTACGTATATTTTACAATTTTGTATTAGAAAATTGATAATACTTATGAGATATAATTTTCTGTTTATTGCAGCAGTGAAAAAGTACCTTTTAGTGAATATATTTTTTATGATCTATTTATTTATTTATTTATTTTTACATGGTTAAAAGGTCAATTTTAACACCTGACTTGGGTACATCTCCAACTGTCAGTTCTAGATTTTGACGAGAGTGGTATCTTTCGAAAGCTCTTGTCACGAGAATCAAGAAATGTAGAGGACCTAAACTCACAAATCTAATAGTTCACGAGGTGTGTGGTCTTTTCTGTTTCGCAAGAAGAGAAATAAAAAGGGAAAAACAGCACGAGATTCCTTCAAATGCTATCGAAGGCAGGCATTTTCTTTTATACTTGAGACGCTCACAACCATAGTAGGCCAAGTTCATTTAGAAAAAAATCAGATAGTCCATTTAGAAGGTGCATAAAATCTGTTTTATCCACTCCCACAGTAAACGAAGTCTATAAACAGATGACATATATATATATATATATATATATATATATATATGATAAAGTATCTGAAAACAGACTTCGTTCACCGTGGGAGTGGATAAAACAGATTTTATGCGCCTTCTAAATGAACTATCTGATTTTTTTTCAAAATGGACTTGGTCTACAATGGTTGTAAGCCCCTCAATTAATCATGAGTTTTTCTATGTAAAAGTATTAAAACGCAAGGTGTTTTCAACACCATGCACAAACTTTGAAGGCCATTATTGTTTAACAGTAAAACCGCTGCTTGATTCCATCCTAGAAATTTCCACCAAAGCCCTGCCTATGCCATATTCCATCCCATAGGATAAGGCGAGGAGGTCGGTCCTGTTACTAATCATACTGTATTCGCAATTCGCATTTATTGCCCAATATTTCGTAAAGCAGTTTTTTAACCTTTTCTTCTACTTCTTTTCTTGTTCTTGTTTTCTACCGCGAATATTTCTTGAACTATTGGATTTGGGAGTAGAGTTCTTGTACATTTCATGATCCTCGTGTCAAAAGCTTTCGAACAGTACCACTCTCGTCAAAATCCAGAACTGACACTTGGAGGTATTCCCTAGTGAGAACAACATTTGCAGAAACCTGTTGCGGCATGCTCTCGCATGCAATAGAAATGTAGTGTTTTAGTTCGGTAGTTTTTTCGAAAAATTGCACTAGACCACGTCTTTTAGGTACTCTGCCCAGACAAAAGTCACTAGGAGTCGAAACTGGTGAATAGGGAAGATAATCCATGCCATTTGCTGTATGCTTCCAATAATCAAAGGCAATGACAAGATCAAAATGTTCATTGAAATAATGAAAGACGTTCAATCTGGACGGCCACCGCAATTCAATCTCACCGCAGAATCAGCATGAATCACGAGTTGTTCCCATTGTCCTCCAAGGCATTTTGTACCGCCACAAATTCACGCAGAATGTTCAGATAGAGAGCTGCAGTAACTTTTTGGTCTCCGAAAAATGGCCCGACGAGTCCTTGGGAGTAATTGGTCGCCCAGGAGGGATACTTTTGAGGATACAGGAACTTGGAGATCTTCCGTTCCGCAAATGCGCCAATTGTGCTTATTGGCGAGGCTGTCCAGGGCAAAATACACTTCATCCACGAACCAAATGTTTACCCCACATTGATTTCGCCAGCATGCAACTGCTGCACATACTGAGTTCATCGGGGGTTCACGTACGTGTCGCGTGCTTTAATAGTTCAATCACTAAGCAGTGGGCGAGTGTGAATCCTGTATGGAATCGTACGGAAGCTATGCCGCATGATACGGTGCTCGGACATGTGTCGTAGTTCAGACTAAACTGCAACACGGAGAACGGAAACCAAAGGTTTTTGTTTTATCACTTTCTGGACGACTTCAGCATTTGCCTCTGTAACTGCCGCACGCAGGCGCCGACGTTACCCATACGATCACCAACCACCAACATTACCAATCTGTTGAAATTTTTCAACCAGAACTTTTTCGTAACCTTATTGGGTCCTTTTGTGTTATTAAACATCTTTCAGAAACTATGGCTTGTTTCAACAATATTGTGGCAAAGGCGATGGAATTCCAAGACAAGAAATATCCGCTGTTCTAGCGAATAAACCATTTTTGCCCAGCAATTTGCAATATCTGAGCAGCACACACTAGCAAGAGGACGAAGTACAGACTAGTGATACGATTGGGTGGGTTTGCCTGCAGCACTTACAGATAGAGGATATCTACTTACAGATTTCCTGGAGCGCCATCTGTTGGTGAATTTCGTAACTAAATTCTAAATTCTGTGTGACTGAAAAATTACTGGTTTAACAAGTAGAATGCAGCAAATGGTTCATGGCTATCACTTTCGCTTTTTCTGTATTTCATTTTTCAAATGCAGCATTCATTTTGGGACACCCTGTAAGTGTGACAAGTGCTTTTTCATTTCTCATTTTGTTGCTGTTTCTTTCTCTTATTGCTAAAAATTTGTATATGTATGTCAAAACCCCCCCAAAAAATATTTGCTTTTAAAAATTGCTTTTGGTGTTATTTCGCATTTATATCAAGAAAATATAGGGATTGTACATATATAACGTTATCACTTTAGGGGGTAGGTGGGGGTCTAGCACTTAAGATATATCTAGGAGGAGGGGTCGAGGGTTGTCTTTTGATAATGACATCACTTTTGATCCAACTATTACATCAAAATAGTAAATTAACATTTTTTCAGTCTTATCTATTTTTATGAAAATAGAACTTTATGAAAACATTAAATGATTATAAATTAATTTTATTCCAAAATATGGAATATCTCAAGGTTCAGCATTCAAATTCTTTTACCATATGCGCACATGTAATGCGTTGTTAGAGAAACCTGGCTCGAAAATATACATGTTATGTTTACTAAAAAAATGGGAAGAAAGTTATTTACCTGTTTTGTTGAAAAGAAGTTCTGCTTACTCTCTTCCCATGTAGGGGGCAAGTGCAAGAAGACAAATATTACTGTTGAATGCATTATGTAATTAAAAACTATTATTAAATACTTTTAAATAGTAAAAGTTTTCTGAAAGCATCATTTGATGCAAAGTTATTTCATATGTTATAGTGATATTTTATTGTCTTCTTCTCTTAATTTAAATCAGTAAAGTATGCAGATAACAGCTGTATAACGATATCTGTATTCTGTACATCATTGCAAATGAATACAAAGAAAAAGAAAGAAAATAATTGTAAGCATACAGAGACTTTTTAGGCACTGATAACGATTTCATTAGGAAGTGTGGGAAGGGGGGGGGGGGGGGTCCGAGGAATGATATTGTATGATATCGTAAAAAGGAGAGGGTCTCCGAAATTGCCAAACAGTTGATAACATTACAACAGCCCCATACTAGGTCGCATAAAATCTAAATATTTCATGTAAAAGAAAACTAGTCGGAAATTGTACGTCAAACGTAGCAAATGAGGTGCGTTCGTACTATAACTAGTTTTATAAATATTCAGATCTTGGTGCAATAGCTGTTGCACTCTTATGCAAAAATGCATGAATAAAAAATTTATTGCGATTCTATATATTAAATTCAGTAATACAGAAATAATAGGACTTCATCTTAAATAGGACGTCATCACCATGACAACCTAGAATCATTCATTACCCATCAAGGGATATCATTCAATTCATTACGTATGATAGGATTTAATAGAATAAAGAAAACTTTTATGAATATCTTTTTCAGTTCTTATTCGATTTTCATAAAATTTGAAATGACTCGACAAGATTCTCTGACGATTATATTTATTAAATTTCAAACTATTCGGTTGGGTAGTTTTTGCGCTGTTATATGCGGACTGACGGACAGGACAGACGACAACTATTGGTGTACGTAAAGTATTTATATAATTACGAACGCACCTAAAAATACATATATATATCACAATAACTAAACTAGAACTATTGCTTATCATATCGGCAAAGTTCAACCTGCATTGGCGAAGAAAGAAAGACACTTGATTTTTACTAATCAGAGAACTCGTTATCTTTGCTGATTTACCCGAAAGTCATTGTTTGTATTTATTTGAAATGTTATCTTAAAACGATTCAATTTTCCAGTGTATTTCAATAGCGGAGTATGTTGCGACGCCCATATTTATCATGAAAATTAATGTATTGTTTCTATTGCAATTCACAGTTTAATCTAATTATGGAATAAAATATATTACAGTGAAGTGACAAGAACATGATACACCAGTTCAAATTTTAAGTATATTACGGAGAGATTATTTTTATGTAATTTTTTTCTTAGCAGCTCCAACCTAAAATAGTTGTTTTTTACTGTTAAGTTACTAAATAGATATATTGTCTTTCATTTAAAAAAATAGTCTGATAATAGTTTAGGTGTTTCTTTTGAAAAGAGGTGTATTATTATTTATATTTTCTTACATTCAAAATATTTAATTTTGTTGAAAGATTCATTGAAAAGAAGATTACAATTGAAGACTAGTTGTAGTTTTTTCGCAAGTTACGAAACAACTGATGTTCACGGATAACCTTTTTAAAGGTAAGTATCGAAATTCATACTTATTTTGTATTAAATAAGATATTCTGTCACAAAGAAACTAATAAATCCGATATTTTCATAAGAAATCTATACATACATACATACATACATATATATATAGGGTAGATGTGTCAGTAATGGACACCCTTAAGGAATTTCTTTTAAAATTATTTTTTAATTAATAATTATAATTATTATATTCCAGTTTTTTTCAATGTTATATTAATTTATCAACAATGTTTAACCATTCTAATAGTCTCATTTCCCAATATGAATAAAAATTTAATTTTAAATAACAGAAATGTATCAAAACACCTAAAAGTCCAGTAACGGACACCCTCTGGTCAAGTAATGTACACTCTCTGTTCCAGTAATGGACAACCTACAAAAAGTAACAGATATAATTGCTTTTATGACTATTTAGAACCAGAATTTAATGAAAGCATACTAAGGAAACAAAATACTTATTTTCAAATAAATTTAACAATTAGGATATAAATAATTGATCAAATATTCGCGAGAATTATTCACTGTTTAAATTAATTATTATGATTATCACAAGATCAATATTTTAAGATAGATATTATTTTAAATAGATTATTTAAAATGCTAAATGTCAGGGAATTACAGCTGTCAAATTATTGAGACAGTGAGGCGCTTAAAGGGGTAATAAAAAAAATCTGATTTTATTTATTTATTTATTTATTTATTTATTTTGGAATATTAGTGCATAGATTCGTGTACTATTTCCCACTATTTTGTATTTTTAACAGTTAAACTCTCCGAAACTACTTGATATATTACTTGTAGTAATTAAGTATTACAAATATGAAAGAAATGATACTGCGGGTTGAATGTTTAAAATAATTTCAAAGTAAAACTGTAGAACCGACTTTTGAGGTCAGTGATTTGCACATTTAAGAGTATTATTACTACTATAAATTTA
This sequence comes from Maratus speciosus, assembly GCA_963932465.1. Lineage (NCBI taxonomy): Eukaryota > Metazoa > Arthropoda > Arachnida > Araneae > Salticidae > Maratus > Maratus speciosus. The sequence goes on along the minus strand of OZ010795.1, from coordinate 244,128,211 downwards.
ATTACTATTACAGCACTTTTTTTTTTTCTTTTTGGTCAGAGATGAATAAGCAAACGTTTAAGATAGGAAATATTAGACTTTTAAGAACTTCTCTAACTTAAAATGTTTTTATTTAAATGAGGAGCGATTGAGCCCTATGAGCCCCCTTTTTCCCCTATGCCCGTAAACAATAATCTCTACTTCCTGATTTGTTTTATTGATTGCCAGATTCTAAAATATGCAAGGCAGAGTTATAAAAAAAAAAATTAACTTGATTAAAATATTGAAAATTTTATTAGCAATGCGAAATTAATTAAAAGCAGCTATTTATAAAAATGTTTGGTGTTATTATATTCTGGTAAGTGCAATTTAAAAATTAAAATTTGATTATTTAGGTTTTCAGTTAAGTTAAAAGATTTTATGTACTATGAACTTTACCGAAATTGAATTTTTAGCAATGTCTACGTGTGGTGTCCTTTACTGGAAATTGGCTAATTAAGCGTGCCACAAGTCTTAAAAGCTTGAAAATAAATGAAATTTTGTAAATGGCCGTTAGTATATAAAATTCAAAGTTTTCTATTACTACTCAAACATATACATTCAAATTTTGCTAGAAAATAAAGAATATATAAATTTCTTAAATGAAGCCACCTCTTAGCATCTTCATTAAGATTTTCACTGAAAAACAGCGGAACTTTTAAACATTATTTTCTGCTTCCTGATTGGTTTGATTAAGAATATCAACTACTATAATCCAGATTATAAAACGTGCAAGGGGGAGTTATGAACAAAATAATGAAAGCTAAATTTTTATTTGTTATTTTTTTATGAACCAAAAACATTAAAGGGTGTCCATAACTAGAAGGCTGTTCCTTACTGGCATATCTTTCCTACATATGGCATTTATTGTAATTAATGTTGCTATTGAATTTGAAGATAGTCGACACAAAATAAATTAATAAATTATAAGAATTTTAAATAAAAATATACCCAATATTGCTAAATGCACTGAAAAAAAAGAAAAGAAAAAAGAACGAAGTAACAATCAAAAACCCAGAAGCATAAAATATCTAAGAAAGAAAGGTAATCGACAGAATTAAAATAATTTAAATGTGTCGATTCACTAATAAACATTACAAAAAGTAATTACAGAAGTCAAAAGCAGCAATTGTACACATAAAATAGGATTGAAGTAATTATTCTACTGAAAAATAAAAACACAATTAAATGCGCATGTTGAAGCAATAAAATTATGTTGATAAACTTAAATTGAGGACTAAAAATGGAAAGCGCTGAAAGTCCAAAAGAGGAAATTTTTCAAGAGAGCGAAAAAAAGAAAACTCCTGCTTCTGGTACTTACAGCGTTTTCCACTTCACTCCTTTTGGGCTCTTAATTCAACACTTTAAAATGTAGGTACCTAGCTTCCTTTCATTTAGTATTTAAATTGAATTAAATCCCTAATATTAGCATTTGTAAATTTTGTATCATTTCTTTTATATATGTATTTAATATTTTTCACCTTGCATTTACATTTGTATTTGACGTCCACCTAAGTGCAGATTTCTTTGAGACCTATAGCAACTATGGCTTTTGCCTCGAATGATCCTTATTATACACAGGAGCCACAACACTATCCCACTGATATAAACAATAACAACATGATCAAGTTGTGTAATGTTCACCAATCGCCGCGCATCTTATCACTGGCACTTTTAGCGTCCTCCACTTGACTTCCTGTGGCACATTCAGCGTTCTCCATTTCACTTCGTGTGGTAAACCAGCGACATTTTTCTACTCTTTTTCGAAAACAGAGATGTCGCATCGCGCATGAGAACGGCCTTCCACCCGGCTTTTTGTATTTCACGGTAACTGCGACTTTCGATTGGCTCATGTTGATATTTCTCAAATAGAAGTCAATCGACTTTCTTTCGATTGAACATGATGTTAATGCCGGTCTCGAAGCCCAAAACTTTATTTTTCAAGTTTCAAGAGTCTGATAACTTTTAAAAACTTCATACAGTCTTCAAAAAAATTGGTAAAAATTCAGTTTAAAATTGAATAGTAACAGGGGTTGGTTCAAGTAACTTAAACTCGGATAAGAGCAGAATTAAACACAGTGGAGGGTATTATCAGCTGAATAAAAACTCTGTAATTTAAAAACAAAAACAGACATCCTTTCTTCAGAGTGGAAACTTAAAAAATAAAATATAAGAACAATATGAGAACAAGTGGGTGATCACAGATCGCACAGAGGGTTTCGTTTAATATTCCTTTCAAAACGCTTTATTCTTTTGAAAAATCTGTTAGTTCTACATTTCGAAACCAGGGGCGCACTCTATTCTAAATAAACCTCTATCCGAACGAAACTCCGTTTTACAACCTATCCGTAGGTATATTAGTCGAGGGAGTCGGGCCCATAGCACCCGAGATAGGCAGGCGCCCCCTGGCGGTCAAAAGTGGAACTAAAATATGTAAGTCTTTGGTGCATAATATGAAAGAGCGGTCTAAGGGTGTCGGCAAAAGTTAGAAAAGTGCCCCCGGGTGAAAGGGGGGAGGATAAAATAATTGCTTAAAATACACAAGTTAGAGCCCGGAAGGTAATTAATATAAGACTTTTTGAAAATTTTCGATTTTTCGTGTGATCGCAAGTGTTTTGCTATAGGTATGAAAAATTTCAAGTCTTTAACTTAATTAGGGGCTGACTTAGAAAAATTGCTTAAAATACATTAATTAGAACGCGGAGGGGTAAATAAAATCAGACATTTTTATGATTTGTCATGTGATCGCAAGTGTTCAGCTATAAGTATGCAAAATTTCAAACCTCCAACTTAATTAGGGGGCTATGTAAGACAACCCCCCTTAAAATATAGCCCAGAAGGTTAAATGGAGACTTTTTCGAAATTTTATGATTTGTCGTTTGATCGCAAGTGTTTAGCTATAATTTTGGAAAATTTCAAATCTTCAACTTAATTATGGGCTGAGTTAGAAAAAAAACTTAAATTACACAAGTTAGAGCTAAGAGGGTTAAATATACGACTTTTTCAAAATTTTATGATTTGTCGTTTGATGTGAGGTGTTCAGCTATAAGTATGCAAAATTTCAAGTCCAGACAGACAGATAGAGAGACAGAGGAGCGAGACGAATAGGGTTTCGTCAGATGAACGAAACCCTAAAAAACACTCTTAATCTAAAACAGTAACATGTTGTATAAAAAATTTCAAGTTTTATAAGTAAGGCAGAGCTAAAGTCACATAACGTTTTTTATGACATTTCAACACGACAAATAATAAAACACCAATCCATTACGTTCGCCACACATTGACTGAAAAATTTGAATAATGCAAGTTGCCAAATATAAAACAATAGCAGAAAACCCCTTCGCATGCAGCCGTACCCAGAAGTTCCGCAAATTACGAAGTGATAGAAAAACTGACTAAAGAACTCACAATGTGGGGACGCAAAGGATTTTACTCATAACTCGAGAAAAGGAGTTGACAGAATAAACAAAATCCTGTTCATTACGATCGCCACACATTGACTGAAACATTTGAATAATGCAAGTTACCAAAATAAAACAATAGCAGAAAAACCCTTCGCATGCATCCGTACCCAGAAGTTCCGCAAATACAGAAAAACTGAAAAAAGACGAGGCCGTCGCGAAACAACTTTCTTCTCTTACGGGCTGCTTCATGAGCGTTCAGGAAAGGATGACGTCACGCAAGAGATCTGAGTAGCAAACGAAATTTATCAAATAGTTGTATGTGTGCATCTAAAACAGTGCTAGAAATTTCCATTTTATGGGCCCAGATCCAGATAGATTTTTCGCTATTAGCGAGACGAGATTGACCAATCAGAAGCCAGCCTTTTTGCGAACTTTTCGCTGCTAAAGGTAAACAAATTTTGACAGGTGTCAAGGCGGGGCTTATTTCTCTAACTGCGAAACTTTCGCAAAAATGCTGTCCAGTTTCAGAAAAAGCTCCACCTTTCGCAATAAGCTAAAATATACACCTGGAGTGTGCGTCAACCTGCCGTTTTCAGTTTTACTGATTCAATTTTCAAATAATATTTGATTTTTAATAATTTGTTTTAATTATTAAGGGTAGATAAGTGCGCTGACAACTTTTCACATTAAAGTAGTTTATATTATTGGATTAAAAATTGAAATATGCAGTTTAATGCGTAAAGTTTTCCCTTTTTTGTATTCGTTAACCATGTTTTCTGTATAAATTTACGAACTTTTTACAAGCCCATGTTAGTTTTTTCAGAAGCAGACTAGTAAGAAGTATATAAAATAAACTGAAAATAGCAATATTCAATGACGAAAACTGATAATTTACCCATTTCATAGTAAAAATATTTCTCGGCTGTATCATGCCATCAACCAAAGCAACTGAAAATTCTATCATCTCTCCCGGTCGTGATCGAGCTCAGCAATTTTCTGCTCGTGTGACAGTTGAAGGCGGAGTTTAAAGTTAATTTTCGCAATTAACTTTTCTCGATCAGTAAAACAGAGAGAACTTCGCAGCTAGTTTCTCGCTATTTCGCATGAAAATCTGCGGATACTCAGAGATGCCGCAAGCAGCGTAAGCGTACAGTTCGCAGTGGCATTTTCGCAGTCTCGCTTGAAACTCTGGAAGAGATCAATGGGTGTTGCATTTGTAAGTGTTCATTGTAAGAAAAATCGCAGAATTTTTTGCTATTCGACGATTGCAAAGCTGTAAAAAACTCATCTGTGGCGTTTCAGAGATAGAAGAAACTAGGGATGCACCGAATATTCGGTATTCGGCCATACAATAGAATATTCGGTTAGGCGGAATATCAAACTATTCGGTAGGCTGAATATTCGGTTTGGCCGAATATCGAAATATTCGGCCAGACCGAATACTTAAAAAACCTTTTTTTTATCAATTAAAGAAACTTTAAAACTATCCTTTTCTTAAATAACAATTCAAAGCATAGATTTTTTTAGTGCAAAATTTACTTATAAAGAGATATTTTTTATCAATATATGAAGTAGTGTTAAACATTATGTAAAATTGATTTAAAATTTATCTTTTTAATGCTTTCAAACTCTGAAACTTAAAAGTATTTGCCAAGCCGAATATTCGGTATTCGGCCGAATAGCAGAGCCGAAACTAGCCTTTTTTGCACCCGGGGCAAGCATGGATTTTGGCGCCCCACCTTCCTCTTCCACAAAGTATATTTCCAAAGAGAATTTTATTAATTTTCAAATAGTCGGCTTATTTTAAAATTTAAAATATGTAATCTTCAAATATGTAATACTGAACTACGTAATCTACAATGGCGGATCCAAGGGGGGCGGGGGAGGTCACGACTCCCCTCTGAACAAAAATATTCTAAAGATCATTTTTAAAATGAAATATACAGTTAGAGTCCCGATTATCCGAGTCCTGCTTAACCGAGTTATTTTCTTCTGATGGACTGTTGTCTTCTATTATTATGAAACAGCCATTATAAATGAAGTGTTAGGTGAAGATGAAAGAGCAGTCGTAAAAAGTTAGAACTCTGATTTTGTGGTCAGAATGGGAAGAAAAAAAAATGGTCATAATTTTTTTTTTTGGCCAAAAAAATTATGGCCATTTTTTTTCTTCCCATTCTGACCAGAAAATCAGAGTTCTAACCTTTTTACGACTGCTCTTTCATCTTCACCTAACACTTCATTTATAATGGCTGTTTCATAATAATAGAAGACATCAGTCCATCAGAAGAAAATGATCCACTCCAAAGGTATAATCCTTCATTTGGCGCCCGGGGCACATGCCCCCTCTGCTCCCCCTTAGTTTCGGCCCTGCCGAATAGTCACTATTCGGTATTCGGCTTGATAGTCCCTATTCGGCTAGCTGAATATTCGGTATTCGGTTTACCTGTTGCTGAATATTCCGTATTCGGCCAAAATCTCTATTCGGTGCATCTCTAGAAGAAACTCATTTAATTTTAATGAAACTGGTTTCAAATGTCGTTTCAGATTATCAAAAAGAGGACACTCGATTGTTATGCGAAGAATTAAAACTTCTAATGAATGGATACCATACAGGATATTCGGTTTAAATGCAGGTAAAAAATGTCTAAATAAGATAGAAGAGCACATCCCAGGTAGCACAGCAATATCGGGAACAGCGATTTCGCAATACCGGTGAACACCGGATTGGCCGATATTGCATGGCTAACCTTTTTACTTTCTTCTATCTTTACAAGAAGAAAGTATTGGATTCGTAAAAATTTTCGACTTTTGATTTTCGATGGATTTACACGTTTTAGCGGTTAGAGATTCCGAAGAACATGTTTTTACAAAATGTCTGTCTGTCTGTGTGTGCCACAAATTTTGTGGGCGCTCTATCTCAAGAACTATTGCACGGAATTTAATAAAATTTCATATTCAGTTAGTCCCCGATATAAATTGGTGCTGATTAGTTTTTGGTGTAAATCGCTCAACAGGTGTGCTATGCCACATTCTTCAGGATTTCCGTAATAGCTCAATCTCCAGAACTAATGCACAGATTTTCATCAAACTTCAGATTCAGTTAATCCTTGACATGAGTTGAAGTTTTATATTTTTTGGTGTACATCGCTCAACAGGTGGCGCTGCTATACTGCATTTTTTACGATTTCCGCAATAGTTCTATCTCAATGACTAATGCTTGGATTTTCAACAAACTTCAAAATAAGTTAGTACTTAACATGAATTGACATTTTATACATTTTGGTTTAAATTGCTCAACAGGTGGCGTTGCTATGCTGCATTTTTCAGAATTTCCACTATAGCTGTATCTCAAGAACTAATGCACGAATTTTCATCAAACTTCAGAATAAGTTAGTTCTTGACATGATTTGACTTTTATACATTTTGGTAGAAATCGCCCAACAGGTGGCGCTGCTATACCGTATTTTTCAGAATTTCCATTAAACTTCAGAATCAGTTAGTCCTTGACATGAATTGATATTTTATACATTTCGGTGTAAATCGCTCAACAGGTGGCGCTGCTAGGCTGTTTTTTTTGTGATATCCGCAATAGCTCTATCTCAAGAACTAATGCTTGGATTTTCAACAAACTTCAGATTCAGGTATACTTTGATATGAATTAGAGTTGTTTATGTTTTGGTCCAAATCGTTCAACAGGTGGCGCTGCTATGCTGCATTTTTCAGAATTTCCACTATAGCACTATCTCAAGTAACTAATGCACGAACTTTCATCAAACTTCAGATTCTTGTATACCTTGATATCAATTAGTGCTGTTTATGTTTTGGTGTAAATTGCTCAACAGGTGGCGCTGCTTTTCTACATTTTTCAGAATTTTCGCTATAGATCTATCTCAAGAACTAATGCACGAATTTCCATCAACCTTCAAATCGAGATATACTTTGATATGAACTGGTGCTAAATTGATGTAATTTCTTGTACTATTTAAATGATTTAATTGACGTGATTTATATAGAAGAAAGTTTTGTTATGGTCGCAACATACTAGTTTCCAATATCGGGGAAAGTCGGACAGGCCGATATTGGTCAAAACTGGATTCGGCATTATAAAATGGCAAAGCTTTTTACTTTCTTCTATCTTTACAAGAAGAAAGTATTGGATTCGTGGAAATTTTCGACGGATTTACATGTTTCATTAGGGGTCGGAGATTCCGGAAAACATATTTTTACAAAATGTCTGTCTGTATGTATGTGACACAAATTTTGTGGGCGCTCTATCTCAAAAACTAATGCACGGAATTTAATAAAAATTTATATTCAGTTAGTCCCAGATATCAATTGGTGCTGATTAGTTTTTGGTGTAAATCGCTCAACAGGTGGCGCTACTATGCAGCATTTTTCACGATAGCTCAATCTGCAGAACTAATGCACGAATTTTCATCAAATTTCAGATTCAGTTAGTGAATTGACGAATTATATGAATTGACGTTTTATACATTTTGGTGTAAATCGCTCAGCAGGTGGCGCTGTTAGGCTGCATTTTTTGTGATTTCCGCAATACATCTATCTCAAGAACTAATGCTTGGATTTTCAACAAATTTCAGATTCAGGTATACCTCGATATGAATTAATGCTGTTTATCTTTTGTTGTAAATCGTTCAACAGGTGGTGCTGCTATGTTACATTTTTCAGAGTTTCCACAATCTTAAGAACTAATGCACGAATTTTCATCAAACTTCAAATTCAGATAGACTTTGATATGAATTGGGGCTAAATTGATGTAATTTCTTGTACTATTTGAATGATTTATATAGAAGAAAGTTTTGTAATGGCCACAGCATACTAGTTTTTTTTTTTCTTCCAACATAGGAAGATATTTATTATCTGTCTTGGCATAGTATTGGTAATCAATATCTCTTTATATTAGGGGAAAAAATGTTAGAAATATTAATGAATCCAGGTTTGAATATATATGTATATAAACATTTTTTAAATTATTTAAAATAAAATTTTTATTTGGCTGATATAGAAATATATATTTATATATAATATATATACATATTTCGATGATATAGAAAATTAAATTTTTAAGTTCATTTTCATAATAATGCAGAAAATATCTAAAGAATGGATTTTAGGATGTATGTTGAGTGACACTTTGACAAATGATTAGTGATGGAAATGCTCTGAAATAACCTAGAAATTGTTTGGGGGAAATTTTTTTCTTTTTTCGAAGGTATTTATTTTTTTTTTAGTAAAATTTAAATACCATTAATAAAATAATTTATTCAAAATTTTATAATAGGTACATTCGGGTGTTTTTTAACTTTTTCTTTTCATGTTCAATGTTCTACTTGAAAACATTAACCCTTAAAGCTCAGGCGTCTTTTACACAAATTTTATTCGATCGGCACCACTTTTTAAAAAGCAGTTTCCTTCAAGTACACAATTTCAAAAATGCTCTGATTAAATAAGGTGAATTGTATTTTTCTTTATTACTGGTACCAAAAACAAATTTTGCAAAGATTAAGAATGTCTTCGCAGTGGAGCCAACGGAGTGGGAAGAGTTAACTTGTAAAATTGACAATTAAATGCTACTTTTCATAAAAAAACTAGTTGGATGTGCCAATCCCAAAACTTTCTTCTATCTTATACATCTTAATATTTCAAAACCTTGTTACACATGTTAATACTTCAATATTATTAGTTCAATACTATACCAACTTTGATTTTCATCTTAAATTTCTGCTCAAGTCAATTAAACGGACAAAAAACGAGTTAATCTATATCATGATATTTGTTAAAATTATTACTGTTTCCATATTTTTTTGTTATCAGCTGTTTGCGAATAGCCGGCTTAGCAGGTAGCGAGTTCCCGCCGATGCACAATAAAACAACGAAAAATCAAGAAAAGTATACAAGAATCGCTAACACAGAGCCCCTTTACCGCGCAAGGATCTGTTGGCCAAAGCCAAAAACAAGCACAAAAATTTTGGTTCAATTGTATGCATAATTTTATACGTTGTTCGATGGTGCAATAATGAAAATGGCACAGAGATCGGAATTATAGCGCCCCCTTCTGGCGGAATTTTTTCAAGTTCAGGGAGGACTTGTTTGCCATAGCCAGAAACATGCACAAAAAATTTGGTTCAATTATATGGATAACTTCATACACTTTTCGATGGTACAATAATGAAAATGGTACAGACATCGCAATTATAGTGCCCCCTACCGGCAAAATTTTTCCAAATTCAGGGAGGACCTTCGTGACATAACCAAAAACAAACACATAAAATTTGGTTCAATTCTATGCATAACTTCATACACTTTTCGACGGTACAATATTCAAAATGGCGCAAAAATGGCACAAAAATCGCTATTACAGCGCCCTCTACGGGAGATTTTTTTACAAATTAAGGGAGGACCTCCTTTCCATAGCCAAGAACTTAAAAAAAAATTTTGGTTCAATTCCATGCATAACTTCATACACTTTTCGACGGTATAATATTCAAAATCGCACAAAAATCGCTATTACAGCGCCCCCTACCGATGAATTTTTTGCAAATTCAGGGAGGACCTGCCTGCCATATCCAAAAACTTAAAATAAAAATTTGGTTCAATTCTATGCATAACTTCATACACTTTTGGACGGTACAACATTCAAAATCGCACAAAAATCGCTATTACAGCACCCCCTACCGGTGAATTTTTTCCAAATTCAGGGAGGACCAGCTTGCCATAGCCAAAAACTTAAAATAAAAATTTGGTTCAATTCTATGCATAACTTCATACACTTTTGGATGGTACAATATTCAAAATCGCATTTACAGCGCCCCCTACCGGCGAATTTTTTCCAAATTCAGGGAGGACCTGCTTGCCATATCCAAAAACTTAAAATAAAAATTTGTTTCAATTCCATGCATAACTCCATACACTTTTGGATGGTACAATATTCAAAATCGCACAAAACTTGCTATATCAGCGCCCCCTACCGGCGAATTTTTTCCAAATTCCAGGAGGACCTGCTTGCCATAGCCATAAACTTAAAATAAAATTTTGGTTTAATTCTATGCATAACTTCATACACTTTTTGATGGTACAATGGCGACAGACAGACGGACACACAGACATTTTCTATAAACATGTTTTTTGGAATATCTGACCCCTAAAACATGTAAATCCGTCGAAAACCGGAAGTCAAAAAAAAATTCGATTACAATACTTTCTTCTATTGAAGATAGAAGAAAGTAAAAAAGTTATATGCAAAATTATACAAATTATTGCATTTTGTGGAAATGGTAAGGTTGAGAGTGTAATATAGTATTACTTGTATAAAATTATTTTTATTACCAATTTTTCTTTTTTTTTCACATAAACAATAGAAATATTCAACAATTATTAAAAATAATATGTAGCTGAAAGAATTTATTCTTTTCTGCCCTTAACATAAATATAAATCTTCACATTGTTTAATTGTATTTATATATAAACTTTGTCCCCCCCCCCCTTTTTTTAAATCTTTTGTCACAATTTAGTTGAAAACATTTTGTGTTAACTCATTAAAGATGGTTGGCAAGAAAGCTTGCCATATAAGATGAACAAAACTTTTAAATTTAAATTTGGAAATTTTCACATTATCTATTCTCAAATTTTGGGTGATTAAATAATTCAAAATTCCAATGAGGAAAAACTGGTGTCAAAGAATTAAAAGAAATGTAAAAGAGGCTCGTCGTCAATGTGTTAAGGGTGCTAGTCACTCAGCTTCGGAATTCTCCTCCGTAATGTTAAATCTATGGACTTTTGATGGATTTGTATATTTAAAATATCTTCTCACATATTTTTAACCTATTTTTTCAGTGTACTCTTTTTTTCTTAGTTTTCAAAGTATTTCTAAGTTCTATGCTGAATTTAATATTTTATGTGTTAAAAGCAGGCGAACTGTGAGTATGCTTTAAGCACTTCCTATAAAATTAAGTTTATACTTTAGAAATATTTTGAGAACTAAAAAAAAAAAATCTTTTAGGAAGTGTACACAAAAAATAGAAGTTTAAAATATTAATTTCCCGAGGAGATATTTCAAATATATGAATGCATCAAATACCCATACACTTTACATTAGTAAGAGGAAATCAGAAGCTGAGTAACCAGCCCCCTTAAGTTACATATTCAGAAATCGGCCTGTGTTGTTTCTTGAGACAAATTATTCCAATATTTAAAAAAATATCAAAGCATTATTAAAATTTGAGTTTCCAATTTCTTATTCAATTCGACATTCAATTAACGCAGAACAAAATTTATATTTTATTCTTATGACAATTTTCACCCTGAACTTAACGACTCTACAATGCTGGGGGATGAATACTCAGTTGGAATACTATACTTATTTTCAATCTACAATCTGATCTTTTTCATGTTCAATATTCTACATAAAAACATTAACTTGTAAAACTGATAATTAAATGCTACTTTTCTCATTAAAAATAAAAAGTCATAACCAAAATTATATCATATACTGATTTGAGGAAATGGTAAGGCTGAAATATGCATTATTTGAAAAAATAATTTTTATTACACGAACAGTTTTTCATATACTTTTTTCAAATACTCAATAAATACTTAACCATAATTTTTAAAAATAACATGTAGCTAAAATAGTTTATTATTTTCACTTTTACTATAAATATTAATCTTTAGACTTATTTTTTGCTTTTATTTACACATAAAACTTGCAAAAGAAAAAAAAAAGCAAATTTCTGTCAAAATTTATTTAAAAACAATAAATTCACCTGTTGTTATGTTTTCAAACTATTTTTTTTAATTACTCCTAAATTAAAAAATGTATATTATTAGTTTTGAATTTTTAAAGTAATTAAGTTAGAACAAAATTTATATTTTATCATTATGACAGCCTTCATTCTAAACCAGAGTCTGAATTACTTTATGGGGGGGGGGGGAGATGAACAATCTGTTCAAATCCCATTTTTTCATTGCATAAACACAAATTGCAGCAAATTTTGTTTTATTTAAAAATAGTTTTAATGACAATTTAAAATAGAAAGTGCAACTAAAATGACCATTAAAAACAGTTAAATACATTACAAACCATGCTGTTAAATTCAGCATGAAAAGGTATTATGGAACTAATTTTCTTTTAGTAAATTTTTATTTCCATTTACAATATATACATATGAAGTAAAAATAAAACCTTTTTATTTTTAGACATAAATTCAAAAAATGTTTAACATTTTTTTATGAAAAGCTCTTATTTGTAAAAAAAAATCCATTTTTCCCCCTTAAATAGAAAAATGCTTTTTTCCATCATTTAAAAACTTCCAGAAATTGTACACCTACACAAAAAATAGACTAATATAACAATAAAGCTATCTTAATTCCAATTCAGAATTTCTAATGCCTACTTAGTTGATGAAATCAGTAAGACATGGTGGCTGACAGAAAGTAAAATTTATTTGAACACAATAAATTTCAGTGTTAACCCCCCCCCCTCCCCCCCCACACACAAAAAAAAGCAGTTAAATTAAAAAAATACTTTAAAAAGTCTTAAGTGATAAAAAGAAAGAAGATAATTAAAACATGGCACTTTTCATTATATCCATACATACATATATATATATTATGGAGTTTCCTCACTACCTAGGTGAAGCTATATAATACTTTTTTAGAAATACAAATTGATATAATCTCTATATTGCATATCAGGCATTTGAAATAAATAGAAATTAAAATAGTTTAGCTTTTCAATATCATCATAATTTATAAATGTTTCATTTAAATTAAAATTTTAGCTAGATTTTATGACTCAATTTTTATCAATTGTTTCTCATTTTTTTGGTCATGAATAGCAACTTTTAAGTTTAATTTACAATAATTTTAAGTTTATAAATTTATTTTATAAATATTTTATTGAAATATCTCAAACATGGAAGTGCTAATACAAAAAAACTTAAATTCTTAGAAATGTAAATAAAACATACTATGTAGAACAAATAAAATTTATTAATCACAAAAATGAATTAAATGTTTTTTATTTACAAACTATTATTATTCATAATTATACTATTACAAAAAAACAACAGCAAAAAAAAAAATCTGCAGCAAGTCATCTATTTCTTGTTTATCTGTTCATTCTTTTCCTTTGAAAATAATTTCCATCTCAATCAGCAGATCTTGCAAGGACCTTTCCAATGCAGTTAGAGATAGCGTGCCTTCTTCAAACTTCATTTCCACACTCACTAGAAAGATACAATGAGTCAAAATCAAAATCTGGCCAAGTAAATACTTGCTATAACAATTAATAATTTGCAATAGTTTATTTATTCTGTTTATTAAATTTTACAAACTATGTAATTGTAAATGTGAGATTTGAATTTATTCACCAAAAGTTATAGCTTGAAAATTAAATATTTTTACAACATTGAGGATTTTAAAGGACTAATAGTATTTTTCCATGTATGATATGTCTTCATGTAACATGCATGTCCATCCTCATTTTAAGATAAAAACTATATTTGATTATATTAAAATCTAATAGTTAGCGCTAAAATTTTGCAGTATTCACAATGTATTGTTTAATGGTTTTATAAATCTGAATACAGAATTGCCAACCAACTACTTTATGCAGTGATCAATGATATTGTGTAGCAATAGTCATTAATGATACTCTGTTATAAGAATCAAACATAATTAAAAAAAGATAAATTCCAACTAAAGTGCAGAGTTCATTCTAGGCGTTTTTCACGGGACGGGCTGGCCTGCCTGCCCTTTTTTACAAAATTTGACACCCCGATGGCCCCACTGTCCGAAATCCCCGCCCCGCAAGCCCTATCACTCGGAAAATCGACCAAGGGAAAAATAGCGCCCTTTCAGTTAATATCATCGCTTATTTCAAGCAAACTCTAAACTATTTGTAAACATTATATAATGTTCCTAGCCCCATTTTACTCCTAATCTGTTGCTTTTCACCCCCCCCCCCCCCAAACATCCTCATACAGACACCAATTATTTTCAGTAAAATTCCAGCACCGACACAGTCATAATTTCTCTCTCTCTCTCTGTTTCTACACCCCGCTTCTCGGCTACTGTGAAAATTCAGCTGAAATAAGAAAGAAAAAAAAAAAACCGAAAAGGTCCTTTGACAAAATTGCCGTTTTTTCGCGATTCTCTGACGAAATTGGTTTTTTTCGGCGAACATTTCTCAACATTTGCAATATAGTTTATGTCCAAATTTTTGGATTTATGACTGATTTTTTTTTTTTTACATTTTCGGAAAAGAATCGCCCCTGCACTGAAAAGTGTCATGAATGGAGTAAAGGGGTAGTAGCAAAGACTTTTTAGGGGGGTGGGGTCAGTGGGGGAAGAGTTAGTTGATTATTTATCATTACATTATTGTGCCCTTTTTTTTCACTAAAGTGCCCTATTATGGCAAAGTGCACCCTGCCTGCCCTTGATCCTAGAATGAACTCTGAAAGTGAATATTTAAAATACAGTAAAACCTCCCAAAAGCGACCACGTTCTGTTCCTATAAAAATTAGTCGCTTTGAGAGGTGATCTCTTAATGGAGGTCATGTTTACATCTAGATTTTAATTGTTGAAAAAAGGTAACAATTAATGTTAATAAACTTTATATTTCACATTAGGAAAAAATATGAAAGTTTAAGTATCAAAACAAAAGTTAATTACTATAGAGTTAAAAAAAAATGAATACATTGACGTTTTCTTTGATTTTACGGTTTTATCTTTTATAACTTTTATTTCCAAGTCCTTTCGAAATTCCCGTAAATAAATACAACTTTTTTTGGACGGGAATAAATAATGACGATTTCATTAATTTATCTATTTCTTTGAGAGGTTCCTGACAGAATAGGACAGGAGAGTTTATTGACCGTCATTCTTAATGTGTCATCTGAGTTAAATTCATTGCCTAAAAAGGCACAAAGGGGTTTAAACACTTAAAAGTAATTGTAATAAAAAAATTTCTAAACTTAGTTTAGAAGTTTGATGAATAATGCACTCTCCAGAATTATTTTTGTAACAAAACCTTCTTCAAGCGACCAGGAAAAAACCAAATTTGTTTCATTTTCTTCAATGAAATTGGTCACTCATGGAGGGAGTTCAACTGGAATGGTCTCTGGATGGAGGTAAAATTAGTATTGAGCCTATGGGAATAAATTTTGTTCCATAAAAAAATGGTCGTTCAGGGAGATAAAAGTAAAAATAGTTTTAAAAACATACACTTTTATAAGAATTCAATGTTTATCTTAAAAATCACACATACACTTTGTTTCACCTTAATTTGGCAGTGCTGATTACCATAGATTAACCGAATTGTAGCCATTGCCGTAGAAACTGGAGATTGCTCAAACAGCAGAGGATTACTAATAAACAAGGAAAAGTACCATTTTGGCGGAAAAATATAACGTGTGTGCCAAAATCGGTACTTTTAAAGTTTCTATGAAATTAATTTTATTATATAACCATTTATTAAAATAACGAATGAAATTATTATTATTATTTTCTTTTGTTTACCACTTTTTAAATTGATTTCAACACTATTTTATATTATATTAGCTGACACACCTGACATACAAAATGCGAAAAATATCTAAAAATCACTGCATGAATTCCTGAAAAACTTTATTGAAAATATGGCAAAATTTACCATATTAAGCTAAAAGTTTGAATTCCATGTACAAATGACAAAAAATCACATTGGAATGCAAAAAATTGCATCAAAAATTCTCTATTTAAAATCACGGAAGGAAAAATTTCTTATTAATATTTAAGCTGCGAGTTTGAAACTGAATAACCTTTTACAAATGTCAAAAAATCATTGCAAAAAGCAAAAAATATAAAATTGCTGTACGAATTCCGAATATATTTTACTGAAAATAGGACAGCAATATCTATATTGGGTTAAACGATTAAAACAGAATTATCTGACAATCTATTTAAAATAGAAAAATTGGTATTTATACCACGCCACTGGCAGAAATCTGGAAAAGGTTTGGCTTCACGACCTCAGACTGAGCCTGTGTCCTCTTTAATGTACCTATAACTTTTGTTATTAGGATACAAAAAAGACATGATTTTTATAAATTTACATAAAATTTTTATGATGCCCCCTCTTCCTCTGCTTTAAAATACATGATAGCAACCAAGAAGTTTATATTCCCAAAACAATTACATCTCTAATTGCTAATATAATCAATGTTTTATGTTTCAAATAATAAAATTATAACTATTAGTTAGACGTTACAAAAATTATATAAACTACAGAATAAGTAATTTCATTAGTTAGTATATAATAACTGAGGATAGACAAACAGTTTTTTAAGGCCGAAACCGAATTTCGGTAATCTTCCTACTTTCAACCGAAAACATCCAAAAATTTGTTTAAAGTAATTAAATTGTATACATGAAAGTAATTAATACATACATAAATATACAGAATTATTAATTAATTATACACATTTATTAAATATGCATAATTATTAATTAATTATGCATATTTATTAAATATGCATAATTATTAATTAATTATGCATATTTATTAAATATATATAATTATTAATTAATTACATATGTGGCCCAAATTGACTCTCTGTGCCTTAGACCCAAAACTTTTTATTTTCATATAAAATAAAACATAATTAATTCATTAATGACACAGAAAGATTTTCTAACTATACGAATTTCATTTATTTAAAAAATATTTCAGTTTTAGGTATACACACCTCGATTTATCATTCACAATGATTTCTGTAAAGGAGCATCTGTCATACTAGAATTTTCTAAAAGAGTATTTGAAACACTTCTGCGGTTTCAAACTGAAAATTTTCTATTACTGTTATGTCCAGGGATGTAGTGGAGGGTATACGCCATATACCCTCTGGATTTTTTTTAAGGAACACCGTATACCCTCTGTTTCTCAAGAAAGCTATAGTATGTATACACTATGGTATACCCTCTGCTTAGAATGCTGGTTATGTCTGCAGCTTTTAATGAGCACGTGAAAAAGTTTAGTTATATATGCATTGCTTGCTTTATTATTTGCACTCACGTCTTGAATCAGTCATGACTGATAATTATAAACAATGAAGTTTGTTGCAATAAATAGTCTCATTTGAGTCGATAAAGCTCAAATCGATGAGCAATGTTGAAAATTTCCAAAGGAAGAAACAAGATTTTTGGAATAGTGATAATTTTGATCCAGCCGCATTTTGGCCGAAATTCAGATTTTGGCACAAAATCTCTAATACAGTCGAACTCGCTTATAATGAGCCCTGTTTTAACGAGGAAATGAGAAATGCTTGGTTGGTACAATGTTAAGTCTATGAGAGCATAACTCGATTTTAACAAGCAAACCCCGGTTATAGCTAGCAATATTTCTATGATTCATGAAATTTCTATTGACTTCCACCCTCTCCAGCTTAGCTAATCGTTTCTTGGGAAAATTCCTTTAACATTCCGAAGTCAACCGAAAGTTAGTGATGAGTCATAAATCCTGAGAACAAGTGAAGGTGGAATTTTTCATTGTGTGAAGGGCACGTGCGAAGACTTCCCACGGACGACCTTGAGGAGACGTACAGAGAAGACAGAGGTTGGTGATTGGATGGAAATATACTCTGCATAGGAGACTTGTGTAGAAGTCATTCTTTGATTTGGATTCATAGAGTATGTTCGTCAAATCTTATCTTCGATGTCAAAACGTAAAATTTTATAAGTTGCCGAAAAAGTAAGGATTTTACGGGAATTAGAGAATGGCTTAAAAAATTCAGAAATCTGCAAAAAGTATGATTTATCTTCTACTGTTTCAACTTTGTTAAAAAATAAGGAAAAATTAATGGCTGCGTACGCTCAAAATAAGAATGACTGTAAACGTTTGAAGAAATGTGCTAAAGATGATTTGGACGAAGCTTTTTTGAAGTTGATGAAGGTGCAACGTAATGCAGATTTACCCGTAAGTGGTCCACTTTTTAAAGTTAAAGCAGAAAAATTTGCTGAACAATTTGACTATTCTGGATTTGTATGTTTGAATGGATGGCTTGATCGATTCAAGAATGTACATGAGATAATCTTTGGAAACATTTGTGGTGAAGCAAAGTCTGCCACCCACACATTGCCGGTTATTTCCTCTCTATTAGACAGGCACTTCGCAATCTACGAAGTTTTCGTGTTGGGCTGCATTCGGAGAGTTTTTCCATCTGTTTTATGCAAATATTTCGGCAAATGTGTGGGTGTAAAGGATTTTTCTCATAGCTCGGGAAAAGGTATTGGTAGAAGATTAAAACAATGCAAAGAAACTTTTAACTTGCGAACAATTTATATGCCTGCCTGCCAATTTATTTATTTACTTATTCACACTTCAAGTGAGGATATCTCTAAAACGGTTCGATTCCAACGGGTAGTTCCATTGGGCTTTTTGATGTGCATGACGAGACCTTTCTTTTGATGCCACTCTCGTCCAAATCCACAACTTGCACCTGGGAACGTTCCCTAGTTAGTTACATGTTTTATTATTTAATTAATTTTAAGAGCTATTAATATACAAGTCTTATTTTATTTCTAATAAACATTTAAAATTATACATAGTCGTATAATAAAAACATTATGAACAGCAGATGCATGAATATGCTTAGCAACAAGCTTTTCAAAATTTTATTTTTTTTTCTTGTTTGTTTAAATGTTCTATTTTTTATACACATATCTACCAAACTCTCCTCAAATATTATATCCTTTCTAGTTTCTCTGTTAACATTTATAACTTAACTCTCCATATGGACACATAAGAATGCTTCCATTTTGTCATTGTTTAATTAAATATAACCTTTAATATGTGTAGTATATGTGGAGCTATGTAATATAGATTTTCAAAACACCAGTTTGGAGAAAAAACTTATATTCTTTTTAATATTTATAATTTTTTTTTTTTTTTTTTCCCCAGACATAATGCTTTCACAGTTGCCTTCTAGCATTCATAAAGACTTATTTATTTGTCAAAATTTAATAGAAATTTATAATTTTCTTAGTAGAAAATATTTATAAGTGTGTTATAAATTAATTGATCCAAATTTAAAATGAATTAGCTGTAAACCAACTTTTAAAAATAAAAACCAGCTTTTTTTTTAAGTGGTTAAAACCAAAAAAAGCTGGCAATCCTGCCCTTTCTTGAGTCATTTTTCTCTGTTTGCGTGGAAATTCGGTTCAAAACACCCACTTTGACACTATTTTCTGAAAGATTATTGTGTTTGCAAAAGAAAAAAAAAAAAAAAAACAGCTTGATTACATAGTTTCTGAACAACAATACCTGCTAGTTTCATGCATTTCGAACAAAAGTAAATTAAAACTTATGTCATAAAGTTGCGTTTTTGGATTTGAGAACAGCCTTAATATACAGAAAGCATGAAATGTATATGAAGCAAATTTATTTTTGATTCTTGGGAACAGATGTCATATACTCCCGTGGCTGCTATTTTGGATTTCTTGGTGATCTTTATCGATATGGCAACCACGTTGAGTGTTGGTTCTGCTAACCCCTTTTTTTTGGGAGATTGTCTTTTGCATCGGATTTATTTGATTGACCATGGCTTCCGTAAGTTTGTTTACCTGCTGTGGGAGATGTTATTACAGGGTGTCTACAAAAAATGTAAAAAAAAGGTCCCTGATTTTTCCATGATTTCCTTGACTATCATTATCAGACTTCCCTGATTTCCATTATTAACAATACACATATGGTATTTTTTCATGTAAACCAATTCCTCGCATAACACACTTATCCAACTTGCTAATATCTCGTTTGGGAGAAAAAAACAAGAGATAAACAAAAAAATTGCCTAATATTCATTAAGTATTGGTTGACAGTTTTATAAATCTGAACTCAAAATTTAGTCCAACTTCATACAGTAGTAACCAGTAAATCTCCTCATTTTCTGAAAAATATTAAATTCTAAGACTTATCTATATCTGACGGGATAGCTAATTGGATTAAGCTGACCACCTGGTTAGGTTATGCTAATGTATCATTTTAAAATGGGTAAATTGCCTTCAATATAAACGCTATCAACAGAAAATGAGGAAATCTGATCACCTTAATTTGCGTTAAATATCAAAAACTTATCAACATGTGAAAAAATATGGTATATAAAGTAGACGAATCAGTCTCGTTGACAAGGTGAAAATACGAATAGTTTTGCATATAGACAAATTTCCCTGATTTTCGAATATTTCTACAAAGTTCCCTGACTTTTCACTGATTTTTCCAGATCAATAAACCTCCCTGATTCCTTTTTCCATGATTCCCCGATTTCCAGATTCTGTAGACACGTCCTGTATTAAGAAATATCAGGGAATTTGATATATTTTTTGCTAATTTATTTCTTAAATAGTGTTATTTATGTTTTTTTTTTCTCTGCAATATTGCTCTTTTCTGTCAATGAAAACATAGTTTTATTGACGTCATTAATGATGTATTCTGATATTCGAGATTGAACATTTAGCTGAGCCGTGTTTTGACAACTCAACTCTGCATGTTTTATAATTTGCAGTCAGGGAAGTTTTGAAGAACGGAGACATTTTGTATTTGTTTTTTATTGTAAAATTAAAATTATGGTAATGCGAAGTTTGATATTGGTAGTATATGTTCAACATTGGAAGTTAAAGTTTTTGTGTGATGAGCGATTCCGTGCGGAGAGTCACACACGTAACGCAGGCTTTAATTTTCATTTATTCAATTATTTATTAAATTTTAATTGTGATTTTAGGTGGTATGGTAAATAAGTTATTACTATATTTTTTAGTTTAAATGTGTGGAAATAAAACTCACAGAAAGATATAATTTAATTTCATACTCAAAATGTGCTTTTTTTCTGAAGTAGAAAAAAAGCACATTTTGAGTAATGAAATTAAATGATATCTTTCTGTGAGTTTTATTGCCACACATTTAAATTTAAAAATATGGTAATAACTTATTTACCATACCACTTAAAATCAGAATTAACATTAAAATTTAATAAACAATTGAATAAATGAAAATTAAAGCCTGCATTACGTGTGTGACACTATCCATGGAATCGCCCTGATTTAGTTTGAAATTGTGAGTAATTATTTTTATTTTTTTTCTGTAAAGTTAAATGACAGTTTTACAACGACTTCAAATTTGAGAAATTATGGCGAGTGACCATTTTATACAGTTGGGTTTCAAGGAATGAGATGTCTGTTAAGGTATGTTGATAATTTTATGTATATTTCTCATGCATTTTTGAGATTGTTGTACAGCAACGTACGTGCATTTACTGCTGATTTAACAAGTTCTGTGCATTTTTGTGATTACTGCAGAAGTAGTTTGCTTAATCCAGTGATTTTTTTTTTTTTTTGGTTAAAGAACATGTAGCGTTCATATGTTCGTTTACTAATTGCCGCTTTAACGAGTTTCGTGCATTTTCCAGATTGCTGCAGAAGTAGTTTGCTGAATCCAGTGCCTTTTTTTTTTTGGTCTATGAATGTGTAGCATTCATACGTTTATTTACTAATTGCCGCTTTAACGAGTTTTGTTTATTATTTACATTTTTTTGTTAAGTTACATTTTATTTTTGTTGTGCATAAATCGGTGCTTGGCGACATTTACTACTTGGCAGAAAAGGGGTTTTCATGGCAAAAAAAGAATTCAAGATAGCGGATGCAGGAATGCATGACATCTGGGCACAATCCCAGAACAGGCGAGACACCCCATTTGGCGACTTTTCTGACAAGCACCAAACACCCCACATACGCCAACCTAAAATGCGACAGCCTGAAAACTAACGTGATTAGTCCACTCCCCTGAATGCTTCCAGACTGTTTTTTACTATGTCATCATCCTGGAATCATGGGAAATACAACATTTATAAATAACGATGTATTAGAAAACACAGGAGAGCTGATTTTTATGAGATTCAAAATAAAACAAACGATTTCAACATAAGTTTATTGAAAAATGTGAAATTTATAAAGTACATTTCCAAATCAGAGTAACAATTTATGATTAAAATTTTCATTTTTCAACAACTTTTAGAAAAAATCATGTTGCCATTTAATATTTTAAAGTACGTCCCTATATCGGAGTAAACATTGAACAATTCATTTCTAATTTATAGAAGTATGAACACTTTGCATTCATAAAAAAATAATATATATCACTGAATACAGCAACATTGTTCTGCAGCAATATGAAAAATGCAGGAAACTCGTTAAAGCGGCAATCCCTAAACCTTGTATGAACTCTACACATTCATTAACTGAAAAAAAAAACAAAAACATCACTGGATTCATCAGCTCTCGCTGTGTAGCAATCTCAAAATTCATCAGCTCTCGCTGTGTAGCAATTTCAAAATGTACAAAACTCGTAAGGCCAGCATACATGAGAAATATACAATAAACGGCTAATATGAAACACTACAACAAAAAAGGCATAAAATTATTAACATACCTTAACAGACATCTCCTTTCTTGAAACCCAACTCTAAAAAATGTTGAATCGCCATAATTTCGTAAATTTGCAGTCGTCAGTAAACTTCATTTAACTTTCTAGCAAAAAAAAAAAAAAAAAAAAAAAAATGAACAAATACTCACAATTTCAAACTGAATTACACAGTTACTTTAACTTTCAAATTTTACAACTAAAAACAGCAAAAAAAAATTAACAAATATTAACAATAACAAACTTTTGCCTTGCCGTCATTTTAATTTTACAATTACAAAATGTCTTCCTTCTACACAAATTACAAAACATGCGAAGTTGAGTTGTCAAAACACAGCTGAGCTAATTGTCAATAAAAGTTTTCAGGTAGGCGTAACTATCCAATACACAACAAATCAACCAATCCCATATTCAACTGATCCAAATTCAAGATCAGACCACTGTAGGCATGGAAAGAATTTACGAAACGAACTGGTAACAACAAAAACCCATTTAAAGCCTCGCCAAATTGAACGATGCCAAGTGTCTCGGCTGTTCTGGGATTCAGCCGACATCTGTTTCTATAAAAGTTTTGGTGTTATTACCAGAGTTGAATAATATAGACGCACGCGCACACGCGGAAAATTTTCCACAAAATTCAGAACTTTGCGGAAAATTTCTTAGAAAAAAAAAGTAATTTTTGTTCTTGTATTTTTTTTTTTTTTTTTAAATACCGAAAAATTAAAAATGTTCCCCAATTTTATGTATAATTTATTTATTGTTTGCCAGGGGTGATTCTGTTCCGAATTTTCCAAAAATTTAAGGCATTCGGTTCCGAAAATTAAAAAAAAAAAAAAAAAAAAAATCGCCCATCAGTCCGAAAATTCCGGCATAAAAAATATCACTGAAATATATTGCGGATTTCAACAAATGGTCGCCTAAAATAAACCCATTCCGTCAATCGTTTGCAAAAAAAAAAAAAAAAAAAAAAAAAACAATTTTGTCAAAGCATCGCAGAAAAAACACGAATTTCTTTAAAGGATTGCGGGAAAAAACATTTCTTGTTAAAGAATCGCAGAAAAAACGCAAATTACGTCAAAGAAGCACAGGTAAAACGAATCTCGTAAAAGCATAGCGGAATAAACACGAATTTTGTCAAAGGATCGTGGAAAAAAAAACGCAAATTTCGTAAAAGAATCGTGGAGAAAAACTAATTTCGTTAAAGGACCGCGAAAAAAACACAAATTTGGTAAAAGGGCCGCAAACTAAAAAGTTCTTTAGTGACATACAACATTATGTGCATTAATATTTTGCAATAATTAAGTAAACCAATATTAAATACTGCTTATATTTTAAAGTTATTGATAAATTGCATTTAATTTTAAATTGATGATACAGATTAAACCAATTTTGAAAAAGTGGTTGAAAAAATGTGATAAATAATAATTTGATAAATTCATAAAGCAGCCAGTAATTTTACACAGGTTCTAAAGTGTATGCATATCAAATTGATCAAAATTTGTAGCAATATATACAGCAAACTCGCACATAATTTATAAATAGATTACAAAAATTGTACTTTTGAAATTTAAATCAGATTTTTTCCCCACAACATTAAAATATTTGAATAGCTACTAAATGTTATAATGTTTTTGAAGTTATTTAACATTTAGTCAGATGTTTTTTAAATGTATAATACTTCTTTTTACACAGTTTAATATTGTTATAATTAACAATAACAAATATTACATTTTTTACAAGTGAATTACTGATCATTTTCGTTACTGATTATAATGCTTTTTCACACTATTTCAAAAAATCAGAAAATATGTGATTTTATCATCTGATTTAAATCAATTGATTAAAATCATTGACACTATATTGCTATGTTTATTATATATAAAAGAAAGAATAGCTTGACTATTAAAAGGAAATTAGGACATTGTAAGTTATATTAGATTTAAATATCATTTTAAAATTAAATGCTTTTTATGTTTGTTAGATAAAAACAATTCTTTTTACAAACTTACTGCACTTAAATTTTTCACAATACTCAGGAATTACACTTAGAAACAATTATTTAAAGCTTTGTTTTATGTATTCATAAGTCACAATACTTGTAGAAACTTTCCAAATTATGTTCATCTTAGATTTGAATACTTTTTTATGTCATTTTAAACATTTGGAAAATTTCTGATTTTAATCAATGATTTTTTTAAAAAATCACTTGATTAAAATCATGATTTAAATCGCTTATTTAAATCAACTGATTTAAATCGTTGACACCCTACATAAATATGACTAATTATTCAGCCCAGTAATGGACATCCGTGATAAAAACTTAATAAATAAAATTTTAGGGTACTACTTGGTTATCCCGTCGACCAAAAATCTATCGTCAAACTATAAGATTAAATGTCAATAATCAGGGGTGGGGAATTTTTAGAAAATCCTACTCACCAAGGATTTACTCTACCAGCCAACAAGACTTAAGGTACAGTATAAGAGAAATAAAAGAAAGTTTAGTATAAGGTAGAACTTAGTACCATGTTTACATTGCGGTAAATTTGAAAAATATAGCCAACAATTAGAATAAAAAAGTTTTTGGCATATCTTCTATAGTCTGCAGTTTTTCAAAGATTGCCTAAAAATTCACTCGCCCTGTCAGGAAATCTACTTGCTAGTGGCGAGTAAAATGATGTATTTCCCCATCCCTGTCAATAATGGTTGATCGTAAATGTCACATTCACTTGACTTTAGGGAAGTTAGACGTGTTTACACCATCAAATGATTTTTATTCCGACGTTTTATTTGTATTTATTAATGTTATACTATTTTTATTGTTCTTTTGTTATTTAAATAAAAATTATGCCAATTGGTCGACGGGATAACTAAGTAGTACCAATTTTAGAAATGGCTGTTAGTATATGAAATTCAAAGTTATCTATTATTACTACCAAAAAAAATTGCTGCAAATTTTGCAATAAAGAATATAATAAACTTATTTAAAATGAAGCTCTTAGCATCTTCATTAAAGATTTTCACTGAAAAACAGTGGAACTTCAAAACATTATTTTCTGCCTCCTGATTGGTTTGATTATGAGTGTCACCAATAATGCAAGATTATAAAATATGCAAGGGGGAGTTATGAAAAAAAATAATAAAAGCTAAATTTTTATTGGTATTTTTTTTATAAAACAAAAATATTGAAGGGGTCCATTACTGGCACATATACCCTAAATACATGATAAAATAACTTGTCAAATTAAAAAATTTTACTGTAATAGTACTAATTTTAGAAATGGCTATTAGTATATAAATTTCAAAGTTTTCTATTACTCCCAAAACAAAATATAACCAAAAAACATTTCTTACAGTATTATTCGGCCGTGTTGAATTCACATACTTTTCTCCGGAAGAGATTTCTGTGGCTCCGGGGGGGGGGGGGGGGGTGCACTTTTTGACCATTGAAAACACAAAATCTCAAATTTTAATGTACCCCCCGGGCCACCCCCTGAAATCAACACTGCAATAATGCACTTGAAATTCGGCAAATGGGCCGATTAATCGCTGCGTTTCTAATTTAGACCAACTTTTTAGCATAAAAAATTTTCACATAAGAACATGATAAAGACATAATGGCAAAAGCAAACAGATGTTTCATACCCCATAATAAAAAAATGTCAGCCAAAAAGAAACCAGGGTTGGGTTTTTGACATGACAGTGGTAAACACCATGTTTTTACCGGTTTATTCCGTCAAAAACCTATCATTTGAGATTTTCCTCCAATTTATAGTGTAAGTGTAGCATACAGTACATTTCTAGATTAATTTTTTCTTGTTGTTCTTGTTATTATTATTCACAATTACTTTATTAAATTTATTTAAAAGAAGACCATTTCCTAAATGGGAAAAATTTAAATACAAGAGTAAAAGGAAATAACAATATTTGTCATAATCTCCACTAATATAGATTCTACTAACTGCAATGAACATTAATATTATATGATAATAAAAGGTTATTATAATTATTAAATAACATTCTACATACATTTTTAATAAAATACTTTAAAATTATTTTAGAGATGCAAAAATGCCGTTATATGGTATGACAATAGATGTCAAGCATGGACTGTGGCCATTGAATAAATTTGAATATTCTTAGATATAATATTTTAAAATGCATATAGTATTTTCATTTTCACTTGAATAAGCAGAATCTTAAAATTTTAAATTAATAATTTTTTTATACAAACATGTAGGACCTGATTACAGGTGAAAACTCTTAGACTTAAATTTTAACACATAACAAAACAATATTTAAGAAAAATCAGAATATAATGTCCTGTTCCTGTATACATTTTACTTAAAATTATTTAGGCATTATTTAAAGTGAATTGAAAGAAATAACGCATTGCATATTTTTATTACATACATATGACTGTATGAGTAAAAATCTTTCACCGTTAAAATTTTTCTTAAATTATTATTAAATTTAGAGAGATTCTTAAATGTTTTATTTATTTTTTAATGCAGTTAACTTTTTAATTAATGGATCTACATTTCTGCTTTAAAGTAATATTTAATTATTTATTTATTTTAAGGAAATAATTAAATTACTTAACAAAATAATAAACTACTTAACAAAAATATATAGTTAAAAATTGAGTTTTCACATGGTTTAAAGTTTAATATGGATTTGCAATTTTAATCTCTACAAGATTTAACTTTGAAGAACAAGTCTTATTCCTTTCTTCGAAAAGATGTATGTAATTCTCAACTATTAAAATATATTTTATTTCATTTATTTATATAAATCAAGTTTTGCTATATAGAAATAAAAATAATCAATGAACAATTTTGATTTAACACTTTAAGAAATCTTACTTCTGAGGAAATTTCTGAGAAAGCTATTTAGTTTTAAAGAGTGTAATAATTAATGCTGAAATTATACACATTTTTTAATCTTACACTTATGGGTTATAGAATTTCTTTAAAAAATCTAATTTTTACAGAATATGCCAAATAGCTTAAGATTATTATAGAGATCTGCTAACAGAGATGTAGGGTAGATGTGCCAGTAATGGACACCCTTAAGGAATTTCTTTAAAAATTATTTTTTTATTAATAGTTATAATTATTATATTCCCGTTTTTTCAATATTATATTAATCTATCAACAATATTTAACCATTCTTATAGCCTCATTTCGCCATATGAATAGAAATTTAATTTTAAATAACAGAAATATATCAAAACACCCAAAAGCCCAGTAATGGACACCCTCTGGCCCAGTAGTGGACACCCTTTGTTCCAGTAATGGACACCCCATAAAAAGTAATAAATATAATTGTTTTTATGACTGTATTTAGAACCAGAATTTAATGAATACCTACTAATGAAACAAAATAGTTATTTTTAAATAAATTTAACAATTAGGATACCAGTAATTAATAAAATATTTGTGATAATCATTTACTGTTTGCATCAATTATTGTACTTATCAGAAGATCGAGGTTTTAATTATTTTAGATGGATAGTTTAAAATACTAAATATCAGACAATTACAGCTATCAAATTATTGAAACAGTGGTGGATTTAAAAGGTAAAAAAAAAAAAAAGTTTTGGAATATTAATGTTTAGTTTTGTGTCACTATTTTTAACAATCTTCCAGAGATTACTTGATCCTATCATTTATAATAATCAATATTACAAATATGAAAGAAATGATATTGTGAGTTGAATATTTTAAATACTAAATAAAATAATTTCAAAATAAAACTGTAGAACTGATGTTTGAGGCCACTGATCTGCAGATTTACTAGTTTCATGAATATTACCTATAACTTTCATTAATAATATTACATTTATTATTATTTTTTTAATAAGGAAACATTTAAGACAGAAAATGGATTTTTAATAGCTTCTGTAACTTAATTGTTTTTATTTAGACGGAGAGGGATTAAGCCCTATGAGCCCCTCTTTGACTGTGCTCTTAAACAGTATTTTCTGCTTCCTGGCTGGTTTGATTGCCAGATTGTAAAATATATAGGTATATATATGTACTACATAAAAAAAATGTAATAAATAAAATAAAATATCGAAATTTTATTAATCACATAAAATAACTTAAAAGCAGTTATTTATAAAAGTTTTGGTGTTATTACATTTTGGTAAGTATAATTTAAAAATTAAATTTGATTATTTAGGTTTGCAGTTAAGCCAAAGTATTTTATGCACTATAAACATTACTAAAATTGCATTTTTAGCATTGTCTACATGGGGTGTCCATTACTGGAAAATGACTAATTAACCATCCCAGTAATGGACACCCCCTCTTAAAACCTTAAAAAGAAATGAAATTTTGTAAATAGCCATTAGTATATAAAATTCAAAGTTTTTTATTGCTACTCAAACAAAAACATTCAAATTTTGCAAGAAAATAAATAATATATAAATTAATTAAACGAAGCCAGCTCTTAACCTCTTCATTAAGATTTTCACAGAAAAACAGCAAAACTTTTAAAACATTATTTTCTGCTTCCTGATTGGTTTGATTAAAAGCGTCAACAATAACATAGTTTTATAAAACATACAAGGGGGAATTATAAAAAAAATAATTAAAGCTAAATATTTATTATTTATTTTTTTATGAACCAAAAACATCAAGGGGTGTCCATTACTGGCACATCTACCCTATATGTATTATTCTAATGCAATTCTTTTTTGTTTTTCTCGGATACATAATATACTTCAGAGTCTTTTCAATATTGAATATTTCATGTAAAACAACTTAATACTAAAGACAGAATGAAAAAAGATAATGTAAAAACAAACTACAACTAAAAAATAGGTTTTTGACAGTTTTCGACCTTTTTGACAAAGAGGTTTTTGACATGACGGTAAAAACCATGGTAAAATCCGGTAAAAACCGTCATGCGTCAAAAACTTGCCAACACTGAAAGAAACAGAAGCTAACCTATTGAAAACATAATTGTAAAATGGGGGGAACTATACAGATAAATACTATACTGGCTAATCTCATAAAATACAACGAACAACAACATTTTATTTTCATTACAGAAGTTAAAACAGGTTGATGGTGTTAAAATGTAGAAGCAATACTTACTACTTCAGCTTTCCAAAATTTCGAGCTTTCAACGTGATGCTAGATACGAACGTTATGAATGTGTAATCAACTTTGCAGGGAAATTTTTCAACATCCGATTAAATAAAATAATAATTAATCCAATCAAAAATCAGTCTTATTTTTTTAATTGACTGTTTAGTTCGGTGTTCAACTCGAGAGATGTTGACATTTTTTCCCCCTTCCATCTTTGGTGTCTATCGCTTGTATCAAACCCCATTTCTAGGCATTTGATTGGTCCAAGCTTCATGTCACGTGATCTCGCAAGTTATTTCTCGCTATTTTGAGGTGGGCTGGACTTCAACTTTGATTCAACTTGGCGAAACCCCGCCCCTGCGAACTGTTCGCAATCTCGCAAACAGCGCAAAGTCTATCTGGATCTCGGCCATGATTTTGTTGAGCAATTTGTGGCTAATTTTAGATCACTCAAGGTTTGGAAACATTTTTTTTTTTACTTGATTTCAAATCCATATTTGCCCCTTGATTTCAAATGCAATCAAATGCATTTGATTTGTGGTTTTTATCACAGATTTTAACTTGAAATGTACATTTATGGCTGAGAAATACATTAAAATTACACAACTTTAGTAGCAAAAAATAAAAATGCAAAAATAGAAAAAAATTGGGATTTGTGGTATTTTTCGGAGAGTAGAGTAAGAGAAGAAAGTTGTTTCGCGACGGCCCCGCAACAGAACCCATAATGTGTGGACGCAAAAGATTTTACTCATAACTCGAGAAAAGGCATTGACAGGATGAACAAAATCCTGTTCATTACGGTCGCCACACATTGACTGAAAAATCTGAATAATGCAAGTTGCCAAAAATAAAACAATAGCAGAAAACTCCTTCGCATGCAGCCGTACACAGAAGTTCCGCAAATTACGAAGTGACTGAAAAACAGACAAAAAAAACCACAATGTGTGGACGCAAAGGATTTTACAAATGACTCGGGTAAAGGTATTGACAGGATGAACAAAACTAGACGAGGACTTCATAGCTTGCGAAAACCTGCCTGTCAAGTAGCATACCAGTAATTTATCTGCAGTTAGAAAATCTTAAATAAACATATTAATATAACCATAAAGTAGTTACTAGCAATGTATGGCAGCGTAAAAAACATAAGTAAATTTAAATCCTACTTATTTTTTTAACGGCAACTGCTTTTCAACGAACGAAATTTTGAACTTTCACCCGGTCTCCTGTCATTATTAAAGCTCAATAGCAGATATGTGAGGTATAAAATTACTAAGCTCGATGAGACGACCCGAGTGAGCTACAAAAATCTAAATTCGACGCCACGTACTCTGGTACCTTTACTTGTTAGATGAGCCACAAATTCAGTAAAAATAATTCTGTAAGGTCGTGATGCATAATATGGAGAAACCCAGCAATGGAACAGCAATTTAAATACATGTATACGCATTTATTATAGGTGCAGATTCACGGCCGCCAGTCGCCATGTGGCGACTAAATTTTTTGCTTTGGCGACTAACTTTCAGCGTCTAAGTCGCCATCCTTTGGCGAATTTCGCGTTTCCGACTATCTTTAGACGAAAATCGCGTTTTTTTTTTTTTTTTCGCAATCCTCTGACGAAAATTTGCATTTTTTTTCGTGGTCTTCTAACGAAAATTGGATTTTTCCGCGATTTTTTGACGAAATTCAGTTTTTAGCGATCGTTTTATGAATGTTGCTGTCCTTTGATAAAATTAGTGTGGTTTTTCTCGTTAGCCTTTGACAACGATGACGTTTTTCTACGAAGATTGACGAAATTTGCATTTTTTTCACGATTCTTTGACGAAATGCGCGTTTTCCTGAATTTTTGGACGAAATTTGCGTTTTTTCCTGATTCTTTGACGAAATTTGCAGGGTTTTTTTTCGATCCTTTGACGAAATTTGCGCTCTGGATTTTTTCCCATATAAACGCTATTGCATTTATGGGTTTCTTTCACAGTGTGGCCACTGTATTATTTATGTTTAGGAGCTACTGACTCCTTAAAAATTTTGGGAATCCGCACCTATAGTATTTATCCAGCGAAAATGATCAAACATAGTGTAGAAGAAACAATACATTGATTTTAACATCGGACGTATGACAGGAAATTCGCGTTACATTAAGATTGGGATACCGAGACCGAAGTGGGCTAAAACAAAAGAAGCTTAGATTTAGAAGCGACTGTGAGACAGAAAATGTGAGCATCTGACTTCACGTGAACTTTCATACGACAATGCTTTAGATCGCCAAATGGGTTACCAATAGTGGCGAATTCATTTGAAAAGAGCATCTGGAACTTTTGAATATATATTGCTAAAAAGATCGTTTTGACATGCTTATCATCAATATCTTACTTAAGGGTCACCAAAACTTTGGTAAAATATAAAAAATAATTTTAATGATGTCATATAGACATATTATTTTATACAAGTGACGACACAAACTTAATGTAACGAGAAATTCCTAACTCCCAGCATCCTCCAGCCTTAAAATTAAAGTATGGCTTCTTTCCAACCACTGTTGGATCATTTTGATTGGAAAATATGTCTACAGGTATTCAACCCTTTCGAGACCAGCTTCTTATACATGAATTTTATTCGGTTCGCACAACTACTTTTCAAACAATTACCTGCATATTTGATTGCGGAAATGCTTTAATTAAATAAAGCAAAAATTATTTTCATTTTTTACTGTGCCAAAAACAAATACTGAATGCAACTTTTGAAGATGCACTGTGCACCCATCGTCCCGAATGGGTTAAGGGGTCTCAGGATTCTTAAAATGTGGAAACAAAAGACCCTTTTCAACATTTAACATCTTAAAATGTACATGATTTAAAAACACAATTTTTATTGGGATGAAAGATATAAGTATGTTCTTTCATTTCATGTATTTAAAAAATGCAAGATGCAGAATTAAAACTTATAGGACGCTCCAAACTGTCAGACATTTGACGAGCAGAAAATCGGCATAACAGATTACGCGCCGGATTACAAAATACATTTTGCAACTAGAATGAAAAATTTGGTTCCTACTTATACTTTAGAATGTAATAATTACCTCGAACCTAAATAAATTTGTATTTAAAGCATTTTTATATTTTTAAGAAAAAGTTGTATTCAGCTAATACAAAATTTTGAAAATTTCAACAATATAATGTCCTAAAAAATATTTTTTTGAACAATAAAAATCAAATTTTATGTTCAGTTTATACAGACTAACATGAAATATATGTTTTGAAAATTGCATGAAAAAATATTCAGATATTTTTGAGGTATCGTGCGCGTTATGCCCAAAAATGTCATTTCGAGAAAAATGGCTTCAAAGTTTCTGAAACGCCGCTTCAGCTATTGAGCGGGTATAATTCAAAAACCCATAACTACTGTTCTGATGGGAATTTCAAGGAAACAATTATATCAAAATGTTCAGAAAAGATTGGAGTTTAACATCTAAAAAATTAAAATTTCGAAAATTTTGAAGCTTTAACAGTCTTGAGACCCCTTAAGCTGCTGTTCCTCTCCCGGGTTTCTCTGTACAATGCCTCAACCACCTTTGTATTACGCATTTATACAGAATTATTTTTACTCAATTTATGATTTATCTAAACCATCTCCGTACATCTTATCAGAGATTTCGAATTCAATGTTTAGTCGAATTTCATTGCACCGTTTTACACCTATCTGAAGTTTTTTCTGAATTTAAAATTTTTTCTGTTGGGTGTTTAAAAATAGGTTAAAATCACTCATGTTTAATCTATTCTTTGATTCATATAAAAGTACATGTTAAGCTTTGCTAATTTTTTTAAAATTTCTTTATAGGTAAAAATGCAAATTTTTGTGGAAAATTCTCATACCAACAAAATCATTACTTTAGAGGTTGAACCACGTGATACTATTAAGAACGTAAGAGACAAAATTCCAAAAGACATGCTAAGTAACGAAGAAGGTATTCCAGCAGATGATCTTTGTCTGAATTTTGCTAACCAGACATTGAAAGACTGTCAGACCATTTCAGACTGCAAAATCAAGAAAGGATCGAAACTTCTCCTACTGCGGCCATTACCAGCGAGTATGTGGATAAATATTTTAATCCCTGATGGTAGAATCATTGATTTACAAGTCTCTACAAGCTGTACCATTGAGAATGTAAAAACCAAAATCCAGGATAAAGTATTAATTCCTACCTATCAGCAATGTTTAATGTTTGCTGGTAAAATACTTGAAGATGGACATACATTGCAAGATTATGATATTTGTTTGGTTAATAATCAGGAAGGATATAGACTTTACTTGGAGTTGATATTGAGAGTAAGTAGGCAAATTTTTGTTGGAATGTTTACTGGAAAATCCAAAATCTTAGAAGTAGGGCCTTGTGTTAAAAATTGAGAGTTTGAAAGCTAAAATTCAAGACAAAGAATAAATTCAATCTCGCCAACAAAGGCTTTGTTTTGCTGTTAAAATACAAGGTGTCCATAAATAATGTCCCAGTTATAAATTTTAATAGTATCAACTGTAAGCGTTGCGGAGTGTAGGTTCAAGATCGCAAATAAAGAGTAACTCAAAAAGTTTTAAATAAGCGCATGCGCGAGTACTGCTTTGCTATTGACTCGCTTGCAGTGCCACATACGCAAAATGGTGGCTCCTGAGCGTAAAGCGTTATTGCTGGGCTGAAGATTTAAAAGCCGTTAGAGAAATGCGCTTTTTTCCTTAGGGGCTTTATAGTCCAAGAGCCGACAGTACAAAAACCTACGTTATCAAGCACAAGAAAAAAAACTTTATTTTATGGGACAGTAGAAGTAGGGGGATCTAATGATCCATGTCTGCCGGAAGCGAAGTGGTGCATAAGCTCAAAATTAATACCACCAGTGGTTGACTTGTAGGTTTATCATTGTGTTTTCCTGCTCCCAGTCTTCCATGTTTTCATACCTTTGTTTGTAGGACAAACACAATGGTAAACGTACGAGTCAACCACTGGTAGTATTAATTTTTGGCTTATGCACCACTTCACTTCCGGCAAACATGGATCATTAGATTCCCCTACTTCTACTCTTTCATAAAATACAGGGTTTTTTTTCTTGTGCTTGATAACATAGGTTTTTGTGCTGTCGGCTCTTGGATTTGTAAAAGATCGTATGTACGTTCCACTGCTCCACACAGAATTGAAGAAGCTATTGCTTCCATTACTCCGGACTTGTTAACCGAACTGGTGGGAATAATTGGACTTTAGTTTGGATGTGTACCGTATAACTAAAGGTGCACATATTTATATACACATTTGTAAGAAAAACTAGGTTAGTTTACCTTCAATTGGATGTATGTTTGTTGTAGTCTAAATTAAACTGTTATTATATACCATTGAAACTTGGACTTTCTTTATGGACACCCTGTATTGGATGAAAGCCAAACAGTTTCAGATTTACAACATTCAAAAGAAATCTGAACTGCGCATGCGTATGCCTCCTTCATTGATTCTCACTGCTTTCCTATTTGAACAACACTAATAAACCTAACCGTATGAGCTAACTTATTTAATACACAGACAAATAATGTCTAATTAAAATAAACTAAAATAGAAACAAAATTTGTATTCTTTCAGTAATAAAATGTAAATATGTCATAAAAATCGGAAATTTGGAAACATTTTTTAAAACACAAACATAATGTTACATAATATTAACCCTTAAATGCCTGATTTTTCAAAAATGATTGTAATAATGTTTTTCGGATTTCATTTTTTGAATAAATCATAGGAAAAATACTTTAAAAAATCATATTTTGTTTTAAGTATAGTTTACAGATAAAAAACAGTTTGTTACTAATCGGCAATACTGGTGTTTAATTGAAAAAATAATTTACCTTGATAAAATTCTATAATATTAAACACACAAGAATTTTAGGAACTATAATAAGAAATCAATTTTACTTGCTCACTGCTGGTCAAAATAGGGTATTTCGCAAGCTTCCAAACAAAACAAAAAGAAGAAGTAGCAACAATTGAAAAAATAAATCTATCTTTATTCTTAAACAGCACAAGTGTTGCCATCTACATGTTGAAAATGGATTTTATAATATTTTCAGAATGTATTTTATTGGCAACATTAGGCATTATAGCTTCAATATTATTCTAATAGTATTTTAGAGCCTAATTTGGGTATGTTGCCGAAAAGCAACACCAGGCATTTAAGGGTTAACAGAAGGAGCAAAATTTAAGTTCACTTTGTGAATGTCCCTTTACTGTATAAGCTGTAGAAAAATCAAAATCTTTCTAGCGATTTTTACGACATTATGCGCGCAATAAAAAAAAAAAAAAAAAAAAAAAAAAAAAAAAAAAAAAAAAAAAAAAAGTAGTGTTCAATAAAATGACTACCGTATATTTTCGTGTGTAAGCCGATCCGTGTATAAGCCGAGTATACGACTTTTCGGTGAAAAATTGTCCAAAATCGGAAATCCGTATATAAGCCGATGTTTAAAATGGTGATGAAAAATACAGCGAACGAAAACTTAGCACTTTTTTGTACGTAGATAATAGAAAAAAAAATGCGCTATCTGAAATTATCGATCTCTCCTATTCTGTCTAGGCGAGCTGCCAAATCTGTTTAATTGGGCCCCGCTCATTCTGTTATGACTTGCTCGTTCATAAAACCAAATATTCAATTTTTGGCTTGATATATTCAAAGCCAAATATTCTAGTTTTGGCTTGATATATTCAAAGCTAAATATTCTATTTTTGGTTTTGTATTACCACAAGAAATGATCATTTCATCTTAAAAAAAAAAAAAAAAAAATATTGCAGCAATAATGCGATGGATGGAACTGGGGATGCTGCCATTTTTTAAGAAGATGGCGAATGTGATGATGATGAATTAGACACTGTCGATATTCATACTGATGTATCAATGAAAGAAAGCTTTTTTAATAATTTGCTTGAAAATTCTGATAATAATTTGTATAATGAATGAGAATTTGAAACATTTTTCATTGTAAAAGAATGAAGTTTTAAAATATTTATAGAAATTTGCAAGTATTGTTAAAGTTTTTTATATTTACCATCTTTTATTTTTCAGTTTAGAATATCAATTTTTGAAATTTTCTTAGACTCGTGTATAAGCCGACCCCTCTACTTTGGAGCCAAAAAATTGCCCCAAAATTCTCGGTTTATACAAGGAAATATATGATATATTGGCTAATAGATTGATTACTAGATACATATGATTGAATTCGGGCTTTCTCGTGAAGGAAGTATAAATTTATTTCGAAAAAATTCAAGATATCGCTAATATCAGTGGCCTTCGTGATCTTTTTAACCGACTTCAAAATTAGAGGAGGTTATCAATTCGACGCGTATGTATATATATTTTTTAATGTTTACCAAATATATTTATGTATTAATAAAGTTTTTTTTTATTATTAAGTTTGTCTAAACATGAAATAAAACTTTATTATTTTACAATTTTGATGTAAATTATTCGTAGTGCATCTTTATGAGGGAGAGTTTTATTGAATAATCCAAGACCAAAAATTATATCATCATTATATTATGTGTATTTAGTTATGCAATTAATATTTATTTTACTTTTACTTTTAGTATTTTAATATATTTATTTTTCTATGCGGATTTGAAGGAGTCTACACACATGCTTAATTAAAAAGTTTGTTAACAATTTAAATTTTTTTATATTGAAATTGTTTAAAAATACAGTAGAACCTCGATTATCCGAAGGAATTGGGAACGACCCTCTTTCGGAAAATCGAAATTTTCGGATAATCGAGAAGGCTTCAATTTTAAGATTAAGGAGAAATATATGCAATATTTTTTATTATGGTAACAACTGCTTGACAAAAATAAAGCAATTGCAAAATAGAAACAAGAATAAATTACATGAATTTTAATTTTGAAATTAAGTGCCTTTTACATATATCACAATGGTCTGAAAAAACAAATGTTTAGTTTGTCGCAGTTTCGATTATCTTTTAATTTGAAGCTCCATCACTGAGTTTGTTAATATTATTAGTCCACCAGTATCACAGTCTTTCTGATGTTCCAGCTATGCCAAACCTTTTGCAAAAGCTTCAGATTTGCTAATTTGTTTGTTTTCTTCGCTCCATTCCGCAGCTTACGGGAGCCCAAGTTCAATTCAATGAAACTCTAAGAAGGGGGATCAAAAATGTTTATATGTACTCGTAGCTCGGAAAGGACCCGCTTGCATACAAGGAATATAATAATAAAAGAAAGAAAAAAAAAAGGCTTTCAAAATGGATTTTGCACACGAGGAATGTGCTAGTAAAAAAAAAAAAAGCTTTCATAATGGATTTTTGTTAACCGAGAGTTTCGGATAAAAGAGGTTCTACTGAAGGTTTAAACTGCGCATTATTAATCTATGCTTTATATTCAGATAAAACCATGTAATGTTAAACTTTTTTAATTTTGAAATAAATTCTTTATAGGTAAAGACGCAGATTTTTGTGGAAAATTCTCATACCAACAAAATCATTACTTTAGAGGTTAAATCAAGTGATACTATTAAGAATGTTAGAGACAAAATTCCAAAAGCTATGTTTAGGAATGAAGAAGGTATCCCATCAGATGACCATCGTCTGATTTTTGCTAACAAGAGATTGAGAGACTGTCGGACCATCTCCGACTGCAAAATTGAGAACGGATCGAAACTTCTCCTTGTCTGGCCATTACCAGCAAGTATGAGGATAAATGTGGGAATCCCCGGTGGTAAAATCATTGATTTACAAGTTTCTACAAGTTGTACCATTGAGAATATAAAAGCCAAAATTCACGATAAACTATTAATTTCCCCCTATCAGCAGTACTATTTAATATTTGCTGGTGAAATTCTTGAAGACGGACATACATTGCAAGATTATAATATTCGTCGGATTAATAATCAGGAAGGATATAGACTTTACTTGGAGTTGAGATTGAGAGTAACTTTGAAAATTTTTGTTAAATTATTAAGTGGAAAAAACATGACTTTCGAAGTCGAACCTAGTAATACAATTGAGAGTTTGAAAGGTATGATTGGACGCAAAGGGGGAATTCCAGTTAGCGAACAAAGGATAATTTTTAATAGCAAACAACTGGAAAATAGCCGAACTTTTTCAGATTACAACATTCAAAATGAATCTATACTGCACCTGATTCTGAGACTTCGCGGTGGTGATACAATTTAAATTATTAAGGTCACAGTATACCTTTAAGATGTCAAAATTTATAAAAATTTTAAAAGTTGTTACCTATATTTTTTTTCATGCACTTGTACAAAATGTTAGGGGTATATATAAACAATCTTACTCTTTAGAATTTTGCTTTTTATGAAAATAAATATATTTAATTTTTATAATTTTTAAGTTATAAGTATATATTGGTTATTCTCAGAAAAAGGGAAATTTTATGTCCTTGACTAAAAAATGTAATTTAACGAGTCTCAGATGAATGTTTTAATTTTATCATAAGAAACTAGCTGACCCGCACGGCGCTGCCAGGGCCCATGAAAAATAGAGGGAAAAACTACCAAAAATATAAAATAAAATCGTGCAAAATTTAAAAATTGCTTCACGAATTCCGAATAAACTGAATTGAAAACAGAATAAAAAAATACTACTAAACTAAATTGAAAAGAGAATAAAAAATACTACATTACGCTAGAAGATTAAAATCACATTCCTTTTACTAATGTGGAAGAATCGCAGCGAATCGCGAAAAAAATACTAAAATAAAATCGCAGAGGACAATTTGCAAAATAAAAGTTTTACTTAAAAAACCTTGAAAAATGATAGCTGAAATGCCTTTTATTCTAACACAAAATTTTGAATGCAGTTTTGTTTAAAGTATTGCTAATTAATTAAATTTCAATATGAGTGAATAAAGCAGTTTTCGATTTTTTGATGTGTTAAAGGTGTATTTAATGTTAAAGGGCTGTACATACAGATGGGTGACAAAATAATACGAACACCCATGAAAAAGGTATGGTCCATTTCAAAGAAGAAGAACGCACATGTCACTTTGCACTCAATTCTGTCACCTAGGGGTTATGAAAGGTAAGATATCAGTCGCTCAACATCAGTCATAGGCATAGACTTCTCATATAACTGGACTCAGAAATAGCAACCCTTTCTTGACGCCGGGATCACTACCCACAGGCACGTGATGGTGGGCAGAGAAAACGCGCCAAACCGGTTTTTCTCCTCTGGTTCCCGCTGAAACTTTCTTGCGTCGGGCGTTTCTCTAGCATAAATCAAATCCGACAGTTGCCAATAAGGTGATCACCGCCAAAAAAGACAACCTTTTGGCGATGAAAGCGGAAACATGTGTGCCTCAAGTTCTGACCGAAATAACAATGGGATTCGGCCTCTATTTCTTATCTTTACTCTGAGGTCATAGGTGTTGCATGCGCTTACCATACGCTCAGTAAAACTCAATAATGACTGACCTGTCAGAGTTCGAAAAAAGAATGATTGTTGGAATGCGGTGCGCTGGTTGCTCCGTGACGGAAACGGCCAATTATTTGGGGTGTGCAAGGAGTACTGTATCAGCCGTTGTGACAGCGTACACGAAATGCAGTAAAGTGTCGTCTATGGAGTACAACAGTGGACGGGAAAGAAAGCTTTCTGAGAGGGTTAAAAGAGAGTTGACCTGCATAGCGGTCCGAAAGCGCAGGCAATCTTCATTTATGGACTAGTTGCAATTCGTAAGCCATTGGTGACACCACGCCATGCATTTCAGCGACGCCAATGGTGTAAAACACACAAAAACTGGACTCTTCAACAGTAGCAACAAGTCATTTGGTCTAATGAATCAATATTCACCACATTTCAGACAGCTGGACGCGTATATGTGTAGAGAAGGTCCACAAAACATTTTCTTCTGACTGCCTCTGGCCGACTGTGAAGCATGGAGATGGTTCCTTTATGGTA
Organism: Maratus speciosus; assembly: GCA_963932465.1. Classification (NCBI taxonomy): domain Eukaryota; kingdom Metazoa; phylum Arthropoda; class Arachnida; order Araneae; family Salticidae; genus Maratus; species Maratus speciosus. The sequence continues at coordinate 244,087,280 of OZ010795.1, read as the reverse complement.
CAGGATGCGATATCTTGGTGTGGCCTTGGGCCGCTTGTTACTCTGCATGAGAAGGTTTCAGCTGCTCACTATGTCGATATTATGAGGTATCAGGTGCATCCTTTTGTTCAGATTTTATTTCCAGGAGAATGCCCACTTTATCAAGACGACAATGTCCTATCCACACTGCTAAAATCGTCCAAAAATGGTTTGAAGAGCATGAGGACGAAGTAGAAAATCTTGCTTGGCCCTCTCAGTCTCCTGACTTGAATATTATTGAACATTTGTGGGAATACTTGGATTCGAAGCTCCGTGCTCGATTTCCTCCACCATCTACGCTTTTGGAATTAGAGACTGCTCTAAGGAAGAACGGAACTGCAGGAAGAACGGCTTCATATAACTTTGAATGTTGTTAATGACCTCTATGAATTCATCCCACGTCCCATACAATCTGTAATTAAGTGAAACGGTGGTCCAACCCCCTATTAATAAAGGTTTTCTCCTATTTAATAGGTGTTCGTATTATTTTGTCACCCATCCGTATATAACATTATCAACTTTTTGGAAATCTTGACCCCCTACTGCCCTACGATATCATACGCTATCATTACTCGAACACCGACCCCCCCCCCCCCCCTAATGATATCTTTAACAGTGTCTAATTTTTTTTTTTTACAATTTTTTTCTTTCTTTTTCTTTTATACGTTTGTAATAATATACAGGTATGGTTATACATTTAATATTCGCATACTCTATTGATTTGAATGAAGAAAAAAAGTTAATAAAATATCACTATAATATAAGAAATACTTTTATATCAAATAACACTTTAAAGAAATTCTTACTATTTAAAAGTATTTAATAATAGCTTTTTGTTACATAATGCAATTAACAGCAATACTGTCTTCTTGTACTTCCCCCCTGAATGGGGGGGGGGGCAGAATTTCTTACACTGGTGTGTAAAATTAAGGAAAAGTCACAAAATGCTAATTTTCAAATACGCGAACACTCAAAAGGAAATAATATAATTCGAGTAATTACTATCTCTACAACACAGCTAGGTCCATATAACATCTCATTCATGTCACACCTTGGTCACAAGTGTCACAGTCACTACGGTGAAGCAAAAAAATACGAAATTCCATACATCTCATTATGAGTCTCAAATGATCACTATATGTGACTCCACTGAGACGTCACTGTGACTGTTGATTTGTGACGAGTCACCATGTGACTTTACAATGTAGTTACATTGTGACTCTCATGTGACTGTCATTTGTAGACTCCATTTCAAAGTCATCGTGAACGCTGCATTGTGATAAATTACCAAAATAATGTCACATTAAAGTCACATGATGACTTTCAGGTGACAGAGAGGCTACTGTGAAGTCACCATTGTGCTCTTTGGGAAAAGTCTCCATGTGACTATAATATGATATTATTTGGTGACTTATCATAATGCAACGTTCATGATGATTATGAAATTGAATCTAAAAATGACAGTCACATGAGAGTCACAATTTAACTACATTGTAAAGTCACCTGGTGACTCGTCACAAAGCAGCAGTCACATTTACTTCTCAGTGGAGTCACATATAGTGATCATTTGAGACTCATAATGAGATGTATGGAATTTCCTATTTTTTTCCTTCACCGTAGTGACTGTGACACTTGTGACCATGTGTGACATGAATGAGATGTTACATGGGTTAGCTGTATTGTAGAGATAGTAATTACTCGAATAATATTATTTCCTTATGAGTGTTAGCGTATTTGAAAATTAGCATTTTGTGACTTTTCCTTAATTTTTCATAACCAGTGTATAAACAAAACAGGTGGACAACATTCTTCCCCGTTTTTTAAAACATAGCAAGTATCATTTCGAAGCTGATTTTTCTAACAACGAATTACATGCGCATATGGCAGAAGAACAGGAATGGCGAATGTTGAGATATTAAATATTTTGGAACGAAATGATTTTATAATTTATTTAACGATTTTAATAATAACTGTATTTTCATAAAAAATAGATAACAGACTATAACAAATGGGTAAGTGTGATCACAGATCGCACAGAGGGTTTAATATCTCTTTTAAAACACCTTATTCTTAAATTAATAAGTCGAAATTGTTAATTTATAATTATTAAATCCTTACATAAACGGCAGTATCATTACATTTAATTTTAAAATAATTAAAGAAATATTTTAAAATCAAATTAAAAATGTTCAAGTAAAATTATTTAAATAAAATTAAAAAATCCGAATATTTTTAAATTTTGCAATTACAAAAATTTAGCGGAGACATAAATATAATTTCAACTTTTCAAAAGCAAAAAAATTGTTTAAAACATATTTAAAATGAGGAAATAATTCAGAAAAAATCCATATTAATACTTTCGCTTTCGAAACACTCACTAGATGACACCAAAAAGGATGTTAACATTTATTAAAATTCGAAATAAAAAAGAAAAACCTCTCAATTCCTGATTAATGCTTATAAAGATAAATTGAAAAAAACATTGTCCATAGAAGTCTATTATTTCAAACAATGCCAGTAGATGACAGTAGAAAACAAAAATATTCAAGATGACAATATCTGTATTCAATTAATCATTAAAAATCAGGAAGTTTTTATATTAAATATGGATTTGATTATATTATCTGAAATATTAAACATTAATTGTTATAAATGTGCATATTTTAAAAATATAAGTGAATATTTCTCCGGATTTTTTAAAATCAAAATTACGGATTTTTCTGTCTGAAAAAAGGAGATTTTAAAAGTTAGCTCTGCGCAAAGAAATAAAATAAGTTTTTAAAATGACCAAATAAAAAGGAAATTTCTTTTAATTAAATACATCTGAAAATGATGTGTAATAATAATAAAAGTTAAAATTTTAAAGTTCCGCCAGGCAGATTTGAATCCACAATCTTTCGCGTCGAAGACGAATGCTTTACCACTGTGCTATGGATCCTCTGCAATATACGCTGAAATTAAGATTATGTTTTGAAATCGAAAAAGAACGAATTCATTTAATTAAAATAATATAAGACTTTTTCAAAATGTTATGATTTTGGGTATGACAGGGGGTATGTAAAAAAAAAAAAAAAAAAAAAAAAAAATCAAGTCTGTAACTTAAATAGTTTCAGAGTCCGAACCCTGTTACGTAAAAACAACAAAGTGAGACTTTAAGGGTTAGCTGAGATGAACGAAACCCTAAAACTAGTTGGATGTGCCAATCCCAAAACTTTCTTCTATCTCATATATTTTAATATTTCAAAATGTTGTTACAAATGCCAATGTTTCTTTTTTATTAGTTCAATACTATATCAATTTTGACTTTCATCTTAAATTTGTGCTTCAGTCAAGTCAATCAATTGGAGTAAAAACGAGTTAATCTCGATCATGATGTTTATTAAAATCAATAGGTTTTCGTTATTCTGTTGTATATCCGCTGTTCGCGAATAGTCGGCTTATCAGGATGGGAAGTTCCCGTCGATTCACGAGCAGCCATTGTACAATAAAACTACGAAAAATCAAGAAAATTACACAAAAATCGCTATTATAGTGCCCCCTATCGGCGAAATATTTCCAAATTCAGGGAGGATCTTTTTACCATGGCCAAAAACATACAGAAAAAATTTGGTTCAATTCTATACATAACTTCATATAGTTTCCGATGGTACAATATTGAAAATGGCACAAAAAATCGCTATTACAACGCCCCCTTCCGGTGGAATTTTTTCAAATTCAGGGAGGAATTTCAATAGCCATAGCCAAAAACCTAAAAAAAAATTGGTTCAATTCTATGCATAACTTCATACAGTTTTCGATGTACAATGGCGACACGCGGACATACGGACACACGGATAGACAGACATTTTTAATAAACATGTTTTTTGTGGTCTCTGATCCCTAAAACGCGTAAATCCGTCGAAAGTCGGAATTCGAAAAAAATTTCGATTACAATACTTTCTTCTATTGAAGATAGAAGAAAGTAAAAAGATAGCAGACAATATTGATGCAAGGAAAAAATTACCAAAAACAGAAAATTTTGGTTGGATCAAATATGATAACGATATCGAAAGACAATCCCGCCCTTCCTCCCAGAGATATCTTACGATAGCAAGTGCTAGATTCCTCCTCACCCCTAAAGTGATAACGTTATATATGTACAGCCCCTAAAGTTAAAATTCCAGGTAAACAGGATACTCCTCCAGACAATCAGATATTATTTTATGGAAAACAATTGTAATATGGCATAACCTTGTCTGTTCGTAATATTAATTCTTAACCCTTTCCGACGCAGTATGCCCGAGTCGGGATACCTAATTTTAATTCCAAATTTACGAACTGCACCAAGAATATTTTAATAAAATTTTGCTTTTACAATGAGCATTTAAAATAACAAGTTTTCAATTTCTAAAAAAGTCGTTTTAAAATTCCGGTGTCAGTCAATCATTTCATCATTTTACAACAAAAATTGTCTGTTCCGGAAAGGGTTTTAAGTGCTGTGACAGAAATTGTCGCATAACTACTGTGAGTGGTCTTCGAGACTGCTTGATCGAAAGATGAATAAAAAGCCCTTATTAACTCATGGAGTACTCTTTCTGTACAAACCTATTATAATTAAAATGCACCTATTAACTTTTTATGCCCCAAATTAGGAATCAAGAAATTACTCCACCTCAATAATTATCTTCCTTAATGTCTAAAATATACTAGAAATTTCAATATAATATTAATATGAAATTCAGATAAGTTATTTCATTAAACTGATGTAAAAAATCGCTAGTTATATAGCTCTTTGCAAAATGTTTACAAAAAAGATTGATCTATTAACAAATAGTACTGTTATATAAATCAATGGAAAATGTATTATGATTCTATTGGTAAATGGTAAAGGTTTTTGTAGTTGCAAATATTTCGTATAACATCGTTTAATAAGAGATAAGCTACATTTATATAAAAATTTTAGAAAATAATGACTTAAAAAAATATTTAGCTTGGACTGTTTCGCTGTGTTTTCAAAATTACGAAGTATTTTGTATGGAAAGTAAAATTAAAATCTACTTTAACAAACGGACTAAATAAATTTTATATCAAATTTTCTTTAATGGCATTTAAAAGTACCGTCGGAGCATAAAGGGTTAAGAAGTTTCTAGCGATAGTATACTAAGGCTCTAAACGAAATAAAATTTTACTAGTATGTATACTATAGTTAGTGTCTAGCGATATGGTACTAAAGCTCGAAACAAAACAAATTTTATAAGTATGTATAGTTTCTAGCGATGGTACTAAGGCTCGAAACGAAACAAAATTTTACTAGTATTTATAGTTAGTGTCTAGCGATGGTACTAAGGCTCGAAACGAAACAAAAATTTACTAGTATCTATAGTTAGGTTTCTAGCGATGATACTAAGGCTCGAAACGAAATAAAATTTAACTAGTATCTACAGTTATTGTCTTTTGATGGTACTAAGGCTCAAAACGAAAGAAATTTAACTAATATCTATAGTTAGTTTCTAGCGATGGTACTAAGGCTAGAAACGAAACAAAATTTTACTAGCATCTACATTGAAACTGGAAATAACAAATTAAACTGTGAAAATTGAAATATGCAGTGGTCTCTGAAACCGCTAACAACAGTTGAGGGTTAAAAAAATGCTTAGACTTCGAAGAGGTATGCAGATTTTTGTTAAAATTTTGACTGAGAAAGACAACCCCACTTGAAATTGAACCTAGTTATAAAGAGTAATTGAAAACGTGAAAAGTTAAAATTCAAGGTAAAGAATACATTTCTCTAAATCAGCAGTGGTTAATTTTCGCTTGTAAGGAACTACAAGAAGGCCGAATCCTTTCACATTGCAACATTCAAAAGGAATCTACACTGTAGGGGAGACCGGGGGAATGGCGACACCTTAAGGGAATTTAAATTTTTTCACCTCAAAAAAATGTTTATTTTTTAATAGTAAAAATTCTAAAGCTGAATCATGATCTTTAGTATCTGTATAAATTTAACCGTAATCATAACTGTAAAGTAAGCATACATAAAAAAATATTTTTTAAACCTCTGCACAGTGCGGGATTACCCAGGATACTGGGGTAATTCCGCCACTGTACCGGGGTAATGCCGCCACTCTTTAATGACCTAGTACATGCACCAAATGAATACTAGGAAACACATAACCTACTGAAAATAGTTAGAAAGCAATGTAATTGAGTAGAATAATGGTTAAGGTTACAATTTACTTCATATTGCAAAAGCCACTCTGCTGAATCGATTCCACTACATTCAAATGAGGCCATTTCTCACCCGATTTGCATGTTGGCGGCATTACCCCGAGAGGACAATATGGCCAAAATCCCCAAGCAAAGCCGAAAGAAGAACCGAACTTGTTCAACACATTGCATCAAAATATCGACGAATGCATGTAGATTACGGACCATATTGTCTTAAATACCTAATGTTAAAATAAAAGGTGCTTATCTCTACTCATTTGAAGCTGCAAAATAATAAGCAACTAGATGAAAACTACATTTTTCACTAGAACAAACGAACGATGTACAGCAAAGTCACTCTCACTTTAGGCACTTTTTCTATTGTTGGCCGCTATAGTGCAGGCACATTCACTATCTCAAACTGCCGTTAGTTTTTAAACTAGGTGGGGTGGCGGCATAACCCGGTTTGGCGGCATTCCCCCGGTCTCCCCTACTTGGCTTTAAAGCTTCGCGGTGGTATGTAAAGGGGACCAGGGGAATAGCGACACCTTAAGGAAATTTAATTTTTTTCACCTCAAAAAAATAAATGCTTATTTTTTTATAGTAAAAATTCTAAAGCTGAATAAAGATCTTTAGTATCTGTATAAATTTAACCGTAATCATAACTATAAAGTAAGCACACATAAAAAATATTTTTTAAACCTCTGCACAGTAGAAGGATTACACAGGATACTGGGATAATTCACCAACTGTACCAGGGTAATGCCGCCACTCTTTAATGACCTAGTACATGCATCAAATGGATACTAGGAAACACATAACCTACTGAAAATAGTTAGAAAGCAATGTAATTGAGCAGAATAATGGTTAAGCTTACAATTTACTTCATGTTGTAAAAGTCACAAATATAAATCTCTGCTGAATCTGCTCCACTACATTTAAACAAGGTCATTTCTCACTCGATTTGCATGGTGGCGGCATTACCCCGAGAGGACAATATGGCGGAAATCCCCAAGCAAAGCCAAAAGAAAAACCGAACTTGTTCAACACATTGGATCAAAATGTCGGCGAATGCATGTAGATTACTGGTCATATTCTCTTAAATACCTAATGTTACAATAAAAGGTGCTTATGTCTACTTATTTGAAGCTCCAAAATAAGAAGCAACTAGATGAAAACTAAATTTTTCACTAGAACAAACGAACGACGTACAGCAAAATCACTCTGGCTTTAGGCACTGTTTCTATTGTTGGCCGCTAAAGTGCAGGCACATTCACTATCCCAAACTGCCGTTATTTTTAAAACTAGGTGGGGTGTCGGCATAACCCCAGATGGCGGCATTCCCCCGGTCTTCCCTAGATCTTTGCAAAGACTTTTACAGGAAACACTATCACACTAGAAGTCGAACCTAGCAACACTAGAAAATATTAAAGCCAAAATCAAAGACAAGAAGCGTACTCCTTAGATCAGCAGAAGTTAAATTTCATTGGTAAGCAGATGGTCGTACGATCTCAGAGTACAACATCCAGAAAGAATCTACTTTCCACCTTGCTTTGAGGCTGAAAAGAGGCATGCAGCTCTTCGTAAACAGTTCAACTGGTAAGTTCCTGTAAAGTTAGTGTTTAGGTTATTGATTTACTTTGAATGTTATGCATTGTATAATTATTTATGTTTTTCCAGATTGTTTATTCTAATTATGATAACTTTTTGACTAAAATTATGCAATGTGTTTTATGTCTGACGTGAGAATTTTCTCATTACGGCTAATTTCCGTATTCCCGTTTATTATTATTATTCTTTTAATTCTGTCTAAATTCAAATTTATTTTGCTAAAGGAACCAAATCTCTAAATCAGCAGTTGTTAATTTTTGCTTGTAAGGAACTACAATATGGCTGAACCCTTTCAGATTGCAACATTCAAAAGGAATCTACATTACACTGTACCGCTAACTCCCCTCCCCTCTCAACCTCTCAACCTCCCATCCGACAAATTTTAAAACCTTAAAAACTCTATAACTTAACAAAAATCTGTCATGTTACTTACATTAATTTAGCAACAGATAAAAACATTAATTGAGATTTCCATTCCAACAAAATTTTCGCTTCTTCTCTGTATATACTATTCCCCCTTCCAAAGTTACCACACAAGTTTAAAATCTACAAAATACATTACTTTTTACTTTTTGCTCGTTTGTTTCCTAAGTTGTTAGGGGCTATGCATAGATAACGTTATCATTTTAGGGGGGGGGGGGCGGGTCTGGCACATGATATCGTAAGATATCTCTAGGGGGAGGGGCAGGGGGAGGGAGTTATGTTTTGATTATTATTTTTGATCCAACCAAAAATTTCTCTTTTTATTCGTAACTTGGTCTTTACATCAGAATAGTATGTTATCTTTCTTGGTATGTTATCTATTTTCCTGAAAATACAAAAGTTATTATTAAAATCCTTAAATGATTATAAAATTATTCAGTTCCAAAATATGGAATACCCCAACGTGTATGCATATATAATCCTCTGTTCAACAAAGTATAATGCGAAGTTTATTTGAAATTATACTTGTATTTAACAACTAAATAAAAGAGAATGTTGTCCGCCTGTTTTGTTGATAAGAAGTTCTGTCTACCCCACCCCTGAGGGGGTAAGTTCAAAAAGACATTATTACTTTTGAATGCATTATGCAACGAAAAGCTATTATTAAATACTTTTAAACAGTCTGTTTCTTTTACGTGTTATTTGAGATTAAGTGGTTTCATATATAAACTGATATTTTATTGATTTCTCTTCTTTGAATCAATAAAGTATAAGAAAAATAAATGTAACATATTTGTATATCACTCTAAACAAAAGAACATAAGAAGAAAATTCCAAAAATCTAAAGAATTTTTATACATTTTTATTATTTATTATTATGATAACGATATCATTACTAGGGGGGGGGGGGGGTTCAAGGGATGATAACATATGATACCGTAAGGGGGGGAAGGGGTCCAAAAATACCAAAAAGTTGATAACGTTATATATGCACAGCCCCTTATTAGACCGTGCATTATTGATGTAATGAATTTCGTCTTTTGGCAATTTAACCCATAATTGCGGAGATGAAATATAACCAGAGATGCAAATTTTTGGAAAGTTTCAAGTGGTGGAATAAAACTGCGCTTTTCCCTGTTTTTTCTTTAAAAAAAAAAAAAAAAAAATGGAAATTTTGGAAAAATTTTTCGTCGTAGACAGTATTCTGCCTTAAGCGGTCTCAGGACTCTTAAAGCTTCGAAATTTAAATTTTTTAGATGTTAAAGTCCTATCTTTTCTGAAGATTTTGATATAAATTGTATCCTTGAAATTCCCATTAGAACAGAAGTTGTGGCTTTTAGAATAATACACACTCAATAGCTGAAGCGCCGTTTTCGAAACTTTGAAGTCATTTTTCTCCAAATGACGTTTTTAGGCTTAACGCGCAGGATATCTCAAAAACTTATGAATATTTTTTCATGAATTTTACAAAACATGCATTTCATGTTAGTTTGTATAAACTGAACCTAAATTTTCAGTTTTATTGTTCAAAAAAATATTTTCTTTTAGGGGATTATACTGTTGAAATTTTCAAAATTTTGTATTAACTAAATGCAATTTTGTATTAAAAATATAAAAATGCTTTAAATACAAATTTATTTAGGTTCAGGGTAATTACTACAGTCTGAAGTATATTCAGGCACGAAAAATTTCATTCTACTTGCAAAATTTATTTTGTAATCCTGCGCGTAAGCTGTTATACCAATTTTCTGCTCGACAAATATCTGACAGTTTGGAGCGCCCTGTAAATACTAATTCTGTCTCTTAAATTTTTTAAATACATGAAATTAAAATATACTTATATCTTTCATCCCAATAAAAATTGTGTTTTTATCATTTATATTTTAAGATATTAAATGTTGAAAATGGTCTTTTTTTTTCTTCCAATTTTAAGAGTCCTGAGACTCCCTAAGCAAAGATTAATGTTCTGAAATAGTGGTAGATATTTTGAATTAAAAGAAAATTGACAGCTTAGCATTATTGCCATACAAATGTTAAGACAGAAACCTCCTGAAACGGAATTTTTCTCCAGTCCTGTGCGATTCCATCTTAGCTTGTTTTTATTGTACATTTTATATAATCCGCCTAATAATTAAATATTTTAAGAATGTATATAAAAAAATTTCTTGGAGTTCGGGGAGAAGAGCTAGAGCCCCATAGCTCTTTTGGCTACGTCCTAGGGAAATAATATCAAATTTTGAGTGACGCTATGCTATTAATATATGTACAGTCGTGGAAAAAAGAAAGTAATCACCCCCTACTAACTCCTCAACAAATCATCGTAGAAGAAAGTTACTGGTACCGAACGATTAGAAATAAAGTCTACTTTTAAATGATGTACATAAAATTTTCTTAGGGGGTCATCTACATATTAAAACGAATCCAAACTTCATTTTTTTCAATGGCAATACCCAATTTTAACGAGATATTTCAAATCTTCGGTTCAAACTATGCCTAGACACCAAATTTCAAGTCATTTGAATGATAAGTGTTTGAATTATAAACATTCAAAATTTAGTGCTTCTAATGTTAAATTACATTTTCATATTTTATTTATGTCTCCCAAAATTATGCTCCTAATGTGCTAATTTTTTTTGTAGTAATAATACTAATATACCCAAACATAAATAAGCCGAATTTGCAATTTTTATAATTTTATGATATGAATTATGAATTATGAAATTAATATCCGAAAAAATTATGAATTGCAACCTACAATTTTTTTGATGGATTTAGATTTATTAAGTCCTGCTTTATGGAAATTCAAAAATTTCCCATTTTTCTTCCAAGTAGTTTTCAAATTATGCTTAAAAAATGGCAAAATGATGGTTTAAGGGGCCGTCTATGATGGAAGTGAGTAGACATTTTGAAATTTATTCTGCTGTACTGTAATCTAACACGCTTCATTGTCTCCTTGAGTGGCGCTTAAGGTGCCTTGATCAAGAAAGGGGCTCTCTCGGTTAACAATCCAGTACGGAACTTCAATTTGGATACAGCCCTTAAAATACGCTTGTTTTAAAATGATTAATTTCTCGGAAACTTATGGTACGAATTGCATAAAAATTCGTTTTTAGGCTAATTGAAGGGTGTAGAGCTCATTTATGCTGTCAGAATTGTGTACTGCTATTGAAAAAAACAAAGTTATGGTTCGTTTTAATATGTAGATGGTCCCCTAAGCAAATTTTATATACATCATTTAAAGTAGACTTTATTTACAATCGTTCGGTACCACTAACTTTCTTCTACGATAATTTGTTGAGGAGTTAGTAGGGGGTGTTTACTTTTTTTTTTTTCACGACTGTACATTTATTGTCCGTTTTTTCGCATAGATGACACCTTCCTCGCTTCTTAGCAATTTCCAATTCAGCTGAAGTACTAGCAATTTCTTTGCAGATTCGCTTCGCACTTTGAACCATCTGTTTTGCTCCTTGCTTGGAAGATTTTCTCTGTTCTCCATATGCTTTTTTACAAGTTTTTCACCCAAGTTTAACAAAAAAATTCTTCGTCTATAAGGACAGTTTTTCTTCCATGATTTATTTATTTTACAATAAAGTACAAAAGCGTTATATGCAGATATGTCTAAAATATTACAAAATACAACAAATGGCCAACTGTTTGTCTTCCTTTTTGTAGTGTAAGTAGGTACCATTCTGTCCAGCGTATCAACTGCTCTCTTAGTTTTATTATAATCAATGGTGATTTCTGGTTTTCTTTTAATACTTCGTTCAATGTTCTCATTCTTATGCAATGTGCTTTGAAGAACAACACATTTATTTATTTTTGTTTAGAATGTAAGACACAAGCGTTGTATCTTTAGTAAACGCAAATGTTGAACTGTATCTTTCTTTTCCTTTTGTTTCTAAAATTTCTACAGGAATAGATGATTTATTTTTTCTTATTATACCAAACATTGTTATATTTCTTTTTAGCAACATTTGACCTAAATCATAAGATGTAAAGAAATTGTCACAAGTTATACGTATTATGTCCTCGTAAACCATATGACAAGTCCAAAACTACTCTCAATCCTTGGTTTCTTTCGGGTGCATTTCCTGGTTATTTTCCTAAATATGGCTGGATATTCCATACATATATAGCAAGTGTTATTATCGCACAAAATCCAGAAATTTATATCATATTTAGCAGGTTTGCTAGACATGTACTGCCTAAAAGGACACTTACCTCTAAAAGCTATAAATTGTGCGTCCACCTTTATATATACTTCTGGATTGAAAAGATTGGGTAAAATTTCTACCCATTTATCACATAATTCTCGAATTGCAGCAAATTTGTCATTTGATCTTCTTCGTTGTCGAGTTTCCCGGTCACCAAATCGTATTACTCTTGATATTATTTTAAATTTCTTTAGAGACATTGTAGCTCTAAACAAATGTCTTCCCTTGAATTCATCCCATACACTTATTGTTGATTTATTGCTTGATTTGAACACACCTGCGAACACTAAAAGGCCTATGTATGTATCCAAATCTACGATATTTAGATCTGTCCAATTTTCTCCATATACACGTTTTCCTCTAGGTTCGTATAATTTATGATCATGGTTTTCAAATTATGGGGAAAAAACAGTTCAAAAGCGCTATATTCATCTTCTATTCGTGCTGCTGAAAATCGAGTTGGGCCATGGTTTAGTTTCAAAATATTACTGCTTTCTAATCGACCAGCACTTGGATATGGCTTTGCATGCCACATTATTTTTTCATCTCTGGACTTCATTATCTCATGTACTTTATGTATAGTATCTATTTCTTCATCTGATGAAGAATAATTATCAATAGATATGTTATCTTCTTCTTCCGATACAGCTTCCTTCACATCAGACAAATTTTCATCATCTGTATAGCCTTCGATGAAAGCGAAAGAAAACTTTCTTATAATGAATAAAAAATGCATTAACGTTCTCCTCAAATAAATATTCGAACTGATTCTAATAGGTAAACTTTTTACTTCTAGCTGAAAGAAAAACAACAAACAAAATGAATTTCCACTATGACTTGTCCGGTTCCATATGTCTCATAACTTCATTCCCTCCCGATAATTCTACCCCTTTTTTCCACTTACCTTTTTTGCAGCTGTATAGCAGAAGTAAAACAATATCGGCGTTTCCAAAAAACTATGTGAATGTATTTGTATGCTTGGACAAAAAAGACCCGAGGGACAGATTAATGTGTTTTTTTTTTTTTTTTTTTTTTTTTTGTGTGTTAAAACTAAAAGTCGCATTAATTTAAAATTTTAGTATGTGTTAGTTAAAAGTAAATCAGGAAAATTCATTGTATTTCAGAACATTCTTATGAGTAGTCTTTGAGTAACACAAGCTTAAACGTGTGTATGGGTCTAAAAAGACCCGAGGAGCTTTCTAGGGTTAAATAATAATTAAAAATATGTTAATAAATATATGCAATTGTATTATAAAAAAATTAGTAATTGATATATTAAATCAAAATGATATGTAATATGCTGAAAATAATGATTATTAATCTTTCACATAAATATGTGTACTTCGCTATAACATATCACAATTTAAATTCCTGTGACAACATTGCATCATCACTTAATATATTAAGTGTTAATTATAAATTAATTTATAATTAAATATAAAAATTAAGATTGAGATGCTAAGGAATTAATATTTATAATAATTAAATTTTGAAATTAAATATTTACATTTAATGTGTCTACAAACTTTCTTAAAAATTAAATACACATGTTTTTATATTATGGTATCTTTTCATTTTGAATGTCAACAATTTATTTTGAACTATTTCCTTATTAATAATGGTATCTTATATATTTTTTAAATATATAACCACGGTAGCTAATGTTTTTAGCAATCTTTTAAATATATATATGTAATAAATGCGGGGACCCAGTCATCGGTGGTGCTCTGACTCGGGGGCGACTACGGGGCGCTGTTGACACAGCGGCCCGCTCCGGACCCCCGGTACTGTGCAGGGGCGCTTGAGAACCGTGGGTGATTCGTCGAACGACATGGTTTTCTAGTAGTTGTGGCCAGTTCATGGTGAGTAAATATGAGTCCAAGCAAAGAAGATAGAATTCTTTGGACCTGGTTTTATTGAGCCTTTCCATTACAGTTTGTCTTTAACACCAGGTTCAGATGACTTGAGAGATGTCGCGGTCCGCGTCCCAAATTCACTGCCGAGGGGTGTCAGTTAATTTAGCACTTCATTGTCGTAGAAAAGCTACGGGTTTTTTGTTTGTCCCGTCTTAAATATGGAATATTTCCGTAGAGTGCGGCACTTCAGAAATAGGAAGTGATCTCATTTAATAGGCTAAAAATTATACAGGCATTATGACGTTCTATGGGTTGGCAAATCTGGGCTCAAACTCTGCTCACGATATGCCGATGGAATTTACAATTGCGTTTACTCAGCATTTCTTATTCTTAAAGATGGATCAATTTTGAAGCATGAAAGTAATAAATGTTGGGTTGGAAAACCAAGTTAACAGGGCAAATCAGATTTAGACTACGGCATTTCAAAAGTTAGATAAAATTTGAGAGTTTTAAATTTTGAACTTTTACTTTTAAACTTTAAATTAAAAAAGGTTTAAGTTTTAAAAAAGGTTTAATCTTTATCCTTTCATAATATATATATATATATATATATATCATTAATTTCATCATTTTATTTTTGTTTTAGTTGTAATCGCATGTGCAAAAATTATGTTTAATTTAAAAAAACGTATAAAAATTTATTCATTGATGCTTTATCATTCACATCCCATATAAATTCAAAATAGGAGTTTAAAAAGATATGGTATCAAAATTTAAGTGACGCTTTGATGTGCCTTTAAATGACTTGTTTTCAAATTCATTTAAAAATATTTTTGGTTTGCCTAAAGTATATTCACACATCTAAAAAATACTTTTAAGATATCCACACATCTTCGGAGGTGATTTTTCGAATTTTCTTTTTTTACCAATTTTTTTATGATGACATTTAAATTAAAACTTTGAAAAATATGTAACTATTTTAGCAATTACGCAAAAATAATTTTTTAATTGTGAAAAATAGTCAAAATTATGTTAAAAAATTTCTGCAAAACACGATAACTCAAAAACAAACCAATGTATTGGTATTTTGTAAATTGCATAATAAAGAGAATAACTGTCTCAACGACATAGACTATTTGCATTATAATAGCATCTATATCTCAAATGCTGCGAAAGTTGAAGTAACTGATGTAATGAAAAATTTGTAAAATTCGTTGCAACTTTGTCACTTATACCACTGTAAATATAAAAATGAATTAATATACAATCATGAGTGTAGTCTATTCCCCCAATAAACAGTTGTAAAAGAAGTGCACAAAATATCAAGGCACTTCATGCATAATTGTTAGCTATAGGATGTTTTGTGTATAGTAAGAATGTGAAAAACTTCATTTTGAGAAAAAGCTAAAAATAACTTTTAAACACAATACAAAACCTGCAATAGCTGTAATTTTAAACGTCTGTAACTCTGGTTCTAATTAAGATGCAGGCACAATTTAAGCATAATTCGACAGTTAAAAGATTAGATTTTAATATTATTTACTGATGATTTAATATGATACCTGAATTTTTCGATTTCAATCGGAAAATTCCGATGTTCCGGGTGTATTTGAAATGTTTCAACAAACTTAGGGGGATGATAGTACTCATCAAGACGAACAAAAAATGCAATGGAACATAACATGGGGTCACAAACCACTTATTGAGTCACAAATACAAGGTGTTTCACCCTAACTGAAGTCGGCTTGTCGTTAATAATTTTGCGAAAAATTAAAATATTGCAATAAAAATGTAACGATGTGTACCTTATTTTGTATGAAATGTAATAACATCACAAAAAGTTCTGGAAAAACACAGGGTACTCACACAATCGATGATACCGTATGAATTGATAATCACAGTCCAAAATGGGGAGCGTCCAATGCATACTGCTGGTGGAAACTTCTACCACTTGTTTTTTGTGATGTTATCACATTTCATACAAAATAAGGTACATATCGTTACATTTTTATTGCAATATTTAAATTTTTCGTAAAATTATTACCGACAAGCCGACTTCAGTTAGGGTGAAACACCCTGTATTTGTGACTCAATAAGTGGTTTGCGACCCCACGTTCCATTACATTTTTTGTTCGTCTTCATGAGTACTATCATCCCCTTAAGTTTGTTGAAGCATTTCAGATACACCCTGTATATCATATTGAAATGTATTTATTTGAATAAATTGATTTATCTTTTGTGCCACACTATCCAAAATCAAAAGTAAAATTTATGTAAATAGTTTCTTTGCGTCATATTATCCATTTGCATACATTTCACTTAGTTTGGATACAATGCCTTTAAATTATTCCCAATAATTCCAAAATGATCACACAGCACGTGTCTCCAAAAATAGCACAAATTATCTAATATTTGAAATTTTGCATATGGATTCTTAAACAAGCATAATATCATTTTCTAAGAAGAAAAACAAGTTAAAATTTTGGTCACAAATTGCGGCAAATCGAATGCATTTCTCCCTTAAAAAGCAAACTTATGCTGGCATTAGTTATATGAAAACTTTGCTCAAATCGACACTTGAAACTATATTGTAGCAATACTTGTTTGTTCTTTATTTTTAATTCAATTCTGAATAAGGCACTTTCCTCAAGGTAAAACTACAACGAAGTTTAACCCATTTACAAGTTGAATATGCAAAAGCAAAAATCCGAGAAAAGAAAAGGGGCCTCCTAATCAGCACAGCAAGCAACTGGAAGAGAGCAAGCAGAGCATATGTTGGATTACAGCATTCAGAAAAAGTCTATTCTTCATCTGATTCCGTGACGGCAATTGAAAAATGAACCTTTTGGATTTTTTCAGACTTTGATATTGATCAAAATTTACTTTTTAAAACATTAAATAAATTCAGTTTAGCAGCATAATTAATCTTGCTGTTATTGACTTGTCCATTTCTTCCTTTATACATAATTCTGAAAGCTTTGGAAAGATAAATATAGGTTTTTAACTGTAACTATTTGAATCTTTTTATTAATTTTAAATGAACTCTCTCTCTTGTTGGAAATCTTTTGACAAGTCGAAGCTTCATAGAAAAGTTTAAAACTGCAATAAATATTGATTATTTAGCTATGCTACACTAACAGTGTTTCTGTTTTACGGGTTTTACTAGGTATGATTTAGAACGAAAAAAATGTTAAATTTGAAAAGAATACAATCCAAACTACAGAACATACAGTGCTTGACATGAGGTTATGAGCATGTTGAGGCCTGGATGCAGCTAGCTGCTAATTGATTCCTATATTGAAATGTTGGTAATATGGTATTAAAGACAACATTACGAAAGAATCGACTGTTTTGAGACAACGTTTCGAAAAGTAAAAATATTAACCTTTTCAGCTAACTTTCATATTGATCAAAATTTTATCATTTTTTATAATAATTTAACAAATTTAATTTAGCAACATAATTAGCTGCATTTTTGCAGTCTTCTTGATTTCCTTTCACTTAACACTCCATAGGGCGCGTTATATAGGGTGTTTGTATCTGTAAGATAGAGCGCGCCCGATGAAGTATTAACAGTTGTAAAAATGTTTTCTAAAAAGTGGGCTTCTACTTTTTGTGGATGTGTTGACCTCTGGAAGCGAATATCGAATAAATTGGTGCAAAAATGCAAAGAAAATTTGGGAATAGATAAGAGAGGCAGATAGTTGCGGAAATTTAATTCTCCGACTTTTTGTCTACTAAAATTCTTAGTTTATTTTAATTTCTCTTCACGTTTTGTATACGTTTTACATTTTATTTTGAACTGTGGTATACATTACTTTGTGTAAAAAGTAATGGCGTTTCTGTTATTTAACTTTTCAGCCAATTTCTTTTAAGTGGTTAGACAGTTTTAAAACATATTCCAAGTTCAGCTACAAGCTCTCGAACTATGGAGGATGCATTAAGCTATTGCTTTCACTTTATTATTTTAATGACAGAATTTCGTCCGATCCTCTCCATATTTAAGGTGTTTTTTCCCATCACGAAATTTCTGGAATCAACATTAGGCTTCGATTTCACTAGTTGTCTCTGGGCCAAACACGTGGGTGGATATCCTAAACCATTTTTAGGTGCGTTCGTAATTATATAAATACGTAACACCTATAGTCGTCGTCATGGTCCCTCCGTCTGTCCTCATATAACAATGGAAAAACTAGCAAACCGAATGGTTTGAAATTTAATATATATAATTGTTGCAGAATTTTGTCGAGTCAAAACTTAAAAAGATATTAATAAAAGTTTTCTTCATTCTATTAAATCCCATCATACGTAATGAATTCAACGTTATCCCATGATAGGTAAATGATTCTAGGTTGCCTGGTGATGACGTACTATTTAAGATGGAGTCTTATTTCCGTATTACTGAATTTAATATATGTAATCGTAATAAACTTTGTATTCATGCATTTATGTATATCAGTGCAACATCTACTGCACCGAGTTCTGAATATTTATAAAACTAGTTATAGTATGAACGCATCTCATTTGCCACGTTCGACGTACAATTTCCGACTTGTTACTGTTTATCATCCCATTTTTAACATTCTTCTTTCCAATAGACTTTATTTAAAACCGCTATTAGAGCGGTTTTAAATATCACTGTACAATGACCAAAAAATAAATCTGTATTACTAAATAGACAAAAATCTGTCTTTCAAAATATATATGAGGGGCTCACAATCATAGTAGACCAAGTCCAATTTTCTCTATTGTGAATAATAACGCTTTAAAGTTCTTAATAAATAATTAATTCATGTCAAGTGATTTATAAGGATTATATGCGTCAATATTCAATTTAAAGCATCATTTTTATAGTGCCCTACTTTTACAAATGACAAATTAATATATCTATTGTAAATGTATACGTTTTTTATAAAAATGAGGACTTGGTCCAGTATGGTTGTGAAATTTCCATGCGTAAATAAAGACTTGTTTATTATGATTACAAAAACTCTTGATTTTGATTTATATTTATTTATTCTATTTTTTACTCTAAATTAAACACAAAGAGTGAAATATATTATCAGTTATCGTCACTGTACGCAATACTAACATCCTCATCATCATCATCGTCATCATGATATACTTTAGATGAAGTAGCTTGGAGCCTGGTATTGACATCTACTGAAAAATTCTTGAAGTATGCATGATGAATTCGCGGGATGTATGGCAAAATAACCATCATATCTTTCTTTTTAGGCCAAAGGAATTTTTCTACGACTGACATTTGACTGACATTTGACAAATAAAGTAATTTGCACCCACAAGCCCATTTTTCCAAATTTATTTTGCGAAAAGGTTGATTATCATTGTGGGTTTCTCTGAACAGTAACATGAAGGGAGAATCTCTCACAACTCGCAGCCATCTAATTTCAATCCAACTAAAACAAGCTTCCTCGGTATCCTTCTTTCTGTTTGTGATACTTTGTTCCAAAGCTGTAGTAGAAACAAAGTCGGAATTCTTAACTTCAATGACATCAAATTTAGGACATTCCTCTTTGTATTAATAATAATTTCCTTCCAGTCTCCAGGAACATAACTGTGCAATTTCTTGCGACTTGCTGCTTCAAACAGGTGAAATTCTGCGTCATTAGAAAGGAAAGAGTGGCCGGACACCATGGATTTGTGGTCAGTTGTCTCTGCTCTTATGTTTGTACTATTAACTTGTTTCAACAGCGTAAGAGACACTTTGATGTTCCTATTTTGGCCTCGACAGGCATCAGAATATAGAATAATTTTCTTGTGTTTAGAGGTTTTCGCTCTTGGGTATTTTGCAAGAATGCTAGAAAGGTCTTAAGAACCTCTTTCTCTCTTCATCACAGAAGTACATGTATCCCACATTATTATAAAAAGAATGCACCTCAAAGTTATAAACATATAGATTGCGTTTATAATAAGCTATGGATGTTGAAAGCTTGGGAAAGGGAAGTGCTTTTTGCAAGTCGAATGTACAGCAGTAAGTTTCATCTGAGGCTTTAAGTTTTAATTTTTTCTCTAGCCTGTTTAGCTTTCCTCAAAAGGAGCTCTCGTTCGGTTGCAAGACTTTTTCTAGAGTTTTCATCATTTTCTGTCGAAAGCTTGATTAATATGTCCTCATATAATTTACATGTATCTGTATTTGACGGCTTAAAGTCTAATTAATATTTGTGCTGAAGACTTTCTAATAGAATTTTTTTTTTCATGTGGGTCTTATTTCTTGTCGTACATACATTCTTCTCTAGGTCGAAGATTGAACTATGTGATTAGAGTTTTTTTTCTTGTAATGATTTTTGTTAAGGAAAGCGCTGTCAGTACCATTATTCTTTTCCGGGGAAAAGAATAATGGTAAACGTTCTTTCCCGGGGTCTTATTCTTTACCGGGGGGTGGGGATGTCCCCCCAGGAACAGTGAGATGCCACCCTCGGAAGTTTAGAGATTTTGTGTTTTCAATGGTCAAAATGTGCATTTTCCCCCTCGGAACTCTATAATGCCCCCCCACCGGAGCCACAGAAGTCCTTCCCGGAGAAAAGTGTCTGAATTCAACACTGCTCACGAGATTATAGATTTCATCAATACTTCTTACACGATCTTCCTACAGTTAATGCTTTTAATATCTGATATCTAACTTTAGATCATGGACATGGGTTGGTTCTTAAGATTAAATTTCTGTTATTTTTGTATTATCCTTATTGTATTATGCTGTTTTGATGCATTTTCTGATAGAAATTTTAATCAGGATTTCATGATTGCCCAATATTTATTAAATAAATGACGTCCTTTTATAGAGAAACATGTTTCAGAAATTATTTTTCACTATACCAAAATATCAAAGTTTTTTAACAATGTTTTTATAATAATGGAAAGTGTTTCATAATCTATGTATGATGCATCATTTTCCTTTCGTATTAATACATTAATAATCACTCGGGCCGCGAACCGGTTGTTATATTATTTGAATCCCACCACTCCCTTTAAACCCTTCGCGACGAGCGTCTTTTACAGAATTTTTAATCTTTTATTCAAAACTGAAATTTTTGTGTCATTAAATCGGCAAAATGCACTGTTTAAATAAGGCAAAATTTGCAATAAAAAATAACTGATGGGAATAATCAAGGATTCTGAGCACCTTATGCGTCACGTATACGTGACGCTCGTCCACAAGGGGTTGGGGTACATAATAACAATTACTCGTCCTTGAATGTCATTCACAGTCGCGCTCCTTCAGAAATACAGGGTGTTTGAAATGTATCTTTACATTTTTTAAAAAATAATGAAAAATAAACAAACGATGATATACACTTACGGTTTTTTAGGTTCCATAAGGAAAATATCAAAGTTTATTGTGCAAGGTTTTAGCCGCGTAGATCTCCAATGTTTTAAACCTTTCGAGGGTGGTGTCCTTAAAAAAAGGACATCTAATTTTAATTCCAAAACTGACAAACGTCACCAAGAATATTTAATTAAAATTTTCCTATTATAATGTACGTGAAAAGTAGCAAGTTGGTATTTTCTAATAAATTCGTTTATAAATTCCGGTGTCAGTCCATTATTTTATCAGTTTATAGACAGAATTACTCCGCGCCGGTAAGGGTTAACCACCAATGCCATCTAGATCTCCAGACATAACATCTTTGGACTTCTTTTTTATAGGGATACGTGAAAAACATTGTTTACCAGTCTCCAATTCGTGGCACTGATGAACTGAAAAGTCAAATTGCATCGGCCGTCCACACTGTTGATTCCGCAGTGCTTCATAGAACGTGGTTAGAAATCTCATATAGACTGGATGTGTTGCGCGAGACTAATGGTGCGCACACTGAAATCGTGGAATAAAATATTGGAAAAAAAACTTTGATATTTTCTTTATGGAAAATAAAGAACTGTAAGTGCATACCATTGTTTGTTTATTTTTAATTATCTTTTTAAAGTGTAAAGATACATTTCGGACATCCTGTACTGTGTTTACCCTTCATAATTCAATACAGTGGGTGATCGGTTAATGAATTTTATCCGTTCCAAAACAGTGTTCGCGAACCGAATTGTTCATTAACCGATCATAGATTTTCTATTGATTTGTATGGGATTTCAATTAATTGCTCTTGAAAGTTAAATATTGTATGAATAATAATATAAATCTTATCTTTATAATAGGGTTAATTACATCCTTTTTTAATATGGACAGATCGTATTTTGGTGGCTTTGTCCGTGTTGTGCCGTATTAAAAAATAAATGAACTTTGTAAAAACTTTTAGGATTACATTCATTGACTGCAGCATTAAGTCATACCAACTTGTCACTTTGACCTTTCAAAAACTCATTAGCTCTCTAAAAGAGCGTGTTTACTGTAGGGCCCGATAAAGCTCAAGTGAAGCCTAGAGCCTATTAATAATTTGTGAACTAAATTTCAATAAAAATAATTTGCAATTAAAAATATTTCTTTAAAAAAGGACGCAAAATATAGAAATTATTTTTTCTGATCTGTTCATTCTAATTTGGGGGGCCCTAAAATGTAGGGCCCGAACTCCCGGTAGCCCCTGAATTAATTAGGCCATAAGTATACAATTGTTAAAATGACCTCTAAGCCGACAATGTATGCAATTAAATACAGCTCGGCAAATCTGAACACACAGCATTGCTTCTTCTTGGCTTTGTTTTGTGAGTCTTTGTGTTCGTTTACCGAACATGTGTTCGTTATCCGAACATAAGAGTCTCTCGCAAAAGTGTTCGTTAACCGATCTGTTCGTAAACCGAACAGTTCGTTAACCGATCACCCACTGCATTCATAATTCAATTGTGTACATTTTGTGACGTATCAATCCATGTATAGATCGAAATGAAAAAGTAGTTATTAATTTCCCAGCTCCCTCTAATCAATTTAAATAGTTTGTAAACTGGAAGTGCTTAGAACTTGAAAAAAATATCACAAATGTTCAGTTATCAACATTGTAATGAACAAGAAAATGTTGATTTTTCACAATAAAGTAGAATTAATATATTGATAATGTTGTGTAAATAAACCTTTCTTGTAAATATAGCTTCTTTTTTGTAAATATATCTTTATTGTAAATTGTTTTATTTTAATAAAAAATTGATATTTTTTTCTATCTGTACTTATTTAAAAACTTATACAAAAACATTTCTAACAAAAAATTAGCTATACGTACTTAGTTTTACACACACACACATTTATATATATCCGATTACGTTTTTTAATTTTATAAAACTTGTAAACATTTTAAAACTTTTTTTTAATTTTGTAAAACTTTTTTATTTAATTATGTTTAATTTTTTAACTTTTTCTTTTTTTTTTTTACAAAACTTTTTTAAATAATGTATTTTTTTAATAAGAAGTTTATTTTTTTTAATAACACATTTAAAACTTATAAATATTCTACCTAACCACACACATCAATACATATAGACATATACACACTGATACACACTTTTGAAACTTATAAGTATGCTAGCTAGATCACACGCATAAATACATATCGATCACTATACATACTGATACACACTTTTCAAACTTATAAATATGCTACTTAATCACATACATTAATGCATATAGACACATATACATAATGATGCACACTTTGGAAACGTATATGCATATATACAAATACAAATAAACGAAACCGCTTTGATAATATGATATCAGAAATAACAACGAAATGAAAAGGAAAATTTATGTGATTTAGAGAGGTTTGAGTTTGGACCTTTTTAGCAGATTGTTCCTACTTTCTTGTGAAATTGTGAAATTTCACCACTTCACATAATGCATAAATGCACCTGTAATACAAAAAAAAAAAAAAAAAAAAAAAAAAAGTCAATAAGACAGTTTTTCATACATTTTTTATAAGCATTTTAAGTTCTTGCACCATTTTTTTACATTAAAATCATGTACAATCATTCAATACTTTTGATGTATATGCAATAAACATGGATTAGAATCGTTCATCGGGTAACGAAAATCGATTTTATCCGAAACGACTCCATCCGCGGCTCGGGTCGAGTGGTGTATTTGAATCTACATTTTCTCGTTTCGGATCGGTTTGACTTTAATTTTTTTCGTCTTCGGGTCGGCTTACTTTAGGTTTTGAAATATGCAGGTCGGGATGGGGGTTGATCCGATTTTTCAAAAGAAAGTCCAAAATGTGTTTTTAGATGAAAAATATATACGCAGAAAAACATCAATAACGGACATTTTCCTACAGCCGACATCTCTATTTAGCGAACACTTTTTCAATTTATACCATTTATATATTTGTATGCTTTTACCTCTGAATAGTGGACACTTCCAAATAGCGAACTGTTTCAATTGTAGAATACTGCGCTGGTGGGGTTGTATCCTACCCGAAACTAATAAATCCATATTAAGTTAACTCACATCCGACGCGAACCTAACAATATATTTTTCCTGGATATTTAATGCCATCCAAACCCGATACACATCAACCCAGAGCCGAACCGCATCCCGAAATGAAATGAAACTAATAGTTAATTTAAATACACTGGTTATCAAAAATTAAGGAAAAGACACAAAATGCTAATTTTCAAATACGCGAACACTCAAAAGGAAATAATATAATTCGAGTAATTACTATCTCTACAAAACAGCTAGCCCATATAACATATCATTCATGTCACATATGGTCACAAGTGTCACAGTCACTACGGTGAAGCAAAAAAATAGGAAATTCCATACATCTCATTATGAGTCTCAAATGATCACTATATGTGACTCCACTGAGAAGTCAATGTGACTGCTGCTTTTGGACGAGTCACCAGGTGACTTTACAATGTAATTAAATTGTGACTCTCATGTGACTGTCATTTTTAGACTCAATTTCATAGTCATCATGAACGTTGCATTATGATAAGTCACCAAATAATATCATATTATAGTCACATGGAGACTTTTCCCAAAAGAGCACAATGGTGACTTCACAGTAGTCTCACTGTCAACTGAAAGTCATCATGTGACTTTAATGTGACATTATTTGGTAACTTATCACAATGCAGCGTTCACGATGACTTTGAAATTAAGTCTACAAATGACAGTCACATAACAGTCACAATGTAACTACATTGTAAAGTCACCTGGTGACTCGTCACAAAGCAGCAGTCACAGTGACGTCTCAGTGGAGTCACATATAGGGATCATTTGAGACTCATAATGAGATGTATGGAATTTCCTATTTTTTTGCTTCACCGTAGTGACTGTGACACTTGTGACGATGTGTGACATGAATGAGATGTTGTATGGACTAGCTGTGTTGCAAAGACAATAATTACTCGAATTATATTATTTCCTTTTGAGTGTTCGCGTATTTGAAAATTAGCATTTTCTGACTTTTCATTAATTTCTGATAACCAGTGTATTATTAAAGAAAACTTTTTCTTTTTTTAAAAAATTAAATAAATTAGTAGCATTACATTAATGCTACAGGTGTCCCATTTAAACTGTTGCTTAAAGTTAAAAATATAATTTTTAATAATTAATAAATCGTTTACTAATATATTCGAAAAGAATCAAAACGTTAAGGGAATTCTTCGCGCACTAGAAAATACGCGCTCCGTAATGTTAATCCTATGGGCAGGTTATTTTCGAATTTATCGTTTCAATTTGACTATTTTTAAACGATTTTTTTTTTTTTTTTTTTTTGCATAGGATAGCTGAGCTCAATCTTTAATATGACTCTTTTTTACTTTTTCGATTTTGGTTGCAGATTTTTTTAAAATGGTACTTTCAGTTTCGAAAATATTTAAAATTTGTGCACAAACAAATATTACGAAATAAATATGTTTATGTTACACTGTTAAAAAATTGTCTGTGTAATTACAGAGAATCTACTGGTAATCTATTATCTTAAGTCTTATGTAAAATTATAGAGATTTTGCTAAATAACAGAGAAATTATTCAGTAAATTTAAAGTAGACTCTGTAAATTTACATCGATAAAAATACATAAGATCCTATAAGTTTATTTAATGATGAGTTAATTTATTTTTAGAAATTAGTGAATTTTTGAACTCCGAAGAATAAAAATTTTTCGAGTGAATTGCTGTACCATTTAATTATTTACAGCAAAACCTCCCTAAAGCAACCACATTCCGTTCCAATAAAAACTGGTCGCTCCAAGAGGTGGTCTCTTAATGGAGGTCATGTTCAAATCTAGATTTTAATTGTTGAAAAAAGGTAACAATGTTACTACCATTTAAAAATTTATTTTTTACATTTAGAAAAAATATGAAAATTTAAGTATCAAAACAAAAGTTAATTACATAAGTTAATTAGTGCAGGCTTTAAAAAATGAATACATTGACGTTTGCTTTGAGTTTACGGTTTTATCTTCTATAAATTTTATTTCCAAGTCCTTTTGAAGTTTAGTAAATAAAAGCATTTTTTTTTTTTGGACAAGAACAAATTATGACGATTTCATTAATTTATCTATTTCTTTGAGAGTTTTCTGACAGATAGGGCAGGGGAGGTTATTGACCGTCATTCTTATTTTGTCATCAGAGTTAAATTCATTGCTGGAAAAGGCACAAAGAGGTTTAAACACTTAAAAGTTACCGGAATAAATAAAAATTCTAAACTTTGTTTAGAAGTTTGATGAATAATGCGCTCTGCGGAATTATTATTTTAATAAAACCTTCTTCAAGCGACCAAGAGAAAACGTAATTTGTTTCTTTTTCTTTAAAGAAATGAGTCGCTCATGGAGGGAATTCAATTGGGGTGGTCTCTGGATAGAGGTAAAATTAGTATTGAGCCTATGGGAATACATTTCATTCCATGAAAAAATTCTCGTTCAAGGAGGTAGTCGCACACGGAGGTTTCACTGTATTTATTTTTAATATTTAGTTTCGATCCTGCTCGGGATTTGATCCCGAGTCCTTTGGGTGGAGACGAACAGGAACACTTCACTGATGGTGCTATAGGAACTGTTACTACTGTATGTAAAAGATGTACTATTTTATGATTCAGGGAGGTAATACTTTTAGTTTACTTTTAATATTAATTACCAAGCTTCATGCACATAGGAAACTGGGAAGTGATTGTCGATAAAAATCCCCACTAACTCCGCAGAGGACGAATTTTCCCTTTCTACAATATTCTAATTTTTAATAAAACAATTTTTAAACCACATTTTCTTTTAAAATATTTCTAATAAAATTGTAAAAAAATTTTAAAAGTGTGTATTTTGAATTACTGGTTATAACAAAGATAAAAATATCTTTAAATAAAGACATGGAAATCTCTACAGGGAATTTGATATAAGAAAAGGGAAATGTCTGTAAATTGAAGCCCGAGAAACTCAATCGAATACATTTAACCGAGAACTAGTGTAAATTTACAGTCTCGTTTTTTCCCCTTGTGTTTTTACAGAAATTTTTAACAGTGTACCGAATTGTATAGCTTCCTTCTTTTGAAATAAGTTTAAAAATTATCAGTTATCGTCTACTACTGAGTTTTTAAGATTGGTGTCCCAAAGGAGCTGACATATTTGACGAAATTTCTCGCTGAAAAATTACTGAAGTTGTGTGATATTTTTTCATTTTCTAAGCACTGTCAGTTTACAAAATATTTAGAATTTTTAGAGGCGGAAAATGATAAGTGCTTACTTGTTCACATTATCGTTGTAGATTCTGCTTGTTACGTGACAGTAAGTAGAGAAATTAATTTTTCCCGAGTTATAGGGTAAGTACAGCAATTCTGAACAATTGTGAATGACATTCGAAGAGTTGAAATTGTAATGTATTTTGATAACATTTAAAAAATATATATATTTTGTTTTTTTGAAGAAAGTTAGAGTTTCTTTCCCCAGATGGACTGACAGAAAGACAGATATAGTTTTTGTTCCCTAATAAAATTTACAAAGTTCCTTCAAGAAACGAATAATTTCTAATAAACTAAGAATTAGAAAAAATCAGAAAATCTGTTCAAAACTTATGTGCATTTAGAAATGTATTTATTAACAAACATATGTCGAATTGTATAATTTCTTTCTATTGAAGTCGATGAAGAAAAAGTTGTACAACTATGATAATTCTTCTTGGTTAAATTAAACACATTTTCTCAAAAATCGTCTGCCAGCATTCTTACTCCATCATTCATTTCGCTGTTCAGTGTCTCAAACGGGTTTCTCCGTTTGTTCTAATTTTGCCCAAAGATTAACTGAACATCTGGGATTTTTTTTTCTAAGCCCTGCCAACTTACAAAATATTTTGGATGATTTTTTTTTTTTTTTTTGGGGGGGGGGGAGGAATTAAGAGTACATATTTTTTCACATCTGTATACGAATCGGACTGATACGTGACAGCAAGTAGAGAATTGAATTAGGCCGGAGTGACAGGATAAACACAGTATTTCTAAACGAGTATGACTGTGAATGACATTCGGGGACTTGGAATTGCATTATGCACCTTAACAACATTGTATTTATATCTATTTTTAGGTCCCACAAGAAGACAAGCAAAGAGACAGACATAATAACATTTAATTTTTCTATCATGATTAATTGTATAAGGGTGCACCATGAAAACAAACTGTTAAGAAAAAAATTATATGAAAATATTTAAAATGAGAGCATTTGTTCGAAAGTTATGAGCAAACTTATATATATATGAGGCATTCTCTCCCATAATTTTGACTTTTAAGTTCCTAATAATATTTTTTATTTTAGTACTTATTCTTGAGTTTTTTTGTATTTCTTATATTGGAAAACATGCCATTGCATGATTGTATAACAATATTAACGAAATAAATAAGTTTTGGACGATGACGGGGGTCAAAATGTAGCATGAAATTCCTTACCGTCCTGTGTCCCTGATGCTGGTTTTGAAGTTTCGAGCTGTCTGGGTGAAATTTTTTCAATAAAAGTAATTCGACGTAATTTTTTTACGAAACTGAAACTATTATTTTATATAAATATGTAAAAAAAAAAAAAAAAAAAAAAAAAAAAAAGCAGCATACATTTTTACGGTTATTATTATTTTTTAAACTCTGTCCCTGGATTTTGGATTCCTTACCGTCCCTCTAGCTAAAATTATGCAGAGCATCACTCCAGATAGAGCCACATCGTCTTATTCAATTTGTTTCTCATACAGAACTATGCTAGTTTTTAAACGGCTGCTGTTCTTCGACAGGTAATTTGCGGTAGAATTTAAATACACATTTTAGTATCAAATACAAGCA
Source organism: Maratus speciosus (assembly GCA_963932465.1). NCBI lineage: Eukaryota > Metazoa > Arthropoda > Arachnida > Araneae > Salticidae > Maratus > Maratus speciosus. The sequence continues at coordinate 244,057,756 of OZ010795.1, read as the reverse complement.
GTGTGCCTTTATTGAGAAAAAATAATGGTAAACCTACCAGTCAACCACCAAAATAGGGTTTGCAGGTGTTTTCCACCAAGATATGACTTGGCAGACCAGTTGCATTTTAATATGCGAATCGAGTTTTAACTAATTCTGGAATTGCAGCCGTATACTCAACGAGGATTTTTGCAGCTGTCTCCCGGTCTATATATAATATTGCAATGTTCCATCATCTTCGGTGAAAGATATTTCATATACACCTGATAATTGATCTGGTTCTAATGAATCTATTTTATTACAGATTATGTTTTTTAATTTTATGAAAGGTTTTGCAATAAGAGAGATATTGAATTTATTAAGTTTCTATTTCAGACTTTCAAAGAATCCAGGAAAATATTGTGCAGTAGATAACTTGGAATTTTGCTCATTGACGTTTCTCTTCTTCTTATTATTCTAGCTCATAATTAATCTATTTATAGTGCTTTCTTTATAGCCATTGATTCTTGCAACATCATATAAGGGAGATTAGTACACAGTGAAACACGGTACACAGTGAGACAGCAGCCACTTTGACATATAGTTGCAACTTTTTCTCCTAGTTGGCACATACACATAACGACCTCATCTTATGCAACACGTGGATGTAGTTTCGGCACTTCAGTTACTCGTCCGACAAAATAGTAAATAGTTCTTGATTTTATAGTGGTCACAAGCGTCTCTTTTAGAGTTTATTTCCTTCAATATGACATATATTTACTTAAGGGGGCACAGGACCTTTGAGTTTGTCCAAACAATCAAAAACATCGCCTTCTCCAAAGTACCAAAACACAAACAAATATGCAATTAAGATCTTTTTTCCCCCTTTCTGCCTAAAGTATATAACCTTAAAAACATTATCCAGAAAAATAAATGTTGTAGGTGCAAAATTAATATTTAAATTTAAAATTTAAAAATTCATCTCACTAATGCGTGATTAAGTGCTGCGCGCATGATGAAACTCTAAATAATGCATATAGAGAACAATTTTTGACGAAAATAGATTCATAACACACCTACTTCTAACTTAAAACCAAAATATACGCAAAAAGTTTTGTTTGAAATTTAATTTTAGTACAAAATGAAAAAAAGTTAAAAAATCTCAAATTTTTTTACAAGTTTTTCAAATGCAAAAAAATAAATAACTAAAACAGGTGAATTTTTTTTGGTTTTAGCCTGTAGACTATAAAGAAACGCATATTTGGTTAATTTTTTTTAAGCTGTAGCTTACATAGTTTAAAAGTAACAGTGCGCGCAAACTCCAAATTGACTAATCTGAGAAAACGCTTTTTAAGGTGTCAATGTCTACGGACCTTCTATTATACTCACCATATATAAATGATTATAACTCAAGAAATAATACAGGTTTTGAATGCGGTTTTTTGCATATTGCTGAGAAATTTTAAAACATTTAGAATAAAGCAAAAACCGAAAACTGATTTTTTGAAAGTTTAAAGGTCCTGTGCCTCCTTAAACAACCTATCTATATCTAATAATAGACTATTTCGACAAAACGACATACACTTTTTAAAGCGATGAAATCGATGTAACAGATGTGGCATCCATTTTGTTACAACGTAACGAAACTTCACAGTGTTAAACACAGTAGTGGTACCCAGTGAGACGAGTGTCTTATTGTGTGTACCTACTATGTGGTTCTGATGTTAAAAAAGGTTATTTATTAATAAAAGAAGGGGTTTTTTTTTTCTCTCTCCCTTTCTCTCTGTGTGTGTGGGCGTGCGATGGCTAGGGAAAACTACTAAACGTAAGAGGCTGAAAATTTGCATGAAGGTATCCTAAGGTCTGCCATTGTCCACCCGAGGGTTAATATTTTTAATATTTTGAAAATCTAGAAATATTAATTAGAAATCATAAACTGCAGAAAATTATTGATAGAGTGTAAAAATGTATGATTTATGAAAATACATACATTGTCTCACTGTGTGCCACTTGTGGTACACAGTGAGACAATTTCCGATGCTCCATTATGCTGCTTCTGTGCTTTTATAAATAACTTTTTTAAAATTATTTATACATTAATGTGTAGCGTATTTGTGTAGCTTAAAGATGTAGCAATTTTTTTTTTCAAAAGAATAAAAATCGTCGCCATTCGTTAAGTAATCATAATTTTCGTATCACTGCGTACTGTCCTCCTCTATTTTATTTACTTAGTTGGTTAACTGCTCAGGGAGACAGTGAAAGCTCTTTTAAGGCTGTTCTCAACTGCTCTGATCAACAAGCGAAAAACGTTTTGACACATTTACAGATTCATTTTTTAATACAAAGATATCAAATTGGAAGTCCTGACTAGGGAGCGATTTGGAATCGAACTGTGTTTTCCATTTTTTGATCAATCAATTACCTACTGAGTTATAAGCGATTTTGATCACGTGACAAAGATGTTTTCTCCCTTCGCTGACCGGTTTTTCTGCTTTCTTCGGGAACTTCGGTTCAAAACGTCAACTTTGACACTATTTTCTGAAAGATCTATTGCGTTTGCAAAAAAAGGAAAAAACATTTTAATGACATAGTTTCTGAACAACAACACCCGCTAGTTTCATCCATTTCCGAACAAAAATAAATTTAAATTTATGTCAGAAAGTTGCCCTTTTGGATTTGAGACCAGCCTTAACTTTTTATGCCCCGACGGTACTTTAAATTACCACAGTTTTCTATGCCAAATAAAACATACTCATTGAATACATTCGCAATGGTACTTTTAAGAAACAATAGTAAATACTTCCTTTGACCATCACTAGATAGCAATACAAGTTCCAACAAGCTGAAAGTTGTTAACGATGCTATTTTGGCCCGCGTGAGTATCAATTTCGCTTCCATTTTCTTGTCTGACATGATATCACCAACTTTTGCTTGGAAACAACTTAAGTTTTAAAGATAAGGCTATCATATATTTTTTCTTGTTTTACATAGATCACTTGACAATATGTCATGCTAAAAAATTTTTCAATTTTCAACTTGTTTACTTTACGAAGCACTTTTCAAAGCGGTACTTTTGAGTACCGTCGGGATTACATTGAGCAGTATTTTTACTTATATTTTTATTGTTTGCCTACATATGGTGCATAAAGACGTATATATTTACTAGAAATGCATGGGTGCTAGAAAGGTGGATTTTCATACAATGCAGGGGAAGATATTGCTTGATTTATGTATGACATTGAGGAATAATAATGCAAAAAAATATGTTATTTTTATCTTTAGAAAAAATATTGTATTTTTATAAAACAAAATGAAAAAAAAAATACAAATTAGAGAAAAAAATCTAAAAATATTTTTTGGTATTTTTATGAATCCTTTTGAGTTTTCTACAACTAAGAGCTTGGGAATTTCTCTGCATATGTTTTCCATCGGACGATAGTGTTACAACTGTAGAACATTCTTCTGATGGCGAAATGCTCACTGATGAAGCACCAACAGCATTATCATCTAGTCATATATACATCATAGACATATATATACACAAAATATATGCATGATAAGTCGCATTAATATAATAAGAAGAAATTGGATATTGTTTTATTCTCTAAGTCCCGATTTTTGTCCAAGCATTATGCTCCAACGGTACTTTGAAGTACCACATCAAGTAATTAGCTGTGATTAACAAAAAATAAGTCTTTTATTTTTAATGCATATATCGCTCACCCGCAAAAAAAAGTGATACATCTCGACAAAAGTAAATTTCACAGAAGAGCCAAAAGAAAAGTCGCATGATTTTACTGTAACATGAAATTAAGCAGTTATCTCTGCATGCAGGAATTAAAAAGTGCATAAAATCTTAAAACCCTTAAGAATGAAGATGTAGGATGAGGTTTGGAGGGTTGGGTAATTTTGCCTCCCACACAATCCAACCCCTTCTTTGGTCACAAATGGACATATAGAGCAATAAAGTGATTTTCCATATAACTGCGCTCATAAAACTTATTGTGTAGCAAGACACACTTATGACAGACGTTTTAGTGGAATAAAATGCAAAATGAATTTTTGCGAGATGTGTCACTTTTCTTGCGGATGAGCGATATCGTCTAATGTATCATAGTAGTGCAAGGGGAATAAAAGTTTCGTGGAGATAATTTTTTAAATTCATAATTTGGGATATAAAGGGTTAATAAAATGTTTTAATGCGCAAACTTTGAAAGAAAAAGGTGCATGAGCATTATGTGGGATAGTGGATCGATTGGCTATGGGTTTTCTTTGTACACACAGTAATGTTCTATTCCATGGTCCATTTTGATTAACAATGCATCCAAATAAGGAAGTGTACCAATCTGTTCAATTTCCAAAGTAAATTTAATTTTAGAATCAAGGTTTATTAAGCCAATGGGTTCCTCTATATCAGGAATATTAGCTGAATTTATATTACAACCGGTCAGTTAAAATATATAAAATCATGCAAATTTTAGGTTTGTTTGGGGGAAAAAAACGGAAAAAAAAAACTGGAGTGTATGCGAGGGCGTAAGCTGCCGAAGGCAATGGGGTGCACAACCAAAGCTATATAAGTAAGTGTACAATATCAATATTGGAATCTGGAGTATATTGACACAGCTGCGCCATCTTGTGAACGGAGTGAATAATGCAAATACGCGGGTTTTCAGTATGACGTCATACGTGACAGAATATCTACTATCTGCGCATCTCTTGCGCATATTTTCTGAATCTTTACTCACTTATGGAAGATGAATCTTGTTTTCCAGTTTTTTTGCAAAATATTTTTATTACAGTTTGTTTTGATAAAATTATGTACATTAAAAAAAATAGTCGCAATATCATTTTAATTTCAGGAGAAAAGCACTAATGCTACGAAAGCATTAATGCCTTTAGCCCTTAAACTAAAATGACATTGCGACTTTTTTATAAAATACACATATTTTTATCAAAACAAGCTGTAACAAAAATAGTTTGCAATATATCTAGCAAACAAGATTCATCTTCTGTGAGTAAGTAACAATCTGAAATTCGTAATAGAATTTTTAACAGGGATTCTCGAAATGGCTTTATCTGCTTAAAAAAAAAAAAAAAAAAAAATCTAATTTGGCGATTTTAGGAAAATTTTTGCAGTTATTGTCTGGACTCGCAAAATATTTAAACAAATACTAAATTAACAATACTTGCTCGTTTAATAGTACAACATTTAATGTATGCATTTTAAATTAAAGTGATTCTGAATATAAAATAAAATGAATTTTAAATTAAATAAATGAACAATTTGTAACTTAAATAACATGAATACAATACGATCAAAAGAATATTGGAATAAGTTTTCGATGTATCGTCTGCGCTTGATAAATGAAGAAAAGGACTTAAAATTGAATGTTTTATTTATTATTAAATTCTATACATATTCTATAATTAAAATCGAGCGTATTTAAATCAACAACATTTGATAATATATATTAAATAATATATATATAGGGTAAATGCACCAGTAGTCGGCCACCCTCCAGTAGTCGGTCACTTTGAGATAAAATACATTATGATTAGCTTATTTTTGGTCTCAAATGAAATATTACAAACCCCCTATATGTAACCATTCTTTATACATCATAAGCCATCAGCAAAGAATTGTGGGTATTTTTATTGCATTAGTGATCAACCATTTTTTATTTGGTTGCGGTCAAATAACCATTTTTGCTATTTTTTTGTTAATCGATGACAAAATTTTTAAAAGACTAGTATTAATTTATTTTTTATTATTTTCTAAAATTATAAGACTGTACTACTAAAAAGTTTAATAAACTAAGGTTTTTAAGTATCAAAATTAAATAAGTGTGTTTGTATTAATTAATTTTAATGTGGCCGATTACTGAGTATTATATTTACTCACATGTTCAGTAATCGGCCACCACGGTTGACTACTGGCTAAAAGGCCATTTCACTTTTTACTTTCTTCTATCTTCAATAGAAGAAAGTATTGTAATCGAAATTTTTTCGGCTTCCGGTTTTCGACGGATTTACACGTTTTAGGGGTCAGAGATCCCAAAAAACATGTTTATAGAAAATGTCTGTCTGTCCGTGTGTCTGTCCATCTGTCCGTCTGTCTGTCGCCATTGTACCATCAAAATGTGTATGAAGTTATGCATAGAATTGAACCAAATTTTTATTTTAAGTTTTTGGCTATGGCAAGCAGGTCCTCTCTGAATTTGGAAAAAATTCGCCGGTAGGGAGCGCTGTAATAGCGATTTTTGTGCGATTTTGAATATTGTATCATCCAAAAGTGTATGAAGTTATGCATAGAATTGAACCAAATTTTTATTTTAAGTTTTTGGCTATGGCAAGCAGGTCCTCCTGAATTTTGAAAAAATTCGCCGGTAGGGGGCGCTGTAATAGCGATTTTTATACGATTTTGAATATTGTACTATCCAAAAGTGTATGAAGTATGCATAGAATTGAACCAAATTTTTATTTTAAGTTTTTGGCTATGGCAAGCAGGTCCTCCTGAATTTTGAAAAAATTCGCCGGTAGGGGGCGCTGTAATAGCGATTTTTATACGATTTTGAATATTGTACTATCCAAAAGTGTATGAAGTATGCATAGAATTGAACCAAATTTTTATTTTAAGTTTTTGGCTATGGCAAGCAGGTCCTCCCTGAAGTTTGAAAAAAATCGCAGGTAGGGGGCGCTGTAACAGCGATTTTTGTGCGATTTTGAATATTGTACCATCCAAAAGTGTATGAAGTTATGCATAGAATTGAACCAAATTTTTATTTTAAGTTTTTGGCTATGGCAAGCATGTCCTCCCTAAATTTTGAAAAAATACGCCGGTAGAGGGCGCTGTAATAGCGATTTTTGTGCGATTTTGAATATTGTATCATCCAAAAGTGTATGAAGTTATGCATAGAATTGAACCAAATTTTTATTTTAAGTTTTTGGCTATGGCAAGCAGGTCCTCCTGAATTTTGAAAAAATTCGCCGGTAGGGGGCGCTGTAACAGCGATTTTTGTGCGATTTTGAATATTGTACCATCCAAAAGTGTATGAAGTTATGCATAGAATTGAATCAAATTTTTATTTTAAGTTTTTGGATATGGCAAGCAGGACCTCCCTGAATTTTGAAAAATTCGCCGGTAGGGGCACTGTAAAGCGATTTTTGTGCTATTTTGAATGTTGTACCATCGAAAAGTGTATGAAGTTATGCATAGAATTGAACCAAAATTTTATTTCAAGTTTTTGGTTATGGCAAGCGCAAGCAGTTTCTCCCTTAATTTGTAAAAAAATCGCCGGTAAGGGGCGCTGTAATAGCGATTTTTCTTCGATTTTTGTGCCATTTTGAATATTGAACCATCGTAAAGTGTATGAAGTTATGCATAGAATTGAACCAAATTTTTTGCGCTTGTTTTTGGTCATGGCACGAAGGTCCTCCCTGAATTTGGAAAAATTCTCCCGGTAGGGTGCACTATAATTGCGATATCTGTACCATTTTCATTATTGTACTATCGAAAAGTGTATGAAGGTATGCATATAAATGAACCAAATTTTTTGTGTATGTTTCTGGCTATGGCAAGCAAGTCCTCCCTGAACTTGAAAAAATTTCTCCAGAAGGGGGCGCTATAATTGCGATCTCTGTGCCATTTTCATTATTGTACCATCGAACAGTGTATAAAATTATGCATACAATTGAACCAAAAGTTTTTGTGCATGTTTTTGGCTTTCGCCAACATGTCCTCCTTGAATTTGGAAATATTGCGCGGTAAAGGGGCTCTGTGATAACGATTCTTGTATACTTTTCGTGATTTTTCGTAGTTCTATTGTGCATCGGCGGCTCATGCAGCGGCGGGAACTCCCTGCTAAGCCGGCTATTCGCAAACACCTCATAACAACAGAATAAGGAAAAATTAATAATTTTAATAATATCATGATATAGATGAACTCGTTTTTAGTCCGCTTAATTGACTGGGGCAGAAATTTAAGATGAAAATCAAAGTTTGTATAGTATTGAACTGATAATATTGAAGTATTAACATGTGTAACTAGGTTTTGAAATATTAAGATGTATGAGATAGAAGAAAGTTTTGGGATTGGCACATCCAACTAGTTTGAGTCTATTTTTAATAATTTGATTTTTTTTGTAATTTGATTTTTTTCGTAATTTGATTTTTTTCGTAATTTGATTTTCGCAATTTGAGATTTATGCAACCTTTTACTTGCATTTTACACAAAAAATATAAGGTGTCCTGGGGTAATAACGCCACGTTAACGTTCTACCAATTTTTACGGCTTAGTTTTAGATTTTTTCCTCAAACAAATATAGGATTTGATATAGCAATTTATTGATTATGTTTACAAGAAAGACTATTTTAGCAGATATCTATTCCTAAAATGTAGTGGCGTGATTTCACGACTAATGTTATTAGGCATTATTATCCACCTGGTGAGTAATAACACCATGCAAACAAAACTATAAAATAAGATGGAATAATGGCATGTAAATTGTCCACTTCTAAAGATACAAACCCTACACCTTTAAAAATTGACAAATATCTTTTACTTACCCTTAATTGCGATATTAGTATGCAGTGATAATCATATGATATTTTATTCTTCTGACACGAAAAAATTAGAAGCATTTAGGACGTACAAATTACTCTTTATCTTTTTTAGTTTTCAACAATGACAATAATGACCTCTCGTGTATAAAATCAAACAAATAAAATAAAAAATGTATTTCTGCCACTGAAAAGAATCAACCCGGGTAATAACACTAGCGGATGGCGTTATTACCCCGATATGCATTTTGCGCAGTATATTTTAAACTACAAGCTACCTCGCGAATACATCCAAAATCACCCATAACATTTTGAAAGTACATGAAATACACTACAAATTTATGTAATAAACAAAGTATTTCCTAACAAATATATCGCTCACCCCCAAGAAAAGTGACACATCTCGACAAAAGTAAATGTCACAGGTGAGGCAAAAGAAATAGGTAAAAGATTTGCATGATTTTACTGTAACATGAAATTATAGCACTAGCTCTGCATGCAGGAATAAAAAAGTGCATAAATGCATAAAACTCTTCAGAATGAAGACGTAGGATAAGGTTTGGAGGGTTGCGTAATTTTACCTCTCAGCACAATCCACCTTTCTTCTGTGGTCACAAATGGACAGATAGTATAATAATGTGATTTTTCGTATAACTGCACTTACGAAATTTTTAATGTAGCTAGACGCACCTACGACGGACATATTAGTGGAATAAAACGCAAAATGAATTTTTGCGGATGTGTCACTTTTCTTACGGGTTACGGGTGGCACGGGTTCCTTACGGGATAGTCTGTCTTCACATGACAGAACTTACCAAGCAAATTTTGGATCGGACGCTGACTCTTACGAGCTTATTCCAGCAATAAGGCCTATAAATGTAACAAATTAATTTTTAGCTGTTGTTTGTGATTCAGATGACTCAGAACCTTTGAGCGCAGAAGCTAAAGTGACATTTTCCCGTATTCCTTTATAACTATGCCTATTATTAGCACTTGGCGTTATTACACACAGTGCCGTTTATACCCCAGGACACTTGATATAAAATGCAAATGAGAATTTCGTTCCGGCCGCTTTAGTTTTGTTGAATAGATTTCGATGGCACTTGCATCGTTAATTAGATATTTTTTCAGGAAAGGTTCAGTTTATTGTATATCTTTCTACGTTGCTTAGTTATGTCATCACCGGGGAAAGTTCTATAATCAGGTGTACTCGATTATGAAGTATTAGCATTAAAAAAAAAAAAAAAAAACACTGGACGATTTTGATGAAATTTTCATTGTTAATTAGATAATGTTTCAAAGATGCTTTAGTATATTGCATTATATCGTTCTACCGTTATTTACTAAAACATGTAAACTGTGAATTTAACCTTGTATTTACAAGGTTAAATTCACCGATATATTTCGTTTGGGAAAATCGACCAGCATGAAGCCTTCTGATATATTAATGTTATAAAGAAGAAACGTTTGTTTCTTTCTATTGTAGGAGGAAATCTTTGGAAATGCCGAGTCACTTTTAAAAGTAAATGTTAAGAAATGAGGGTGGCAGTCTCTGCAGAAACAAAACACGTTCTAAAATATCCCTTTTTTATAATACTGAGGGTGTTACATATGTAAAACTTGACATGGAGCTTTTCAAAGAGATAACTTTCAATGCCGACTGAAAATGGTTTCTGAAAAAAGCGAAATATAAAAGGCTGAAATGAGTAGAAAAGATTCTAAAAACGTTGAAAATTATGCTTAATATCAAAATGTTAAGGATAAAGACTTGAAATATTAAATGACAGTTATTTATAAAACGTAATTGTTTTCTCATAATACTAGTTATGATAAATTTAAAAATTAAAAAATAAATTAATCAAAAAAAGTTATACTTGTTATGGATAAAAGTAAAAGCAAGTAATTTAAATTTTGGATTGAAACTCGACATAGCTGTTAGCGCACAGAAGAGGTTAATTCAATGTGGAAAATTTAAAGTGTGAAATGTGCGGAAAGAATACTTAAAACGATGATTTATTTGGGAATTGCGAAGGCTATTGCTAGAAACTTGAAATTTTACATGTGTTTTACTTTTAAGACATAAATGCTCTCACAAAGTATGTTATAAGATAATAGAAATTTAAAGGGGTGAAATGTTTCTCACAATCATCTAACGGGTTATTAGGATGAAATTAAAAAAAATTACGATTTACTTAATAATATTTAAACTTTCTGCGGAAATATAACTTCTTCCTAATTTTAATATGCACACAAATATCATTAGCAATATTTCAATAACCACAAAGCCACTGATTGTGACAACTTTTCAGTAATATAAAATAAAACTTATCTGGTTGATTAACTCAATAGTCAGCAATAATATTAATTAGAGGCTAACTATGTATTTTTAAATCCCATCTTCTGCTTCTATAGAACTTAAATTAAAAAAAATGAAGATAACCTTGTTCATTTTCAACGGAACTGTCAATATAAAATATACATTACACAGAATATCAATAATCGATGTCTATGACATGTTAAAATTTCACATCGGAACTCGATCTGTTAGTACCGCTTGAATGACGAATTGATGCTCTATTCGGATCGGATCGTTTCAAGCTATCACAAAGCAGATAGTAGTATTTTTACTGTACTATTCTAAATATGCAACATATTAAAATTTCATTCCGAAATTCGATGATGCGATAGTACAACTAAAAGGAAGAATTGGCACCCGTTTTTCTCATATCCTATCAAGGTATCACGAAATCGACTGAAGTATTTGTATTATGCTAACCTGTAGCTTTAATCATTAACATTTTATCCTCAAAATTGAAAACGAAATAGTACCACCAAAGTAATGAGTTGGCGACCCGTTATGCTTGTATAGTGCTCAGATACCACGAACAGACTAAAATACTTAAATCGTATTAATCGAAAGAGAGATATTAAAATTTCCTTTCAAAATTCGATGACCAGATAGTACCGTCAAAATAAGAATTGGCACCTCATTCTGCTTAAATCGTTTAAAGATATTACGGGGCAGACTGTAATATTTGTAATGTACTATTCGAGATATGCAACTCATTAAAATTACATTTCAAAACTCGAAGACGAGATTGTACCGCAAAAAATGAAGAATTGGCGCCAATGTGCCTTTTGGGGTCGTTTTAACCATCTTATGGAGTCATGTTACAAGTTTAGAAATCTACTTGACTCTTCTAGGCAAAATGCCAATCACACTCAAGACTCCCATTTTTCTTCGAATTCTTCTCAAAGAAAGAAAAACTTTACTTCTTTTTCTAAAAATAAAAATGATGATAAAAATTATCATTTAAACAAGTAAGGGAGATTGGTCCAACTGACCACCATCCCTCCCAATCTTACTCGTTAGGGTCAGTACACTCCTGTGACAATTCAAGCGAATGTCAGATTGACAAAAATTCTTCTTCAACTACTTCCTTTTCAAGCGCTGTTTGGTGCAAAAAAGGAACAGACCTTGCTGTTCTGAAAATTCTTTGTCATCAAAGTATTCTTCTCAAATTGAGGATTGTGTACAACAACGACACGTAATTTGCAGCTCTTTTGACAACACTTATTCACTTTCATGTATAATTATGAATGTTCAACATAATGAGATATCAACTCTCATTGATTCAGGCTCAACATTAAGTTTGTTGGATCATGAATGCTTTAACAGCATTAAATCCAAAATCCATTATAAATATTTATCTAGAAATGTTTCTGTATCAACTATAAACTCTAAAGTTTTCTTTAAAGGATGTATCGAGATTGCATTCAAAATAGACAAATTCTTTTTTCATCATGTCTTTTACCTTACTGATATAAAGAATGTTAATTTTGAAGCCATACTTGGTTTTGAGTTTATAAACAAGCACTCTATAACCATCTCTCCAACTTTTAAATCTATATTAATTAAAGATAAACATATACCTTTTAACATTCAAAAAGAGTCTTCTACCAGTTTTTATTTGAATTCTCAGTATAATAATGACAATATATCAGTGCTATATTCTTTTGACACCAATAATGTGCCTATTTATGAAAATTCTATGTCAGTTAACACAAATAATGGTACTTATTTTGATAATATGAATGAAAATTTTGGTGATAATTATTTGCATTTGGTAAATAATTATGAAAATTATCCTTGCAATTACAGTTTTCCAAATAATGGTTTGTTTATAAATAGCGTTGGTAATACTGCTATGAATTATGATAATTCTTTTATGAATGCTAATCTCAATATCAGAAATTTAGAAGGTCATGCTCAAGTTTTTACTCAGTTTCCTAATTATTTTCCCACTCATACAAACTTTGATTATCCTAATGTTATAAATAATATTTCTGATACCAGTAATACGAAAATTACTTCTAATGAAAAAAATGTCATACCTGAAGATGACAATGACATTAGTTATGTTGGTAAAAAGTGCACCAATTTTAAAAATGGTAATGAATAATGGAATAGTGGTGAAAGTTCAAAACTTTCTGATAGTTTTGCTAAACAATAAGGTCCTTGTACATGTACACCTTATATGGTAAAGAAAATAATTTCACCTGTACTTATTCAAATTCAAGATTGCAATAATAATCAAGCATCACCTGTGTTAATTCATACTAACAGAATCTTGAAACTCCAGAAAAGAAATGAAGCATTGCTTCATCCTTCTGATTCATCTAGAAGTGCAACACATGATCAAACGACTGTTGATAGTGCATCTTCTTCTCCTGTGAAATGACATATGCCTACTCATACTACTAATTGTGATTCTCCTCAAATTCACACCACTTCGAAGTGCCAACAAACATCTTCGCATTCACATAGTTCAGTGCATTCTCCAGCATCTGGTAGTAAAACTTCCACTACAGTTCTAAATAAATCTACTCAAAGTAAAAAAAAATTATGATCTTCGTCCTCGCAGTCATAAACACCATAAAATATAAATTAATCTTCAATTTTATTTAGGATGCCTTTACCATTGTAAAAAATCTCATCTATGCTAGCTAGATTGGATTGTCAAATACGAAGACTGACTGTTTATTTTATTTTTTTACTTCTACCAAAGCTGCAGGCAGCATTTGTGTATTTTTTTATATTTATTTATTTTTTTTAGCCGCCTTCGCCTAGACACTGTGGAATTGTCATCCTGCAAAAGTATGTAAATCTTATTTTTGTTTACTATGTTGCTCACTGAAATATTTTCTTCAAAACCTTATTCATTTTTTTTTTTTTTTTAGAATTTATATGTATTTGCTGGGCAACATATAACTATGATATGTCCCGCACCATGTTGGTTAAATCAAAGTAAAATTGCGTAATTTGTTATTTCTGTTTGTATAAATATTTTTTATAAAATATAATTATGAGTGTAAAATTATAATGTTTATATATTTAAGTAAAATAAGAGTGTAAGTTCATACAAAAATTATTAAGTTGATTTTAAATAGTAAATATATATTTTTTAAAAATTGTTGTATTGTAAAATGAATGTATAACGTTGAATGGAGTTCGGATCTCAGACAACAACAATAGCCAGACGCCATGGTGTCGTTTTATGACAAGCCAATGGAAAGTGGTGTATAATTAGAAATCGTAAAATCATAAAAACGTTGGAATCAATTTATGGCCTCAATAAAAGTGTTGGGATAAATTTATGACTTTTCAGACCACCCAAACTTTAAGGCAGATAATAATATTAAAGTATATGTAAGGGGCCATTTGCAGACTGCTAGCTAATAGGCCTATCGAAGTATAATAAAAAATCTTCTCACATCCAATAACAGTGGACTAGACAAAATAGTTCCACCCACTACAGGAGTTGGGGTGCAAGAAGAATAAGGTTTGAAAAAGATAGTCTGAAAAAAGATGTAGAGGACGCAGGAGCTCTCCTGAAAGCCCGTGCAATGAGTCCCGTAAGCCCTAGTAAAGCCCAGGCGAGATGGACATGTTGGAGCGAGCCTAATCGAGCCTAATCAAGCCTAATTGAGGATGTCTTCCTGAGGTACCTATCGGAGTGAGCCTAATCAAGCCAAATTGAGGATGTCTTCCTGATGTACATATCGGAGTGATCCTAATCAAGCCAAATTGAGGATGCGTTCCTGATGACACATTGCCATGATCCTAAGCAACGCAACAACTCGGAATTTGATGAATAAAGGGCACCATCCCGTATATTAAAAGAAGGTACTATTTTAAACATTTTCTTTTACCACTTAAGATCATATGAAAAATCTTAAAAAATACTTTTCTGATATTTTATGGTAGAGAGTAATCTGAGATCCGACAAAACCAATAATTAAATAAGATTAAGGTAATTTTAAAAATGAAAGAGAGTTATTCTTTTAGCAAAAAGAAACAATTATAATAATTAGAGTACGCGAAAATATTGTCTTTTTTTTTAAAGATTAAACATACTTAAAATAATGAGAAGCAAACAAAAGTGTTGCTTTCTATTTTTTGAATTAATATTATGTTTTTCTGTATATAGTTATGTTCAATGTAAATAAAATATTTAATCAAGTTTTAAAAAGTTTCTGTAATTATTTAATTAATAATATTTAAAGTGTGTCAATTTATTTTTTACAGCTTAAATTTTAGTTTAATTCATAAGTGGAAGAGTTCGTCTAAATAATTCACAACGCAAACTCTTAATTTTATTCGTAATTATTCAAATTTAATAATTACTTTTTGACGCGAATTATAATTTAATTTTATTAATGCTTCGCGTTGCTCTTCTACTAGAATTTAGGTTAATACGATCACTTATATTATTTGAATTTATCTAAGGTATATAAAATTATATACCAATTTGCTATGAGGTGGCTTGGATGATTTGGACCAATTAACAATTTTGAATATATTTAATAAAAAATAAACAGGTGTAATTATCTGTCCAGCATCCCCCCTTCATAAGTAAAATGGTGCTATGACTCAGGAACGATCATCTGAGGTCATTAGATAGTAAAATGGTGCTATGACTCAGGAACGATCATCTGAGGTAATTAGATAGTAAAATGGTGCTATGACTCAGGAACGTTCATCTGAGGTCATTAGAAATAATAATAATAATAATAATAATAATAATAATAATAAAGGAAAATAAATTTAAGTATTATTTTAATGTCACAATTTTAAAGATATTGTAGGTATTTAACTTTAAGTGATTAAAATTTTATTAAAATTAATTTTATTATTGTAACAATAATGACACACATATAATAATTTTATATAAATAAAATGAATAATATATGTTAGCAAAAAAAAAAAAAAAAAAAAAAAGGAAATGAAAAAAATAATTCTGGGATTTATAATAGGTAAATTTAGGAATTACAATTTTTTTTTTTTCTCTCGTTTCTCTTGTGGTTGGATCTCAGTTACCATTGAAAAATAATGGCATGCACATCACAGATGACACATTTGTAAAAATAATTTTTTTTTTATATACTGTATAAATAATAATAAGAAGAAGAATAATAAGTAAAATTTGATAATATGTCTGGTATAAAAATGATTGAAATGTCAATAGATCATGATTTTTGAAATTGTATCACCTTGATACAAAAGAAAATTTATGAGTCGTACTACGAAGTAGTAGTACAATATTTACAAAAAAAAAAAAAAAAAAAATAAGATTGTTTTTTCTGTAGAAAAAGACAGATATTTTTCTGTTAAATGAAATTATGTTGTTTTTTATATATACGTGTATTATAAATATTTTAGGGGTATTTATGTGTGTAAAAGAATAATCTACAAAACAACTTCATCTCCTAAGAAATTTTTTTAAATTTTAGTGCTGTTGTTTTTATGTATTTATGCAATTTAGAATATTTTCATACATATGTGGTAGTATAAAAAAAAAAGTATGATAAACAGAAACATTCTGTTAAAAGGTTATGCCCAACAATAAGCGAAAATTTAAAAGGAGAAGTGTAGATTTAAATACCTCTGGAGTTAAAACCAGAGGACAGAAAAATAAAATTATTTCTCTAAATTATTCGCTACAAAAAACTAAAAAGAATACAATGACTCAACCTAGTGTTGATACGCTGTTGAATTGTATCCCCGTCTTTGACGGAAAGAAAGAGTCGAATATTAAATTTTTTTTGAACGAATTCGATAATCTAATTAAACAAACGGAATTAGAGAATGTTTCGAAACTTGCGCTCTTGAAAACGAAATTAGTCGGTAGTGCTAGAGATAAATTAGCTAATGAAGAAAATCTTCATACAGAAAAAGACTACGGTAAAAAGAAAAATTAATCGATACTTTTTCTACTAAAACAAGTTTTTCTGCGGCTCAAAGCAATTTTTTTTCTCTTAGGCAAAAACCTGCGCAGGCTATCGCTGATTTTATCAGTGAATTCAATGCGGCTGCAAAACTTTACCTAGATAAAAGTGGCCAAAATATTGACAACGGTAATGGTAGTTTATTTGAAATGATAAAATTCACAAGATTTTTAGAATCAGTTAGGGCAGATTTAAGTTTGGACATTCGAAGAATGGCGCCGAAAAATTTCAACGACGCATGTAAATTTGCGAAACAAATGGAAGATGCATACAATCAAGTTGCATCAAAGGAAATTAATTCGATTACAAAAACCTCCACTGAGGAAAATTTGGACAAATTGTTAAAATTAAATATGGAAAGCGCGGAGCAAATTAAAATTTTGACTTCCGAAATAAACAATTTGAAAGTTAAAACAAAAGATACTGCATCAAGCAGATGGTGCGAATTATGTAAAAAAAATTCGCATACTTTAGAAACGTGCTGGTACAAAAATGGTAATAAAAATACATATAAGGATAGCAGAGATTTCGCAGGTCGGCATTTTAATAAAAGGTACTCTTATAATGGACAGTATCAACCGAGAGCGAATTTTAATCCTAGATTTGTTAACCCAAACCAGCAGTGGCATTTTCAATCTTATGCACCCACAGGTGGTTACTATGGATATTCTCCATATCCCCCACCCCCACCAAATTACTTCCCTCAGCATGTGCCATATAGGAGTAGTCAACCTCAGAGTCATGCCAGTTATTATCCAAATGAGGATAAAAATGAGAATTTAAAAGACAATGCTCAAAAGTATCCAAAAAAGTATAAAAATAAGGGTAAAACTGATGATCAAAGGGACAAGTAAGGGATATGAATTGGTATTAAAAATAAATCAAAATGCATAATTAATCGAATTTCAAAATTTTCAAAATTTTCAAAATTTAAAAAATAAATTTTTTTCTTTTAGGTAAAAAAAAAATTGAAACAAGATTAATAACTTGCCTTTTTAAAATTCAAAATAATAATAAGAAAGGATAGGAACATGGGAACGCCAATTTGTCTCAGGGTTACAATATTGAGCAAATGTGCAGGGCGCACCCGAAAACATACTTATAAAATTATGTAATGTGCTTCACAAAACTTCACTGGAGCAGTGAAATATTTATCTCCAGGCAAAAGTTATATATATATTTTTTCGAATATGAATTAGAAAATATAAAATCTTAACAAAGCCAAATAACATTAAAACTTAATTAATTTCATAGTAAATAATCTTGGAGTAATTTTCAAAAAAAAAAAAAAAAAAAAAAAAGAGAATTTTTTCTGTCTTCTATAAGGGTAGCCTTTGCTAATAGCCTTACAATTTAGATGACAAAATTTAAGAATTACTCTTTAAAATGAGTAGGTGTAAGCTATAGGTTCAGGGTAGTTAGAACAGCTTTATAGCATACTCATATATATATATTTTTTTATATAAATATATGGTTGACAAGGAATAAATTATTAGTGCACTCTATATTAGGATAGCGGTCAGCTATAAGCCTAAATATAATAAAATATACAAAAAGTGCTAAGATTTATTCCGGTAGTTCAAGTACAACTTATATGCTAAAGTCTAGAATTTAGACAGCAGGGATAAGTTTTATGAACAAAAGTGTTATAAAAAAAATTTAAAAAAAGGATTTTGGTGTAGCACATTGGTTTTTAAAAAACATATATATGTATAACAATGGACAAGGCAAGTTATTTCAACATGATTGCACACAAAAATTATAGTAAAAAAAAAAAAAAAAAAAAAATACACAAATAAATAATTGAAGTAAAATTAAAATTTTCTCACCAAAGGCTTTCTGTATAGGGTGCAATTTTGGCCTACGGCTGGGTATGCACCAACACCAACAAAATATTTGTAGAAAAATTATTCACAGATACATCAATATATAGTCATCACCTAGGCATAAATTTCAGGATTCTTGGCTGAAAAAGGAATCGAAGAAAAAATTAAGTATGGTATAATTACTAGATGTTATGCTCAGAAACAATAAAATTAGTAATATTATATTGTAAAAAGCAGCATTTTGAGTTTTATTTAGGAAAACTTTTGATTTTTAGGTTTTACACATTTATGGAGTGTCTAGCTCAGTAACAATAGTTCCTATATTTAATAAAAAAATAATGAATAAAAATATAAGTTCGTGTTGTTTTCAAAATAAATAACAAAAGGTATAGCAATTAGCATTTACAGTTAAAATTTATGGAATTTTCAGCAAAATTAACATTAGACAAACATAGCTTATATTATATTTAACTTGATAAGCTAATTTACTTTTATTAACGGTAGTCAATTAGAATTAAAGTAGGCTTAAATTCAAGTTAAATTAATTAATAACATTGTTGTAGTGTAAAATTTTATGTAAGACTATTATATTTTTATTGTATATATAAAAATATGCAAATTTAACAATTAATAAAATGTATTAGCAAAATTATTTAATATAAATATTAAATGACATCTTGCTGAAATCAGCTAGAAATTAGATTTTTTTTTTTTAAATAAAATATTTTATAAATTTATGTTAGTTTAGAATTTAAGCATTTTTTTTTCTCTTTACTTTCCCTTAGAATTAAATGCAATTCTAAATTTAACACATATAAATATACATAGTATTGATAAATTTGAGTGTGTGAGTTCATAAATTTTTTTTTTATATAATTTGGCCAATTTAACATAAGAAAACAAAATAAATAAATAAATATATTTATATATATTGGCCTTAATTTTATTAAAATATGTAGTATGGCTTAATAAATTTATTTACTTAATTTTTTTTATAGTACGTACAGTAATTATTTTAAAAACTTGATCTATATAAAAAAAATTGGATGTGGTTGTTTGTGAGTATACAAAGATTTTTTTCTGCTGGCAGAAGTTCTTTGGTCCGGCCGGGTACTCATAGATGGCTGCATACGATGTTACGTAGTAATTATCATTTACTTTTTTTTTTTTTTTTAATTATACAAGTGTATTAAGTACATTTTTTTTATAATTAAATAATAATTATTAATGTTGGATTAATAATAATAATTTATTATCTTTTATTTTTAAACATATCATTAAATTTTAGACAGTAGAATTCACATACGGAATGTTAATGATAAATAAAATTTTGAATAAATAAATTTTTATTTCATTCAGTAAAAAAATAAATAAATATGAAAATTTAACAATCTTTTAAGATAGAATTGTTGGCTAAATAAATAATAATTTAAGACAAAAAAATTGTTCTCTTCTGCGTCAATGGCATTTTCTGACAACACTATTTAATAGTATTAAATGAAGGTGCATTTTTAAGGTCAGCGTAATGCATATTTTGCATTTTTGAGAGGCCGTAGAAATCATTTTTCCGTGTTGTTTACATTTTAATAGTAAACAATATCATGAATCAAAATTTGTGTTTGTTAGAAAGGTCTAAAAATATACAAGGTAATCAGATAAAGAAAATTATATGCATTTTTTTTTTTAAATCCTGAAAGACAATTTGGTTTAGATTTAAACCTGAATGCATAAAAAGCCACCCTCGCTTCAATTCCAGTATGAGGCAGGAGAATTCAGATGCTAGAATCGCCATTTTTCCCCTGCAAAATAATAAAAAAAAAGCAGAAGGTTTACATTAGATACGATACAAATACATACACTGCTTATGCATAGATTATGTTTAAAATTACATACAGGCATGCACAGTGAGTTAAGAAGGAAGTATATCAAGAAATTATACTAATTAATACGGTAATTACAAGCATGAAATGGTTTTAAATACATACCTTTGGGAAGTCGTAAAATTTTGTCACAGCACAATTCACCTCGCAGAAAGGAATTAGTAGCTTAACCAACCCCCACTTTTCGGGAGAATCGGGGACGTCCAATAACTGGTTTTATTCTCCTCTCTCCTTCTTCTTACTTTTTTTTTTTTCTCGTATCGGGTAAAGTTGGAAAGCATTGCGTAATGATATATTAAAGGAGATGAATTAGCTTGTACATTTTGACAGATCATACATGTTAGAAGTAACAAATAAATAAAATAATGTAACAAGTTTGTATACAATATTTTTCTGATTATAATTTGAATACATCAGATTAATTATGTGAAAATATAACATGTCATATTACAAGCATTGTATTTACTTTTATTCAGTATAAAATGTGTTTTAGATAAAACACTGTGTCATAAGGTTGTATGTGATGAAATAATATGTCAAATGCGTATGCCATTATTTTTCTTATAATGAGGTTTATTTCGGCATATTAGTTTCAGACAAAATTATAGCTTTGAATGTATTTTGGGCATTTAAACTGTAAAGTTACAAAATTAGTAAACATGTGTGTGGTAAAGAAAAAAAAGGCTTCGAGAAAGACGTCTGATTGTCAGTACAGAGGTCTTCTATAAATGTGAATGTCAACAGACAACTATGCTATCATGTGTTGAGCTTTCTGTTATGAAACAATAGAAGAACTTCTTATAAAATATACCAGAACCATTGATAATTGAACTTTACAGTCTTCGCTCAAAAACTGTGTAGATACACAGTCATATGGACACGTACATTCCTTCAAGCTTTACAAAAAAAATAAAACCAGCAATCAGTTTTTTTTTTTTTTTTCGGACACCGGGAGAGATGCTGGGCAACATATAACTATGATATGTCCCGCACCATGTTGGTTAAATCAAAGTAAAATTGCGTAATTTGTTATTTCTGTTTGTATAAATATTTTTTATAAAATATAATTATGAGTGTAAAATTATAATGTTTATATATTTAAGTAAAATAAGAGTGTAAGTTCATACAAAAATTATTAAGTTGATTTTAAATAGTAAATATATATTTTTTAAAAATTGTTGTATTGTAAAATGAATGTATAACGTTGAATGGAGTTCGGATCTCAGACAACAACAATAGCCAGACGCCATGGTGTCGTTTTATGACAAGCCAATGGAAAGTGGTGTATAATTAGAAATCGTAAAATCATAAAAACGTTGGAATCAATTTATGGCCTCAATAAAAGTGTTGGGATAAATTTATGACTTTTCAGACCACCCAAACTTTAAGGCAGATAATAATATTAAAGTATATGTAAGGGGCCATTTGCAGACTGCTAGCTAATAGGCCTATCGAAGTATAATAAAAAATCTTCTCACATCCAATAACAGTGGACTAGACAAAATAGTTCCACCCACTACAGGAGTTGGGGTGCAAGAAGAATAAGGTTTGAAAAAGATAGTCTGAAAAAAGATGTAGAGGACGCAGGAGCTCTCCTGAAAGCCCGTGCAATGAGTCCCGTAAGCCCTAGTAAAGCCCAGGCGAGATGGACATGTTGGAGCGAGCCTAATCGAGCCTAATCAAGCCTAATTGAGGATGTCTTCCTGAGGTACCTATCGGAGTGAGCCTAATCAAGCCAAATTGAGGATGTCTTCCTGATGTACATATCGGAGTGATCCTAATCAAGCCAAATTGAGGATGCGTTCCTGATGACACATTGCCATGATCCTAAGCAACGCAACAACTCGGAATTTGATGAATAAAGGGCACCATCCCGTATATTAAAAGAAGGTACTATTTTAAACATTTTCTTTTACCACTTAAGATCATATGAAAAATCTTAAAAAATACTTTTCTGATATTTTATGGTAGAGAGTAATCTGAGATCCGACAAAACCAATAATTAAATAAGATTAAGGTAATTTTAAAAATGAAAGAGAGTTATTCTTTTAGCAAAAAGAAACAATTATAATAATTAGAGTACGCGAAAATATTGTCTTTTTTTTTTAAAGATTAAACATACTTAAAATAATGAGAAGCAAACAAAAGTGTTGCTTTCTATTTTTTGAATTAATATTATGTTTTTCTGTATATAGTTATGTTCAATGTAAATAAAATATTTAATCAAGTTTTAAAAAGTTTCTGTAATTATTTAATTAATAATATTTAAAGTGTGTCAATTTATTTTTTACAGCTTAAATTTTAGTTTAATTCATAAGTGGAAGAGTTCGTCTAAATAATTCACAACGCAAACTCTTAATTTTATTCGTAATTATTCAAATTTAATAATTACTTTTTGACGCGAATTATAATTTAATTTTATTAATGCTTCGCGTTGCTCTTCTACTAGAATTTAGGTTAATACGATCACTTATATTATTTGAATTTATCTAAGGTATATAAAATTATATACCAATTTGCTATGAGGTGGCTTGGATGATTTGGACCAATTAACAATTTTGAATATATTTAATAAAAAATAAACAGGTGTAATTATCTGTCCAGCAGTATTGTAAAAAAAAAAAAGTTCAATTCTTTTGTGCAGACCCGTATTTAATCTAAAAAATTGTATATTATTCTATACATAGAATTATAAAACTTAGTATAGTAAGAAAATGCATAACAGATTAAAAATTCACCTTCAGCAATTTTTACCACTATATGGAAACATACTTAAATTATATTGTACAACCCTGTATATTACCAACAGATTTTTATATGCCGTACATATTAAGCTAAAATTTAATTCAGGTTAAAACGTGTTTAAAACTACTGAAATCATACTTCTACACATTGTTATCCCTGGACGGTCATGTATTCAGTTTTTTACGTGGCCCTGTATATGATTTTATTTATATTATACAAACATCTCTTAGTATACTAAATATAGTTCAGCTTAAAAGAGCATAACTGAATTAAAAGCCTCTTTTAAACCATTCACGCTGATACTCCTTAAAGCTTACAAACTCTTTTGTGTAGCCTTGTATATGATCTATATTAGTTATATACACGCCGCATACTAAGCAAAGATTTAATTAAACTTAAAAACGCATGTCATAAACAAAATCACACTTCAAGCAATAATCGCTAATAGAAAGATACAGTACTGTATTCGAATTTTTTATGTTTCCCTGTAAGTGAACGATAAATGCTATGCATATCATGTTATACAACAAGTATTTTGTAGTAAGCCTCGGTAATGTAGTATATCAATTTCATTGTATTTGATATAGTATAACAGAACTAAAATACGCTGCAAACCGCTTATCCCCTGACACTATTATGTAAAAGAATCCTTTTGCGGGGCCCTATAAATGAATAATAAGTTCTTTGGACCCCATATTATCCAGAATGCGTAGTTAAATGCACTTCATAAATGTATATCAATTTCATTATGTTTGAAATGGCCAACATCATTAAAATAAACTTGAAACAATTTTTTTCTCATTGAGCGTAATGCATCGGGATACTTTTGACTGCCCTTGTAGATGAACTATAGATGTAGTATGATGTAGATGAACACACTTTATTTTCAATAGCGATCGTGCTATTGTTAACGTCAAAAACATACAAAAAATTCAACGAGGTTCGAGTATATTTACGAGTGTTAGAACTCGGAAAGACTGAAGACAATCCAAATTCACAAACACTTTTAAACTACGTTGGAAAGTGTGAAACACTATTATAATATTTTAAATTATTACTACAGCATTATAAGAAAAGAATAAATTAACACATTTTATCATTAAAATGTTGTTCTGTTTATAAAAGTTATACTTTAAGTTATTTAAATAACAAAGCATTTAAGTGGCCGACTACTGGTCCAGTGATAGCCGAACACTAGAATTGAGTGGCCGACTACTAGACCTTTGCTACTTTTGAGTTTAACTTTTTATAAATAAAAACTATAATCAGTTTTTTTAAAAACAATTAATGAAACAGTAAAAGAAAAGTATACATTAACATGTGTCACTATTAAAAATGTTGTATTGCTTTTTAAAATTAAGCTTTGAGCTATATACTAAAAGAAAGGGCTTAAGTGGCCGACTATTGGTGCTTTTACCCTATATATTTTAATAAATTAAAGTTAAAATACGTAACTAACTTGTTTTGCTCTTTGGAAAAGACAGATATAAATTCTATAAGAAAAAGAGTTTTCTTACAATTTCGAAAACTAGAGTTATTCGATGGCCAACATTTTGCCATTTTAACAAATAATATTAGTTTTAAAAAAGAACTGTTTTTATTTAAATAATTATCTATAATAAATAAGTCAAAAAACACGAATAAAAATTAGTAGAACATTCTATTACTGTCAGAATATAAATGCTACAAACAAATGAAAACACGATGTTTGCGCTTGCGCAGTTATTTCATAGATGAGCAATTAATAGATTATCCACAAAGAAGAAAACAGTTCGGCATATTTCTGTAGTTCACCCCGTCCGCTACATGGCGTGCGACCTTGAATGATGTAACCTCGCCTTTAACCTGCGATTACCTCTCCCATTTAAGATAGGACGCTTACTTATATCGCTTTGGCGCACAACTTTAGGTTCGTTCGGAAAAATTTTCTAAGAACTGTCAGTTTATAAATTATGTAAGATGACTAAATAAAGGGAAACCCTTAAAGGTGCTTCCTTTTTTACACCAGTATGTATGCAGATGAATAAGTGACTAGAGAATTAAATTATACATAAGTGACAGAATGCTAAACACTGTATGCCTGAATGAGCATGACTGTGAATGAGATTCAAGGCTTGTTTTTATGTACTTTAACAGCACTTATACAGCATTGTATTTCTGTCAGTTTTGATGAAATTGTGAACCGCAAAGCTAAACAAACATTTCATTTTTAATATCATAATTAAGTTTATAAACATGCACCTAGAAAACAAGTCTTTTCCAACAGCAGTAAAAAAGCAAAAAAAAAAAAAAAAAAAAAAAAAAAAAAAACCAAACAACAATATTAATTAAAATGGACACATCCGTTCCAGACTTATGTGCAGCCATGCGTTATTTATATATTTTGGAATGGGAATTGTATAATTTCAATTTATTGAAGTCAGAAAAAAGCATTATTTCACAAGAATACATCTTCGTGGCTGAAATAAAGATATTTCTCAAAAGTCGTCTGCAGTTACTTAAATTAAAAATTATCTGCTGTTATCGTTTCTTGCTGTTAAACAATAAAATTCTTAAAATTGGCATTCTTTTTACTGTTCGTTATCATGAAAGAGCTGCTGGCCTTATTTGTTACGATTTCGCTTTGGCTCACACACTTATAAAAAAAAAAAAAAAATTAAAGTCAATTCCTACTTAGGTCTCAAAGAAAACTTTAATATAATCCTATAAGTTAATATTAGTTTTTGTTGCATTAAAATATCTCAATTTGTTGATTTATTTTCTATAAGCAAGTAAACCCTACTGGTTTACAATGGAAGTCTATGGGAATTTGGCGAAATATGAGAGATATCGTGAAGTTGGTGTCATTTTTGGCGACTCATTTTGGTCGCCAAAATTGGTATTTGACAGAACAGGGTCCCCCTATGGTAACCCCCTTATAGGTATGAAGATGCATTAAACGCTGTTCAATAACCAATGGCCGCCATTTTGTCCCCCATATAAAACTAAAATTAATTAATTAAAATTTAATTAATGAATTAATATTTTAAAAACTGTATTAACATCAAGTGTTATCCAGTACAAGTTTTAAAAAATTTATTTGAACTTGATAGGATGAATAATAAATATTTTATTAACGATTGAAAATTTGAACAAGATATATAAATATAGGGAGAGTGTGGACTAATAGTAGGAATCGAATAACTTAACATCTGTGATATTTTTCTAATGTTCGAAAGCACTGTCAGCTTATAAACAAAGTTTTAGATAAAACTGAAATACAAAAGTTATATTAAAAATATTTTTAAATAATTCTGTTTAAAATCATGATTAGTGTTATGATTTACCATTTAATCTCATTATTAATTTTTAAGTAAGTTCAAGAAAAGAATATATTTCAAAACATTTCATCAAACGAGCTTGATACTTTATTTTCAAAATAATTATAACAAATATAAATAAATAACAGGATAATTCCCTTGTTTAAATTAATTTGCTTTCTGAAAAATCGTCTGCAGATGAAAAATTATCTACAGTTGCCGTCTGTTTCTGATCCATATATTTCTCATTATTTTCGCTGTTCAGTGCCCCAAAAGAAGATTCCCCATTTTGAAATTTTACTCTGAAAAGTATGAACATCTGTGATATTTTTCTGAAGTTCTAAGCACTGTCAGTTTACAAACTATTTAAAAGGATTCGAGAGAAAGAAAAAAAAAGTTAGAAGTGCTTACTTTTTCACATTGGTGTATATGATTCTATTTGTTACGGTGACAGTAAATAGAGAATTGAATTATGCTCGAGTGACAGGGTAAACACAGTAATTCTGAACAAGCATGGCTGTGAATGACATTCGAGGACTTTGAATTGTATTTTTTCCCCCTTTTTTGCTCTCAATTTTTTTTCTCCTCCCTTTCTGTTATCGAGACCCCATAGGCGATTATAAGGGTGTTTGAGTTAAAAGTATTGTTGCGTAATAAAATTGAAAATAGATTGGAGTTACCTTTGATAATTATTTACTATTTCGAGTTCAACAGGCATAAAAATTTCATTTTTTTTTTCTTATAATATGTTGTAAAAGAAATCATACATATATTTTGTGCAGTTGATTCAACGAAAATGTGGGACGAGCGGTTAGAAAACTGTCTCAAACACATAGGCGTAACTAAAGGGGGGCCGGGTGTTCCGGGCCCACCACAGCTAGTTTTATTGCCACACCAGAATTTCAAATTCAAGTGATAATACTATGCCTGCGTTATAGTCAAAATTTTAATTTCCAAATATTTGAAAGATTACACAAACAAATGTATTATTATATATTTCTGATTTGAAAACTAATGTAATAAAAGCGGTGTATGTGAATGTGTGTGTGAGGGGAGGGGAATGTCAAAGGAGCAACAGTTATGTGGCCCAGAACCCAACAAATCTGAGCGATAGTTTTCTTTTCTGTCTAGAGTTAATGAGGAAAAAATAATTTCTAAAAAGTCCAGTTTCTTTCAACGAGGTCATAAAGGGTCCTCTGCTGTAGTCAGAGCCGGTGAGAAAGAGAGAAGGGGGTTGGGGGGCACAAGAGCCAGAATACAGAATTACATGCAACTTTATCTTTGTACAATAATGACAGGGATTTTTTTATAATTTCTTCAAAACACTCCGGGTTAGGGAAATGACCACAGGAGACAATTCTAAGAAGTGATGATTAACCCCACTCCTTTCGTTAGGGCAAACCAGGATATAGTTGCAAATTGTTAGCCCATCAATTGTCCAAGAGGATCGATGAGAACACCATGGCAGGGTGCTTCCTTTCCTTTGAGGATAGGAAGAACGAATTTTTTATTTTCCTGTTTTAAGCGTGTGGGGTAACTTTCAGTTTCCCTGAATAATTATCAGTTAATAAACAAATTCTGTAGTTTAAAATACGGGAAACTTTTTTGTGTGTGTTATTGCCACGTGGCACTTTGTTTCAAGTTTCAGAATGTAATTTTGTGAGTAATTTTTTCCTGATCAGATCTTTAATATTTTGTATAAAGTGCTTGGTGGAAGATGTTATGTAACAAAAATGAAATTGCCAGAAAATTTAAACGAAAACCTTTTTCTTGTAAATTTAATGTTTGTTTTTTTCTTCTTGGAGCCTATATTTAACAGGTTAACAAATGGCATGTATTAAACTCTCTCAGAAAAACTTATCAACATTTAATTTCCAAATATAAAAATTATTAATAACATTTAAATTATTTTATATTAAAATATTAAACGTTAATAAATAATATATCAAATTTTAAAGACTAATTAGAATCTTGATTATTTTAGCATTACCATATGATGGAATATCTCATAACATCTTCATCGTAAAAATAAAAGATATTTTAAGAAAATATAACTTAACACCTTCTTCCACGAAACTCTTTAATTAATGCCATTTGTTATTAAAAAAAATTGATAGCGATAAAAATTGGTCAAATTTCACACGGTCATTTTTATTTAAATTTGTTTAGAATGTATTTTGTTGTAGTAGTTATCTTTGCGGAAAGAGCAGATGTTTAATGATGAACACAACATATTGAGTTCAATTGTCATAGAATCTTTCATTAGATAATTGAATTTCAATTCTTCAAAAATACCAATTTAGATACCATTTCAGCCCATGTCTCGGTCTTGGGAAATTCAGGTAATTTTTAAACGATCTAGGAATGACCTGTTTCTTTAGTTTTAATATCTCGTTCAGATTAAAAGAAATTTGCTGCGCCCGGCCTGATTTATTAACTATCTTGGAAGGGGTGAAATTGCTCAATCTATAAACGCATTTTCGTTTGCAAATCTTATTGGATTTTAAACTGACTGTTTTGAATATATGAACGTCCTTTAGCTGCATACTTCTAAAAGTAATATTTCTGAATTTTTGCAAACGTTTTTTTTAAAGGGAAGGGGGGTGGTATTTGTTTATAATAAACATCATAATATGATTTAATGTCCACGTTTACTTGTGTGCGTTTTTCATTCCTATACATTAAAAACTAGGGATGCGGCGGATACTCTGTATTCGACCTATTTCTTCATAATACCGAACATTCGGCTAGCCCGAAGATATTGTAACGACATTTTTAACAGACTTATTTTGCTTTCTGTGAAATATGCTGACGTAACTAGAAAAGCTGGAAATTGCCGAAATTCACATCCAAACAGTAATATATGCTGTGTCACTGACCAAAATTTAATCACTTCCAATGATTTCTTTATTTTTCATACAAAGCAAAGTTAATATGATGAAAATCTCACTAAAATATCTTTATTATTGTTAAAGTTATGAACGAAAATTCGGGTTCAGCTTGCAGTAAGTCACCCTATATTTCTAATTTACGGTATTGTATTTTTGATCGAAAAATGAATTGCGAGATGTAGGTTTACTGTGCAAAAAAATGTTTGTCTTAACCGCAT
The DNA here is from genome assembly GCA_963932465.1 of Maratus speciosus. NCBI lineage: Eukaryota > Metazoa > Arthropoda > Arachnida > Araneae > Salticidae > Maratus > Maratus speciosus. The sequence goes on along the minus strand of OZ010795.1, from coordinate 244,028,090 downwards.
TATATCGCATAAAAGCTTTTTTCAAAATTTTAGGAACACTCTGTATGTACAATTTCTGATAATTATTGCCCGCTCTAGTACATTTGAAACTTCATAGATAAATCAAAAGGCGCAATAGAGGATTTTTGGCTGAGTTGCCACCATTTGAATAGTTTTTTTTTCCTAGTTTAGTTCCTTTCTTGCAAATTAGCACTATATGATTGTAAAATTTTCCTTCAAGGTACTTAAAAATCTCTTTTCGACTTTAAAATATTTTTTTCGAAAACAAGAAAGTTTTATTATTTTATTTTAATTCACTTAAGAAGCTATAGAATTTTTAACGTTTTATTATTTAAAGAGGTTTTAAAACTATTCTCTTTTTGAATAATAACTCAAAACATATATTTTTTGTTTTGTAAAGCATACTTGTGAAAAGCAATCAAGTTCATGGAAGTATATGTGCTAAATATGATGTGAAATTGCTTTAAAAAATTTTTCAATACCTTTAAACCTTGTAATATTGGAGTATGCGGTCTCGTGTTCGGTTTAGACATGTGTCGTATACTTGGTATTCGGCCAAAATCACTAATCGGTGCATACCTTTAAAAACCTTTCGAAAGCGATATAAATAATTTTGACGAATGCAACTTTTTTTTTCTTTTTTTTTTTCATTTCATAGAAAAAGAAAACAAATTGCGCGAAAATTATTTTATGTAAAAATATTTTCTATGCGAGTTTTAATTAATCAAATCTCTTTCATACTGAATTCTGAGATAATCAAATTTTAAATTAACACACAGCTTCAGAAATACTCATAATTTTATAATTATACGTACAATTAAAATTTAAAAATTGATTAAACAGAATTTTAAAAACATTTTTGATTTGTCTCTTTTTAAATATTTTATGCATTATTTTTTACCATATGTCCACTTTACTTCAACGATATGTCAACATCGCGATTTAAAAGTTATGTTATTATTAAGTATTTTATACATGTAAACATTTGAGATTTGTTTGCATAAATAGAAATTTTCCAGTGTTGAGTAATCCAATGAATTTTAAATAAAGGAGGGAATGAACTATAATTCATCTCCCAATTTCAGGCCTGAAATGTTTTATAATAGAGCAGGCTTTGCATTAAAAATATTTTATGGTGAAGCAATAAACTTTTGTTACGCGTAATCATATACCAATTTTTAAGCAATAAATACTATATACGCTTTCCCTTTCACTTAAAATAAACGATTGATGTGAACGCTAAATTAAAACAGGGCCAATTAGAGGTCAAATTTGAATTTTTCCTGTAACAAACTCAGGCTGATGTACTTTTTTACTGCAACTAAATGAAACATGGATAGTCTTTTCAATATTTAAATGTATTTGGTGTTTTTCATTTGATATTTTCGAGGCAGAAAGTAAATGAAAAAAGATCAAAATTTTATTTGGATACTTACATTTTCTTTGAGTATGTACAAAATGCAATAATTTTCTTTAAATAAATAACCATTAAGTAGTTGGGAGGAAAAGGGGCTCCAAATAAAATGTGCCTATGGTTTCAAGAAATTTTAAATATAGCTGAATATTCGAAAAGCAGCAAAATTGTTGTTTTGCCTTTTTTGAATGCCAGTGTGGGAATATTCATGAAACATGAAAAACATAATGAAATAAATGCATGCGCCTTTTATTGTGTTTCTTATGATTAATAATATTATTAAAGGGCTCAAATGTTTTTAAATTTGATGCACGAACAGGCTAATTATTTTGCATATTTTCTTTTACAAAATAGCAAAATATACAATGAATATGATGATAAATTACCGGTAGCAGATTGTTACCAAAGAACAAGAACTAAATATCTTTTTCACTTTTATAATCTCTTACGGTTGAAGTAAAACGATTATTAAGGTAGACAAAATTATAAAAAATATTCTAAGATTGACTAATGGATATTCAGGTATAAATTTTATTAGGTTGCTTCTACTTCCAATGCAAAAATTAAAATGCTTCTTATTGCAGCCGTTCGGACAAAAGCATTTATAGAATTTGTTTTTATATTTTGATCGATCATGACTCCTATACCCATAAACTACCTCTAGTTTAAATGTTGATTTTTACATACATACTAGATTACTAGATATACTAGATTTTTACATATATATTTTACATATATATAGTATCTGATTTTTGTCATGGTGTAACATTCTTATTTATGAACCGATGCGGATGAAACGCAGCATGTCGTGTACAAAACATACCAAGATCTCAACCGAGTTCGTTGGTCAGTTTCGTCCGTCAACTTGTATCAAAATGGCACAAGAAGCAAAAAATAAATAAATAAATAAATAAATAAATAAATAAAATGCAAAAGGGTGTGCAAAAGAATTTGAAATTCAATTTTTTTCTTTTATATATTCCGACTTGATACAACGATTTAGGAGCATTTTTTGTTGTGCCTCTATCTTAAGCTAAGTCGGATGTGCCAATCCTAAAATTTTCTTCTATCTCATATTTTTGTTTGTTAATACTTCAAAATTCGCTACCACAGTGCCAAAATCTAATGTCAGTCTATGTCCATCATCATGATTCTAAAGGTATAGGTTTGTTGAATTGTTCACTTTTAAAAAGGAGATAGAAGCATCGCATCTCTCAAACAAATAATTTAATTTCGATACCTACCCTCTTAGATGTTTGCATACAAATTTCCCAAACCAAAGAGTTAGTCCAGGCAATAGAGACCGTATAGGTGCTCTACCTAGCAAAATTCATGGTAGTTCTGGAAAAAGGCTTATATTTTTGGGGTCGCTGAATCCGAATTTTTAACTTCCCACCAAAATTTCCCCCGGCAACCCCCCCCCCCAAATTTTGGTAAAATGCCCCCCAAAAAGGTTTTTATTAAAAACATCAATTTTTTTTATTGTTTTAGAGAAAAAGTATCTAGAAATTCAGAAAGTAGACAAAATTTACAACAAATTAGATATATGACATTAGATATATGACAAAGAGATATATCTCTTTCGGTCGGAATCGGGATGACCTGGTTTATCAAAAGGAAGTCCTGAATATTTTTCAAAGGAAAAAACTATATATTTGACTATTAATGGAAGAACATGAGTTCATTTTTGTAAATAAGGGATAAAATTATAGACTACTTGGTTATAAATGTGTTAAAATATGGAGTAATTTTCTTTTACTTCGGTTTGAGGAAATTGTTTTGTAGGATGCACGCAGACTCCGGTCCTGGGCGTTGAAAATTTTTGACAGTGTACCGTATATAATATGATTTAAAAAAGCAAATAATTAAATAATTTGTTTACATTCCAATGATTGCAGTAAATAAAATGTGATACTAATAATCCAAAAAAGGGAAAAAGAGTCGGATAATAAAAAAATTGAATTATACCTCCGGCACCCCAATAAAAAATAAAAAAACTTCAACCTTGAATTTCTAGACCTGGGGAGACGAGTTTTCCTATGATCAAGTTGTACACAGCTGAGAAGCAATTGATATAAAAAAAAAAATATCACGTGTATTTTTAAAATTAGCCAAAGTACTGTAATACATGTCTCACCTTGAGGAAGTTCGAATAGTAAGGCTTTAGGATTTTTTTTTTTTTTTTTTTTTTTTTTTTGAATTATTAATTTCCATGTATAAAGCATTTATTTAAAGCAAATATTTTTATTGCAATTATATCTGATCAGTTATTTTAGCGTTTGAACATTTTTTAAATTTTTGTTTGAGTCTGACATTTGATGGTTAATAAATTTTCTGAAATATCAAATTCCTTGCTGGTGGGGGGGGGGGGTCTATTGCCTCCCCAGGCCCTCTTAAATGGCGCCCCTGCATACCGAATCAAAACAATATCGTCCTTTTTTTAACCCAGTTTCCCTATTTCTTCCCGCATTTTCTCGAAGTTGCCCCAGATATTCTACTCTAAAGCGTTTTCTAAGATCGTCTCGGACTTTTTGCGGATAAGCAAATCGTCTTTTCATTTTTGTTGAATCAATTATGTCAAATTCGGGAACCCTCGAATCTTTGAGATCTTGCTCATCAGTAAAAGTCTGTAAAGAGGAGTAACCTGGTTTGGGTTCACCTAATAAATACCTCTGAGCATATTTCAATACGACGTGTTCTGCGTGATTTATTTTCTCAATTGTTAAAATTTTCTCTAAGTTTCGTTCATTCCGCGTCTTTCTGATATTTCCAAAAAATCTATATATCCAGGGAGTTACTTTTATCATTTTCAAATATGAAGATGTATTTTCATATAACTCAACTGGAGTTTGAAAGAGAAGTACTGCAGTGACCACTGTCTTTCTTTTTTTCCGAATTAATTACTTCAAAATCGGGATTTAAACTACTTTTTGGCCAAAATTCTTGAGGTTTTTCAACCAGTCAGGACCATCCCACAAGAGGGATTGTTTAAGGGATTCTGCGGAACATCCCCGGGAAGGTAGATCGGCCGGATTCAGAGTTCCGGGCACATAGTGCTAATTTTCTGGAATACTAACTGATCGAATTTCTTTAACACGATTGTATACGAATGGAGCCCAGTTTTCACTTCCTTTTATCCAGTACAACTGTTTACTAGAGTCTGGCCAGAAAAAAGTTGGAAGGTTTTCTAATTTTAAGTTGGACTTAACCCCTTTAGATAATCGTGAACCAATCGTACACGCTAGGAGTTCCAGTCTAGGGATTGTAACACATTTCAGCGGGGCTACTCTGCATCGTGCTTGGATCAGTTGCCATGATGCTGATTTTCTGTGTTCATTTCGCAAATATACACAGATATACGCATGTACACTGTAAACTGAAATGTCTGAAATTCAGTCACTTAAGTGTCTGAAACGTAGTGTTCAATTTTCAGACGTTTTAAAATGTCTGAAAATTTTAAGACACTTCTTGCGTCTGAATTTCAGACACTTAAGTGTCTGAAACAGGAGTGTTCGATTTTCAGACGTTTTAAAACGTCTTAAAATTTTTAGACACTTCTTGTGTCTGAATTTCAGACATTTCAAATGTCTTAATTGCGGCCATCTTTGAGCCTTTTTTTTTCAACAATGGGAAGCCATCTTTGACCACTTTTCATTCTAAGCCATATACGCAGCCATATTTGACCACATTGAATCAATTTTTATAAATGGGAATAATCTGTTACCATAAGGCTAATGTCAAACGGACGTCTTTTTGCACGCTTTTTCCCTTGCGTATTATCCCTACACAATCCCGCTAGCATTGTGTAGGGATAATACGTAAGGATAAAAGCGTGTAAAAAGACGTCCGTCTGACATTAGCCTAAAGCAGAGCTGATTGCAGCGTGGTAAAACTGGGATGCTTCGGTACGAAGTTTTCATAAAGCTGATATTTCAAATCATTTTTGACCTTATGATGATTGTAATCAGTATTTTGTAGTTTTAGAATAGACTAATATCTATATATTTTCACCTAAATATGTATCTATGTGATATCATATATGCCTTACGGCATCCAAAATGTTTATTACTTTTAGTGCGAACTTTCAAAGACCTAATATTCATTCGCGCCCGTCCCCACAGCTTTGATATACTGTTACAAAAAAAAAAAAAAAAGAAAAAAAAAAAAAAGAAAAAAAAATTAAGCCTACTCGATGCTATCAATACATATTTGGATAAATATATCTTTTTCTTTAACCTAATCATGCTCTAAAAATACAAAATATTTATTAAAATAAGTATAAGATCAAAACAAATTTAAAATGTCAGATTTATGGATATTGCATACCAAATTTGGCGGCCCGTAAAGCTAAAGGCCCATAGAAACAGCCCAGTTTGCCCATGCTGCAATCAGCTCTGCTTTATGGTAACAAATTATTCCCATTTATAAAAAATGATTCATTTCTTCAGAAAGAATCCCATCCCTGCTTTGTTGTACAATTTTTTCCCATTGAAATTAGATATTCCCAGTGAATTATTTTAAGCAGTTTTTGCATTTTTATTTCAAAATTGAGTATGAAACTCTTACTTTTTTTTTTCTTCCTTCATTTTTATTATTATACTATTTACAGGGCTCGCAGTGTTCCTAAAATTTTCATCCTTGCTACCACTATTTTAAAAAGATAATCTTTATCGTATATTTCTATTATAAATGTTAAAGGAATGTAACACGAAGAAGTTTTACTTTAAATACTGGTAGCAAAATGCGAAAATTTTAGGAACACTGCGAGCCATGTATTTATCATTACCAAGAAATACTGAAAAATTTGACAATCACACATCGGCGGCTGAGATGAACAGTAGTTATAGGATTCTGGATGGACAGCATGTCTATTTGACACTTTTTAAACGATAAATAATATAGTAAATATAACTGGAAACAGAAATCCTTTATAATAAATATCTTTCATTTCTGCTCCCCACGAAATTTGTAATCACACAAGCAATGGCAGTCACTAAAGCCATTTCTTATCCACATGATTGGTATATTGTTAACTACATTGAGAAAGAAACCAAATTAAAATTGATATAAAGTAAATATCTTGTACTATTCTGTTCATTTCTTAGTAGAAAGTACAAGTTTCTTTCCTTGAAGTGTGCTTTGAAATATTTTAACGTTTAAATATAATAATTCAAAAATAATACTATTAATGATAAATTAAAGGTTTTGCTTTCTCTGAATATTTTAAATTTGTCATACAAATATTAATATCTCAAAAAAAAAAAAAAAAAACAAAAAAAAAACAGGCTGGTGTTATGAACTCCCTTTTTTTAAATGAGAAAAAGAAAAAAAAGAAAAAGAAAGAATTTTGGGAAAATGTCCAATTATATTAAAATTTGCTAAGCAGTCTATGTATATATTGTACAGCATTTTTAAGCAGTCTAGTGTAAAAAGAAAAACAATGAAGAAAAAAATCATAGAACCAGTTAATTCTACTCTATATATAGCGGATACCAGCAAATAGCGGATTAATTACGTGCTCCCGAAGCGTCCGCTATTCAGAGGTTTTGCTATTATATTCATTTATAGGCGCATTCTAATTAAATAAAAAGTTTTTTTGTTACAGTGTAGGAATAATGCTCTAAATAAATTCTAGGTCCAGCGGTTGACATTAATCAATAATATTCGCAAAGTTACTTTAAAGTTTAAATCATATGAATCTAAATATCCATACATGCAAACCAACCAATTAATTACTTGATAAGTTACTCTATTTAATTTGTAGCATTACAATGTGCATTTATACTTTTTTTTTTTTTTTAATCATATAAAAACAAAATTGAAATGCAACAAAGATAACTTGCGTTGAGATGCTACATTATCAAACACAAACATAAAAAATAGACTTAAAATCCTATTTCATTTTTTTTTTTTTTTTTGAAAATTAGTTTCTTTTTATTCTTAATTTTCATGATTTTTTTTTTTTTTTTTTTTTTTTTTTTTACATTCAGATAAAAAAAAAAATCTTTGAGGTGAAAAGAAACTTCTAAAAATATTTCCCCCTATAAACATCGTAATAAAAATACCGTATATACTCGCGTATAAGTCGACCCCCTAACTTTCGAATGCAAATTCTGTAAAAAATCAAAAACGCGCGTATAAGTCGACCCCCTAACTTTTTACTTCAATTTTGCACAAAATCAAACCATAGATTTCACTTGCCAATGAGAAGGTAGTAAGTAAATAAAAACAAATCATTGAATTTATTTAAATGATAAATTATTATCATTTATATATTTTATATAGTACTTTATTTTTTATTCTTACACATAAAAAGAACATAATTTTGCAGTATTCGATGTTTATGTTTTTGCTTTTTTAACTGACTCGCGTATAAGTCGACCCCCCAAATTTGCTTACCGAAAATTGTCAGAAATTTCTCGACTTATACGTGAGTATATACGGTAATTTATTTAGGCATAAATTAAAAAATTGAATAATATGAAAAAATATATACGTACACGGAGCAAACATAATCAAAAGAATAATCTTCAAAGCACATTCTTTCACAGAATCTTAAATATCAGCGAAGTTACATAACTCACCAATCAGATGGTAAACAATTAGAAAAGTATCTTCCCCTGTCATGGGCGAATGGGTCTTACTTATAACCATATAATTTTTTTTCTCATATTTTTTTTCATTTCTGTGTATGATACTCAACTTGATTTTTTAAATATTTTTTTAGCGCATATTGGATTAATTACACAGATTTTATTATTTGCTTAAAGCATCTTTTAAATATGGCTCCATTTTAAAATTTAACCCAGGAGGACGGGCGCATGCCCAGGGTGTGAATAGTTTTTGTCACCAATAAATACAAATAATAATCGTCACTTTATTTAGTCGCAGACAATTGTTACAAATTCTGCGATAAAATAATTAGAAGATTATTTAACAAAAAATAATGGTAACAATTGTAAAAACCATACGCACTCTGGGTCTGTCAGGCCTGGTGTTAATCTTTCCAGGTTAAATATGTTATGTAACACAGTAAATATACATAAATAATTTTCTATTTTTAAACAAGTTTTCATAAAGATAATTAAAAATAAATAAATAAAAATAGTCGTTCAGTTGAATACTATAGGAGAGATTTATTTCACATTGGAAAATTGAAACTTATAAACTATTCTGAAATTCATAAAAACTTTCATTCTTATGCTTTTGTGATTTCTTTTCATGCTCTTGTATCCACTGTATGAAGCGAAAAAAAAGATTGATAACATTTCTCAATATGAATTTCTAAATTTATCAATATGAAAAAAAAAAAATATTTCAATGATAGGAGTACTGGTCCCAAGGGCCAGTAAGAATGAGAGTTCACTGGTCAACAGTCATCATCACTGGCCCGCTACATAAAATTCAACTAAGTACCTTTAACACTTTGAGTGACAACCACTCCCCCCCACCCCTCCTGTTAGACTATAAACAAACTTTCCTTTGCAGTTACCCAAAATTTGGCTTAGGGGGAGGGGGATGAAAAAGGTCTTAAGGCTACAAAAACTTAGAGAAATGCTGTTTCGTAAAAGAAATTCTGTTCTTTACTATATAATAATAATAATAATAATAAAAGAAAATTAATTTTAACACATGACAACATATATCCTTCCTCCCCGCCCCCGGCCAATACTCACATTCTGCGAGATAACAAGGACCATTATCGCCATATAAAAAACATATATTAATCGATATAGGATTAAAATCTTATGGAAAAGTTGAAGGAGTACATGAACTTCAAACACAAAATTCACTTAAAATTTAACACACGAAGCATGGTTATAGAAAAAAGTTTAATTCTTATTAAACGCGTGACTGAACGGGAATAAACAAGTATAAAAATAATCATTTGTTAATACACATTATTTACACTTAATTACTAATGCGAAAATTCTCACTAATAATCAAGATATAGGTATATACTACTTATTTGCAATCATAAAAAAAAAATTATCATTTAAGCAACACATAGGTAATTATAAAAAAAAGTAAAATTGACACACTAAACATACAATTGTAAAATTTTAAAAGATTTTATTAATTCTCAAGAGATTTTTTAAGAAGAGACAGCGTCAGCAATTTAAACAAATTAGCATGATAAACTTTAATATTAAGAGTGCAATATATTATTTTAATATACCTATTAAATAATTACGTTCATTCTAAAATAGAAAAATAAAAAACCAGTAAGGAGTTACCTGTAAATACAATAATCCAATAGAAGAATTTTTAACGCATATTTTTATGCATTATCATGTTTTATTTAAATTAAAACATTATTAATAAACACTGTGAATCTTTGATATTGATACCACAATATTAAATAATCAGGTAGAATAATGCCAAGCACAGTTAGTAATATTGTGGCGGTAGGGATCTTTACTTTATTATTGTATAGGAAAATGCTTGTCTTCAAAAACATTTACGCCTCACTACAAGTTTTAAATTATGAATCCACCGTAATAAAGTTGCATGAGAGAATGATTAATATTACTGTTTCTGGAGATTGATATTTAATTAAGAAATCGTTGATTTAGGCTACTAGGTCCGATTTGAGAACTGATGATGGTTCCATTGAGGTTTTCGATAAAAATGTTATATCCTTAATACAGTAGGTTTTTTCATGCTTAAGAATCTCGGAATTAATGCAGCCGGATGTGAACTTGATTCGACGGCCATGCTTGTAAAGCTGGGCACATGGTAGGCTTAGCGGTTTTAAAACGTTCGAAATTAGAAGAAATGAACAGTGCGAGACCACGCAACAACCACGAAAAACACTGACAGGATGCAGAAAGGGTACAACTCCACGATTAAAATGCGGGGAATAATTATTCGAACAGAAAAATGAATAAAAAACAAAGTGCTAAGACTTGTAAATACTCAAAGAATTCTCGCTTCAACACTCCGCTGTTACATTCGACACTGTCTCAGTTACGCATGCGCGGCTAATTCTACGCTTCTTCTTCTTTTTTTTTTTACCTATCTCTGTCTCTGCGATATGGAAAGATTTGCCATTTAGGAAAATTGTCGAATGTTCCACAATAGAAATTAGTAATAATAAAATTTGGGGTTTTTGTTTTTATGCGAAACACTTTTTTACGAACAATATTATTAATAAACCTTTTCATTTTTTTTTCTATTTTACTATTTTAAGCAGGTACATCTGTATCAAAAACTTTATTTTTCTACAAGCTTTTGAGTAGTAATGTAGGTCCATGAGTGTGTGTGGGGGGGGGGGGGGGGAGGGGGGGATTACGAAGGGAGATTTTGAAATTTAATGAAATTTTCTTTATATTTGATTATTAAGAAAATATTAAAATGCATTCGTCCCAGTGCCTTAGAGAATAATCAAACACCCCTAAAACCCACATAGAAGAGAAAATTTAACTCTGCTCGCCTTTTAACGTTCACGTGTTTCTATTTAAAACAGAGGTTTTCTATTTGTGGTGCTATATTTCAAGGATCAGGAAGACAGAACCCCCACCTCCCTTCCCCTCCAAATAAAAACTGCTTCAGTTCTTGATTTTGAAAAATGTTGTTACAAATTTATTTCCGAATATCTAATATTTCTTAATTGTAAATTTGTTCTATTGCTTTTATGTTTAAAAATTGTCTTGCATGGGGAGTTGTGACAAAATATTCTTAGTTTAGCTTATTTTATATTTGTGTTCTGCATTTTAAAAAGCGAATTAGGTAGTAGACTACAGGCATATCTGTTCCTCAGTCTTGCTCCTCCCTACATTTCTTGCCCCACCAGTGGCCGAGATGTTCTGCTCTCGAAACTGGTAGACGGGAGGTGCTGGGTTCAAAACCCATCACTCCTGTCGACGTAATCGTTTGGAGTTTTCCGTGGTTTTCTTCGAACCTTGGATTTCCTTGTGTAAATACGTGTTAGGTTTCCTTAGAAAGACCCCCACGGGGCACTCCCCCCCCCCCTTAGGGCCTATATCCCTCGTGTTGATATTTGGCCGTCATAAACGCAACCAACCAACCAACCCTATATTTTTTTTCTGCTCGCGTTCAAATCTTAGTATTTCAATTTTCAAGCTATATATATATTACTCTTTTAGTGGTAGTTTTCCGCATTCTCCGGCGTAGACCCATGAGTGTAAGTAATTTTTGAAAAACTTTATAATTTTGTGAAAAGTAATAATTTAATAACTTAATACATCATAAAATTAACTTAGTCCCAAAACTTGATAAATGGATTTGTACAATATTGACACACGTTCTATGTTCTAATCAAATTTTTTCTTTTATAAAGTAATACCAAATTTTGTGTGCAGAACTGTATTTTAAACATTTTTCATTTATCCAAAATATTCTCTGGTGCTGCTGAAAAATATAATGACACAATCGTCATAGTTATGATGCTATTATATCATATCCAGACACTTAAATGTCTGAATTTCTAAATGTCTTAATTTCAGACATATAATCACAATTAAGACATATTTTCCTGTTCATTTACATCATGATCATAGTAAGACACTTATGTGTCTTAAAGTAAGACATTTATTATGTCTGAATTTTCAGATTCAGACACTTAAGTGTCTGAAATTCTTTTTCAGTCACATATGTGTCTGAATTTAAGACGTCTCTATTTGCAGTGTAGCTTAAGCTACGTTGCTCGCGTCATAGAATACAAGTAAACTTAAATCACCGATGTTATCTGGATCGTGTATTAAACATCTCGGTATAACAATATCTTTAAGTGAGCTCAGTTGATTTTTCCATTTCTGAAATTTTTGGGCAATCGATGTTGGTAATTCAGAGTCTCAAGTTATTTTCTTTTTCCATAATTCTTGTAATAGTATTTTGGGGAAAAAAGTTTCTGGACAGGTATAACCGATGGAGTCAAAAATTTTGTGAACATCTGACAACATTTTCCTTTTAGTGACGGGTTCATCGTCTTTATTAATTTCCCCTTACATCTATGGAAAGAATATCTGCGGATAATAGCCATCGTAGGCCTAAAACTGGGACAATTTTGTTTTCTAAGGAAAAAAACTTGTTTCATTGAGGAGTGAGAGTAACTGTGTTCCCAACCTCTAAGGTCAAATTTAGCTTGGCTGAGAATGCATTTTGACTGTTATAAAATTACTGAGTTGTTCTTCATTGCCAACACTAGTAATACAATTGTCAATATAAAAGTATTCCGAAAGTCTAGAAGTTGTTTCCTGTATAGAGGGAGGTGACTTTTTTAAGCGGTGTTGCAAAGTCGCTCTCAATAAATAGGGACTGCAGGTAAGCTCAAAAACAAATCTTTGATGTTGGAAAATTTTCATTTTTTCAGAATTTCCCTCCTTCCACCATAAAAATCTTAAAAAGGCTCTATCATTTTCATTTAAGCTAATCTGTAAAAATACTTTTATTGTGTCTCATATTGCACCCAGGGATGTAGTGGAGGGTATTCAGGGGTATGCGCCGTATACCTTCTAGATTTTTTAAGGAACACCGTATCAGAGATCTGCACGGGCCGGCCCGCGGGCCGGGCTCGGGCCTATTTTCATTCACGGCACTCAGGAAGTGCCGGGCCGGGCCCGGGCCTTACTTTTTTCTGAAGTCTCGGGCCGGGCCGGGCCGGGCCGGGCTCGGGCCTTACTTTTTCCTGAAGGTTCGGGCCAGGTCGGGCCTAACTTATTTTTTCTGCACACACCCGGGTACTATAGTTTCATTCCTAATCTTCATGGCCCAAAATTTTCATTCCTAGTTTTCACACACCCCGTATGAAAATCATTGTTTCGGCGTGGTCTGGTCCATTCAAAGGTCAGTAAAATTAGGTTTGGCACAAATTTTTTGTCAAAAAAAAATGCATACATTTTTAAATCGCCATTATTCTACAATTAAACACTCAAATTCATTCTTTTTAAAGAGTAGTAGATTTCTACACTTATTAAAATATAGTTAAATTAAAATATAGTAAAACGTGTGAAAAAGAACGTGTCTATGACGGAATCTTGTTTTAAACTGAAAAACGTGTTGATCCTTGCAAAATTAATATACTACTTAATACTACGTAAGAAAATTATAAAAATTAATAACAAACAAAATTAATATACTACGTAAGAAAATAATATATAATACATTTACACTTGCTAAGAAGAAAACTTGTCTATAACGCTTTTTTTTTTTATGCAATACAGTCTTAGATTTTACTGTATAGCATTTTTCAGATATTTAACACTTCAATACATGGAATATGGATTAGCAATATTAATGATAACTGAAACATTTACATACAAGAAATAGAGATTCATTAAAAAAATAAATATCGCACCCTGTGGCACTTCTATAAAAATGAAGATTATAAGCAGGAAAAGAAAAGTTAAGATAAATATTTTTGGCTTGAACTCCTCGTAAGAGACAAACTTTTAACCAAATTGACGTAAAAATCAATGTTTTATAGAAATTCACTCGGGCCGGGCTTTTAACATTTTTTTCGGGCCGGGCCGGTCTCGGGCCGAACTTTTAACTTTTTAACCGGGCCGGGCTGGGACAATAATTTTTTTCTACGGGCCGGGCCAATATTTTTTTTTGTTCGGGACGGGACGACCGAATTTTCTTTTCTCTGAGTCGGGCCGGGCCCGGGCCTGGAAATGTCGGCCCGTGCAGACCTCTACACCGTATACCCTCTGTTTCTCAAGAAAGCTATAGTATATACACTCCAGGGTATACGCTCAAGGCAGAGCGTATACCCTTTGCTTAGACCGTATACCCTCTGTTTTTTTACGACTACACCACTGATTACACCAATTTTCTTCAATCGGAACCGATTTATAAATGAAGGGATAAGTTCTACTAAATTGGGGCCTTTCAACAAACAATCATTAATATAGGGTGAAGCTTTTTCCCTAGCGGACCCATCAAAATATTCGGGTTGTGGATTTTTCTTTTATTACTGCTCTGTGTGGCAGAAAAAACTCAGCTTCCATTCCTGAAGTTGATTCGACATCCTCAAAAATGCCCTCTTGAAGCCACTCATTAAATATCGCTTCATAGGCAGCTATATTGCTGGATTTCTTTAATGGATATAGGCAGTTTTTCAATCTACGTTTTGCAATTTTCCGAGCACTGTGGAAGGGGGGTTGACCAACAGTCCATAGAAGACTAACTTGATAACGTCCTTCATTGTTTATTTGAATATTTTTGTTGAAATGTTCTTTTACGGCTTGTTCGAGTTCTAAACTAACCCTTTATCACCTGGATCAAGAATTCCTAAAATGTCTAATCGCCATAAATCTGTGAGTTTTGCTTCATTTACTTGTAAGGCTATAACAACATCTGTGGAATCGTTTCTGTCTTCTTCATTAGTTTTACCCATCAATGTCCACCCTAGTTTGGTCTGTATGGCAGTTAAATTACTATTCAAGGATTTCATTTTTCCCGTTAATAACTTTCCATAAATATCAGCCCCGATAAGTAAACTTATTTCCTGTTCATTTGTAATTTTTTGCATTCCTGTATATGCATCATAATGTGAGAATTTTATCCCATTTCTTTTAGCTTCCTTTATCCAAGGTTCATTTTTTATTTTAGGAACCTCAGTACATATTTTCTCTTGATCATAGGCATTGAAACTGCATCTAAATTTTTTTTCTAAATTACTTAAATATATTTTATATAGCTTATGAAGGTGTGTTTCTTGAATGCCACCAAAAAGGCTGTGAACCATTTTTTCTTCTCCCACAGCTTCATATCCCATTCAATTAATAATATCTTTAGTCAAATAAGAACGTTGACTACCAGAATCTATCAAACAGCGTACAAAAATGCGTTTATTTTGATCTTTTAAGTCTAAACGGACAGTTAGTCTGCATTAATACTGCGCGATTACACGTTGTATTTGATGACGACGTGCTTTCATTATTTTTATAGTGGTCTGACATTTTCTTTTTCGGGACATAAAATTCTATAATGCCGTTTGGAACAATTACTGCATTTAACAAATTTTCTACAATATTTGGCACGTGCCCTGCATTTTTGAGAAAAACAAGGCAATAACCATACTGCTTTAAAGTTTCCTCCTTACCCTGTAATGATTTATTTTTAAATAATTCAAATTCGATCAACAACTGTTTTTCCTTACATTCCGGGCATTTAATTTGTTTAAAAAATGATACAGTTTCATTAATTAAACAAGAAGCAGTAGGAATCATTTTCGGCGACTGCTTGTCGCGTACTGGCTTTCCAGACGTAAAGTCTACGTTCGAAGAAACTTGATTAGAGATTAAGAAAGCAGTTCTTTCTCGGGAAATAACTTCCATTTTCAAATAATCAATTATTTCCGTAACTTTTATTTCTTCATCATTGCCACATTTTTTTGTTATTTGAAATACTATGTCAGAAGGTAATAATTTAATTAGGATGGGGGAAAGTAACGCTGAATAATTTTCAATCTCTAATCCGAGAGATTTCTGATTTCGGTCTGGCAAGTGTCCAGCAATCTGCGAGTGCATAAACATCACTGGATTTCTTTACTGTACTAAGTGATAAAAGTTTATTAAGATGTGAGTTAATAACCAAATGTTTCTTACCGAATCGTTCTTTTACAGTTTCTATAGCAGATAAATAGTTACTGTTAGTTAAACTATAACCTTTTATAGAATAAGCACCATTTGAAGTTAGATATGACTTTAAATAGTTGAATTTTTCTACGTCAGACAATTCTGAATTTTTATGAATTGTACATTCGAATTGATCCCAAAATCGTAGCTAATCCGAAGGATCGCCGTTAAATTTTTCAATTACTAGATTGGGTAAATTTATGCGAATGGATTCCAACTCTTTCTTCTGAGTTGTTTATTGTCGTAGTAGAAACATTCGAATTAAATTCAGTTTCTAATTTTAATTTGGCCCGTTTTATTTTCGTTTTCCAAACTACCAAATTCGAATTATACTCATCACATTTCAAGACTTCAGCTTCTAATTCATCTAATTTAATAGTTTTTTGAATTTCAGTATCGAAATAATAAAGCTCTTTTTCTTTCAAATCTAACTTTGCGAGGAACTGCTCGAATGCCTCTTCATCGGCACCTTTTTCTGAAATTGCCGCATCTATTCTATTAATTAATTTCGCGGTTTGAGATCTAACAATAATGCGTTTACTTTTATTAACTGCATCCATTATCTTAAATCAATATTATAATTATCAATTTATCAAAAACAAAAATAGTTGCAATTATCTTATATAAATAAAGCACTTCGATAAAAACTCTAACTCAACGAAATTCTAATTGTTCTGACTCAAATATTTTAGGCAAGTGCTGTTTCGGGAGGCAGAAATGTCGGATGCACAATAAATAATGTCATGCAAAGCTATAAAGGTAAGTAACAAACGCTTACCGATCCAAGGTAAGGCTGCCTTCTATGAATCCGAACTCCGAATCAATAAGAACAGAAGTGAGCATCAAATAAATTTCACAAGACGATATTCGAAATTGAAGAGGGCATTTCTTGGATTTTATATTATTTATATCATCTTAACTTACACAAAAACTATTTACATATATGTTCTTGTGTATATATAAATATTTATACTTTGTTACATATATGTTACAAAGGTTGAATAGTATCGAATCCGGTATAATCATGTTTAATGTGGAAAAAAACCCGCATTTCAGATCAAAAACATTCTTCGTTCTAAAAGCAACAAACTTACTGTTGCCAAAAGGCAAAAACAAAAGTCCTCATTTGAAAAGAAAATGTCCATGGAGGTCGGTGATTTCCGATACCAACAAAGAGAAGAATGGGACAAGCCAATTTCCAACTTTTTAATACATTGAATGTAAAGTGCTTATATGCAAATATTTTTAGAGGGTAATATATTAATTATAACATTGATAATATATTCATTTACTTCAAAATGTAGATAAATTGAACTGATGATTTTTTTGTGTCATCTGTGACTCACAATCCTGAATTTTTCTTCCAGTGATGAAGATACTGGAATTTGATATTGTTTCACATACATTATCAACCTACAATCTTTGTTAGACTATATATGTAGCCGATACTAGACTATTTGTCCCTTATCATACTATGTTTTTTAGCTGTCTCATACCCTGTAAGTGGGGAGGTATGGGACACATTTTGAAACTTACAATTTCTTTAATTATAAAATTGTTACTACAAATTATGTTTTTATATTGTTCAAGGACATTAGAAAGTGTTTTGTATTCTATAAATTGAAATTTTTGTTTTTGTGTCAAACAAAATTGAGTTTCTTATTTTTGTAAAAAGTGCCCCTACTCTCCCCTATATTCTCTATTTTTTTTTATAGATTATAGATAAATTATTTCATTAAAAATTTTAAGAACATATAAAAGAGCAACATTTAAACATTATTTTATAAAATTTTCATTAAAAAATTATAAACATTCAGCCGGTGGGGCCGGGTTTCCGGAGACCCCTAAAAAAGGGGGTCCTCGTGGTGATCAGGATAACTCATGATAGCTCTACCTGAAATTAAAAAAAAAGTTTTCCTGTTAGTAGATAAGTATAGCTCGTGACTGAACGGAGGATTTAAATAAAAATTGAAATTTGAATTTTTGGCAGAGTTGTATGCTAAACAGTACAATTTTTGATACAATTTACACTATGTATAGCATTCTAAAATTAATTGTAATTGAAAAACAAAAAATCCTTCATTCAATCACTAGTCAATCTCATTTTGAAGAAGTGCGCGAAATGTCAAGAAGATCGGTGCATTAGTTTTGAGAAATCGTGTCCACAGACTTCAAAAATGGCGTTTTTAGAAAAAAGCGATTAAAGTTTTTAGTAGAAATAAAACAAGCCTAAATTTCCAAAGGCTGTCGCTTCTAGACTTTTACTTCGGTTGAATTGGTACTTTGGAAAAATATCCTGGACATATTGTACTATTTAGATTTAAAAAAAAAAAAAAAAAAAAAACGATTTTTTGAAATTTTCAAACCCATGTAACTCCTTAATACGTAAATACCTTGTACATAAAGACTTTTACATATTTCAAAATAAATTTGCTTGTAAATCATGATGTCATTCAATCATTTCAACATTCTAACAGCAGAAATACTTTGCCCCTGAAAGGCTTAACACGTTCACACCGGCGCGGTGTATCACACTCGACTGTCTCAGTGTTGTCAAGTCTCCGGCTTTTTGCACACCACTGTTACTTCAGAGAAAATGTTGTTCCTTTAAATCGCCCAATTGTTCTAAATAAATAAAACAACATTTTCTGTATTAAAATACTGGTATCCAAAAGGCCGGAGACTTGCCAGCTCTGAGACAGTCGAGTGTGACCCACCGCGCCGGGGTGAACGTGTTAAACCAATCCTCCTTTCAAAAGTTGTTAAATATGTAAATTCATCCAAAAGTGAACAAAAATGTCATGATAACATTTACAATTCTTTATTTCAGATTTCTAGTTCTTTAGTTCTTCGCAACCATGCAAAATCAAGACTCTTGTTTCAAATGGAATAATCATGCATCAGATATTTCATCTCTACTAGGAACTTTTCAACAAAAAGGCATGTTAGTTGATGTCACGCTATCATGTCAAGGAGAAAACATCAAAGCTCATAAAATCATTTTAGCAGCATGCAGTCCATATTTCCAAAACATCTTCATGCAAAATCCTTGCCAGCATCCAGTGACGTAGGCATCCATCCGCGGGGGGGGGGGGTCCAGGGGTCCGGACCCCCCCCCCCCCGAAAGTAGACCTGGTTTACTGAATAATGGATAAAATACAACAGTAAAAACTGCTAAGACAGAATCACAAAGGATCTATAAAAAATTCCGCTTTAGAGAGGTGTTCGCCTTAGAAGGTATAATTCAAAGGTATGTCTTTTTTCGGGACTATCGACTTTTCCGTTTTAGACAGGTTTCCGTTATAAACACTTTCCGTTTTCACAGTATCCCTTAAAACTGCTAAAACGCACTCACTTCCCAAACTTTTTTCTTTCACGTACTCCTTTCTTAAGTTTTTCATTTCGGAGTACCCCCATTTCTCATTAACACGTCCCCCTTACCCCTCTCCACTCAAGGAGATAACGTAAACATGCTTTTTTCTATTAGTAATCTTCTTATCACAACCATATAATAAATCAATGCAAATTACATTGATATTCCTAACATTTTTGTGACTTCCGCCATTACCAATATTATTTTCACATACCCCAGCAGACCAGCCACGTACCCCCAGGGGTACGCTACCGCAGGTTGGAAACCGCTGCTATAACACCACCTCTGAAGAGCATAAATCTATTACAGCAAAATCTGTGAAGATGACCTATCTCAAATGAAAGCAATTCAAGGTTCGACGAAAACAACACTTTGTGCTTGCTAACGATTGAAACCTATCTGAAATGAAACTTGTTCCAATTGTGAATCCTTCTTGGCAGGTTTACTGAAAACACGGAATCCTCTCATAAAAAAAAAAAAAAAAAAAAAAAAAAAAAAAAATATATATATATATATTTTTATGTCCCGAGACGGAAGGATAACTATACAAGTATACCTGCTATTCCGTTTACACAAATTTACTGTAACTAGATTACATGTAAAACTTCTTTATATTGAACTTCGATGGGGTTCTGTTGTCGACACTTATGGGAAAGAACGAGTTTATACAAACGCAATAACGGTACATTGGTTGGGTCTCGTGACCCTTATCTTTGTTCACATTATAACCGACAATATTAGCAATTACTTTAAATCTGCTGCCTGCAATTAATAAAAGAAACTTTATTTTTGGGCTGGTTATTTGTTACCACTTTCAAAATACACTGGCAAGAAAAATTAAAGGAACAACCATAAAAAGGTGCTTTATGTTAATTCTATTAAGGGAATTTCCAGAAAGGTAACTCAATGTCACCGTTATCACGTAGTCCAATGGGATTCACATTCGCTACAGAAATGTATGCAAATTTTTCAGCCTCAGCCCGTTCTTTCGGTTCATGTGTGAAAAGGAGCGCATGTGGGTAATTTGAAGTCTAACTTTAAGGATTGTACGTGTAATTAGGTAAAACTTTGCTTCCAATAGGTGGAATATGTCGTCCAGAAGACATTTTGAGAAATTGCGTGCGATAGGGAGAATGGAAGCAGGACAGACACTCTTAGGGGTCTGTAAAGACTTATAAATAGCCAAAAGCGTCATGTCAAGAATCTGTAAACGGTTTAAAGACACTGGTATAATGTCCACAGACAACCAGGACAAGTTAGAAAACGCACCACAATAGGCTCTCAGGACTGTAATTTGCCAACGACTGCTAAAAGAAATAGGCAATTGACGTCAGTTCAGATTACAGGGAGTTTGCTGCAGCAACAAGAACTCGACGATCCTGGTTTACTGTGAGTGACAGGCTGCATGCAAGAAACCTATGATTTGTGTTCCACTAACTCCGGTAGCGAAATGCGCCCGGTTAAAGTGGTGCAGAGATCATCGTCATTGGAGTACCACGGACTGGAGCCGAGTTCTCTATAACGATGAATCCCGATTTTGCTGAGAGAGTTACTACAGACGTGTATATGGAGGGAGAAAATCACATGCAATAAGGCTGCAAACATCCGTGAAAGGTATCGATACAAAGGTCGTGGAATCGTGGTATGGACGGACATCCTTTTGAATGGTCGCAGTGACCGACACATTTTTACCAGTGCAACTGTGAATGCTGAAATATACAGAGATGAGATTCTTGACTCTCCTGTCAAGTTGTTTAAGGGAGCAATCGGAAGATTTGGAATTTTATTATTATTAATGGCTTAGAAGGGCGCCGCTAACCCCTTCCACGGAACTCCTAAGTATCCCTTCCAGAGCTGCATAAATCCGACCCGTCTGAAGCTTACTGCTGAACTTGGAGAATGTTCTAAAACTGTTTTGAACCATCTAAAATAAACTGGCTAGGAAGTACAAAAACACAAACCACCATGAACCATTTTTTACTCATTCTAATACTTCCAAAATAGTGCTAATCCATCACAAATAAACTTATTACAAAAATTTAACTTCCTTAAAGACGACCAGATATCGGAAGCAACTATTAGATCGAATATAGTATCAAAAGTGGCGAGACATGAAACATGGAAACCCAAAAGAATTATGGCTGAATAAGACAATTGTAACAAAACTGCTTTTTCCAGCATGAACTATATTTGATGTGTGCGCTTCTTACATTACTAGTTTCTGTAACTGAAAATGCAAGATCTTTTTCTTAAAGTTAAAACCTTCCGACATAGCATTTTTAGTTTGCAGAAAATTTGCAAAAGTTTTGCTTTGAAAACCTGCAAAATTGCAGTAAGCTCAGCATGACAAGACTGAAAGTTCATTAACGCAAACGCCGAAGTCACCACATTTTGAACTTGCAGCTAACTTGTGCAAGTTAAATTCATACTCTATCAAATTTATTGGAAACTAACGGCAAACAAGTAATCAATAATACTGCAGACTTACTGCAAAGTAGTAATCTTTCCATGCCACACTATAAAGTTTAACCCCTTCGAAGGGGTCCATAGGATCAAGTCTATTGATGCGAAAGCACCGTCAGAAGTCAGTTGCATCGGTTTTATCACCACGAACAGGTTTAGGTATTATTTGTACTATTCATTTCGAGCATTTTTTGGTATTTAATAAGTATAGCGCTTAGAAAAAGCGGTGCCTGCCGAATAAAATTTCTGCAACTTTTGTGTATGTGCTGATTGTCTATTCTCTCAACAGAGGGATTTTTTTAATTTCGTCACTTTAGTGATTTAAAGACAGTCTTGCATCAGTTTCACAACAAACTACTCATGCAAGTGGGTGATGGTATACCTTGAGGGAGATTTGCTGCGAATTTCTCAATTCAAATTTGTCACGGCAAGATAATATCAGAAAAAATAAACTTGCTGCTAATGTTCATGCTATCTGGGTTATCTCAAAAACTCCCATGGAGAGCGCGGCGGATCGCATGAATGGCTCATGTGATTGATACTTATGTGAAATCATTATCCAATATCTATTACAGTACAAGTTCTTAATTCAATGGTAAAAAATTAAACATGGAAATTGCTGTTTTAAACTTAACCACTTGATCCTAACTTTATTGTAGGCAAATGTTATGTAATATGAAACTTGATTTAACCCATTCGATGCCAAAACTATAAAGTAATAATTTTCAAATTTTTTTTTAAAAGTCGTTTGCTACCACAAATTCAAAAAGGTAAGTTTCGCTTTACTAATACAGCGAAATTTCTGCCAATAAATGAGGCAATATTTTTAATTCTAAAATAGTGGTGACAAAGTAATTAATAAATTAAAGCTACGAGTACACTCGTGGATGACAGCGAATGGGTTAATTAAATTTAACTCTTCAGTATGCTCTCAGCTTTTTAAATCATAGTGAATATTTTTCATTGGTAAATATTAGTGTAACTTCAATGTATTATTAGTTGCAGTTATAGAGATTGGCCTTACATTTTTTATCCATGCTTTTTTTTAATTAAGAAATGAAATAAGGATATACCTAAATTCTTAAAGTTACTCGAAATACTTCTATTATACATACACAGTCAAGACAAGATTCAAAGGGACTGGTAAAAAGTTCCGTTTTAGACAGGCTTCCATAGAAAGAAGTGTAATTAATTATGCTTCTGAGATACACAACCTCAATAAGATCTATTGTTCGTTTCGCAGTCTGAAACTCTTCCGTTTGAGACAGGATTACGTTATAGAAAGATTCCACTTTCACAGGTTTCACTATGTTTCACTAAAGAACAATGAAAATCCCCTTTCAGACAGGTTTCCGGCAAATTTAATTGTATCGCAATTCATATTAAGACTATGTAACGCTTCCGTTAAAGACAGGATTCTGTTATAGACAATTACTATTTTGACAAGTTTTATTTTATTCATATGACATAAATAAGTATTCTTATATAAATACACAAAACTTGTAAAAATGGAACCTGCCTATAACGGAATTCTGTCTAAACAGAACTATTCCGTGCTACGGAAAATAATACTATACAAATACACCTAATAACACGAAAACCTGTGTAAAACGGAATTTTCCAGCAATATTTACGATTTCATCTTGACAGGTTTTACTATATATATATAACCTGAAGAAAAAAATTTTGGACCCCCCCCCCCCCGAAACGAAATCCTGGCTACGCCACTGCCAGCATCCTATAATCCCCATCATTGGAGTGAAGTTTGAAGATAGTAGAGCCATTTTAAATTTTATGTACAAAGGCGAAGTAAATGTACCTCATGGTGGACTATCATTCTTCTTACAAGCTGCTGAAGCTTTGAAAATAAAAGGTTTAGCTGAAATGCGTGGTGAAAAAAGGTGTTCAAACGCTATTAGTCAGGAGGTTCAGCAAAGTGAACTCAGTCGTCCTATTGTGAATGAAGATCAAGAGTATGACGTAGAGTCAATATCTGACACTACAGATAGTTCTGTAAGTTAAAATTTTCCTTTTTAACATTTTCCAACATAGTTGAAAAGTGTTTATGATTAGGTTTATCTGTCTGTCTTCAGGCAGTCCGTGCTTTAACGCACGTAATTATAGCAGTGCTCCCTATTAAATGTTTATACGAATATATGTATAATACGTATTATACGAAGTATAGATTGTAGTTACGTATGATACAGCCAATATTGTTATATGCATTATACGAAACAGTTTATAGTAGACCGGGATCCAGCAGCACAGGCAATCACCTTATCGAGTTCACGGCTGAAGTTCCAAAATTAGTTAAAACTCGATTCGCATATTAAAAAGCAATCGGTCTGCCAAGTCATATCTTGATGGAAAACACCTGAAAACTCGATTTTAGCGGTTGACTCGTAGGTTTACCATTGTGTTTTCCTGCACCCAAAGGCATGAAAACATGGAGGACTGGGAGCAGGAAAACACAATGGTAAACCTACGAGTCAACCGCTAAAATCGAGTTTTCGGGTGTTTTTCACCAAGATATGACTTGGCAGACCGATTGCTTTTTAATATGCAAATCGAGTTTTAACTAACTTTGGAATTTTAACCGTGAACTCGATGAGGTGACGGTTTGTGTTGCCAGCTCCCGGTCTGTAGGGTACAACGTATTTATACGGAACTTGCCCAGTGGTTAACCCTTAGAGCTCTGGCGGGTGAACTTCTTCCCACTTAATTTTAATCGTCAAATGTTACAATGACACCGGAATATTCGATTAAATTTATTTGAAAATAAATTAATGCATTTTTTCGTGTATATAATGAACCAAATTTTTTGTTTGCAAAACATTGGTGCCAATGTGACATTTAGGTATTTTGAAGATATTCACTCACCAGAGCTCAAAGGGTTAAACGTATAAACGGTTTTCGTTCATTGCGTTAAAAAAAAAAAAAAAAAAAAAAAAAAAAAAATTTTATCCTGCTGGTCTGCGAATCAGAGATAATGAGAAACACCCGCTTGAGACCAGAGTGCTATGCATTTATAATGGTATATAACAACCGTAATGGCAAATTTAAGAAATATGAAACAATTTAATCTGTTACAGCAAATTTATATAACAATTTAGAACTTGTTTCAATAATAATTAGAAGTATAAATTGAAATATTTACAAGGAAAAATAATTTGATTCTATGTTTGAAAGATAGGCAGTTTGTTACGTTAATGATTTTCGGCTTGTTCTCCGTTCACTGACGCAAGACTGGTGAGGCCCATTAGTATTAAAAGAAAATACATATACTTGAAATATATATGTACTTGAATTATATGTTTAACCGTAAGAAATATACGTATTTGTTTAAGGTATGTGTAATTCATACCGATGACGTTATCGGTTAAACGTATTACTGAAAAACGTATCGCGTCGGGAGCACTAAAATATAATCAGATTGCCATGAAATGGATACATGTTATTGGGGTTTATTATGGCATGTTTGGTATTAAAAATGAAGTTTGTGGCATTTACGGTTCGCTTACAGGGACACGCAAAAGAATTCCGTTACATTACGGTCTATGGGGAAAATCGTTTGCGGTATACTTTAATGATATTACACTATTTTAAACATATTGAAATTTATATATATCACTGAAGTGTGTTACAAGGCTCTAACTCAGAATATGGCGTGCATAGAATTTATCATTCATTTACAGGAATAAACAAAAGAATTTGACTACAGTACTACATACCAACAATAATTGCTGGAAAGGCTTTTTCAGTTGGGATACGCAGTTTTAAATTTAACATTTTTTGCGTACTGAAAGCTGTGTATAAATTCTACAGATCATATTCACGATTGTACAAAAGATCTCAAGTACATTTCCGTTTACTGACAGAAATTTCTGGAGGGGAATTTTCAATCTGCTATGCGTTTAACTGAACTAACTTTTAGCATACTGTATACTTTACATAAAAATCTGTAGATCATATACAGGGCTGCACAAAAAAATTTCTGATATTTTTAGTGGTAATTGCATAGATTGGATTTTCAAATACATTATGCGTTTTCCAAATTGTAAAATTAAAGGTAAACATAGGAAATTTGTTTCAAAATTTTAGATACATTTTGTATGCTTTATTCCTCGAAAAATGACCGCCCACTCCAGGCTCTACCACTCATTGGTGCATTTAAAAACTTCCTTGCTAAATCAAAAGAAACAAGTACATTATTAATTCTTTCTGAGTTACTGTCATTTGAATATATTGTATTATTTACTTATTAATTTAGTCCCTTCCTGTCAAATAACGACTGATGTAAATGACTTTAAAAATTTTCTTCCAATCCCTTCAAAACATTTCTTTCATTTACAAATATTTGTTTTAGAATTTAATAATTTTATTCACTTGTTTTAATTCATAGAAGATTCCATGAAATTTTAAAATTTATTAATTAAACTAGTTGGATGTGCCAATCCCAAAACTTTCTTCTATCTTATACATCTTAATATTTCAAAAACTAGTTACACATGTTAATGCTTCAATATTATTAGTTCGATACTATACCAACTTTGATTTTCATCTTAAATTTCTGCTTCAGTCAATTAAACGAACTAAAAACGAGTTAATCTATACGATGATATTTGTTAAAATTAATAGCTTTTCCTTATTCTGTTGTGTGACGTTTTATCTGAGGACTCAGAGACCAGATGCCCCTAACGAAATAAACATCTTTAATTGGAACCTCCAGTTGCCTGCTATAACTTCACATGTCACTGATTCACCAAAACAGATGGAACATGTAAACAGTTTTAATCATGTAAATATCTGGAGAAAAAGTGCTGCGTAGAAATGTTATAAACTGAACTTGTTGACTAAGATGAGTCAAGACCTCACGTGGGGTATTTAGGAGATGAACTGATCTCAGAAAAACAAGGCCCCGTAGAGAGAGAGAGGGAGAGTATCTGCTGTGACACGACCCCAGACGGTCAAGTTCTCGGTCCTGCCGAAAGGAGCGTCTCGCTCCGGAAAAGATTAACTTTTTGCCGTGTAAATATTACGTGTGCTTGTTATGTGTGTGTCCCGTGTCGTCTAATAAAACTCTGAAAAAAAAACGAACGCCAAGTTCTTTTAATTTCTAATTAAGAATCTTTCTTAAGTGAGTTCTTATACGACGGTACAGTTGTTATCAGATGTTTGCGAACAGCCGGCTTAGCAGGAAGCGAGTTCCCGCCTTTGCACGAGCCGCCGATGGACAATAGAACTACGAAAAATCAAGAAAAGTATACAAAAATTGCTATCACAGAGCCCCTTTACCACGCAATATTTCCTAATTCAAGAGGACCTGTTGGCCAAAGCCAAAAACATGCACAAAAAATTTGGTTCAATTGTATGTATAATTTTATACACTTTTCGATTGTACAATAAGGAAAAGGGAACAAACATTTCTATTACAACGTCCCCCTTCCGGCAGATTTTTTTTCAAATTCAGGGAGGACTTGTTTGTCATAGCCAGAAACATACACAAAAAATTTGGTTCAATTCTATGCATAAATTCATAAACTTTTCGACGGTACAATAATGAAAATGGAACAGAGATCCAATTATACTCCCCCTTCTGGCGGAACTTTTTCAAGTTCAGGGAAGACTTGCTTGCCATAGCCAGGAACAAACACAAAAAATTTGGCTCAATTCTATGCATAACTTCATACACTTTTCGATGGTACAATATTCAAAATGGCACAAAATTCGCTATTACAGCACCCCCTACCGGCGAATGTTTTCCAAATTAAGGAAGGACCTGCTTGCCATAGCCAAGTACTTAAAATAAAAATTTGGTTCAATTCTATGCTTAACTTCATACACTTTTCGATGGTACAATATTGAAAATCGCACAAAAATCGCTATTATAGCGCCCTCTACCGCCGAATTTCTTCCAAAATCAGGGAGGATCTGCTTACCATAGCCAAAAGCTTAAAATAAAAATTTGGTTCAATTCTATGCATAACTTTATACACTTTTTGATGGTACAATGGCGGCAGACACACGGACAAACGGACAGACAGTCATTTTCTATAAACATGTTTTTTGGGATCTCTGACCCCTAAAACGTGTAAATCCGTCGAAAACCATAAGTCGAAAAATATTTCAATTACAATGCTTTCTTCTATTGAAGATAGAAGAAAGTAAAAAGCTTTAAAACTCTTCTCTTCGTAAATAACTAACTTAAAGCATTTTTTTTTTTTTTTTTTTTGTATAAAGTTTACTTGCAAAAAGGTCTTGTTTATCAAAATTGAAAGATGTGTGTTAAATATTATGAAAAAGTCTTTAAAAATTTAACTTTATGTTTAAACTCTGAAATATAAAAGTGTTCGTCATAATATTCACATTAGGACTAATAGTTAAATTCTGTCTGTGGTTCGGTATTCGGCCAAAATATGTATTTGGCGCATCCCTAGTTACAACACAATTTTTTTTCAAATGTAATTTTTATAATTCGTCATGTAAAGTCTATGGAATATAACATTAAATTTAATGTATCGTTTCATTCTAAATTAAGAAACATGCTTCTTCGAATATATTTAGAGACAGAATTTCATTTATTTAGGTAACAAATGACAAATTATAGGATCGAAAATTGTGAAATAGTCTTTCATAAACTTAAAATTACACTATGTGCAAACTACTTAAAAGATGATAAAATATTAATGTAAAGTAACACCTCTTTAGGTGTTAAATTACTTTAATAATTCTTAATACTTTCAACTATATACACAGCCTTCGTCAGAGAATACAAAACTAAAAATACTGTTATTAACGTCTTATTTTCAAATTTCACGTAGTTGGTGTTGAAAGGAATAAATGTGAAAGTCAATTTTTTTAGATACGGAAAACATTGGGAAAATAAAAATATGGCTATGGAGGGAATTTGGCTCAGTTTGCTTAAAGAATCATAAAACACATAATATTTCACTTCCCTCTATATCCATATTTTTATTTTCTCAATATTTTTCGGATCTAAAAATTGACTTCCTTTCACTCCTTTCGACACCAACTACGAGAAATTTGAAATTAAGACACTCTAATAACAGTATTTTTATTTTTATATTCTCTGACGAAGGCTACGTATATAGTTGAAAGCACTAAGAATTATTAAAGTAATTTAACACCTTTTTAAATATTTGATCATCTTTTAAGTAATTTGCACACAGTATAATTTTAACTTTTTAAAGATGAATTTAGCATTCTATTTATTTATTTGGTGATAGTCTTTCCTGTTTAGAAGTATAGAAAATGGTTCTTTAGGGAGTGATAATTATCATCTGTTGGCAAGAGTATGTAATATATTACTTTTAGATCAGAAACAGATCGTATGCTTTCCACACTGCCTTCTAGTTGCTAGCTTCAAACCTCTGGCCACCAGTGGCGACCCAGCGACTAGAATTTTTGCTCTCTGAATTTTTCAAAACTAAAGCAAAAAAGGCAAGTAATTCTAACCAGGAAGTTAGAATTCCAGGTTAAGGGGGAAATTTTATATGGATGATTTTTTTAAAATACTGTCGGGTTTATGTACTTTTTTTTTATTAATTTGAGAATTTATTTTTTCAGTTTAATATGCAAATAACTCAATTTATACTAATAAATTTGAAATCCCATCTTACCAGAGATTTTGAATTTGATAACTGTTAGTGAATTTCACAACACTTCTACATCTATCTGAAGTGTTGATATCATATGTTTAACCTTTAACTGATGTTACCGGTCTCACAGACCGGTGCTTTTTTCAATTTTCATCGTTTATCTACAAACACTACTCGCATTTTGTTTCGTTTGGAACTATAGTACTAACACCAGAGGCTTTTGAATAGGTGAATTTTAATTATAACACTCCTGTACAAAAAGTTTAGCACAAAAACAACATCGTATGAGTCAATCGTGGCTTTTATGCATCTTTCGATGGAGTGATCTCAGACCGCTTCACACTAGTTATGTGACAATTTCTATGACATCAGTTAAAGGTTAATTATAAATTTTTTTCACATTTTAAAAATTTTTCTATTGGAATTACTTAAAAATAGATTTAAATTATGCATGCTTAATTTTTTCTTTAGAAATACATAAAACCATCTATGTTAAGCTTTGCTAATTAATAATAAATTCTTTTTAGGTCAAAATGCAGATTTTTGTGGAAAATTCCCATACCAACAAAATTGTTACTGTAGAGGTTGAACCAAGTGATACCATTAAGAAGGTTAGAGAGAAAATTCCAAAAGCCTTATTTAAAAACGAAGAAGGTATATCATCAGACGATCATCTTCTGATTTTTGCTAACAAGAGATTGAGAGACTGTCGGACCATCTCAGACTGCAAAATTGAATACGGATCGAAACTTCTCCTCGTCTGGCGATTACCAGCAAGTATGAGGATAAATGTGGGAATCCTCGATGGTAAAATCATTGATTTACAAGTTTCTACAAGTTGTACCATTGAGAATGTAAAAGCTAAAATTCAAGATAAAGTATTAATTCCTACCTATCAGCAGTGCTTAATGTTTGCTGGTAAAATACTTGAAGATGGTCACACATTGCAGGATTATAATATTCTTCGGATTAATATTACGGATGGATATAGACTTTACTTGGAGTTGAGATTGAGAGAAAGTATCCAAATTTTTGTTAGAATGTGGAATGGAGGATCCAGAACCTTCCAAGTGGAGCCTACTGATACAATTGAGAGTTTGAAAGCTAAAATTCAAGAGAAAGAAGGAATTCAACCTCGCCAACAAAGGTTTTGTTTTGCTGGTAAAGTACTGGATGAAATCCGAACATTTGCAGATTACAACATTCGAAATGAATCTGTGCTACGCATGCTTATTCCCCCTTCTCTGATTCGAGCAGCTTTCCCGCCAGGCTCTTGCTACTTGCATAACACATAGTGTAATTAAAATAAATTAAAATCTAAACAAAACATTTATTTATTTTAATAATTAAAGCAACCCTCCACCCCTTAAGTGGATTCATCAGTTGTAGCATACCTTTCATTGCAAAAACTTTCGCCTTTTTTACATGCATCAGAGTATTTTTCAGATTTATCGATTTAAACACATTCTTCCGAAATTATTCTTATATTCACCATTTATTAAAAAAAAAAAAAAAAAAAAATGCAGTCTTTACCTATTACGCTGCTCTATTTCTACGAGGGTTGTTTTTTTAAGTAAGGGCCGTTTTGTTGTATACGCTAATAGGTGGCGCGCGCACCGCAACGAGTGCTTGCGTCGTGTCCCGGCATTCCTTTGAAACAACTGTGCTCAGTTGCAGCTGTGTAGGTAACCTGTACGGTCTGTTCTGTATCTTTAAAATGTTCAAGATTATCGAATCGCTACGGTCAGAGATACATTTTTTTTTGTCACCGAGCGATTCAAAGCAAAAGACGCGGCATGCTGACATAGGAAATTTTGTTACTACATGACAATGCAAGGCCTCACACCGCAGCTCAGACCCGAGGTTTATTGGAATCTTTTGGTTGCAAAGTTTTGGACCTCCCCCCCCCCCCCTGCAGCCCCGAATTTGCGCCCAGCGTTTTACGCTATATCAAACACCATCTCGGCGGCAACCACTACAACTATGACGAAGACGTGAAAACGGCCGTGACCTATTGGTTATCGGAGCAGGTGGCAAGTTTCTATGAAGAGGGTATTCAAAATCTGTTGGTAAGGTATGATACCTGTTTAAACAAACTTGGCAGCTATGTTGAAAAATAGAGAAATGTATGTAGAATCTGAAAATAAATTTGGTTTTTGAAAATTTTCTTTCGTTTGGTTTTTATTTTCAAACGGCCCTTACTTAAAAAACACCCCTCGTACAAACGAACCTTGAATGAAACGAAATTTATCTGTGTTTTTGACCTTGTGTTTTAAAGCAATATGAACCTCTACCTAGTATGTCATTCCGCATTGCTGAAAGGACACATTGCGTTATTATATTTTCTAATGAGTCAGACAAATTTTGGGCTGCTAAGGAGTAACACGCATTTAAATTATCATTTATTTTAGGATTTGGTAAAGAACAACAGAATGATATTCAATGTACTAAAATATCAATAATTCTTGAAAAATTATCTAACTAGCAATGCAAGTTTCATCCAAAATCCGCCCAGTAGAACTTTTTTAAAAAGGGCAATCTTTCATAATCGGTTCCCATTATTATGGAACTTTTCCCCATATTTTTATAACTAAGCAACCTAGAACGATATGTTATAAACTAAAACACTTCGTGAAAAATTATCTATCTTACAATGAACATTCCATCGAAATCCACTGAGCAGGATATTTTATAAAAGCTAATCTTTCATAATCGGGTACACCTGATTATAGAACTTTCCCCATAATACTATAAATAAGCATCAGAGAACAATAAGCAATGTACTAAAATCATCGCTGAATAATTATCTAACTAACGGTGCAAGTACAACCGAAATCCCTTCAGTACAATCTTTTTCAAAGGCTAATCTTTCATAATCGGATTCAAATGTTTATAGAACTTTCTCCAATAATTCTATAACTATACAGCAAAGAATGATATGTAATGTACCCAAATCATCCTTTAACTATTATCTAAGTAACAGTGAAGGTACCACCAAAATGCGTTCAATAGAACTTTTTAGAAAGGATAATCTTTCATAATCGGGTTCACTAAGTTACAGAACTTTCCCCCATAACACTATAAAAGAGCAGCATAGAACGATATGTTATGCAATAAAATCTTTTCTGAAAAAATGTTTAACAGTTGCGAATTTCACCAAATTCCACCCAGTAATTTTTTTCAAAAAAGCTTATCTTTCCCAATCATTTCAACTGATTATAAGACTTTTCCTCATAATTACTACATAGCTTAAGTGACATATAACGATATGCAAAATACAAAATCATAACTGCAAAATTATCTAACAGTGCAAATCCATCAAAATCCATTCAGCAGAACACAAATTATAAACGACCGAAACGAAATTCCAAATTTACAGTTGATTTATATAGTAGACAAAATTTTAATACAACTGTTGTTCGCAACAATACAGTCGAAAAAAACTGATTTTTGTTTCAAATTTGAATTTTTATTAATGTAAAAGTATTCATATACATACATATAAACCTAGACCAAGTGTTTTGTAAAATATGTGATGTAAATTTTATTTGTTGTGATTAGAAAGTATTTTTGAATGTGATAATTTTCCAAACATTAATTATATGTTCTTCTCCATTAAAATATTTTTCAAAACTGAAACTAATAATTCGTTTTTGTGACTGTAAAGTTGCGCGCAACAATTATATTAAAATTTATTTATTATTTTTAACACTTTCCAACAAAGTTGAAAAGTGTATATGACTTCAGTTTGTCCGTCCGTCTGTCCGCGCTCTAACTCTTGTAAATGTACTCGGATTGCCCTGAAATTTTTTGATGTTATTGACGTTTGCCATAGCACGATCTCTATTTCAAATGAAGTTTGTAGCATGATTAGTTCATTTACAGGGACAGTCAAAAGTATTCCGTTACATTACGGCCAATGGGAAAAAAATCGTTGCAAATGATTATTTTTAATGTAGTTTTTACTTACTTCTATCTTGACAAGAAGAAAGTGTTGGATTCGTGAAAATTTTCAACTTTCGGTTTTCGACGGATTTACACGTTTTAGGGGTCAGAGATTCCGAAAAACATATTTTTACAAAATGTCTGTCCGTGAGTCTGTGATTCTGTCTGTATATATGTGACACAAATTTTGTGGGCGCTCTATTTTAAGAACTAATGCACGGAACTTAATGAAAATGTATATTCAGTTAGTCCCTGATATAAATTGGTGCTGATTAGTTTTTGGTGTAAATCGCTCAACAGGTGGCGCTACTATGCCTCATTTTTTACGATTTCTACAATAGCTCAATCTCCAGAACTAATGCATGGATTTTCATCAAACTTCAAATTCAGTTAGTTCTTGACATGAATCGATGTTTTATACATTTTGGTGTAAATCGCTCAACAGGTGGCGCTGCTATGCTACATTTTTTTGCGATTTCCGTAATAGCTCTATCTCAAGAACTATTGCATGGATTTTCAAGAAACTTCAGATTCAGGTATACTTTGATATGAATTGGCGTTAAATTGATGTAATTTCTTGTACTATTTAAATGATTTAATTGACGTGATTTATATAGAAGAAAGTTTTGTGATGCCCACAACATACTAGTTTTAATGACGCTTTCAAACATAATAAATTTGCTATGCATTTAAGAAGTGCACTAAAATATGTATTTTGTAGAAAAACCGGTGCAAAGAATAGTTATTATTCATCTACAGGGCCACATAAGAGAATTCCGTTATATAGTGATAGAAGGGGGGGAGCGATTGTTTGCGGCGTATTTTAATTATGTTAAACTATTTCATATGTATAATGACATTGATATACGTCGCTGAGGTTTACTATAACTTATTTCATGTATAATACAAAGTGCATAACATTAACAAGGACACACAAGCGGTTTCATATACTATATTGTATCTGAAGTACTGTATATGAGCGATGATTGCTGGAAATGCATTTTTAATTATGTATGCGCTTTTATGTTTCACTATATTTGTGCATACTGTATATGGTGTGTATAAATGCTATAATTCATATGCAGGAGAAAACAAACAAAAGAATTGTTAAGGGTTAATGGGTATGAACGGAAATTGTTTAAAGGTGGTTTTTAAATGAGTTATGCATTTTCACGTTAAATTGCATTTAGTTTAGTAAGAAATGTTAGTAGAGCTTAGATAAAATGATATGCAAGCTCGCGCAAAGAATTGGATTCACGGCCGTCTATGGATGATAATTTTTGAAAATGTGATGTTAATAGTTTTAAGAATGTTTTAGTTTGAATTAAATTTTAGCTATATAGTGGCGCATAATAAAGGTACTAGGGGGATGTACAAAAGTATTTAAGTACGTTTCCATCTATTAATATAAATTGCTGAAAGAGAAATTTCAACATATTATACGTTTTTTTGCTAATCTATATTTTCCCATTATATAATATATATATCAACCTACAGATCAAATACAGGGCTGTTGAAGAGAATTGGAATACATACTTGGCTGTGGACGGTAACTGCTGAAATCACTTTTTTAAATGTTTTATGCGTTTTCTAAAAAGTTTACTTCGTTATCTTATTTACCTTATTTCCTTAAATAAAGAAGTTTTGTCAAAGCATTCAGGATGTGTTGGAAAGTGTTTCATAATCTATGCTTAGCGCATGATTTTTCTTTTTTGTTTAATAAATGATGAATGTTTCCGGTGTCATATAGTTTTTATGCATTAATATTAAAATGAATCTTGGAATATAATAATTAAACTGTACAGAATAATTTCTGAACAGTAGTTTCAAATAAAATAAATCGAAAGAAAAATACGATGCCTGAAAAAAAAACAACTTGCAATTAAACATACCGTAAAATTGATGACGTTATATCACCTTATCCTTGATTTGGAAATTTCATTCATGACTTTTTTATAGTAAAAATACGCACAAATAAATGCATTATTCATAGACTTCTGTAATTTCCTGTCATAAGAATGTAAATACTCTTTGGCGAAAATCTTGGCGAAACTGGTTCACAACGCCAAGCTTTCCCCATCGAGCAACCTGCCAAATCATCGTATCGACATTGGACAAGAGAATGTCAGTTATTCAAAATTTAACGCTGTCCTTACTACTTGATTGATCTGTAAGGCATTGCCCTTAAAATGAATACTCTAAATAGAAATAAAGGATGATCGAGAACTAAAAATCAAGCTTAAATTAAATTATGATACATCTTCCAACAATTTCTGAATACTGTAAAAAAAACTTCTGAGATAAGGATTGTATCAGTCAGGACGCTAATGCTAAACCTATGGGCTTGGAATACATCCGTATTTTTCAAATTCTCATCGGAAAATTAAAATATTTACCTTTTGTTTTCTATAGACACTTCTTAAAGGATGTACCTTTCTTTTTTATTTGCCAAAATGTTTCTAAAATATACATTGAATTTTATATTTTAGATGTTAAAATCTAAGTGTAGCAGGGAAGTTGTAAGTAAGATTTTAACACTTTAAATAGAACTAGCAGTGTATTTTAAAAGTATATTGTCCAATAAAAAAGAAACTTCCTTCAAGAGCATACAGAAAATAGAAGGTAAAAACTGGAGATCGACCGAAAATTCGGTTTCGTTTTCGGCCCAAAATCTGATTTTCGTCGAAATTCTTTATTCCAAAAACCTCGTTTCTTCCTTCGGAAATTTTCAACATGACTCATCGATTTGAGCTTTATCGGCTCAAATGAGATTATTTATTGCTACGAACTTCGTTGTTTATGATTATCAGTCATGACTGACTCGAGACGTGAATGCAAATTACAAAGCAAGCAATGCATATGTAACTAAACTTTTTCACGTGCTCATTAAAAGTTGCAGACATAACAGTAACAGAAAATTTTCAGTTTGAAACCGAAGAAGTGTTTTGAATACTCTCTGAGAAAGTTCTAGTATAACAGATGATCATTTACAGAAATCATTATAAAAGATAAATCAAGGTGTGTATACATAAAACTAAAATATTTTTTAACTAAATGAAATTCGTATATAGTTAGAAAATCTTTCTGTGTCGTTGATGAATTAAGTTTTATTTGATATGAAAATATAAAGTTTTGGGTCTAAGGCACAAAGCGCCAATTTGGGCCATACGTATAATTAATTAACAATTATGTATATTTAATAAATACGCATAATTAATTAATAATTATGCATATTTAATAAATACGTATAATTAACAATTTTATATTTATGTTTGCATTAATTACTTTAATACATACAATTTAATTACTTTTAAAAAATTTTGGGTATTTTCGTCTTCGGCTGAAAATAGAAAGATCACCGAAATTCAGTTTCGGCCTTAAAAACCTGTTTCGGTCGATCCTTAGTAAAATCTTTAATTTTCCCAGAAGAAATTTTAAAAATACGGATGCATTCCAAGTCCATAAGTTTAGCATTGAGAGGGGAATTTGCTGCCTGACTGATGAGAGGAGCCTATAAGGGGAAAGATGGTGTCCAAGTTAGTAATTTGGAAAAGGATAACACAATTTAGAGCCCAATTACCACCAATCGTCGGAAAAATATCCAAATTCTTTTGTGCAGCCCTGAATATGATTTATATATTTGTATACATACAGTATGCTAAAATTTAATTCAGTTAGGAAACTTAGAGTTGAAAATTCCCTTTCAGAAATTTCTCTCAATAAAAGGAAATGTACGCAATATCTTTTGTGCAGCTCTGCATATGGTCTATAGAACTATACAAATATTAGTTACATTTATAATAATACGTATCACAACTGAAAACGCACTTCCAGCAATTACTATTCGTAGACATTTCTCGAATTATCTTTGTGTGTTCCTGCAAATAAATGACGAGTGCTATGTGCCCCGTATTCTATATTAAACATCTTGTAGTACACCCACCTCGGTGATATATCAATTTCAACATATTTGAAATAGTGTAAAATCATTAAAATACACTTCAAACGGTTTTTGTTTCATAGACATTATAGTCCCTGATTAGCATGGCAATCCGAATATATTTACGCGAGTTACAGCACAAAAAGACAGACAGACAAACCGAATTCATAAACGCTGTGTTTAATTATGTTCGAAATCGTAATAAAGCGCGCAAAGAGATAGTTTTAACCCTTTATGCACAGAATTATTAATCCAGAAATTGCTTTACCTCAATAATTACGTTCTTTAGTGTCTACACATATTTATATAAGAAAATTTATATTATAATATGAAATTTAGATGAGATTTTTCATTAAAACTGATTTAATAAATCGATAGTTATAGCTCTTCTTCTAAAATATATACAAATATAAATGGATTAAGAAAAAATTCTGTTTAGGAAATCTTACGATTTTTTATAAAAACAATGTAAATAAATGTATTGTGGTTCTGCCTGTGAATGGAAAGATTTTCTAGTTTTTTTTTTTTTTTTTTTTTTTTTTTCTAAAACATATTTTTAGTAAGAGAAAAGCTACACCTTCGTAAATGGTTGAGGAAACTACCACTTTATAAAATAGCTTTGACTGTTTCGCTATGCTTGCTAAATGTGATCGAGCAAATAATTTTGTATGGAAAGTAAATCTACTTTTAATAATATATAGATTAAATAAATTTTATATAATAGTACTTAAAAGTAACGTCAATTGATAAAGGGTTAACTAGGTTTACCACTTTATAAAATATTTAGCTTTGACTGTTTCGCTATGCTTGCTAAATGTGATCGAGTAAATACTTTTGCATGAAAAGTTAAATCTACTTTTAGTAATAGATGGATTAAATAAATTTTATATTAAATTTTCTTTAATGGTACTTAAAAGTACCGTCAATTGGTAAGGTGTTAACTAGGTTTACCACTTTATAAAATATTTAGCTTTGACAGATTCGCTATGCTTTCTAAATGTAATCAAGCAAATTATTTTGTATGAAAAGTAAAATCTACTTTTAGTAATAGATGGATTAAATAAATTTTATATTAAATTTTCTTTAATTGTGCTTAAAAATACCGTCAGTGGATAAAGAGTTAACTAGTTTTTACAAATTCGTTTGGATCAATGACACACCTTCATTATTTTATTAAGAATTTCTACGACACATATTAGGCGTAGGAAAGTAAAAGACTCATGGGGATTCCCATGGTCTACTTTGCTTTAATTATGCCATTTTTAATTGCTTTCCAAAAACCTTTACTACTTTCCTTAACTTTACTTTCTAAAAATTTTTCCCAGTTGTAGTTTTATTTCAATTAAAATGTTTTATTTCGAATTTTCGTTTCCTTAAAAATAGTAATTTTTTTGGTTCAGTTCCAGTTTTCCATTTGGTCCCAAACGAAGAAAACATTTTTTATGCTCTCTCTTTTAAAAGTGCATGGAATTTTCATTATGTTTTGCACAATTTACCTAAGACCAAATATCAGCATGCCAGGGGCTCAATTAAAAAAATTTCCTGCTGATGCGGGTGTAGAGGGAGGGTAAATTTTCTTTTACTCGACATTTTTGATTGAAGCACAGTGAGTCGAAGGGGGGCGAAGTTTTCTATGTATCCACTGAAATCTTTTTTTTTAAATACCGTATATCCCGGCGCATAACACGCATCACTAATTTGAGAGCATATATTTTTATTTTAAGCATATACTGCTGTATAACACGCACCAAGTTTTACCCACGAAAACAAACCAGAAATACTTAGACAAAAGCTATTAAGTTTTCATAAGCTTATCATTGATAACCGAAAGGAGAAAAACTACGATTTGTCTCAAATTGGAAATATGGACGAAACGCCAGTAATGATCGATATAATAGGAAACAAAAATATAGAAAAACAGGAGTAAAAACTGTTCCATTTAAAACTACTGGACACGAAAAATCCCACTTTACCAAATCAAAACCAATGGTACTTTTCAAACGAAAAACAAATCCGCTTGGTAATTTTTTCAAATTTTTTGTTCATTTCCATGAAATGGGTTGAATGGACGGAAATGGTTTAAAATTACGGATAAAAAATGTTTGGGAAAAGCGTCCAGGAGCCAGAAAACCAGAAAGTCTCTTAGTTGGAGAAATTTTAGATCACATAGAACGTACATAATTTAAAAAATAATAATAATAAACGAATCTAATCATTTTATGGCTAGATGAAAGCGACAGTGGAGATAAAATACATGCAAGCGGCTGTTGGTGAAGAGAATGACATTCCTGAAAACATAAATGAGGACGAGTATAATGAACGTTTCATGTTACCTGATAAGGAAAATTAAGTTTCGTAGAAAATATATATATTGTAAATTTCTTTATTTATATCGATATATGAATGCCTTTAAATATACCTCCAAAATTTGGAATGTTTTCTTCTTCTAATTTTACATCAACAATTTTATATTCGGTGTATAACACGCACACGGAAAAATAAAGTGTTTTTTTTTTTTTAGAGTTAAAAGTGCGTGTTATACGCCGAGGTATACGGTACTTGTAATTTATCTTTTGAATAACTGAAATTTTATAAATTGAATTTTTTTAATTAGATATTTTTGCATTTTAGTTCCAAAAATTGAAAAGCAGTGTAGGTTTACTTTGGGGTTTTAAACTCTTTTATTACATAACTTTATTTTTTGTATGTAAAAATGGAATTTTGTTATCGATATTTCCCTCATTTTCTGATATGCTAAAATTATAAACATTATGTTTAGAGATGTGTTTCCGATGACAATAGAACATTTTAATATTTTTAGGACTTACAGGGGTCTCATGAGTCTTAAAGCTTCAAAATTTTCGAATTTTTAATTTTTTTAGATGCTAAACTCATATCTTTTCTAAACAATTTAATGTAATTGTTTCCTTGAAATTCCTATTAAGACAGAAGTTAAGGCTTTTAGAATTATACCCGCTGAACCAGGTATTTTACTGTTATGAGTCGAGTATCTACAATTGTTCGGCAGTACACAGTGTGAAGTAAATACAGTCAAACCTCGTTATCTCGACACTCTAATGTCCAGAAAAAAGTGTCATAAGCGGAGTGTCGCGGTAACCGGAGTTGGAGAAAAATAGGTTTATAAAAAGCTGTATTTTTAATTAATTTAAGACAATTTTAAATTCATAACTGTTCTTGCAGTTTTAAGCAATAAAACATTATTAAACAAAATAAACACAAAAATAAAATTGAAAAGAATAAAAATCCGATTTATGATGACTGTTTTTGTTTTTTTTACATGAAATATTAATTAATTAAGGTTTCCTTATCCCTAGATGTGCTTCCTACAATTATTTTTTCAATATTATGCAATGAATTGTAATCAATATCCGTTGGATAATTTCTGATCGTTTCAATGCAATGCAATGCTTCGATTTTAGTCGGATGAAAAACGCCGTGTAGCCACAAGAAAGCGCCGCCTGACTAGAACAAAAAAACCGCGAGTACACTGATACGTCTATCTGGAGCTTAAGTGGGTCATTCATAGTGTGTGGGTTTATTTATTCCCATAAAGGACTGAAGAAAAATTTTTCATTTATCTCAATGGGTAATTTAGACACTTTTGTGAAAAGTTTGGCTAAGACATTCCTTACCGCTTAATTGCCGTGCTTTAAGATGGATTATGAAAAATGGGCAATTTTCCTAATATATCTGGAGTTTAAAATTATTCAACGACGTAAAATCCGGAGTTTATTTACATTAAAATCATATACAGAAAATCGGGACTTTGAAAAACTGCCATGATAAGCGGAGTGACGTGAAAACCGGGTGTCGGGAAAACGAGGTCCGACTATATATTATGTTTCTTTCAGATGGGTACTGTTTGATTAATTTCTTTAGAAAGCTGGGAATTTTTAAGTTAATTTCAGAAAGATTTCGCCGTCAATGAGATTATGGCTGATCTTTTAACACTTTAGTCTTAATATAGATAAGAATATGAATTATAAATATTTTTTAACAGATTGTTAGATGTAAAATATGATATTATATTTTTACTAGCCACCCTTGGCGACCAGTTTGGTCTCCCTTAAATGTATGCTAAGCACTGTATCACGTTACTTTTATACATAATTTAATTTACTTGCTCAATCCTTCGCCAAATCCGAAGATTCTGATACAGAAATCATGAACTCGGCATTTTTATGTTAGCCCGGCGCAAGTGATAAATCGCCAAACATTGTTCCCGTCGTATTTTTTCGTATTTCATTAATTTCATTTAAAGTATAGTACTTTAACTTATTTTATTTAAAATGCATAACTTTAATTCGAAACTGAAATCTTTAAAATTTGACTCAATTATTCCTTTAAAATAAGAAAAGAAATGTAATAAATAATACCATAAACCATGAAATTTAATTTCAACATCAAAGCTTTGTTTTAATTTACCTCGCGAAAAATTGTTTATGACAGTCGCATGAAATGGACTATTATAATACTGATGGCATGATGGCGATGGAACAATACTTGGCGATTTATCACCTGCTCCCGACTAACATTAAATTACCAAATTGGCCGCCTGGCATACAAAAAGCGAAGCGGGTAGCCCGGAACTATTGATGACAGTCACATGACTTGGGCTTTTATTATATAGATTCGAAAAGAAATGATTTTTTTTTCAGTAAAATCAATTTTTTTCCATTTAATATTTTCAAGTTAATTAACATTTGAAATGTGTTCCTGTAGAATATATTTTAAATGCGAATATTTTTTTATAACATTAAAAAATAAATTGCGAGTACTTTTAAATGAATGAGAAATTTGTTATTTATTTTTAAATTAGAAAACTTTTTGCTTGTTTGTTTGTTTTTCCTTTTTTGAGTAAATTTGAAATCTTAATTTATAGAATTTTTGGTTTTTTTATTAAAAAAATAAATTTGAATTTTAGTAATAATAGAGGCAATACGCATGCGTGTTACAAATGAACAGAATTCCCCCCTCTTTTTCAGATTTTTGGAAAGAATTCACGGATAAAACCTGTTTCTAGAAGTACGGAAATTATTTGTTAACAAAATGAGGAATAATTTGCTGATTGAATGAGGCTGTTCTCAACTGCTCTTCTC
Organism: Maratus speciosus; assembly: GCA_963932465.1. Classification (NCBI taxonomy): domain Eukaryota; kingdom Metazoa; phylum Arthropoda; class Arachnida; order Araneae; family Salticidae; genus Maratus; species Maratus speciosus. The sequence goes on along the minus strand of OZ010795.1, from coordinate 243,985,610 downwards.
AACAAGTGCAAAAGGTTTTGACACATTTACAAATTCGTTTTTTAACGGAAAGATATAAAACTGGAAGGATTGACTATGGAAGCGATTTGGAACCGATCTGTGTTTTCCATATTTTGATAAATAAATTATCTATTGAGTCATAAGCGGTTTTGATTACGTGACAAAGACGTTTTTCTCCCTTCGCTGACTGTTTTTTCTGCTTTCTTCGGGAACTTCTGTTCAAAACGTCAATTTTGACACTATTTTCTGAAAGATCTGTTGAGTTTGCAAAAAAACGGAAAAAACAGCTCGATGACATAGTTTCTGAACAACAACATCTGCTAGTTTCATGCATTTCCGACCAAAAATAAATTCAGACTTATGTCATAAAGTTGTACATTTGGATTTGAGATCAGCCTTAAAAAAAGCAGGTGAATCTTTCATAATTAGGTTTGACGAACATGCCAAATTAACCTATTGTAATTGTAAGGGATTTTTTTATATTTTTTGGGGGAAAATCATTAATGTATTATTACAGCACGTTCTTCAGAGAGAATAATATTTCCAAAATCAAGGAGGGCCTGCTGGCCATAGCCAAAAACGTATACAAAAATTTGGTTCAATTCTATGCATGACGAAATTAGGTGTGAATTTCGAGATAAACATTGAATGCCTGCAAAGAGTGTTTTATAAAAACATTTTTTACTTTTACATTTATTGTATCATAAGTAATAACGGGTTTTCCTGCTTCCAGCTAGGTTTCGGTTCGAAGCCCCCAAACAACCAACTCTATCTCTTAACCCAAAGCACGTTTATATTCAACAACATGGTAAGTGAATATTAAAAGAAATAATGTTTCGCAGCATTTCATTATGTAAGTTACTTCAATGGAAACATACACATGAACAATGTTTATATAGAAAATCAAGGAGAAGAAAAGGAATGTAACAAAAGATGCGAGACGAAGAAAATAATTATTTTTGATAATAATAATAAAATAAAGATATGCGGATAGATTGTTTGTAAATGATGAACTATATATATTTTTGGCAAGTAATAATGAGACAGTCTAATATTTTGTTTGTTTATTTAATAAGGTTGCGGTCAACGTAGGTCATGCTTACTAAAAGACAAACTACATTTATCCTCTTTGAAAAAATATGCAGAGAAATGAATTAATTTCAATACAACTACACTTAGTACAAAGTGGTTCATGATAGCATTCGTCTCAACTCGCTAAGCAATTATTTCCAAGTCAATTTTTATCTACGAACCTTACATACATTCACACTTTGTGTTATTTTTGCTTTCTTCTATCTTCAATAGAAGAAAGTATTGCAATCGAAATTTTTTTCAACTTCCGGTTTTCTATGGATTTACACGTTTTAGGGGTCAGAGATCCCCAAAAACATATTTATACAAAATGCCTGTCTGTCAATATGTGTGTCGCCATTGTACCATTGATGTATTTGTTTTTGGCAGTGGCCAACAGGTCCTCTATGAATTTAGAAATATTCCGCCGGAAGGGCACGCTGTAATAGCAATTTTTGTGCTATTTTTATTATTATACCATCGAAAAGTGTATGAAGTAATGCATAGAATTTAACCAATTTTTTTGTATATGATTTTGGCTATAGCCAGCAGGTCCTCCTTGAATTTCAATATATTCCGCCGGAAGGGGGCGCTGTAATAGCGCTTTTTGTATAATTTTCTTTATTTTTCGTAGTTCTATTGTCCATTGGCGGCTCGTGCAGCGACGGGAACTTTGCATCCTCCTAAACCGGTTATTCACAAACAGCTGGTGTACAACAGAGTAACGAAACGAAAAACTATTGATTTTAATAAATATCATGATCGCAATTAACTCCAATTAATTCTCTGAAGCAGAAATTTAAGATAAAAATCAAAGTTGGTATAGTATTGAACAAATAATATTGAAGTATTAACATTTGTAGCTACTTTTTGAAATATCAAGATGTATGAGATGAAGAAAGTTTTGGGATTGGCACATCCAACTACGTTAAAGGAATTTCGTTTCAGTTTTAAATGTAACCAACTTAAAAATATGACAGAAAGATCATGTGTCCAGAATAGATATAGATTATGAAACACTTTCCAAAACTTCATTCAATACGTAAAAAGATTATGTCTAAGTAAACAATTTAGAAAATGTATAACACGTTTGAAAACCCAGTTTCAAAAATTATCATCTATAGCTGGAAAAACTTCGCATTTTATTAGTCTAAAAAAAATTTATTTGGAAAATTACAGTGTTATAAATCATACAAAAAAGGCAAAATACATGTCGAAAACACTGCATAACATCACAAGAAAAGAAACTTACGCTATTTTAAACATAACTTTTAAGTACTATATCACTTACTTTAGAATCTGTTGTGCACAAAACTATCGTTCATTTACAGGGACAGACAAAAGAATTTGGCTACAGTACTGCATATGAGCAGTAATTACTAAACTAAAAAACTAAACCTGTAGTGGTACGATCCATGAAGGATCAGGGCCTACAGTACCCAACTCTGTTTACTTGACCCTGGGTCCCGAGGGGCTATGCACCATGTGCTCCAGCCGGGTGGTCAGCCCAACGCGAGACCCTCGGTGTTTGGTTTCCAAGCAAACTTGGTATTCATTTTATCGACCCCGAAGGGATGAAAGGTTGAGTGAACCTTGCCCAGCCGAAAGGCGAACTCGCGACCTGTAGCATGGCAAACAGGCGTGCTGACCACTACGCTATCGGACTTCCGAACAGTAATTACTGGAAGTGCGTTTTCAGTTGTGGTAAGCGTTTTTAAATGTAATATTTTTTTTTATTCGTTTACGTGAATTCATAGACCATTTATATAATTATTCTTTCAAATTAATTCCACTTCAAATCGGATAACAGAGAGACCCAGAGGTCTGTCCAGACTCTTCTCACAGGGTCCTGTTTTTGTGAAATTGTGAAGTTTTTCTTATTTTTGTGAAAATTCTAGTCATAATTTTGTGAATTTTATATTATCGATGTCTTCGTGTTCTCTCCTTCATATGTAAAAAGCTAAGTAATATGCTCTTTGGTGAGTTCAACTGCTTACTTACAGGCCAGATTTTATTTTTAAATGACTAAATTTGTGAAAAATTCAATTTGAAGGTGAAAAAATTCAGTGGAAGGTCTATTTTAGAGACAAATAATTTTGTGAAGGGTCCTGTTTTGGGATAAAATGTTTTGTGAAGGGTCCTGTTTAGGGATAAAAAATTTCGTGAAGGGTCCTGTTTTAAGATAAATTATTTTGTGAAGGGTGCTTTAAAGGACATAAAATTTTCCTAAACATATCCCTGGAGACAAAATTCTTCTTACCTGTATGAAACGTAATTGCTGGTTCTTCAGAGGTACACTGCTTTTTCACTAGAATGCTGAAATATATTTTTTTATTTATGAAAATTTGTGTTTGTCGTTTCTTGAAGAATTGAAGACTGACGAGCTTGACTGAAATATCTAAGCTTTATATGAACAAAGATTATTAATGAGCAAAATATCTGGATTAAATGATTTAAATATACACAATAAAACGTTTGACAAAGTAATTATGAGTATACATTTCAAAGGAGCGAGTTACGCTTCCTAAATGAATGTAAAAGAAGGACAGTTAATAAACAATTAAATTTAAAAAATAAAAAAACTCGATTGCGTAAAAAGCGAACTAATTAATTATTTCTCATCAATGTGAAACAATTTTTTTTTTCAATTCCTACTACTAGCTCACACTCACTCTATATATATCTTGTTTTCAATCGTTAATAAAATACTTATTATTCATCCAATCAAGCTCAAATAATTTTTTTAAAACTTGTAGTGGATGACACTTGATGTTAATCCAATTTTTTTTCAAATATTAATTCATTAATTAAATTAAATTAATTAATTTTAAATAATCGAGAGAGCCCCTTTCTTGATCAAGGTATTTTAAGACCGAGAGAGCCCTCTTTTTGATCAAGACATTTTAAGCGCCACTCAAAAGGAAAGAAGAATGGGAGAAAAAAATTCTCTTATTGACCTAAGTAGGAAATGATTTAAAATATATATTTTTTTATATTACTTGTTTATAATACTTACCTATTTTTTACTTTCTTCTATCTTCAATAGAAGAAAGTATTGTAATCGAAATTTTTTTCGACTTCCGGTTTTCGACGGATTTACATGTTTTAGGGGTCAGAGATTCCAAAAAACATGTTTATAGAAAATGTCTGTCTGTCTGTGTGTCCGTCTGTCCGTCTGTCTGTCGCCATTGTACCATCAAAAAGTGTATGAAGTTATGCATAGAATTAAACCAAAATTTTATTTTAAGTTTTTGATATGGCAAGCAGGTCCTCCCTGAATTTGGAAATAATTCGCCGGTAGGGGGCGCTGATATAGCAATTTTTGTGCGATTTTGAATATTGTACCATCCAAAAGTGTATGGAGTTATGCATGGAATTGAACCAAATTTTTATTTTAAGTTTTTGAATATGGCAAGCAGGTCCTCCCTGAATTTGGAAAAAATTCGCCGGTAGGGGGCGCTGTAAATGCGATTTTGAATATTGTACCATATAAAAGTGTATGAAGTTATACATAGAATTGAACCAAATTTTTATTTTAAGTTTTTGGACATGGCAAGCTGGTTCTCCCTGAATTTGGAAAAAATTCACCGGTAGGGGGCGCTGTAATAGCGATTTTGAATGTTGTACCGTCCAAAAGTGTATGAAGTTATGCATAGAATTAAACCAAATTTTTATTTTAAGTTTTTGGATATGGCAAGCAGGTCCTCCCTGAATTTGCAAAAAAATTCGCGTTAGGGGGCGCTGTAATACCGATTTTTGTGCGATTTTGAATATTGTACCATCGAAAAGTGTATGAAGTTATGCATAGAATTGAACCAAAAAAAATTTTTAAGTTCTTGGCTATGGAAAGGAGGTCCTCCCTTAATTTGTAAAAAAATCGCCCACCGAGGGCGCTGTAATAGCGATTTTTGTGCAATTTTTGTGCAATTTTGAATATTGTACAGTCGAAAAGTGTATGAAGTTATGCATAGAATTGAACCAAATTTTATGTGTTTGTTTTTGGTCATGTCATGAAGGTCCTCCCTGAATTTGGAAAAATTCTGCTGGTAGGGGGCACTATAATTGCGATGTCTGTACCATTTTCATTATTGTACCATCGAAAAGTGTATGAAGTTATCCATATAATTGAACCAAATTTTGTGTGCATGTTTCTGGCTATGGCAAACAAGTCCTCCTTGAACTTGAAAAAATTCCGCCAGATGAGGGCGCTATAATTCCGATCTCTGTGCCATTTTCATTACTGTACCATCGAACAACGTATAAAATTATGCATACAATTGAACCAAAATTTTTGTGCTTGTTTTTGGCTTTGGCTAACAGGTCCTCCTAGAATTTGGAAATATTGCGCGGTAAAGGGGCTCTGTGCTAGCGATTTTTGTATACTTTTCTTGATTTTTCGTAGTTCTATTGTGCATCGGCGGCTCATGCAGCGGCGGGAACTCGCTTCCTGCTAAGCCGGCTATTCGCAAACAGCTGATAACAACAAAATAAGGAAAAATTAATAATTTTAAAAAATATCAAGATATAGATTAACTCGTTTTTAGTCCGTTTAATTGACTTGAGCAGAAATTTAAGATGAAAATCAAAGTTGGTATAGTATTGAACTAATAATATTGAAGTATTAACATGTGTAACTAGGTTTTGAAATATTAAGATTTATAAGATAGAAGAAAGTTTTGGGATTGGCACATCCAACTAGTTTTATTTATTTATTTACTTGTATTGATGACTTTTCAGTTGTGTTTAACTGTTAGTTCCTACCTATAAATACTGTTTTGATGAGGTCTATAGATGTCTATGCTGGTTAGAGTTGCAGTAAAGCTAGAGACTCTTCCTACACAACTTCCATGTGGTGTAATATTTAAATGGAGCATCTGGCTGTAAAATAGTCAATGAATCATCGTCTTCATTTTGAAAGACCTATCCAATGATATGCCACTCAATAGGGTGCGTAATTTTTTTTTTCGTCGCTACCGCCATTTTGTATTTTACGGCCGCCATTTTGAATTTATAAAAACAAAACCTAGCCTATAACCATCGGGCCGTTAAGACGAATCGATAGAGATCTCATTCATTAAAATCCATCCAGCCGTTGGAATGTTTCGAGGGTATAAAGAAATCCACATACACAGATACGCGTGAAACACATAACCCTTCTTTTCAGTCGGGTAAAAAGTGCGTCCTTTCTGGTTCAAAGACCAACACCCAAACTAAAAAGTCTATAAAAGTTAATTGACGGTCCTTAGCTCGGAGTTTTAATCATACAAAAATAAATTGATGATCTTGCAAAATCTCTTTATTCACGTATCAGTCCAATTAAGAGATTTGGTCTGTGAAATCTGTAAAGTTTATGGTGCTTTCATCTATCCCAAAGAAATCAACAGTCTAACGTAAAATCAGTTTATCAAGGTAACATCTATTGGTGAACGATGATGGTCTGATATGTGGCGACATCTATGAGTAGCATAGCTCACGGGACTGGTCCCGTGAGGGGAAGAGTTCCATATCTCACAAACAGGTGAAGGACGAAATATTATTGTACGATATTTATTACATTTTGCATATTATTTGGAGCGTATAATTTGATAAAGTGTATATACAGTAAACTTCCTCTAATCCGGCACGTTCGGGAATTGAAGCATGCCGGATTACGAAATTTTCCGGATTGCAGGATAAATGCCGGGGAAAGCATGTAGAAGTTAGAATTAAACAAAAAATGACAGTAAAGCATGTTTTTTATTCTTCATGCAGCTTGAATAGAATAAAAAATACTCAATAATGTAAAGCACAACATATGTACATGGTTATAAAATGGAAACATGCAGTGCACGCCTGCAAAGTAGGCCTACTCGTAGAAGCCATCTTAAACAAATCACGAATATCAGTTTGTTTTGTAGGAGTCTTCTCTCTTCTTTTTTTTTTTTTTTTTAAGAAGTCATTTCGTGTGATGTGGAGTTTCACAATTTCCGTGTGGATTGGATAAATGAACGGCTGCGCTCAGAAAACTTGATAAATGTATTCAAGGCATTAGCTGCTTGATTCCCACTGATGTTGTTTGACTTGTTCACATCATCGTCATCAGCGACAACGTATTTAGGCGCTGTTGTGTTGGTAACACTCTGAATGATGGCATCATTTGTTAAAATTTCCTCTGTCAGCTCATCAAAATCTGCTTTAACCCATTCTTTTATTTCTTCTCGATTCAGCTGTGTTTCCGAAGGACGTGCCGGATTATCCAGCATGCCGGATCTTAGGATGCCGGATTATAGGATGTTTACTGTATAAATATCTAGAATACATTTGCATTTATTGACGGAAATTGCTGAATGGGGATTTTCAATTGTGTTATGCGTTTAATTGAACTAAATTTTAACATAGTATACTTGTATACAGTGTGCATCTGATGTGAGGAGATACTTCAGAAGACATTTTATCATCCATTCGAAAGACAAGCAATTGCGTTTGAGTAATGCCGAATTCCAACCGGAAAAAAAAATTTCTAAATAAGGAAAAGCAATTTTTCAACTATTTTCCCTCAAAGTTATAAAAGTAAAACTTAATTAAAAGTTTCTGGTGCGAATCTTAATTAAACTTAGGTGGGATACAATATATCCCACAGCTCCTCAAGGGGTTAACAGGAATGTAATTAATATACATGCTCAAAGAAATTGCTCAAAGAATCTTCCACCAGTTGTAATGCACGCTTCACATCTGCGAGATAGTGTTGGGTTGGGTTGATTTTTGACGGCCGATTATCTACTCGGGGGATATAGGCCCTAGAAGAGTGCCCTCCGTAGGGGTCTTTCTAAGGGAACCTAACCCATATTTACGCAAGGTTTTCCAAGGTTCGAAGAAAGCCATGAAAACTCCGAACGTTAGGCCGACGTGCTCGATTGAGTTCGAACCCAGCACCTCCCGGCTACCACCTTGGAGAGCAGAACGAAAAGATGAAAAGGCAAAAGAAATAATCCTTTTAAAAATATTTGTGTTTTGTGTAACCAATAATGCTTTTGGAATAAGATAAAATAATGTATCTATAACTCATTCTAAACTGTATTAAAACTAATCGATGTATTAAATCAATTTTATAACAAATTATTTTAATGGTATACTTATAAGTACCGTTCAGTAGATAAAATCTTAAAGGAGAACAGAAAGTTTTCATTCAAGAGAGCAAGTAAAAATCAGCTCACTTTATCACTGATATCTTTCTGAATTTTCATGATATTTGATTGACTTTATTTGATAAGTTGCTCCATAGAGTTGACTTTTAAATCATGAAAAAAAAATTTGTTATCCTGCCGAATGCGCAGATAAAAAATATTTCATACAACTGCTCATATTTCATCAACTATTTAATATATTTATATTCCAATTGCACTGTATTATTTCTGTACTACAATTTGTCAAATTTTCTGAAACTGGGGTTAAATTTCTTAGAAAACCCTGCATGATATAAACAAAAAATATGCAAGAACTTAAAAAGAAAAAAATCGATACATCTCCATATGCTATTCTTACACAAATGACTGCACATATTGTACAATATCCACATATTCATAAGCTTTAGCGATAGATGATTTCGTGCATTTATTTTACAGGATGATCCCAAATATTATTATAGTTCTTTGATTTTTTGTTGGCCTCCTAATTGTCCTTCTGATCAAACCACCGTTGATAAATATGAAGTCAAACTTATTCTTCATAATCTTGAAGTTCCAGAAAAATGCGACATGTATATCTTTTAAATATTCTGCAAAATGTCTAAAATTGAAAGTGTTTCGATTATCCAACTTAATATGGACCAAGCTCACCTCGGATAGGCAAAAAGCTCTGGTAAACCGGATTTACACAAATAGTCACCAACTAAGAGATGAAACATAAATTTTCACTTAATTCATTAATTTTTATGGTGCTGTAACATTTCTTTGGTGTACATTTCCATTACTTTTAGGTAAAACGGGGAATGAAATTGTTTATTTGAAAAAGTCCTTGATAGTTTTTCTTTGCTGAATGTAAATTTTGCTGCAGTATTACGCTACAACATAGCTACCAATTTCTAAGATTTTTTTCTTACCAATAATACATACCAGTAAATTTTGCCTTATTCAATCGCCGAAATCTAACAAGTGTCAACAATTAAATAGGGCAAAAATTTGTATTCAACTTTAGAGGTTGCAAAATCGTACAAATTGGCAGCTATGTGATTCTATTAGTGTCATGAAAATTGCAGGTGTTAGCCTCTTCTTAAAGTATTAAATAGTTTTTTTCAATCGCATTTATACCTTTGGAATGGATCATTTTCTTCTGATGGACTGATAGATTCCTTTAGTATGAAACAGCCATTATAAATGAAGCATTAGGTAAAGAGGAAAGAGCAGCCGTAAAAAGTTAGAACTCTGATTTTCTGGTCAGAATGGGGAAAAAAATGGCCATTTTTTTTCCCATTGTGACCAGAAAATCAGAGTTCTAACATTTTACGACTGCTCTTTCATCTTCACCTAACACTTCATTTATAATGGCTATTTCATACTAATGGAAGCCACCAGTCCATCAGAAGAAAATAACTCGGTTAAAGCGGAAACCCGGTTAAGCGAGACTCGGATAACCGGGAGTCTACTGTATAGTGTATATAAAAAAATTGGACATTTTTTATCTTTTTGAAAATATAATATTTACGAACCCTGGTATTACAGTTAACTACCTTAACTGTAGAACTCGGGAATCGAGTTCGTCGAACTTAGAAACCAAACGTTTTGCATTAAACATTTCTGCGTAGATTTATTTTAGAGATAACGTTTTACATCAAACATTTCTGCATAGATTTATTTTAGAGATATAAATTTCACGCGACCATTCCACTGGAGATATATTTATTATTCATTATGTCCGTTTTCAGATACTACTGAAACTAGTAAGCATAAAACTTCGCTTTGAATGCCGACCATAACTGATATCGTTCCAGAAGGCCGTTCAACCCACTGTGTCTATTCGCTTTTTTAATCTCGTACTCCTATGCGGAAGTCCCTATTATATTTGATCACACTCCGCAAATAAGCAGAAATAGTTTACCGGGAACACACAAATGCAGCTGAACGAATCGCCAAGAAATGCGATGAAAAAATGTTTAGCTCTTGTGGAAATAAGATGGAAAGTAAGATAAGGTGATTACAAATGAACTTAACGTTAGGAGTTCTGAATTTAAGGGGTCTCAGGGCTCTTAACCCTCTCGCTTCGCAGCCCGGGATATGCTCGGGCATGCATTTTTCCGTGAAATGAATACTATTTGGTTATTCCACCAGTTATTTTTTACCGAAAATTTTGTCTGATTTAATCAGGACATTTTCCCCGATTACCACAGTAAAAAATTTCTGCTTTAAAGAACCGATGATAAACGATTAAAAATTCCGTAAAAGACGCTCATCGCGAAGAATTACTTGCGCAGCGAGAGGGTTAAAGCTTCAAAATTTTCGAAAAATTAATTTTTTGTGTGTGTGTGTGTGTATTAAACTTCTATCTTTTGTGAACATTTTGATATACATATTTCCTTGAAATTTCTATTAGAACAGAAGTTATGGCTTTTAGAATTCTACCCTCACAATAGCTGAATCCGCGTTTCCGAAACTTTGAAGTCATTTTTCTCCAAATGACGTTTTTGGGTATAACTCTTACGATATCGCAAAAACTTCTGAATATATTTTCATGAAATTTTCAAAACATATGTTTCACGTTAGTCTGTATAAACTGAACCTAAGATTTTTGATTTTTTGTTCAAAAAAATATTTTGTTAGGTGATTATACTGCTGAAAATTTCAAAATTTTGCATTAGCTAAATACAACTTTGTATTAAAAAGATAAAAATGCTTTAAATACAAACTTATTTAGGTTCAGGGTAATTATTACAATCCGAAGTATAAGTAGACACCAACATTTTCATTCTAGTTGCAAAATTTATTTTGTAATCCTGCGCGTAAACTGTTACACTAATTTTCTGACCGTCAAGCCAAAGCTCAAGACAAAGCCCGGACTTCGCCCACAATGTGCATTTTACGTGTAAACAGAAAAATATAAATAAAATATTTTAATAAAAGAGTTGGACAAGAGAGAAACATTTACACCATGAAAAGTTCAATATTAACGTGAAAAAAAAAATTAAAATAAACAAAACAAACTTTTTTCAGGTTAATATTAAAATATTTTATTTTAAATTATAAGGAAAAAACCTAATAAAAATAACATAAAAGCGTGTAAATAAAGATATCGCGACATAAATACTAAATTTAATTCATGAGTTCATTCATTATACTTCCTTTATGTACGTTCTAAATTACGAATTCATGAAATTTTTATCTTCTAAATCATTTTTGTGAATTGTTTAAACTACATTAGAAGATTTACATAATCATTTAATAAATTTTAGAAGGATTTTAGAAGGATTGAAGGATTTAGAATGATTCATTCAATTTGAATTTATAGGGATTTTGTGCAACATTTATAACCCCACTCAAATCTTTTATTTTAAATATTCTTACAATGGAAATATAGAAATATTTCCGAATTGAAAAATCCCCCCCCCCCCACCCCCAACATCAAAAAAGCTGAGAAGATGCAAAGGCAAAAGAAATCATCCTTTAAAAAATATTTTTGTTTTCTGTAACCAATAATGCTTTTGAGACAAGATAAAGTAATGCATCTATAACTCATTCTAAACTGTATTACTACTAATCAATGTATTAAATGAATTTTATAACAAGTTATTTTAATGGTACTTATAAATACCGTCAGTAGATAAAGGATTCATCCGATAGCTAAAAGACGAAAGGCGCACGCATAGACAATTTATAAAATATGAAATTGAAATAAAAACTTGTTAAAAAATAGTGAGCAAAATATCTAATCAAAAATCAATAATAGATGTCTTACAAGGAGAGGTTCCGAGGTCGGGGACACAGAATGCGGTAAAGGTTTGTGTATCGATAGAGTATAGTTATAGTATATAAATATATGAAAGCCATAAAACGCAATAACCAAAGGTGGTCTTGAGAAAATAAATCTCGAAGTTTACGTTACAGTTTATAATCAGATAAATTTTCTCGTTTGACAAGAGACTCAGTACCGTGATTGGTAGCGTGCTCGATTCAAGAATTTGAGTAATTGAATATTTCTGATTTCGAATTCCAGTCAGACTTATATTTCGCAACGAAAATTTTTATCAATAATTTTCGAACCTTAATTGAAAAAAATATGTATAACAATTAAAATTTACGAAAAATATAAATTAAATATATGTATTGTAGCATATAAATACAAATTTAACTATGTTACAATGTCTTTATTATAACAGCCTTAACCTTTAAATACTCTGACAATAATTATTGTGTAACTACTGCGACCGCTCTACTCTGAGATAACTACTTGATTCAAAGCTGAAACTAGTATGTTGTGGCCATCACAAAACTTTCTTCTATATAAATCACGTCAATTAAATCATTTAAATAGTGCAAGATATTACATCCATTTAGCACCCATTCATATCAAAGTATATCTGAATTTGAAGTTTGATGAAAATTCGTGCATTAGTGCTTGAGATAGAACTACAGCGAAAATTCTGAAAAAAATGTAGCATAGCAGTGCTACCTGTTGAGCGATTTACACCAAAACATAAACAGCACTAATTGATATCAAGATATACCTGAATCTGAAGTTCGTTGAAAATCCAAGCATTAGTTCTTGAGATAGAGATATTGCGGAAATCGCAAAAAACAGCATAGCAGCGCCACCTGGTCAGAGATTTACACCAAAATGTATAAAATGTCAATTCATGTCAAGGACTAACTGATTCTGCAGTTTGATGAAAATTCGTGCATTACTTCTTGAGATACAGCTATAGTGGAAATTCTGAAAAATGCTGCATAGCAGCGCCACCTGTTGAGAGATTTACATCTAAATCTATAAAATGTCAATTCATGTCAAGGACTAAGTGATTCTGAAGTTTGATGAAAATTCGTGCATTAGTTCTTGAGATACAGCTATAGTTGAAATTCTGAAAAATGCAGCATAGCAGCACCACCTGTTGAGCGATTTGCACGAAAACAGAAACAGCACTAATTCATATCAGCTATTGCGAAATCGTAAATAATGCAGTATAGCAGCGCCACCTGTTGAGCGATTTACACCAAAATGTATAAAACTTCAATTGATGTCAAGGAATAACTGAATCTGAAGTTTGATGAAAATCCGTGCATTAGTTCTGGAGATTGAGCTATTGCGGAAATCATAAAAAATGCTGCATAGCAGCGCCACCTGTTGAGCGATTTACACCAAAAAATAATCAGGTTCAGTTTATATCAATGTCTAACTGAATCTGAAGCTTTGTGAAATTCCGTGCATTAGTTCTTGAGATAGAGCGCCCACAAAATTTTTGTCACATACAGACTCACAGAGTGACAGAGTGACAGACAGGCATTGTCTAAAAACTATCAAATCGTGTTCAGGACATTCTAAAACGTATAAATCCGTCGAAAACCGGAAGTCGAAAATTTTCACGAATCCAATACTTTCTTGTAAAGATAGAAGAAAGTAAAAAAAGTTCGATTGACTTATAATACGTTGTTTCTATGCTAAACTTTATCTACGGGATTTTTATAATAAAAATTCCCCTATCCAGAAGTCTATAGCTATAGAACTAGATCTCTAAACGAAACAAAATTTCACTAGTATTTATAGTTAAGCTGAAAATTTCAAGTTAAAGTTTGAAAATTGCAGCTGTCTGTGAGACCGCGCTTACAACAATTAAGGGTTAATATAATTTCGGTATTTAACAAGAACTATGCAATAAGCAATATTTCGAAAGCAATTGCATAACATGATTAAGAATAAACTGTTTCACTGGATGTGGCGAAATATTCATAATTGGAAAGCGCCATTTCGAAGATGGTATAAATCATTTAAGCCGAGATTAATACAAAATTTCTTTGCAGCATTTGGCAATGGCAGCACAAATAATTAATGATAGTTTATTTAGCATGTTATTAATCCTCTTTAGGCATTTCTCAGTAGCAGATAGATAAGCTTTGGGAAGTTATGATTTATTCCAGAAGTGTACTTGGAATTGTTTGAGTTGTCAAACGTTTAATTTCTCTGGCGGTGTATTTGAATGCAACTTGGTACTTTATGCATTTTATATGCTTTAATCATACCCCCCCCCCCCCCCCGTTAAAGTATGCAATTGCACATAATCCGCTGTCTAGTAAACGTATTTCGCGTTACACATAGGAAGAATTAATCTTCTAAAATTATTTAGTACAACTACTTTGTCCTGCATCGAGTCGGGCAACTCGATTTTATTTAACCAAACCCGACTCGACCTGCGGTTCGATCAAGTTGGTTTGAGGCATAGATTAAGGACCAAGATAGGACATTTACGGCAAAATCTGTAATGGCAACAGTACTAGCGTCACGACCGACAAGGGGGAAGAATTAACAAGCCTCCGAAATTTACCTATGTTGAAGAAATATGTTTACCCTCTATACTTTGAATATCTATTCTTTCCTAAACGAAGCAGGTGTCAGACGATATTCTATTCATGCTTGCTTTATTTATTTAGCTGCTTTTTTTTTTTTTTTTTTTTTTTACCGTACTTGTACACTTTGAACTTACAAATTGATAATTGGAGTAATAATATAAAAGAAAACCCTAGAAAATTCTGTTAATAACGTAAATATGTAAGTTTATGAGATTAAATTGTAAAAAATCAAATTCTGGTATTGTATTAATTTATTCATATCGAATAAAACTTCATTGAGTGTCATGTCAGTACCTCTATTTATTTTTAACTGTTAGATTTATATAATTCTAAAAATTTGTCGAAATGAATTTTTCCCCATCTGTAATTTTATTATTATTTCTTATATGTTAATATTATAAATATTATTGAATTGATTGTACGTTATTTACATTAAAAAAAAAAATATATTTTTATTTTATCTTTAAGAAAGTGGAAATGCGTAAATTTTAAAAGATTATTGTAACGATTGTTTAATAGGTTAAACTTTTAAATTATTAAAACATCGGCTATAAAAATTTTCCTACCGAATGGCAATATTTATGAAATTTTCTGGGATTTGTAGAGCGCAATACTTCGTATATTTTTATATTACACCATTACTTTATGTAGCTTTAAATCCAATTATATCATATTATTTACTTCATACCGGGTGTCCCAAAAAGGACTGACTGATTTTAAAATTCAATAACTTGCAAACGGTGACAGATATTAAAAAAATTCTTGCAGGAGGGTTATGCATAAGGTCAAAAGTTTTATTACAGTGATTTTCAATTTTAGTTCGATTTACAAACAATAGATGGCGCTGTAAGCAATAGTCGCTAAATACAGGCTCGATTTTTGGTCCTTTATCTTGTTCCATGCAGAAAAAGGAGATGGAAATGTATTATCCGGGCCACGAAGTACCAAAAATCGAGCCTGAATTTAGCGACTATTGCTTACAGCGCCATCTATTGTTTGTAAATCGAACTAAAATTGAAAATCACTGTAATAAAACTTTTGACCTTATGCATAACCCTCCTGCAAGAATTTTTTAAATATCTGTCACCGTTTGCAAGTTATTGAATTTAAAAATCAGTCAGTCCTTTTTGGGACACCCGGTATATAGCATTCAAGACGAAATTTTTACCCTGTTTTTCGTTGCACTTATACCGTTCACTAATCATGTAAAAAAAAACAAAAAAAAAAAACATATATCCCTGCATGTAGGGTAGACCGGGGCTAGTTGGCCATAGGGGCATGTTGGCCCAGTCGCAATATTTTTTTAACTTTGCGTTAGATAACATTGTCAGTCCAGCGAAGTATGCGTTTCTTCGCTTTCCTCCTCCAACATAAGCACCATTGAAGTCGGAGCATCAGTTAAAGAATTATTCAGAATTTTCAAAATTTTGCAGAGGTGAGTAAATTTCCTCTCTTATAAATAATCGTTTTTTATTTGTTTGTAAATTTCATTTTAGATTTTGATATATAATAATTCAGAAAAACAATTGTTCATAGTTATTGTAGGGCATGTTTTTTTATTGAAATACTTTCAGAATAATTCGTTACAGCCATGAAAAACAAAAATGGCGATACGGGGTTAGTTGGCACATTTGGCACGGGGCATGTTGGCCCGCAACGGATTAAGGGAAATGTTATTTTTTTTTCTTATACAACCTCCCTGCCCCCCCCCCCCCCACACACACACTTTTTTTGTTTTTAATTTCTTTTTGCTGTAAGAATTGCTCCTATTAAAAGCTTGTCAATACAAAAATTGTGGATAATATTAAGAGGATTTATGATAAACTTAAGTGAATTTGATATCTTGTGAATTGACGAAATTTTTTATTTTAATTTAGGAGGCTATATTGTGTTTTCGTTCGAAAGAAATAAAAATTAAGATTTGGTGAAATTTTGATCATTTCTTAAACTTTTACACTATCAGAACATTAAAAAGTGACGTGGGCCAACTTATCCCGCAATAGGGGCAGGTTGGCCCAAGCGACTTGCTGTCAATTTGAGCTTCTAAACTAATACTTATAGTTAATATTTTCAAACTTTACTATTGTTACGTCTTCCTGAAAGCACACTGATAGTGGTAACATAAAAAGAAATTTAAAATGTTGAATTGTAATTTTTTTAAAATTATTAGAAAAAAAAGCGGGCCAACTAGCCCCGGTCTACCCTACATAGAATAGATATTAGATATATAAAATAGAATATCTATTCTATGTTCATGTATCGGTGTGTAAGATTCTATTGAAAACGTAAACATGAAACATTAAACAAAGAAAGATCACAATAAGGTATTGTCATAAGGATGCTCCATGATAAAAATTTTACAAGGATGGGAAGTTTCTTCCCCATTGTCACTAAAGGCGCTACGATCGCAGTCGCATTACCATTACGCTCTATGGAAATGTCTCATCTTGTATGTTAATCTATGGTTTGAGGTTATTTTTTATTTTAGCTTGTGTTGACTTTTATTAATTTGGGGTGTGTTTTAACTCTTTCCGATACGTTTTGGATTGACCCAGTTTTTCAACACCCCTCACACCTCATAGGCGTAATCAGGATTTTCATTGTACAAATGGCTAAATTTGGCCAAATGTGACCAAAATTCTTATATTGTGAAAAATTTAGGAAAGGAGATTGGACTTCTCCTTTTACTTGCTTTTCAAAGGAATCACATAAGTAATATATGACCAATGCAAAAAAAAAAAAAAAAAAAAAAAAAAAAAAAAAAAAAAAAAAAAATCTATCATATCTTGAATTTGTGACTATCTTTTTCTGATACCCTATGTATGTGATGCAAAATTTATTTGTACAAAAGATATAAAGTTTAGTACTGATCACTTTAGCATAATTCACGAACAATTTGTATGGAAAAATAGAAGCCCCCACCACCTCCTCTTCAGAATAATACTCAGCGATTAGGGGCACTAGTCTAAGCCAGGAGTTGGAAATGCAACAATACTTTATATAAGTAATGGGAAACTCAATAAGTACACTTCTTTACTTATTAACACTTATTTAATAGGTCCTGATTTTTTTTTTCAAATACTAGGGGGCTCTGCCCCCTACGAGCTACGCTCGTCAACCCCCCGTTTAGACACCGCAGACTCTAACAGCACGATAATTTGATCGGCTGTAAAAAGATTTCGGAAGATTGAATTATAATTTGAATCTGAGAATTATAATCTGACGTAATTTTCACCAAACTTTTCTTTTTCTTTTTAATATTCACGTAAAAATACTTTTATAAGAAATGAAATATTATGATCATCTTAAAATATCAAATAAATGTCACGAGCAATTTTTTAATTTAAACTGTTTTGCAATATTATTTTTTGTTCATTTTATATAATAAGTGTAATGTGACGTAAATGTGACGTAAATTCTCCTATTTAAGACTTCTAACGCATGTTTATGAATTTATTATTTTACAATATTCTGTCTCTTTTAAAATTCGCGTGTAATTATAGTTTTTATGACGTAATTTTCAATGAGTTCCTGCTTTTTATATTTTCTGTTTATAATAGTCACGTGTAAAATAAATTTTTAATTTGAAGTAAACATTATTGTTTGCGCTGTTTATACAATTGGCAACCGTTTAAATTAATACAAATTTCTAAAATATGTAAAAAAATATCTCTCGAAATGGTGAAAATTTGAATTTAAAATTGAAATAAAACCTCAAAAAATGAGTCAAATAAGAAAAATAAATGCAATCTGCACATCGGGAACTTATAACGTATAAAATGACCTAAAAATGATTAAATTCTCATGTATAGTTTTTGCTCCAATAAAACTTTTTTAATGGAACAATTTTGTCCAACTTTAGCATTAAATATCTCTTAAAATAATTCTTCGGTTTGAAAACTGTCTGCATCAGCGTGTTTATCAAACACGTCTCTATAATACCACCGATTTTCATATTTTTTTATGTAAGTTTTTTTAATATTAACGATGAAAGGACATGCTTAAGCATTCAAATTGGATGTGGATCTACCCGGAATATCTACGCAGATTTTCATTGGTCCATTTCCAAATCAAAACTTTTTTTTATATATAGAAGGAAAAAATAATAATGAGTAATAATAATGTGATACATGAGGCATTCTCACATACTTTTGACTTTTAAGTCCCTGAATAATAATTTTTATTTTAGTACATATTCTTGGTTTATTTTTTCTTATAGTGGAAAAAATCTCACTGCATGACTGTATAACAATGTTAACGAGATAAATAAGTTTTAGCCGATGTTGGGGGTTCAAATATACCACAACATTCCTATACCGACCCTGATGCTAATTTTTTAAGTTTGGAGCTGTCTGTATAAAATTGTTTCAATAAAAGTAATTCGATGTAATTTTTTTCCGAAACTGGGGCTATTGTTTTATATAAATATGTAGCAAAAAATTAACCTGCACATATTTTTACGGTTGTTATTATTTTTTTTAACTCTGTCCCTGGATTTTAGATTCCTTACCGTCCCTCTTGCTAAATTTATACAGAAAATCACTTCAGTTGCAGCCACAGAATTTTTTTCAACGTATTTCTCATGCAGAAAGAAATATGCTAGAGAAAAATGGCTAAAATTCTTTGACAGGAAATTTACTGCAGAATTTAAATCAGCATTTAAATATCAATTTCAAACTTTATTGGTAGTCGACCGCCCCCAGGTTTATTCCTGCACTTTTCGAGGTAAATTAAATATTTTTTAAAAAATTTAATCCAATGTAAATAACTGTTTCTAAAAATGATTGAACATCGTGGCTATCACTTAGTCTTAACATGATTTGCCTAAAAATAGGTGGTAATTTTCCTTACCGTTCCTTCTTTTCCCTTACCGTCCCTTCTTTAGCATCCCTTTACGACAATGTTATACCAAAATTTTGTCTAAAAATACTACATTGTTATTATTTCTTATTTGAATGTTCTGTGGGTACTTATGCAAATTCATTATAAGTAAAAATTTAGAAGAAAATAAAAAGTTAGAGGTTTAAAACGGTAAGGAAAATTAAACTCACAAGTTTAACTTAAAGCTCAGTTAAATAAAAAAAATTTCGCTGCTGACCATTTTTTATTTATTTTGAATCATTAAGGCATTCGTCTATAAGTTTAAAATGTTATTTTACTAAGTTTAATTTCACCAGATTTTCATTCCTGAAAGTTATAATTTTGTGAGAATGCCTCATATATGTTCATTTTAATGCAAAAAATATAAATTTGGTATTAGAAATAAAATTGTAGACTACTTATTCATAAATGTATTAAAATGTGGCTTAATATATTTTTTTTTTCACTTCTAGTTCAGGTTTGAATATTTCGAGTTCGGGTTGTAGTGTGTTGGGTTTGCGTTGGATTTCGGTGGTAGACAAATTTTTTTGTCAGTTTCTGGGCGGAATTGAAGTTGATTTTAAACAGAATTTTCGGATTTGGATCGGGTACAACCCGACTCGTGCAGGACTCTACTACTAATACAAAACTAGTATGTTGTGGCCATCACAAAACTTTCTTCTATATAAATCACGTCAATTAAATCATTTAAATAGTACAAGAAATAACAACGATTTAGCACCAATTCATATCAAAGTATATCTGAATTTGAAGTTGGATGAAAATTCGTGCATTAGTTCTTGAGATAGAGCTATAGTGGAAATTCTGAAAAAATGTAGCATAGCAGCGCCACCTGTTGAGCGATTTACACCAAAAGTAAACAGCACTAAACGATATCAAGGTATACCTGAATCTGAAGTTTGTTGAAAATCCAAGCATTAGTTCTTGAGATAAAGCTATTGCGGAAATCGCAGAAATACAGCATAGCAGCGCCACCTGTTCAGCGATTTACACCAAAAATTAAACAGCACTAAATTATGCAGCAATTCATGTCAAGGACTAACTAAATCTGAAGTTTGAGGAAAATCCGTGCAATAGTTCTTGGGATACAGCTCTTGTGGAAATCGTGAAAATGCAGCACAGCAGCGTCACCTGTTGGGCGATTTACACCAAAAATTAAACAGCACTAATTTATATCAGGGACTAACTGAATCTCAAGTTTGATGAAAATTCGTGCATTTTTTCTTGAGTTAGAGCTATTGCGATAATCATAAACAATGCAGTATACCAGCGCCACCTGTTGGGCGATTTTCACAAAAAAGTAATCAGCACCAAACTATATCTTGGACTAACTGAATCTGAAGTTTTATGAAAATCCGTGCAGTAGTTCTTGAGATATAGCTATTGCAGAAATCGTGAAAAATGCCACATAGCAGCGCCACCTGTTGGGCGATTTTCACCAAAAACTAATCAAGTCCAGTTTATATCAAGGTCTAACTAAATATGAAGTTTTGTGAAATTCCGTGCATTAGTTCTTGAGATAGAGCGCCCACAAAATTTTTGTCACATACAGACTCACAGAGTGACAGAGTGACGGAGTGACAGACTCACAGACAGACATTTTCTAAAAACCATCAAATCGTGTTCTGGGCATTCTAAAACGTATAAATCCGTCGAAAACTGGAAGTCGAAAATTTTCACGAATCCAATACTTTCTTCTTGTAAAGATAGAAGAAAGTAAAAAGGAAACTAAAGCTTGAGAATTTAAAATATAAAAAAATGACTAACAAATAAAAACAAGTTGGAATTTACACGTCAAACGTGGCAAATGAGGTGCGTTCATACGCATAATAATAGTTTTATAAATACTTTTTGCCCCGCATATTGTACTGAATGTATATTTTAGTGCACTACATAAGTGCATATCCATTTCATTCTGTTCGAAAGGCTGTAACATCAGTAAAATGCATTTGAAATAATTTTCCCTATTGTCCGTAATGTAACGGAAAATTTTTGACTGTCCCTGTCATTAAACTGTGCATCGGATTTTCATAAAATTTGAAATGACACGATAAAATTTCACAACAATTATATATTTAAACTTTCAGATCATTCGGTTGGGTAGTTTTCGCCCTGTTATATGCAGACGGACGGACAGACAGACGGACCGAACGACGACTATAGTTGCTACGTACTTATATATAATTACGAACGCATCTAATGAGATTTGTAGAGCTGGCACTGAAGTCTCCAACCACCAGATTAAACACTTTTTGAAATTAATCAATTTTTATAGCGCTCTTTAATCCGCAGAATTTACTTTTCATAGATGATTGATCATACATTGAAGATAGAAAATAAGTGTTTGGGCCATATCATATCCATTTTGAACAAGAACGAAAAATCATGCTTCCACCATAGATTATAAAACACTTTCCAACACATTCAGGATACTGTAACAAAACATCGGAGATTATTCAGGTGAAAGATGATGTAGAGGTCTGCGCGAGTTCGGGCTTGGCTGGAAACTCATGCCCGGCCAGCCAAAGTAAAAGGAAAAATTCCAACGGATTAAAGACAATTTTTTTTACGGATCGGGCCAGGCCTAGCCGATAAAAAAATTCGGTCCGATATAAAATTTAAAAGGATCAAACTAAGGCAATAAAAAGTGAACAGATTTCAATGAACGTGACTGAGGGGTAGAGGTCTGCACGGGCCCGGGCTTGGCACGAGGCCCGTACCCGGACCGACCCGGGCCAGGCCGGCGGAATGAAGGCGAATTTTCAAACGGCCCGGGCCAACAGAATTAGGACAATTTTTTTCAACGGGCCGGGCCGGCCGGCAAAAAAATTAATCGGGCCTAACGGCCCGATATAAGAATTTAAGCGAAGCAGATAAAATACGAGCCGTTTTCAATGAATATGATTTTCTCGAGAAGTATAAATGTGTGTCACGAGCCGATGCGAGTTTAACAGCATCAATACAGAAATGTAACACGTCCATTGTAGAGATTGGCATCGTACAGTTACAAAATGTCTGATTCCGAGTTTAATTTTTTTTTCAGCAGACTCGTGTCGGGACGGAACTGGTCTTAATCGATCTCAGGATGTGTAGAACAGTCATTGTGTTTTGTAGTATTAATAGTGATAATGAACTTCTTTTAACAGTATCTTTGGAAATATACCTTAAGGTGGTTCTCATATTCACTGCTCAACAATGCGAAGCTTTCAGACACATTTTCTGACAAATTTTTAACTATAAAGGCATAAAATTGACAGGCCTGCCTATTGAAGGCATTTGGAAACGAATAGCTTTTTCCATATTTGATAAATTACTTACATAGATAACAGAGATTCATGTCACGTGACTGTACGTTTTTCTCCTTTCCTGTGCTATCGCTTCCGGAAATTCGATTCAAAACGCTAACTTTGACAGTATTTTCCGAAAGATATATTGCTTTTATCTATGAAAAAAAACGCCATTTACATAGCTTCTGAATAAGAATACCTGCCAATCTTACGCGTTTCCGAAAAGAAAAGAATTCATAATTGTGTCGAAATGTAGATCCTTTGGATTTGAGAAAAGCCTTAAAAATGAGAGAAATATTTTCACAAATCTACTTTTTATTATACAGCTTCAAAAGTTATCACGTTTTTAATCCTTTATTCTGAACTACATTAATCTTTTACTGAATCCTTATTTCCATTTTGAAATGTCTGTAGACACGATGACTAAAACACTGTAAGTAATCGTTAATATTTACTATTGTATGTTTTCTGTTTTGCGAACATCATAGTAATGTAAAATATACTGTAAAATGTTCCCATAAATATGTATGTAGTATTCATTAAAAGAATCTTAATTGTATGTTGAGAAAAAACGGATTTTTTTTTTTTTTTTTTTTTTTTTTTTTTTTTTTTTTTTTGTAGAAATTGTGTCGGGTCGGGCCGGGCCGGGCCTGTTTTCACTGATTTTTGTACGGACCGGGCTCGGGCCGAACTTCCAATTTTTACATCGGTCCGGGCCGGACCAAGATAGCGTTCGTTCGGGCCGGCCCGGGCCGGGCCTGAAAATTCCGGCCCGTGCAGACCTCTACTGAGGGGACGATAAGCATAAATACGCTGCACGAACCAATGCTAGATTGACATCAGTAGAAGAGAGCGGGGAGGAATGAGACACTTTTTACAAAAATAAGAAAATCAACTTTGTTTGACACAAAAACAAAAATTTCAGTTTATAGAATACAAAATGAAACACTTTCTAATGTCCTCGAACAACATAGAAAGATAATTTGCAGAAACAGTTTTATAATTAAAGAAATTGTAAGTTTCAAAATATGTCCCATACCTCCCAACTAATAGGGAGGTATGGTCCCAACTAATAGGGAGGTATGGAACAGCTTAAAAAAAAAGTATGATAAAGCACAAATAGTCTAATGTCGGCTGCATATACAGTCTAACAAAGATTGCAGGTTGGTAATGTCTGTGCCACAATATCACATTCCAGTATCTTCATTCAGGATTCGATAATTTAGGAAAATTCAGGATTGTCAGTCACAGATGACATTCAAAAATCATCAGTTCAATTTATTTACATTTTGAAGTAAAGGAATATATTATCAATGTTTTAATTAATATATTATCCTCTAAAAATATTTGCATATTAGCAATTTACATTCATCTTATTAAAAAGAATGTATTGGACTTGTCCTATTCCTCCTCACTACCTTCTTTTATGTTAAACTTCTTGTATATACAAAAATACTGCTTTTAGGTTTAGTTTAAATTATGGATAACATGCAGTATAATGTTCCATAAATAGGGAAACTATTAAATCTAAGCATAAACAAGTCATTAATATATAGAAAGCATGAAAAGTAAATAAAGCAAATTTACTTTTGATTCCTAAAATAATCTTTTTTTATATAGGGGAAAGTAGGGTAATGACGCTCAGCCAATATCTCTAAACAGAATAGATTTGAAAACGTGCGATTGGTACCGGCACCTAGCGAACTTCATCGTAAGTTCCCAGTAAGGATATAGTGGCCGTCGGAAGGAAAGTATTTTTGTGTCTTCACGTTATTAGTTTGCAGTTGTTTTATTATAAAATTCTACAACATCTAAATTGAAGGTAAGTGTACACTCTTATTTTCAAATATTAATTTAATCATTATGTCTACAAAATATATACATTTAGCTGTACTTTCATGATTTTATTTATTTTTGTAGTGTGTTGTTACGCCAATTATAATGCATTAAAACCCAACATGGCGCTAACGGGTAATGGCGCTCGCGTGGAACTTCAGAAGAAATGTTGCCAATGGGCAACTTTTTTAAAATTCAAATTTATTGATTGACACCATTTTTTTGAAATGGTAAAATTTCCCTGTTTTCGCCTTAATATGTCATTAAACATGGAGAATTTTACGATTTCAAAAAAGTGGTGAAAATCAAAAAACCTAAATTAAAAAAAAAATAGCTAAATATATATGTAACACAATACGTGTAAAGTGGTCGCAAAAAGTCTGCAGTGGTGTGAACAGCCTACACATCTACATATGTGACTTTTGTCTTACTTAAATGCTGTATTCAAACCCTGAGCGCAATTACACTACCATGTCGGCCATTACCGCTCAATCGATGGTTATTTAAATAAAACGATAAAAAAAATTCCTTAAACTTTAATGTAAATTGGTTGATTGCAAACTGTTCCTTATGCTTTTGAGTTATACTTCGTTAATAAAATATTGATTTTTTTGTCTAAATTTGACTAGCTATTCATGTTTTTCCCTGACCGCCATTCCCCTACTTTCCCCTACAATTGAAAGCTTATGCAGATCAACAACTTTTTTCAACTGAAGGTTTGGCTACCATTGCTTCATCTAGTGTGCGATTGATTAAATGTTTAGAATGATACATAAAGAGAAAAACCCACTGTTCCATTCCACCCCACTCTCCCCTACAGAAATATAACATGTGCAGCGTAGAACAGCAGTTGCATCCTGTCTGAAACCAGGGCCTAATTCTTTCAGCAGACTCGGTCCGGGCCAAGATAGGCTTGCATTTTCTTTCTACATACTGAGCTTACATGTCAGGGCACAACATCACTTCTTTAACTGTACTTGCAAGTGTTATGCTTCTGTATTTAAAACTGAGCCACCAAACTTGTCAGAAAGTTTTGAGGGGGATTTTTTTTCTTTTTGAGAATTTTCTTTCTTTTTTCTTTTTAAACTATTTAGTTGATGAAAAATCTTTCAAAGATAAAATATGAACTTCGAATTTGAGTTAAAATTATAATTTGCAAACAATAATCGAATAATTTCCTTTATAATACATAATCAAATTTTGCAGTAAGGAATAATTTTGTGTTGCATTTTTGCAGTTACAACTATTTTATCAAAAATGTAATTAAGTACAGTAAAACCTCGTTAACATAAACACGCTTAACGTGAATTACTTTTAACATGAATTGTTTTCACAGTCCCCTATAAAAACGAATACAAAGATTTGATACTGATAACATGAATTACTGTTAACATGAACAAAATTTTGATTCCCCTTGAGGTTCATGTTAACGAGGTTCGACTGTACAACTATACTTGTTTTAAAATGTAGGAATTAAAAACTTTTAAAACTAGTTGCTACTTCGGTACTTTAAGATTTTGTTGAGGGATTTAATCTACGCTATAAATCGAGGAAATGGATTAATTAATACCATGACCTCCCGATATATCGAGTTTACCAGATACAATCAAAAAAATGCTACATAACCGAAGACATTACAAATTTAAGAAATACTATATATAAGACAACTTTTTGTGTTAGTCTTCAAACCATTAGTTTATACACATGTAATTCGTTATATATTAATTTCATCAATTATAGTATCCGAAAATAATAAATATGTAAATAAAACAATCTCAATAGAAGAATCCCGCATTAAAACATGAAGATTTAATAATGAGTAAGTAAACAAGTAATGCTAGGCAAGTAAACTGACAGACAAATAAACTTAGTAGACAAGTAAAATTATTTTTTTTTTTTACTGGATCAGCACTTGATTTAGAGGTTTGCACGGGCCGGAATTTCCAAGCCCCAGCCCGGCCCGAAGGAAAGCTATTTTTGTCCGACCCGATGTAAACATTACAAAAGTTTGGCCAGAGCCTGGGTCGGCCCATTTATATTTTCCCAGTTTACGGCCTGGCCCGTACAAAAATCAGTGAAAATAGGCCCGGCCCGTGCAAAATTCAATTAAATCTGGCCCGATCCGACCCGACTCAATTTCTACAAAACATTCAGATTTTTCTTAACATACAATTAAAATTATTTTAAAGAATACTGAATCAGGGTTCGTACGGGTACCGTTATTTTCAAGGCGAAATATCAGTATTTTTTTATAGAAAAATAAATCTAGTTTAAACGGACGAAATTACGCCTTATTTAAGGAGAGATTTTCCATAAGAAAATGCTGGTATCAAGGAATTTCTTATTCTGGAAATTCAAGGACCCGTACGAACCTTGTGCATACATATTTATGGGATAATTTTACAGTATATTTTTAAATTACCATGCGTTCGCAAGACAGAAAATACACAATAGTAACATGAATGAATACTTAGATTCTTTTACGTTTCAACATTCAAATAAGGATTCATTAAAAAATTAATGTAGTTTAGAAAAAAAAAAGGAGGATTAAAAACAACTTTTGAAGCTGTATACAATAAAAAGTAGAGTTGTGAATATATTGTCATTTATTAAGGCTCTATTTTCTCAAATCCAAAGGAGCTATTTTCTGACACATTTCTGAATTCATTTCTTCTCAGAAACGCACAAGATTGGCTGATGTTCGTATTATGCATTTTTGATAAAAGCAATATACCTTTGAGAAAATACTGTCAAAGTTAACGCTTTGAATCGAATTTGCGGAAACGATAGCACGAGAAAGGGGAAAAACCTGCAGTTACGTGACAAGAATCTCTTATATCTCGATAGTTAATTTATTTATCAAAAATGAAAAGCGCTATTCGATTCTAAATCCCTTCAATAGACAGGCCTGTGAATTTTATGCCTTTACAGTTAAAGATTAGTCAGAAAATGTGTCAGAAAGTTTCGCATTGTTGAGCATCGAATCTGAGAACCAACTTAAGGTATATTTCCAAAGATTAAGTTAAAAGAAGTTCATTATCGCTATTAATATTTTTACAAAACATATTGTCTGTCCTACACATCCTGAGAACAATTAAGTCCCGTTCCGGCCCGGCTCTACTATGTAGGGGAAAAAATGAAAGTCTGATCTAGGCCCGGCACGAGTCTGCTGAAAAAAAATTAGGCCCGGTCAGACACCATGTAACAGTTCGATGGCAATCTCTGCGCTGGAAATGTTACATTTCTCTATTCATGTTGTCAAACTAGCAGCGGCCCGTGACGCACATTTATACTTATTCTCGCGAAAGTGATATCCATTGAAAATGGCTCATATTTTATCGGCTTCGTTTAAATCTTTATATCGGGCCGGCAGGCCCGCTTAATTTTTTTTATTGGCCCGGCCTGTTTTAAAGTTCACCTTAATTTTGCAGGCCGGCCGGGTCTCGGGGCAAGCCCGGGAAGACATCTAATTTGATTTTAATAGAGCTTCAAATTTTGCTAGTTTATTTTTCTCAAGTGTCGAGGGAAAAAATCTATGACGCCAATGCGATGCGACTAAATGCTGCAGCTGATATTTGTCGCTGACATTCTCAAATTGTTGAGTAGAATACATTTTGAAGCAAGTTACGATCACGTGATTTGAATAATAGCGCATTATTTTTTTCATGAAGTAGCATAAAAATTAAAGTAGCGTCAGTGCTCACTACAAACTGTTACTTTTTTGTATCGAGCTACTCGCTACATTGCATTTTTTTAAATGTAACTTGCTGCACTACAAAGTACTAGAAAAAGTAGCAACTACTGCAGTTTCACTAACATGCTACTTCCAACTACTATACACACGCATATTTAAGATATGTTCCTTTATAGGGATTTTCTTTTAAATTGACAATTGAAAATTGAAAATTTTTGCTACATTTACAGATTTTTCGACATAACAGCATAGCAAGATGTATTATCTGCTAATATATAAAATGCAAATGAGAATTTCGTTCAGAAGGCTTATAACTCACTTTCTGCTAAACGGATTTTTATGTGACTTACGTTCTCAGTTAGCTACTTTTTGGGGGAAGGTCTTAGCGTATAACACATCGTTCGACGTTGCTTAGTTATAGAGTTATGAGAAAAGTTCTATAATTATGTGAAGGCAATTATGAAAGATTAGTACATTTTTTTAGTTTTGTTTTCCAGTAGTTCTGAAAAAGCACATCAAATAGAAAACGAGGATAAATAAGGGATATCCCATGGCTTCTTTTATGCTACTAACACTTGCCGTGGTGAAGTCTTCAGAATCAGCTATTTCTCCTCTAGCATAAATAACAAGTTTCCTTTCAAATTTTAAAGGAATCTAAAATACAAATGATCCACCCGATTTTAAAAAATCATATTTTCGCAACTACTGCACTACTGCACATAAGTGATACATGAATTTAAAGAGAAATATACCAAGTTTTTTTCAGTTACAAATGTTCGATGTGTGACTCTCTGGTTACACGGCACACGTCCAATCTGTAATCCAGTTCATTCCAAATCACTCTATCAATGGTTCTGAATGCTGCACAAATGCGTTCTTTAAGTCCTGGCAGTGTGAAAGACATTATTTATGTACCACCAATGCCGAAAACACTGCCAGAACTTAAAGAATGCATTTGTGCAGCATTCAGAACTATTGATAGGGTGATTTGGAACGAACTGGATTACAGACTGGACGTATGCTGTGTAACAAGAAGGTCACACATCGAACATTTGTAACTGAAAAAACCTGGTAGTAGACTCCCTCAAATCCGCACATCATCGCAGATGTAAACAATGAAACTTTCAATTCAGATGTCGGGGCAAAATTACAGAATTTTTTAGTTTTGTATCATTCCACATGTATTTTAATATGTAATTCTCGATAATATGACTGAACTCAAGGTTTTTCATGAAGGAAGAATCAACTTATTTCTGAAAAAATTCAAGATATTGCTGATATTACTGATAATCACAATCTTTTTACCAAATATATTTATGTATTAATCAAGCTTTTTTGGTTTTTAAGACTGGCTAAACCTAAAATAAAACTTCCTTACTTTATGATTTTAATGTGAATTAATAAGGTACAGTCGTGGGGAAAAAAAGTAAACACCCCCTACTAACTCCTCAACAAATTATCGTAGAAGAAAGTTACTGGTACCACACGATTTGCAATAAAGTCTACTTTTAAATTATGTATATAACATTTGATCAGGGAGCCTTCTACATATTAAAACAAACCATAACTTTGTTTTTTTTTCAACAGCATTACACAATTCTGACAGCGTAAATGAACTCCACACCCTTCAATTAGCCTAAAAACAAATTTTTATTCAATTCGTACGATAAGTTTCCGAGAAATTAATTGTTTTAAAACGAGCGTATTTTAAGGGCTGTATCCAAATCGAAGTGCGGTACTCGATTGTTGACCGAGAGAAAGAGCCCCCTCTTGATCAAGGCATCTAAAGCGCCACTGAAGCAGTCATTGAAGATTGCTAGATTACAGGATAGCATAAGAAATTTCAAAATATCTAGTCACTTCTATCATAGACGGCCCCTTAAACCATCATTTTGTCGTTTTTTAAGCATAATTTGAAAACTATTTGGAAGAAAACACTGAAATTTTGGATATCCATAAAGTAGGACATAGTAAATCTAAATCCATCAAAAAAATTGTAGGTTGGAATTAATAATTTTTTCGAGTATTAATTTCATAAATCATAATTTATAACATATAATTATAAAAATTGCAAATTCAACGTATTTATGTTTGGGTATTTTAGTATTATTGCTACACAAAAAATTAGCATATTAGGAGCATAATTTCAGGAGATATTAACAAAAATATGAAAATGTAATTTAACATTAGAAGCACTAAATTTTGAATGCTTATAATTCAAAGACTTATCATTCAAATGACTTGCAATTTGTGTATAGGCATAGTTTGAACCGAAGATTTGAAATATCTTGTTAAAATTGGGTATTGCCATTGAAAAAAATGAAGTTTGGGTTCGTTTTAATATATAGATGGCCCCCTAAGCAAATTTTATATACATCATTTAAAAGTAGACTTTATTTCCAATCGTTTGGTACCAGTAACTTTCTTCTACGATAATTTGTCGAGGAGTTAGTAGGGGTGTTTACTTTTTTTTTTTTCCACGACTGTACCTTTATGAGGCAAGTTTCATATAATAATTAAAGGAAAGTGTATCTCATCTTTATTATGCATATTTAATTATACATTATTAATTATTTACTTGACCTTTACTTTTAATAATGTAATCATTTTTAAAATTTTCTTACTTTTTATCCTTTTAGTTTAATAATTTACTAAATTATTTTAATATTTTACTACATTGCAAGCATTCATTATAATTTTGATTGCATTATTACATCTAAATTGCTGCTTAAAATATATAAACAAGGCAATGACCAGAAATCCGCAAAATTCTAAAATCCGCACAACCTCTGGTCCCAAGCTGTGCGGATTTGAGCGCGTCTACTATATTTCTCTTTAAATTCAGCTTTAACTTATTGTACAGTCAAACATCGTTAACATGAACACGCTTAACGTGAATTACTTTTAACATGAATTGTTTTCACAGTCCCTATAAAAACGAATACAAAGATTTGATACTGATAACATGAATTACTGTTAACATGAACAAAATTTTCATTCCCTTGAGGTTCATGTTAACGAGGTTCGACTGTAGTATGTGCAGTAGTTTCGCAAACATGATTTTTTAAAAATCGGGTCCGTCATTTCTACTCACCCTGTACTTTAAGAAACTAAATCTTATTTCTCAAATAACAACTCTTTTTTTTTTTTCAATTTGTGAATAAATGAAATTTTCTCTCTTTGAACCAGAGTCTGAGCAGAGGACATCTCAACTGCAATGTCGATCTCTAACTGAGGTACTCGGGAGAGAAGCATTTTCATTTCAGGCGAATAACAGCCAAGCCTGTCAAGCGCGAAATATTTCTCCCAAACGCGTGCGCCATCTGCGTCTTGTATAATCACGTGACCATATCGTAAGCACGTGGTTTCCGTTCGTAAAACGATGGATAAAACTTAGGAAAACAGTTTGCTCTTGGTCATCCTAACTGTGCGCGGTGTATTTATTGTGTTGGTGCGTTTTGATTGTCACGCTTTGTGTGCTCCTCAAGTTTTCCTTGGATACTAACTATTGTGTCAAGAAGCAGAGGATATTTTGCAAAGGTAATTTTTTTTTCTATCCTAGTTAAGCGAAAAAATGATATTGTTAACATTTTTAAAAATTTATTTATACAAATGGTTTTGAAGAGGAAAAAAAAAATATTGATGTTTATTTTTCTGACAAAAAGACATTTTTGTGTAATAATAAAAAAAATAAAATCTCTTTCATGTTATATTTTTTATCAATGCATTTTAAGAAAATTAAAAAGAAAAATGCTATCGTAAAGTTTTTACAAAAACTTGCATTTTAAATAATTTCTCTAAATTCAAACTCTTATAATTTTTCGTTCATAACATCCTCACCATTTTTCTTCACATACAAAATGGAAAAAAAAAAAAGTAATTTCTAAATAACAAAGAATCTCAGAAAATGACAATTGTTGCTTTGTCTAGATCTAGAGTATTTAGAATAAAATGCACTATTCTCATGTAAATACGATAAGTAGATCAAAAGATATAATTTTTTTTTAATATTATAACTGTCTGTAGCTCTTATGTCCTTTTTACTTTCTTCTATCTTCAATAGAAGAAAGTATTGTAATCGAAATTTTTTTCGACTTCCGGTTTTCGACGGATTTGCATGTTTTAGGGGTCAGAGATTCCAAAAAACATGTTTATAGAAAATGTCTGTCTGTCTGTGTGTCCGTCTGTCCGTCTGTCCGTCCGTCCGTCCGTCCGTCTGTCCGTCTGTCCGTCTGTCTGTCGCCATTGTACCATCAAAAAGTGTATGAAGTTATGTATAGAATTAAACCAAATTTTTACTATAAGTCTTTGGCTATGGCAAGCAGGTCCTCCCGGAATTTGGAAAAAATTCGCCGGTAGGGGGCGCTGATATAACAATTTTTGTGCGATTTTGAATATTGTACCATCCAAAAGTGTATGGAGTTATGCATAGAATTGAACCAAATTTTTAGTTTAAGTTTTTGGATATAACAAGCAGGTCCTCCCTGAATTTGGAAAAAATTCGCCGGTAGGGGGCGCTGTAAATGCGTTTTTTGTGCGATTTTGAATATTGTACCATCGAAAAGTGTATGAAGTTATGCATAGAATTGAACCAAATTTTTATTTTAAGTTTTTGGCTATGGCAAGTAGGTCCTCCCTGAATTTGGAAAAAATTCGCCGGTAGGGGGCGC
This sequence comes from Maratus speciosus, assembly GCA_963932465.1. Lineage (NCBI taxonomy): Eukaryota > Metazoa > Arthropoda > Arachnida > Araneae > Salticidae > Maratus > Maratus speciosus. The sequence continues at coordinate 243,952,645 of OZ010795.1, read as the reverse complement.
TGTAATAGCGATTTTTGTGCGATTTTGAATATTGTACCGTCCAAAAGTGTATGAAGTTATGCATAGAATTAAACCAAATTTTTATTTTAAGTTTTTGGCTATGGCAAGCAGGTCCTCCGTGAATTTGGAGAAAATTTACCGGTAGGGGGCGCTGTAATAGCGATTTTTGTGCGATTTTGAATATTGTACCGTCCAAAAGTGTATGAAGTTTTGCATAGAATTAAACCAAATTTTTATTTTAAGTTTTTGGATATGGCAAGCAGGTCCCCCATGAATTTGCAAAAAATTCGCCGTTAGGGGGTGCTGTAATAGCGATTTTTGTGCGATTTTGAATATTGCACCATCGAAAAAAGTGTATGAAGTTATGCATAGAATTGAACCAAAAAAAAAAAAAAATTAAGTTCTTGGCTATGGCAAGGATGTCCTCCCTTAATTTGTAAAAAAATCGCTCGTAGAGGGCGCTGTAATAGCGATTTTTGTACAATTTTTGTGCCATTTTGAATATTGTACCGCCGAAAAGTATATGAAGTTATGCATAGAATTGAACCAAATTTTATGTGTTTATTTTTGGTCATGTCACGAAGGTCCTCCCTGAATTTGGAAAAATTCTGCCGGAAGCGGGCACTATAATTGCGATGTCTGTACCATTTTCATTATTGTACCATTGAAAAGTGGTTATCCATATAATTGAACCAAATTTTTTGTGCATGTTTCTGGCTATGGCAAACAAGTCCTCCCTGAACTTGAAAAAATTCCGAAAGAAGGAGGCGCTATAATTCCGATCTCTCTGCCATTTTCATTATTGTACCATCGAACAGCGTATAAAATTATGCATACAATTGAACCAAAATGTTTGTGCTTGTTTTTGGCTTTGGCCAACAGGTTCTCCTTGAATTTGGAAATATTGTGCGGTAAAGGGGCTCCGTGCTAGCGAATTTTGTATACTTTTCTTGATTTTTCGTAGTTCTATTGTGCATCGGCGGCTCATGCAGCGGCGGGAACACGCTCCCTGCTATGCCGGCTATTCGCAAACAGCTGATAACGACAGAATAAGGAAAAATTAATAATTTTAACAAATATCATGATATAGATTAACTCGTTTTTAGTCCGTTTAATTGACTTGAGCAGAAATTTAAGATGAAAATCAAAGTTGGTATAGTATTGAACTAATAATATTGAAGTATTAACATGTGTAACTAAGTTTTGAAATATTAGGATGCATAAGATAGAAGAAAGTTTTGGGATTGGCACATCCAACTAGTTTAAGATTTAAATTATATTATCTCAGAATGCACTTTTTTTTTTTTTTTTTTTTTTTTTTTTAACATTTGCTAATTTAAATTGATGTCTAAATTTCTATAACAGGTAAAAATAGGAAACATTTTATGTTTCCAAGTTATATATATTTTAAATTGTCTTGGGATTTTTTTTTTCATTTCGATGGTGTGATTCTCTTAGTAAAACACTATAAATATATATATTATATAGGGGAAATGTGCATGGACACACTTAAGGAATTTCTTTAAGAATTATTTTTTTAAATTAATAGTTATAATGATATTTGTTTTTTCAACGTTATATTAATCTATCAACAATATTTAAACATTCTCATAGCCTCATTTTCAAATATGAAGCAAAATTTAATTATGAACTACAAAAATATATATCAAAACACCCAAAATTCCAGTAATGGACACCCCACAAAAAGTAATAGATATAATTGTTTTCATGACCAGCGCCATCGCTGAGACTTTTTATTGGTGGGGGAGAGAACCTTAAATTGCCAAGTCAAATTTCAGTATTTTCAAACTCGTTTTATAATTTTGCCAACTTACCACAGTTAGAAAATGTAATATAGTTCTTATTTGTTAAATGTTTAATAATATTCCCAGTTAGTTTTGTAATTTTTCCCAAGTCTATCAGAAATAGAAAATATCTTATAGTTTTTATTCAAGTTTTAAACAAATTTGCCAGCTAAGTTTGTAAATTTGCCAAGTGTAATAACATTTGCAAATGTTTGGGGGAGGCTCCTCCCATCCCCCCCCCCTCCTTAGCGAGGCCCCTGTTTGGCTGTATTTAGAGCCATAATTTAATGAAAGCATACTAATGAAACAAAATAATTATTTTCAAATAAATTTAACAATTAGGATATCAATAATTAATAAAATATTTTTGGGAATTATTCACTGTTTAAATTAATTATTGTGATTATCACAAGATCAATATTTTGTTTTAGATAGGTTTTAAAATACTCTAAATGTCAGGGAATTGCAGTTATCAGATTGACAGTTGAGCCGGGGGGGGGGGGGGGGGTTAAAGAAATAATTTTTAAAAACTGAAAAAAAAAATTTGGAATATTAGTGCGCGGATTCATATATTTTCCACTATTTTTAAGTTGAATTCCCAGAAACTGCTTGATATATTACTTGTAGTTTACAAATATGAAAGAAGTGATACTGCGGGTTGAATGTTTTAAGAAATAAAATAATTTCAAAATAAACTGCAGAACTGACGTTTGAGGCCACAACTATCTGCAAATTTACTAGTTTCATTAGTACTATAAATTTAATAAATATTACTTTTTCTTTTGTCAGAGATGAATAAGACTTTTAAGAGATGAATAAGATTTAGACAGAAAATAATTTATTTTTAAAATCTTCTGAAATTTAATCTGAATTTAAATAGGGAAGCATTGAGCCCTACGAACCCCTCTTTTCCCTGTGCCCTAAAACAATTTTCTCTGCTTCATGATTTGTTTTATTGATTTCCAGTTTATAAAATATGCAAGGTAGAGTTATAAAAAATTAATGCGATTAAAATATTGAACATTTTATTAACCACAACTTAATTAAAAGCAGCTATTTATGAAAATTTTGGTATTATATTTTGGTAAGCGCAATTTAAAAATTGAATTTGATTACTTAAGTTTTCAGTTAAATTAACATTTTATGCACTATGAACATAACTGAGATTGCATTTTTAGCAATGTCTACATGAGGGTGTCCATTACTGGAAATTGAAAGCATCCCAGCAATGGACACAGAACTTAAAAACCTCAAAAATAAATGAAATTTTGTAAATGGCCATCAGTATATAAAAATCAGTTTTCTATTGCTGTCTAAACAAAAACATGCAAATTTTGCAAGTAAATAAAAGTTTACAAATTTATTAAACGAAGCATGTTTATTAAGATTAGCGTGTTTATTAAGATTTTTACTGAAAAACAGTAGAACTTCGAAACCTTAATTTCTGCTTCCTGATTTATTTGATTAAAAGTTTAAAAAATAAGCCAGATTATAAAACATGCAAGAGGGAGTTATGAAAAAAATAATAAAAGCTAAATTTTTATTGGATTTTTTTTTATAAACGAAAAACATTAAAGGGTGTCCATTACTGGGCTGATTTCTATTACTGGCACATCTAACCCTATATACATTTATAATCCTGGAGATAAATTAATATTCATTCTTTTTTGTACTCAGAAATAGAAGAATATGTTTTGATATCAACAACTTTCCATTTGATACCCGAAGATAGAATTTCCAAAAAAATACAAATATGATGTTAAAATTAGGGCTCAGTTTATCTTTGAATACTTTAAAGTATCGTTTTTATGGCACCGACTTTACAAAAAATGTGACGTATGTGTTCCAGTTTATATTTTCTGTTATTTGGTAACTCTATTATGAAACAGCCATTATAAATGAAGTGTTAGGCGAAGATGAAAGAGCAGCCGTAAAAAGTTAGAACTGATTTTCTGGTCAGAAAGGGGGGGGGGGGGGATGACCATAATTTTTTTTTCAAAAAAAAAAAAAAATAAAAATAAATAAAAGGCCATCCCCCCCCCCCCCAATTCTGACCAGAAAATCAGAGTTCTAACTTTTTATGACTGCTCTTTCATCTTCCCCTAACACTTCATTTATAATGGCTGTTTCATAATGGAAGCCGCCAGTCCATCAGAAGAAAATAACTCGGTTAAGCGGGACTTTACTGTACTTAAAAAAAAATAATAATAATAATAAAGTCGACGATAATTTTGAAATAGCGTTCGTGGATTTTTGCATTTCGATTCCTGTTAAAATTCACCTGTTCACAGGGGCATCTTTATGGGGGGGGGGGGGGGGGGTATGGGGGTGAGGAGCCTCCCCTCTCAATATATGTGAACTTGGGAAATTGGAGCTTTGAGTTGGGAAATTATAGATAAACTTTTTAAGTAAAAAAAAAAAAATTACTTTAATGGTTAAAATAGTTAAACTTTCAAAAGAAATACAAAAAGCAGCCAAAATCAATTTCTCATTATGTTTCTCTGTGCTACGAAAATATCATACTACTACCAGGCCAGAATTTCTCTGCTGTTGTCCATCAGCAGTGTCTCTAATACATTTCCTCCAAAACTTTATTCCTTTCTCAAAAATCTAAAAATAGGAGGCTATTTTCATATGAAGTACGATTATGACTCGTACACAATTGAAGACAAAAACTTTCATTAAATGAACCAATAATTATAATTTTGATTTTAATTTCAGCATTTTTCTTTGGAAAGATTTTTATTTTTGTTGTTTCCGTATAAGTATCATTATCATTAAACACACATTGAACATATTTTAGTTGGAAAATAGAGCAATTTTTTTCACGTTGGGAAATTTTTGAATTATAAGTTGGGAAAATTTTGAACTCTTCCCCCTCGAAAATTTTTTTGTAGCTACGCCCCTGCCTGTTCAGGAGCTTCTAGCGATAGTATTGGGGAACCAAATGACTATAATTTCTCTAGTATTCTATATAAACTTAAAATTACAAGTGAAACTTTGAAAATTTAAAGTATAGGTTCTGTGGGACCATTGACAACTTAGGGTTGAAAATAGGTCTAAATTTAGAAAAACGCACGAACACGATTAAGTATATGCTTCTTTTGTAAAACTGCTTTATTACATATAATATCGCTATTGATATTTATTGTAATTAATATTTCCCAAAAAAGATTCACTCCCCATATAGCTATTGCTAGAGATTAGATCAACAGATTATTGCTTAATAATTGGAAAGGATAAAAAGTTTTGTACTTAGGGTGAGGTGGTGCAAGCAGTGTTGAATTTAGACACTTTTCCCCGGGAGGGATTTCTGTGGCTCCGGGAGGAGGGCATTGTAGAGTCCCGGGGGGGGGGGGGAATTGCACTTTTTGAACGGTGAAAACACAAAATCTCAACTCTTCCGATGGGGAGGGCATGTCATTGCTCTGGGGGGAATATCCCCCCTGGGCCACCCCCTGAATTCAACACTGGGTGTAGGAGTGCGTGGTTCACAAGAATAGGCAGAGCGACTATCTAATCCTAAAACACGGTTTTCCATGTAGCTACAGTTGTAAACGATATAATGACACTATGCAAATAATTTACACTTCCACTAGCCACGTGGAGAAACTCGAACTCTGATGTTAGTCTATTGGAAAAATCTTTACAGATTTCTCGTTTGTATTTTAATATTTAAAAAAATATTTTTTTTATAACCAAAGTCGATATCTATAGTTGTGCGTTTTCACGTTTTCGGTTTTAGCTAGTTTTTATTATATGCGGGGACACTTACATTTTTTAAACAGGTTCTGAAAGTGAAACTATCCTCCAATAAAAGAAACTGTAATCTAATCGAAAAAGTACAAACTTATAACAATAGATAATGACATCAGGGTATCCTATGAAGAAAAAAAATATACATATTAAAATACGAGCTAGAAATCTTTAAAGATTTCTCTCATAGGTTTAACATTAGCAATCGAGTGCGTGTGACTAGTACTCTTGATTAAAAAAAAAAAAAAAAAAATGCATTCTGACAAAAAATTAAAAACATTCATTTGAATAAGACCTGGCTTAAATAATCAGAAATCTCAATTGTCTAGCAGTTGCCTATGTATTAAACTACATAAAGGATATTTTCTGAAACGGCCTTATACCAGCTCCGACTCTTGACATTATTTCTGTAAGTCATTTTTGACATAATTTGACTCCCCCGAAGTGGAGTCAAACATGAGAGGTTACTTGAACTCACCATTAAGTAGGAAATATACTCTGGCACTTCATGCCACATCTTGAAACAGCTGGCGGAAATATGGAACACTCGGATTCAAGGACCCAAACAGTCCGAAATTACTCCCGACATAGAAGGGAGGGGAGACAGTTTCTCTCATTTGGCTGCTACATCTTGAATTATGTTTTCGAGTTATTAACTTTGACAGACATTTTATTTTAAGAAATTGTGGCATGTCACGTTTCTAAAAATTGAAATAATATTATCTTTAAAAATTAATGTACTGTAGCTCTTATTTTTTATAAATTAAGTTCAATGTGAGTTTAGTTGTACTTATAAAGAAAAACAGTTTTATACACAAATAATTAATCACAAAATGAAGGCATGATTTAGAGCTAAAGTAATTTAACCCTTAAGAGACCACACTAGTCACGCGGAAAAACTCGAACGCTAATGCTAAATCTATGAGAGCGTCATTTTCAAATATCTTCAATATTTTTGAATGGATTTTTTTTTGCATTGGATAGATTAGACGATCTACAACCGGGCTAGTTTTTACTTTTTCGGTTTTGGTTATAGTTTTTTTTATATTAGGGGAGTTTCAATTTCAGAACCGGTTCCGAAAGTGAAAGTAATTAAAAAAAAATCTGAAACCAAAAAATGTGTAAAATTAAATTTCTTTATTTTCATATAATATTTTTCTAAAATTCCGATGTGAATTCAACATTACAGAAGCAATTACTTGCCTACGAAAGGGTTAATTGTTTAACTGCTGTTAGCGGTCTCATAGACCACGCTGCATTTTAAAATTTTCGGTTTAACTTGAAATTTAACTACAGATACTAGAGATTGTTTCCTTTTGTTTTAGCTGAAGGCAGTTTTCTGTTTATTAACACAGTGAAAGTCTTATCAAATGCATCATTTTGTTTAGAGTTTTCTGTCTGAGGTAAAAGGGTCATTATTCAATTACGCCTCATTTAAAAGAAGCCACCGATTTCGTGGATAAATAAGCGTCACGGAAGACTTACGCGTATGACCTAGCTCGCTTCGCTTCACTTCACTTCGGTCTTCCGATAATCATCGACATGTTATGTTTTGTTTACTGAAAGTTTATAGCGACATAAGTTATTTTCACTGTCGAATAAACATGCTTAAAGAAAAAATGTGAGACAGACTATCGAAGATTTCTCATATTATATGCGCAACTCATTAAGTTTTAATTGAATGGAGATTATGGAAGATTTCTCATTTTTACTTTCACTTGTGGAGAAAACGTTGTGTGTATTAAAACATTTATGAGTATGCAAATGGAATTATGTATGTCAGTAGGTAAAGGCATGCAGATGAAATGTGAAACCTTGTGCATAGTTCATGCTTGTGGGTTCTCTAGAAGCCCTATGCAAAGATATACTCTATATAGAATTGGCCCCTTTCGCACTACAGCCCGGTAGAATAGTCTCCTTTACCCCTCCCCCCACACACACATCCGCCGTCCCTTTACTCTGCACGACCTTGTAAGTCGTTCCGTTTGCGGTATTAATTTTTGACAGCATTTTTTAAACGTTTTTAAGGATTTACATAACGTAACACATTAAAAAATAAATGTGAAGAATGATTATTGTGATTTATTTTCTGAAAATTCTTTTGTTTACAAATTAAATTTTGTAATAATTTCGGAACATATTCCGAAACTAGAAGTATCTTCTATTGACACACATACAAAAAAAAAAAAAAAAAAAAAAAAAGCAACCACAATCGAAAAAGTACGTAGGTGCCCCTTTAGACATCGACCTTAGCTATCTTATTCAAAGGGAAAAAACAAAAAAAATATTGAAATACAAACGAGAAATTTTAAAAGAATATGCTGACAACGGTTTAACACTAGCTTGTTGAGTGTCTTCGTGTTACTAGCATTGGCAGTTAAGGGGACCTTCTACATTAGGAGAGAAAAAAAAGCCCTTTTTATGATTTTTTTTGTAAGAAAACTGCATGATGGATCTTTTTGAAATTTTAAGTTCATTGTACATATCTTAAAGTATACACAAGAATTTTTTTTTATTAGATTTTGTTGCTTCTACTCTAAGTTATAAACAAATATGTTCAACCACATTTTTTGACACGTTGGGCAAGATTAAAAAAAAACTACTCAATGGATCATCTTGATTTTTTTTTTTTTTTAAATAAAGCTTATTTAATTGCCTTCGATATGAATTAAAGCTTTTACTAAAATTATTAAAAACAGTTATTAACAAATAAAAACGAATTTTTTAAACTTTTTTTTACATAACTTTCTTAAAATAAATTTATAGGTTCCTTCAATTTAACTAGAAGCTATTCTCACGAAGTTTACGAAAAAAAATTTATTTTTATGTTTCAGATAATCCTACAAGGCGATATCATGCCCACCGTCCATACGAAAATTTCCAAAGCTGTTGAACATATTTGTTTATATCTTAGAGTAGAAGCAACAAAATCTAATAAAAAAAATCATGTGTATACCTCAAGATATGTACAATAAACTGTTAAGATTTCAAAAAGATCCATCATGCAGTTTTCTTATAAAAAAAATCATAAAGTGCTTTTGTTTTTGGGGGGCTCCTAATAGAGGTCTGCACGGGCCGACATTTCCAGGCCCGGGCCCGGCCCGACTCAGAGAAAAAAAATTCGGCCCGGCCCGTACAAGAAAAATATTGACCCGGCCCGGTAAAAAAGTTAAAAGGTCGGCCCGAGCCCGGCCCGGCCGAGTGAATTTCTACAAAACATTGATTTTTACATCGATTTGGTTAAAAGTTTGTCTCGTACAAGGAGTTCAAGCCAAAATTATTTATCTTAACTTTTCATTTCATGTTTATAATCTTCATTTTTATAGAAGTGCCGCAGGGTGCGATATTTATTTTTTTAATGAATCTATTTCTTGTATGTAAATGTTTCAGTTATCATTAATACTGTTAATCCATATTCCATGTATTGAAGTGTTAAATATCTGAAAAATGCTATACCGTAAAATCTGACTGAATTGCATAGAAGAAAAAAAATGCGTTTTAAACAAGTTCCCTTCTTAGCAAGTGTAAATATATTATATATTTTCTTACGTAGTAGTATATTAATTTTGCATGGATCAACACGTTTTTCAGTTTAAAACAAGATTCCGTCATAGACAGGTTCTTTTTCACACATTTTAGTATATTTTAACTATATTTTAATAGGTGTAGAAATCTACTACTCTTTAAAAAGAATGAAATTGAATGTTTAATTGTAGAATAATGGCGATTTAAAAATGTATGCATTTTTTGACAAAAAATTTGTGCCAAGCCTAATTTTACTGACATTTGAACGGACCAGGCCACGCCGAGACAATGATTTTCATGCGGGCTGGGTGAAAACTAGGAATGAAAATTTTGGGCCATGAAGATTAGGAATGAAATCAGTACCCGGGTGTGTGCAGAAAAAATAAGTTAGGGCCGGCCCGGCCCTTCAGGAAAAAAGTAAGGCCCGGCCCGAGACTTCAGAAAAAAGTAAGGCCCGGCCCGAGTGCCGTGAATAAAAATAGGCCCGAGCCCGGCTCGGGCTTCGGGCCACGCGCCGGCCCGTGCAGATCTCTAGCTCCTAATGTAGAAGGTCCCCTTAAGGGATCTATCTTAGAGAAATATCTTTTAAAAGAAAGTATCTTCAAATTTACGAATTTAAAAAAAAAAAAAAAAAAAAAAAAAAAAGAGAGCATTGTAAACTATGAAAACTGCATTCGCTATTTATTAAAAAATAAAATAATTCTATATATTTTATGTATAGTTATATAAGATTCTGAGAAATATAGGAATGCGCCGACTTCCTAAAACAGATCTAATATTTCAAAGGAGAAGTTCAAGGATGTGAACTCATGTGGCTGTTTTCTGTCAGTACTCGAATGTGTGTGTTTATAATACCAACCCACCCACATACACTGACGAATCGGAATTTCAAGAACTAGATTCGGTTAGACTCCTATTACGCCTTAGCTTGTAGATTTAAAAAAAAATTACTTTAAAAAAATGGTGTCTTGCGTAAAAATAGATTAGAAAACAGGAATTCTGCTTTTTCAGAATTTAGTGTCGCCCCCGATGAAAAAAAAAAAAAAAAAGTGTATATAAGAGTATATTTATACCTTTGGATTGGATCCTTTTCTTCTGATGGCTTCTATTATTATGAAACAGCTATTATAAATGAAGTGTTAGGTGAAGATGAAAGAGAAGTCGTAAAAAGTTAGAGCTCTGATTTTCTGGTCAGAATGGGGAAAAAAATGGCCATAATCTTTTTTGGTGAAGATGAATTTTTTTTTGAAAAGAAAAAAAAATTATGGCCATTTTTTTCCCCTTATTCTGACCAGAAAATCAGAGTTCAAACTTTTTACGGCTGATCTTTCATCTTCACCTAACACTTAATTTATAATGACTGTTTCATAATAATGGAAGCCATCAGTCCATCAGAAGAAAATAACTCTGCGAAAGGGGAAACTCAGTTAAGCGGGACGCGGATAATCGGGACTCTACTGTAGTTCAGTTTGAAGACTTTATAACACGCGATTTTATTTTACATAAAGTGACGTCATCCACATCCGCTGAAGAATTCAGCATTTGCGATCCAAATACATCTACAGTAAAGTACGCTTAGGACATCACTATCGCTGAATAATACACACATACAAAAAAAAAAAAAAAAAAAAAAAAAAAAAAAAATTCGTCATTCAAAATACTCGACAAAAAAATTGTCTATCTAAAGATTCACAGGTCTTCATTTGTTTGTGTTATTAATATAGATATTTAAATTTAAATTTAGTTTCTAATAGCTCCATGTTTTATCAGAAATCCTTCATTTATATTTAATGTTTTCTGGCAAGCTCCGAAAACAGACCCCTGTAGCGCCTTTACGATGAATTATATAAATTAATAAATATTTAACACTGAAAAAAAAAAGTATCTTTCACGAGCTTGGGTGGCGTCTTTAAACAAGGGAGCATACCTTCCCCCCCCCCCAATTTTTAGGGTTTCGTTCATCTGACGAAACCCTATTCGTCTCGCTCCTCAGTCTGTCTGTTCGTCCGTCCGTCCGTCTGTCTCCGTCACAGAGCCCGTTCTCAGAAACTATACATGTTGGAGACTTGAAATTTTGCATACTTATAGCTGAACACCTCAGATCAAACGACAAATCCTAAAATTTTGAAAAAGTCATACATTTAACCCTTTGGGCTTCCACATGTGTATTTTAAACAATTCTTTCTAAGTGAACCCCTAATTAGGTTGAAGGCGTGAAATTTTGTTTTTATAACTTGATACCTCAGATCAAACGACAAATCATAAAATTTTGAAAAAGTCGTACATTTAACCCTTTGGGCTCCCACATGTGTATTTTAAACAATTCTTTCTATGTGAGCCTCTAATTAGGTTTGGAGGCGTGCAATTTTGCATACTTATAGCTGAACCCTCACATCAAACGACAAATCATAAAATTTTGAAGAAGTTGTAAATTTAACCCTTTGGGGGTCTCACATGTGTATTTTAAACAATTCTTTCTAAGTGAACCCCTAATTAGGTTGAAGGCGTGAAATTTTGTTTTTATAACTTGATACCTCAGATCAAACGACAAATCATAAAATTTTGAAAAAGTCGTACATTTAACCCTTTGGGCTCCCACATGTGTATTTTAAACAATTCTTTCTATGTGAGCCTCTAATTAGGTTTGGAGGCGTGAAATTTTGCATACTTATAGCTGAACCCTCACATCAAACGACAAATCATAAAATTTTGAAGAAGTTGTAAATTTAACCCTTTGGGGGTCTCACATGTGTATTTTAAACAATCCTTTCTAAGTGAAGCCCCTATTTAGGTTGGAGGCGTGAAATTTTACATACTTATAGCTGAACACTATCATGCAACAAATCATAAAATTTTGAAAAAGTCTTACATTTAACCCTTTGGGCTCCCACATGCGTATTTTAAGCAAGTCTTTCTAATTGAGCCCCTTATTAAATTGGAGATTTGAAATTTTGCATACTTATAGCAGAACACCTGAGGCCAGGCGACAAATCATAAAATCTTGAAAAAGTCTTACGTTTAACCATTTGAGCTACCACATATGTATTTTAAGCAATTCTTTCTAAGAGAGCCCCTAATTAAGTTGGAGACATGAATTTTTGCATACGTATAGCCAGTGACCCAGAGCCGAACAATTTTTGATGCTCCTGCTCCAGCTCCGCTCCTAGAGAAAATACTGTGGCTCCAGCTCCGGCTCCGGCTCCAACTCGGCTCCGACTTCGCGCTTTTGAGTTGCAGATTTTAATTTACACGTTTAATTTTTTGCTCACAAATACTTTCTACCTTCATTAAAGATCTGACAAAATTCATTTTTCTTCTCATAAAACTTGAAATGCTTGCTCAAAAAATATGACATCTTTTAGCTTTTGCTTTTAAAATAGAAAATTTGGTGGAATTTTAAACACAAAAATCTTAAATTTCTTCTACACTTTTCAAACAGCCAAAATTGTGCAACTACACATGTAAACAACAGGCGGCCATATTTGTTTTCAAATAGTGTTGTCACTTAATTCAAGTAGAAAGTAGAAGTAAAGTAGTGTTACCATGTTTTGAGAAGGTTTCCTTCCCTAATAATAATAAAAACCTAAAAAAGGATATAATTAAAATACTGAATAATGATGTAATTAATATTTTAAGCCTAGAAATTTAAAAGACTGAAAAAAAAAAGATTTAAAAGAATATTAAAAACTAAAGGAGCCCTGGAGCTGGGGAAAATTTAGAGCTCCAGCTCCAGGGAAAACACAGCTCCGGAGCGCTCTGGCTCCGGGCTCCAGCTCCAGCTCCGGGTCCCTGCGTATAGCTGAATACCTCTGACCGCACGACAAATCATAAACTTTAAAAAAAGTCTTATATTATTTACTCCTCCGGGCTCTAACTTGTGTATTTTAAGCCATTTTTTTAACCTCCGCCCTTTTCACCCGGGGAGCACTTTTGCAACTTTTGCCGACACTCCTTTGAACATTCTTTCATATTATGCACCTTAGCCTTACATATTTTAGTTCCACTTTTTACCGCCAGGGCCGCCTACTTATCTCGGGTGCTATGAGCCCAATCCCCTCGACTAATATATCTACAGATAGTATGTAAAACTAAATTTTGTTCGGATAGAGGTTTATTTAGAATAGAGTGCGCCCCTGGTTGCGAAATGTGGAACTAACAGATTTTTCAAAAGGATAAAGTGTTTTGAAAGGAATATTAAACGAAACCCTCTGTGCGATCTGTGATCACACTTACCCACTTGCTTTAGGGTTCCGTACTTGAAAAGTAAAAACGGAACCATTATAAGATCACTCCTGTGTCTGTCTGTCACAGTCATTTTACTCGTAAACTATGGAACATGGAAAGTTTAAATTCGGGGAAGTAATAAGGGCTATTGACCCACATATTTTCAGATTAGTAAACATTCATAAATATATTTAGTAAAAATGTAGAAGGGCTAATTATGCTACTTGAAAAAAAAAAAAAAAAACTTTTCTTTATGTATCGTGTGGGGTATCGTGTGAAAGCTTTCGTAACGCTGAACTTAAAAATACATTCCTTTTAATTTTAGGTATTATATTTTCAAAGATATTGTCGAAAATGTAGCGCAAAAATATGCCCCCCCCCCCCATCTAATTCCAAATCTACTGAAACTAAAATTATGAAAAAATTAGAGGTAGTAGACGTTAATTTAAACCTTGTAGGAAAATTATAGAGATTACCCTAGGTCACATAGTTTTTGTGAAAATCGCATTTTTCTGTTACACATAAATTTCGATTTACGGGCATTCAGCAGAAGTGTTGAGCAGCGCTGGAGGTACCTATCGTATCAGAAGTATAAAAGCATTGTTGATAATGATTTTTGAAAAAAAAATCGTCAGTAATTAGCCGCGATATCAACCCTTAAAGATACGGACAGTTTGGACATACATAATGACAGGGGCGGCGTACTCTATGCCTAGTTAACAACTTTTAATGACATACAGTGGCGGTCAAAATTTTCCGGCCAGCATAAAATTTTTGGTTAATTTGCAAGTATATCCATATGAAGAGGAATCTCAAAGTGATACTTATACACTTTATTGACATAACACTTAAGAACTTATTTATGGAATAAAAATTAAATATTAATAAATTTAATTGACAAAATTAATTTATAAAGAAAACGCATGTTCTCAAAAGTTTCCAGCCACCTTTGCAAGTTTGGAAAAAAATGGTGTTATAACAGAAAATAAGTGATCAACAACATTTACAATTAGTATTTTGTATTCATACATTTAGCAATAAGTACTGCGGCGCAGCAACGTGGCATCGATTCAGTGAACGGTTGTAGATCATGAATGTTACGTTTTGTCCACAGTTCTTGCAATTTTTGTGAAAATGCTGCTGCATTTGAATATTTATAATTCCATACACGTTTTCAAGTTGGTTTCAAAGATTTTCTATTGTATTCAAATCGGATGATTGGGCTGTCCATTTCAAAAGCTGAATTTTTTTGTGCGAAAGCCACTGCTTGAGGAGCTTGCATGTATGTTTTTGGTCGTTATCATGGTGAAACATAGTTGCGACCACAATTTTTCCTCCAATAAGGCAGCAAATGATCTTGCAAGATATCCTTATACATTTCGCTATTCATCTTACCGCAAATTTCAAATAACGAGCAGGCGCATTTTCCAGAAAATGCTCCCCACAGCATAACGTGTCCTCCGCCGTGCTTCATTGTAGGAATAATATATCTCGCATCTTATCTTTTGTTTTTAGGTCGTCGGTTATAATGTTTTTTATCACTACCAAAAAGATCGAACGTCGATTCACCGGAAAATAGTACTTTTTTCCAGTTTTCGCTTGACCAGTCTTTGTATTCCTTGGCAAACGCCAGTCGGGCCCTCTGAATTTTTTTTATTTATGAAAGGTTTTTTAACACCGACTGTTCCATAAAGTTCTACGTCACATAAGCGTCTTGATACTGTAGACAGACTTATTTCAGCAATATTTTAACACCATAAATCACGTGGAATTGCAGCGGCATTTTTAAGCGGGTCATCAACTGCTTTTCTTCTGATAATTCTGTCTACAAGAATAGTCGTTTTCCGGAGTCCCCCGGACCGTCGCAAGTTCCGAAGGCCATGACCATCTTTATATTTTTTTAAAATATCGTTTACAGTAAATTTTCCGATCGACAACTTTGCTGCAATCTCACGAGGGGATTGTCCCTTTAGCGACAAACAAATCATTCGTTTAGGAACAATAAATTGTTAAAAATTTCATTTTTGAATTTCAGATGCGTTATTCACGTTGATTAATTAACAAATATGGCCAAAAAAACACTTTAGCGATAGCAAAAACTAATGGATGACGAATGGCCGGAAACTTTTGCACGCGTGAATTTCGAATTCCTCCCCTTTGCATCAAGTATCTTAAGCATCCAATCAAAATGATCACGTGGTCAGTGGTACTTTACTTATTCCTAACTTTTGGAGCAACTGTGCTTCTCCACTAAAACATTCTATCAAACAAACCAAAGAAACTAACTGGCCGGAAACTTTTGACCGCCACTGTATATGTGCAATGTAATGTGCAGTAGCAGTATAAAAGAAATAAATGTCAAATTGTTAAAAACAGGCTAATTTAAGGGGTCTCAGGACTCTTAAAATTGGAAAAAATGAAAAAAAAGACCATTTTCAACATTTAATGTCTTAAAATGTATATGATTTTAAAACGCAATTTTAATTGGGATGAAAGATATAAATATATGTTCTTTCATTTCAAAAATTGCAAGATGGAGAATTAGTATTTATAGAGGTCTCGAAACTGTTAGACATTTGTCGAACAGAAAATTGGCATTACAGTTTACGCGCAGGATTACAAAATAAATATTGCAACTAGAATGAAAATGTTGGTGCTAACTTATAATTCAGATTGTAATAATTACCCTGAACGTAAATAAATTTGTATTTAAAGCATTTTTATATTTTTAATGCAATATTGGATTTAGCTAATACAAAATTTTGAAAATTTCAACAGTATAATCACCTAAAAAAGTATTTTTTTTTAACAATAAAAAGGAAATTTTAGGTTCAGTTTATACACAATAACATGTTTTGAAAATTTCATGAAATAATATTCAGAAGTTTTTGAGGTATCTTGCGCGTTATGCCCAAAATCGTCATTTGGAGAAAAATGACTTGAAAGTTTCGGAAACGGTACTTCAACTATTGAGCGGGTATAATTCTAAAAGCCGTAACTTCTGTTCTAATGGGAATTTCAAGGACACAATTATATGAAAATGTTCAGAAAAGATAGTTTAACATCTAAAAAAAAAAATTAAATTTCTAAAATTTTGAAGCTTTAAGAGAACTGCGACCACTTAAACCTTTCCGGTGCGGAGAAATTCTGTTTAGAAACTAAAGAAATAATGGATTGCCACCACAGTTTATAAACTAATTTATTTGAAAATATGAAGTTGCTTATTTTCACGTACATTATAAAAGGAAAATTTTAATTAAATATTCTTTGTGCCGTTTGTCAGTTTTTGAATTAAAATTAGGTGTTTAAGAACATCGCCCTTGAAAGGTTTAATTAGAATGAATCACATAAATACATAAAAATTCCAAATTTCAACTTTGAACAAAGGTTTTGTTTTAGCTACACTGTAGAAATAAAAGTTATTACTATGCTGAATTTAGTTTTATGAAATGCCAAATGAAGTTTAAATATGCACGGCTTTTATTGTCAGTACCGAATTAAGTTCATCTTAAACAGATTAGGATAATATTAAAAAATGAGTTATACAGACTAGTTATATTTGATATTATTTAGGTTCCATATCTCTTTCAACTTTCATGGTATATCCATTTACACTTTTCTAGTACATACAGTTATTTCTAAAATTTTGAAGCTTTAAGAGAACTGCGACCACTTAAACCTTTCCGATGCGGAGAAATTCTGTTTAGAAACTAAAGAAATAATGGATTGCCACCACAATTTATAAACTAATTTATTTGAAAGTATGAAGTTGCTTATTTTCACGTACATTATAAAAGGAAAATTTTAATTAAATATTCTTTGTGCCGTTTGTCAGTTTTGGAATTAAAATTAGGTGTTTAAGAATATCGCCCTTGAAAGGTTTAATTAGAATGAATCACATAAATACTGTGGGATTCGCAACTAGTTTGCATTGAGTGGATCTCCCGAAACGCCTCGATTGACTTTAAAAGTTAAGTAAAAATCTATCTGGAAAAACGTACCACGGACCAAGGCGGGCGTTGCAACTTTGCCACCTCCTTTCGAAGAGCACTTAGCACAATTCCAAATTTCAACTTTGAACAAAGGTTTTGTTTTAGCTACACTGTATAAATAAAGGTTATTACTATGCTGAATTTAGTTTTATGAAATGCCAAATGAAGTTTAAATATGCACGGCTTTTATTGTCAGTACCGAATTAAGTTCATCTTAAACAGATTAGGATAATATTAAAAAATGAGTTATATAGACTAGTTATATTTGATATTATTTAGGTTCCATATCTTTCAACTTTCATGGTATATCCATTTACACTTTTCTAATACATACAGTTATACCCAAGCCTACGTTGTATAGTTTTTTACAAAGTCTTGGTATTCTTTTAGCAACGGTCTTTTAACAATACAATTACAAATTCATATATTTATTCTACGGAACTCTCTGTGCGCGAGTAATACTCGCACTTGACCGTTTATTTTCTGGATTATTACAAATTAAAAAAAATACTTAGTGACAGAGAAGTCATGCCATGATGACAAATGTAACATTTATATAGTAAATGAAAACCGTTATTTTACGTATAATTATTTTAAAATCCATGTACTAAAAAGTTCGTTTCACTATTATACCGTAATAAATTCCTAAATCATAAAAAATATCTTCAGTATTTAAATTTGAATTAATTTTTATTTTTTTTTTATCAAAATGAAGATATGTGACCAATGTAACATGAGGTTGAAAAAAAGTTACATCGGTCACATATCTTAATGTTGATAAAAAAATATTTATAAATTAATTAGAATTTAAATATTAAGGTAATTTTTGATTTATGAACCTATTAAAGTATTGTAATAGTGAAAAGAACTTTCAGTACACAGCTTTTAAAATAAATATATGTAAAACAATTGTCTTCATTTACTGTAAACGTTACGTTAGTTGCCATGGAATGACATAATAATAAAATTTTAACACCTGCAATGAAAACCTTTAATGCAAATAAATCTCCTTGAAAAAGAAGACAAAGAACTAGAGAACAGGAATTCTGCTTTTTCAGAATTTAATGTCGCCCCTGACATTTCCATTACTTCATTTTCTTCTGGTGGACTGGTGGTTTCTAATTATGAAACAGCCATTATAAATGAAGCGTTAGGTGAAGATGAAAGAGCAGTCGTAAAAAGTTAGAACTCTGATTTTCTGGTCAAAATGGGGAAAAAAATGGCCATAATTTTTTTAAAGCTTCATTTATAATGGCTGTTTAATAATAATAGAAGCCACCATTCCATCAGAAGAAAATAACTCGGTTAGGCGGGACTCTAAAGTAGTACAAAACATATTTTAAGACTTAAAGCACACGCTTTTATTTTATGTCAAATGACGTCATTCGCATTAATATAGGTACTTAAAATTAAATATAGTTTATAATAGTTCAATGTTTTATCATAAATTATTCATTTATATTTTTCTCAAAATAGCATGTATTTTCATTACATTTTTTTTTTTCAGTTTTTATGGGGAAATGGCAACAAGAAGATATAATTGCTATTTTTCAACCATTTTTTCTTTACTTTCTACAGAAATGGAGTACTTGAGTTGCCAAAATGAAACAAATGTAGCTAAAAACTACAAAAAAAAAATTAATATTTCAAAAATAAATGGAGATGCAGTTTTCAAACAAATTGCATTAAAAAGTACTTTTCTTTTTCCCAATACGACGGTATAAACATTGAAAATGTGCGATGCTTAGAAGTTTTTAAAAATGATGTAGAGTATTTAATCGCACAATGAAACATCGGCTTTTGTTTTACGGCTGGCTTATACAAGGTAACGTTATTTATTGGAGACGACATAAAATATGTCAGACGTATTTCAACTTATCCAACAAAGTGTTTGCGCGAAATTCGTTGTTCCTCACAGTTTATTATTTATTCATATATCAATAATAAAAGCATAGGTAAGAGAAAAATAGCTTACCTTGTATTTATGTTTTATATCCGTCTTTGTCTTTATCTGGAATCCGTCATCATTGTAATATAATCCGGAAAGTCAAGTCTGTTTAGATTCTCATTCTTTGCTAATGCTATAATATTCTATGTTGTATTTTGAGCACGCGTAGTTTCCTTTTATGACTTGCATAAAAATGTAGATTTAAACTTTGAAGAAAGAAACACAATTTAATTACAGTACAACCCCGATTATCCGCGGAATTGGGTGGCAAGGGCACCGCGGATAATAAAAATCGCGGATAACCCGAAAAAGACTTAAAATGGGGCGTGCAAACACAAAAAAAAAAAGGAAAAAAAAATTCAACATAAAAATTATGTTTTAGTGTACAAAAAACATAATAAAACGTTTAAAATACATACATATGCACAGTACATCAGAAACAATTGCTTTACGTCTAAATCACTAAAATAAAGAACACTAAACAATAAACAATGCCATACACACTGTACAAAAAGAGCCGAGTTACACCTTTAAAAAAAAATCAGTCACTTGTTTTTGCTTCTTGCTTTGGAAACGCCTTTTCTTTATTCTAAATTGTAAACTATTGTTTTTCTTTTAGTATGAATAATTTTTATCTCGAAAATGAAGTTATTCTTGATGTGCTCTCCCGGAATTTATCATAATAGTCTTATATTATTGTTAAATATTTTAGTTGCTATGTATACGTTTGTTTAATAAAATCAGGAAAAGACATAAAAACTTTATATCTGATACTTCAAACATGGCAACCAAATATAGAAATATTCTTCTATTACTTTCGAATACATGAATTTTTCTGTTTATATTTATTAGAAGGCTTTTTTTTATTTTCCTTACTATTGGCTTAAATTAAAAAATAATTTCGCTTCGCGGATAAACCGCACCGCGGATCATCCGCATCGCGGATAATTGAGGCTTTACTGTAGTTACAATTGCAACATAAAATCGCCGCATCTTTCCTTTTTGAGAGTCTGAAATAAAAGTGTAAAAAAGTATTATACATTACTGAAGACAAAAACAGGATATTAGTATCATTAATCTTAATATTACATTATTTATATTTATAGTCACTTGAACAGTTTAGTTTATTCATTGTTCAGATGTCTTAATTTCTTGGATATGCGATGAAATGTTTATATAAAGTATTTATTTATAATAGTAAACTTCCTTGTTTTGTATAACAAGTTCTTTTCATAATTGCTTTTATAAACCATGTTGATAGATGAAAGTAATTTACTGAGTATGATTTATTTTATAGCCTTCATTTGAAGATTACATTTCGTAATATCTGTCAAGAAAATAAGCTGGGAGAAAGAAATAGCACACCGGGGGCTAAAAAAATTTATTTACATCCATAGTTTTCGCTGTTTCTATCGATATATAAAAATTAATCCGTTGACTACCATGTACAACGAAGTCGTTGCCAAAGGCGACTATTTTTTTACTATTTTGTCTAACACTACACTTTTAAACAAACTTCGTACTAGATTTCGCATAGAAATTTATCACGAAGATTGTTTTGAGTAAGTGGTACACAAAATTAAAATGGTAAAAACTATAGTCACCTCTGGTAAACCTGTCTAACCGTTGGGAAAAAAAATTGTATTCAAGTATTAACCAAACAGAAAACAGATTGTGAAATGAAATCTACCAGAATATGTGCAATTACTTTAATACAAAATTCCATTTCATTAATTCCATCTCATAACTTTCATACAAAAATTACGCCAATCTTTAACAGTTTTATTTATTTTTATTTTTTTTGCCGAAATTTCCTTTCAAAAATAAGGGCATGAAGAAAATTATACAAATATGATTATTTTTATTTACATAAGAAAGCAGCTGCACCGAGATAAAATTCGCATTTGCAGATGCATTATTGTAAGATGAAACTTTAAAATTGTATTGAGTATTCCAGCTGCAGAATTTATCGGCTTACCACAAAGAAATATTCTTTTTTTCTCTGAGATGCAGTTTCGTAGTATTCCGTTCATAAAGAAATTTAAATAGAAGAAATGTCATGGCGGAAAATATATAAGTAACGTATGGCACACTTATTCGTAAAATGACGGAAAAAAATAATTTTTTGAAAAAAAGTTTTTAAATCTAAAAGGCAATCTTTTTAATTAGAAAATACTGTAAATTAACAATTTTATATCTAGAGTCTTGAATTTTTTTTTTTTTTTTTTTTTTTTTTTTTTAATGTTCATATGAGCTACGTTATGACGGATTATCTGAAGATTTTTGTAAATAGTAGGGGGCAGATTTGCATTGGACGTCTGTATAACGACATCCAATAAAAATTTACCGATGTCGCTCTAGTTCGATCTTTTGTAAAGATATTTAAACGTGTTTTTAATGTTAAGTTGCGAAGAATACCTCAAAAATTCTCTGTTCTTCAGTTTGGCCACTTTACGAATAAAGTGCGCAATATATAATTAATCCTATATATCACCGCGTTGCATATCTGCAACATACCCCCAAAAATCAATGTTACCTCTATAGTGGGCTTAAAAAAAAGATTTTTTTATTGCTGCTATCTCTCAACACATTAATATAAATTATTCATAGAATCCTCAACAGACGACGATACGAGTTAATTTTCCATGCCAAAGTTTTATTTATCATTCGAGCAGTTTCAGATCGTTATTGCTAAAAGGAACTTTGTAAATTTTGTCAAATTAAAAAGGCTAGAGACGTCCAAAGATAGATGTTTTTACAAAGGTAGTTTGTAGGGTAAGGTGGTGCAAAAGTTCATTACAACTGTTCGTTTACAACTGTAGCTACCGGGTGTCCCAAAAATGACCGATGACTTTAAAATTCAATAACTTGCAAACGGGGACAGATATTAAAAAAAAAATTCTTGCAGGAGGATTAAATATCAGGAGTTTTTTTACTGTGAGTTTTTTATTTTAGTTCGAATTCAAACAATAGATGGCGCTGGAAGCAATCGGTGCTCAGTCCAAACCCGATTTTTGGTACTTCGGGATCCATTCAATACATTTTAATCTCTTTTTTTGGCCTGGAAGAAGAGAGGCCGAAAAATCGAGCCTGGATTTAGCGGTTATTGCTTCCAGCGCCATCTATCGATGCTATTTGTAACTAAAACTGAGAATCGCAGCATACAAACTCCAGACATCTTACATAACACTCCTGCAAGAATTTTTTTAATATCTGTCACCGTTTGCAAGTTATTGAATTATAAAATCATCGATCATTTTTGGCAAGGCCGAAACTAGCCTTTTTTTGCACCCGGGGCAAACATGGATTTTGTCTCCCCCCACCTTCCACAAAGTATATTTAGAAAGAGAATTTTACTGATTTTCTAATAGCAGACTTATTTCAAGATTTAAAATGTAATCATAAAATATGTAATACTGAACTACGTAATCTACAATGGCGGATCCAAGGGGGAAGTTACAGAGGTCATGACTCCCCTCTGAACACCAACAAAAATATTCTAAAGATCATTCTTAAAATGAAATACACAATAGAGTTCCGATTATCCGAGATCTGCTTAACCGAGTTTCCGCTTTAACCAAGTTATTTTCTTTTGATGGACTGATGGATTTCATTATTATGAAACAGCCATTATAAATGAAGTATTAGGTGAAGATGAAAGAGCAGTCGTAAAAAGTTAGAACTCTGATTTTCGGGTCAGAATGGGGGAAAAATGGCCATATTTTTACCCCCCCCCCTTAGTTTCGGCTCTGATTTTTGGAACTCCCGGTCAATGCAAAATTCTGTTTTGGGATTAGGTAATCACTCAGCGTACGTACTCTTGTACACTGCACACTCTTGCACCACCTTACCCTTTATTTTACAATTTTGTATTTGAAAATTAACAGAATCTATGAGAAGTATGTAATTTTCTGTTTATTGCAAATGGGGGGCGGGGGGGGGGGGGTGAGTATGTTTTAGTCATTTTTTTATTTTTACGTTCTGAGATTTTGTAAATTTTTGACATGCTTAAAATGATGTATTCTAACATCTGAATAAATTTTTCAAATCGGAGTTGTTGACTTACAAAAGGTTAAGTGCTTTACTTCTATAAAAACATAACTGTATAAATCTCTTCATGTTGAAACTGTAAACTCAGTTTTATTTATTTCATATTAATATTGCTTAACAATTTAACCCTTTCCACTGAAAATTGTTTCGAAACAGCGGTCAACATTTTGCTTCCACTATTTATATACTATAATTTTTTGTAGCATATTGTCAATAAAAGTGTTGTAGAAATATACTACGAAGATTTTTTTTTTTTAGCGTTAGCCAAAATTTTATTCTGAAATTGCGGTAGCTGCAGGCATTGTGGAGTCTCAATCGACAAAGGAATGGAAAGGGTTAATAATTTCAGGACATTTCTTACAAATTGTAATGCGAAGTACACTGATCTGGCTTTTTACTTTTTATGATATCAAAGGGGTTTTGCGTCCGCTACACCCCTTTGTTTAATTAATTTGATAGTTTTTATTCTCTAGAATTCAGCATCTTACACATTCTATCAAAAATTATTAAAATATGGAATTTGTATTACTCTGAATTGATAGATACTACTTGATAGATTAATTACTCTCATGAATATTTTCGTAATTATTGATAATCCCATTGAATTCAGGAATATTTCTCCGGGAGGAAGCGCAGTTATAGAGGGAATTAAATGTTCAAACCATTAATAAAGAGAAAAGCTGAATGCCCCCCCCCCCCCCGGTACCACCTGAATTCAACACTGTGTAGCAAGTATACTTGAGGACGTGAGTTTCAAAACATTCCTTATCCAAAATTTAAAAAAATCGTGTTTTCTCTATCAATTTATTCTGCTGGCAAACCTGCACCGAAAAAACAGTACAATCTGCAAAAAACTAGTTTTATTCTGTATTTTTTTCATTCTAAAATTTTAGTTTACAATGAAAACCAATAGACGCAGTATTAAAGGTGTGCCCGGTCTTGGCCCGAGGTCCGTACCCGGCCCGGCCTGACCCGCGGTCCGGGCCAGCGAAGTGAAGGTGAATTTTCAAACGGCCGGGCCGGCAAAAAAAAATTGAACGGGCTACCGGGCCGGACCGATAAAAAAAAAATTAAGCGGGATTGCCGGCCCGCTATAACAACTTAATCGAAGCCAATAAAATATGAGCTATTTGCAATGAAAATCACTTCCGGAAGAATAAGTATAAATGTGCGTCACGAGCTGATGCCAGTTTGAAAACATTAATAGAGAAACGAAACGTGTCCAGCGTAGAGATCAGCATGGGACAGTTAAATGGTGTCTGAGCCCGGGCTTAATTTTTTCAGCAGACTCGTACCAGGCCGAGATCAGGCTTGCATTTTTTCCCCTACATAGTCGAGCAAGGCCGGAACTGGACTTTGTTCTCAGGATGTGTATAGGGAAGGCAATAAGTTTTGTAAAATATTAATAACGAACTTCAGTTAACAGCATCTGTTGAAATATACTTTAAGGTGGATCTCAAATTCACTGCTCAACAATGAGAAATTTTCTGACACATTTCCTGACTCATTTTTAACTGTAAAGGCAGAAAATTGACAGGCTTGACTATTGAAGGGATTTGGAATCGAACAGCGTTTTCCGATTTTTATAAATATATTTATCGAGATAAAAGATTTTTGTCACGTGACTGCAGGATTTTCTCCTTTCCCGTGCTGTCGCTACTGGAAATCCGATTCAAAATGTAACTGACAGTATTTTCTCAAAGGTATATTGCCTTTATCAAAAAATGGATAACGTAATTTGATTACATAGTTTATGAATACGAGCACCTGCCAATCTTATGCGTTTCCGAAAAGAAATGAATTCAGAAATGTATCAGAAAGTCAATGGCGGATCTAGGGGGGGGGGGGGGGCGAGGGGGCGATCGCCCCCCCCTTGAGAGAACAAAAGGTTTGTAAAACGGCATTATGCATTCTCACGGGAAATGACTTCGGGCGAAGCTCGAGCCCGGCGCGACCCGGGTCGGGTCGCGCCATTTTAAAACCACGAGACTCGGCCTGAGTAAAATCATTTCTCTTTTAGAGCCGGGTCGTGCCCTGATCTTAAAATTTTTCTGCAAATTCGGGTCGGGCCAGACTTCTTTTTCTTCCAGGTCGAGCCTGGCCTGGATTTTATTCTTCCTAGAGGTCTGCACTGGCCAAAATTTCCAGGTCGGGGTTCGGCACGGAATAAAAGCTAAACATTCAGTCCGTTTCAGCTCGTATCATAAGCAGTATTGGTCAGACGCGAACCGTGCACTTCTCTAAATTCTTCTCTCCGAGCCCAAGTTGGTTTGACATTTTACAAATTTGTTTTTCGTAAAAATTATATTTATGTTGTACATTTGTTTAGCGAAATCTTTAAAAATTTAATTTGAATTAATAAGTTACAGAGATGCATTTTTAAAAATCTACTTTTTTTTTGTTTGTTTGTTTTGTTTTTGTAGAGCTTTAAAATTGTGATTTTCTTTTATTATCCATTTCTTTCATTCTAAACTGATTTTCTTACTGGATTTTCATTTGAATGTATTTGTCTAAGTCAGGGTCGGCCACGCGTGCCAGAAGTGGCACGCAAAATAAAATTTTTGGCACGCCGTTGATTCAGGTTTTAAATCAAGATACAGTGACATTCATTACACAAAAAATACCGATATAGATGTGTTGAGCTTGTTTACATTCGAAATTGAAGAATTATTGCAGCTTATCAAATTCCAATCTAGTTGAAAATGGACTGAAAATTTTATCAAACAAAGGCAACATATGGAAAATATCGAAATGATTATTAAGAAATATAGGTAAACATGCAGATGATAAAATTACAGCAACTTGGAATTTAATTCCAGAGTTCTTTTTTCTTTTTAAACTGGTATTTGCATTTAAAAAACGTTTCCGCCTATCTACGACTGCGTATAATTATTTTCATAAGTGATAATATTAAAACAGAATTATAAACCAATTGTCAGGTAAAAACCAGTTCAGCTTGCATTCTGTAAAATGAACTTAAGTATGAACCTCATATTTCCCCCCCTCCAAGATGCAACAATAGAAATCGCATTTAATCGCATTAACTTTTTTTATTATTTTTTTCTAAAATATATTTATTTCTACAAACATTACAATGCAATACTAAGTGTATGTTGCCCATATGTTTAAATTCTCAATGTATAATTTTCGAGTAATTTTAATTCTTGACTTTTTTTATCCATTAAATTCGTTTTAGAAGAAAATCTAGTGAATCGGACTATTTTTAAGGAAGCTATAATATGGGGCTAAAAAGGGGCCAACTAATAGTTGAGAGAAAGGCCCTAAAATGGAAACATAGTAAAACGTTTTAGTACTTAGCATTTTAGATCTTCGATTATTCAAAATTAAGCATAGGGCATGAATTAATCATTAGAAAAAAAAAATGAAAAGAAATGCGCAAAAATAGGGGAAATGCTTAAAAAAGGGTTATTAGTGTATGTTGCCCATATGTTTAAATTCTCAATGTATAATTTTCGAGTAATTTTAATTCTTGACTTTTTTTATCCATTAAATTCGTTTTATAGATGGCACGCCATGGCTACGAATTATATTTTTTGGAAAAAGTTGGCACGCGGATGAAAAAAGGTTAGACCAACCCTGGTCTAAGTAATGATTTTTATGTAGCGTTTATGTACATAATTGCCTAAATAGTCACTAATATTAATGTTTTTCTGTATTCATGAATTTCGAACAAAATCTGGAATAAAATATGAGCATAAGTAAACGCACTTTATGAATAATTTTAATTGCAAAATGCAGGCTGGACTGGAGTCGATTTTTTAGCTTTTATACCGGGCCGGACCAATAATTTTTTTTATGCGGGTTGGACCTAGAAATTTCAGCCCAGGTAAATCTCTAACTGACATATCGAAGCCAGCTTTAATTTTTTTTTTTTAAATGCTTCTTTCAGCCACCATCCCATAGCTACTGAATATACCGGGTGTCCTAATATGGACTGACGGGTTTTAAATACAATTCAATAACTTGTAAATGGCGACAGCTATTTAAAAAAAATACTTGAAGGAGGGTTATGTAAGATGTCAGGAGCAGGGGTGATTCTGTTCCTAATTTTCCGAAATTTTAACCCTCTCGCTGCGCATCCCCCGATTTCCATGGGCAACGTAAAAGTGGCAAAATTTGCGAACCCGCAATTTCCGAAGCAAATCTTTTTTTTTTTTTTTAATGATATAATTCTATTTAAAAGAGAAACTCTTTCAAAAAGATTTTGGACATATTCGAACTCTAAAATATATGCAGATTTGAAATAGGTAATAAACTAAATGCGCAATATATTCATATAAATATATATATATATGTATATATATACGCAGCAAGAGGGTTAAGGCATTCGGTTCCAAAAGTTTAAAAAAAATCATCAATCCGAAAATTCGGACATAAAAATAATCGCGAATTTTGACAAATGGTCGCCTTAAAAAATCTATTTCGTCAATCGCCCGGAGAAAATAACTTCAACTTCGCCAAAGAATCGCAGGAAAAATGTTAATTTGGTAAAAGGGCCACAGAAAAAACGCGAATTTTTCTTCAAATGATCACGGAAAATGCGAATTTCTTGAAAAGATCGCGGAGCGAACGCGAATTTTATAAAAAAAAAAACAAAAAACCCCTCAAATTTCGTTAAAGGATCGCGAAAAAATTCAAATTTTATCAAAGAATCGCGAATTCCGTCAAAGGGTTGCGAAAAAAACTCCCATTTCGTCAAAAGATCGCGGAGAAGACGGAATTTCTTCAAAGAATCGCGGAAAAAAGCGAATTTCGCCAAAGAATCACTTTAAAAACGCGATTTTCGTCAAAGGATCGCGGAAAAACGAGAATTTTATCAAAGGGTCGTGGGGAAAAATGCGAATTTTATCAAAGGTCTACAGAATTACACTAATTTCGTCAAAGGGTTGCGGAACAAACGTAAATGTCGTCAAAGGGCAATGGAAGAAATGCGAATTTCATCAAACAGCTACGGAAAAACGCGAATTTATTCAAAGGGCTGCGAAAACATGCACATTTCGCCAAAGAGCCGCGGAAGAAATGCGGCGAATTTTATCAAAGAGTCGTGGAAAAAATACAGTGGTCTCTTTAGAAAACAGCACACATACATACACCTATGTTTCTTATTATAGGTATAGTTTTTAATCTGAAATAATATACTGAAGTAACTTTTGAAGAAAACGGGTTAACCGAAACCCAGTTTGCAGGAATCTACAATCAGGCTGAAATCGACCCAAAACGAAAACAGCTAAAACGACCTGCAACAAATATAATTAGTGCCCGGAGGGAATTCCCTCCCTTCCCTCTCTGCTGTAACATTTCAGAAAATTTGCTTTGAATTTCAGATATATATATATTTTTTTTTACTGAGGAGCTGCGATTCTTAATTTTAGTTTAAAATAGCAACGACAGATGGCGCGGCAAACAATAGACGTTAAATCGGGCACCGATTTAGTATCTGCTATTGTAAAGCAAAATCAAGAATCACAGTGAAAAATCTCCTGACATCTTACATAGTCCTCCAGCAAGATTTTTTTAAATTGCTGTTACCATTTGCAAGTTACAAAATTTTAAAATCAGTCCATTTTAGGACACCCGCTATATTTTTAAATAAGTTTCAAAGCATTCTCTACTGAATTACAACTGATCTTAGATATAATGAGACAAGCAGTTTTATGCAAATTAGTATTTTTTGCATAATCCTGGAGATTAAAAAGAATTATTAAATAATTGTTTGGGCGTGCCCGTTATGGAGCTTTTACTGTATGTAGTTTTTATCTTAAAATATATTTAGACTTTCTTTTCAAAATTAGGGTCGCCCCGAACCCTTCTCTCTCAAGAGTAAAAACCCAACCCGAAATAATATATGTCAATCTGGCCCAAACCCAACGCGCCAGGCGCAGTTAAAAAGTAGAAGTGAACCTGACCCGATGCAGAAAAGTAGAAGTCAACCGGACCCAAACCCGACCCGCAGCAAAAAAGTAGACGTTAACCCGACCCGCATCAAAAAGTAGAAGTCAACCTGATCCAAACGCGACCCACAGCAATAAAATATGTTAACGCGAACAGCAGCAAAAGATAGAAGTCAACCGGACCCAAACACGACCCGCAGCAAAAAAGTATAAGTTAACTCGACCAACAGAACAAAATAGAAGTCAACCGGACCCAAACCCGACCTACAGGAAAAAGTAGAAGTAACACGACCCGCAGTGAAAAAAATTAGGCTCGACCCGCGCATCAGATTGGAATCTCCAAATTTCCAAAATCGCCCCCCCCCCCCCTTGAGGACTCTCCAGATCCGCCCTTGCAGAAAGTAGCTCCTTTGGATTTGAGAAAAGCCTTATTAAATGGCCGAGAAATATTTTTACAAATCTGCTTTTTATTATGCAGCTTCAAAAGTTATGTTTTTTAACCCTCTTTTTTTTTTCTTTTATTCTAAACTACTTTAATTTTTTAACATTAGAACGACTATGAGGCGTCATTTTAACCTTTACCAAATGTATACATGTTGATTCGAACCAGAAATTGCTTCAGAAAATAAGTGAAATATATACTGCACAAAACTAAGTTAAAGAAATAAGTTACATAGTTTTAAATAATAATTCTGGTATTAAACGTTTTTATTAAACTTGAGTAAAATTTCCGCCGTTCTAGTGCTAATGAATCCTTATTTGAATATTGAAACGTCTAAGACTCTAAATAATCATTAATGTTGCTAGTGTGTATTTTTTGTCTTGCTAACACATTATCCCATAAATATCCATGCAGTATTATTCTTTAAAAGACTTAATTATATGTTTAGAAAAGCTTGAATTTTTTGTGGAAAATGAGTCTGACCTCATTTATTTTCCACGGGCCAGACCGGGCCTGATGTCACTGTTTTTTGTACTGGCCGGGCCCGGGCCTTGGAATTTCGGCCCGTGCAGACCTCTAATGCAGTATTACAGGCTTTTCGCGATCTCCCAAAATTTGATTTTCTGGATAAGGGCGAGTTTTGAATCTCACATCCTCACTTCGATTTATTTGAAATGACTATTCGAGTCCCACCCCCACAATTATTGAATTGCTACGCGCCACTGCCTAATCATCATAACTATTTCAAAGAAATAAAAAAAACATGCTTGTGGCTGTTGTAACATTTTCTTCCAAGCTTGCAAAAATTCCATTCTACTTTAGAGATTCGGGACGTTTAAAATGCCAACCCGTCACCCTCATGACCGCAGGAATGCAAATACTTAATGCAGATGCAGATCTTTGATATTTTCGGATCACTTAATGCCATTTTTTGCGGAATGTTAATTAGCAGCCTTGATGAATCACCATATGCCAATGCTCTCTTATTCTAAAACAGTTATTCCCCCACACCCAAGGGGGGAAAAAACGTGCCACTGATAGCAAAATAAGGATCTGTCTGAGATTATCTTTATTTTTAGATATTGTATTTACTTTTTTTTTTTTTTTTCCAGCTGTGTATAGCAAGTGAAATATTAAACATACGTTGAAATTTCAACTAAATCTTTGCTGAAATTTCCTTAATTTTTCATCTTTTTTTGAAACTGCATTTCCCCGATCCCTTTAGTTCAGAGTGCTGTTCTCTGAAAATTATGTAAGGAACAAAATCTGATAGAGAAGTCAGCTCGAGTGCCGCGCTTATGTTTTTGCAGTCATATGTCTATATCAGTGGCGTGGCGTCCGGTCATCGCTGGATGCGGCGATGACCAAGCAATATTTTAAAACTCTTAATATGCTTTTAAAACTCTACTATCCAGTTTTAGCAGAACATTTGGAGTTCATGTATAAGTGAAGGTAAGATTTTAAGTTTCTTTTTTGAACATTCAACCATTGAATTTTAGAGTTAATAATTTTTCAACACAAACTTAAATAATTGCAATGACCACCGAAAATTTTCACGCCACGCCACTGGTCTATATTATGATTTAATATAACACACACCATGATTAGGATTACAATAAACTTTCTTTACACACTATGCAGGCCCCACCAGTGGCCGAGAGGTTCTGCTGTCGAAGCTGGTAGACGGGAGGTGCTGGGTTCGATCCCAATCGCACCCGTCGGCCTAATCGTTCGGAGTTTTCGTGGTTTTCTTCGAGCCGTGGATCTTCCATGCGTTAATACGGATTAGGTTCCCTTAGAAAGACCCCCACGGAGGGCACTCCCCCCGGGCCTATATCCCTCGTGTAGATAATTGGCCGTCAAAAATCAACCCAACCCACTTTACACACTATGTATTCGGAAAGTAAAAATGGGGCTTCAAAATATTTTGCGCTCTGAACTGCACCTAACGCCCTCACTTATATCCTGGAGAGAATAAACTTATTTTTCCCTTTCAAAATATAATTCCTTCCTCCCCTCACTCCCTGCCCAGACACCTTTAAAAATAAGTCTGTTATCTCTCATGATTGTCGTCAAACGTTGCATCATTAAAAAAAAAAAATTATTAATGCAAATATTTGCAGAATTATCATTACGTAGAAACCTCCAATTCTTTGACCAACGTTAAAAACCTCTTTGGAAGGATTTTCACTGAATAAAACCGTTAAATTCTAGAAAGACACAACAAAGTTTGCGTGAAAAGTCCTTTCGGTCTGTATAGGAAAGAAAAAATGACTTCCCTATTCCTTGTTTTTAACCTTTAAGGGCGGGTCGGTCTAGCCACCTAATTTTAACTGAAACTGACAAATGGCACCAAGAATATTTAATAAAATTTTGTTTTGTAATGAAAGTGAAAAATAGTGGGTTTTTATTTTCTAAGAAATTCGTTTGAAAATTCTGGTGTCAGTCATTTATTTCATAATTTTACGAACCGAATTCTTCTGGCCCTGAAAGGGTTAAGAATTGAGCTACTTTTATTAAAACATACGCAACTGAAAGGCGTGGAACCCGATTATAGAACATTCTCAGTTTTCGTCAATATCGAATTTGAATGAAAATTTAAAAAAATCAGTCAGCTATCGGCCAAGTTGGTTTTTATAGTAACTTATTTTTGTTGCCAAATTTGGTGATATTTCACGAAGCATCTACAGGGCTGGCGAGAATACTGACTGATATTACTATTAGGGCTGGGCGATATATCGATAAAACCGATAAAATCGATATAAAATGCAAATCGTGATAACGATATTAAAAAACCCTACAAAACGGTATATCATGAATATCGTAATGTAAACCGCGATTATCATGGTTCTTCATTAAACCTCAACATTAAGCAGTGCTTCTTCGGCTTCGAGTTCTCTAGATTCCCCAGTCAAGCCGTGGTATCGAATCATCGGTTCCGATTATTATGATACTAACGGAGTGACTTCTCTCAAGTCTAAACCGTGGTATTAAAAATACCGATTCCTCGGTTTCTGTATTCTTGATATTAACGGTGCGACTTCTCCCAGCCTAAATCGTGATATTAAATACCGACTCCTCGGGTTCGGTGTTCATGATACTAATGGTATGTGATTTCGTTTCCGTGGGTGATAAATATCATACATGCAGTTTTCGATGCGATCGCTGACAGCAGATGATATATATGTATTTTTTTTACTATATTGACGGTGTAAGCTGAATCTCTGAGCGTATGCGTTATGCTACAGACACCATGGCTTTCATTTCATTATGGTATTTAGATTTTAGCGGTGTTGATGAATATTGTCTCTTTGTTATTGAACAATGTGTGAATCAGGGCGATAAAGAAATGAAATATAACATTTTATTTGCAACAGTGGATTTAATTAGACAAATGAAATAATTATATAGTCGGGTCTCCAGGGCCACTTTTCTAACTTTGGCCAATACCCCTCATGTGGCATATCGTTGGAAAGGCCTGTGACCACTTATTCATGTTATGCACCTTCGGTGTCTCTCTCTCCACTCCCCCCCCCCCCCCCGCGCGGGAGGGCTTTTTCTAAATTTTACCGTCCTCCCTCATGTGATGTATCGTTGCAAAGGCCTGTGATCGCTTAATCATTTTATGCACTTCCGGTGCTACAACCACCATTTTGCCCCCCTAGGAGGCACTTTCCTAAATTTTGCCGACACCCGTCATGTGACATATCGTTGGTAAGGCCTGTGACCGCTTAATCATTTTATGCACTTCTGGTGCTCCGCCTACCACCTCCACCCCCGGGGGCACTTTCCTAAATCGATAATGTGAAAATGTTTGATAATGTAAAAAAAAAAGTGATAGAACTTTCCTTTATACGCACCAGCCGTATGCACTTGATGCTCCACATTTTGGACTGCGATTTCTAGTTCATACGGTATCGTCTATTGCTTTAGCACCCCGTTTTTTCCAGCACATTTCGTGTTATAACATTTCACACAAAACAAGGTACATAATGTTGCATTTTCATTGCAATGTTTTTATTTTTCTCAAAATTACCATCAACGTAAATTCAGTTAAGATGAAACACCCTGTATTTGTGACTAAATATGTGGTTTTCGACCCCATGTTCTATGGCAATGTTTCATCTTCTTGATGCCTACTATCATTCCTCTGAATTGTCGGTCGATTTCAGCAACATCCTGTATAATATATATGCATATAGTGTTGACTCTAGAAAAAAGGGCCGCCGGGCGGAATTTTTCAAAAAGGGAACACTATTTATTCTAAAAAAGGGAACAAACACTATACTAAAAAAGGGTACATTTTTTCAAAAAGGAAACACTATTCTAAAAAAGGGCACTTTTTTTTCAAAGAAGGCGCTTTTGTACCTTGTTCACAAAAAATATTTTGAATTGGTTTGTTTAGAGTCCCTAGAATTTGCGATATTTTCCCGGGATCAATTGAATTACCACGGGGATCATAGGAAGTGTTAAAAAGGGATGCCGGGCGCATAGGAAGGGTTTAAAAGGGCCGCCGAGCGCAAAAAAGAAATAAAAAGGGCCACCGGGAGCAAAAAAAGAAATAAAAAGGACCGCCGGGCGCAAAAAAGAAATAAAAAGGGCCACCGGGAGCAAAAAAAGAAATAAAAAGGACCGCCGGGCGCAAAAAAGAAATAAAAAGGGCCGCCGGGCGCTGCGCCCTACTAAAGCGGCTTAGAGTCAACACTAGCATATATCACCTTTGAACGGAAAGTGGTTTTGTGTGTTGGGAGAAAGGGGTGGGGGTATCTATGAGAATATGCCGAAATTTTTCCGGAACTGTTTTCATCCGGACAGCGGCAAAAAATAGCTTCTTACTTTTTGTAATGGAAGCTATCTAATGAGGTTGTGTAGTTTCGAGAGCGCATATTTAGAAAAGTGACTTTATGGTTTATAAATTCGATACTTTTATTTCTTTTCTTGTGTTTTGCGTTTCCTCAATTTTTATAGAATATGCCTTTTTATAATCGAATAAATATTAATCAAGATTTAAATTGCAGACCGGCCAACTGCTACGAAAAAATCGTAGTTGTTACGATTTGGGCCTATAAACTACGATGCTACGAAAAACGGTCTTAAACTACGATTTTTTGCAAAAGACACAAGCGCATATTTTGTTTCTAGTTGAGATTTTTATCCCGCGCAGCATATTTTTCAGGAGTGATTCTGTTCCAAAATTTAAAAAATTGGTCATTAGTCCGAAAATTCGGACATTTAAAAAATGTTCATGGGGGGAAAAAAATCTGGGCTGCAAAACAAACTTCTATACATAAAATCCTCTTCATGTATATTAACCGCGAGTGAATCGTGTTTCTGTAAATATTTATACAGGAGTTCCCTTCCTTAGAAACAGGGTAGCCATTTTAAGAATTTCTAGACTGGGGGAGGTGGTTATTTGAGGGGCAAGGTTTGAAATAGTGTGCAAAATCGCACGATTTGCACACGGAAATGGAAAGTCCTGCGTAATGAAAAATGCTGCGCAGTATTTCCCCCTGCAAATTCTTCCACAGACCTATGATTCTTTTGCGAGTATATTTTGAAATTTCGTGGAAGTCCGCGAATTTTTTTTCTTTTAAAGAATTTCCCAAAATTAATTCGTGAATCGATCGCGGAAAATATTCAGAATTTCTTCAAATGATCGTATAAAAATATCGGGTATTTCGTCAAAGATCTCAGAAACAAATAGTGATTATTTTCAATTGGTCGCTGAATAAAATCGCTAATTTCGTTAAGAGTTCAGAAAGAAATTGCAAATTTCGTCAAAAGATTGCGCAAAAAATAACGAATTTCGATAAACTATTGAGAGAAAAATATTTCAAATTTCGTCAAAAGGTCGCGGAAACGAGTAGTGAATTTTGTTAATTGGTCGCGAAGAGATATCGAAAATTTTGCCAATCGGTTGCGATAAACTATCGCGAATTTCGACAAATGACCGTGTAAAAAAATCTATTTCAATTGGTCGCAGAAGAAAATAAATTTCGTCAAAGGATCGTGGTAAGAACGTGAATTATTTTTTAAATATCGCAGAAAGAAAATGCGAAATTCATCAAAAGGTCAGTAAGAAAAAGCAAGTTTCGCCGAAAGATGGCGGAAATAAAACACTAATTTTGTCAAAGGATCGTGGTAAAAAACGCAAAATTCGTCAAAGGATCGGGGGTAAAAAAAAAATGCGAATTTCGTCAAAAGTTCGTGGTAAAAAGTTCGGATTTCAACAAAGAATCGTGATAGAAAATGTGAATTACGATTGTGGGAAAAAAAATTGTGAATATCCTGAAATGATCGCGGAAAGAAATCGCGAATTTCGTAAAGTTTACTGCACTGGGCTAAAGAATCGGAAATAGGCTCCTTTTACAAATGTCAGAAAAACGCTTCGAAATGAGAAGAAACTAAAAATGGTATAAAAACTTTCAGTAGAAAAAATTTACTATATTGAGTTGAAAGACTGAAACCGTATCCCTTTTACGAATGTCAAAAGATGGCTGCGAAACATGAAAAACCAACCAACCAACCTCCAGATTAATTTTAATTTTATGTGCTACGATTTCTCCTTTTCAAAGGTTGGCAGGTCTGAAATTGGAACGTGCTGTGCGTTTAAATATCGTCGGAGGAGAAAAAAAAATTAGGACGACTCAATAAATGATGGTAAAAAAATGAATAATCAAAATGAAAAAGGTAAAATAATACATCTTATTTTCACATAAAAACGTTTGTTTTTTCGTTTGGACAGCCGAAAACTACTGCATGCTGCAATAAAATAATTTCACATCCGCAAGTGAACACTAAAATGTTTCGAACCAGTGACCAAGGAGAAGAGTACGCAGCTGTTGATTTGGCTCATTAGCTTTGTCGAGTGCATATTTAGTAGAGATAATTTACTGTTTATAAATTCATCTTCTCTCTATTTTTTGTGTTTATTTCTTCTGGTAATTTATATCAATTTAACTTTTTTATTCAATATACAGCATACTGCGAATTTCGTTAGGAAAAGTAATACTCCCCCCCCCCCCCCCCCCCTGGAAATCTTATTTCTTTGACATGGGCACCTACATATAATTTAAGTAAAATTTACTTTTCTCTCATGATTTTGAATGAAATGTATTTATTGTTTTCAAATAATTTAAAATAACGTTATTATAATTATTATTTTTAGAGCATCCCTGAACCTCCAGTGGAAGACAATTTGTAGTTCTGGTTTTCCTTTTACGTTCATCTATTTTATGTTTTAAATTTCCACGGGGTTTGAGGTGGTGGGAGCAAACACCCCTGATTAACAAAATAAATAAATAAAAATAAACTGTTTCAATTCTTCACTTTCAAAAAAGCCAGTAGGAGGGTTATTATTGGATTTTTGATACTTATTTTTTACATTTCTGTATTTTATGTTGACATGTTTAAAAATGTCTTGCATGTGAGGTTCTGATATTAAACAAATTAGCTTAGTTTTTTTCTTGTTTATATTTCCATTAAAACGGCCTTGGAAGCGGACTACGTGTATACATGCTCCAAAATCTTGACCATTGTTAGATTTTGATCTACGATCGCACATTTTCAATCATGATGCTTGTGCGTAATGTGACGTCCAATTATAGGCGAATAGAATAGTTTAATCCTTTTGCGACGAGCGTCACGTATGTGTGTCTTTTAGAATGCACAAAATCCTTAAATATGAACAGATATTTTTGCTTTATCTAATCACATATGTTTAGAGATTTAATAAGAGGAAAAATTCTGTTTAGAAAAATTCTGGTGGCTAAAATTTAAAAGAAGTGAAAAGCCGGTTCGTCAAGAAGACCATTATGTGAAGCATGATTAATATATTAGAGCGATACATTGAAAAATGTTATCTATTATATAAAGCAGGGTTGCCCTCTTTTAGCCAGGCCAAAAAAAGCCGGCCGGCATTTTTTGGTTTTAACCACTTAAAAAAGCCGACTTTTATTGAAAAAAGACGGTTTTTATTTTTAAAAGTTTGCTTATAGTTAGTTTTAAATTTGGATCGATTAATTTTTAATACACTTATAAATATATTCTACTAAAAAAATTATAGATTTCTATTAAATTTTGTCAAATAAAGTCTTTATATAACTTCTAGAAGGCAAGTGTGAAGGCATTATGTCTGAAAAAAAAATTGTAGACATTGAAAAGAATATAAGTTAAGCTCCAAACTGGTGTTTTGAAATTCTATATTACATAGCTCCCATATATTACACATTTTAAAGATTATATTTAATTAATGACAAAATGTAACACATCAAAATGGAAATATTCTTATGTGTCTATATGAAGAGATTAAGTTATAAATGTTAAAAGAGAAATTAGAAAAGATATGTACCACTCCACTCTCCTCAAATATTATAAGTGTATAAAAAAATAGAGCATTTAAACAAGAGAAAAAATTCTCTAAATAAAAATTTGAAAAGCTTGTTGCTAAACATATTCATAATGATTTTAATAGTGAGAAATTGTGATTTATTAATATCACTATGTATAAATGCTTACTAGAAATAAAATAAGACTTGTATATTAATAGCTCTTAGAATTAAGTAATAAAACATATAACTAAGTAACCATTGTCCTCTTTAATTTTATAAAACAGTAAAAAGGAGAAACTGCAGTTGGTATGGCTCTTTTTAAAATTTAGCTGACATATTTGCAATTCTGACTACAAATCACTTGCAAAACCATCTAAGTTTTATTCCAGAATTAATGTCCTCATTATTGAGAAATTGGGTTACTTATTAAACTCGAAATCAATTAAATGTCATTAAAACTAATTAAAAACACTTTAAATTGTGTAGATTATAATTACAATGCTTCGTTGTATAAAAACCAATTATGGCCAAAAAAGGCCAATTTTGGCCCAAAAAAGCCGGTTAAAACCAAAAAAAGGCCACCGGCCTGGCTTTTTTTTAAATTTTAGCCGGCTTTCTTGCAACCCTGATGTAAAGCAGTGGGTCTCAAACTTTCATGCCTGACGTACCTCTTAAGCTACGAATGGATGCAAATAAACATAACCGTTATTTTACATTTAACAAATAAACGCTGCTAACAAAATTGAGATAAAAAAAATAAAATAAGTCTTATTCTCGCATAGATATATTTTTTTCTTCTTTGGTGCAGCCGAAAATACTGCATGCTGCAATAAATAATGCTGCATCTGCCATTGAACACGAAAATGTTTCGACCCAGTGACCAAGGAGAAGAATGCAGCAGCTGTTGATTTAGCTGATTAGTTTTCGAGAGCGCATACTTAAAAGAGAGACTTTATGGTTTATAAATTCCGAACTTTTCTTTTTTTGTGTGAGCATTTTATCCCCTCAGCTTAATTTTTTTTATTTAATAATGAAAATTGCGTTGAGAAAAGTAATCGAATACTTAGTTGTTGGTTTTTTTCTCTTTTCTTTTCAGAAATTCTGTAGTGCATATGTTTAAAATATCGTCTGCAATTTCAAGTTTTATTTGAACACGAATAACATTTTCATTCTATATTTTGATTTTAAGAGAAAATTCAAATCCTTATTTTATATAATTTGTTCGCTAATTACTTTTCGAATAATTACGCTAATTTTAGTATACGAAATTTGTTATAGTGCTTTCAAAAACTAATTAAACATATTTACAGAGTCTGCCTGTTCTTTCAGTCCTACGATTTTTCGAGAAAATTGCACTTTTCCTTAAATGCTAGAACTTGAACTTCCTATACTTTAATAATCGGCAAAAATTTTCTATTATTTTAGGATACCATCACAGATGTTTTATAAACTGAAGAACTGTTTTATGATAATGACATTTTCTTACTTTTTTAGAGGCTTAATCTAGTGAATTTTCTTCTTTTGGTTGTAGTTAAGCAAAACTTTGTCTATAGATTTTTTTTTTACCATTTTGATAGTTATAGTAAGTTGAGTTTATGCGAAAATAATTTTATTTTCCTATCTTTGGAGCACTGTTTATTTTTTCTTATATTTTAATAAAAAAAAAAAATATGTAGTTAGAAAAGTTGGTTATATTATCTAAGAGCGATTTATATATATTTTTTAATAGCCGACATTCGTTATGCTGCTTTCAAAAATTAACTATATTTCCCGCGTCTTTCTGTTCTTTCAGTCCTGCCAGAAAATTAAAGCTTTTTTTTTTAAACGCTAGAACATCCACATTAGACACTTAGACATTTAGCTCTTTAAATTATCGATAAAATTTTCCCATTATTTTTATATTTTAAAATATATTAGTTGTTTTTTTTATGCACTCAACAATGAAATTTATTTACCTTTTAAGATCTTAATATATGAATTTTTCCTCTTGATTCTGGTGAAAAAGTTTGAAGCTCATCGATTTATTCTGCACTCATTTTTGCATTTACATAGTTGGAGTAGAATAATTTTGTTTTCCAATATTTGCAACAATCTTTATCTGTTTATCTTTTAACTTAGAAAAGTATTAAATCAATAAAATCCGTAATAGCATATAAGAGTGCCTTAAAAAATCGGAAATAATATAGATGCATGATAATATAAATTTACACTTTTGCTTAAACGCTAGAACTCCCACATTATGCATTTTGTTCTTTAAATTATCGGTAAAATTTCCCGATTCTGCTTTTCTTTTAGATTTCATTTGCAGATTTTGTTATACACTGAATAGACGATGAAATTTATTTACTATTAGGACTTTAATGTAGGGCATTTCCCCCTCTTGGTTAGGAAAAAAAAAAAGTTTGATGTTTATCGATTTATCCTGCACGTTTTTTTCTCATTTGTATAGTTGTAATAAGTAGAGTTATGCGAAAATAATTTTGTTTTCCAATAATTGTAGCAAACTCTTTCACCCGTTTATCTTTTAACTTAGAAAAGTATTAAATCAATAAAATCCGTAATAGTATCTACGAGTGCCTCAAAAGATCAGAAATAATATAATAGATGAATGATAATATAAACAAATTTACGCTTTTCCTTAAATGCTAGAACTTCCCCATTATACACTTTGTTCTTTAATTTATCAGTAAAACTTTCTTATTCTTCTTTTTACCTTTTAGAATACATTAGCAGGGTTTTTTATGCACTCAGTTGACAATGAAATTTATTTACTTTTAAGACCTTAATATATGAATTTTTTCCTCTTTATTCTGGTCAAAAAGTTTGAAGTTCATCCATTTATCCTGCACTTATTTTTGTCATCTGCATAGTGGGAGTAAGTAGAGATTTGCAAAAATAATTTTGTTTTCCTATATTTGCAACAATCTTTATCATATTTTTATCTTTTAATTTAGAAAAGTATTAAATCAATAAAATCCGTAATAGTAACAGAGTGCCTTAAAAAAAAAATCTGAAATAATATAGATGTGTGATAATATAAACAAATTTATGCTTTTCTTTTAAAGCTAGAACTTCCACATTATACACTCTGTTCTTTAAATTATCGGTAAAATTTCCCGATTCTTCTTTTTATCTTTTAGAATACAGCAGGGTTTTTTATGCACTCAGTAGACGATGAAATTTATTTACTTTTAAGACCTTAATATATATATATATATATATATATATATATATATATATATATATATATATATATATATATATATATATATATATATATATATATTTTTTTTTTTTTTTCATTCTTGATTCTGGTTAAAATGTTTGAAGTTTATCGATTAATCCTGCACTCTTTTGTCATTTGCATAGTTGAAGTAAGTAGAAATACGCAAAAATAACTTTGCTTTACAATATTTGCAACAATCTTTACCATCTTTTTATCTTTTAACTTGAAAAAGGTATGAAATCAATAAAATTCGTAAATAGTATCTAAGAGTGTCTTAACAAAATCGGAAATAATATAAACAAATTTACGCTTTTGTTTAAATGCTAGAACTTTCAAATTAGAAACTTTGCGCTTTAATTCGCGACAGTGTTTTTACATAATACCTGTGCAGATGTTTTTATACACCGAACAGGCGATGGAATTTATTTACTGGTACTACTTAATTATCCCGTCGACCAATTTCGACAAATTATACAAATCGCCAAACCATTCAAATGGAAGAATGTTGCTGTTCTATAAAATTTTAAGATATGACAATTAAGGAATTAAAAAAAAAAAATCCCTGACAAAAATAGGGTTTCTTTAATGATGCCATTCACTTATGGCGTAGCGACATACCCAAATATAAAATTTGAGTTATTTAAATGATTTCGGTTGAAAGAATACTAATAGTTGACGTATTTAACCCTTAAATGCTTGATTTTTCAAGAATCATTGTAATGTTATTATTACAATGAATCTTTCATTTTTTAAATAAATCATGGGAAAAATACTTTAAAAAATCATTTTGTTTTAAGTATTGGTTTACGGCTAAAAAACAGGTTGTTACTAATCGGTAATACTGGTCTTTAATTGAAAAATAATTTTCCTTGATAAAATTCTATAATATTAAATACACAATTTTAGGAACTATAATAAGAAATAAATTTTACTTGCTCACAGCAGAACAAAATAGGGTATTTCGCAAGCTTCCAAACAAAACAAAAAGAACAAGTAGCAACAATTGAAAAAATAAATCTGTCTTTATTCTTAAACAGCACAAGTGTTGCCATCTAAATGTTGAAAATCGATTTAATATTTTCAGAATGTATTTTATTGGCAACATTAGGCATTATAGATTCAATATTATTCTAATAGTATTTTAGAACCTAAATTGGGTATGTTGCCGAAAAGCAACACCCGGCATTTAAGGGTTAAATACAGAATTATTAAACTATAAACAAATAAGATATTCACAAATACAATATCTTAAAAATAAAATGTAAGTATTTTAAAGGTAATAATCTAATTTATTAAGAGAGATAATAAATATCAATGATAACTGAAAATTGTAAGAAGCCTAATGCTCTTTATTTAGCAAAAAAAAAAAAAATAAAAATAAAAATAAATAAATAAATAAATAAAATAAATAAATAAACGGATATAATTATAAATGTATGTAAACGTTAGATATGGGCTTGACGAAAAAAAATCAAAATTTTCGGTAATTTAAAATAACGAACGAACAAA
Organism: Maratus speciosus; assembly: GCA_963932465.1. NCBI lineage: Eukaryota > Metazoa > Arthropoda > Arachnida > Araneae > Salticidae > Maratus > Maratus speciosus. The sequence goes on along the minus strand of OZ010795.1, from coordinate 243,909,926 downwards.
TAAAATTAGTAAAACATTAATAAAAATACCAATAAAACGTCGAATTAAAAATATTAATGGCGTAACAAACACGTGTAACTGTTTAATGTCAAGTGAAATGTGACATTTACGATCATCCGTTATTGGCATTTAATCTTATAATTTGGCGGTAGCTTTTTAGTCGACCGGATAATCCACAGCCCTCTGTAGAGATGGCTGTGGATAATCAAGTAGTTACTTACTTTTAGGACCTTAATATAGGAATTTTTTTCCTCCTTGATTCTCGCTAAAAAGTTTGAATATTCACCTTGCACTTTCTTTTGTCATTTACATAGTTTAAGTCAATGGAATTATGTGACAACTTTGTATTCCAATATTTGTAATAATCTTTAACATCTGGATATCTTTTAATTTACTAAATTATTTAATCAGTTAAATCCATTATAATATCAAAGAGTGTTTCTTTTCTTATTTAATTGGTAATAATAGTTTTAAATGTATACGAAAACATTAAATTATCCTTCAGTGAAGGGTTTTCTTGTATGCTTGAATGTAAGATAAATGAAACGGTATGCAAACATTTTAATGTTAAAAACTTTCTATTTTTGTGATTTATTTTGCCAATGTGTACTTACTTAAAATCTTTTCTGAATGAACTTTGCAGAAAGAAGTAATATTTTATAAATAATTATAGTAAGTATAAAAGTAAAAATATATTTTTAGAAAACTCTTTCATAAGAATTCAACGCTCATCTTGAAAATCATGCCCCCCCCCCCCCCCACCTTTTTTTTAAACTGCAGTTTGTTTTTTTCCCAAAAAATTCCGTTGCCAAATACATTAATTTTCATCTGAAACACACCTGTATAGAGAACTTGTATAATTCTAGCCTATCGGAAAGTGGGTTAAAAACAGATTGAAAAATTTCATCTTTACATACAAAAACCAGGTTGCGTTAAATAAGAGTGTAAAAATGATTTCAAATAGAGTATTTCATTTACACGATTAATACCTTCCATAAATAATAAATCGTTATTGCGACCCTGTAAATTTGTTTATTTAACCCTTTATGTACTGAATTATGAATTCATGAAAATTTTATCTTCTAGAGCTTTTTTTTCGTGAATTTTTGAAACTACATTAGAAGATTTGCATAATCATTTGATAAATTTTAGGATTTTAGAAGGATTGAAGGACATAGAAGGATCAATTCAATTTGAATTTATAGGGATTTTGTGCAATATTTTGTAACCCCACTCAAATATTTTATTTTAAATATTTTTCTTAGTATTTTGTAGGATTAGGAAATGTACAAATATAATGTTCTTACAAAAGAAATATTTCCGAATGGAAAAATTTCCGTCCTCCCCCAACGCGAAGAAAGCTGAAAAGATGCAAATGTAATAGAAATAATCCTTTTAAAAATATTTTGTCTTGTGTAACCAATAATGCTTTTGGAACAAGATAAAGTAATGCATCTATAACTCATTCTAAACTGTATGATTACTAATCTATATATTAAATGAATTTTATAACAAGTTATTTTAATAGTACTTGTAAGTGCCTTCAGTTGATAAAGGCTTAAACAGCATACAAAAATTGGACTTTTAATAAAAAAATAATTTTCAGCTTTAATTTTTACGACTACATTCCAAAGTCATTAATAAAAAAAGAAAAATTGTATTAACGGCACGTGCTACTGAAATTTTCTACGCAGTATCATTTTCTCCCTATTTTACGAAAGTACATTTGGTTGTCTATTTTGTCGAATAATTGCGATAATTTAATTATCCGAAATTTATGCAGCTTTCAAAAACTAATTAACTACATTTCCAGCATCTTTTTTTTCTTTCTTTGTCCTGCCATTTTCATAAAAATTACATTTTTGTTTTAAGTGCTAGAACTTGCGTATCAGATTCTTCTGTACTTTAATTAATTATCAGCAGATTTTTTTTTTCAATTTTGTACTTTAATTTAACTCAACCTAAATTTTGTACGTAAAGATGGAATTTTGAAATTTATTTTTAATCGATTTCCTGATAGGCTAGAATTATGAAAATTATGTGCAAAGGTTTGTTTCGATGACAAACATTTTAATATTTTTACAACTTAATTATAAATTAATAGATTAATTTTAAGGCATTATTCAATGAGTCCGTCAGAGGTGATCAATCGCCTAGTATTTTTTGTAACTCGTACAATTCTATGGGAGTTGAATCAACAATGTATTTAATGATGCGCCTATAAATTCTCGCCAAAATAGGCCACATCGCTAGGAAACTGCAGCAATGAAACTGTTTAAAAGATTTTACAGTTTTAAAAGACATGAGAATATAGATTTTTTTATGAAAACTTCAGAATAAATGTAAAAAAAACAGTACCTTTGTTTTTGAATACGTCCCTTCATTCCTCGCAGAATACCAAACTTGCTTCGATAGAACACGGTAGGAATCGGTGAAATAAATCGTTGAGTACACCTAAAACTATCTGAAACTTCTCGATCTGCATGTAGAGATATTTAATAGAATAAGATTTAGATTTTCAACACATGCTTCAGATTTCAGAATCATAACTGAAAAAATTCGATTGCTGTCCTGCTGAAAATAACAGAAGCAAATAAAATATCTAATAAAGAAAAAAAAAGGTAATGATTAGTATGCATGTATATAGAAAAAAAAATAAGATTTTAGAAATTAAAAATGAGTTAAAGGATACAAATTACATGGATGATACAAATTTATGGAGGCGTCTTAATGTTGTCGATGTAGAAACTTCAACTCCTTGTTCTTTCAATTTTCGGTGCAAGAATCGCGCACTTTTAAAAGGTTTTTCTTAACTATAACCATATGCTCCAGTTTCCTGTCATCTATAGCAGATGTTTTTGGTTTTCGGCGATTATTTTGAAATTTTCCATTTTTTTAATATTGTGTTAGTATTTTACTAACTCTTGATTCCGAACAATGTAAATAATTCGCTGTATAACATTTATTTTTACCGTGCCGATACAAATCAACCATACGAAGTTTAATAGATGGAGAAAGATCACTCACACGACCCATTTAAAGACGAAAAAGCAAAGAAACTGCAAAAAGAATACTGATTTTAAATAAAATCGTCTGCATTTAATCAAGGATGCCACCAGTTATGAATTGGTGATAATTAAAGGAGAATTAATGTGAAATATTCTAATATTTTGAACCACTTGAATAAATATTCTAATATTTTGACTTTTCAAAATTTTTTTTCAATTAATCTTTTCAAAAAGGATATCAATTTTAAGATAATAAATAAGTTTAATCAATAATAAGTTCTTAATAAAAATATTGTTTGCATATTTGCATTAAAAGACATTAAATTACCAAACGATATTTTCAATTTGTAAAAAAAAAAGTAATTATTGTAATATTTTGAATATGAGCTGTATAAAAGAGAAAAACCGCCAAATAGCGACTTTCTCGCCAAGCCCCGTGTCAATTTATGAAAATTGTTGAAAATGAAATATTTTAAGGATTTATTATTGCTATTTTATTTTTTAAATGCACGCACTGAACCAATTTTGATGAAATATGGAGCCAATTCAAGAGTATCCTCTTTCCAAAAAAAAAAAAAAAAAAAAAAAATTGATCGTATAGTTTCGGAGTAATCGGTGAACATACGTAAAGATAAAATATAAAAGATGAGTTTTTGTAGGTCTGTTGTACATCGGCTGCTCGTGCAGTGACGGCTACTTCGCATCCAGCCAGCCCAGCGATTTATAAGCAGCTAACGTATAACAGATTGAAGGGAAAGATTCATTGTATTAGTTTTTGTTGAAATTCTAAAAGAAAGTACTGAACAAATTGTGATAAAATTTAAATGGGATCGATTCGTGTGCATCCTCTTTCAATAAAAAAAAAATCACATGAATCGGTCGCATACTTTTTGGGTAATCGGTGAACATACATAAAAAAACTACATATGCGTGTTGAATTCGGAACTCCCTCCTTTTTTTTTAAAGTCTTAAAAAATTTCAAATCTTTACAGTAATCTTTAAATTAATCGACCTTCAATGAATGTTTTCGTTTTAGATATGGTAGAAAAATCGCTAGTCATGTGATTTATTTGGTCAATGTGTACACTTTAAGAATTTAATTTCTTGCACGAAGAAGTAATGTTTCAGAAACATTTATTAAAATGATTTCAAATATTGTATGTTTCATTAAAAGAATCTTAAATTGCGATACTGTAAGTCTGTTGGCTTAAACACTTAAGTTTGGTGAGACGTTTAATTAAAATAAATTAATTTTTATAATAATTTTTTACGAGTTCTTTTTAAAATAAATTAATACAATCAGAAAAGTACTATCGACATGTACTAAAGAAAAATTCTGTATAATATATATATTTTTTCTTTATGTTAATTCTGCCTCTATTAATATTTGCGAATAATTTCATGAATTTTGCTATCTAAAAATTATGCTGTTTTCAAGAACTAATTAACTATTTCCTGCATTTTTCTGTTTTGTTATTTTCTCGGAAAATTACATTTTTGTTTAAAGGTGAAAACTTTCACATCAAACGCACTGTACATTTTTTTAATTATCGGAAGAGTTTTCCCAGTTTCCTTTTAGTTTTCAGACTACCTTTCCCAGATGTTTCATGCACTAATAGATAATGAAATTTACTTTTAGTAGCTTAAGTGTATCCTGTGTTACAGTACCTTTTAATTACAAGATTTTTTTAAAAAACATTTATTTAATGTACCATAGTTTTCTTCAGATTTATTAGATTTAAACGTGCTCTTCAAAAATTATTATTTACATTCTAATTATTGCATCTCACGATCAATTTAATATCAATGAATAAAAATTTTATTTATTAACACGAAAAATATTCACCATTTATTTAAAAAATAAAATGTAATACAAGTTGTGTGCAACAACACAGCTGTAAAAACTAAATTGTTTGTTTCGAGTTTTCACTAATATAAATGTATTGGATTTATATCTAGACCTTTCTTTTATGCATATAAAACTTATGACGTAAATCTTATTTGTTGTGAATGGAATGTATTTCTGATTGCGATATTTTCCATAATTTATAAATATAGTCTTCATAAAAATATTTTTATTTATAGTCGCAAATATTTAGGTCTAGGTACAGGTAAAAATAAGGTTTTTCAGAGACAACTGATGATGGCCATTCACCAAAATTTGGGAAGACCTTCATTTTGGCACTAACAATGAAGATCCAATGAGACACAACCCCCCACCCCCCGGCCCCCCAACACACACACACACACACACACACACACAAAAAAAAAAAAAAAAAAAAATGGGAGGGCGGGGCATTTTAACTCAGGGAGGGGGATCTCTTTTTAAGTCAAGTGGTGTATCGTTTATTATTTACTTTTTAATACGGAATCGAATGACACCATCCTCAAGCCGACACGATCATTTGTTACAAACTTACGGCAGTTTTTGTGAATACAAAGTCGAAAATTTACTTTATGCAGGTAAAATAGGTTTTTACAGTAACGACCAGGGCTGCGGAGTCGGTGGAAAAAATGGACGTCTCCGACTCCGGGAATTTTAACAGATCCGACTCTTTCGCTCAAAAATGGGACGACTCCGACTACGCAGATCTGTTTGTAAAATGGACGACTCTGACTCCGGGCATTTTAAAAGATCCGACTCTGACTCTTTCGCTCAAAAATGGGCTCGACTCCCAACTCCGCAGCCCTGTTAATCCCTTGAGGGGCGGTGGGATATATTTTATCCCACCTACGATTAATGAAGATTTGCACCGGAAAAATTTTATGAAATTTTACTTTTCTAACTTTGGTGGAAAAATGTCGGAAAATTGCGTTTCCTTATTTTGAAATTTTTTTTCTAAATTTCCGGTGGGAATTCAGCATTACACAAACGTAATTGCTTGCCCCTCAAGGGGTTAACGACTGATGGCTAGTCACGGAAATTTGGGAAGGACATCGCTTTGGCACTAGAAATGCAGATCCGATAATTCCTTAAAGAATAAAGCTTTTTTACTTTTCAGGGGGGGGGGGGGTGTAATGGGGTATTTTAACTCGGGGGGGGGGGGGGGGGAATTCAACCTTTTTTAATTAGATCAAGTGACGTATCATTTTTTTTTTTTTTTTTAAGTGCAGGTAAAATAGGTTTTTACAATAAAACTGATAGTCATTCACGAAAATCGGCGAAGAACTTCGTTTTAGCACTAGAAATGAGTCTGAGTCCCCCAAAATAAAGGTGTTTTAGGGGGCAAAAGATGAGCATTTTAATTCAGGAGGGATGGAACTCAACTTTTGTTAAATATGTTAAGTGGGGTATAGTTTATTATGCATTTTTTAATTGTGAATCGAATAACATCGTTTGCAAGTTGATACAATAATTTCTTACGAAGTATCCAGCTGCAATGCACTGATTGAAAAAGTTGTTACGCTGTTGTCAGATGAAGTTGATTTTGACCAGGGCTGCGGAGTCGATGGGGAAAATGTCCGACGCTGGCTAATATACTAGTGTGACCTGTTAGTTTAAATAATGGTGGGAAAAAAAAAAAAAAAAAAAAAAGCTAAAATCTCACTATTGCGGCATTGATTCTCTTTTTAGGGCTTCAAAAATAAGAAACAAATTATATTTTCCGCTTTATTAATTTTAAAATTTCGCGCCCGCAAACACGGAAAATCCAACTATCGAAGCCTAAAAAACACAATGGAAATTTTACTATTCTTGATCTGCGGGCTAAGAAGAAAAAGCGAAATCATTACAATTTAGTGGTTTATTTTGCTGTGTCTTCTGGGCTCGAAAAATTTCTATGGAAAGGAGGAAAAATAAAAATAAATTTTATTACTTTGGAAATAAATCGGATTCTGTAGATTCTAATGAAAAAATTAAAGTTACATTTTTTGAATTTCACAATTTTGGCTTTATTTCGGGTTCTGCAGACCTGAAAAGTCTGAAATTCAAATGGTGAAAGATAACGGAATTTCACTATTTAATCGTTATTTTGGGTACCCCCGATAAAAAAAAAAGAATTACAATTTCATGTTAGACTCCTGTGCACAAAAATAAATAAAGGAAAGAAGGGTATTTTAGATTTTTATTTTTGGCCATACAGACCGAAAACATTTTACGGGGGAGGGAAAAAGGCTTCTATTGCAATGCTATACCGGTACTTTGTTCTTTTGCCTCAAAAAATAGCACAAAATTATAATTTTCGCATTACCTCCGGTAAGAGATGTGCATGAGCCGAAATTTTAAGGCCAGTCCTCTAAAAAGTTCGGCCGTGCCTTCGAATTTATTCTCACCCCAATCATGCCCATTTTAAATTGATCCTATTTTATCGCGTAATTTGATTCTTTCAAATTTGTTATGTTTGCCTTGTCAGCCTGCTCAATTTTTTTATCAGTCTGATCCGGCTAATTACTATAAATTGTCTTAATTCTATTTACACGGCCTGTTTGAAAAATTGCCCTCATTTTCGGGGTTTAGGTCCTTGAAGACCTTTGTATCTCGGATTCTATCCGCAACCCCCAAAAATATGAGGGGAAGTACTTATATACTAAATGTAAAATGTCTACTACAGTTATGAATTAAAACAGTTTTCATCTACTCTGTACACAGTCTCTCTGTACTCTGTACACAGAGTAAGTACTCTGTACTTACTCTGTATCTATTTTGTGCACCGCGGTAAATTGGTCATCTTTAACTTGAGTAGCCTGATATAGTCTATAAAAAACAATAGTTCATTTTATAGATTTAAAATTCTATACAATTAGTTTAATTTCACTTTGAAATGCCTAACAAAAATATTTGTTGTCGGAGTCGGCTTGTTTTTTAGCGACTCCGACTCTGCAGACCTGATTTTGACAACGCTGATCTTCACGATTCAGATAACACATATTTTGATTACTATTTTGTGGGCATTTAATAAGTTTGTGATTATTTAATATGGTATAAAAAAACATGTTTTGAAAGTAAAATAAAGGTAACAAATCTGTGATGAAAAATAAAGTATAATTTTCGACTTTGTATTCATAAAACCTGTGGTAACATAGTAAAAAAGGCAATAAACTAAACAAATTGTACTAATAACGTGTTTTTGAAATATTCGGCGTAATACCTTTTTACTCGAGGCTAGCTGAAAAGACAGGCTTCCACTCAGCATACTACTTTTCGAGTTAGACCAATATAGTCACCCGATGTCTTTTCATGCACCTGCATTCGAGCATCTGACTCAAACGGATTGAAAAAAGATACCCTGTTTAACGTATTGCGACAGCTTGTCTTTTACGTTAGCCTCTTTTTACCCGACTGAAAAGAAGGGTTATGTGTTTTACGCGTATCTGGTTATGTGGATTTCTTTATACCCTCGAAACATCCCAACGGCTGGATGGATTTTAATGAATGAGGTCTCTATCGATTCGTCTTAATCGTCAGATGGTTTTAGGCTAGGTTTTGTTTTTATAAATTCAAAACGGCGGCCGTAAAATATAAAATGGCGGTAGAGACGAAAAAATTTACGCACCCTATTGAGTGGCACATCATTGGATAGGTCTTTCAAAATGAAGACTATGTTTCATTGACCATTTTGCAGCCAGAAGCTCCGTTTAAATATTACACAACTTGGAAGTTGTGTACTTTGGATCTCTACCTTTACTGTAACTCTAACCTTCATAATAGACATCTATAGGCCTCATCTAAACAGTGTTTGTATCTACAGGAACTAATAATTAAACACAACTTAAAAGTCATCAATACAAGTAAATAGAAAAAAAAGGTAAGTAATATAAAAAATAGTTTCATATTGATGAGAAATAATTAATTAGTTCGCTTTTTACGCAGTTGGGTTATTTGATTTTTTAAATTTAATATATTTATTACTCTTTTTACTCTTTTTCAACCCTATTTTATGTAATGTACAGTCATGGAAAAAAAAGAAAAGAAAAAGTAAACACCCCGTACTAACTCTGGAACAAATTATTGTAGAAGAAAGTTACTTGTACCAAACGATTAGAAATAAAGTCTACTTTTAAATGATTTACAATATAAGATTTGCTTAGGGGGTCATCTACATATCAAAACAAACCCAAGCTTTGTTTTTTTCAATAACAATACCCGAGTTTGACACCATAAATACATTCTACACCATACAATTAGCCTAAAAACAATTTTTCATGAAATTTGTACGATTAGTTTCAGAGGAATTATTTTAAAATGAGCCTAATTTAGGGGCTGTATCCAAATAGAAGTTCGGTACTCGATTGTTGAAATTCTACAGAATGACTGTCACTTCCATCAATGTATTATTTCTTGCCAATATGAGCATTTCACTGGGTTAATATGTTTCGACTCTTGCCAGCCCAAATGTTTCAATAAAATGAGTAAAACTAGAGAACAGGAATTCTGCTTTTTCAGAATTTAGTGTCGCCCCCGGCATTTCCATTACTTCATTTTCTTCTGATGGACTGATGGCTTCCATTATTATGAAACAGTCATTATAAATGAAGTGTTAGGTGAAGATGAAAGAGCAGACGTAAAAAGTTAGAACTCTGATTTTCTGGTCAGAATGGGGGGAAAAAATGGCCATAATTTTTTTTGGACTGTTTCATAATAATGGAAGTCCATCAGAAGAAAATAACTCGGTTAAGCGGGACTCGGGTAATTGGGACTCTACTTTAGTTGTTTTAAGAGTTAAAACACACGATTTTATTTTATATAAAGTGATGTCATCCACATCCGCTGAAGAATTCATCATTTGCGATCCTGTGTTAAACAAAATCTACTGTAAAGTACGTTTAGGAAGTCACTATAGCTGAATAATACACAAATCCAAAAAAAGACATTTCGTCATTTAAAAAACTCGACAAAAAATCGGCTACCTAAAGATTCACAGGCCTTCATTTGTTTGTATTATTAATATAGATATTTAAAATTAAATTTAGTTTCTAATAGCTCCATGTTTTATCAGAAATCCTTCATTTATATTTTTTCAAAATAGCACATATTTTAATTAATTTCTTTTTTCCGTTTTTATGAGAAAATGGCAACAAAAATATATAACTGCTATTTTTCTTTCACTTTCTAAAGAAATGGAGTACTTCCGTTGCCAGTATTAAGCAAATGGCTCTAAAAACTACAAAAATTAATACCTGAAAAACAAATGGAGATGCAGTTTTCAAACAAATTGCATTAAAAAGTACTTTTTTTTCCAATACGCCGGTATAAAAATTGAAACTGTGTGATGCTTAGAAATTAAAAAAAAAAAAATGCTATAAAGCATTTAATCGTACTGCTTTGTTTTACGGCTGGCTTTTGTAAGCTAACGTTATTTTTTGGAGACTACACAAAATAAGCTGGGAGAAAGATATAGCGTACCGTACCGGGGGCTAATATATTTTTTTCAAATTATGCTTTCCTGCACGTCAAAGACGACCCCTTAAATCATCATTTTCATGTTTTTAATCATAATTCGAAAACTACTTAAAAGAAAAACTTGAAATTTTGGATTCGCACAAAGGACATAATCAATATAAATCAATCAAAAAAATTGTAAGTTGCAATTCGTATTTTTTTCGAATATTAATTTCATAATTCATATTATAAAATTTTTAAAATTACAAATTCATTGTATTTATGTTTGGGTTTTTGAGCATTGTAATTAAGCAAAATCATCACATTATGCTTAGAATTTCAAGAGATATTAATAAAATTATTAAAATGTAATTTATCATTATCAACTCTAAATTTTGATTATTTATAATTCAAAAAGATATAAGTATACTAAATAATACAGGATTGGGGGGGGGGGGTGCATAAAGACCCTATTTTGTTACTAAAAATTAAAAAAAATAGGCTTCCATATTCTAAAAGGTAATATCGGTGTTAAATCGCGAATTAGCACTAAATCGCGAAGTTAGATGGATGATAAATCGATTTAAGAAATTTCTACATCGCTCAGTCCTAGTAAACTGAACATACAAGATTTTTACAGCTGGCATCACTGCAAGAATGTGATCCGTCAGAATCTTCTCTCATAGATATGCACAAAAAATACTATGTTATTTTAATTACTATATTAAAATGTAAAAAAAAAAAACCTAATTTGTTAAGATTGTTTAATAAACTTTATATCATTTTGTATGCGAAAATGTGCCCAATTCGCAAACATATTTCGGTCCTTTGCGATTAGTAACCCGATTCGAGCCAGAAATTTCCTCTTAGAGAAGACCCGGAACCCAACCCGAACCCGAAAAAAATTTCGTCAACCCAAAACCCGGCCCGAACGCGAAATATTCAAACTTGAAATTGACCCAAATTCAAAAGAAAATTAATCCATATTTTAACACAGTTATGGAAAAATAGTCTACAATTATATCTCAAATATCAGTTTTAGATTTTTTGACTTAAAAAGGAAACATAAAAATATATACTCATTATTATTCAAATATAGTTTCTGAAAAATAAAACCTTTTGAAAAATCGGGTCGACTCGACAGTCAAAACCTAACCCGTATGCTAAACATTTATAGTCAACCCGACCTGCAGCGAAAAAAAAAAAAAAACTAGCGAACCCGATCCATGGTTCGGGTAAAATCGGGTTACTCGACCTGCTGCAGAACTTTTACTTGCAATTCTGCCTTGAACAAGTTTTATTGTATCCGGTGTGTGTCTGTTCTCTCAGTTCAACCATATTTGAGAAAATTACTTTTTTCTGTTTAAATGCTAGAACTTGCACATTAGATATACGAACTTTGTTTTAATTAAATTATCGCTAGAATTTTCTATTTTTCTTTTACCTCTCAGAATACATTTTGCAGAGGTTGTATACACTGATACATAATTAAATTTCTTTACTTTCAGAAACTTAATATGGTAATTTTTCTCCTTGATTCTGTTTAAGTAGATTATCGATTTTCCCTGTTCCCTTTTTCGAAATTTTCTTAGTTGAATTAAGTTTATGTGAAAATAGTTTTTTTTAATTTTTCCAGCAATCTTTCTTTTTTTTCCATTGTCTGTTTTGATTTTTAAAAAATGTCTAGTTAGTGAAATCAATTCAAACCTTTCATACCTTCGGGATCGATTAAGGGAGACTGGATAATGAATCAACGATTTTCTTATGAGATCTAACTTTTTTAAAATTAAGCATTTTAAAATATATGAAATATTTATCGAAATGCCACTTTTTGAAAAATATATCTCATGAAGTATGCATCTCATGAGATAACAGTATGCATTTTTTGTGTTATCACTACTTCCAAATATGATAAAAAAAAAAAAAACTGCTGTTATCTTTGCCCTCCTGAATCACAGCCATTTTTAAATTTTACAAATCACCATTATCAGGTCTATGACATTAATGAGACGTATACTTAGTGTAAATTACTGTTTAATTTTCTTTTTTTTACGGATTGTATTTTTCTGTATATCATTATCTACATATTTGAGTTATGGTCATATTTTCTTATATATGAGATTAAAATGAATGAAACGTATGAAAGGAAATTCGAAAAGAGGTGTTATTGTCGACTGGAACGTGGGGAGTACAATAAGAAGACATGTCGCAATGAATGGGAGAGTTCACGACCAAAAGATAATCTTTTGTGATGACCTGCCAATGGATAAGCGGTCCAGAACAACACGCGGGGTTAAGGGGAAACTCCGTAGTCTGGATTTTAGTCTTCATCATCAAAATCTATAAGCAATATGACACAACCCAAATTTTGCAGGCTTGTGATTTATTTATACGTACTCTCAAAATCTTCAACTTGGCACAAAGCTAAATTGAATGAAGCACAAATAGGTGAATTGTAATTGGTGAGTGACTTTTTTTGTTGTTATTGTTGCTGAATTATCAAATTTTAAACGTGGAGATGTAGAAATGATGTAGATGTGTCGGATGTAGGGGTTGTTTAATCCTATAGCGTGTATAAGGTCATTTATTTACATGTGCTTATATTTTAAAATAAAAATTCAAAAGTACTTGTTTATTTTTTTAAGCATTGGCGTGTAAATAAACTAATAATGAGACAGCTTTATTTTGCTTTAATACTTTCAAGGGCAGTGTTTGTATACCGCGAACACGGAACACATTTCAATTCCGCAAATTGCCAAACGGTATACCTAGATTTTTTTTAAATAAAATTTTACTGAAGTGAAGAAAAACTTTTATTTTCAAATAAATTCTGTGTCATTTAATTATTTCCACCCTTTAGCAGCAAAAGTACTTCATTCCCTGAAAGGGCTAACACTACTAAAAAGATCATAGCACTCTAAAATTTAAAAAAATGATTTTTAATCTAATAAAACACTGGAACGTTCCAAATGAATTGGAATTGTTTTTCTTTCTTTTTTCTTTTCCGTAATATTTCAGTTACAGATATTTATAAATAACTGCAATTTACTATTTATGGAAAGAAAAGCACAAATTCAGCTTATAAACGGATTTTATTGGCAGCTATTCAAAAACATGCCTTTTTTTTTCTATGGAAGCTCTTAACGTAATTCAATTTGTAGTATGGAGGACATTTATTTCTATTGACTGAATCAGTTTCTCTTTCACTGCTTAGAAATTGTTTGGTGTGCAATGCACCGCGAAGAAAATATGTTTTACTCTGATACATACATGTAAACATTTTCAGAGTTGAAATCGCATTATATCGTTTTGAAAATGCAATGAAAAGGTCCTTGACACATCATGAAAAATAAATAAAAATAGATATTTAACACTGGAACTTCTGGGAATTTTACTCAATCTTAATAAAAATATTTTACACCAGAATTTTTATTTAAAAATATTAAACATAATTATTTAAACTTAGGCTCTCTGTGGTTTGAATTTAACTTATTTTGTGAAGATTCGAGTCGACGTTTAGTCTTTTGGTCGGTGTCGAATCAACAGTAACTGGACTTTCTAGTGTTAAACATGTTATACTTTTTACACTGTTTATTTTTACGACTTTTTATTTTTTTAATAATTTTTATTTTGTTTATATTTGAGTTTAACTTAACCCATTTATGCCTGAATTTTGTTATCTCTAATTTGTTGGTAAAATCCCTTTAAAATGTTGCAAAATGAACTGGAAAAATAATAAAAGAAATTGCGCTAAATTATTTTTGTATTTATTTGATAAAATGTAAACGTCTTAATTATGGGAATTTGCTTAATATTTATAATAATATAATATGCATAATTATGTTTTGTCTAAATTTATATAAAATAAGCTTTTAAATTCTATGTTATGTACTATAATTAATATTTTTATGAACTGCTAAAAAATATATATTTATTTCTTTAGAGACTAATAACATTATAAGTATTATTAATAATAATAATTTAAGAATAATCGTATTTGAGGCTTAAAAGCAATTTTTTTCATAATCATCTTGAAAAGGATTTTACATAAATAATTGTCCCCTAAATGGCTAATAAAAATAGGTACCCATTTGTGCCTAGCGCCCTATATTTTGTACGTTACAAAAATGCATAAAAAAATAGGCTTGAACGTATAATTTCACTTTGAAAAAAAAGTATTTCAAAGAAGTCCACAAGCTAAGATTGACTTATTTATTTGGATCCTTGATAAAAAAAAAATACAAATAAAGTTACTTTTTACATTTCGCCATCTGGAAAAATGAAAAATCTATAAACACCGAAAAAAGCCTTCATTTACGCAAATCCTTATTACGCAATTATATACGCAATTAATCCATCTTATGCTGTCATCTCTCGGTAACAGATAAAGGCATTTATAGATAACACTAGTCTGCATGATATTAGATGATTAAACTGATTACAGAACTACTCTTAGTTTCCTTCTATCACGTATAGTTTGTTTGCAATTGACCCGCTTTGATTTCGAAGATTCAAGGGAAATTTCCCTTCATCATCACACAAAAAATTAAACGCTGGATTTTTCGTTGCTCTTCAAATCAGCAACTGATCAAGGACAAAGATTTTGATAAAAACAATGAATGAGACAGAAAAAGACGCATGGACCACCTTCAAATGTGTTACTGAAAACTTTCCGGGGAATAAGGAAGATCCAAATTACAGGAATATTGTTGAAACAATGCTGGAAAATTTCAAGAAGTTGGGCTGTAATATGGGTGCAAAAATGCACTTTCTGCATTCCCATATCGACTACTTTCAGACATTACATATTACAGTGTTACAGTGAAGAGCGCTACCAGGATATCAAAGAGATGGAGAATAGGTACCGGTGAAAATGGAATATAAATATAAGACTACTGTTGGATGTTGAAGAGGGACATAAATGATGGCGGATCTGGAAGAAAGACAAAAAAATTGCTTTTCGTTTTTTAAAGAAATATGAGCTTATAAGGATATTTTTTATAGTATTCTTAACGTGCTTATTGAAGTACTTTGTACGAAATTGTGAAAAATTTTTGATTGTATTAATTAATATACTGAAACACAACTTATTTTTTGTAAAATCCTGACGTGATAGACAAAAATGGAAGTCATTTCCGGAATCAGCATCCAAAAATTGGTTCAGGAAAACTTGTTCTTAAGAAATCATCTGACAAAAAGTTTAATAAGCAATTAAATTTAAAAAATCCAAAAACCCGACTGCGTAAAAAGCGAGCTAATTATTTAACATCAATGTGAAACTATTTTTTTTTCTATTCCTACTTTTAGCTCACACTCTCGCTACATATATTTTGTTCAAATTTTCAATCGTTAATAAAATACTTATTATTTATCCAATCAAGCTCAAATAAATTTTTTTAAACTTGTAGTGGATAACACTTGATGTTAATCCAGTTTTTTTCAAATATTAATTCATTAATTAAAGTAAATTAATTTTCAATAATTGAGAGGGTCCTCTTCTTGATCAAGGTATTATAAGACCGAGAGAGCCCTTTTCTTGATCAAGGCATTTTAAGCGCCGCTCAAGAGGAAAGCAGAATGGGAGAAAAAAAATTCTTTTATTGACCTAAGTTGGAATTGACTTTTTTTTTTATTACATGTTTATATTACTTACCTATTTTTTTTTATTTACTTGTATTAATGACTTTTAAGTTGTGTTTAATTGTTTGTTCCTATCTATAAACACTGTTTTGATGAGGTCTATAGATGTCTATGATGGTTAGAGTTGCAGTAAAGCTAGAGATCCTACCTACACAACTTCCAGGTTGTATAATATTTTAACGGAGCTTCTGACCGTAAAATAGTCAATGAATCATCGTCTTCATTTTGAAAGATCTATCCACTGATATGCCACTTAATAGGGTGCGTAATTTTTTTTTTTGTCTCTACCGCCATTTTGAATTTATAGAAACAAAACCTATCCTATAACCATCGGGCCGTTAAAGCGAATTGATTGAGATCTCATTCATTAAAATCCATCCAGCCGTTGGGATATTTTGAGGGTATAAAGAAATCCCCATACACAGATACGCGTGAAACACATGACCCTTCTTTTCAGTCGGGTAAAAATGCAGACTGGTGTAATCATTTCGAATATTTTTCATGTTATGAAGAACAACATTATACAAATTTATTAAAATTCAAAGCGTCTCAAAAATGGGACGCTAGGCATAAATGGGTTAAGAAAACAACGAACAAGATTATGTTAATATCTAAGCCACAAAATATTATTTGATGTGCTACTAATATAGAAGCCGAATGTATTTGCATTTCTTTAGCATTTTTTTCTTTTTAGGAGGAGGGAAAAGTGCGAAAATATGAGAGGGCGTGAAATGTGTTAGAGCTTAATAATATATATATATATTAGACGATATGAAACAAGAGATATAAAGTTAAGGTAATACGCTTTTAATCCAAAATTTGATAAGGTATGGTCCTGAAAAACCTTGAACATCGCACTGTCATTGAAAATGAACTCATTTACAAAATTTTCGCGAAACAGTATCGTTAGACGACTCTCGTTCGCAAGAAAATTGGCACAACTCCAAAACAATTTATTTTGAGTCTTTCACTATTAGGTCTTAGTGCGTCTTACTGCAGAGAAATTGTCATAAGTATAGCTATTCGGAAGACCGCTAGATTACGCTATGTGTCACTTTGCCACCACAAAAGGAGATAAAAGCGTATAGGAGATAAGGAGAAATTTTCTCAATTCTACCTCTCTCTGTTCTATGTAAAAAAATGCCTGTCAAATTGACAGGAAAAAACCCCTGTCAACTTTGGCGCCAGTGGAAAACCGTTTAATTTAGATAAAATATCTGTACTTTTTTAACAAAAACAGTTTTTTCTATAAAAAAAAAAAAAAAGAACTGTAAAAATTACAAAATCCATATTTTTTTTACAGAAAAAAACTTTTTCCTTTTAAAGATTTCTTCTGTAAAAAATTCAGTTTTTCTGTAAATTACAGGTTTTTTTCTTTTACAGTGTATTAGGGGGGACACTGTCCCCCTGCTCACTACGCTCACCAACCCCAGGCGTAATTGTTTCGCGTTTCCATTCTGGATGGCTTCGCGATCCCTTATTTTCTAGGCATTCAATTTTTAGATTCCAAACGCTAATTACCCCCTCCTCCCTCTCCCACCCCTTTTTCATTAGTTAATGGAAATTATCTTCTTTCTGTAAAAATCATTTTCGCAATCAAGCCCTAATCCCCCCCCCCCCCCCAAAAAAAAAAAGAAGCCTATCGAAATGCAGAAGATTCTTCCCTTTCTCCGCCCGTCCTATCTAAATTCCCTTACTTTCATGGTGTTCGCTAAGCACAATTCCCACTAAGAAAAGACAGAAAGCTCTGCCCAATCAGATGCGTTTCGCTGTATCTACGCAGATTTTCATTGGTCCATTTCCAAATCTTTACTTTTTTTAACATATAGAAGGATATACGCTTTTACAGCTAAAGTTGAGTGCTACAGTTTTATGTTACAGTAAAAAAAATGACATTTTCTTTACCTCTCCTGCGAAACATAGTATGTTTTGAGTTGTCACTTTTCTTACGGGTGGAGCGATATACGATTTCAATATTTCGATATGTAATTTTTCACTGAGCTAAGATTTCCTTCGAATAAAAATCATATCTTTTTCTCGTCTACAATTTCCTGTGGGAATGCCTCTCCTTGATTTATAATTCAAAAACGTAAAAGGGTACGTTTACGGGTATGTTTAAACGCAAGGGTTTATTTTATATCAACTTTTAATTTATGAATAAAATGCATGTTGTATAGCAACTCCCATTTCGTTTAGTATATTCTAGACCTTTTTTTAAATCGGGTCAATCCATACCCGACCCGCAAATCTACTCTGCCTTTGTTGAGGTACATAGGCCTTTGTTGATGACAATACATCAATATTGCATTGCTGTGATCGACAATGAATTTGTGTGCAACATTACATTAAAATCGATTCGACGGGAAATGGACCAAAAATCAATTGCAAGATTTGACTCGGACGAACGGACATCTTGGGAGGCAGGCAACAAACGAAATGAAACAAATCGGTTTAAAAACTGCTGAATTTGACGGATGAATATTGGTTTTGCTAATTACGAAAGTGATCCCAGTAATGCTTAACAATAAGTTATTTTTTTCCCACTATACAATTTTCCTAATTCGAAGCTAAACATTATTCACGAGAAACTCCGGGCTTCTTTCCCACGGCATATGCTGCAGCGTGGGAGTTGCACAAGATTTATAGAGGCTCATTTTTCTGGTGGGAAGATGCGCCTTGCTGAATAGCTTTCATGCTCGGTTTGCGCTCTGTTTGACACCCTGCGAAAATGCTGTCAATCTTTCTTTGAGTTTATGGAAATCCCGCTAACATTTTATGTAGGTTGGAGTGTTATCGTCATTAATAGCGGATTAATTGGTGTTAACAGCGACTTGAAGAGAAAGGGAAACTAAACGAATTTTTAAGTCAGTTTCTGGAATTTTCTGCATTTGAAAGAATGTTTAGTCAAATACTAAAAGCAAAATTGCATCTTAACCCATTTGTGCCTGAATTTTTGTTTTCTCAAATTTTTTGATAAAATCACTTTAAAATGTTGCAACATGAACTGGAAAAATACTAAAAAAAATTAAGCTTAAATTTTTTTGTATTTATTTGATAAAATGTAAAAGAACTAAATATGAATATTTCTAGTAGAATAATATACATAATTATATATTTTGCCTGCATTTATATTTAAAATATTTTTAATTTCTATATTATGTACTATAATTAGTATTTTTATGAACTAAAAAATTATTTATTTATTTGCAGAGACTAATAACGTTATAACTATTATTAATAATAAAATAAGAATAATGGTACTGCAGACTTAAAAACAATTTATTTCATAAATATCTTCGAAAGTAGATTACATAAATGTCTCCTAAATTTCTAACAAAAATATATGCCCATTTGTGATTGGAACCGTATATTTTGGACATTACAAAAATGCATAAAAAATAGGCTTGACCGTCTAATTTCGCAATTAAAAACAAGTGGGTAAGTGTGATCACAGATCGCACAGAGGGTTTCGTTTAATATTCATTTCAAAACACTTTATCCTTTCGAAAAATCTGTTAGTTCGACATTTCGCAACCAGGAGCGCACTCTATTCTAAACAAATCTCTATCCGAACGAAACTCCGTTTTACATACTATCCGTATACATATTAGTCGAAGGGATTTGGCCCATAGCACCCGGAATAAGTAGGCGCCCCTGGCGGTAAAAAGTGGAACTAAAATATGTAAGGCTAAAGGTGCATAATATGAAAGAATGTTCAAAGGAGTGTCGGCAAAAGTTGGAAAAGTGCTCCCCGGGTGAAAAGGGCGGAGGTTAGAAAAATTGCTTAAAATATACGTTAGATCACGGAGGAGTAAATAATATAAGACTTTTTGAAAATTTTATGATTTGTCGTGTGGTCTGAGGTATTCAGCTATGCGTATGCAAAAATTCATGTCTCCAACTTAATTAGGAGCTCTCTTAGAAAGAATTGCTTAAAATACATATGTGGTAGCTCACAGGTTTAAACGTAAGACTTTTTCAAGATTTTATAATGTGTCGCCTGGCCTCAGGTGTTCTGCTATAATAAGCATGCAAAATTTCAAATCTCCAATTTAATAAGGGGCTCAGTTAGGAAGAATTGCTTAAAACACGCATGTGGGAGCCCAAAGGGTTAAATGTACGACTTTTTCAAATTTTTATGATTTGTCGCATTATGGTGTTCAGCTAGTATGCAAAATTTCACGCCTCCAACCTAAATAGAGTGTCACTTAGAAGGAATTGTTTAAAATACACATGTAGGAACCCAAAAGCTTAAATGTACGACTTTTTCAAAATTTTATGATTTGTCGTTTGATGTGAGGTATTCAGCTATAAGTATGCAAAATTTCACACCTCCAATCTAATTAGAGGTTCACATAGAAAGAATTGTTTAACATACACATGTGGGAGCCCAAAGGGTTAAATGAATGACTTTTGTCGTTTGATCTGAGGTGTCCATCTATAAGTACGCAAAATTTCATGCCTGCAACCTAATTAGGGACTCACTTAGAAAGAATTGTTTAAAATACACATGTGGGAGCCCAAAGGGTTAAATGTACGACTTTTTCAAAATTGTATGATTTGTCGTATGATGTGTGGTGGTCATCTATAAGTATGCAAAAATTCAAATCTCCAACATGTGTAGTTTCTGAGAACGGGCTCTGTGACGGACAGACAGACAGAGGAGCGAGACGAATAGGCTTTCGTCAGATGAACGAAACCCTAAAAAACACTTTATCCTTTTGATAAATCTGTTAGTTCCACATTTCGCAACCAGGGGCGCACTCTATTCTAAACAAACCTCTGTCCGAACGAAACTCCGTTTTAC
Organism: Maratus speciosus; assembly: GCA_963932465.1. Taxonomy (NCBI): domain Eukaryota; kingdom Metazoa; phylum Arthropoda; class Arachnida; order Araneae; family Salticidae; genus Maratus; species Maratus speciosus. Next base: position 243,889,153 of record OZ010795.1, on the reverse strand, counting down.
ATACTATCCGTAGATATATTAGTCGAGGTGATTGGGACCATAGCACCCGATATAAGTAGTTGCCCCTATTGGTAAAATGTGGAACTAAAATATGTAAGGCTATGGTCCATAATATGAAAGAATGGTCAAAGTGGTGTCGGCAAAAGTTGGAAAAGTGCTCCCCGGGTGAAAAGGTCGGAGGTTAGAAAAATTGCTTAAAATATACAAGTTAGAGCACGGAGGCGTAAATAATATAAGACTTTTAGAAAATTTTATGATTTGTTGTGTGTTCTGAGGTATTCAGCTATACGTATGCAAAAATTCATGTCTCCAACTTAATTTGGGCTCTGTTAGAAAGAATTGCTTAAAATACATATGTGGTAGCTCAAAGGGTTAAACGTGAGACTTTTTCAAAATTTTATGATTTGTCGCCTGGCCTCAGGTGTTCTGCTATAAATATGCAAAATTTCAAATCTCCAATTTAATAATGGGCTCAGTTAGAAAGAATTGCTTAAAAAAAGCATGTGGGTTAAATGTACGACTTTTCCAATTTTTTATGATTTGTCGCTAATGGGCTCAGTTAGAAAGAATTGCTTAAAAAAAGCATGTGGGTTAAATGTACGACTTTTCCAATTTTTTATGATTTGTCGCATAATGGTGTTCAGCTATAAGTATGCAAAATTTCACTCCTCCAACCTAATTAGGGTTCACTTAGAAAGAATTGTTTAAATTACACATGTGGGAGCCCAAAGGGTTAAATGTATGACTTTTTCAAAATTTTATGATTTGTCGTTTGATGTGAGGTATTCAGCTATAAGTATGCAAAATTTCACTCCTCCAACCTAATTAGGGTTCACTTAGAAAGAATTGTTTTAAATACACATGCGGGAGCTCAAAGGGTTAAATATACGACTTTCTCAAAATTTTATCATTTGTCGTATAATGTGAGGTGTTCAGCTATAAGTACCCAAAATTTCATGTCTCCAACATAATTAGGTGCTCACTTAGAAAGAATTGTTTAAAATACACATGCGGGAGCCCAAAGGGTTAAATGTACGACTTTTTCAAAATTTTATGATTTGTTGTATGATGTGAGGTGTTCAGCTATAAGTACCCAAAATTTCATGTCTCCAACGTGTATAGTTTCTGAGAACGGGCTCTGTGACGGACAGACAGACAGACGGACAGACAGACAGACAGACAGAGGAGCGAGACGAATAGGGTTTCGTGAGATGAACGAAACCCTAAAAATACGTATTTCAAAAACGTCTACAAGCTAAGATTATAACTTGCGATTTTGCATCCTTGATAGAAAAAATATAAATAAATTTACTTTTTACATTTTGCCATCTTGAAAAATTAAAAATCTATAAACACCAAAAAAGCCTTATTTTAAGCAAATAAATATCCATCTTATGCTGTCATCTCTCGGTTACAGATAAAGACATTTATAAATAATAATTTCATGCAATTTTCATGTTATAAAGGAGCCCGGTAGCAGAAAGTTCGAGACGGGAGACAGGAGTCGCAGATTTTTTTACCTCGTTTGCAGATTATTTTTCTATTGAAACATCATTTCACTTTATATTATGTTTCGCTCTTTATTACTTAATACAAAAACTTAAGATTGTTATTAGTGAAATTAATAAAATGCATAATAATATCAAAAGTAAATGATCGTTTGATTAACGCTTCAATTGTAAAATATTTCACCTGCAGATTATTTACTGCCCCTGAAGTATCTGTTGCAGACACTTGGAGAGTTTTCTGCTACTGGGTAAAGGAGAAGAAAATTATACAAATTCATTAAAATTTGAAACGTCCCAAAAATGGGACAAATGTATTTTGTAAAAGGAAACAAATGCAAACGCTGCATTAGGCTTGTTACAGTAGGAATTTTTCTACTGTTATAAATATAATTCCCTAGTACAATTTAATGAACGACACGCCTTTTTTTTTTGGTGGGGGAGGGGGGGGGGCTTGAGTTTTAATATAAATTTAATATTGTAGTTTTTTAAATTAATCTCGAATAAAAAGTTTTGTAAAACTGAAATAGCAAAGATGATTTATGTTTCACCATATTGAGGGATAACAATTAAATTCCTTTTTAGGTGCGTTCGTATTTATATAAATGCGTAACACATACAGTCGTCGTCTGGTCTGTCCGCATATACAGAGCAAAAACTACCCAAACGAATGGTTTGAAATTTAATATATATAATCTTTCAGAATTTTGTCGAGTCATTTCAAATTTTATAAAAATCTAATCAAAATTTAAATATATTAGTAAAAGTTTTCTTCACTCTATTAAATCCTATCATACGTAATGAACTCAATGATATTCCATGATATGTAATGATTGTAGGTTGCCATGGTGATGACGTCCTATTTAAGATGGGGTCCTTTTATTTCGGTAATACTGCATTTAATATATACAATTGTAATAAATTGTGTATTCCTGCACTTTTGCATAAGAATGCAACAGCTATAGCACCAAGATCTCAATATTTATAAAGCTAGTTATAGTACGAACGTGTGACATACGTTATTTGCCATGTTTGACGTACAATTTTCGAATTGTTTAGCTTAGAGAAACATATTTAGAATAACGTAAATAAAAGTCGCATGCACAAGACTCGAATCACAATAAGTTATTTGATAATGAAATAAATAAAGCGAAAAAAAAGCGTAATAAAAAAAAAACTTAAGTAAAAATTAAATTTAAAAAATCAAACCCCGACTACTTAAAAAGCGAACTAATTAATTATTTCTCTCCAATGTGAAACTATTTTTTATATTACTTGCCTATTTTTTTATTTACTTGTATTGATGACTTTTAAGTTGTGTTTAATTGTTTAGTTCCTATCTATAAATACTGTTTTGAGGAGGCCTATAGATGTCTATGAAGGTTAGAGTTGCAGTCAAGCTAGAGATTCTACCTACGCAACTTTCAGGTTGTGTAATATTTAAACGGAGTATCTGACTGTAAAATAGTCAATGATACATAGTCTTCATTTTGAAAGACCTATCCAATGATGTGCCACTCAATAGGGTGCGTAAAAATTTCTTTCGTCTCTACCGTCATTTTGTATTTTGCGGCCACCATTTTGAATTTATAAAAACAAAACCTAGCCTATAACCATTGGACGGTTAAGAATAATCGATAGGGACCTTATTCATTAAAATCCATCCAGCCGTTGGGATGTTTCGAGGGTATAAAGAAATCCACTTACCGAGATACGCGTCAAACACATAACCTTTCTTAGCAGTCGGGTAAAAAGCATCTCGTACGTCTCATTATTTTAGCACCTGTTATTATTCAACACCTCAGATCCTCCTGTTTATAAACTGTTTGTGCTCTGATGTCGTTTTGGAAAGTAAAAAAAAGAAAAAAGTGCTAGTCAGTTTAATTTTAAATTAAGAAAAAAATCAAGTCAATTTTAAACAGATGAACACCGGATCCTACATTTAATATATATATATATATATATATATATATATATATATATCATGCCTTCAAAACTTAAATTAGTCTGAATTAAAGAAAAAAAAAATATGAACACCAGTACAGTAAAACCTCAATAACAGGCACTGCCGAGTAGCGGATATTTTTATTTAGAGAGCATTTTTTCAGTTCTTAACATCTATATATGCGTGATTTTATCTCAAAATAGAAGACTGGTTCGAATATGGAACAAATTCCGTGCTCCCGAGATGTCCGCTATTCGGAAATTTTACTCTATAAAACAAGATACCTTAAATTTTCTTAAATGGAGTAAAAGAGTACTAATAATGAAGTATAGAAGATTATTTATGAAACTTTCTTTACTATTGCAATTCGCAATAACTATAAATAACTTAGCGCAACAGGTAGCGCAACAACATAAAGACAGCATGTACAAAAGATAAGTGATAAGCTTATTTACCACAATGAAACAAAGAAAAAAAAAGTGAAATAGAAAGAGGATAAAAAGCAACACGCACACCATTTTAGCCCCAGTTATTATTAAACACCTCAAATCACCTGCTTAAGGGTGTCCGGGACACATTTTAAAATAATTTTTATTTATTGAGTTAAAATCTTGAAATTTTTTGTGATGGTTAACCATATCATTTGTAAACAAAATCACACGATAAAACTTCTCATAATTAAAAAAAAAAAATTAAATTTATTAAAGTGGGCTAATTTAAAATCGTTATAATGCGAAATATTATCTCTAGAATTTCAATTTTTTTTTTCATTTAAATAAATAGAAAAATAGAAGTTTAATATTCAACATTTAAAAAAATATTAATTTAAATAAAAATTAATTATTTAAAGTAAAATATATATATATATATATATGTGTGTGTGTGTGTGTAAATAATTTAAATTCAAAGTTAATACATTTACAAATTTTAAATCTTGTCTACATCATTCTGTTTTTCGAAACATAATAATCATTTATATAGAATAAAATATTTATCTTCTCCTCTAATTAACAATAATATTAAACTAATTTATGATGCATTAAATCATGGTTTTCCAAAAAAATTCATATATTCATTAATACACAATTAGTGCTTTACTTACATGATCTTTTAAAACAAATTAACACATGCGTAAACAAAATTACAAAAAAATATATAAAATATATATATATATATAAAATTAAAAATTGTAAAATAATATAAAAAAATTATTATAGGATGGATGGGTGGGTAGATGTTAGAGTACGGAGGAGGGTGGTGTTGTCTGGATAATACGCAATGGTTAATTTAAAAAAAAAATGGGGCTTATGTATTATTACTATATTTTTGATACGTATTTTATAAGGATGTTGATTTGATATTTTATGTGTAATTGGTGACTTTCATTAATATTATATTTAGATTAATTATTGTTTTATCTTATTTACAATCATTTGTTATTAAATTTTAATTTACTCGGGACAATATCATATTAATTACTAATAGCTTGCCATTTTTATAGTGATTAATATACATGTAAGTATATTTAATATAAATAAAGTTACACTGTATGTATTAAAATGGGGTAATTATTTTTATTATTATTCCTCTATTCTTTTTAATATTGATCTATTTTCACTTTGTGTTATAAAACGTATTATCGGTTTAATGTGTTTGAATGTCCCACACTCATACTTTAGGATTTTTATGGCTGTATGAAAATAATCCACGCACTATATTTGAGATTTTTGGGTAATGGGAATTTAAGTATCTAATAATCTTCTATATACCTCCATATGTTTATTTCCTGTTCATTTTATGATTATCTTATATAACATAGTTTTCATTAACGATTCTTATATTATTTTTAATATATTTTTATTAATTATTATTGAATTTTTGTTTTATATCATATAGCTATATGCTATATATTCTCAATGTTATAGCATTATTTAAATTCTTAGTGTAGTTTAAATGAGTAAGATAATAGAATATTTTGTTTCCCTTTTCTTTTTTAAATTTTATTAACAATATTTAAATATATATATATATATAGTGTGCTTTATATTAGGTTTATAATTATCTATATATAAGGATTTGTTTGGTTTTGCTGTTAAACAAAAAAAAATTTTACATTCTTAGGATTTCAAATGTTTATCTTGTGACATTTGAATAATAAAAATACTACTAGATGGCAGCACCAAAATTTGTCTTTTGACAATAAGATATAACTTTTGTCTTTTGCAACTCTTTTTCAGTTATAAATTACTACACCAGGTGGATTTTTAAGCTAAATTTTGACGATATTGTTATATAGTTATTAATTTAATAGTGCATTTTCGTTATTTTAAATAATGTAATTACTTTCTATTTATTTTATTTTATATTATATTAATTTTATTTTTCATGAGTTTTCAAAATGTATTAACTGCATCCTTTGGTCTCAATCACTGTGATTTCTTAACTGTTTTATTCACCTTAATCTTTACGATAATTTGGGAGCCATGTGCGTGTGGATATATTGAAAAATACTGAAATATTAATCGGTATGTTGTGCATTATTTCTATTTTATATCCTATAAATATTTAAACAGGTTTTATTGATTTTTCCATTTCATATTTGTTTTTATTCTGTTTTCATTTTTAATCTATTCACTTGATTACAATGGTTGTTTGGGCACAGGGAAAAATAATATTAGCTTTAGCTTATTTTTCTCACAGAAAACAACCATATTGCTTATATCATTGAATTCTGTGCCCTTGATAACGTAATTCAATATATAAGCTTTTCCATTATTTGTCGGTGTCCACTTTCTTCTTTTTTCTTCCATAATAATTCTTATAATAAATTATTTGGCACTTTTTTTTTAATACTTACAGCTTTAATTCACAATATTACGGTTTTTGATGGTGGTAGGTTATGTTTAATTAATGATTATATATACATACATATATATATATATGACTTTTTAAGAATCATATTTTCAAAAGTAAATATATTTTTTTTTTCAAATTTGCTGAATCAAAATGGCTGGTAAAATAATTGAAAAAGACATGTTCCCAAGTTTGAACCATTTATCTTTAACGGTTCTTGACTTATAAGAATTTAAATATGAGAAATAGTGAAAAAACCCATCACGAAGAAAACTCATTTTCACCAGAAGTCGTTTCCATGACAACCATTGCTTGAAAGCTGGATTTTGACAACAAACGAAAACGTCAATATTTCCTGTTCCAATTAATATAGAAACGTGATTTAAACGTCATTTTAAGCAGATAAAGAGAAATTTTTAATGCAATAATTTTTTTTTTAGAAAATTTGAAGATTTTTCTGTCCTGGACCCCCTTAAATAATAATTAAAAAAACTTGAAACTTTTATATAAAAGAAATAATTTTGAAATAAATTTTGAGAATGAATTTTAATATTTTAAGGAGAACAATTTTTGAAAAAAAAAAAAAATTACGAGGTTTATTCATAAGGCATTTACTTTATATGAATTATTATAATATTCATATTTCTCCTTTGCTTGGAAAAATTCCTTTTTTATTCCTTTTAATCCATTATATTGAGCATGTCATAGTGTATTTAAAGAAATAGTGCTGACAAACTTTTTAGTTATTCGTATGATAATGAATAATCTTTTGAATTAGATGAATACTGTATCCTACATGGGAAATAATAATACCAACAATAAAATGAACACTTTGTGACGACAGTAATGAGCAACATGAAGTACTTATGCAATTAAATATCTTTCCATGTCAAGTGGTCTAAATTTGGATAGGGTCTCTGCTCGACCCCCTTCAATTTTTATTTAATGATAAAAATAAGTCAGAAGTGGGCATCGGTAAACTGTTAGAGTCGAAAGTAGTGTATGAAGGGTCGGTAAAACTACTTTCTTATTGTAGCGAACTACAACTAATGCTTTCTCAAAATTTAGTCAACTACAACTACCTGTTTTACAAAATATCGTCTACAAACTACTTTCCAAAAATAATCGCTACATTCAGATCTTGTCAGAGGATACAATTTAGGCTCGAAACTGAAGTACTAACTATAATCTTGCATATAAAATATTTATGCGCAATCTGCCAATGCATAATTTTTTACGAGGTTCACTGTTAAAAATATCCCTGTAAAATTGCGGGCAGAGGCCGGCAGCAGATATTACAGTCATACCACTTAATAAACTTTTTTACCAAAAATAAAACCGACTTCAAAAACTACTACAAAGTAAAAAATAATTTTTTTACACAATAGTTAATAAGAAATTAAATTAAGAGCATTGTATTTACCATGCGTATTATTATATTTATGTACATTAATTTGATTTTTTTGGAGTCCGTGCCAGCCAAACGAAGTTAAGTATAATTATCCAACAGATACACATCCAAATATCTAAGAGTTTTTTTTACGATTTGTTATTTAGTTAAAAAATTTGAATTTTACCATTTTTGAAACATTTCATCTGATTTTATAAACGTGTATTTTCAAGTGAGATTAGTTGTAATTATGTGTGCTAAATTAAGGGTTATTGTAAAATTAATGCGTTTATACAGGCTATTATGTAAAAAAATTGTAGCCAAACACAGATTTTCAAATGCAGGATGGTGTCAGAATTGAGAATGAAATTTTTTTCCTAAACGGTTTTGCTGAATCTTGTTGCGATTTGTTTTGGATAAACAATTTTAATTTTGAACTTGGCTTGGCTGGCACCGACTCCAAAAAATCAAATTAATGTACATAAATATAATAATACGCATGGTAAATACAATGCTCTTAATTTAATTTCTTATTAACAATTATGTAAAAAAATTATTTTTTACTTTGTAGTAGTTTTTGAAGTCGGTTTTATTTTTGGTAAAAAAGTTCATTTTTCACTTTTTAGTTTTTTTTTTTTTTTTTTTTTGAGTTACAATTTTTGCATGACCCTTTTGGAGGAAATTACGGACTTTTAAAGAAACTATTAAAGATGTTATTTTGATAAGTAAATACTTTTGTCCAGATTTGTGTGTACATTAATAACACAGGTTTTTTGTGAAAATTCTTTATATGTATATATTACATTTATTCTTCTTCAGATTTAATAGCTTTATTTTTTAATTAAATATTTTTGTTTCTCTATTTGGACATGGGTAGAACGACAAGAGATGCTGCTCGCATGAAAAAATATCTAACTTTGGAAACTGACAATAAAAAGTTCTTCGGCTTACTAAAAATGCTCTATGAAATAAAGAAGAGAGACCCAATGACTTATTTTTCATACTTTCTAACCGATGACCAGGCCCTTATCTTCCGGGTTGCCCTAGATGAACGTGTTTGATACATGGCATCGGCGTAGGAGACCACCTAATCGCCACGTAGCGGTAATAAACCTGATGAATAGCTAGATCGTTTTACTATCGGCAGTGCCTATTTCTTAATTATGAACTTTTTTATGCCAGTTACTTAACATTTATATCTTGTTGTTTAGCACCTGCGCATTGCTACTCATGTTGATCTCGTAATTTAGAAGGTTAATCAGATGACGAGACTTTCATCTGGCAAGGCACCTCCAGAGGTATAATTCATAGGTAAATTCGAGGTCTTCACACCTATCGACGGAGTTTACATGCACCAGGAGCCGTTAGGGTACATGACAACCGAATAACTTATCAAAGAAAGATCGTGAAAAGACTACAGGGGGGAAGTGTTGAATGGCGTTCCCTCAAATGGCTGGTCATTGATGAAATTTCTATGGTGTCAAAAGAGAATTTATATATAATTCATTTGAGGTTTCAAGAATTTAAAAACAATTTATTTTTTGGTGGCATTAATGTTTTCTTATATGGATATATTATGCAAGTGCCAATATGTAATGTATAATGTATACGTAATGCCAATGTGCTTAAATGCATGCTCAGCATGGTACTTTTATTCATAATTTAAATTATTTGCTTAATCTTTCGCCAAATCTAAAGATTCTGATAGAGAAATTGAGAACTCATTGCATCATGACGGCATTTTATTTATTTTTATTTGTAATCTTTCTTGACAAAATCAGCTTAACTCACTTAGGCATTTATGCTTCTTATTGCATCATCATTTGCAATACGTTGGGCACTGGAGATTTTAAAACTATTAAGTAATCTACCGTTATTGCGTCCACTACCAATTGTTGTTTCTGAGCTAATATGATTTGGTGCATTGAAGCGTTTTGCGAATTAAATATTTTATGATACCCACATTTACATTAAACCAATTGCTGCTGCTATTTTTTTTTTGTTTCACGCTAGCCTTAACTGTGGGCTCGATTACGGAAGATCAGAAATTCATCGTCATGCTCATTTAACAATCTTGGTTAAAGTGTCATTGGTCTGCATAGTAACTGACATATTTTAGTGAGTGTAGTACTGCAAAACATATAGAACATATAGAACTTTCTGAAGCAACTTATGATATTCGCATTTCCTTTAAACCATGTTTGCTGTTAGCATCGCACACTTTTTGCTTTTATCGGGCAATCTGATTCAAATTTACTTGCTCTCATTTCTTGATACAATTCAAATGTTTTCATGACTGCGTAACCCACTGACTTGCTTTCGCCATTATGCTTATGCCTACTGATGTTTAAGTTCTGTGCCATGTAAATACACCGCACCATAACAATGCCACCTGTAATACTAATTAGAGTAACTCCTTTTATTTCTTTCTATGTTGTTTATCTTGTACTTTAACAGCATAGGGATCTTGGCTCAACTTCTGTTTGCATATAAAAGTAGACAAATGGTTGTTTACAATAAATAAATTTATAAATATTGAAAAACTTGCTTGTGAGACAGTGGTACTACTAAGTTATCCTGTCGACCAAAAATCTATCGCCAAACTATAAAATTAAATGCCAATAATGGTTGATCGTAAATGTCACATTCACTTGACTTTAAGCAAGATACACGTGTTTACGTCATCAAGTGATTTTTATTTCGACGTTTTATTTGTATTTTTATTAATGTTATACTAATTTATTTGTTCTTTTGTTATTGAAAATAAAAATTATGTCAATTTGTATAATTTGGCGAGTGTTTTGGTGATTTATATAATTTGGCGAAATTGGTCGACGGGATAACTAAGTAGTACCGAGACAGTTAATAGGTTGTCAGAAAATATGCGTGAAATTTTAATTTTCTCTCCAAGGCCCCTATACAGGAAAGTTATCATTAATGTTATCTAGTGGAAATATTAAAGGTAATAAAAAGCATTCCTACATATAACTGTTTAATATAATATAATATAGGTATGTATATAATATTATGGTACTTCTTAGTTATCCCGTCGACCAATTTCGCCAAATTATATAAATCGCCAAATCACTCGCCAAATTATACAAATTGACATAATTTTTATTTTAAATAACGAAAGAACAAATAAATTAGTAAAACATTAATAAAAATACAAATAAAACGTCGAATGAATGGTTTTATTGGCCATTATTGGCATTTAATCTTACAATGAATTAATGGCAAACCATTATTGGCATTTAATCTTACAATATGGCGACAGTAATTTGGTCGACGGAATAACTAAGAATTACCAATATTATATATGTATATATATATATTATGTGCCGCCAGTCTTATGTTATGTGTTTAATTAAACTAAACTATTGTATACTAAATTATTGTTTTGTATTAAGTTAGTTTGCTTCTGTATTACTCAGCATTTGAAATAATGGTGTATACTTAATTAATGTATATTAAATTACTATTTTGAATGCGATTGCCAATTGAGAATTTTAAATATGACTGTCGATTAGAAAATGCGAAGAAACAGATTTGGAAAGATCCATTACTGAATTTGAATGGGGATATCGCCAAATTAGTCAGTTACAACCAAGTTGGCTTCATTATGGTGACTTATTTTGGTCGCCAAGTTTGGCGATAATTCACGTAACTGCGCCAAGTTTTGCGACAACTTGGCGCTAACGTATATGAATACATAGTTTTATGATTATGACTGAGAAACCGGTTACAACAATGAAAGATAATTTGGGTGAAATCCTTCATTTTATTGGTTTTTGTTGAATTACTAAAAAACTACTCAACCAATTTCGATGAAACGGAAGTGGTACCAATTCGAGAGTATCCTCTTTCAATTAAAACAAAAATCACGTAAATCGGACAAAAAGTTCCGGAGCAATCGGTGAACATACATAAAAAAAAAAAAAAAAAAAAAACATACATACGCGTCGAATTGATAACCTCCTCCTTTTTGAAGTCTGTAAAAAAAAAAGCCCATCATTTTATCCAACCCATAATTTTACATCATTTTCCTTAAAACAGGATATAAGACATTTTAAAACACAATAACACTTTACTTACTGTTCCGTAGCACGTTAGATAATCATCACATAATCTCTTTTTTTGGCGGGTTAAAAAATGTTACGATCGCGGTTAAGTGACACTATTTTTCGAAGCACGACTAAAATGAAGTGTTACAGTACGAGCCCATACATTTTCCTCCGCTAGGGTGTATTTTTGATTAACAGATGGGCTAGAACTGTAAGAATGTGCGAATTGCCCTTAATTTTCTAAGTATCTAAGGGATCAGACTGTTTTTCATCAAATAAGGCTGCTGCCCGTAAAAATTGAAGGGCAAACGCTCATAAATTTACAGTTTTTTCTGAGAGTGCAGTCAAAAAGTTCCCGCGATTTCGTTGCAACTCTTTAGTACCCCCAGTGTAATGTAATAATCGCCTTCAAAGTAGGTTCCGTAAGAACACACAACAACTTGCTCCCTGCTCCTGTCATTGCTGGAAACAACGATGATAGTTCTGTTGTTGTATCTTCCCAAGTTCAGCCGTCGCGTTGGTTTTGATGTCTTCTACTGTGTCAAACGGTTACCTTTGGCAGATCGCACATTGATTAGACAAACGACAAAAAGCGTGGGACAGGAGACAAATTCTAGTGTTCAAATTGGTTTGTTCTTTGTTAACAGGGTGAAATGTCTCTTGACTCACGCTTTTTTTCGCTTGTCTGTTCAGTGTCCGATCAGCCTTTAGAGGCCCAAGTTTGATCTTGGAAAAGAGACAAAAATCGTCATGCTTAGTGTATTCATGCCGTTTATAAGGCTAACAAGGTCTCTGAAGCAGATTTCCCCCTTCGGTACATGAACTTGGTGTTCGAAATCGCGCCAACTTGATAACCGCACGCTCTTACCTTCAGCTACTCTGCCGTCAAACTGCCTGTTATGAATTCAGGTAGTAAAAAATATGGTGGTAGAAAAGGAATACACTGAAACCTCCCTGTGAGACCACCTCCCTGAACGATCATTTTTTTATGGAACGAAATTTATTCCCATAGGCTCAACACTAATTTTATCTCCATTCAGAGACCATCCCAGTTGAGCTCCCTCCATGTGCGACCCATTTCTTTGAAGAAAATGAAACAAATTCCATTTTTTCCTGGTCGCTTGAAGAAGATTTTATTATTAGGAAAATAATTCCGGAGAGCGCATTATTCATCAAACTTCTAAACGAAGTTTAGAATTTTAACCATTTGGGAAAATGGTTATTGTCCTCTGTCAGGGTAGGAAATCAAAAACATATCTGAAGCGTTTTATTAGTTGAATCCGCATTTTATTCGTTTTCTAATCGGTCTATACAGTAGTATGTATTTTCCCTTTACTTTCAACAGAGATGAATACTTCTGTTGCCACTGTAACAAAAAAGTAATAAAAACTACAAAAAAAAAAAAAAAAAGAAACAAATTGAGATACAGCTTTCAAACAAATTGCATTTAAAAGAACATTTTTCTCTCGATACGACAGTGTAAAAAGTAATATTGTGGGATGTTTAGAAGTTTAAGAATAAAATTTCGTTTAAAATTGGTCCAGGAATATTAATGTTTAATCCATGGCGTACGTAATGTATGACCAGCTCCGTACAAGTTTAAAAATTTACAGTACCGAAAATTGTAAAACTGAAATTTCTTTTAAAATTTATTCATGATGGGTCCAGGAATGTTAATGTTTAATTCATGGCGTACGTAATGTAGGATCAACTCCGTGCGATTTTTTATGTCTTAAATTTTAGTCTTCGAAAAAATAATTTTCCAAATGGTCGTTGTAATTTGTTAAATTGCTTTTTTCCTGGTAATTTTTATGTGTTTAAACCCCATTGTGCCTTTTAGGCAACGAATTTAACTCTGATGACGAATTAAGAATGACGGTCAATTAACTCCCCTGCCCTGTTCTGTTAGGAAACTCTCAAAGAAATAGATAAACAAATGAATCGTCTATTTGTTCCCGTCCAAAAAAAAAAAAAAAAAAAAAAAATGCATTTATTTACTGAACTTTGAAATAAAAGATAAAACAATAAAATCAAAGCAAACGTCAATATATTCATTATTTAAACTCTGCAGTAATTAACTTATGTAATTAACTTTTTATACTTAAATTTTTATATTTTTTCCTAATGTGAAAAATAAATTTTAGTAACATTGTTACATTTTTTCAACAATAGATTGATAGATCAATCTAGATTTTAATCTAGATTTAAACATGACCTCCATTAAGAGACCACCTCTCGGAGCGACCCAATTATTATTGGAACGGAACATGGTCGCTTTAAGAAGGTTTTACTGTTAATTAATTATACTCTGTAATAGTTTCAACGAAATTCCGTTAACTATTTGACTATCCCTTGTATTCCTGTTCTTACAGTAATTATTGCATTGAGATATACAATTACCGTTGACATGTATTTAGCAATAGATTTGTTTAACTCTCCAATACACTCAAATGTTAATTGTATTGAGTTCTGTTTAGAATTACCGTATATACTCGTGTTTAAGTCGAAGAATTTTAGACAAAATTTTGGAGTTGAAAATGAGGGGTCGACTTATACACGGGTTTGTAAAAAAATAAATTTTTCGCAGATAATCGGCGAATGGGCAAGTCTTTTAATTAGTCACATATGGGACTAGGTTGGAGAGAGAGATAAAAGCGTACAATGGTCATTTCCCTGTGACTGACCAAAAAAAAAAAAAAAAAAAAAAAAAAAAGGCTCAACAATAATGTCCCTTTAATTTTTCTCTTGGGATAGAATTCCCTTCAACACAGGGGGATTCCTTTCAACATTTTAATCCCCCTTTTAAAAAGAATTCAACTCGAGAATGCTTATAGATATATCTTCTAAAAGTCCTACAATACAAAAAAGTACTATATTTTAGCAGTCTAAGAATATGTTTACCCTTGTAAATAAGGCTTGAATAGATTTTTGAAAGAATTTTTTTTTTCTTAAGTATCATTAAATTGATTTGAATTTCAAAATAGTTTCAGCGTCTGCGGTTTTGCATAATTATACAGTTTTAAAACGTGGAATTTAAAAAAAAAAAAAGTCTGATTTTATAACATAGGGATTTTTTTTTCTTTTTTATCCTCGATTGCAATTCATTTTTCAACATACTACCAGAAATGATTCGACTTATACACGAAAATTCATTTTTTTTTTCAAAATTTTGCTTAAGAATTGGGGGGGGCTTCGACTTATGCACGAGTATATACGGTACATAAATTTTATAAATTCTGCTTTTACTGGAATTTTTTTTTTAAACTTCCAAACACCGCAAATTCTATTTTTACACCGCCGAATAGAAAAATAACGCTATATTAATTATGCTATAATTATACTACGGAGCAAATTCTCTATTACAGTAGAACCCGGATATTATGAGACCGGTTATATTAAAGCTTTGAATAAATCTGTTTTTTCAAATTTTCCTGTGAATCGCAACATGTGTTAAGGAAACCTATTATAACAAAATCCGGGTATGCTTAATAATTTTAACGCTCTCATCAGGTTCGTTATAAGCCGTTTATACTTATATTATGATTCTGTTTAATTAATAATACAGGTTTTACTTTGTCTTGAGTTTTAATGTTAATTTAATAGTTTCTCCTGAATTGTTGGTTCATTTAAAATTAAGAGTTAAATTATTTTGAAAAATAAAAAGAATTCAGTAAATAAAGTTATAAAGATAAATCATTATACTAAGGCGCGGAACAAACTGCAATGGACTCTCGTTAATGTGTCTCCTTACCTCTAATTAATGAAGATAACTCTGTGTTCCCCACAATTTTCTATTTGCAATTAATGTTAGACAACGATTAAAGCGTACTATTCACCGGATAATGAGTGGCAATTTTTTTTGTCACAAACTGACCGGTCAGTATCTAAACTAATTATACTCATTTCTCTAAAAGCAAAATTTGGTGTAACTTTGGCTTAATAACTTCAAATTTATTATTTTTTTTAATTTCTGTTTAAATACTAATCAAAAGCACACTCCGTGCATTAGAACATATTTTTATCACACAAAAAAATGTAAAAAAAAAAAATTGGGGCGGGGGGGGGGGGGTGAATAAGGAATTTTCTTGAATGTTTTAAACCTTATGAACTTTTCAAAATGCCCCATGAGCATTCCATATTAATTAAAATCCCCGATGATTTTTTATACAAGTTTGTTTTATATATACAAATAAAACTGTGCATCGAATTTCATATATTTGAATATAAAGGTAAGAAAAAAATATTTTCTAAATTTTACGACATTTTCAGCATTTTTGCGTCTTATTTCTGCATTTAACTACCTTTTTAACTTTTCCAGTTATATTTAGTTTAAAGAAACGATGCAAAGTTTTATGACATATATAGCTATAAAAAATAATTGGGATTTTAATGGATATGTAATGCGCATGGGGGGGGGGGGGCATTTTGAAAAGTTCTTCATAGTGCTTAAAATATTGAAAAAAATTCCTTATTTTTCGCAATTTTGTTTTTTCTTGTGAGATAAATATATGCCATCATGCACACAGTGTGCCCTTCATTAGTATTTAAAGTGAAAAAAATTAAAAATAAGTGAGTTTAAAGGTTCCTTTTACCTTTAAGAGATAAAGAAATTGTCAGTGATCATGATCGAGGGGGAAAAAAACACACCACCAAAGAAGTAATTGTTCAAAAAATTCTAATGGCTTTTCACACCCATACTACAAATAAAAAATATGATGTAACAGTCCAACATTTCAGGTGTATTTGAAAACGAGAAAATGTTAGGGTAAAAAAGTCATTTGTTCAACTATTGCAAAGAAATGATAGGGATTACTTTTATTAAAGTAAAAGTGTGTAAGTTCAACAATTTCTTTGCATATTATGTTTGTCCCCGTGTGATTTATTCTTTTGTATTTAGAAATTGTCATCAACTTGCATTTTTACTAAAATTACTAAATTAAAGAAAGTTTTCTTTTAGCATAAAGTTGATGCCATTTTATTTCTGTCAAAAACTGAATTTAATATATAAAATGCTACACTTTTGAAATGTTTATATCGTTTAATGTGACTTTCTTAACCCTTTTACGCTCCGACGGTACTTTTAATTACCATCAAAGAAAATGTAATATAAAATTTATTTAATTCGTCAACTAATAAAAGTAGATTGTGCGTTTCATAAAAAACTCTTTGCTAGATCACATTTAAAAAGCGCAGCGAAACAATCGAAGCTAAATAATTTTTAATGTGGTTATTTTCTCCAGGGTTTCGAAGTCAGACCCATCTTTGAGCAAAAGAGTCGGAGTCGCTAAAAAAACAAGCCGACTCAGACTCCAGATTTTTTTTTTGTTAGACATTTTAAAGTGAAATTAAACTAATTATATGTAATTTTAAATCTATAAAATGAATTATTATTGTTATTTATGAACTATATCAGGCTACTCAAGTTAAAGATGACCGATTTACTGCGGCGTACAAAGTAGATACAGGGGTAGGTACAGAGTAGATGAAAACTGTTTTAATTCATAACTGTAGTGGATATTTTACATTTAGTATATAAGTACTTCCCCTCGTATTTTGGGGGTTTGCGGAAATAACTCCAGGTACAGAGGTCTGGAAGGACCCAAGTCCAGGAAAATGAAGGCAATTTTTCAAACAGGCCGTGTAAGTTAGAATTAAGACAATTTATGTTAATGAGCCGGATCAGACTGATAAAAAAATTGAGCAGGGATGACAAGCCCAATATAACAAATTTGAAAGAAACAAACTACGCTGATAAAATAAGAGCAATTCACAATAGGCATGATTGGAGTGAGAATAAATAATAATAATAATAATAATAATAAAAACGCCGGAACGTTTTAGGGGACGGGCCTTAAAATTTCGGTTCATGCAGATCTCTTGCCGGAGGTAATGCGAAAATTATAAATCTGTGCTATTTTTGGAGGCAAAAGAACTAAAAACCTGGTCATAATATTAAAATATTTATTTGCTTAAAAGACGTTATAAAACACATTAAAAGTAAATTAAAAACTCTTTATTTACATGTTTCGATTCATTTTCTGTGTCGCCGTCAGAATGCATAATAGAAAATTACAAATGCATAATGAAAAATGGAAAAAATCATCGAAAATAAGCAAGTACGCACCCTATATTTTCGCGATTGCTCGTGTTCCCTCTAAGTCGCGATGCCGTAATTTATCCAACCATTCAACCCATAAATTCGGGATACGAAAAGATAATGTATCGTTACAAACTCCTGAACCTCTTAAATAAATTTCAATGGACTCTCTTATGAATAATTGTAAATAAAAATTAGACCTGTAGATGATTTTACTCTCGTTAAAAAGTAATGTTCTCTATTTGATTTAGCCGGGATAAAACAGTACTTTTTAACGAGAGTAAAATCATTTACAGGTCTAATTTTTATTTACAATTATTCATAAGAGAGTCCATTGAAATTTATTTGAGGTTCAGGAGTTTGTAACGATACATTATCTTTTCGTATCCCGAATTTATGGGTTGAATGGTTGGATAAATTAAGGCATCGCGACATAGAGGGAACACGAGCAATCGCGAAAATATAGGGTGCGTTACATGATTACTTGTTTATTTTCGATGATTTTTTCCATTTTTCATTATGCATTTGTAATTTTCTATTATACATTCTGACGACGACTCAGAAAATGAGTTGAAACATGTAAATAAAGAGTTTTTAATTTACTTTTAATGTGTTTTATAACGTCTTTTAAGCAAATAAATATTTTAATATTATGATATGATTAGAAATGGACGTAATTTTGACTTACTACTCGCACTTATTTACATTTAAGAACGAGGTATTGTAATAGAAGCCTCCCCCCCCCCCCCCCCTTTCAAATTTTTTCAGTCTGTATGACCAAAAGTCAAAATTATAGAATACCTTTCCTTTATTTTTGTGCACAGGAGTCAAAATAAGATGATTCTTTTTTTTTCTGAATCGGCGGTACCCAAAAAACACAATAGTGAAATTTCGTTATCTTTCACCTTTTGAATTTCGGATTTTTCAGGTCTGTAGAACCTGAAATAAAGCCAAAATTGTAAACTTAATTTAAAAAATGAATTTTTTAAAAAAAAAATTATTTCATTAGAATTCACAGGATCCAAATTATTTCCAAAATAATAAAATTTTCATCTTTATTCTTTCTCCTTTCCATATAAGTTTTGCGAGTCTGGAGGCGCAAAATAACAACTGAATTGTAATTATTTCAGTTTTTCTTCTCAGTCCGCAGATCCAAAGTAGTAAAATTTCCATTTTGCGTTCTTTAGACTTCGATAGTTGGATTTTTCGGGTTTGCGGGAGCGAAATTGCAAAATTAATGAAGGGGAAAATATATTTTTTTCTGTTTTATTTTTGAAGCCCTAAAAAGATATTCACTGCCAAAATAGTGAGATTTTAGATTTATATTTCTTAGATTACATCATTATTTTAACCAACAAGGCAACACTAGTACTCGAGTTCTACTGTTGCCAGCCCGGAGTCCAAATAGGAGTCGGTGTCGGCCATTTTTCCCACCGACTCCGCAGCCTTGATTTTCTCAACCATTTACATGGATTTAGCTTTTCTCCTTTAGAAAATGGTATGCGAAAAATTTGCAACTACAATACACTTCTCAGTTACAGATAGGTTGGTTGGTTGTATTTATGTCGGCCAATTATCAGCACGTGCGATATAGGGCCTAAGGGGGGAGCGCCTTCCGTGGAGGTCTTTCTAAGGGAACCTAACCCGTATTAACGCTTGGAGAACCATGGTTCGAAGAAAACCACGAAAACTTCGAACGATTAGGCCGACGGGCGCGATTGGGATCGAACGCAGCACCTACCGTCTACCAGCTTCGAGAGCAGAACCTCTCGGCCACTGGCGGGGCCAGTTACAGATAGGATCACAATACATTTATTTACATTGTTCTTATAAGAATTGTGAGATTTCCGTAACAGTATTTTTTGTTAATCTAATTATTCTGTAAATATTTTACAAAAAAGATCTCTTAACTACCAATTTATTAAATCAGTTTTAGATAAAAAATTATCTAAAAATCAAATTATTATTATATAAGATGTTTCAGATGACTTCAGCCGTTAACAAAAGATAATTATTGATTATTTATTCGGGACATAAAGGGTTAAAAGAACAGATTTTACAAGAATGTAAATAAAGCATTGCATGCACAAGAAGAAGAAGTAAGGATTAAAGGATTTAAAAATCGAACTATTATTATTATATAAGTCGTTTCGGATATCTTCAGACGTTAACAAAGATAATTATTGAGGTGGAGCAATTTTTTGTATTAATAATTCGGGACATAAAGGGTTAAAACACCAGATTTTACAAGAATGTAAATAAAGCATTGCATGTTCAAGAAGAAGAAATAAGGAATAAAGGAATCAAAAATCAAACTATTATTATTATATAAGTCATTTCGGATATCTTCAGACGTTAACAAAGATAATTATTGAGGTGGAGCAATTTTTTGTATCAATAATTCGGGACATAAAGGGTTAAAACACCAGATTTTACAAGAATGTAAATAAAGCATTGCATGTTCAAGAAGAAGAAATAAGGAATAAAGGAATCAAAAATCAAACTATTATTATTATACAAGTCATTTCGGATATCTTCAGACGTTAACAAAGATAATTATTGAGGTGGAGCAATTTTTTGTATCAATAATTCGGGACATAAAGGGTTAAAACACCAGATTTTACAAGAATGTAAATAAAGCATTGCATGCACAAGAAGAAATAAGGAATAAAGGAATCAAAAATCAAACTATTATTATTATATAAGTCGTTTCGGATATCTTCAGACGTTAACAAAGATAATTATTCAGGTGGAGCAATTTTTTGTATCAATAATTCGGGACATAAAGGGTTAAAACACCAGATTTTACAAGAATGCAAATAAAGCATTGCATGTTCAAGAAGAAGAAATAAGGAATAAAGGAATCAAAAATCAAACTATTATTATTATATAAGTCATTTCGGATATCTTCAGACGTTAACAAAGATAATTATTGAGGTGGAGCAATTTTTTGTATCAATAATTCGGGACATAAAGGGTTAAAACACCAGATTTTACAAGAATGTAAATAAAGCATTGCATGCACAAGAAGAAATAAGGAATAAAGGAATCAAAAATCAAACTATTATTATTATATAAGTCATTTCGGATATCTTCAGACGTTAACGAAGATAATTATTGAGGTGGAGTAATTTTTTGTATTAATAATTCGGGTCATAAAGGGTTAAAAGAAGAGATTTTACAAGAATGTAAATAAAGCATTGCATGCACAAGAAGAGACACACATCACGATACGTTTGCCAGTGAAAAAGAGAAGACAAAAAAGAAAAACAGGGTAAAAAGCAACACGCGCGGCTCATCATTCCAGCCCCAGTTATTATTATTATTCAACACCTTAGATCACCTGTTTAGAAACTGTTCACGCTCAGAAGCCGTTTTGGAAATAGAAAAAAATAAATAAAAATAAAAACGAATAATAAATTTGGGTCACGGAGTTCTTTGTTGATGAGCCGTGGCATGTGATCACTGCAGGGAAAATAATAGTTTTTATCGCTTCAATTGGGAAAAGAAAATATTTTCATGGCTGTGTGCTGTCGTCTGGAGAGGAATTTTTTTTATTTATTCTTATTTATTTTTTGGTATCAGAAGGGGGAAAATATTTTGTTCATCCTCGTTAATGGACGAGGAAATCATCTGGTGAGTTACGGAGAATAAACGCGGAAATGATGCTTGATGGACAGTGGTCTTCATGCGGATATATCGGGGGAGGTAAGCAGGTGTTTGTATCCTCCAGTACTGCACGATTTGAAGGCCTTTGAATAAGCGATATTCATTTACACCTTTAAGCGCTATTTTATAGATGTTTACATCAGATATCAAATGGATGAGTTAACATATTATATTTTATCTATTGACCTCAAACAAATGCTGATAAAATACAGTAAAACTTGCTAAGACGGATTCGTAAGGGACCGGTAAAACTTCCGTTTTAGAAAGGTTTCCATGTTTGCAATTATAATTATATTAGTGTCAGATTAGAGTAGAAAAAGGCGGTATTCATTAAAAAGGGCATTATTGCAAGAGAACAAATTGTCTCCAGTTACAAATTTAAAAAATAGGGTGAATATGTAATTTTTAGGTATGATGAATAAAGTAACATTAATTTTGAATGCTTTTATGAATTAAAATAAATAGTACAATTACATTACAGCATGAGTAAATAATTTCCCGTATTTTTTTCCGAAAGAAATTAATTCTATAATTTTTGGAAGTTCTCATGCACATGGATATAGAAATACTGTAGTATGGGGAAATTTTTTACTAGGAATCTCTCGGTAAAATGGTGCACTTTAAGTTTTAAAAAGTGCATTTTTAAGTGCAAGTTTAGCCAATTTTAAAAGAGGAAGACGCTGCGCCGTTAAACAAATTTCATAAAGGGAACATGATATTCTTTTCACCCTAACCAAGACATGTTTCCATTTAAGGCCATTCATAAATCCAGAGAAGCTACTTTCTGATACATTTTTAATTTTTGTTCAAAACGCATGGAATTAGCAGATGTTGTTTTTTTACTATTGGCTATACTTAAACTATGTAATCGAAAGACTTTTCCATTTTTTATTAAACGTTTTGATTAACAAAAGATCTTTCAGAAAATACTGTCGAAGTGTTTTGAACCGAGATTTCGAACGCGACACACGAGACAGGAGAAAAACCGGTCGTCACGTGACCAAAATTGCTTATAAATCGATAAGCAATTTATTTATCAAAAAAATAGAAAATTCATTTCGATTTCAAATTGCTTCAATAGTCAGTTCTAGCTTCAGTTTCTTTTTAGCTGGGCGGTTTCGTCTTTAAACTGCATTATGGCCACCAAAAGTAGTATGACCACCAACACCGGCCACACGCCTTGTTTTCTGCAAAATAAATGTCAAATTTTAATTTATGAAATAAACGGTCAAGTGCGAGTATTACTCGTGCTCCGTACAGTAATATATGAATTAGTAAATGTATTATTAAAAAAATACCGTTGCTAAAAGAATACTAACACTTTGTAAAAACTATACAACGTAGAGTTGGGTGTAGCTGTATAGTATACAGGGTGCAAAGGAAAGTCCTTTTAAACTGAAAATACTTGCGAACGGAGAGAGCTACAGCTATACAAGTGAGGTAACGGTACAGTAAAGCGACTACGCCCGACCTATTGCAGACGACAGCAGCACCCCTGGTGGCGAAATTTGGAAGATAGCCATTGCAAATAGAAAACGAAAAGAGGTAGAGCAAATTTTCCAATTAGAAAGTTTTAGAGCATCAATTAATTAGTAAGAAACGACATTTGGTTCACACGGATAAGATAAATCATCGCCTGCATACCCAAAAATGTCCGAAATTGATGAGCGACGATTCTACTTTGCCTATTCACATTCCGGAAATGCAGCAGTGCACAATTGCAGATTGTGACGTTGTACTGTGCTGTAATGTCTGTAAAGATTTAATTTCCAGTGCATTTAAAATTTTAGAATAACCCTTTCACGGCCAGAAGAATTCTGTTCCTAAACTGATGAAATAATTGACTGACACCAGAATATTCAAACGAGCTTCCCTGCCAATTTTATGCCCTTGCGTATAAAAATGAGTCAAAATCTGTCAAAGTTTCGCGTTGTTGAGCAGGGGATTTGAGAACTGACTTAATAGAAGATTCCATTACATGAGCCGTTCAGTGCACAAATCG
This sequence comes from Maratus speciosus, assembly GCA_963932465.1. Taxonomy (NCBI): domain Eukaryota; kingdom Metazoa; phylum Arthropoda; class Arachnida; order Araneae; family Salticidae; genus Maratus; species Maratus speciosus. The sequence goes on along the minus strand of OZ010795.1, from coordinate 243,865,628 downwards.
ATTAACTCCATCAATTGAAAATGTCCAGTATAAACAGTTAAAGTTATTGTAACCATAAAAATATTGTATCTATATACAGTCGAACTTCCCTTTAACGACGTCCCTATTTAAAAAAATTCTGCTTAACGGAATTTTCTGCTGAACCTCGAATTGGAACACCATTAACATGCAAATTAATCTCCGTATTACGAAAAACATATTCTATATAACGAAGTTTATCCCACTTTCATGCGTGTACAATATTCAAACGGAGAGGTTGTTGTTACGAAGGATGTATGAATTAATTTCAGCGGAATGTATGAAAATGAAATTATTTGTTTATTTAATCATTTCCATTTAAAAGAAGGAATGTTAAAAGCCTTCGTTACAGTAAGAAGGGGATTCCAGTTTCACGAGAATATTACAGATATATATTTCGGGTACTTACAAAAGTATGAAAAGTTTTATGAAAAATGTATTTTTTATAAGAAATCATTACAAATTAATATTACAGAATTTTTTTTAAGTTAAGGAATTGGAATAATGAGAAAAAAGAGAAAAGGTACTCTACGCTTCATTTTTTGTTTACCTTTCTTTATTATGTGTTTTTTTAGACACTTCAAACTAAATTTTTCTTATGTCTACATTGCATAAAAAAGTTACTGCCCAAATTAAAACATATTTTTTCCAATATTTCCATTTTATGTGTATTTTCATTCTATGCATGTGTTTTTTATTATATAAATATGATGAATTTGAGTTGATTTCTATTTAACGAATTTCTTCATAACGAAATATTTAAGCGTAACGGTGAGACTTCGTTAAAGGGAAATTTCACTGTAATATTTTTTTTTCCGGGTATTTTGATTGAACTCATTAATTTTCTTTTAATCAAGGGTAACTTTTTATCACTGTATAAATGTATAGAAAATTTTCAATGTTCCTTTGTTTAAAAAAACGCCACTTAAAATGGAGTTAGTCGGATTGTCTTCTGAACTCCTTGCATGCGAGTTCCATTTTCATAACTTTTACTGTATTTTTAGATGCTGAAATATCTGCTCTTCGATATCTCTGTATTGCTTCTATTCGGGCTGCGATAACTTGGTGTATTTAACTCCGAAGAAATATTGAATACTTCGAACCGCGTAGCATTCCTTAGTCTTTTATAAGATAAATGCGTTTTCATGGTTGTATCTCTTTATCTCGGAACCGTACCAGAAGTCGGAAAATTATCTGTTCATCCTTGTTAATCTAACAGGAAATCATCTCGTGAAATATATAGAATCACGCGGAAATTATGCTTAATAAACGATGCTATATTTTGCAAGTATCTAGTAGGAGGAAAACATGTGTTTGTGTCCCTGAGTAATGCACGATTTATAAGGTTGAAAAAAAAACATTTAAACTGTTATTTTATTGGTGCTTTTTTCAGAGTAGTTCTCAAAAGGAATTAATTTAAGAAAACGCTTTGTTTTAAAGACTCGCAACACAAATAAGGAAGAATTGTTAATGCTGAATAATATGCATCATCTCTGTCATCTTTATTCTGAGGATGTATCTTATATTCGTCTTGCATAAATCTATTGTACGTTATATCAAGTCCGATTTGGTATAGGAAAAATCCCATTTGAGATCATTCTACAACCCGACTGAAATCAATCAAAACAATTTTCATCGACCCTCGAATCGACCCAAACTCGAAAAACTATTTCTATAGACACGAAACCCGATCCAAAGCTGAATCGAACCAAAATGCAAATCCAAACCTCACCTGAAGTTCGACATGGAAGATTAACACCACAATCAATTACATTTATATATCATGGAAGGATAGTTTACAATCATATACCTAACATTAATTTTGTAATTGAATATGCTCATTCATATTACTATATACACAACTAAACCTGTCAAAACGGAACGTGTATGTAACGAAATCCCACCTTAAACCGAAATTTCATGGTCCCTATAGTGATAGGAAAGGTAATACCTTATACATAGGATTACAGTTAGAAGAGTTTGGTGGTGTACATGCTGAGACTGATTTTTTTTTCTGCCCCTTTCGCTTCCGTCTTAGGCTTTTACTGCATTTATTTTCGATTGAACTGTTATTGAATTGAAATTATATTCTGAATTTTCTCGTAGGATATTGAGTATACCCGGGTGCGACACATAGAAAAAAATAATCAATCCCTCTCTTTTAAGAAGGCCAGAAAGGTTTTAAAAAGGAAAATTGATTAAAGATTGGTTGTGGCTTAGGAAACCTGTCATCAATTTAGACTATTACTTCTTTTTGAATTTGTTTATTTATTTTTCATAGAAAAAAAATTGTTAAATAACAAAAAAATTTAATATTGTACGACAAAATAATCTTGCAAAACTAGTTTTGCTACGATTTTGAAGCCCAGGTTCTAAATTTTTGAGCCAAAATTTCTTTACATTTCTTGTTCCTCTCACTTTTGCATGAAGCAAAAAGAAAACTGTAAAAAATCCATTGATTATATAAATATATAACTTGAAAAAAAATGTTTGTTTTCAGGTATAGTTTTTAGACAATTTTTAATTTCGTTTAACCAAAAAAAAAAAAAAAAAAAATCCGATAATTTGTTCAAAAGTTATCGTGGCGAAATCACTGAAAAACAGTGTTTCGAGATAATTGAGTTTACCCTTCACAGGTATCGACGGTTTGCCCTTTGGTACAACTTGACAATTTTGGCTTTGGTACAACTCTCGTACGACCGTCAATTTGAGGATTTTCCTATCGCACGGATAGTAATTGTTGGCATTCTTAAAGATTAAAACATTATAAAAACAAGAGGATAAATCCGGCTACGAAATGTACGAGGGTGGTTCAATAATTATTGTCCCGAGTGTGTATAAAATATTTGTACTGCGATGGTTGATGTGGAATATTAAAGCCTAATGTCTTACATGCCTATATGCTCAATTTCAGAAATGTAGCTGCTATATTAACATTTTTTTTCGTTTTTGGTATGAGAAGTCGCACCTAGCTTGAAAGGAGGGTCGGGGGGTGATAGTTGATGAGACGTGGCTACTGTCGTTTGGACTCGGGATCATAGTGATGTAACCACGTCTCATCCACTGTCACAAATCTATCACAGAACTGCTTCAGGTCTGGCCCCATAAGCTCCAAACCAGCCTCCCCCCCCCCCCTTTTCAAGCTAGGTACCACCTTTCACACCTAAAAACGAAACAAAAAAAAATGTTAATGTAGCAGCTACGGTTCTGAAACTGAGCTTATAGGCATCTAAGACATTAGGCTTCAATATTCCACATCAACCATCGCAGTACAAATATTTTATACACACTCGGGACAATTATTGAACCACCCTCGTATATGAAAATTTCCTTTTTAAATTAATAACTCTAATATATTTTTTTAGAATGCCGACTAACAGCACCAAAAATAATATTTATATGGAAAATAGGAATAATGCCTTCAAATAAAGTTTTGACATATCGCACCCTTGCTACAAAAGTGGCATAACTCAAACTCCGTTTTTCAGAAAATGCGAAAAACTGTTTCCGGGCTGTGTAGGTAAATTTTAGTTTATCTAGTGATGTCACTCAGAAGAACTGTGCATATAACAATATTATAGATTGACATTCTTTCAGATTTTTCTAATTTTCTAATTTTTTTGAGTTGTGCCTCTTTTGTCGCCCGACATAGACTAATGAATATGTCATCATTTTGAGTTGTGACACTTTTGTTGTTTGTTTTCTGGACATGTGACACTTTTGGTGACTTGACAGAAAATTGGGTTTTGAGTTAAGACGTTTCATTAACAAGGATTTATCTATTTATTTTTTGTTATCTGTAGATAGTACTTCATCTTGGGTGAATTAATGAAGCTGGAAACGTGATTGAATAATATTTTAATTTGACTTAGGTAACTTCAAGAAAATGCATTCCTTTGCTATTTTTCCGTTATTATAAACACAGTAAAACAAAACAGCTCAAATATAGAAACATTAAGATTAATTACTAATATTTAGTATAAATACTTTGTTATGCTACGGATGCCGAAGCACTGTACCGCGTATGCATAAGCAGCAAGCAAAAACTTATTTTTTTGTTGCCCACAACAATTGTCGGAATAAAATATCACATCAACGTCAGCGTTTAGGGCTCTTCCCATCAAGGATTTTTAAGACTTTGAATCGCACTACTTCCGTCAAATAATTTCCCAAATTTAATCCAAAGCACCACTACTTCTACTCCCAGCTACATTTGTATCACTAGAGTCATATTTTGGAAGAATAAAGAAATGTAATCGTTGGTTTTACCTCTTTTAAACCTTAAAAGTATGAAATAATTCATTTTTTTAATTCCTTTCTTCGATTAGATCTACTCCATGACAAAAAATTCCTTGCGCGGGAGGCCTGATTTACGTACGTTAACAGACCGATAGACTCTTCCATATGAAACGAAGGGGTGTACTTGAATGAATGGGGACGGCAATTAATGAAAATATTCATTGACGACGACCGCGGGATTGCATACCAAAGTAGTTGGAAATTTAAATAAAATGTAGAGTAAGTGGGGGGTAAAGATACGCACTTTCCATAAATTTTGATTTTTAAAGAACGTATTGGTCTAAACTTATGTAACGAGTGATTAAAATGTTAGATTAGAACTTTAGGCAAGTGCCACCCTCAACCGACATTAATAAATCAAATTATAATTCCGTGAGAAATTGCAAATTTTAAAAAACATTGCTCTGTGTATCTTTGCCCCATTGGTTGGAGTAAAAGTACGTAGTGATTGGGCAAAGGTACGCAGTTTGTATTTTTGCCCCTTCATTGCGGTTTTTGACACATTTCCACTAAAACGAATGAGTTATGTAAAAGCATTAGTAAATTTCACTAGTATTTATAGTTAAACTGAAAATTATAAGTTAAACCATGAAAAAAAAAGTAAAAACAGCAGTCTGTGAGATCGCAAATAGCAGTTAACCTCTAACTACTGTGACAAAATTGTTACATAAATACTGTGAGCGGTCTCAGAGATCCCTTGATCGTAGAATAAATAAAAGGATCAACTGTCTCATAAAGTACTGTTTCTGTACTAAACTATGTACAGGACTACTACAATTAATCTTTAACTGATGTGACTAAAATTTGTCACACAACTGATGTGATCCGGTCTCTCAGACCCCTCGAATAAAATAAATAAAAAAAATAACTCAAATGGTTGAATTTACTTAAATTTTGTTCTAACAATATCGTTGTACTTCTCTTAGGAGCATGTGAATTAAATTGCATGAAAAAAGTATTTTATTCATATTATTTAACTTCAGTACAGAAAAGTAAATAGCTGTAAAAGTGTTTACAGCTGGGAGTCGCGGGGTCTGGGAGACCGCGTGACATCAGTTAAAGGTTAAAACTCATCTATTCTGAAGTTCTATAGTTAGTGCTAGACACCTGAAGAAATTAATATGTACAGTTAAACTAGAATCTATAGTAAATTCCACTAGTATCTATAGTTAAACTTAAAACTACAAGTTAAACAGCGAAAAAAGTAAAGAAAAAAAAAGCTGTCTGTATAACCGCAAACAACAAAAATTGTTAAAATAGCAATTAAAGCCTTTGTGCAGGAATATTGAAATGCAGTAAACCAACGTTTAAAATGCACAAATAATGCGTGAAAAAGCAGCAAACAGCTGTTTCGAATCTACAGCGAGATTCTTCTTCAGTGCAAGAGAGGGAAAAAAGGAACAGCGTGCTAGAAAAAGCAAGGCTGAGCAAAATGATAGACAGAGACGCGCTGCCTAATATACCCTATGCGGGTAGCGAAAGCGCCAGAAACAACCAATGAGAGAGTAGCAGTGGAAACGACTGGGTGGACAAGTAGCGACATCTACCGGAAAAGGAGAGAAAATGAAACCAAAAAAGAGGAAATTAAATTAATGCTTTCCAAATACTTGGAAAATCTGGAGTACTAGATAAGTCATTGACTAAAGAGTGAGAATTTTTAATGATGTGGTGAGCTTCCCAAAAATCAAGATCAAGGTTAGAAGAACATTTTTGGATAATGGTGGCTGAGGAAAAATCGAACCTATGTTGAGAAGACCAAGAATGTTGAGCAATAGAAGAACGTTTGAGCTCCTGGTTTTTAACATAACCTTCATGCTCTTTTAAACGAAATCTAAGAGCACGTTTAGTCTGGCCAATATAAGAAAGGCCACATTGGCAAGAGATTTGGTAAATACCCCAGTTATCTAGGCGATCAATGGGGTGTTTGAGATTTGAAAAAGTGATTTTATTAACAGGAGAAAAAATAACATTAAAATCAAACCTTCTTAAGATTTTAGCAACTTGCTGACTGATTTTAGGAAAAAATGGTAACACAACTGAAGTATTAGAGTTGGAATTAGAATGCTTTTCAGAATGTACGGATTTCATCAATTTCTTATAAATAGAATCAATAATATTAGAGGAATAACCACAATCAACAGCAATAGCTTTGAGGTAATTAAGTTCAGCACTAAGTAACTGAGGAGTGGAACAAACATTGGTAGCCCGAAAAACAAAAGTATTGAAAGCAGCGAATTTCTGGTTAGGGGGATGAGAAGAATGCCTGTGAGGTGGGAGACTGACAGCAAAAGGTTTACGAAAGACGGTAGTCTGAAAGCCATTATCACAACGAATAACAAGGACATCGAGGAAAGAAAGACAGTTATTGGTCTCAATTTCAGAGGTAAATTGAATGCAGGGATCAATGGAATTCATAATAGAGAGAATGTGATTAATATCCGAATCTATTTCAACCAGGACATAAACATCATCAACATAACGAACATAGAACGGAAATTTTAAAATTTCAAAAAGTTTGACCTCAAAATAGTGCATATAAATATCGCATAAAATTGAACTAAGAGGATTACCCATAGCCAAACCATCAATCATGCGGAAGAAATTACCATTGAAAACAAAAGTATTTTGTGACAAGCAAGCGCGAGTGAGAAGGATAAGTTCCTCGATTTCAAAATAAGAGAAATGGAATTCACAAAGCCTGTTCTTGAGGCAATCCAAAGCCCCCTCAACCGGAACGTTTGTAAATAATGATTTAACATCAAAAGAAACCATCATGTGACCCTGCGGCTTAAAATTATGGAGTTTTTTAACAAAATCAAAAGAATTCTTAACAGTGAAACAGTTACTGCTCAAAAGTGGGGAAAAAATAGAAACTAAATATTTGGCAAGCTTATAAGAAGCTGTACCGATACTAGAGACAATAGGTCTAAAAGGAATGTCAGGTTTATGGACCTTAGGTAAAGCATAAAACCTGGCACAATGCGCAATAGATGGAATAAGAGACTTCTTAAAGTTAGCAGGAATAATGGAAGAAGACTTGATGGCAGACTTAATAGAATTAATTTCACTAGTGGAAGGATCTTTGCGGATGTCCACATAAGGACCATCTTTAATTAATTTATGGGATTTTTCCAAATACGAAGATTTGTCGAGAAGAACAATCTGACCACCTTTGTCAGCCTTAGTAATGATTAAGTTTGGATCAGAACGCAAATTTTTCAGACATTGTTTAACTGGAATTTTAAGATTGGGCTTATAAACATTAGAATTGAAATCAACAGTATTGGCAATGAGATGCCTGATGGACTCTTTTTGAGAAGAAGATAGAGCGCTTTGCTTAAAGGCCCTTTCAATAGGAGCAATTAGATTAGGTAAAGAATGAATAGCAGAGACAGAGAAATTGTTATTCAATTTGAGAGCATCGAGCTGATTGTCACTTAAAGAAACACTAGAAAGATTGACAACAACATTTTGGTTAACAACAGGCAAATTGCTGGGGTTATTAGCGACAGGACTTTTACAAAGTTCATTAAATTTCTTCTTTAAAACCGAACAATGAACAGAAGAAGCTGTGAGAACTCTACTCCATGACCTTCTGTCTATAGACTCAAAATCAGGTGTAGAATTAGCGAGGCTGATATGTAAGGAATATAACTCGCGCTCTATATGAGCAATTTTATGGCGAGTCTCTTGAATCAAAGCTCTTAAAAGAGCTAATTTAGAACGAAATAAGACCTTGTCAATTCTGTTAGAAGAAGATAAATTACAACGTATAGAAATGAAATTAGGAATAACCTTCTTACGCCTACAGTCAAGTAGGAAATGTAAGTGTTCCAAAAACCTGTACTTTTTTAATCGTAAATTACAAAACCTATTGATTTGAGACATTGCGGGCAAAAAAAAAAAAGAAAGAAAGAAAGAAATCACAGAGGAATAAAGGCCCGTTAAAGCCGAATACATTAAAATAGCAATTAAAGCCTTTGTGCAGGAATATTGAAATGCAGTAAACCAACGTTTAAAATGCACAAATAATGCGTGAAAAAGCAGAAAACAGCTGTTTCGAATCTACAGCGAGATTCTTCTTCAGTGCAAGAGAGGGAAAAAAGGAACAGCGTGCTAGAAAAAGCAAGGCTGAGCAAAATGATAGACAGAGACGCGCTGCCTTATATACCCTATGCGGGTAGCGAAAGCGCCAGAAACAACCAATGAGAGAGAAGCAGTGGAAACGACTGGGTGGACAAGTAGCGACATCTACCGGAAAAGGAGAGAAAATGAAACCAAAAAAGAGGAAATTAAATTAATGCTTTCCAAATACTTGGAAAATCTGGAGTACTAGATAAGTCATTGACTAAAGAGTGAGAATTTTTAATGATGTGGTGAGCTTCCCAAAAATCAAGATCAAGGTTAGAAGAACATTTTTGGATAATGGTGGCTGAGGAAAAATCGAACCTATGTTGAGAAGACCAAGAATGTTGAGCAATAGAAGAACGTTTGAGCTCCTGATTTTTAACATAACCTTCATGCTCTTTTAAACGAAATCTAAGAGCACGTTTAGTCTGGCCAATATAAGAAAGGCCACATTGGCAAGAGATTTGGTAAATACCCCAGTTATCTAGGCGATCAATGGGGTGTTTGAGATTTGAAAAAGTGATTTTATTAACAGGAGAAAAAATAACATTAAAATCAAACCTTCTTAAGATTTTAGCAACTTGCTGACTGATTTTAGGAAAAAATGGTAACACAACTGAAGTATTAGAGTTGGAATTAGAATGCTTTTCAGAATGGACGGATTTCGTCAATTTCTTATAAATAGAATCAATAATATTAGAGGAATAACCACGATCAACAGCAATAGCTTTGAGGTAATTAAGTTCAGCACTAAGTAACTGAGGAGTGGAACAAACATTGGTAGCCCGAAAAACAAAAGTATTGAAAGCAGCGAATTTCTGGTTAGGGGGATGAGAAGAATGCCTGTGAGGTGGAAGACTGACAGCAAAAGGTTTACGAAAGACGGTAGTCTGAAAGCTATTATCACAACGAATAACAAGGACATCGAGGAAAGAAAGACAGTTATTGGTCTCAATTTCAGAGGTAAATTGAATGCAGGGATCAATGGAATTCATAATAGAGAGAATATGATTAATATCCGAATTTATTTCAACCAGGACATAAACATCATCAACATAACGAACATAGAACGGAAATTTTAAAATTTCAAAAAGTTTGACCTCAAAATAGTGCATATAAATATCGCATAAAATTGGACTAAGAGGATTACCCATAGCCAAACAATCAATCATGCGGAAGAAATTACCATTGAAAACAAAAGTATTTTGTGACAAGCAAGCGCGAGTGAGAAGGATAAGTTCCTCGATTTCAAAATAAGAGAAATGGAATGGAAATAAGAGAAATTGACGAAGTCCGTCCATTCTGAAAAGCATTCTAATTCCAACTTTAATACTTCAGTTGTGTTACCATTTTTTCCTAAAATCAGTCAGCAAGTTGCTAAAATCTTAAGAAGGTTTGATTTTAATGTTATTTTTTCTCCTGTTAATAAAATCACTTTTTCAAATCTCAAACACCCCATTGATCGCCTAGATAACTGGGGTATTTACCAAATCTCTTGCCAATGTGGCCTTTCTTATATTGGCCAGACTAAACGTGCTCTTAGATTTCGTTTAAAAGAGCATGAAGGTTATGTTAAAAACCAGGAGCTCAAACGTTCTTCTATTGCTCAACATTCTTGGTCTTCTCAACATAGGTTCGATTTTTCCTCAGCCACCATTATCCAAAAATGTTCTTCTAACCTTGATCTTGATTTTTGGGAAGCTCACCACATCATTAAAAATTCTCACTCTTTAGTCAATGACTTATCTAGTACTCCAGATTTTCCAAGTATTTGGAAAGCATTAATTTAATTTCCTCTTTCTTGGTTTCATTTTCTCTCCTTTTCCGGTAGATGTCGCTACTTGTCCACCCAGTCGTTTCCACTGCTTCTCTCTCATTGGTTGTTTCTGGCGCTTTCGCTACCCGCATAGGGTACATAAGGCAGCGCGTCTCTGTCTATCATTTTGCTCAGCCTTGCTTTTTCTAGCACGCTGTTCCTTTTTTCCCTCTCTTGCACTGAAGAAGAATCTCGCTGTAGATTCGAAACAGCTGTTTGCTGCTTTTTCCCGCATTATTTGTGCATTTTAAACGTTGGTTTACTGCATTTCAACAAAAATTTGTATCGTAAATACTGTGAGCGGTCTACCAAACCGCTTGATCGTAAGAGTGAATAAAAGGGTTGACTGACTCATCAGATACTGTTTCTGCGCTAAACTTTATGTAAAGGCCTATTATAATAAAAATTCCCTCATTCAAAAGTCTTTAGCGATACTACTAAGTTTCTAAACGAATCAAAATTAAACTAATACCAATAGTTAAGCTGAAAATTACAAGTTAAACTGTGAAAACTGAATATAGTAGCGGTCTGTGAGACTGTTAACAGGAGTTAAGGGTTAAGACTTAAAACAAAAGCGTTTCATGAAATAAGAATATTGATTTTTAAAAGTAGGTAGGTAGGTAGGTACCTATGTTCTATATTAAAAAAAAAAAAACAAGGAAAAGGTAGTTAACTAATTATGTTAGTTAAGTAGCCATTATATTTTATACAATGCTAACTTGGAAAAAATATAAAGCTTTCCACAACGTAATTGTGAAAATCGTTGCATCTAAATAAAACGATTGGGCAAAGCCCCACATCTTAAACTCTTGCGTATCTTTGCCCCAAGACGGATGCGTACTTTTACCCCATTCTGCAGTATTTTGCTTAAGTGGCTACCTAAAAGTTTAAAAAAATGCGATCGAGGTAAACTTCACGGCATTTAGAAGATAAGAGTTTCCGTTCTCCACTGAATTTTTCGATTTGCAAAAATTCGAGGTATTGACAGCTAAACAAAGTGAACTTAAAAAAAAAAAAAAATCAAAATTCGAAAATTTAAACTTAGTTCATTTTCTTAGCACGGAATGCTGCTTTTTTCACAAGGTTTGAACTCACAACTACTACACTTGAAAACAAACTGCCACCCAGCGGTCATGATTGTAGAAATGCTGCTTCATATTAAATCAGCCAGTGCGTATCTTTGCCCCGTGCGTATCTTTACATCCCACCTACTCTGTATTTTAAACTTGTAACCTATGCATTAATATTATCTGTCACCTTTTAAGTTAACGGAGGCCTTATTAAAGTTTATATTGCGTAGCTAAAGTGAGTTTAACAAAAGTAGCAACCCAAATTTTTTTCTGTTTTTACTTTTCTCGTTTGTAACATCAAAAGAGACACATTTAGAGTTCCAACCGACAATTGTACCTAACTTGATCACCAAAAATGTCACAATTCAAAATAGGAAGCAGAAAATATTAAAACATGAATCATCTAGACTGCCACAATTCGAAATCATTTGGAAGAATATCATCATTTGAGTCATTAAAAACGCACAACTCAAAATAACGCACTTTTGAACTCACGTTCACGTATAAAGGTTAGATCACAACTAAATATGTGACACTTTTCTAGAAGGGTCAGTAGTCATCTGACAAATTTAAAAAACGACACAATTTCTGCCTGGTGGTTAGATTTTCAGCGCACTATCTGGCACTTTAGGTGGTTGATAGAGGCGCAAAAATCAAGCCGAATGGCAGCCATAACTCAAAACAGCCAATTTTTGAGTTGTGACACTTTTGTAGCAAGGGCGCGATATATTAAAAGCGATACTTTCATATTGGCCTCGCGACAGGCGTTAAAAGGCGAAAAAATCACCAAAAATCACTGTTTACAAATCAGCCTATTTCATTCTGTTCATTTCATTGTTTTAAGCGCAAATTTGTGTTTTGTTTATATTTTACTGTTTTAGTTATTGATTGATGAATATTTTAATTTCGTTATGGAACACAGTGAAACTTTTATTTAACGAAGTCTCGCCGTTACACTTAAATACTTCGTTATGAAGAAAATTCGTTAAATAGAAATCAACTCAAATTCATGAAATTTGTATAATAAAATAATATGCATTAAAGGAAAAATACACATAAAATGAAAATATTGGGAAAATACCGGCAGTATTATATAATTCAGGCAATATAATTCAAGCAGTATTTTTTTTTTAATTCAATGTAGACACATGAGAAAAAATTTATTAGAATAATGTCTAAAAAATCACAATAAAGAGAGGTAAACAAAAACTGAAGCGTGGCGTAACTTTTCTCTTTTTCTCAGTATTTCAAATCCTTAACTTTTAAAATGTCTTTAATATTTCTTTGTTACAGTTTTCTTATAAAAAATACAATTGTCATAAAAAGTTTTCCCGCTTTTTTAAGTATCCGAACAATTTATCTGTAACATTTTCATGAAACTGGAATCCCCTTCTTGTACCGAAGGCTTTTTTAATTTCGTCTTTTGAATGGAAATGATTAAATAATTTCATTTCATACAATCCGCTGAAATAAATTCATACATACGTCGCAACAACCTCCCCGTTTGATAGCTATACACGCGCAAAAATGGGATAAACTTCGTTATATAGAATATATTTTTCGTAATATGGAGATTAATTTACATGTTAATTGTGTTCAAAGTCGAGGTTCAGCAGAAAATTTCGTTAAGTACAAAACTTCGTTAAAAGGGGCCTTCGTTAAAGGGAAGATCGACTGTATATGCTAAAAACAAAGGCTCAGCTATTTATATTCATTTAAATCCAAACGGACTTTCGTAATCATCTGCATGCGATAGAGATAGTTAAAAATAAAATCATGCTTGGAATTTATTTTAAATACAATAAATATTGAGTAAATTGCGATACAGTTTTCAATCAAATTGCATCTGAAAGTCCATTCTTTTCCCTATTCAACAGTGTAAAAATTGAAAATGTGGGATATTTAGAAATGTAAAATATTGGAGTAAAAGTTAAATTTAATCGTCTGCTGTTGCCACCGACAAAATGACGTCTGGCAGACGCGCTTGTCCTTTATAATATAGATGTAGATAATAATTTAAAAAATATATTTTTTCATCATTTTAAATCTTTTGTGGTCTTTTTCGTGTTACTTCTGCGAGACAAAACTATGATTTGTAAAAAAAAAAAAAAACCACACACACACACACACAAAAGAAGCGCCCTCTTTTATCATATATACAAAAAATCTACTTTGGGGTTTTTTTTTTTTTTTTTTTTAATTGCATGTATCAAATTCTTTAATGCTATTGCTAAATAAAACAAAAATCTGTTACGAACAGAGTAAAAGAACAGATACATCTGTAAAAGATTTAAAAAAAAAAAAATTGGCAAGAAAAAAAATATAAAGTCTTTTTTTGGTTATGTAATACATTTTTGATATTAATACAAAAATTGTTATAATCTGTTTTACAAAATTTAGTTTAAAAAATTCTAATGATTTTTTGTTAATGAAGCGATATTATTTATTTTTCGTTGGTATTTGTATCAATAAATAATTTTTGTAACATTCTTATGATTAATTCAATAACAGAAGAAAAAATTGAGCATTTACGTAAAAAAATTGAATAGTTTTCTAAATATCGAGAGAAAATATTTTGATCAGAAAATTGCATATCGTAGCCGAAAAAAATTATTTCTTTATCTTTTGTTAAGTGTAAAAAAGGAAATATTTTTAAGACTCTTTATCTCCCACTTTGTACTTGATTATGCTTTATAATGTATGGAGAATTCGATTAATATGTTTATGTGTTTTCAGCTTAAACGTACGAAACAAAAGCCTTTATTTTTAATCTCTCTGAATCACCATTTTTTATATCGCCATTTTTCGTAATTATTGCTATGTTACTGCTGTGTTATTTCTAAGTTACTACCGCAGTGGAAAAAAAAAAAATGTGGAAAAACTGCAATATTTATATATTTTATTTACGGACCAGACTGCACGCATCAAGAAAAAAATTCATGCGCCAAGTATAGATTATGAACACATTCAGAATACTGTAAGCGAGTACTAGCCAGTTTAGGCGAGTATTGCTGGACGGAAAATATCGCGAAATTCATCAATTTGTGTTGGAAAATATCTTAAAATTCTACTTATAAAACAGAACTCTAAACGAATCATTTCAAAATACATATTTTTGAACAAGCTGCTTTTAAATAAAATTGTGCCCTTTTAAAAAAAATTACCGCCCAGCGGCCCTTTTTTTCCTAGAATCAACACTAATTAAAAACTGAAAATGGTAAATGAAACTGGTTAAATCTTTCTTAAAGAAGGTAAATAAAACTGATTAAATCTTTCTTAAAGAAGGTAAATGAAACTGATTAAATCTTTCTTAAACACGGTAAATGAAACTGATTAAATCTTTCTTAAAGACGGCAAATGAAACTGATTAAATCTCTGACAAAGATGGTAAATTAAATACCTCTTCAGCAAGAATTGATTATTTCCTATTTATCCATAACACTCAGCTGTTATTTTTAGAAATAAATGAAAATGATTCCTTAATCCTTATTTTGGAATTTCTAATAAACGATGATTTTTTTTTTCACCTTTTTTATTTCCTTAACTTTCGGAAATTTTAAATAAAGATGTGTCACAGTAATCAAATTGCTCGATCTCCTTTTCAAAAAAATGCATAAGAGAGGGGAAAAAAGAAGAAAATCTGCTGCATATAAAAATGGGAAAATTTGACTACTATTTATTTTTATTTAATTTTATTTTTTTTTCCAGAAAAAGAATAACAGAAATTAAGAAAGATAATACAATTTTTATTGAAACTCAAAAATGTAAAATTTTCTGAAAAGTGATGTATGTTAGAAACGAAAAAGTAGAAATGCGGAGTACAATTGGAGAATTGTTGTACGAAAATTTTCTGCTTTTATATTGAAAATTCGAATTTGCGCATTTAAATGTCTGTTTTTGTCTGAAGTTCATTTCTGCCTTGATTGAGTATTTTTGATCCCTTCTGCTCCGGCAGCATTTGAAAGCCCAATTATAAAAAATTTGTATAAAACTTTCTTTAATGTCTAAACACTTTATTTTTCGTGCAAAATACTTTGTTTGCTTAAAAAGCATAGCTTACGCGAACAACAGTAGTACCAAAATCCTATGGGGTGGGGGGGGGGGGATACAGCTGATCATTGATGTACCTTATTCTCGGAAACTACTGAAGCGTTTTTAATGCATATTTTTATCGATCTATTTGGTATTACAATTAGATACATTTTGATCGTTTTATTTCTTTGAAAAAATTAGCTCTTTTTTTAAGTAACGATCATTTAACAGAAACTTAGGTTTTAAAATGGCGTAACTATTGCATTTTTATTTTTAGACACACGACCATTTATTGTTTAGATTAGAGATCTGCTCGGGCCGATTTTCATTCACGGCACTCAGGCCGGGCCGGGCTTAAATTATTTTTTTTCGTACAGAGCCGGGACTGGTTTCATTCCTATAGTCTTCACGACCCAAAATTTTCAGTCCTAGTTTTGACCCAGCCCGTATGAAAATCACTGTCTCCGCGTGTTCCATTCAAAGGTCAATAAAATTAGACCTGTTCCAAAAATTTTTGCAAAAAATGCATACATTTTTTTACACATCGCCATTATTCTACACTTAATCATTATTTTTTTTTTCTTTTTAAAGAACAGTAGATTTCTATGCTTATTAAAATATAGCTAAATTAAAATCTAGTAAAACGTGTGAAAATGAACCTGCGTATGACGGAACCCTGTTTTAAACTGAGAAAAGTGTTGATCCATGCAAAATGAATATGCTAATACGTAAGAAGAAAATATATAACACATTTACACTTGCTAAGAAGTGAACTTGTCTATAACGCAGTATATAACACATTTACACTTGCTAAGAAGTGAATTTGTCTATAACGCATTTTTTTTCTCCTTTTCGATGTAATTTCTATCTTGGAAGGTATTGCTGTATAGCATTTTTCAGATTTTTTAACTCTTCAATACATGGAATATGGATTAACAATATTAATAACTGAAACATTTACATACAAGAAATATAGATTCATTAAAAAAATAAATATCGCAGCCTGCGGCACTTCTATAAAAATGAAGATTATAAACATAAAAAAAAAGTTAAGACAAATATTTTTGGTTAGAATTCCTCGTACAAGACAAATTTTTAACCAAATAGACGTAAAAATCAATGTTTGGTAGAAATTCACTCGGAGCGGGCCGAAATTTTCTTTTTTCCGGGCCGGACTCGGGCCGAACTTTAAATTTTTGTACAGAACCGGGCCGAATTTTTTTCTATGAGTCGGGCCGAGCCCGGGAATTTCGGTCCGTGCAGACCTCTAGTTTAGATACTGCCAAAACTTTAAAACATTTATTATTGAAATCGCTTCTGTAGTTCTCGAGAAATAAAAACTTCAATATCAGCGGCTTTCCGTAGGACTTCGCGTGTTGTTACGGGAGAGTGGCTCACCTGGGGCACTTTTTTTCCTTTCCTTTTTCCTTTTTTTTTAAAATATTGATCAATTCTTAAAATTTTACCTGGTATTCATTCTTTTACCGTTGCCTGCATTATTAAATAGCTTTTGATCTTATATCCATTATAGAAAAATTTAAAAAATATATTTATTAAACTTGTGCTTTGTCCCAAGGTTGCCCCGCCAGGTGGCACACCTGGGAACAGTCAGAAATAGATCCGAAAAGTTCAATAATTGAATTAAAATATACTTGGAATTGTTTGTTCAGGAAAAGAAATTTAAACTGAAAAGACATTTCAGCTGATAAAGATTTTTGCAGCAGCTTTCTGAATAGTGTCAGCATGAATTGCTGCATTTTTGTATTCTAAATTTTTAATATTTGCCATTGATAAGCCTAATGACTTCTTAAAAGAAGAAATAGTAACTATTAATAAATACATGTTATGTAGATTAAATGAAAAATGTTTTAAACACACTAACTTTATGTTAAAGTATTTCGAATAAAAGTTAGCTAGGCATATCTTGTGCACCCTATACCCACTATGAAATTTTAGAATATCACGCTGTTAAGCTTAGCACTAGAACTGTTATTATACATCAGTTTTATAGAGAAAACTTTAAATTTCCTTACTTCCTTTTACTTCAAAATATTTCCAATCCAATTCCACTTTGCAACTTATCGAACTTTTACATGAAAGTTAGTAGACATGTTTGCAAAAAAAAAAAAAAAAAAAAAAAAAGCAATTTATCAAATTATAACGACTATTTGGAAAATGATTTTTTCGAAGGCTAAAATTTAAGACACAAAAAATCGCACGAATTCCAAGCGACAAAAATCGCCAGCGACTCGTACGTATTATCCACCTGAAACTTATGTATTATCCAAGCATTTCATTGGCTGTTCGGGAAAAGGCTTTTCCATCGTCACATTTCTTGGAAATCTGGAACCCATTTTAAATGAGATTTCATTCTTAAACTTCTAAACATCCCACAATATTACTTTTTACACCGTCGTATAGAGAAAAAAATTTACTTTTAAATGCAATTTCTTTGAAAGCTGTATCTCAATTTGTTTCTGAGTTATTAATTTTTTTTTGTAGTTTTTATTACTTTTTTGTCATAGTGGCAACACTCTGTTGTCCCTATCTGTTGAAAGTAAAGGGAAATACAGATTACTGTATAGACCAATCAGAAAACGAATAAAATGCGGATTAAACCAATAGAAACCTTCAGATATGCCTTTGATTTCCCATCCTGCCGAGAACAATAACCATTTTTCCAAATTGTTAAAAAATCTTAATAAATTCTTGCCTGTTTCATCAATGGAATCAAAACATGTCTGAAAATTAGATTGTGCGTTAAGAGTTAATTTGAAATCTAGGGCAAAAAATAAAGCTGTCACGGAGGTGTACCATGTCCCAAGGTGAGTTTCTCTCCCCTACTCCCTTGTAATATTTCACATGGTTAATAGCGATTCACTTTGACTGCTCACTTGAATATCACGATAGATCGGTTCAGAAATCTAGCATCAGTAACTGTAAAACGTATTGTATTTTTTTATATTGATTTCTTTCCGAACGTTTAACTTATAGTTTAAATTAAAGATCGACCAAAACAGTTTTTTAAGACCGAAGCCGAATTTCGATAATTTTCCTATTTTCAGCCAAAAACGAAAATGTTGAAAAATGTTTTAAGGCTGTTCTTAACTGCTCTGCTCAACAAGCGTAAAACGTTTTGACACATTTACAAATTCATTTTTTAGCGGAAAGATATAAAATTGGAAAGCCTGGCCATGGAAGTGATTTGGATTCGAACTGTGTTTTCCATTTTTGGATCAATAAATTACCTATTGAGTTAAAAGCAATTTTGGTCACGTGACAGACTATTTTCGCCCTTCACGGACTGTTTTGTCTGCTTTCTTCGAGAACTTCGGTTCAAAACGTCATCTTTGACTCTATTTTCTAAAAGATCTATTGCGTTTGCAATAAAACGAAAAAAATAGCTCGATTACATAGTTTCTGTACAACACCTGCTAGTTTCATGCATTTCCGAACAAAAATAAATTAAAACTTATGTCAGAAAGTTGCCCTTTTGGATTTGAGAACACCCTTAAGTAATTAATATATACATAAATATACATAATTAATTGATTATACGTGTGACCGAAGTTGGTTCTCTGTGCCTCTGACCAAAACTTTTCATTTCCATATAAAATAAAATGTAATTAATTCATCAACGACACAGAATGATTTTTTAATTATGCGGACTTCATCTATTAAAAAATGTTTTAGGTATACATACCTCGATTTATCTTTTATGACTTTTGTAAATGATCATGTTGAAATACAACTTCCATTTATCTTACCCTTTTCTTTTAGCGCATGCGCGTACAGTGACGTTTCTCAAAATCCGCTCTGCGAGCGAGATTATTCAGTTCTGTTAAAAACATGTCAGTGCTTAATCGCACTTAAGCTATGTATATATTTTTGTCTTCGTGTTAGTGTTAATAAATGTTTATGTCGAGCTATTCTGCTAACTCTGTGTGCCCCCAAAACCAACAAAGGTTATGGGTACCAGAGACGCTACTCACTGCGCTATAAATAGCAGAAATATTTTTTAATTCGAACTTTCGAATCGTAAAGTCTTAAGCCTTAACCAAAACTAAGATCTCTTCTACGTTCTGTCATTAACTGTTTCGATTTGTGGCTGCGAGATATTTTATTTAATCCTGTCTCATGTTACGACTATTGAAAAGCTCGGCAAAGATAACTTTGATAGCTGGAAACTTCAAATTGAAGCAGTATTAATAAAAAATGATCATTGGGATTATGTAACCGGCAAAGAAGAGAAATCGGCCGAAGGTAGCGCTGATGAAAAGAAATGGCGCCAGGCTGATCAAAAAGCTCGTGCTGATATAATTCTGGCCATAAATCCTAGTGAATTGTGCCACATCCAGGGATGCAAGCGCTGCGCCACAAATGGCTGATTTCCACCACTAAATTTTAATAGTATTCTTCACCTTATTAAATTTCAGAAATTCTGTCATTAAATAAGGTAAGGAATACTATAAAAATTTAGTGGTAGCAATCAGCCGTTTTTGGCGCAACGCTTGCATCCCTGGCCACATCAAGCATTGTGCGACTTCAAATTCTGTATAGAATAAATTGAAAGACGTTTATGAATCAAGAGGCCCCGCAAAGAAAGCAACGCTGTTAAAACAGCTTCTGTTTCGAAAGATGAGTTTCAGTGAAACGATGTCTGAACATTTAAATATCTTTTTTGAGACTGTTGATAAATTAAAAGAAATGGAAATAGAAATTGCGGATGATTTGTTATCAATTCTTCTACTCTACAGTGTTCCTGAGAATTTCGAAAATTTTAGATGCGCTATAGAATCGAGAGATGAATTACCTAAACCCGATTCTTTGAAAATTAAGATGCTAGAAGAATGGGAAGGAAAAACGACTCATGATTCACAAAATGCCTATTATATAGAAAACAAGAGAAATAATCAAGAACAGAAGAAAAATGAAAAATGGAAAACTTATCCGAATAAAAATTTTCCTGCGGAAAGAAATTATCGTAATTTCAAGTGCAATTATTGCTCCAAAATCGGGCATAAAGCTAACGAATGTAGAAAGAAAATAGCTGACAGAAAGCTTGCATCTTTAAATAAAGGAAATCAAGGTTCAATGATTAGTTATGAAGAACCGGTTAGTATGGCATTTAACGACGTATACCATCAATCTCCTGCATGGTGTTTAGACAGCGGTTGTACATCTCATATGTGCAAAGATAAAAATTTATTTACAGAATTTCATCCTCGTGATAATTCTACAATACGGCTTGCGGTTGATAAAACAACAAAAATCACAGGAATAGGAACAGTTCTTATTACAGTGCCTAACGGTAGTGGGACTACTACTAATCTCATACTTAAGAACGTTCTGTGTGTACCTGAGTTAAAATGTAATTTGATTTCAACATAAAAAGCAACGGCTAATAATCGTTCTGTGCTTTTTGAAGAACGATATGCTAAAATAATTGAGCCTAATGGTTCTATACTAGTACAAGCTGTTCGTCAAGGTGATTTATATTATGTACATCCAATCACCGAAAGAGCTGCAATAGCACAGGTAAGTGATTTTGTAAAATGGCATTTAAAGTTAGGACATTTAAATGAGTCTGATTTAAAGAAACTTAAATCTAATAATATGGTTAGAAATTTAAATTTTAATGATGATGAGTCTCTTAAAGATTGTAAAGTTTGTATTCAAGGTAAACAAACTGTTCGCCCTTTTCCTAAACAATCAATTTTCAAAGTAATGATTTATTGTTTCGGATCCATTCAGATTTATGTGGGCCCATGAGAGTCCCTTCCCATGGAGGATCGCGATATTTTGTTACTTTTATTGATGGTAAATCACGTTATATTGAAGTTAGTTTTCTTAAAACCAAGGATGGGGTTAAGAATGCATTTGTTAAATACAAAGCAGCAGTCGAAAACCGATTAGGAAAGAAAATAAAATTTCTTCGTACTGATAATGGCTTAGAATATTTCGGCGAAGAATTTGATAAATATATCGAAGAATGCTGTATAAAACGAGAATTTTCTTCCCCTTTAACCCCTCAGCAAAATGGCACCCCTGAAAGATCGAATAGAACGTTAACTGAAATGGCAAGGTGTTTACTATTACAAAGTAATCTTCCACAATCTTTTTGGGCCGAAGCTATAAATTGTGCTGCTTACATACGCAATCGCTACCCGACACGACGTTTAACCGAAAATAAAACTCCATATGAAGTATTCTTTGGCATCAAGCCAACTTTATCATACTTCAAAATATTTGGGCAAAAATGTTTCGTACTTAATAAAAGGCAAAATAAGGGAAAATTTGATCCTAGATCAGAAGAACATATCTTTGTAGGTTATTCTAATGAATCAAAAGCATATAGGCTTTGGAACAAGAAATCTAGAAAAATTGTTATAAGCCGTGATGTTCGATTTATTAACGAATTTGAAAATGATCCCTCCTGTAACACCGAAATAAAATTAATTTTTCCTTTCTCTCAAAATAATGAAAATACGAGCACAAACACTTACGCAACAATCAGAAATATTTCCAGTCATGAAAAAGGAACCAGACAGTTCTAGTGGCGACAGTGAAACAGAAATTGATTCGAAATCTGATGAAATTTCCGACCTCCCTTCTTTCAGAACGCGCGGCAGGCCGAGGAAAATAAAAACAGGTAGAAAAGGGAGACCTCGAAAGGAAATATCAAACGATTATTATTCCGAAAGAAGAAAAATCTCAAACTGCAGTAAATAATTCTTTTGACTCTTGTCCTGAATTATCTGAAGCTCTGAATAGTCCATATAAAAACGAATAGATAAATGCGATAAATTTAGAATTTAATTCATTAATGCAAGAAAATGCATGGCAGATAGTAGATAGGCCAAAACATAAGAAAATTATAGGATCTAAGTGGGTTTTAAAAACAAAATATAAGCCAGATGGGTCAATCGAGAAATTTAAGGCGAGATTGGTGGCAAAAGGTTGTACACAAAAACCTGGTATCGATTTTGACGAAAATTTTTCTCCTGTAGCTAGATTAAGTTCAATAAGAACTGCGATCGCATATGGCATCCAAAATGGGTTCACTGCATATCAATTAGATTTTATTATGGCTTATGTAAATGGTGATTTAACTGAAGAAATATACATGCAATTACCTGAAGGTTTTAAAAATGAATCTAATGCTGACAAAGTTTGTTTATTAAAAAAATCCCTTTATGGATTAAAACAATCGGGTCGCCAATGGTTCAAAAAATTAGATGAAAAATTGAAACAAATGAAGTTTAAATCACTAAATGCTGATAAATGTGTGTATTTTTCTAAATCTCCCATTGAAGCTATTATCATTGTTTATGTTGACGATCTCATAATTCTTACTAAATGTAAAGAAGATTATCAATATATTCGAGATGAATTAGCAAAATCATTTAAAATGAAAGATTTAGGTCTCTTACACTATTGATTGGGCATAGAATTTATGCAAAACGGGGACAATATTAAAATTACCCAAAAGAAGTACATTGAAGATATTCTGAGCAAATTTAATATGCAAGAATCCAAACCAAAATCTACACCTTTTGATAATAACGTGAAGCTAACTAAAGATATGTGTCCCAAAACTGAAGAAGAAAAGTCTGAAATGAATAATATTTCCTACCGTCAATTAATAGGATCCCTTATGTATTTATCAGTTGCTACTAGACCTGATATAACTCACGCTGTGAATTTCCTAAGTCAATTTAACAACAATCCAGGTAAACCTCATTGGATAGCTGCAAAAAGAATTTTGCGATACCTGAAAGGAACCCAAGATCAAGGACTGATCTTTAAGCATGATTCTGAATCCTTGATTGCATTTGTCGATGCCGATTGGGCGTCGGATGTGAATGACAGAAAATCGTACACTGGCTACATTTTTAAATACGCCAGTGGAGCCATATCGTGGGAATCGAGAAAACAACGAACTGTCGCATTATCCACAACAGAGGCGGAGTACATGGCATTGTCAGAAGCCGCCAAAGAAATTTTGCATCTCAGACGGTTTTTAAGTGAACTTTCTCCTGAAACAGTGACTGCGCCTACTATAACATTTTGTGATAACCAGTCTGCTCAAAAATTAGTGCGAAATCCGGTTTACCATTCGCGCACCAAACACATCGATATTCGACATCATTTTGTGCGTGAAATTTACGATAATGGCGAAATAGAGGTCAAATACCTAGAGACAGAAAATATGCCTGCAGACATTTTAACCAAAGCTTTAAACGCTTATAAACATAAAAAATGTTGTGAAATGATAGGACAAAATGTTTAAAAATTTTCAGCATTATTCTGTATCCTTTTTTTATATAAGTATATAATTTGTATTTGTAATTTTTATATTCATATCATTTCTCTGTAATTTGCTTAATAGGAGAATATTGTTTTGTTAAGAAAATGCACGTTGTAAAGGGGGAATTGTTGGAATACAACGTCCATTTATCTTACCCTTTTCTTTCAGCGCATGCGCGTACAGTGACGTTTCTCAAAATCCGCTCTGCGAGCGAGATTATTCAGTTCTGTTAAAAACATGTCAGTGCTTAGTCGCACTTAAGCTTTATTTTTAAGCTTATATTTTTGTCTTCGTGTTAGTGTTAATAAATGTTTATGTCGAGCTATTCTGCTAACTCTGTGTGCCCCCAAAACCAACAGATCATCTGTTATACTAGAACTTTCTCAAAGAGTATATACGAAACACTTCTGTGGTTTCAAGCTAAAAATTTTCTATTACTCTTAAATCTGCAGCGGGGGCTCAGGGCTTGAAAACTTTTCAAAAAATTGATTTTTTTAGTATCTATTTTGATTGTTCAATTACTTCTGAACGCAGTGCAAAAAACCGCATAAAAATATTTGCATTTTTAACGGAGTTATAAGCATTTATGTAACAATCACTTTAATAGCCGCACCCATTTAATTGCAACTTTAAGTCGCGTTTTTCAAAACTTGATTTTTGACGACTATCCGTAAGATTAAAAAAAAAAACTATTTGATGGAATGGCCTAATTTTTTTTTTTTTGCATGCATATAACATCATTATCTAATATAATGAATTAATATATTTTAGATAGCTTAATATTTTGCTTATTTATAAGGGAAAAAAAACTTGTATTTTTAGGGGTTTTTTTAATTTTCAAATTTGAGTTTTCTTAATAAGGTTTCCTTTGAGTGATAGTTATATCCTTAATTCATGCTATAGAGTAAAGTTTCCTGATCATTTTAAATCAAAAATTAGGTTCTTATGTCAATTCAACGTTAAGATATCTTGTTGGTGGTGAATTTTTTTTCGAAAATTGTGTTATATAGATATTGCGGTATTTTTTCTTTTATTACATTGAAGTACTTCACTTTATAATTTTATAAGGCTACAAACGTACCTTAAAAATATCAGGAAGTTTAAATTAGTTACATTGAATACTTCTGTTTTTATATGGATTCGAAGCGAGAGCTCTGTTTACATGTTTTTCGGTATCATCAAGCCCTGAACCCCCTTAATGAGCACCTAAAAGGCGTCTTCAAAGTTTAGTCATATATACATTGCTTGCTTTATAATTTTCACTCAGTCTTTATCTTGAGTCAGTGATGACTGATAATTGTAAACAGCGAAGTTCATAGTAACAAATAAAGAGTGTCTCATTTGAACTCAAATCAAAGAACAATTTTGAAAATTCCCAAAGGAAGAAACGAGATTTTTGGAATACAGATAGTTTCGGTTCAGCGACATTTTCGGCAGCATTTCCACCTAAAACGAATTTTCGGCGAAACTCAGTTTTTGTTGCGAAAACGAAACCGAAATTTCTGTATATTTTTAGTTTAAATTCTGCCTTAGTTAAAAAAACTAGCAGGAATGACCGAGCTAAGCTCTGTCAAAATTAGCTTTGTATTTAGCTCGATATATTATTCTCACTGAATCATTCTTGCTGTTTTAGATGCAATTAGCTTGACCCTGAGACATAGTAACCCAAAATGACCCACCTATCGAATTTTTCCGAACAGGTGATCTAACACAATGCTCTTCTCGAGCCTGAAAACAATGGAATACAAAATTTAGTAAAAATCGTTAGTCGTTTTCTAGATAAAATAAGCTTGACCCACGTTGATTCAAAAACCCACTAACCGAAATTTGTCGAACATGTGAGCTATTTCAATGGTCTTTTTGTACTGTGAAACGGTATAACAAAAAAATTGTCAAAGTTGTTCGAACCTTTTTGAGATGCCGTTAGCTTGACCCCGAGCCATTATCACCAAAATGACCCACTAATAGAATTTTCTTGAGTATGCGTCCAGCCCAATGGTTTTATCTTGTCCAGAAACAGTGTAGTACAAAGTTTTCTCAATCTTTTGAGCCGTTTTTTAGATACAGTTAGCTTGATCCTGATCCATTAGGACCCAAAATGACCCATTGATTGAATTTTCTTGAACATGCGACCCTGCCCAATGGTCTTATCATGCCCGGAAACGGTATTATACAAAATTTTGTCAAAATGTTTTCAAGCGCTTTTTAAATACAATTAGCTTGACCCTGACCCATTGTGACCCAAAATGACCCACTAATCGAATTTTCTCGAACACGAGACCAATCCCAATGGTCTTTTCGTGCCCGAAAACAGTAGGGTGCAAAATGTCGTCAAAATCGTTAGAGCCGCTATCTAGATAAACTTAGCTTGACCCACGGTGACCCAAAAATGACCCACTAATCGAATTTTCTCGAACACGTGACCCATTCCAATCGTCTTTTCGTGCCCGAAAATGGTTAGATACAAAGTTTAGTCAAAATCGATTGAGCCGTTCTTTAGATATAATTAGCTTGACCTGTCCTATTGTGACCCAAAACGACCCACTAATCGAATTTTCTCGAACACGAAACCCATCCCAATGGTCTTTTCGTGCCCGAAAATGGTTAGATACAAAACTTAATCAAAATCGATTGAGCCGTTCTTTAGATATAATTAGCTTGACCCTGACCCATTATGACCCAAAATGACCCACTAATCCAATTTTCTTGAACATAAAACCCATCCCAATGGTCTTTTCGTGCCCGAAAATAGTTAGATACAAAATTTAGTCAAAATCGATTGAGCCGTTCTCTAGATATAATTAGCTAGACCCTGACCCAAAATGACCCACTAATCGAATTTTCCCAAACACGAGACCCATCCCAATGGTCTTTTCGTGCCCGAAAACAGTAGGGTGCAAATTTTCGTCAAAATCGTTAGAGCCGCTATCTAGATAAACTTAGCTTGACCCACGGTGACCCAAAAATGACCCACTAATCGAATTTTCTCGAACATGTGACTTAGCCCAATAGTCTTCTCGTAATCCAAAACTGTAGAATATAGAGTTTAGTGAAAATCGTTAGAGCCGTTATTTATATAAAAATAGCTTGACCCACAGTGACCCCAAAATGACTCACTAATCTAATTTTCTCGAACATGTGACCCATTCCAATGGTTTTTTCGTGCCCGAAAATGGTTAGATACAAAATTTAGTCAAAATCGATTGAGCCGTTCTTTAGATATAATTAGCTTGACCCTGACACATTATGACACAAAATGACCCACTAATCGAATTTTCCCGAACACGAGACCCATCCCAATGTTCTTTTCGTGCCCGAAAACGGTAGGGTGCA
Organism: Maratus speciosus; assembly: GCA_963932465.1. Classification (NCBI taxonomy): domain Eukaryota; kingdom Metazoa; phylum Arthropoda; class Arachnida; order Araneae; family Salticidae; genus Maratus; species Maratus speciosus. Next base: position 243,838,621 of record OZ010795.1, on the reverse strand, counting down.
AAATTTAATCAAAATCGTTGGAGCAGTTTTCAAGATAAAATTTACACACACACACACACAATTTTTGCTCGCATTATAGTATAAGATATATATTGAAATAGCTTCTGTAGTTCTCGAGAAATAGGAACTTCAATATCACCTGCTTTCCATAGAATTTCGCGTTTTATTCCCGTATATTTCACGTGGTTAGTAGCGAGTCACTTGAGATACTACAGCACACTTTTGAATGTCGCGACGAACCGGTTGAGAAATATCTAGCACCAGTGACTGTAAAACACGTTTCCCCGCAATAAGTATAGCAACGCAAGGTAGAATGTAATAAAGTGAAACTTTGAAAGTGCTGATTCTTGGCTAATCTGACAGAGCGCAGCGTCGGCGGCCCTTTTTAAAGTATGTGACTACTCTCAAATCGCTGTTTTTGCGAAAAAAATTCGATTTTTTTTATTATTATTATTTTAAAGTTCAAACATATAGAATTCCAAAAATGCCTTACTTTGGGTTCAGCGATAATTAGAAGCAAAGTTATAGCCCAGAATATAAACCGGAAATGAAATTTCTGAAATCGGAAGTGACCATTTAAAGAGCCACAGAAAGGTAGACAATACACTTTAATACACAAATATGTAATATGTACACAAATATAAAAACACCTAAAAATATGGTGGATTTTAAAGTTGTAAATTTTATACATAATTTTTTGTGCTTATCAAAATCTTAATTTGCATTTTCTGGAAAACTGCGTTTTTCATTGTGTACGTTTACGAGAAACATCATTTCTTAAAGTTTTTAAGATATTGAAATAAAATTTTGTCACAAGGTTCTGCTCGTTTATTGGTATGTTATGAAGTAAAATATAGCTTGTAAGTTTATGTTAATTTAAGAGCTATTTTTATTGAAAAATACAGTTAAAAAAATCCTGTTTTGCATACAAAATTTGGTATATGTTGGTAAATGTACGAGGTATTGCAAATCTTTTGCTTCATAGCACAGGTCAGTGGTTTGCTAATATAGTGTTGAAATAAAAGTGATATATATTGAATAGATTTCGTTATAGCAGGTTTGGCAATAAACGCAATTCTTTACTAAAATTTGACTAAATATTGCCTAAATTTGAAAAGCTAATTAAAATTCCATTAGAAATATGAATTCATAGTTTTATTCCCTGTTTTAATTAAGAACTCATGTGTTTGGTAAAAATTTCATATTTTTCAAGAAAAGTGCTCCGAAGGTAGGCACATACATACCTTAATTACTTTATGCACCCGGCGGTCCTTTTAAAATAGTTTACGTGTCCGGCGGCCTTTACTGCTCTTTTTGGCGTGCCCTTTCACTTCATTTCTTTGCGAAATACACCAATCTCTCTCGTAGGAAACAAATCGTGAATTTCATCGATCGGTTGAGGGAGAAGAATCATGAAATTCGCCAACGGTCGCGAGAAAAGATTGCAAAATTCGTTAATAAGTAGCGAAGAAAAATCTCAATTTAGCGGTCTGTCGCAGGAATTTTTTTTTTTCAGTCGCACGAAGGGTGGTGGTGGTGTGTGTGTGTGTGTGGGGGGGGGGGGGAATCGAGAATTTCGTCAATTTGTCGCAGGATGAAACTGCGATATTCGTCTAATGGTCACTGAAAAATATCAGGAAATTCGCCGATCGGCCGCGAGAAAATATCGCGAAATTCTAATTGAAAAAAAAAAAAAAACCTCTAAACAAAGCAGTTCAAAATGTTTTTTGAACAGCACGCAATAGTGCCTTATTTTTAGAACAGTGTGCCCTTTTTATTATTCTTCCATGGTGGCTCTTTTTTTCTGGTTTCAACACTACTATACTGGTGTGTAATTGAAGGGACCGGAAGAAAAAAATCCTTCTAAAGGGGTATACGACAGGTTTGGACGCACAGTCTCGCTCCCATAGAGAGAGAGAGAGAGAGAGAGAGAGAGAGAGAGAGAGAGAGAGAGAGACAGAGAGAGAGAGAGAGAGAGAGAGAAAATTGTTCAACATACTAAAACATACGTTTTAATGCGAGTTATTTCGAGATTAATTTATAGATTTCAGAATTTTGTTTATTTATAAGCGTGTAAGTTTGCCATTTTTCAGGAATTATATGCTTGTGTGTGTCACTAATAATGTCACTATGCTTTAAATAATTTAAGATAAACTGTTGATTCAACCAAAATGTTATATGGTAATTAAACTGTTTATTATAACCAAAGCCACATACATTTGATTAATTCCTTTTTAATATTTTTAAATGATATTTTTTGCAATAGATAGTTGAGGTCGGTCTCTAACTTTGTTAGTATTACTTTTCCGAGCTTCGCTGCAGATTTTTTTTTTTTTTTTTTTTTTTTTTTTATAAAGTTACTTTCACTTTTGGAACCGATTCCAAAAGTGAAAACAGGTTCATTAAAAAAAAAAAAAATGCCACCGAAATCAAAATGTAAAAACTAGCCCTGTTAGAGGTCCACCTCAGCTATCCTTTGCAAAGAGAAATCATTAAAATTGATGATTATTTTGAGAACACATATCTGTACTCATTAAAAAAAAATCTTGGCTGTTTTTAGCAATTCAAATGCGAAAAACCATGCGCGTACTGCATGCAAGAATGATTCTTACTTAAAAAATGTATTATAATGTAAAAAAAAAAAAAAAAAAAAAAAAGTTGTATGTATATTTTTTAGGAAGTTTTATTGATAAAATAAAAAGTCTTTTAAATTTTATAATTAAAAGTCAATTACTTATAGAGTTTCAGTAATTCTCATAGAGGTCACCTTTTCATGTATTTTGTGAGTTAAAAGGGTACATGATTCCTTAAGTATGAAACATTCAGCATGACGTTAATTTAAAAATTAAAGTATTTAATAATCTTAAATACTCTGCAGCATAAATAAAATCTGCCAAAGTCATTTTTTTTAAATTATTTCTTTCATTAGAAATATATATTAAAAACGAACTATCTTAAAGTCAATAAATTAAACTGGTATATTAAGCAGGAATGAATAATTCTATTTATCGATGCCACTCCTCTATCATTTTTAGAAGTACCCCCTTAAAGAATAAGTAAAGGAAGATGGTTCCTAACACAGGAATTTTTAATAAATACTCTGAATATTTGTTAGCTCTTTTTATCATCTTCATTTGCGGAATTCTTAAAAGGAAGACTTGTTTCAATAATCAAATTACGCTATCTCCTTTCCAATAAAACGGGGAAGATGGAACTTCAGATGAATAAAATATAATATTTATTTTTTTAACTTTAACTTTTTTCCCCGGATAAAGTATATAAAAAAATAAGAATAAAATTTTTATTGAAACGTTAAAAATGTGAAATTCCTGAAATTGCTAACATAAACCTTTTATAATGGCTCATTCTCCCAAATATTTCCCGTAAAAAAAATTTTGTTTTTCAAGACAAATGTTATCATTTTTAGAAACTTATCACTTACTGCAAATAAAAATCAGCAATGGCCCAGCTACATCATATTTTTTTTTTTTTCAGAAACACATTTTTTTTTATTAATCCTTTATCTTTGATTGAAATGTTGAAAAGATTCACTACTGCCAGAATCTACAGAAGTTTGATGAATAATACACTCTCCGGAATTTTTATTCTAATAAAAACTTCTTCAAGCGACCAGGAAAAAAGGGAATTTGTTTCATTTTCTTCAAAGAAATGGGTCGCTCATGGAGGGAGTTCAACTGGGGTGGCCTTTGAATAGAGGTAAAATTAGTATTGAGCCTATGTGAATACATTTCGTTCCATGAAAAAATGGTCCTTCAGGGAGGTGGTCGTACAGGGAGGTTTCACTGTACTCCCTTAAAGAATTATAAATAAATGAAAAAGATTCCTTTATTTTGGAATTTCTAATAAATACGAAATATTCTTTTACATTTTTCCTTCTCTTAACTTTCGGAATGAAAAGATGATGTGTCACAATAACCAAATTGTGCTATCTCCTTTCTAATAAAGCGGGAAAAAGGAAAAAAAATCGGATGCAAAAAAAAAAATAAAAATGCGGGAACTTGATAACTCTTTATTTTATTTAATTTTTCCCAAGACAAAGGCCAGAATTGAGAAAGATAATAGAAATTTCTTTGTAACGCAAAAATTTGAAGCTTCTGAAATGTCAAGAGCTTTTTAAACGCAAAATTAAAAACGTATGTTGTCAGCATTTTGGTCTTATGACTGAAGAGATTTTTTTTTATTAAGCGCCAGAGTTGCCTATTGCTTTCAGTCGCCTGAAACGTTTCATTTTATGATAAACCATTGTTAGGGCGATTGTAGTGTTGTGTAATTAGGATTATGGAAATTTATTGTATGTATTGAAAATTGTATGCAAATATGTAAGATTTATGTATAAATCTATATATAAGTATTGAAAGGATATGTAGTAAGTCATATGAATTATTTCGCAAAAACAAAAAAATCCATTTAAAATTAAAGGTGTTTTATTAAAATATGTACATTGTATAACTAAAATGTCAAAAAAAAGCACTTTCGAGCATCTGATATGTTCATCATCTGGGTTAAAAATTGTTAAAACCAGAGGTCGAGTTCATTCTTTTATACGTGTTGGACTGTTCCAAAATTCAAATTGGAGTGTGGGGGGGGGGGGGGGGGTTCATGTTATTCCTAGTAAATTATATCAGATTTTGGGAATGGTGTATGATAAACTAATGTGTAGTAATTTTAAATGGAATTTTTTGTTTTTACAAAATAATTCATACATGACTTGTCACAATAAGGTGAATTCAGGATTCAAGAAACTTGATATTGTTTGTATCGTGTTTCCATTTAGGATATGTGTAAGTATGAATTATTTGGAATGAATGTAACTTGAAAAGTTATAAAATATATTTACCTGTAATGTAAACTGCTAACAAAACAGTTTTGTTTATGTATTTTTATATCATTAATTCTATTTTTTTTTCTTTTCTCTAGGTAGGTACTGTTATTCTTGTATTTCTGCGATACTTTTTGGGTAAGTCTGTTTTCTCCAATTTAGATCAATGTTATAAAGCTTATTACGTGAAAGTATATGAAATTTTATAGCTTCTTATGAAGTCACTTATTACTCATGAAGTCTTGTACATTAAAATTTGTTAGATGTAAATATTTATGCATTTGAGATGAATGGATATATGTTTAAAAAAGCGGTGAAATAAATATACAAAATATAAGTATATACAGTCGGCAGCGAATTACAGTAGAACCTCTTTTATCCGAAACTCTTGATTAACCGAAATCCATTTTAAAGCTTTTTTTAACTACCATATTCCTTGCGTGCGAGCGGTCCTTTCTGAACTAAGAGTACATATAAATATTTTCGATCCCCTTTCTTAGCGTTCCTTTGAATTTAACTTGAGCTTCCGTAAGCTGCAGAGTGGAACGAAGAAAACGAACAAATTAGCAATTATGAAACTTTTTAATTTTTTAGAAAAGGTTTGGCATGGCTGTAACAGCAGAAAAACTGTGATATTGGTGAACTAATAATATTTAAAAAACTCCGTGATAGCAAAGGTTTCAAAGCAAAGGTAATCGAAACTGGGATGAACAAAACATTTTTTCAAAACCTCGTGATATATGTAAAATATACTTAATTTCAAAATTAAAATTCAGCTAATTTGTTCTTTTTGTCTATTTTACTATTGCTTTATTTTTATTAAGCACTTGTTACCATAATACGTAATATTGCATATATTTCTCCTTAATCTTAAAATTGAAGCATTCTCGATTATCCGAAAATTTCGATTTTCCGAACGAGGGTCGGTCCCAATTACTTCGGATAATAGAGGTTCTACTGTATATGTAATTGCGTAGTTTGATTTTTTAAAATTAAAATATGTAGGGTGCTGCCAAATTCGATCGACAAATTCAGAGGAGTGATAGTTGGCATCGAGACGATAAAAAATCACCACAGTACATGGAGTCACAAACCACATATTTAATCAGAAATATACTGGGTGTTCTACTGTAACTTAATATGAGTTGACGGTAATAACTTTCAGACGACTGAAGTATATAATAAAAAAAACTTTGAATAGACATTCTCACCTTTGTTGTAAATATGATAATATAAAAAAAGTGTTAGAAATTTCTATTATACGCGTCGGCAGTATGCACTTATCGGTTCCTTATCGGCACTTATCGGTTTAACTTACCAGTTCATACGGTATCATCGATTGCTTCAGCACCCTCTTTTTCCTGAACTTTTTGTGATGGTGTCACATTTCACGCAAAACAAAGTGCGTATCGTTGCATTTTCATTACAATGTTTTTATTTTTCTCGAAATTATGACCGTCAACCCAAGTTCAGTTAAAACGAAATAGCCTGTATTTGTGACTAATTAAGTTGGTTTGCGGTTTGCGACACCATCTTCCATGGCAATTTTTCATCCTCTTGATGTCTACTCTCACCCCTCTGAATTTGTTTGTCGAATTTGGCAACACCCGATATAAATGCATAACATCTTATAAAACTGCATTTAGATTCATATTGTTAACTTTTTAGCTCTAGCATGCTCAATTTTAAATAAGGGTCGTTCTCGCAGAAAGGGCAAAATTAGCAAAAAAAAAAAATTTACAATGTTGAAATTGTAAAATGTAATTCTCTGAAAAACAATGCGCATTCATCACTTTTCAAATATCTTCTTATGTTTGAGACTTTCTTATGCTGCATACAATGTTTGATTAATGACTGAAAACTTGATGTCATTCACAACACTTTCTGGTCTACCAGGCTTAGGAGCCAGTTCTGTAGACAAACGTCCTTTTTTGAAATGCACCTTGCCATCTAAAAATTGTAGACTCACCAAAACATTTGTCTTTGGAAGCTTCTTTCATTAACTTACTGTTTCTGGAACTGATTTGCCCAAACGATAGCAAAATTTTATGGCACAACGCATTTCGTTTTTTAACTCTGAATCACTCACCTCCATTTCTGTAGGGCAAATAAAAACATATCTTTAAACAACAAACAAGGAACTAGGAAAATAAAATCGTCTGCTTCCTTTAGAATATTTATAAACGTACAGTTGACAGTTGGAAAAAATCGCCTGCAGTTTTATTCAAAACTACAATATATTAAGCCTACAATGTCAATACTGGAATCTGGAGTATATTGACATAGCTGCGCCATCTGGTGGACGGGGTTGGTAATGCAAACACGCGATTTTTCAGTATGACGTCATATATGACGTCATATATGACAGAATATCTACTGTCTGCGCATCACTTGCGCATATTTTCTGAATCTTTACTCACTTATCGAAGATGAATCTTGTTTACCAGATTTATTGCAAAGTATTTTTATTACAGTTTGTTTTGATAAAATTATGTACATTTAAAAAAAAATAGTCGCAATATCATTTGAATTTCGGTAAAAAAGCACTAATGCTACGAAAGCATTACTGTCTTTTGCCCTTAAACTAAAATGACATTGCGACTTTTTTTTAAATACACATATTTTTATCAAAACAAGCTGTAACAAAAAAAGTTTGCAATAAATCTGGTAAACAAGATTCATCATCTGTGAGTAAGTAACAATCTGAAATTCGTAATTGAATTTTTAACAGGGATTCTCTAAATGGCTTTGTTTAAAAGAAAAAAAAAAATCTAATCTGGCGATTTTAGGAAAATTATTGAAGGTATACCTAGACTCGCAAAATATTTAAACAAATAAATGAACAACACTTGCTCCTTTAATAGTATAACATTTAATGCATGTATTTTAAATTAAAGTGATTCCGAATATAAAATGGCCCCACCAGTGGCTGAGAGGTTCTGCTCTCGAAGCTGGTAGACAGGAGGTCTGGGTTCGAACCCAATCGCGTCCGTCGGCCTAATCGTTCGGAGTTTTCGTGGTTTTCTTCGAACCATGGATTTTCCATGCGTAAATACGGGTTAGGTTCCCTTAGAAAGACCCTCACGGAGGGCACATCCCCCTCCCCCCGGGCCTATATCCCTCGTGTAGATAATCGCCCGTCAAAAATCAACCCAACCCGAACATAAAATGAAATGTGGTTTAAATTAAATGAGTGAAATATTTGTAAGTTAAATAAGATGAGTGCAATGTGATTAAGAGGATATTGGAAATTTATCGTTTGCGCTTGATAAACGAACAAAAGGGTTTAAAATTGAATATTTTATTTATAATTAAATTTTATACATATTCTAAACATTCATAAGCGTTGTATTCTCATCGGGAAAACAAACGTGTACATCATTTTTTATAACTTTAGCATGTCAAGAATTGAGTAAAAAATGAGACTACAAAATTCTATCTTTACACATTAACTAGTACTTACTAATTTTTATGCGTCATTTTTCATTTCATTAAAAGAAAATAATTAAAATCGAGCGTGTTTAAATAAACAACATTTGATAATATATATTAAATAATGTTTTCTTTTTTTATAAATTAAAGTAAAAATACGTAACTAACTTGTTTTACTCTTTGGAAAAGGACAGATATGAATTCTACATTAAAAAAAAAAAAAAAAAAAAACTTACAATTTCGAAAACTACAGCTATTCGATAGCCAACATTTTACCATTTTAACAAATAATATTAGTTCTAAAAAGAACTGTTTTTATTTTAATAATTAACTATAATAAATAAATCAAAAAACACGAGTAAAAATTAATAGAATATTCTATTACTGTCAGAATATAAATGCCACAAACAAATGAAAACACGACGTTTGCGCTTGCGCAGTTATTTCATAGATGTACAATTAATAGATTATACATAAAAAAGAAAACAGTCGGGCATCTTTCTGTAGTTCAACCCCGTCCGCTGCGTGGCGTGCGACCTTGATTGATGTGACCTCGCCTTTAATCTTGCGGTTACCTGTCCCATTTAAATGCTTACTTTATATCGCTTTGGTTTTATTTTTTAGTTTCGCTGTGTTGCCACTACGTTAAAAAAAAACTCAGTTTTTATGGAATGCCCTTTGTATATATACACTGCGTCCCAAAAGTTTAGACAATCAATAAAATTTGCATTAACATAAAAAGTAATAAGGTACAATTAAAATTCGTAGGGCAGGTAATAAATAAAAGCAAGTTTTGCTGATATACACATATAAATTATGATAAAAGGTTTGAAATTATAAAATATGCATTAAATTATGTAAAAATGTGCTGTCCCAAAAGTATAGACACCTGTATTTTTACCCGACTGAAAAGAAGGGTTATGTGTTTCACGCGTATCTGTGCAAGTGGATTTCTTTATACCCTCGAAACATCCCAACGGCTGGATGGATTTTTATGAATGAGGTCTCTATCGATTCGTCTTAATCTTCAGATGGCTATAGGATAGGTTTTGTTTTTATAAATTCAAAATGGCGGCCGTAAAATACAAAATGGCGGTAGAGACGAAAAAAACAATTTACGCACCCTATTGAGTGGCATATCGTTGGATAGGTCTTTCAAAATGAAGACGATGTTTCATTGACCATTTTGTAGTCAGAAGGTCCGTTCAAATATTACACAACATGGAAGTTGTGTACTTTGGATCGCTACCTTTACTGTAACTCTAACCTTCATAATAGACATCTATAGGCCTCATCAAAAGAGTGTTTGTAGATAGGAACTAGTAATTAAACACAACTTAAAAGTCATCAATACAAGTAATTAAAAAAAAAGGTAAGTAATGTAAAAAATAGTTTCATATTGATGAGAAATAATTAGTTCGCTTTTTACGCTGTCGAGTTTTTTGATTTTTTAAATTTAATATATTACAAGAAATTAGAATTAAACATTTAAAAAAAAAAATCAGTTACTTATACAATTATCTGGCATATCTGTATTCTTATAAGTAATTTTTGCAGCGGAACTGCAACTCGGGACCTGTTCAGCCCGTGATTATGCTAATGCATGCACAATTTGAAAACACATGATTTTGTTTTACCTTAAAAATATCCATTAGAATCTTCAGTTATTTTAACATTGGTTTGAAAATAACCTATGATTCTGAATATTTTAATAAATAATTTAAAAATTAAATTTCCTCATTCAGCCACTTTGGACGCGGAATAAAATTATTCTTCTGAAATGAATTGTAATTATCGCCAAAATATTTTGCATATCTCGAAAAGAAATCTTTAAATGGAAACTGCTTAATTTATTGGCTTTTACGGGGAAAAAAGAATATTATTAGCAAAATATTCATTTTGGCAGCGGTGGGATTCGAACCCACGCCTCCGAAGAGATAATTATAATATAATATATATATATATATATATATATATATATAGATAATTATGTAGATCTTAAACCAGCGCCTTAGACCGCTCGGCCACGACACCTCGATTGAAGTGGATGTAATATTTGAAGATAGATTTGATATCTAGCGAATAAAACAATATATAAAACATCAGCTTTTATTATTACCCGACTGAAAAGAAGGGTTGTGTTTCACGCGTATCTGTGTATGTGTATTTCTACCCTCGAAACATCCCAGCGGCTGGATCGATTTTTATGAATGAGGTCTCTATCGATTCGTCTTAATCTTTCGATGGTTATAGGATATGTTTTGTTTTTATAAATTCGAAATGGCGGCCGTAAAATACAAAATGGCGGTAGAGACGAAAAAAAAATTTACGCACCCTATTGAGTGGCATATCGTTGGATAGGTCTTTCAAAATGAAGACGATGTTTCATTGACCATTTTGTAGTCAGAAGGTCCGTTCAAATATTACACAACATGGAAGTTGTGTACTTTGGATCGCTACCTTTACTGTAACTCTAACCTTCATAATAGACATCTATAGGCCTCATCAAAAGAGTGTTTGTAGATAGGAACTAGTAATTAAACACAACTTAAAAGTCATCAATACAAGTAAATAAAAAAATAGGTAAGCAATATAAAAAATAGTTTCACATTGATGAGAAATAATTAATTAGTTGGCTTTTATTCAGTCGGGTTTTTTGATTTTTTTAAATTTAATTACTTGTTTTTTTTTTTTACATTTATAAAAGTAACTAAAAACTTACTTTTAATATTGATTGTATTGCCACGACACTTTATAACATCAAATACACGTTGTTTCATAGAATTAACTAAGCATTGCATTACAGAAGGAGGTGTTTCATACCACGCTTTGTCAATTGAAATTTTTAAGTCATTTACACATGTATATTGCTTTCCATTTTTTTTATATTTTACGAGATAAGATCCTCCATATGTTCTCCATGGGATTCAAATCTGAACTAAGTACTGGCCAGTCTAATAGTGTGACTATTACTAATAGTCTATTGTTTTGCCTAAACCATGTTTTCGATGATGTGGAGGAATGGATGGAAATTTTGGAAAACACAGTCCGGTCCTGCTAGCAAATCCAAATTACGTGATGATAGAATGTTATTAAAATGGCTTCAGTTGATAATTTATCTGTGCGTGAAATTGCGTCAATTTCCAGAATTTCAAAAAGTACTGTACACAGGAGAATTAAAGCTTCAACAAACATTGTTTACAGGAGAATGAAAGCAAAACCTTTCTTAAAGCAGAGACATAAAGATGCACGTCAAAAGTGGGCTAGAAAGCATATGTCATACGGTGAAAGATGGATTTCTGTCACCTTTAGTGATGAAAAGAAATGGAATTTAGACAGCCCTGATGGTCATAAATTTTACTGACATGACCTAAGAAAAGAAACCAAGAACTGTTTCAGCAGGCAACAAAGCGGAGGATCCGTAATGACCTAGGGAGGTTTTTCCTTCAACGGCCAAACATTTCTAGGATTTATGGACAGAAAAATGAAATCAGAGGATTATCAGGATATTTTACGTCCAATTTACTGCCAATTATGGATTTCCCAGCAGGACCGGACTGTGTTTTCCAGCAACATGGGTCATCCATCCATACCTCCACATCATCGAAAACATGGTTTAGGCAAAACAGTATCACACTATTAGACTGGCCAGCACTTAGTCCAGATTTGAATCCCATGGAGAACATATGGGGGATCTTATCTCGTAAAATATATGAAAATGGAAAGCAATATACATGTGTAAATGACTTTAAAATTGCAATTGACAAAGCGTGGTGTAAAATACTTCTTTCTGTAATGCAGTGCTTAGTTAATTCTATGGAACAACGTGTATTTGATGTAATAAAGTGTCATGGCAATACAATAAAATATTAAAAGTAAGTTTTTAGTTACTTTTATAAATGTAAAACCAAAAAAAAAAATTACAGGTGTCTATACTTTTGGGACAGCACATTTCTATATAATTTATTGTGCATTTTATAATTTCAAACCTTTGATCATAATTTATATGTGTATATCAGCAAAACTGCTTTTATTTATTACCTATCTCACGAATTTTAATTGTACCTTATTACTTTTTATGTTAATTCAAATTTTATTGATTGAATAAACTTTTGGGACGCGGTGTATGTATTTATTTTAATGGAAAAAAAAAATTAAATTTATTCTTTTCACTCTCGGTAAACGAAACTATTGTATTAAGCAAGAATGGATTATATTCTATTTATCAATGCCACTCAGCTATCATTTTTATAAACACTCCCTTATAGAAAAACAAATTAAAAAGATTCCATTACTTTGGAATATCTGATAAATTCAGAATATTTTTGACATTTTTAATTTTATTAACTTGCGGAATTCTTATGAAAGAAAGATGTGTCACAGTAATCAAATTGCGCCATATCCTTTCCAGTAAATAGGAAAAGGAGAGAGAAAAAAAATAGAGGAATTTTCTGATGCATATGAAAAACCTTGATAACATTTTATTTTCCTAACTAAATAATAACGGATATTAAAAAAAGCTAATTTTTTTATTGGAGCAGAAAAACGCGAATCCTTGTAAGATGTCACTTTTAAGCATAATTTTTTTTTTTTTTTTTTTAGTTATATTGCCATCTTATTCTCTTATGGTTCGATAAACCATTTTTCATTATGCTATATTGTATTTTTTTGAGATTATTGCTTTAAATTACGAGTAATTTGTCGTGTTATTTTTTATAAAAGCATCTCGATCATGGAAAGAATTCATTGGTGTACTGTTATTGCATTGTGGAGAGGGGAAGAATTTATTACTGATCCATCACACATTACTTATACACCCTTAAAATAATTAAACGCTACACAGATTATCGTATACCAACCTAATAGATTTATTAAGTTGTAAACAAATCAGGATTATGAATGATTCTTTATTAGCTACTATTACTTTCATTTGTTGAAAAAGTGTTATTACCGGGTGCTTCACAGGGTATAGCGAACCTTTTAGTTGAATAACTCTTCAACGGGTGGAGATAGTGACGTGAAATTGTGAACTTATGCGCAGGGACCCAAAGGAAACTTATTTACAGACTATAATTACTGTCAAAGAATACTATTTCGTTTTTGCCAAAATGTACAGATATTCAGTCGAAAAGCGCGTTTTTCTAGTGAAAATTTTATTTTTGTGACAAGAGACCTGATCTGTATTTTGGGCCCGTATTTTTTTTTTTTTTCTTTGTCCAGACAGGGAATTTTAAATGCCATCTCGACTTCTTGACAACGAGGCTCATTCCTGATGCCTACCATGAACACTGAATCCAAGGAACATGGTTTCAGTAGTATGAACTCCTCCACATTCAACAGGAGACGTCCTGGACTTGCTCGGAAATCGCTATGACAATCGCGTCATCGCAAGAGGCTTCCCGAATAGCTATGCTGTGGACCCCTCCCCCTTCCCCTGACTTGCCACCACTGGACTTCTTTGTATGGGGCTATGCACACACACACACACACACACACACACACACACACACACAGATATATACAATTTTTGGATGGAATTAATTTAATATGAAATTTGGGGCCTCTGTTTTCCCAATTACGAGTCCCTTAAAAATTTTCTGAGGGAAGCAGAAGCTAAGCGTGTCTGTTCAGTAATCAAGGCCTGCTAAACTGACTTTGAAAACTTCTATGTCTTTTATCTATTTCTATCCCCTCTAACTGTTCCCCCGATCCAACTTTTATTACTCAGGAGCCTGAGCAAACGCATCGAGGTATCCTTTCTCATGGAGTAATGAATTGTATCAAGGGGGAAGGAAATGAACTGATCAGAATACACATATATGCATTTTATATTAATTATAGCTACCTCCTTAATTAATTGAAATGAAATATTTTTATATCAATGGATAAATTAGAAACACTACATGTTTTCGTGTTTTTTTTTTTTATTTCCAAACGACCTAATAGAACTGTCAAATTTTACACTTTAATGAGAGGTAGCAATTATTTTGATCATGCTCGGAGTATTTCATGTAAAATCAAATATTTAAAATTATTTTTATATAAAATGAAAACTGGGATAAAAAGTTTTAAGAATTGCATACGGAAAACAAAGTTAAAAAATCTCAATTTTTTCATGATATATCCTTAGAAAAGTGAGAAATTATTCCCATAGATTAACATGGAGAACGGAAAACGAGATTCTAAGTAACCAGCACCTAAGTAACCAGATCAAGTCTACCGAGATCAACCAAAAACCATAAAAGAGCTGAAAACGGCGATAACAAGTGTGATAAGGTCGATTCCAACAGAACAACTCACGCAGGTTATCACGAATTTCGAGCATAGACTTCGTTTCGTTGTCTCCTCAGATGGCCAGCATTTTGAGAACATCTTTTATTTTCTTTTATTCTCATGTGTAAATCCGGAAATTTTTAAATGAGGAATCTTTTTCCGTTCAAAAATTATTCGATGTTTTCTTTTTCTATACCTTGTGAAGCACCCTGTATATCCGCTGTATTACACTAAAAATAATTGTATGTATGTAAAAGTACAAGATCGATAGGAAAGTCTCTTTATCCTGAAATATTCTTATATGATATAGATAAAGATAGAATTGTCTATATGAAAACGACTGTACACACTCGCATGAGAGTGACTTTAGTGGCAGAAGATGTAATTAATAGATCCTCAAAAACTATGAGATACGGAAGGAAAGTCAATAGCAAAAGTGTAGAGAACACTCGATTCAGTACGATATATATATCGTACTGAATAGAGTGTTCTCTACACACGATCTACTGTAGAGAACACTCGATTCAGTACGATATATATATATATATATATATATATATATATAAATAGCATGCAAAAATGATTTATAAATGGACATGTAACATATTACTGACTTTATAAGGTTCAGCGAATTAAATCGGTATATTAAGAAATAATTATATGCTATATATCGATGCCACTCATATCATTTTCAAAAATACTTTCTTAAAGGAAATAATTAAAAGGATCCCTTATTGTGGAATTACCAATGAATGCTGAATATTTATTTTCGATTTTTGTTTTACCAACTTCCGGAATTCTTATTAAACGAAGATGTCACAATAATGAAATAAGATTAAAAAAGGAATAAACGGTCAAGTGCGAGTATTACTCGCGTACAGAAGGTTCCATAGAATAAATATATGAATTAGTAATTGTATTATTTAAAAAAAAAAAAAGTTGCTAAAAGAATACTAAGACTTTGTAAAAAACTATACAAAGTAGGGTTGGGAATAACAGTATATACTAGAAAAATGTAAATGGATGTACCATGTAAGATATGGAACCTAAAAAATATCAAATATAGTTATTTTGTATAACCCATTTTTACTTTCATTTATCTTTTACAAAAAGGAAGTATTGGATTCGTGAAGGGTTGGATTCTCGGCTAATTACTGACGATTTTTTCGAAAATCATGATCAACAATGCTTTTATACTTCTTCTGCGATAGGTACCTCCAGCGCTGCTCAACACTTTTGCTGAATGCCCGTAAATCGAAATTTGTGTGTAACGGAAAAATGTTATTTTCTCAAACTTTGTGACCTAGGGTAATCGCTATAATTTTTCCTGCAAGGTTTAAATCAATGTCTACTACATCTAATTTTTTCGTAATTTTTAGTTTCAGTAGATTCGAAATTAGATAGAGGGGGGAGGACATATTTTTTGCGTTACATTTTCGACTATATCTTCGAAAATGTAATACCTAAAATTAAAAGAAATCTATTTTTGAATTCAGCGTTACGAAAGCTTTCACACGATACCTCACACGATATACAAAGAAATTTTTTTTTCAAGTAGCTTAATTTGCCCCTCTACATGTTTACTAAATATATTTATAAATGTTTAATATTCTGAAAATATGTGGGTCAATAGTCTTTATTAATTTCCCAATATGAACTTTCCACGTTCCATAGTTTACGAGTAAAATGGCTGTGACAGTCAGCCAGACACAGGAGTGATCTTATAATGGTTCCGTTTTTGCTTTTTAAGTACGGAACCCTAAAAAAAAGTCTGGTATTTTATTTTTCTCTAGATAATAGAGAATTAAAATTAAACAAATCGGAAGCTGTATGTCAAGCGGGGCAAATGATGTGCGTTCGTACTATAACTAGTTTTATAAATATTCAGATGTTGGTGCAATAGCTGTTGCACTCTTACGCAAACCATGCATGAATACAAAATTTATTACGATTATATATGTTAAATTCTGTAATACGAAAATAATAGGACTCCATCTTAAATAGGACGTCATCACCATGGTAACCTAGAATCATTGCCTATCATGGGGTATCGTTGAATTAATTACGTATGATAGTATTTAATAGAATAAAGAAAACTTTTATAAAAAAATTTTTTAAAGTTTTGCTTCGATTTTCATAAAATTTGAAATGACTCGACAAAATTCTGCAATGATTATATAGATTAAATTTCAAACCATTCAGTTGAGTAGTTTTTGCGCTGTTATATGCGAACAGACAAGACGACGCATTTATGCAACTACGAACGCACCTAAAAAGAGAACATATAGTTCATTTAATCCAGAAATGTGAAATTTTTGTAATGTAATTTTATTCATCCTCAACAACAACCGTTTACAATCCACTAGGCATAACTAGAAGAGACAAAGAGAATAACCTGGATAAGAAGTCAGACGAAAGTTTTTGACATCATTGATGAAAGAATTAAACGGCTAAAATGGAAATGGGCTGGGCACATTACAGGGCTATTTTATCTATAATAATAAATATAGATGGGGTTTTCGGATTTCTTTGAAAGTTTATTTTTTATATTTTGTGCGATTTTTAGCGTCTTGAGGCTTTTTTTCCATATTAGTAAAAGGACTCAGATTTCAATGTTTTATTTCGATATAAAAAGTTTTGTCTCCTGTATTTCTTTTTTCAATTTTTCATGAATTTTTAGTGCGATTTTTATCTTTTTTTAAAGTTCTGCATCAAACTTTTTTAATTTTTTTCATAATCTCTAAAAGAACACCCTGGTAAATTTTACTACTCACGTAAATAATTTAAAGTTGAATGAATGCCAAATCGGCCCTATAGTAACGTGAGCGACGATGCTGGGAATTTTAATCTAATCCTAATCGAAATAAAAAATTAATAATTCAAGGATAGTTGGATTTGAGATCGGAGTGGGCATAGCCCGCATGGTGTACGCTACGATACTTACGGATGTACGTTATCTTTATAGTTAAATATACAGTGGCCTTTCTCAGTGGTCAGAAGTAGCGAAACTACAGTAGTTCCTTAAGTTAGTAGTGTACTTAAATTTACGTTTGAGGACGCGAGTTTCAAATCTCGCCTTGATCGAAAATTTAAAAAATCGAGTTTTCTCTATCAATCTCTATTAATGAACCTGATCATGATTGATGGCCCATCGAAAAACCACTATAATCTGCAAGAAAACTAGTTTTATCGTCTATTTAAGGGGACAAAATAAGCGAAATTTGGGAAAAGAATCGATTTTTATTTTTTTATATCATTAAATAGTTTAAACTTTTATCTTTCCAAAGATGTGTCAGACATGTTTATATACATAAAAAAGAAGTCTTAGAATTATTCATTCTTTCTAAGAGTACTTCACAGCTTAGTGGCCATTTAAATCTTTAAATGACTTTTTCTCAAAGCTTGGATTTTTCATGTTCGTGTTCCCTTTTCTTCAGTATATATTAAACTTAAGAACTCTGATTTTTTTCAATACTTATATTATGTTATATTGCATACTTTAAAACATGGATTTAACGATTTGTTGAGAATTATTTATTTTACGCACTGAAATCTTGCCAAAAATGCTAATTTAAAAATAACTTTCAATAAATAATTAATAATTAATTTTCAGTTTCACTTAGAAAGAAAATGGTCTGTTAAAATACGTAAATCATGTTATTCTAACTATTCTAAAAAACCTAGATCTCTATATTTCACCATTTCTGAGAAAAAGGTATATAAAGTTGATGAATTTAACATGGCGGAGATAACGGCTTTCTGGTCCCCTTAATGGCATTGTAAAATCTTAGTTTACAATGAAATCCAAATGGACGCAGTCGGAGGTTTTTCGCGATTTCCCAAAAGTTGATTTTCTGGATAAGGTGAGTTTGAAACTCACGTCTTTATTTAGATAATCACACAACATTTTCTTGTATGCTATCTTTCTTAATTTTTCAGTCTCCTCGATTTTATCGTATTTGATTGTATCTCGCAAACGCGATATAACAAGGAACCATCATTGCGCTACTTGATCAGGGTCATTAAACGGACAAAAAGTCCCGCAAGTGACGCGTACATATATACCTATATCTATTAACTTATATGTTGTTAAAATATAAACTATACACTAAAATTAACAAAAAAACCCTATATTTTCCTGTTAGCATAGTTGTTTTAATTTGAGGAACAATACAATAGCATTGTTAAAACAGCAGTAATATGTAGAAAAGCTGTTCCACGCATGATATGTAATGGCCCTTTTAATAGGTTAAAAAATCTCCACATTTTAAACTCTACACCTTAGTAAGCTGCCCGTTTTTAGGTGAGTTCGTAATTATATAAATACGTAGCACCTATAGTCGTCGTTCAGTCCGTCTGACCGCATATAACAGAGCAAAAACTACTCAACCGAATGGTCTGAAATTTTAAATATATACTTACTGCAAAATTTTGCCGAGTCATTTCAAATTTTATGAAAATCGGATGTATAGTTTAATGACAGGGACAGTCAAAAGTTTTTCTTTACATTACGGCCAATGGGAAAAAGATTATTTCAAGTGCATTTTAATGATGTTACAGCCTTCCGAACAGAATGAAATGGATATGAACTTATTGAAGTGAACTAAAATGTACATTTAGTACAATATGCGGCGCAAAAAATATTTATAAAACTAGTTATAGTACGACCGCGCCTCATTTGCCACGTTTGACGAGCAATTTCCAACTTGTTAATAATAAATAAATAATAAAAATCTCCATTTTAAATCCCAGACCTAAGCAATCTGCCCATTTTGCGGCCATTCCATGAAAAACTGACAAAATGTCCTGCGCGCGATACTTGGTGTTGAATTCAGACACTTTTCTGTGGCTCCGGGGGGGGGGGGGGGGGGGGGGACATTATAGAAATCCGGGGATTGCACTTTTTGACCATTGATCCGGCGGCACATCTCATTGCTCCTGGGGTGAATGTTCCCCTGTCAGGATATACGAACGTTGTTAAAACAGCAGAAATATGTAGAAACGCTGTCCCACATGCGACATGGAATGACCTATCAGTATCTGCAAGTTCAAATGTAGGCATATTTTGAACCGAAGATTTGAAATATCTCCTTAAATTTGGGTACTGTCATTGAAAAAAATGAAGTTTGAATTCGTTTTAATATGTATACGCCCTCCCTAAGCAAATTTTATACACACCCTTTAAAACTAGACTTTATTACTAATCGTGTGATACCGGTAACTTTCTTCTACGATCATTTTTTGCAGAGTCAGTAAGGGGTGTTTACTTTTTTTTTTTCCACGACTGTGCCTATATACATTTTATATACTTACACAGATGAACTTCCAATGCACATAACTATAATAACTGACTGACGCTGAAGCTGAAAAATTTACAATTGTTTTAAGTAATTTTTAAGAAAGTATAATCCTGTAATAAATAAAAGGTAAGTAAATTTTAAATAATTTTTGAGTAATTACTTAAAACAATATATATATTTTTTAGATTTATATCATATTTTAGATCGTCAGTCAGCGATGAACGACGCGTTCTAAACGGAAATTTCAATGTCAGTCAGCGGTGACTGACGTGGCGCTTAACGTGTTAAAAGTTTCACAACAAGGCCATAAATATCGCAGAATATCTGACTGCAAAAGCTTGTGTTGTAAAATATTTTTAATATAGCGACATGTAGGCGCCAAAACTTTCCTAGTGCAATAACCTTTGCGATATCTTTTGAATTTGCCTGACCGCAAATAAACGTAACCAAAAATATCTAATCAACTTCTTCACAATCGAAAATCGCGTCCCTGACTTTTCGTGGAGATCTGAAATTTTCATATCTTAGCGTACAGTCGTTTCTATATTTCTTATTCTAAAATCCCATATCACTCATCTAGGGTGCCTCAACAAATGGTATCTTTCCATAATCGCGGTTCTTTAAAACTTAACTGAAACTACTTCTTTTATAAATAAAAAGCAATAAGTAACTATATTGCTTAAAAAAATTAGTATGTAACTACAAGAATTTTATGAACATAATACTCTGCGCGAAAATTTGATAACAGCATGTAAATATCTATGGTATTTATTTTTTCTTTTTTAAAAAAATAGCATCTTTTCGAGAATTCCATAGAATGGATGTGATATTTTTAGATGCAATTGTAATTCTTGAATGAAGCTGTTATTTAATAAAATACAGATACAAATACAAGAGGAAAAAATTGCAGAGAAAAAAATTGACAGATTATATTCCAGGAATTATTTACAAAAGTATTCCTTAAAAGTAAAGAAAAAAATTTTATTAAGAGAATTTCTATTAAGCTTTCTTTATATGCGCGTTTCTTTTAAATCTTGAAATTTCTTAAAGATTGCGTTTCATTGTTATTTTGGCATCTTTTCTATTATTCAGCACGTGTGGGAATACTTGGATTTTAATAATTTGATCTCATTATAAAAATGAATAAAATTTAGCAGTCGATATATTTTTATCATTTGAATTGTACAAATAAAAAATGAGGAGTACAATTGAGAAATGTCCTTTAAAGATCACATTTTTTATTTCTGTTTAAATTTTCTGAATTCATATTGAAAATTAGGATTTCTTTATATTTTACAATTTTGTCTGTATTAAGTACAGTCGAACCTCTATTTAACGAAGTCGCTAAATCCCGGAAAAAAGTTCGTTATATGGAAAATTCGTTAAATAGAGATTAACTTTTTAAAATACTTTAAACTACATAAAACATATTTTAAATTCATAAACACTAAATATTTTTACTAAAAGTAATTAATCACATTTTTTTTATAAATTATATCGTTTTGTTTTATTTATTTTGCACACCAATATCCATCATCAATTCATTTTTTCTATGTGTTTAAATCCTTGAAATCTGCAAGGAAAACAAAACATTGTCCGAGAATACACTATATTTTCTGTTTAAAGTAAATAGTTTTACATTAAAATTAACGAATTTTAATGACTGTTCCGTACCTGTAACAAACATTGTAATTCGCCTTTGGCGACGGAACACCACCCCCGCATCTATGCCAATTGGCAATCAATCCTTTTAATGTAACCCTTTCGTTGAACCCGGATCACGGGTTGAGTACGCATGAGTGCAAGAGGAACAACCTCTGCGGCAACAAGTCGCCATTAGCCTTCATTAAAACATTTATGTTAACAGTCCGCTAATTTCTCTTTTAATTTAGAACACCTCCGTACATTTTGGTCCTAGCGACCCGGAGGTAAGACCAGCGCAAACTAATTTAATTTATGTCAGTTTCGTCAACAAGACGAAAGGATGGCAGACTCGGACATTACAGCACTGAATCGGCGGCGTGGCAACATCAAGGCCCAGCTAACGAAGATCGTAAACGTCACCGAGGGTAAAAGTTTCTCAATTGCGGAAACCAAGGCTCAACTAGAGCTCCTTCACAAAATCGAAGAAAAATTCGAAGTGATCAAACATGAATACTACAAAATTATGGACGAAGAAAAGATTGAGGAAGCGGAAGAACAACTCTCGCAATTGGATGAGGAGATACAGAAATTAGAGGTAAGCCTTAAATCATCTTTTCACAAACAAAATGAAGAAAAAAATAGTAAAATAGACAGCACGTCTGAATCAAAATCCCATGATCAAGTTATTGCCAGAGGGGTCAGCATAAAGCTCCCTAAAATTCCACTTCCGATTTTTAGTGGCAAATTTGAAGAATGGTCTACATTTAAGACCACCTTCAACGAATTGATCAATAGCAATCCTCATTTAACAGACAACGAAAAACTGTTTTATCTCAGAGGAGCATTAACGGGTGAACCGAAAGGTTTACAAACCTCAGATGACACCTTTAGCTCACTCTTCAGAGAGCTGGAAGAGCGCTATGAAAACAAAAGAATTATTGTGGATTGCCATATTAAAAATATATTAAATCTTTATGTAATCAAACAAGAGTCAGCAAAAGAACTGAGAAACCTTGTAGATCAGGTAAAAAAGAATTTGAGAGCGTTAAAGGTCTTGGAATTCGATAGAGACACCTTTTCAAACGCTATTTTGTTGAACATAATATTAGGAAAAATTGATCGAGAAACTCGTAAGCAATTTGAATTAACACTAAAGGATAAGGAAGTGCCTAATTTCGATGAATTTTTAGAATTTTTAGAGCGCAGATGCCAAATTTTAAGTAGTATTACTTCTGCGAATGCTTCAAAAACCACCAATAAATCTTTATTTATCCGTACCACCAAATCACAAAATAAAATGTGCATTTTATGTAAAACAGAAAGTCACCCAATATATCATTGCGAGAAGTATAAAAGTATGAAACTAAGCGATCGTCTAAACATTGTAAAGAAAAATAAGCTTTGTTTTAATTGCCTTAGTTTTTTTCATATAATTCATCAATGTACTTCAAAGAGCAGATGTCTTGTTTGCAGCTCCAAACATCATACTTCGTTGCATAATTACTCATCACCAGATGTTCGAATTTATGAGCCGTCAAAATC
The DNA here is from genome assembly GCA_963932465.1 of Maratus speciosus. Lineage (NCBI taxonomy): Eukaryota > Metazoa > Arthropoda > Arachnida > Araneae > Salticidae > Maratus > Maratus speciosus. Next base: position 243,815,590 of record OZ010795.1, on the reverse strand, counting down.
TATAAACAATCTGGCTGCTGAAGAGGCAATTAATAAAAATTTAGCTCCCGAAGATTCAGTGCAAAATGAAAATGTAGTTCATTCATTTTTTTCACATGAAAAGAGCCATAAATCTGTCTTAATAAATACTGCGATTGTTTATATAGCAGACATTAATGGTATAAATAAGCCTTTTCGTACAATATTGGATAGTGCCTCACAGAATAATTTTATAAGTTTAAGAGCAGCTGAAACTTTAGGTTTGAAAAAACAATCAATTAACATTCCCGTTGCAGGTCTTAATAATTCACCGATGTCCTTGAAATCTAAAGTGAAGGCGTGTGTCTCTAATAATAAGAGAGGCGATTTGCGATGGAATCTGGACTTGTTGATCATCCCGAGAATCACAGATTTCACTCCTGGAAAGGAAATAAACATAAATAAATTAAACATTCCTTCGAACATCTGTTTAGCTGACCCACAGTTTTTTATTCCAAATAAGGTTGAAATTTTATTAGGTGCGGAACTGTTCTTTGAATTATTAAAGGTAGACAAAATAAAGTTAGGAAAGCACTTATATTTACAGGAAAGTGTGTTTGGTTATCTAATTTCTGGTTGTGTGTATAACAATGTAGTAAACAATACGAAAAAATATTGTTTCTTAACGAAAAATTTAGAAGCTTTAGATAACACATTGAAATCTTTTTGGGAGATAGAAGAGGTGGGAAATTTGAAACCTTGTGATAGCAAAGAGTTAGAATATTGCAATAGGCACTTCGATAAAACGCATTTTAGAAATCCGGATGGCAGATATGTCGTAGAAATGCCTTTCAAACCGGAAATTTCTGAGACCAATTTAGGAAATTCAAAAATCGTTGCATTGAAAAGATTAAATTATCTATGGCAACGTCTAGATCGTGACCCTATAATGCGGAATTTATATACACAATTTCTTAATGAATATCAGTTTCTTAATCACATGCATGAAATAGAGGAAACTAATGAATTTGAGGACGGCTATTATTTACCCCATCACGGAATTTTACGACCATCTAGCGCGACAACTAAATTGCGCGTCGTATATGACGCAAGCGCAAAAAGTAGTAATGGATACTCATTGAATGATTTATTGTGCAAGGGTGGTGTGCTACAGGACGATCTCTTTTCGATATTGGTTCGATTTAGAAAGCATATTTATGCATTTACCGCCGACATCAAACAAATGTTTCGAATGATAGAGATAAATCCGTCCCAATACAAATTCCTAAAAATTCTGTGGAAAGACAGTGCATCATCCCCGGATAAGGTCTTTCAATTATCAACGGTCACGTATGGAACAGCTTGCGCCCCATTTTTGGCCACCAAGGTCTTACAACAACTCGCCTTAGATGAGCAAAAGGCTTTTCCATTAGCTTCCAATATTGTACTGAAAGATTTCTATATGGATGATTGCTTGTCGGGGTCATCCAATTTAGAGGAATTTAATTTAATGCAAGCAGAATTAACACAACTCCTTCAGAGGGGGGGGAATGATTTTGCATAAATGGTGTACTAATAAGGTCCAATCTACTGACAATCTGATATTTCCCTTGGATAGAAATTCAGAAAAAATAATGGTTAAAACTTTAGGCATGCTTTGGAACAGTTCTAGCGATACATTTACATACAAAGTCAACGTTAAAATAACAAGTACTTTCACCAAACGAGAGGTGCTATCGCAAATTGCCCGGCTTTATGACCCTCTTGGTCTCTTAGGGCCAGTGATCGCAAAGGCAAAGATATTCATGCAACAATTGTGGTTGCTTAAATTACAATGGAATGATACTTTACCTTCGCAAATTTCCAAACAATGGAAAACCTTTATCGCAACATTGCCAGAGCTCGAGTCCATCAACGTACCGAGATGCTTCTTAAAGGTGCACGTCCAATCAGTGGTACTTAATGGCTTCGCCGATGCTTCTTCAAAGGCATACGGTGCAGTTATTTATGTGCAAACTATATCTAACTCCAACGAAACGGTTAGTCACCTTCTTTGCAGCAAGTCACGAGTGGCCCCTACAAAGGTGATAACCGTACCCCGCTTGGAACTATCAGCGTGTCTTCTTCTTGCAAAATTAACCTGTAAGGTCTTAGATGCTTTAAACCAACAGGTGAATGCTGTGCGACTATTTTCAGACTCGACCATTGCCTTAGCTTGGATGGACACTGCTCCACATTTACTTAAAACATTTGTCGGCAACCGTGTAGTGCAAATAAAGGACATTTCAAGGAACATTCCATGGCACCATATACCATCGAAGCATAACCCCGCAGACCTGATATCCAGAGGAATGGATGTGAAAAACCTTGCCTCCAGTGAACTATGGTGGAATGGGCCGCCACTTCAAATTCTTAAAGAAGCAATAGAGAAACCTATTTCTAGTCTTACTGACTGCTCGAACAGTTATTATTCCAATGAACTCAAAGCCAGTAGACAAGTGACTTTAATCAACAATATGGACATTAATTTTTTTGATAATTTGTTGACTTTAACAAATAATTTTCTTAAATTAGAATTGTAGCATATATTTTTAGGTTTTTTTTAAAGTGTAAGAGGGTAGCAACTGCAACAGGCCCTCTGTTACTGGAGGAATTAATGGGGGCAGAAGTGTGCTTGATTAAGCATGTGCAGGTAATGTATTTTTCCAAGGAAATCTCCGCCCTGAAAGGGGGATCTTCGGTGCATGGTTCAAGTAAGTTAAAATTTTTGAACTCCTTTATTGATTCGAATGGCTTGATAAGGGTGGGAGGTAGATTGGCTAAATCTAACTTACCATTTGATCACAAATTTCCTATAGTGCTACCAGCGAGCTGTCGCTTAACGAGAATCATATTCCAGTATTATCATGTACGAGATTTTCATGTCGGGCCCCAGGCTCTTTTGAACACTGTGCGCCAAAAATATTGGCCTCTTAGCGGTAGAAACACAGCTCGCAAGGTAGTACATGAATGTGTGCAATGTTTTAAAATTAAGCCTATGCTGGCTAATCAAGTAATGGGAGATCTCCCTCCTGAAAGAATAACGCCCAGTTCACCATTTTCCAGAGTAGGATTAGATCTGTGTGGCCCCTTTGAAATAAAATATAAGGGTCAGAGAAAGGGTACCTTCCAAAAAATATACGTTGCCATTTTCGTGTGTATGGCCTCTAAAGCTGTACACTTGGATTTTGTCTCCGACTTGACATCCGAGGCGATAATAGCAACGCTAAAGAGATTCTTCGCTCGTCGTGGGAGGAGTTCGGTAATTTTTAGCGATAACGCTACTAATTTTGTTGGGGCTTCAGCAGAACTGAAGCGTTTACGTAAACTTGTAGCCAGTGATGAAGTTTGTAACTTTTTAGCTTCAGAAGGCATTAACTGGAAATTCTTTCCTCCTAGAGCACCCAACTTTGGTGGACTTTGGGAGGCAGGAGTTAAGGCCTTCAAATACCATTTAAAAAGAGCAGTAGGTTCCGCTCATCTCACGATCGAAGAATTTCTAACCGTAATAACACAGATCGAAGCGATTTTAAATTCGCGACCGCTTTGTCCCTTGTCCACAGATGCTGACGATCTTCAGGTGTTAACTCCAGGCCACTTTCTCATAGGCAGGCCCCTTAATTTAATTCCTGAACCTAATTTGATGGAGGTAAAGGATAACTTGCTTAACAAGTGGCAAAGGACTCAAAAATTAACCCAAACGATTTGGAAACGCTGGCAAAACAATTATCTCAGTAATTTACAGGAGAGAAACAAATGGATGTTTAAAAAACAAAATATTTTGCCAGGCATGTTGGTCCTATTAAAGGACACTCAACTCCCACTTTGCACCTGGTCTCTAGGTCGCATTACTAAGGTAATCCCAGGTGCTGACGGAATGGTCAGAGTAGTAGAACTACGCACCGCTAAGGGCAATTTTAAACGTTCTGTTAACCAAATAAGCATATTACCCATAAATGACAATGATTAACAAAAATCTGGACTGTAATTGTGTTTCATTGTGTATTAATTGTGTTTATTTTATTTCTTTGCTTATAATCTGTACTATGTTGTGTTTTTTTTTTTTTTATCTGTATTGCATTTTATACATATTGAAATATAATATTTCAACGCCGGGCGGGATGTTCCGTACCTGTAACAAACATTGTAATTCGCCTTTGGCGACGGAACACCACCCCCGCATCTATGCCAATTGGCAATCAATCCTTTTAATGTAACCCTTTCGTTGAACCCGGATCACGGGTTGAGTACGCATGAGTGCAAGAGGAACAACCTCTGCGGCAACAAGTCGCCATTAGCCTTCATTAAAACATTTATGTTAACAGTCCGCTAATTTCTCTTTTAATTTAGAACACCTCCGTACAATGACATTATCGTATTTGTTATTATAACAAATAATTTTAACCATACATTAACATATGCGTCCTTAAATTTAATTTCTGAAAAACTCTGTTAATTTTGCCTGAGTTTTTTCTTTTAAAAAGTGCTTTCTCTCATTCATAATATGTCTCGCATCTTTGCAATGCACCAAAAACCCCTTCCTGCGTATTTTCTTCTAACTATAATCTGCGTCGGATTGTTTCAAATGATTTTAGCATTTCATCATACGAAGTTTCGTTAATTCCTACATCATGATCATTTCCATCATCATCATATTCGTCTTCATCGCAATTCATTGCTGTGTTTTTATTTTTCACACTGTCGAAAATATCCAATTTGGATAGTGTTTCTGGGGTCTCAGTTTCAGAATTAAGTGAAATACTATCATCAATCAGCACATCACGGTTAATTTTTTCTCATCTGTATCCACATTTTTTTTTTTTAGTTACTCTAAGGGATTATCGTCTTCGTCCTCCGTACTTACCGAATTCTCACTGCTGACAAAGAAGGCGCCTGGTAAAACCAATTCAAGGCCATTGAACATCATAAAATGTGTTTAAGGGGGTCCGGGATACAAAAATCTTCAAATTTTGCAAAAACATTTTATTTCATAAAATATTTCTGTTTTTTTCCTGCTTAAAATGACATTTGAATCATGTTTCTATCTGAATTGGAACAAAAAATATTAATTTTTTCGTTTAGGTTTGTTTTCAAAATCTAGCTTTCAAGCAATGGCTGTCATAGAAACGACTTCTTGTAAAAATGCGTTTTTCTTCATGATAGGTTTTTTTCACCATTTCTCATATTTAAATTCTTATAACTCGAGAACCGTTTAAGATACGAGGTTCAAACCTGAAACACATCTTTTTCAATTATTTTACTTTAATTTTGATTCAGCACATTTGAAAAAAAAAATGTTTACTTTTAAAAATAAGATTTTTTTTTTTAAGTTGCACCACTTTTTTTGAAATTTTTTAGTTAAATATTTTTAATTTTTTTATAAATTAATATTTAAAAAAAATGCTGAATCAAAATAAAAACTTATATATTTTTGCTTATTTAAAAGAAAAAAAATTTGAAATTCTATAAATAATATTTCGAGCTATAACAATTTTAAATTACCTCACTTTTTTAATAAATTTTAAATTTAAATTTAAAAAAATCTGAGAAGTTTTATCATGTGATTTTGTTTACAAATGATAAGGTTAACCATCACAAAAAAATTCAGAATTTTAACTCGAGAAATAAAAATTATTTTAAAATGTGTCCCGGACCCCCTTAAAGAAAGAATAAGTTTGAAATGTCCAGAAATATTTTGAGAAATGGGGAGAAAAAAAAATTAGATCACAAGAAAAAAATTCGTTGAATAGAGAATGCACTTCGCTATTTGGAGGTTATTTTACGATGAAATTCGCAAAATGTTCTTGGTTCTAAGGAAAAGTTCGCAAAATAGAGGTTCGTTAAATAGAGGTCCGACTGTATTTTCAAACCTTTATGCTCCTAGGCTATTTCAAATTCCCCATTAAAAAAATTAATACACAATTTTTGTACTACTACTTTTTATAAAAAAAAAACATATTTTCGTTAAGACGCATTTAAACATATTTTGGAAGAAATAATTTTTAAGTAGTAGTTATAAAATATTGAAAAATGATTTAAATATAATTTAAAGTAAAATTTGCTAGGTATGTTACCGATAAGAGAATTCAGTGAAGGTTTCTGTTGTGCTGATTCAAATATCAGACCAGATGCTCTTATCTTTAAAGGTCAGTTGAGTGAATTAAGTCCCACAGATTCGTCCGGGTTGGCTCAGATGGTAGACCATTGCCGGGTTCAGCCAAGGCATCCCTGGTTCGAACCTTGGCGCCGGCCCTGCTTTTATTAATAAAATTGGGAGTAGCCGGGCCATTTCGAAATTTCTCGCAATCATTATCTGTGATTTATCCTTTATTTACTCCTTTTTTTTTTCTGGCAATATTCTTTTTATCACTAGATAATTTTTCAAAGGCAAAAATTTCCTGCTTACACTTTTCTTGAAAGAAAAAGAAAGGAAAAAGAAAAATCTATTACTTGCTATTTACAAATGGGAATAGGATAATTTTAGCTTGTTGAGTGTTTGGCTCGTTGCCAAAATTGTCTTTCATAATTGACAGTTCAGACAAGTTATAAAGATGAAGGGATTGCATAATATCCGGCAGCTGACGAAGAAATTGCTTAGTTTCTGAAGAGTTCTTTACTACTTATGTGATGAAGGCATGTTGGAATTTCAAAAAAGTACTGAGATTAGTTTGATAGAATTAATGTATTACTTTATATGGTTTGGAGGAATGTTTTAAAAATAGTTTAATCATACATTTTTAGAAAGGTTGAATAGAGAAAATGGTTTCGTCTTTGAGAGAAATTGAATGTCGCAGACGTATTGTGTCTGGTTTTAAATGAATTGTTATTACCATTGCTGAATTAGTATGATGAATAAATTGTAATTCTTTGTGCTCCAGCATTTGAAAACTCGAATGTGTTGAACACTGAAGGAATTTGGTCCTCCCATTGATGCCGCATGAATATACTGTTTTTTAATTAAAAATTTTAGTTTATTTTTAAAGAAAATATAACATTTAACAAAATTTCAAGTTGTCGGAAACTTTTTTTAAGGGGGGATTGTGGGAGGTAAAATACTATTAAAAATATAACATGAAATGTTTATTATAAAATATTAATAATTAATATATTTCTTGCAAAATTGAGACTTTAAGTAAAATTAGTAGCATTTGATCAAAATCATTATCATATATTAGAAAATAATAATGATGTACAACTATTGTTTATACCAAGGGTATATACTAGTATTCTTCAAAATAAACTAGAGCTTAGGAGAAATTTTAAAATGAAAAAATGCATAAATTAAAAAGATGTAATTATATATTCAAATATATTACCCCCCCCCCCCCTTCCCAAATAAACAAAAAAATAAAAATTTTAATTTTTTGAAAGAAAACTATAACATATTTAAAGAAATTTTAAGTAAATTATTAGAGTGATTGACAATGCCAGAAACCACTTTTTTTTTTTTTTTTTTTGTGTGTGTGTGTGTGTGTGTGGGGGGGGGGGGATATTTTGTAATTTATTTGTGGAAATTTCAGGTAAAATAGTATTAAAAAATAACATGAAATATGTATTATAAAAGATTGATAATTAATATTTCTTACAAAATTGAGATTTTAAGTAAATTTAGTAATATTTGAACAAAATCTTTATGTACATATTTTTAAAAAATAATAATGTACAACGATTGTTTTTACCAAGGGTGTATTCTAGTATTCTTCAAAATAAACTAGAGTTTAGGAGAAGTTTTAAAATGCAAAAATGTATAAATAATAAAAAGTATTGTATATTCTAATATATCACCCCCTCTAAAAAATAAAAAAAAAATTACTTTTTTGAAAGAAAATTATAACATATTTAAAGAAATTTTAAGTAAATTATCAAAAAGATAGACAACGTCAAACTATCATTTTGTGGGGAGTGTGTGTGTCTGTGTGTGGGGTGATATTTTGTAATTTATTTGTGGAAATTTCAGATAAAATACTATTAAACATATAACATGAAATATTTATTGTAAAAGATTAATAATTAATATAATATTTCTTGCAAAATTGAGATTTTAAGCAAATGTAGTAATATTTGATCAAAATCAGTATCATATTTAAAAAAAATAATAAAGTAACACTATTGTTTATACCAAGGGTGCATACTAGTAGTCTTCAAAATAAACTAGAGTTAAAAGAGATTTTAAAATAAAAAAGTATATATATAAAAAACAGGTAATTATGTATCCTAATGTATTATTAGACCCCTAATGTATTATTTATCCTAATGTATTATTAGATTAAATAATAAATAAAATTAGTTTATTTTTAAAGAAAATTATAACATATTTAAAGAAATTTTAAGTAAATTATGAGAATGATTGACGAAGTTTTTGTGTGGGAAGGGTGGGTCATATTTAGTAATTTATTAGTAGAAATTTCTGGTAAAATACTATGAAAAATATATTTATTGTGAAAGATTAATAGTTTGTCATACTTCTTGCAAAATTGAGATTTCAAGTAAATTTAGTAATATTTGATCAAATTAATTATCACACGTATATTAAAAAAGGACAACTGTAACGGACAATGAATGACAGAAATGAAGATATTTCTTGTAGTCGCAAATGACTTTTATTTCTTAACGCCACGAACATATATTATATGCACATAGACAATAGGACGATACTTGACAACAGGAGTTTCACATACAGTGAATCCTCCCTGTGATACCACCTCCCTGAACGACCATTTTTTATGGAACGAAATTTATTCCCATAGGCTCAATACTAATTTTACCTCCATTCAGAGACCATCCCAGTTGAACTCCCTCCATGAGCGACACATTTCTTTGAAGAAAATGAAACAAATTCCGCTTTTGCCTGGTCACTTGAAGAAAGTTTTATTAGAAAAATAATTCCGGAGAGCGCATTATTCATCAAACTTCTAAACTAACTTTAGATTTTTTTATTTTATGCCGGTAACTTTTAAGTGTTTAAACCCTTTTGTGCCTTTTTAGGCATTGAATTTAACTCTGATGACAAATTAAGAATGACGGTCAATAAAACTCCCTTGCCCTATTCTGTCAGGAAACTCTCAAAGGAATAGATAAATTAATGAAATCGTCATTATTTGTTCCTGTCCAAAAAAAATTGCATTTATTTACTGAAGGACTTGGAAATAAAAGTTCTAAAAGATAAAACCATAAAATCAAAGCAAACGTCAATGTATTCATTTTTTCAACTCTGCAGTAATTAAATTATATAATTAACTTTTGTTTTGATACTTAAATTTTCATATTTTTTCCTAATGTGAGAAATAAATTTTAGTAACATTAATTGTGACCTTTTTTCAACAATTAAAATCTAGGTTTAAACATGACCTCCATTAAGAGACAACCTCTCGGAGCGACCCATTTTTATTGGAACGGAACGTGGTCGCTTTAGGGAGGTTTAACTGCATTTAAATATCACTAAATTCGATTTTGGTTTCGGTCGATCCTTAGTAAAAAGGCGGCTGGATCGTTTGTTTATGCTTTGCATTCCAATGGAGCGATTTTCCAATGTTTTCCCAAACAGCTTTTTTATATATCCTTGAATCCGAAGGAAGAATGTGTTTGAAACTGTATGCAGAAGATTTCAGTTCCGTATCTAGCTTCTATAAAATAAAATAAAATAATTTTTTTCAAGAACGTAACGTTTTCAAGACGAATGTTTCATAAACGAACTCAAAAGAACGTTTTCAGAATAAAAAATATATTTTTTCAAAAACATAATGCTTTTGAAACAGCTGGCTTTTTTATTGCCTCGAATCCGAAGGGAGAATGTGTTTGAAACTGTACGCAGAAGATTTCAGCTTCTATAAAATAAATTTTTTCAAGAACGTAACGTTTTCAAGACGAATGTTTCATAAACGAACTCAAAAGAACGTTTTCAGAATAAGAAATTTTTTTTCAAAAACGTAATGCTTTCCAATGGAGCTATTTTCCAATGTTTTCCCAAACAGCTGTTTTTTTTTTTTTTTATTGTCTCTAATCCTAAGAAAGAATATAGGGTTCTATTACTTTTAAACCTGTACGCTGAAGATTTCATTACCGTATATAGCTTCTATAAAAAATAAAGTTAACGTTTTTAGAAACGAACGCAGAAACCAGGGATGTAGTGGAGGGTATACGCCGTATACCTTCTAGATTTTACGAAGCTCCATATATCCTCTCTTTCTCAAATAAAACGACAGCGTATACTTTAGCCATGAACGATCATGCATGACGGTAGCGTATATCCTCTACCTATAGCGTATACTCGCTGCTTTTTTTACGACTTGGCAGAAACGAACTTCAACGAACGTTTTCAGCATAAAAAAAAATAATTTTTTTCAGAACGTAATGCTTTTCAATGGAGCGATTTTTCAATGTTTCCCCAAACAGCTGGTTTTTTACAGCCTCGAATTAGAAGGAAGAATGTTAGGTTCCATTATTACATTTGAACCTGTACGCGGATTTCGATTCCTTATCTAGCTTCCAAAAAATAAAATAAAATAAAATAATTTTTTTCAAGAACGTAACGTTTTCAGAAACAAACTCACTCGAATGTTAACGAACGTTTTCAGAATAAAATTTTTTTTTCAATAATTTAATGCTTTCCAATGGAGCGATTTTCCAATGTTTTTTATAGACTCTAATCTGAAGGAAGAATATGTTAGGTTCCATTACGTTTGAACCTCTACGTGGAAGATTTCAATTACGTATCTAGCTTCTATAAAATATTTTATAATTAAACATCTTTCTTTACATTTCCTGAAAAAATTCACTTGAACTTGTTCCTACTAGTAATATACGCGCTAAGTTCTGCATCCACATGTGAGGTTGTCATATCTGATTCTATGCTTTTCAATGTTTCCCACGTTTCTCCGATTCGTTGAAAGGAACGTGATGAAGGGTGTGTTTGTTTGGCAGGATGTGGGGGGCATTTTTTACCTTTGAGCTCACGGTGTGGAGAAGGGCCCTTTGGATCTCCGGCGGAAGTTACCGTAAATGGTTACCATACACCGCATCCTGCATAAAGAGCACTATTTTATTTGATAATAATCACAAACTACCTTGCACAACAAATTTTATGTAATTTTTGGCTCTTTTAATAAATCCAGGTAATTTTCAGTAAATATGTTGTGTTAGATTAACCCTTAAATGCGCGATTTTTTATTTTGCTTCGAAAAAAAAATATATATGATTCTCTGAAAGGTTTATTACACAGGAAAAATAATGAAAAAAAAAATCAGAGATACAATTTTCATACAATACGTCAATCTTTTCTTCTGTTGCACATCTGCAATATAAGTAAAAACTACTGTCGTGTGGCTGTTTTATGCTAAAATATTGCAAATTAGTAAATATTTTAATAAGTGTGTCTCCAAATACCTTATTTTATATAATTATTTATTTTATAAAACTTAACTTTTAACCCTTTAATTCCCATGATAGAATACGTTCTAAATATTATGTACTCCAGAGAATCTGACTTTACACCAGAAGTTTCAATGGTTAATTTCGCTTTATTTAAATACGGAATGTCTGTTACTAATTAAAGCAAATATTGCTATTTTAATTTTCTGGAGTGAATTAGGTATATACGAATAAAAAAAATCTATTAAATTCAAAACACTGTTGTTTACATATATGCAAAAGCTGCGCACTAAAGGGTTAAAATAAGTAATCATATTTTTTCTGTCATGCGCAGTATTTAACTGACTTCGTATGAAGAAAGTTATGCATTTCGTTTGTTTAACTACTTCTCTATTCACGCTTAAGGTGCCTGCCTATATCAGGTTCGGTGAACCTTTTCCCGAGCGCGTGCCGAAAATTCACAAACAATATCTATCAACAATGTAAAGTGCCAAATTTATACAAACATAATTTTGAGGAGTACGCTTTTTGTACGAAACACTGGTTATAAAATCAGTTGCTATCATGCAATATTAATTAAAAAATATTAAAAATCGAAATGCGAATTTTCTATATATTGGAATCAGCCATTAAATGAATGAATTTTTAATTCGTAAATAGGATTCATTGATGCGGTATGTATTGTAATAAAGGAAAGAAAATATGAGTTTTTATTTGATTAAGTTTTAACTTATTATTAATGCAACAACTCGGTTATAATTTCACAAGTTGCATTTAAAAATGTACTAATAACGTATTGATGAGGTTTTTGCTGTTGTACGTTCGATGAAAAATGGTTTATATCTTGATCATATTTTGTTATTTTCACAAATATATACATAGCTAAATTGGATCCATTTGCAACTTTATTCCAGTGACTTTCAAACGAAATTCAGTTAAATATTACAGCTTTTTTAGATTCTTACAGAAAGCAAAATATATGTCGAAAACGCTGCATAGCATGACAGGAAAAAAAATATTCTGATGTATTAATTGATGCAAAAAATAATTGCATTATTTGTGATCTGCCCGTATGGAACAAAATTTTATTGGTTATAACCAGAAATTTAAAAAAAAATGGATTTTATCTGTATAACGAATATCAAATAAAACTTTTTCGTGTGCCAGAAACATTAGCTTACGTGCCAATTCTGGCACGCGTGCCATAGGTTCGCCAACCCTGGCCTATATGTTCGGAGCGCTTTTAAAAAAATATATACATTATAGAATAAATACACATTTTTAGTCCAATCGTAATACAGAATAATAAAAAACATAAAATCTTAACAATATCTTCATAGCATTTTAAAAAATTTTGTTTTTTGCCATTTTTTAAGCAAAATTTCATACTTACGCCCGACAGTGTGTACACTCAGTTCAACTAAATATTAGGGTGGTTCAGCCATCTATGTAAAAAAATAAACTTCCGCATATATACCGGGCCACCCCTATTTTTTTAGACTTGTGTACAGTAATATTTTGGCAGAATTTGAACTTCATATTTCAATTGCAAGAGGGTGCTCAACCCCCCACTAACTTCATAAGTTAGTATATTCATGGTAATTTTTCTATATATTTGTTAGAAAAAAATAAAGATCTCCAAAATTTCGTATATATATTTTTTTTTATTTTACAATTTCTTAGAAAAGAATAAAACAATATAGAAGTAAAAAATAGAAATGCAAGTATATTTGGTATTAATATTATAAAACGGTGTCTAAAACTGATTTTTTCATTGTTTTTGATGGAATGCATTTTCTGTTTGCTTCTACGACCTGCAGCATGAATTGATTTTAATCTTCATTTCTGATTTTATTGAAATCTTCAGTAAGCTTAATCTCTCGTTCTGCACTGTCATTCACTACTTGTAAATTTTGAAGCCGTTCCTTTCTTTTGTGATATCATCGTTATTTCATTTTTCAGTAGAATGTCTTATATTCATGTGAGGTAAGAGTTCTGCTGTTCTCCTTGTCGCAAAGTCTAAAAGTCGCACACTATCTACTATCTTCTTTAAAAATCTCAAGTTCACATCTTGCATAATGCTTCTTAAGTTCTTGCATAGCTGTAAATCGATCTACAACATTTTTTCTTTTATAGAAATTCTATCAGAAAATTATCTTAAGTCATCAGAACACTGATATGTGACGTTCCATCACTTTCTAGCAGAAAGCGCAGTCTTTTTGTCTATTGATAGATAATTTTCAAGATCTTTAACTCTGTTGGAATAAATTCATCATCTCTGATTGAAAGTCTAATAGCTCAGAGTTTTCTGTTACACCATGTTTGACAAATATTGGATGAACAGATGGTAGATGATGGTAAAGAACCTCTAATGCTTTGTTCTTCTTTCAGTCTCTGAAGAGAACATTCACTCTTATTTGTAACTCTTTATCTTTTAAACCCATATACATCTTGCAATTGGTCCTTTGATCTTGGAGGAAATTAGAATATTCTTTAATTCAATTTATAACACCTTCATGATCAATATCAAAGAACCAGCCCAAAGAATCTAACCACTCGTTGTTGTTGGGCCGTAGAAAAAAAAATACCTTTGTTTTTCTTTAACAAAAACCAATGAGAATGAATGTTTTCTAGTTTTTTAATAATGTGTTTTTTAGCCATTTGGAAAAATGGTTATTGTCCTCCTCAGGGTAGGAAATCAAAAGCATATCTGAAGCTTTTTATTGGTCGAATCCGCATTTTATTCGTTTTCTGATTGGTCTATACAGTAATCTGTATTTCCCTTTACTTTCAACAGAGATGGATACTTCTGTTGCCACTATGACAAAAAAGTAATAAAAACTACAAAATAAAAATTAATAACTTAGAAACAAATTGAAATACAGCTTTCAAACAAATTGCATTTAAATACATTTTTTTTTTTTTTTTTTTTTTTGTATACGACGGTGTAAAAAGTAATAGTGTGGGATATGTTAGAAGTTTAAGAATGAAATTTCATTTAAAATGGGTCGTCAGATTTCTTGGAAATGTGACGATGGAAAAGCCTTTTCCCGAACAACCAATGAAATGTTTGGATAATACGTAAGTTTCAGGTGGATAATACGTAAGTTTCAGGAAATCTGACGAGTCGCAGGCGATTTTTGTCGCTTTCAATTTTTACGTGTAATAACACTGTTAATGTTTAATTCATGGCGTACATAATGTATGATCAACTCCGTGCGATTTTTTATGTCTTAAATTTTAGTCTTTGAAAGAATCATTTTCCAAATGGTCGTTGTAATTTGTTAAATTGCTTTTTTTTTCTTTTGTCGTTGTTGTTTTGTAGGAATTAACAGATTTCTGCCATAGCTACATTAATTCTTTAACTGTCAAATGACTAACATATTGTACCAATTTTGATTCTTTCAATTGATAGCAAACGCGCTGAAAGATTTGCCTTGTTGTCGCTAGTTGTTTCATTTCAATCTAGTCAATTGGTCTACTGAATTCAGACCAATCAGAAAATTTTCATTATTAAGGCGAGTTAAAACCGGAGCCATTGAAAATTTTTAGCTATGAAATTTCTTCAAAGAGAAAAGAACAGCCATTTTAATAAAATTAAAGTTGTTGATTAATGGACAAATTTTCTGATTATTTTATTTCATATTAGGCTTAGTGTTTGTCTTATTAACTGTAACATGAATAATGTTAGCGTCCTATAATAGTAGGCTAATTTTTAATATAAGTAATGTAATCTAAATGTAATTCTTGATACTTATTTAAAAGTAAAAGCTCTTGCAATAAATAATTAAATCTATTTTAAATAATATTTTCATTAGTCACTTTTCCCTTAGGAATAGCCATGTGCTAAATGTAAACAACTATTAGAGAGATGTTTGTTGTCGGATGCAGAATTTGAAAATATATAAGATAATTATTTAAAATAAAAATTATCTAAAACTAAATGTTTCACTGAGAAATTGTTTTCAATTGGTAGTAAAGGGAGTTCGTAGAATTCTTGTTTTGGTTTTAGTGTTGTCTATAAGTTCATCATGTAAATAATTCCCAGAGATGTTGCTACATATATAAAATATTTCAGAATTATTTAAATATATATATGTATTATATGACAAAGTAAATTTCTTCTAAATATTTCTGAAGTGTAAACTATTTGTTGCATTTTCCTATGCTGCTGCTAATGTTAAATTGTGGGGGTCATTGAGCACCCTCTTAGAATATGAGTAAGAAGCTAAAACTTTACCGGTATTATACTATTGATAAGTCTAAAAAAATAAGGGGGTGGCCTGGACTCTAGCTCAAAAAAAGTTTTTTTGAACCACCCTACTAAATATATATCAATTTTCTTTGTACTGCATACTACTATTACACTTACCAGTGCACTGAACTAGGAGTTTTACAATAACTTCAAAATTAACTGAAAGATTTCAAAATACAGTAAACTCTGTCTAAGGCGGAATCGATCGGGACCAAGCAAATTTTCCGCAGTAGACAATATTCCGCCTTAGACAAATTTTACTCTATGTCTATGGATTCGCAGGGACTTGAAAATCTTTCCGAGTTAGACAGATTCCCGTCTTACACAGAGTCCGCCTTACAGAGAGTTTACTGTATGTCAAAAAATACAAATTTTTTATTAAAAAATTTATCTTTTTTTTTATATTCGACTACCTATAAACTAATTACATTATCACATAGAGATTAGCTTCTAGTTCTGAACATAGTAAGTAATAGGGAAAGCATCCCGACAAAATTTCTCTGAAATATGTTTAAAACATTTTATGTAATGAAGCTTATCGTACATGGAAATAACTAAAAAAATTATTTTCCAGAAATTGCATTTAAAGATTTCTTATATATCTTATCTATAAAATAATCTAGAAGTGTCTATTGAGGTTTATGAGTGCTTTTATGTAGAAAACGTAAGAAAATCATGCATGGAAACAAAGTTACATTTCTCGTGGCTTTTCTGCTCACGTTCGGTGTTTGACTCATTACTTTCTGTTTATTAAAGTGGCCATAACTCCTCTTCTAGTAATGGTAGAAATAAAATTAAAACAGATGTGGAATCGTAAAAGAATTGCTCTTTCAAAAAACATAATAATAATAATAAAAAGAAAAGTGCCCAGTTAATCTGATGGCATTGAGCTCACGGGCTATTCACACTAATTGTATATTATACTCTTATTTCAAAGAATGCCTCCCAAAAAATAAAGAAATCGAAAAAAAAAAACATTTAGCTAAATTAAGGGAGGGGGGTTAGCTTCCCCCATTTCCAACGTTTATACTTAACCAATGAACCTCTAAATCTAATAGGGGAAGCGCCTTATCAGAATAAACCGGTATACCAAATTTGAAGGAAATTGGATAATTCTGCAGGAAAATCCCATTTATCTAAATTAAGAGGGGAATTAGCCCCCGTTCCCCCTTTATACTTAACCAATGAACCCCAAAACTAATCAGAGAAGCGCCTTATCAGAATGAATCAAAATACAAAACTTGGAGCAAATCGGATATTTATATCGAGAATTAGCGCGTTACGTATGTACGTACATACAGAACCTGCGACCACCTTAACTCTCAGGCTTTGATATCCTGAGAGAAAAAAAAAATCGAAAAATTTCAACAAAACGATCATACTAAGGTAGGCAGATGCCTTAAAATAATTAGTCCATATTTTTGGCTTTATAGGTTTTCACTTTCGTAAAAATGGACCAATCGGAACGATTCTTAAGTATGGTATTAAGCTAGACAGTTCTGCTTTACGTTCTTAAAATAATCTTCGTATCGTGTATAGTTGTTTCACAGGGATACTACCTCAAAAATTTTCATATTGTCTATTGCAGGGTCGGTGAACATATGGCACGCGTGCCACTTCTGGCATGCGATAGAATAACTTTGGCACGGCGCGGCGTTGATGTCTCTAAATCAGGTTACAGTGATTTTACACAAAATAAACGAACTTTGATGATCTGATTCGATTCTAAATTCCATTAACTGGAAATCGAAGAATTTAAATTTTATTCAATATGGTTCAAAAATTTATCAAAGAAAAAATATTTGAAAACTATCAAAAAGAAAAGATTATTACATATTAATAAAAATATCGATGGCAACTTCGAAATTAACTTCAGAACTATTTAGGTAAACTGCCTTTTTTCCGTTTTAATAATTTTTCTTACTGTGAGTCATTATTTTCGCGAATGAATAATATAAAAAATCAAACAGAGAGCAGTTGCCATAT
Source organism: Maratus speciosus (assembly GCA_963932465.1). Lineage (NCBI taxonomy): Eukaryota > Metazoa > Arthropoda > Arachnida > Araneae > Salticidae > Maratus > Maratus speciosus. Next base: position 243,797,985 of record OZ010795.1, on the reverse strand, counting down.
AAATCTAGTTTAGTTTGTATTCTGTTAAAATTAACTGAGTATGAACATATTAATTTACTTTTCATCCAAGATACAACACAAGCATAATATTTTTTTAATTTACTTTTCATCCAAGATACAACACAAGCATAATATTTTTTTAATTTACTTTTCATCCAAGATACAACACAAGCATAATATTTTTTTAATTTACTTTTCATCCAAGATACAACACAAGCATAATATTTTTTTAATTTACTTTTCATCCAAGATACAACACAAGCATAATATTTTTTTAATTTACTTTTCATCCAAGATACAACACAAGCATAATATTTTTTTAATTTACTTTTCATCCAAGATATAACACAAGCATAATATTTTTTTAATTTACTTTTCATCCAAGATACAACACAAGCATAATATTTTTTTAATTTACTTTTCATCCAAGATACAACACAAGCATAATATTTTTTTAATTTACTTTTCATCCAAGATACAACACAAGCATAATATTTTTTTAATTTACTTTTCATCCAAGATACAACACAAGCATAATATTTTTTAATTAATTTCTAAAATATAATTCTTTCTATAATTATTATAGTGTAATATTTACATGCATGTTACCTATTTTATAAAAAAAGAGAACTTTATAAGTAATTTTCAAGTTGTTTTGATTCATTATTTTTCAAACCATTATATTTGTTTCTTAGTTGGCACGTCAAGGTCATGTAGAATATTTTTTGGGGGAAAAAAAAAAAAAAAAAAAAAAAAAAAAGGCACGCGACTGAAAAAAGGTTCGCCAACCCTGGTCTATTGGCTTCAAAATATAGCAGAATTGGAAGCAATGCATCATGTCTGATAACCCAATTTTACTCAGACCCAACCTGATCCACAGTTCGGGTCAGATCAGGTTGTCAATAATTTTTAGGGTTTCGTTCATCTGACGAAACTCTGTTCGTCTCTTTCCTTTGTCTGCCTGCTTGTCACAGAGTTCGTTCTCAGAAACTGTATAAGTTAAAGACTTGGAAATTTACATACTTTTAACTGAACATTTCCGATCACAAGACAAATCATAAAATTTTGAAAAAGTCATTAATTTGATTAAATGAATTAATTTAATGATACCCCATCAGTTTTGCGATTTTGATTTATAAACAGAACATTAATTTCAGTCTTTTTGGTGAAGGCTAGATAGCTCCGTGGTAGCGCATTTGTCTGCTAATCGGAAGGTTCCCGATTCGAAGCTCAGCGATGGACTTTGAAATTTTTTCCACGGAATAGATTTCGTTATCTAATAAATTCAATTTTACAGCTTTTTCTTTTCTTTTTTTTTTTTTTTTTTTTTTCTTTTGGCCATTTTAAGGTCAAAAGTTGTAAAATATTTTATCAATTATTTTTTTGTAAATCAAAAATTCTTTTTTAGAAATTGCGAAATTTTAAATTTATTACATTTCATTGTCCGATGATAATTGAAAGAACTTTTTTGCATTTTAAGGATTTCGTTTTGCTTTTTTTTAAGCTAAAATTAGTTCATGTAATTAAATGTGCTTTTCATATATACAAATATACGCTGTTACAATTGTCTAAAAAGCAGTTCTTGAATATTTTTAATTCGATTTAAAAAAAAAAACAACTTCCAATTGTATTAATTAAAAAATTAAATTCAATGCTTCTGCCATCTATATTCTTATTGAAAAATATTAAGGATTTAATAATTATAAACAACCATTGGAAGTCTTTTGTTAATTTTGAAGGCAGACCTGCAATGTGGGCGTGGAAGCTGAAATTCAAAAACGGGGCACGGGATGGATCATGCTTTCATATTAAAAGAAAAAAAAAAATAGGTCAGTTAGGTAGAATTTAAACTAGGCTGAAGCTTTTATGTATTTATGGGCAAGCATTATTTCATTATTTCAGCTTAAAATAACTCAAATGCTTTCTAATGATTTAAAAATATTTTTGGAGATTGAAATTGAAGAATTATCAACCAAAGTCTTGAAAATCAAAAGTTTTTCAAGACTTAAAAGAAATACGCTCATTTCTAATTCTAAACGGAGCCTAAGCTTTAAAAAAAAAAAAATCTGATACTGCGCAGCCTTTTCGTGGGAAAAAAACTAAAAGAAAACGTGTACTTAGAGGCTTATTAAGTTATGATTGAGAGACACCATGTTAAGTCAAAATACATGGAGTTTTATTGTAGTTGAAGGACAAGGTCATATTTAAGTATCATACGATAGGAGGATAAAAATGGAATGCCTATGCTTCCATTCATTAAAATGATCTTTATCCTTGCTTCTTTCAAAGTTTTGACAATAGCCTGGCTGACTTTCTGTTTACTTTTTTGCTTATGAAACAAGCCATGTCTTTTTCAATAATATAATTGATTTGTAATTGTTCTCATTATCTGTTTAACGGAAACATTAATATAATGAATGATATATTTACTTCTTTACACATCGTTTCTATTTTAACCAAATTCGAATATACAATGTGATTTTAAATAATATTGACGAAATGAAAGGCTATGAGGAAAAATAGTAGGGGAGAGTGGGGAGGAATGGGACACTGTTTACAAAAATAAGAAAATCAACTTTGACACAAACAAAAATTTCAATTTATAGAATGCAAGATGAAACACTTTTTAATTTTCCTGAACAATATAGAAACATAGCATGCAAGAACAATTTTATAATTAAGGAATTTGTAAGTTTAAAAATGTCTCCTACCTCACTATTAACAGGGATGTATGGGACATCTATAAAACAGAGTATGACAAGGCACAAATAGTCTAGTGTTGGCTACATATACAGTCTAACAAAGATTGCAGGTTGATAAATCTATTTGAAATGCAAATAGTAACCAGACTGTCTGGCTAATCATTTGTGGCGCTGGCAATTTTAACAGAACATCTGTCTTCTCAACATAGCTTATGTCAAGTTTTCAAAAAAAAAAAAAAAAAATGAGATCTCCAGTTTTCATTCTTTTTTTCTTATGAGTTGTACATTAAAACCAAAATTGTCCTCTACAGCTTCAATTATTCCTATATGTTATGTCTGCTTCCTTGGCGTAACACTTAACAAGAACAAAATCATGTACAACCAATGTCAACATTATCAACAGACTAATTGATTTCCTACATCGCGAATTATTGATCTTTAGTGATAATGCGAAAAGGTGAATGTCTGTGTCGCAATATCAAATTCAAGTATCTTCATCACTTGGAAATTTCTGAAAACTAAAATGTATCTCTTTTTTGCTTTCTTTCCTTATTTATTTTATGTCCCTGGCTTAAGTTTTAAAATATTTGTATATTATTAATAATTTACATTTATTTTATTCAAAAGAAGGAACTGGACTTGTCTCATTCCTCCCCACTACCTTCTTTTACGTTAAACTACTTGTAAAAACAACAGTGCTGCTTTTAAACTTAGTTTAAATTATGGATAATATACAGTATAATATTCTATAAATAGGGGAACTATTGCATCTACACATAAACAAATCATTAATACACTATATGGCCAAATGTGACCGGTCACTTGGGATTTTAGACGTTTTATTAAATATCTTGAAAAATACATGAGGAATTAACCTGAAACTCCAGGTGTGTAAACAGTATAGTATGTCATATATTTCCGCGAAGATTTTTTTCCCGAAACCCCATAGGGGACCGTCAACAAATTGAAAAAGAACGAATATCTTTTGGATAACCCTATGTAAAAACTGATGTAGCAAAAGCGTTCAAACTCGAGATTATTAATAAGTGGCTTATTGTAATATACTGCGTTCATTTTTATGAGGATAGCATGTATACTCGTAGAGAAATTAAGGTTTTTATAAAAACAGTCCCAAATTTCGCCAAGTTTTTTGCTTATAATTTGCAGAGTACTTAATATTTATAAAAAAAGTCCTTTTCAGAAAATATGACAAACAACATTGTACACAATACCTTGCAATTAGAATTAAAAAATAATAAAAATTGGATGAAAAATGAGTAAGTTTACTAAACAATGTTTCACTGCGCATGTGCAAATGCAATCAAAATGTAATGTGCATAATGTATTAGCTAAGTATGTAGAGCAACTTTTGTGAAAGTCTCAAAATCATAGCTTGAAAATTATCGTCGATAGAATAAGCTCGAAATTCGTTGTTCCCAAAAGAAAGTAAAAAGATGAGGAGTTGTATCCAAATGTTAGTACGTGCAATATTGTGTACGCTATCTTGGCACTAATCAACAGATATTTGATACAACCCCTCATCTTTTTGCTTCCTTTTGAAAATAACTGATTTCGAGCTTATTCTATCGACGATAATTTTCAGAATTTTCAAACTATGATTTTGAGACTTGCACAAAAGTTGCTCTATATACTTTGCTAATACATTATGCACATTATATTTTGATTGCATTTGCGCATGCGCAGTGAAACATTGTTTAGTAAACCTACTCATTTTTCATCCAATTTTTATTATTTTTTAATTCTAATTGCAAAGTATTATGTACAATGTTGTTTGTCATATTTTCTGAAAATAACTTTTTTTTTTTTATATTAAGAACTCTGCAAATTATAAGCAAAAACTTGGCGAAATTTGGGACTGTTTTTATAAAAACCTTAATTTCTCTACGAGTATACATGCTATCCTCATAAAAATGAACACAGTTTATTACAATAAGCTACTTAATCACAATCTCCAGTTTGAACGCTTTTGCTACATTAGTTTTTATAGGGTTATCCGAAAGATATTCGTTCTTTTCTAATTTGTTGACGGTCCCCTATGGGGTTTCGGAAAAAAATCATCGCGAAAATATGACCTATACTATACTGTTTACATACCTGGAGTTTCAGGTTAATCCCTCGCATATTTTTCTAGATATTTAACAAAACGTCTAAGATCGCAAGTGGCCGGTCACCTTTGGCCATATAATGTACACATCAAGCATAAAAAATATATGAAGCAAATTTACTTTGATGCTTGAAATAACCTTTTTCTTTATACAGTTGTAAGCTTATGCAGATCAGCAACTTTTTGAAACAAAATATTGGACTACCATAGCTTCATCTAGTGTATGATTGATGAAATGTTTAGAATGATGCGTAACGAGAAAAACCTTACTGTCCCATTCAACCCCACTCTCCCCTATAAAAATCGGAACCACACACTGTAAAAAAGACAAGCGTTTTTTAATCTACGATAATATAACTACAAATGAACGAAAATATAACCATTTCCGAATAACCCAGGTTCCGAAAAGCGTTCTTTTTATCCTCGAAACCAGTATATTTCCGAAATTGAAAGATGCATATGCGGGGTGACCAGAAATAACGCAATGGTCTAATTTGACTTAAAGAAAACACAAAACCTTTTGCACAAACAAATACAGTAGAACCCCGCTAATCCGAAACCCGCTGATCCGAAATTCTGGTTTATCCGAACCGATTTTATTTTTGAAAATTATACTTGAACAGAATAAAAAAATACTCAATAATGTAAAAGAGAACTTATGTACACGAATATAAAATGAAAACGTGCACTGTAGGCCTACTTTTAGAAGCCATCTCTAAAAAAAATCTCTAATATCTCTTTGTTTCCCAGTCACTATAAAATTCTTTTCTAAAATGGAAAAAGTATTTAATTCAGGTGATGAAAATTTATTTTTCCTCTCAACTGTTTGATTTCGCAAATTATGTACAGAAATGTTTTTATCTTCACCCGTCGTCGACGTGCTGCTAAATAATTTTTCCAGTTTTCCAGCCGGAGAAGTTATGGCATGATGAGCATGCCGGATTACATAATGTTTAGTGTTCTACTGAGTACTTACAACTTACATTTTTCATAGCACGCATCATTTTCTTTTCTATTTTTATCTGAATTTCGGGTAATCCGAATTTTTTTTTTAAATCCGAATTGGCACCGGTCCCAATTAGTTCGGATTAGCGGGGTTCTAATGTACTTTATTAACAACAGTGTATCTCTCTATTTTTTAAAAAAAGTAACAAACACTGCCACCGCCGCTGTAAGTGAATATTTTGTGACCGGGGTGGTCTTTCTTCGTTAATTAAAAAAAAAAAAAAAAATACTTCATACAAAAATGTGAAAATACTATTATAGAGAAATATTCGATAAGCACGCTGATGCAAACTGTTTTTAAATCGAATAGTCATTTTAAGAGAGATTTAATGTTAAAGTGGGTCAAAATCGTTCCATTAAAAAGTTTTATAGAAGCAAAAACTATACATAGGAATTTAATCATTTTTTCTAAGGTTAATACATAAGAAGCTCCCGGTGTGCAGACTGCAATTATTTTTTTTTTTTTATTGTACTCATTTTTTGAGGGTTTATTTCCATTTTAAATTCAGTTTTTCATCATTTTGAGACATATTTTTTTACATCTTTTAGAAAAGGTTATTATTTTAAATGGTTGCCAATTGTAAAAACAGCGCAAAGAATAACATTTCCTTCAAATAAAAATTTATTTACACATGATTATTTATAAACATGATTATTTATAATATATTTTTCAGTTTAATGAATATTATTTGGATTGTTAAAAAAAAAATCTTAGCTTATTTCATTATAAAAATCTTTACTTTAGCGAACTTAATCTCTACTCCCCAGAGATTCGTTATTACAAGATTTTACTGTATATATAACAATTTGAAACACGATTATTTTAATTTCACATATGTTTACGTTTATGTGTTCACACCTGTGTTAGCTATAAGAAATTCCTGTATGTGTTTGAATTGCATTGAAACTTAAAAATAATCTATTTCCTACAAAATTTTTCTTTGAACAGTCAATATCCTTTAACAGTATGTATGTTCTAAAATCTTTTATAAAAGGTTTAACTATATGACCCTTTACCTGTTCATCATTTCCTTATATGTCACCCTAATGATGTCTGCTTGTTAAAGATATGTTTTCGATGGCTCTCCAGGGCTATTTTATCGTTTCCTGAAATAGAATTTCTGGGAGCTTAGAGCTTATCAAGTACATTAAAGGCATTCGATTAGACGGGTGTGCTCTATGTTGTTATGTCATTACATCTCGAAACTTGAGTGAGTGAAGCAGAACATCATTTTTAACATGTTATAGACGTTCGTAAATGAGGTGGTTTCGTAAAAATCGAGCCGTGATGTTCGCTGCTAGGTTTATTTGATTATACAGTTAAATTATTTTAACGTTTTCATTAGATTTTTTTAAGTTTACTATTTGATATTTTGGAAATTTTTTTGTACAAAAAGACGGTCAAATAGAAAAAATGTTTAAATTATTTAGCAAATTAGTATTATTTATATATTCAAGTTATTCTGACAAATTAAAAGAATTTCCTCATTGTCATATTTGCTTCCTTTTTTTGGAATTAACATCTTTTCTCTCATTTTTATTTTCTTTTATCTTCAATAGAAGAAAGTATTGTAATAAGACAATTTTTTTCGACCTCCGGTTTTCGACCTTTTAGGGGTCAGAGATAACAAAAAAACATCTTTATACAAAATGCCTGTCTGTCCGTGTGTCGCCACTGCACCATCGAAAGGTGTATGAAGTTATGCATAGAAATAACCAAATTTTTTGTGTAAGTTTTTGGCTATAGCCAGCAGGTCCTCCTTGAATTTGGAAATATTCCGGCGGAAGGCGGCGCTGTAATAGTTTTGTGCCATTTTCATTATTGTACCACCGAAAAGTGTAAGAAGATAAATATAGAATTGAATCAAATTTCACTTTTATGTTTTTGGCAATGGCAAGCAGGTCCGCCTTGAACGAAATATTCCGCCAGAAAGAGCGCTGTAATAGTGATTTTTTTATAATTTTCTCAATTTTTCGTAGTTCTATTGTACATCGGCGACTCATACAGCGACGGGAACTTTGCATCTTGCTAAGCCAGTTATTCGAAAATAGCTCGATTTTACTCTAGATTAATTTGTTTTTCTCCTATTAATTGTCTGGGAACAGAAATTTAAGACGAAAATCTGTTTGTATAATATTGAAGCATTAACATTTGTAGCTACTTTTTTTAAATATTAAGATGTAGGAGATAGAAGAAAGTTTTGGCATTGGCAGATCCAACTAGTTTCTTTTTCGGTGGTTGGGGAGTTACATAGTGAAATCTCAGACATATCGAAGAAAAGTGCTTATTATTTTTTGAGGATTTGTAATTATTATTCAAATATTTTAATTTTATTTTAAAATCTCAATTATTTTCTTTTCCATATTTCGTGTCTGCTAGTATTTGTTTTCTATGCGTATTTACTTCTGGTAATATATATAGAGTTGCAAGTATAGAGCATAGCTAGTGTTGCAAATGGTGGAATAAACCGGGTTTTTTGGGAGAGAAATTTTTAAAATTCCCGGGAGTTTTCGGAAAGTTTTAGGCATTGAAATGTTTAATGATTTCAATATTTTTACAAATGTAAACAACATAAATATAGAAAAATAGCTCCAGTTTGCATGAAGCTTAATGAAATACGTGCTTAAGTTGCAGAAATATTAAGAAAGATAAATTTAAATATCATAAGTAATTTGATATTTTAACACCTTGAGTGCCGCGGTGACTGACAGTGAAGTCGAAATATTTACAACGTTGTAAGTAATTTTTAAGAAAGTATAATCCTGTAATATATAAAAGGTAAATAAATTTTCAGCAATGACTTAAAACAATGTATATATTTTTAATTTCATATCATATTTTAGACCGTCAATCATCGGTGCGCTCTAAACGGAAAGTTCAGTGTCAGTCATCGGTGACTGACATGGCGCTTAACGTGTTAATGGTCGATAAAGTCGCTATCATATTCACCAACTTTTCGAGCAATTTTTGAGCCAACTCTTGATTTCCTCCAACTTTTCGCGAAATGTTGTCTCGACACCCAGTGTGATAGCAAATTAGCAAACAGAAATATCCCCAACTTTTTATCCGCATCTCAAAAAAGTCTGTCCTAGCCGCAACTTTTCCTCCCACCTTTCAACATTTCAGCGAATCAGAGATAAGCGATTGATACGAAAATGCGATAAATATTGACGGCTGGTACTAGTAGTACTGGTTTTCCTGGGTTTTCCTCCAACTTTAGCAAAGACAATTGTAACCTTTTTCTCCCTTTCAACTGGAAAAAGTTGGTGTTAAAATCGGCTGTAAAGTTGGTTGCTCGAAAAGTCGGTGAATCTGATAGCGGCTTTTGAAAACGTGACAGCGGCAGATTCATCTTACCTGACATGATGTAAACATCATTCCTGTCCTACGAATTATCCAATGTAAACAAAAAGAAAATTAACAAAAGTAAAAGAAGTCAATGGAAAAACACAACTCGCTAGAAAATTAATATAGCATAGTTACCAACCTCCCGATTTTTTAATACCAATATTTTTATGCAGAAATACTTGTTTTATACAATCGCACAATTTCTGCGATTAAATAAACCGAACATTTTTGTAAGAATTTACTGGTATTCAAAAAATCTTGAGGTTGGCAACTATGATATAGACTATGCCTGAATAGCAGATATGCTAGCTAATAAACTTTAAATGCAAAATCATTAGTTTTGTGAATTCATACTGAAAAATCTATCTTAAACTTTTCAGAACATTGCCTGAAATTATGAAAAATAAAAAATTTAAATTGAAAATTGGCTGGTTCTGTTTACCTTCAAAACTTCTGTAAAATTTCCAATATTCCCCATAATCCCGGTTTATTCCCCAAAATTCCCTGATTTATTACCGTGCCACAAAATCTGCGGGTTTTTTGCAGCTCTTAGGTATAGCTTGTAGACTCATTTTCTCAAATTGAGTGATTTGATCGTTTATATTGTATTTTAATGATAATTTGTATTGCCTCAAATGCATTCTTTTAATGATTCAACTTTTTCTTTTCGTAAATAAAGGTATCTTAAAATAGTACTGCCGGAAATTTAACTAAAACAAGTGTGTAAAATTATTTATGAAGTTTCAGACAGAAGATCCTTTACCTGTTCGTCATTTTCTTTACATGTTAACTTAATGATCGCTGCTTGTTCATAATGTTTCAATGGCTTCAAACTCAGAAAACTAAATACATTCATATAAAATATCATTTTCTTAGAAATTTAGTGTTTGATAAAGTATTTAAACTTAAATATATTGCTAGTAAATTTAACTTGGCAGATAGTTTTACAAAGCCACGAGTTAAAGAGTAGTTTCTGAAATTTTGCAAAAGGATTTTTGATAGTTAAATTTTTATTGGGGGATTGGGGGGGGGGGGGGGGTTATAATTTTTCTTACAATGTTATTCACTCTGATAAATGCCTTGCCAACAAAGTCTTGTATGACCTGACAAAGGGCTATATATTATCGCTTTCAGAAATAGAATTTCTGGAAGTTTATCGAGTACATTAAAGGTTGCGTTCTATGTTGTGTTGACATTAGGGGCTAACTTATATAACGTTATCAACTTTTTGACAATTTAGGACACCCCCCCCCCCCCCTCACCCGTTGATATCGATAACAATGCCTAAAAATTATTTTATTTTTATTCTTTATTTTATACGCTTGCTCTGATATGCATGTATTAGTCCTTTATTAGTCGCATACTTTACGGATTCGAGAAGACAATAAAATATCAATGCATGAAATAAATTTATAGCAAATATCATTTAAAAGAGTTAGTTACTATTTAAAAATATTTAATAACTTATTACATAATACATTCAAAAGTAATATTGTCCTCTTGTGCTTGCACTCTTCCCAATGAAGTTAAAAACAGAACTTATCAACAAAACAGTGGAAAACCTTCTGGGTCTTTCTTTACTAGTAAATGCAAGTATCATTTCCTACATATTATGCCCCTGATTTCTCTAACGGCGAATTATATGCGCATATGGCAGAACAGGAATACCAAACACTGGGGTATTCCAAATTTTGGAATGAAATGATTTTATAAACATTTAGTGGCTTTAATAATAGCTTTATATTTTCATAAAAACATTTAAAAATAATAATAATAAAAAAGGTAAGACTATTTGGATGTAAAGAAAAAGTTACGAAAAAAAAAAAAGTTTGGATAAAAAATGGTAACGATATCAAAAGGCACCCCCCCCCCCCCACTCCCCCTAAAGTGATAACGTTATATATGCACAGCCCCTTACAACATCAGATGTGAGTGAGTAGAACAGAACATTTTTAACAAATCATAAGTGTTTGTAAAAAGAGTTTAAAAGTCAAACCGTGATGTGGTGCCAATGCATTCCTTATTTGACTAAATAGCTATTTAATTAATAGTTATGTTAACGTTTTCATTAGAGGAATTTTTCATTTTATCCTTCAATTTTTAGGAAATTTCTTCGTACGGAAAGGGAAAGACTGATATGAATCGAAGAAAAATGCGCGAATTATTTACCAAATTGTTATTATTTATATGTGTAAGTTATTCCGATAAAATAATTAAGAATTCTTTGTAATGATTGATTTTATTAAATTAAATTAGAGATAGAGAGAAGGAGCTGAACCACAGGTATATCGATGAATTTCTTGTTTATTTCATTGATTATAATTTAAATTTATGAATTTTTATTTATTGTGACAGCTATAATCATGAGAGCTTTTCGTATGCATGCATTTTTGTGCTGTGTTAGTTTTCTAAGTATATTTACTGTTCAGGTTGTAGCTTGAAGCTACATTCCTTTGAGATGAGTAGCTTTTCTTCGCTTTTATGGTATTTTAAAGATATTTTTATTCCAATAAACGTAAAACTCTCTTTAACGATTCAGTGTCCTTTTCTTTTTCTAAATGTAGATTTCTTAAATGTATTGGAAAATACCAATATGAAAACTTTAACTGCAACATGTATACTCTAAAGTTTTTTATAAAATGTTTAATCCTATAAATTTTTACCTTTCATCGTTTTCTTGCATGCTATCCGAATGATTGCTGCTTGTTCAACATATGCTTCCGATGGTTCTCTAGAACGGGGCTCGAACGGGGCAGCTAGAATAACAATAAATTGTAAATTAACAATTTATTGATTTATTCCAACTTCTTGTATTGCAAATGCATTTTTTTTTTTTTTTGCTAATGTTAAATGTATGTTGAACATAATCCCTAAATGCAATAGAATGTGTTCGTTAGATTTTGAAGAATTTCTATTACTTATCCACTTTTGCTTATCTAAATGTACCTCGACTTACGTCGTTTTCGTCTTGCGTCTCTAGTGTTGTAACGAATTGCTGACGTAAGTCGAGGTATTACTGTAGCTACTTGTTCGAAGTTTATTTTCGATTACTCACTTTTTTGTCGTTTCAGAAATAAATTTCTGGAGCTTAGAGTGCATTAATGATCTTCGATTAGGCGGATGTGTTCTGTATTACTGTTTCATTACAACTACAGAATGAAACAGAATTAAAGAAAACTACTGTTTAACATGTTATTTGTGCTGTGTAAAAGAGATCACTCAATGAAATTGGAGCTGTGGAGTAGTTTTCGAGGCGAATTCATTACTTATTTGATTGTTATTTGGGAATTTAATGCAGTTTACTATGACAAATTAATTGTGTTTTGTATAATATGTTTTTGTGTGTAATAAGCGTCTGAGTTCCTAGTTGTATCATTCACTGAAAAAATGAGTTGTCATTTATAATAAGAGTCTCGGAAAGAAAGTATCGTTGTATCATAGGGGAGGATTCATTATATATTTCTGAATGCTATACAAATAAAAAATTTAACTTCCAACTTTTATTCAACCTAATAGATTCGATGACGTTTAGTTGAATCAGTATTATGGACGATTTCCAAGTCCTTCTCCTTGTCAGACTATTATTTTCACTTGACGATGAAAATTATTTTTATTTCCTGCATAAACATAGCGACTTCAAACAGTTCCAGGACTGATCGCACACAGACCATATGATATAACACAGAGATTATACTTATTTGATATTAAGTTTCTACGTAGTCTCCTCCCAATTCCATACAACGCTTGGAACGAGTGTACACGTGAATAAACCCCTACTGGAACGCCTCAACTCCAACACTAACGAGTTCTGATGTCACAACCGCTTCAATGTTATCTATAGACACTTACCGCTGCCTCTTCATATTCAATTTCAATTTGGGAAATAAAAAGTATTCCGGAGTGGACAGATCTGGTGAGTACGGGCGTGGTTGATGCACATAACCTGCCTTATAGCCAACAATTGGTGCACAAGGATGGACTTTGTGATCCGGTCGGCACCAATTTCCACTGTCAGGAAATTGGGTGTCACACGCCGCATTCATTTCAAAAGCCGATGTAACACATCTTTGTGAAATACACCAGTCACAGTGGGCGGTCGGATGTCATTAACAATTGCACATGCTGAACATTTTCCTCATTTCGACTTGAACAGGGACGACCTGGTCTTTCATCGTCTTCGGTCGAGTCTTTTCCAACTTGAAAACCTCGAAAAGCACTGAAATACTCGCGAACGACTCGTAGTATCGTCACCATACGCAGATTTAATCATTTCGTACGTTTTTGTGGCCGCTTTTACCAAAACAAAATTTGATGGTCGTTCGTTGTTTCATTTTTTTTCGATGACAATGAAGCACACACACGCTTTACGGAAATGGGAAATGAACGCTACCAAGCCGGGAGTTTACAGAAATGAATGCAACCCCTTGATACACATGGATGAAGGTCCATGATAGGTCATCCCGCCGAATTCGCAGAGATAGAACCATCTGTGTTTTTTTTACAAGCGGGAGTCCTGGAACTTTTCGAATGTACTGTGTATATCAAAAGTTGTTCTATGCATAAAATATGCGTAGATAAATATATAAAATGTTTAAATGTGTAAAATGTATGCTTACAAGTATGTAAGGAAAGGAAAAGATGCATATGTGCAGATAATGTATTACATATGTATTCAGTGTAAAAATAATCCAAAAAATAATTAATAGTTATTAATCTTAACCACTTTAAGGTGTTTTTTTTTTAATTATTGTGCAGTTTGTTAAAATCTGTAGCAATTTTTAAAACAAGTTAAACTAAAAAAACTTTCAATGTCTTTCTTCCATTTTGCGAAACACTCAAACTCTAACAATAATATGCATATTTTAAAATATTCTGTGAAGAACTTAATAACACATCCATTACCTAAGTTACCATTTCCTTACATGTCATCGAAATGACCTCTACTTGTTCGAGAAATACTTCCGATAGCTCTCCATGGCTATTTTATCGTCCCAGAAATAGAATTTGTGAAGTTTAGAGTGTAGTAATGGCCTTCGATTAGATGGGTGCGTTCTGTGTTAAGATGTCATTACATCTCGAGACCTGATCCAGTGAAACAGAACAGGAGATCATCATTGTTAACATGTCGTTATCGATGTTCTAAAAGTGGTTTAGTGAAAAAGGAGCTGTGATGTAGTTTTCTGGAAGTTTTGTTTGTTTCAGTTTGGAATTTCCTTTTATTCTATTGCTATTATAGTGACTTTTGATGTCCGTCTCTTTTTACTAATTCATTTCTTGGAATTAATTTGTTTTAATTGTTAAAAATATGCCGAAGAAAATATTTAATAATAATTCCCCTATTATTCGATTTGTAAATGCAGTTTATTGGGACAAAATTATTAGATTGATTTATTTTTAAATACAGAGTTGCTTATTGCTTTCAATCGTGAAACATCGTCTGATTTACAATAGCAACACTCTGATCACGGAAAGAAAATATTGTCGTACAAAATTTGCTTTCTAGAGGAGAATCTATGGCTCATTCATTTCTGTATGCTGTTAGTCTCAACTAAAAATTAAACGCGACCAACTTTTGCATGAATATAACAGATTTATTAAGATTCAATTGAAGCTTGGTTATGGAAGAGTTCTCATTGCTTAGTATTACTTTCATTTGTTGGAAAAATTTATCATATCTATTGCATAAATTGAAAGATTTTGTATATAGGTATATGTTGTAACAATTTTTAAAATTCATAATAAACAACGAAAGCAGTTGACGTTATTCTTTCTACAGACCAATGTTTAGATGCGGACATTTTTTACTACACTGTCAGTTCCAAATATCGCCGATAGATGGTAATGCTCTCTCCATCTCCATAACCATATTAATGCTCAAAACAATCTTATTTCAAAAGGCAAGCCTTTTTGTGGGGGGAGGGGCATTTTAACCCTTTTTAAGGGTGGTAATATATGTGCCGCTTAATTTAAAGTCTCAATTGCACACAGGATTTTTAAATAAAAGTTGGCTTTTATAATGTATGCGGCGAAAATATTTTTATTTTCAAATCATTTTTTTCATAAATTCTGATGACATTCAATCAATTCAACATTTTACTAATAGAATGACTTTGCCTCCGAAAGTATTAACTGGTTAACAGCTAAAGATAAGAAGGCTAAAAGCCAAGGGAACTACAGCCCCTTTTTATACTGTGGTTCAAGCTTTTATCGTTTTATAGAGAGCCCAACGCTACCTATCAGTTATTTTTGGAACTAAAACAAAGAAGCGTCGCAGTTATATTCCTGACTACATACATTAATCTCTTTCAAGAATAACTTCAATAGGTGTCACTGTTTATTTCTTAATGAATTTTAAAGATCGTCGAAATATTTCAAGATTAACAGGGTGTTCTGGGGACCGTATAAAAAAATTAAATTTTCTAAACAGGGTGTTCTGGGGACCGTATAAAAAAATTAAATTTTCTAATTTTTTAAGAAATGTTTTTATTGACCCAAATCGCTTTTAAAATACTTTTTTTTCCTCATTTAAAACATTTTTATAATTGGGACTATATGTTTATGACTAATGGTTTAGGAATTATCCATTGGACACCGTTGAGAGTGAATACCCTGTATAAGATGGATAATATAAAGATGTGTGCAATTTAAGCGTATAACTACTAATTAAAGGATGCATGTAATTATGAAGTTAATGTACTTAAGTATAGAGCATTTAGTATAAATGTAATTTAAAGTCTTTCCAGCTTTTACCGGGAAGAATTTCGTCAGTTTTCATCAATATTGTATTTGAATAGGAATTTCAAAAAATTTGTCCACTATCGCCAAGTTGGCTTCATATATGGCGACCTGTTTTTGTCGCCAAAATTGGCGACATTTTGTCGAGTATTATCACTAAATTTGACGAGAATCTGACGAGAACGGATATGATATGTAGTTAAGTGTAGTATTAAGAGTTGGAACAATGGTTACAACAAAGAAAGAAAAGGGAAGGGGGAGGTATTTTTACTGGCAACAGAAGAAAAAAAAATAAAAGAAAAAAAATAGAATAATTTGCTTGCTACCAGATTTTATAAAGTTAGTAAAGCAAAAGGGATTAGCATGTTTCTTGAATTGTAAAAGCGATTACTAGTAAAAATGAAGTTGTGATGTTATTCTCGTCTAGGGTGCATAGCATTGTTTGAATTAAAATGAACAAAGTGAAATTGAACAGCTAAAACCAAGCTATAATAATTACCAAGCTAGAGTTGCCTTTTACTTGATAAAGAGAGTACCATTAAAAATGCCAGAATAAGGTTGTAAGACTAAACTAAAAATAACATACTTAATAACATGCGCATTTGCAGCAATGCTATTTGGTTTCCTATGTTCATTTCTAAATCATCTTTAGAACTTTACCCATTTCTTCATATATTTGTGATTTCAAATTTATTATTAGCATTGTTTGAATTTACACATTAATTTAATGCGAAAAAACTATTATGGGCATTTTTTTTTTTTTTAATAGCAGTTTCTTTTATTCGTTCTCTGGTTTGCCTAACCTTCTAGCTAGCTGTTCTGTGTTCGAGCAAGTGCCTTCACGCAATTATAAATTTTTATAATTTTATCTATTTTTGTTTTAGTTGAGTATTTTGGCAACAAGTGGATTTAATTTACTTTATGTAACTTTTGTAACCCCGTAAAAAAGAGTGTTTATTTTTCTCCGCTATGAGGGATCGTTGTGTTTTTCTGTGAAATAAGTGAGTTACATTTCGTACTATCGAAGATCTTTTTATTGTGTTAAAAATTTAGTTAAACAGCAACATAGAATTGTGTTATTTCAAATACATAAAATGTCAACGAGAAAGAACAAATTAAATTTTATTTCACGAACGTTCTATATAGAACAAGCTTGGGAATAAAATAAAATTAGTTTGACGATTCATCATCTTTTATTCTATTTTGTAAAACTATCAAAGAAAACAAATAACACATATCTAAATAGCAATTTAAAGTTTTTTTAAATCTGTAAATAACATAATAGGCCCATTACCTTAGTTATCATTCCTTTCATGTCATCCAAATTCTCTTCGCTCATTCATAATATGCTTTCGAAGACGCACCATGGCTATTTTATCGTTCCAGAAATGGAATTTCTGCAGTTTAGGAGTGCATTAATGGCCTTCGATTAGATGAATGTGTTCTGTGTTGCTATCTCATTACAACTCCGGACTACAGACTCGAGAGAGTTCGACAAAACTAGAGAACATCATTCTTAACATTATCGGTGAAGTAAAAGAGGTTGCTCTAGTAAACAATAAAGCTGCGATGTTGTTTTCTAGGGGAATACATTGCTTGTTTGAATTTAGATGTTTAATTTATTCTAATGCTAATATATTGGCGATATTCGATGTCTGTGTCTCTTTATTAATTTCTTGGAATTAATTTGTTTCAATTGTTAAAAATATACCGAAGAAAATCTTTAAATAATTATCATAATAAAAACCCTATTTGATTTGTAAATGTATTTTGTTAGGACAAAATTATTACGTTGATTTCTTTTTTGCTGATTGCTTTAATCGCGAAAAATCCCTCCTGATTTACAATCAAACCGATCATGGAAAGAAAAGACTCGTACAGTTATTCCATGCTAGAGTAAAATCTTTCAATGTGATGTTCGATGTTTTGTATACCTTTCGATGGAGGAAAGAGATAGATGGCGATGCAGTAAGGTGGCTGGAGGTGACGCCAAAAAAGTAACCCTAAAATCCGCTACAGTAGATCTAAACACAAGCACGTTCTTTCACGAAAAAAAGAAAACTTTTAGTAATACAGTTTTTAGCTCATAATACAATGGAATGCTGTTTTAGAATGCTTAAAAATAAGCAGATCGCTTTCATTTAGAGAAAAAAAAAATGCACGGGTAATGTGAAAGAATTCGGTTCCTGTTCCAGATGCTTGTTTTGTTTGGGCCTAGTGCGAGCATTTAAATTTGAGCGATAACGCGCATCATATTGCAAACCGTTTTTCGAGGAAAATACTGTATCTTCATCTATCAATTTCCTCCATGATACCTTTCTTAATTGATTTTTTTAAATTCATTTGTCCCGTCTGTTAAAAGATGTATCCCAAGGATGTTAAATAGAAAACTTTTCATTATTAATCAAAAGTTACTCTCTCTAATTTTTTAATTTATAAATGCAATTTACATTGATAAAATTTTTGCAGGGATATTCTTAAATGATAATGTTGCTTGTTGCTTTCAACTGGTGAAAAACTCGTACAATTATTGCATGCTAGAGTAAAATCTATGTTGTTCGACGTTCTTTATACCTTCCTTAACTGTTTTTTTTTTTTTAAATTCATTTGTCTCGACTGTTAAAAATATGTATCCCAAAGCTGTTAAATAGAAAAACTTTTAATTATTCAAAAGTCACTATTTGTAATTTTTAAAAATTTATAAATGCAATTTACATTTATAAAATTTGCAGGAACTCTCTAAGTGCAGGGATTTAAGTGACAGTTACTTGTTTCTTACAACTGGTGAAAATTCGAAAATTTTCAGCTCTAAAAACGGGCAGACGATTTTTTTCGTTGAGGAAAGTTTCGAAATTTCATAAAAATTTCCATAACTCGATTTTTTTTTTTTTTTTTTTTTGTAGAAAAACGACATTTTTGCTGTTTCATTTTTCAGAGCATGGAAATAAATGTTTCTAAATATAACTTAAAAGAACCCAGAAACCGTATGAAAAGTTTAAAAATGTATAGCTTTTTGAAAATTAACTCGCATCAGCATAATAGTCCAGGGGAAATGTACCAAAAAAGGGGGGTTACCTTGCAAAAGGTCGGGCAAAAGATTTTTTTTTTTTTTTTTTTGAATTGTTTATAATGATGCCAACATGCAAAAACCAAGTTTTCTAACAATTTCTTAAGGCTAAATTTTCTGTGGAAACAAGGAAATTTTGGGACCTTTTTTGTATTTATTTTTAAATATCTCAAGACCCGTTGCCGTAGCATGTTATTTGTTAATTACAATATTAAAGAGAATAAAATTCTCTACAACTTTCATCTTTACAACTTTTTTATACACTCAATAGCAAGCGCAGTACGCCCTTTCAAAAATAGGACAATTTTTTCCATTTTCTTAAAACCCGTGAAAAACGCAGTTCTGCCCCGATTATTCAAATGTTTTCCACGGATTTAATCGTGTTTGTCAACTTCTATATATTAGTAGCAGTAAATTATGTATTTCAGGGCTAAAACTAGCCTTTTTTACCCCCCGTGCCAAACATGGATTTGGCGCCCCCTCCCCCCCCCCCCCCTACTTTTAAAAAGAAAATTTACCGGGAATTTTAATAAATCTCTAATAGCCGGATTTTGAAAATTTTAAGTGTGTAAGCATTAAATACGTAATGCTGAACTACGTAATCAGCTTTGCCAAATATTGATTCATTAAAACTTTGAAAACCGTACCGAAAGGAACCGAAATATATTCCGCTTTAAACAGGTTTCCATCTTAGCAGGTATAATTGTTCATATTCTTTCTCTTGAAAAAATATGTACTTTTCTTTAAAGACCGAATTCCATATATACAGATTTCATTTTCAAAGATTTTACAGTAGTTGTCGTATTGAGGCGTTTAAAGTCACAGTTATATGAATTATAGGACTAAATTAGTCACACGAAGACATTCGCAAGGTAACATTAAACCTATGGGAGTGTTCTTGACTAATATCTCGTTCGCATTTTGTTACTTTTAAATATTTTTTTTCATGGAATACCTGAGATCAATATCTAATGTTGTGCTTTTGTACTTTTTCGGGTTTGGTTGCTTTTAATATATTCGGACACTTTCATTTTTGGAAAACTGTTTGGAACCCGTTCTGAAATTTAAAGTATCCTGTTTGAGCTTTAAAGCAATTAATAGATAATCTTTTACATATTTTTGCAAGCTAAAATGATATAATCTCTTATTATACTTATTGATATAAGCGGAAAACAATTGACAATATATTTTTAAACTAATATTTTAAATATTTTTTTTTTTTTTTATAAAACTAGTGATCTCAAATATTTTATTACCAGAATTTATAAATTTTACAAGATATAAATGCATAACATTAGTTAGTGATTTATTAATAATCTGGTGTCATTTTTATTGTAGCTATTTTATAAGGTAAAAGTATTTCTTTCATAAAAGATATTTATCTTTTGAGTCCCTCCCCTTTTATATAGAACTACAATTCAATGTTTGCTAACTTTCAAACAGTAAAACATTAAAACATATGTTATCAATAATTGGTAAATAAAATATACCATTGTAGTGGGGAATAAAATATATTTTTCGCAAATTTTCATATCTGGGTGATTTTCAAAAAAAGTCTCATGTTTTACAGTACTTTCACATTTGCACAGAATAATAGTTAAATATCATAATTTTAATTATTGCATTTTAACTATCATGTTTTTTAATGATAATTTACAGATATATTATTATTTATAAAAAATTTAAAAATAAGAAATATGTTCTTTTGTAGTCAAAATATCATTACCGTAGGTTGTCCCAACAAGCAATTTATTAGGTAAAGATTTGACAAAGTTCTATTTAAAACAGGTGGTAGTAATTTTTTTATACATTTTTATTTATTAAGATGCTACTAATTAAAAAATATATATATTTTCATTAATTAAACTTATCTATAATTCTTAATAATTTTTTTAAACCGTGTCCGAAGAAAGAGTGTCATTGCCATGATTCTGACAAAATGTTCCTCCGGATTTTTTTAGAGGACAGCACATGCCTTTTTATCAAGGCATGTGCTGTGCTCCTTAAAAGTCAACTTGTTATCAGGTTTGGGTGAATAGAGTAAATAGTTTTGTAGTTTCAATAAAACAAGCAAAGACTTTGAATGTTTTGGTGAGTATTTTTTTGTAAGTCATTACCGTACCCAATTCTGATTGATGGTTAAATGAACTTTTATTTCTTAATCTGCTTTCATTATATGAGAAATAGAAAATCATTGAATGGGCCAGAAGATATAATGGCTGCCATTTATGCCTGGGGGGGGGGGGGGGGGAAATAAAAATATTTTGCTTAATTTGTCATTACCGTGCTCACTTATGTCATTATACCAAGTGCATTAAAATTTAAAAATTAGTTTTAAAATGTTAAATTAGTAATTTGGTCTCTGCTAATGCTTGTATATTAATGTTTATGAGGTAAGGTAATTATTTACAAACAATTAAAACTTTCTGATTATTTCTAAAAATTTGATTTTGTTATTCCAAAGCATGGACAGATTTTGAAAATGACCCACCTATTCCATTGATATCTGGAAAAATATGTATGCATTATAAAGATTATTAAAATTATAAAATTTATTAAAATTAAGCGAGAAATCTTTTTTAATTGAAATTATCGTGCCAGTTAGTTACTATAGATTGAAAAATTCCTTTAAACAATGCTTTGAAGTTAACATTGTATACACTTAAAGTTACTGTCTAAATATGAAAATTGTCTCATTCATCTACACTCTGCCCTATTTTTAAAATTATATAAATTTATTGCATATAAAATATCTGTTGAGATGAAAATAAACACGTGAGTGTGCAAATATTAGATAATTTACTGCTACCAATTTATAGAAGTCGACATACACAATTAAATCTGCGGGGGACATTTGAATAATCGCGCGGCAAAACTTGTGTTTTTCACGGTTTTTAAGAAAATTGAAAAAATTGTCCCATTTTTGAAATAGCGCTTGCTATTGAGTGTATAAAAAAGTTGTAAATATGAAAGTTGTAGATAATTTTGTCCTCTTTAATATTGTAATTGACAAATAATATGCTACGGCCATGAGTCTCGAGATATTTCCAAAAAATCAAAAAATGTCCCAAAATTTTGTTGTTTTTCGGCCTCAGAAAATTTAGCCTTAAGAAATTTTGTTAGAAAACTTGGTTTTTCTATGTTGGCATCATCATAAACAATTTAAAAAAAAAAATCTTTTTCCCGACCTTTTGCAAGGTAAAATGTTGTATATTTCCCCTGGACTATAATCTTAATTCCTACTCTTTTTAACACTTTCCAACATAGATGAAAAGTGTTTATGAATTCGGTTTGTCCGCCAGCCTGCCATATGTTCGTGCTCTAACTCAAGTAAATATACTCTGATTTCTATGTAATTAATGTTATTCATGTTTACCATGGTATATTCGGTATTGAAAATGAAGTGTGTAGCATTTATAGTTCATTTACAGGGACAGTCAAAAGAATTCCATTACATTACAGCTATGGGTAAAAATAATCTGCAGTGTATTTTAATGATGTTAAACTATTTCAAAGAGCTTGAAATTGATATGTCACTGAAGTACACTGCAGGATGCTAATTACATAGTAGGGTGTGCATAGAGTACGCATTTACAGGAACACACAAGCAATTGGATTATAGTATTGTCTTTGAACAACAATATCTGGAATTTGTATATTCATTTGTATATTGTAGCGGTACGAGTTTGCAAATATAACTATTTTTTGCATATTACTTTTTGTGTGTAATTTCTATGTCCATATACAGGTCTGCACTAAAGATAGTGATAGAATACATTTCCAGAAATTGCTGAAGGGGAATTTTCAACTATGCGATGCGTTTTCTGACTGAACTAAAATTTAGCATTTTACGAAGTACAGTCGAACTTCCCTTTAACGAAGTCCCTTATTTAACGAAATTTTCTACTTAACGAAATTTTCTGCTGAACCTCGACTTTGAACACTATTAACAAACAAATTAATCTCCCATATTACGACAAATATATTCTATTTAAGGAAATTTTCTGCTGAACCTCGACTTTGAACACCATTAACATGCAAATTAATCTCCATATTACGAAAAATATATTCTATTTAACAAAGTTTATTCCACTTTCTTGCGTGTACAACATTCAAACGGAGATGTTGCTGTTGCGATGGATGTGAAAATTTATTTCAGCGGATTGTATGAAATGGATTTTTTTTATTTTTTTATTTAATCATTTCCATTCAAAAGAAGAAATGCTAAAAGCCTTAGATACAATAAAAAGGAGATTCCAGTTTCACGAGAAGATGTTAGAGATGACTTGTTCGGGTACTTACAAAGATTCGAAAATTTTTATGAACAATGTATTTTTTTTTTTTTTTTTTTTTTTTTTTTTTTAAATAAGAAACCTGTACAAAGTAATATTAGTCTGTTTTTAAAGTTAAGGAATTGAAATACAGAGAAAAAAATGAGAAAAGTTACTCTACGCCTCAGTGCTTACCTTTCTTTATTATGTTTTTTTTTTAGACATTATTCGAATTAAATTTTTCTCATATGTCTACATTTCATAATAAAAAGTTACTGTTCGAATTAAAATACATTTTTCTAATATTTCCATTTTATGAGTACTTTTCATATTATGCATGTGTATTTTATTATACAATTTTCATGAAAATTTGAGTTGATTTCTATTTAACGCATTTTCTTCATAACGAAGTGTTTAAGTGTAACGAAGAGACTTCGTTAAATGGAAGTTTTACTGTATATATACAAATCTATAGGATATATGCAGGGCTGCGCAAAAGAGGATATTTTATAGACTGTTCATGGTAATTGCTAAGTTCTTTTCAAATGTTTTTTGCGTTTTCCAAGTTATGTATTTTAGACGTAATCTTTCACCTTATTAAACCGTGAAGTTTTTTTTTACAGTACTGTGAATGTGTTGGAAAGTGTTTCATAATCTATGCCTGACGCGTAATTTTTCGGTCTTGTTTCTTTAAACACTTTCGCAATTTACATTTGTCTACGCATCTTCAACAGGTAAAAAAAAAGAAAGAAAGAAAGAAAGCGCGTTTTAATATATATATATATATATTTTTTTTTTTTTTTTGGGGGGGGGGGGGGCACTCTGTATAAGTTTGGAAAAGATGTATGGACATTGTTGCCAGAACGTAATTAAAACGTGCCGGGTTAGCATAAATAATAACCGGATTTTAAAAATTTTGTATTTTCAAAACTATTACTCATATTATAATAAGCGATGTATGAAAATAAAGAACATTCCAAGTTTTGTTAGTTACAAATGTTCGATGTGCAAACCTTTTGTTAACACGACAAACACCTAATCTGTAAACAAGTTCGTTCCACACATTTGGCAGTGTTGACAGTCAACGATTCTTAAGGCTCCTGTCCCTGCCGGCGAAGACACTTACGAGCTAATGCTAATCCTGTGGGGAGGGATTTATCTAATAACTCGTTTGCATTCCGCCCTTTTTTGCATTGGATAGCCGAGGTCCGTCTCTTACATCGCACCTTTTTTACTTTTTCGATTTTGGTCGCTTATATTTTTTATAAAGTTACTTTCACTTTCAAAACCGGTTCTGAAAATGAAAGAGTCATTCTAAAAAAATATAGTAACGGATGGGGACAGCTTAATGCAGCAATGTTAAAAAAAGCTGATGCATAATAGAAGAAGGGAGAAGGAAATCTCGTAGGGATTTCTCCAAACCTGGTTCGAAGCACAGGGAAAATACTAATAATCTTTTGCAGTTTTACTGGCGCCCCCTACCAAAAATATTTGAAAATAATATTAAAAACAAAATCTTTAGAAGATCTTTCCAACATTGTAGTAAGAAATGTGTAAATAAGTAAACAAGTATCTACAACTTTTGCTTTTAAAATTTAAAAGCAGTTCATCTTTTATGTCATAATAATATTATTTAGTAATTAACTCATTTTATATAAATAAATTGATAGGGATGTATGTGGCGTTCTAACAGCTTTAAGAAAATTAGTTTCCAAGGGATACAATAAAATTATTATTTCTTATATTAAGCTAAATCTTTTGACTTCCCTGTCAGTCAAGGATTTAGAAAACAGTAAATATGATTTAAGTAACATACACTTCTATAATTAAAATATACATAATTTAAATACTTGTTCCCTAAGTATAATTGTGTATATGAAACTAGTATTATATATAATACGTCAATGTGGCTTAATTTTTTTTCTTACTTTTGGAAGATTTAAAAGATATTACTATTTGTTTTCTCTTTGTTCCTAATTTAACATGTTTCCTTGTTTTTAAAAAAAAAAAAAAAAAAAAAAAAAAAATTGACAGTGCACAGTTCATTTTTTTTTTTAATTATTACGTTGAACTAAACATTTTAATTTTATGATTCTTTCAGTTCCTATTTTATAGCAAATGTATAATGAGAGCATCTCATAAACTTTTTAACATTGCATTATAATGATTAATATTGTTATTCTCTTCAAGTATTAACCTCTTAAATTATAATAAAAATATGCGAAAAATAAAATATAAACGCACAATAAAATATAAAACACGTGGATAATTAAAGTACCAAGTACAAACGAACACCAACACAATCAAAACAACGTGCCAAAGCCGGCTAGGGATTTTTGGATCCCCCCCCCCCCCCCCATATCATTATGCAGTCGAAGTTTTAACATTGTTGCATTAAGCTGTCCCTATCCGCTACTAAAAAATATCTGCAAGCAAAATCGATAGAGTAAAAAAGGTGCGATGTAGAGACGGATCTCGGCTATACAATGCCAAAAAAAAAAAAAAAAAAAAAAAAAAAAAAAAAAAAATGTCGAAATGCGAACGAGATATTATAAAAATCCCTCCCCATAGGATTAGCTTTAGCTCGTGAGTGCCTTCGCTGGCAGGGACAGGAGCCTTAAGGGAAGACAAGACAAGACTGGGTGCAATCCTATGGGAAATATACGAGCTTTAAGGGGGTCCGGGACACATTTTTAAAAAATTTTTATTTATTGAGTTAAAATTTTGAATTTTTTTGTGATGGTTAACCATATGATTTGTAAACAAAATCAAATGATAAAACTTCCCATAGCTTTTTAAAAAAAAATTTTTAATTTAAAATTTATGAAAAGTGTGGGATAACTTAAAATCGTTATAACTCGAAATATTATTTGTAGAATTTAAATTGTTTCTCATTTAAATAAACAGAAATATATATATTTTAATTTAGAGCCAGCGTTTAAAAAAATATTAATTAAAAAAATAAATAAAATATTTAAAGTAAAAACTTAATAAAAATTGATGTAACTTTTTTTTTTAAATTCATATTTTCAAAAGTAAATATTTTTTTCAAATTTGCTGGCTCATAATTAAAGTAAAGCAATTGAAAAATATATGTTCCAAGTTTCAAACATTTATCTTTAACGGTTCTAGACTTATATCAACTGAAAGATGAGAAATGGTGAAAAAAACCCATCATGAAGAAAAACGGAATTTCACAAGAAGTCGTTTCCTTGACAACCACAGCTTGAAAGGTAGATTTTGAAAACAAACCAAAACGAAAAATTTAATATTTCCAGTTCTAATTAAGATAGAAACATGATTTAAACGTCGTTTTATGCAGAAAACGACAGAGAAAATTTTAATTCAATAAAATTTTTTCTGAAAATTTTAAGATTTTTGTATCCCGGACCCCAGTTTAGATCAGTTTCCTCGGAAACTACCCGACCGATTTTGATGAAATTTGGAATCCATATTCTCTGGATTATGCTCAAGACTTATGGCAAATTGTTTTTTTTCTGCGACTAAAACTTTTTTTTAGAGCAATGGCAATTTCTCAGAATTTTTTTTCTTCTGAAACTAATTAATTTTTTAAACTGTCTGTCACATATGATCTTATATTTATACACTACCACCAAAATAATTTTTATCGAAATCGCTCGAGTACTTTAGGAGTTAATTGGGGTTTTTAGCTGAAAAGTACAATTTTTCGGAAAGCTAAAAAGCTTAGACACTTCTAAATTCTCTGAAATTTTTGCACAGTTTTACAAAACACATGAATTAAAGTATATATAGACACTTGGATAAAATTTAGTTACATATAATAAATGAGTACAAAATGTTAGAGTAAAACTAATGTTAGTGTGCGTAGCTTCCCAGTCGTGTATTCTCTTAAGGCAGCACTGATGCATTAACCCATTCGAAACTATGGGTGCATATATGTACCTTCAAAAAGAGCATACATAATTTGTTTTTGGCACCAGTAAAAACGAAAAGTAAAATTTGCTTTCTTTAATTAGAGCATTTTTGTGATTATTTAACTTTTTTTATAAAAGTGGTGGCAACCGAATAACATTTGTATGAAAGCCTCCGGTTCCAAAAGGGTTAAAACGCTAAATAATGCAGAATTGATGCACCGTGTACCTTTTATGGTGCATCAGTGCTGCATTCAGAATCGTTGACTGTGCAAAACTGACTGTTAAAAAAAAATACTTGGAATTTTCTTTATTTTCATATATCGCTTATTATAATAGTTTTGGAAATATTTTTTAAATTCGGTCATTCATTTATCCAAACCCTGTATTTTAAATCTTAGCCATTCATGCGCATGAATAAAATTTGCCAATACGGCAGATTTTTGGTATATACATATATATATATTTACTTGTTTTATGTGTACTTCTCATGATTATACCATTTTTGTGGCATGGGTTCGAAAGGACATGAGCTCTTCCCTAATAGTATAGCTGATTCTCTGTGAAGAGATTCGAATTTATAGAGTAATTTATTGTAGCGTATTCCAATCGACAAAATATTCAGAGCAGAAAAGCATCCCTTTTTTTTTTTTTTTCCCCTCTTTATATAACAGGGAGTGTGTGACCTTCCCGGTTCATTGTGTTTCCTCTGCGTTGAGTTGTTTTTAGGTTTGAATAAAAAAAAAAAAAAAAGAGATTTGATATTGAATGAAAAATACGCACTTCAGAGTATTGAATGCAAAAGAAAGCAATGTCTGATTTGGGATTTTTTTTTTTTTAAATGAATGTTTAACAGAGTTTTTTTTAAGTGAATCTCCTTTAGTGATTTGTTAATTTTCTGTTCGTAGTGCAAAGTTTAGATATTTCGTTCATTATGAGTAGAGATCAATCAAAATTCGGTTTCGTTTTCATTTTCGGTCCAAAATCAGAGTTTCGGCGAAAATGCTGCCGCAAATTCGGCCGGACCGAAACTATCTGTATTCCAAAAATCTCGTTTCTTTTTTCGGAAATTTTCAACATTGCTCATTGATTTGAGCTATATGGCTGTATCGGTTCATGTGAGACACTCTTTATTTCTATGAATGTCACTGTTTATATTTATCAGTCATGACTCGCTCAAGACGTGAGTGCAAATTACAAAGCAAGTAATGCATATATGACTAAACTTTGAAGACTCTTTTCACGTGTTCATTAAAAGTTGAAGACTTAACAGTTAATAGAAATTTTTTAGTTTGAAACTGCAAAAGTGTTTTGAATACTCTTTGAGGAAGTTCTAGTATAGCAGATGATCATGTACAAAAATCATAAAAAAAATAAATTGAGCTATGTATATCTAAAACTTTTTTTTTAATTAGGTGAAATTCGTATGAATAGAAAATTTTGTGCAGTTGATGAATTAATTACATTTTATTTTATATAAAAATAAAAAGTTTTGGTTAGAGGCACAGAGAGCCAACTTGGGTCAAACGCAGACCTGCCAACTGCTACGAAAAAATCGTAGTTGCTACGATTCGGATCTATAAACTACGATGCTACGAAAATCGGTCTCAAACTACGATTTTTTCGTGGAATGTGGAGATCGTGGAAAGAAAACACGAATTTTGCCAAAGGATCGTGTAAAAATCGCCAAAGGATCACGGTAAAAAATGCGGATTTCATAAAAAGTTTGAGGTAAAAATTCATTCATTCGAGGATTTCAAGAAAGAATCGTAATAGAAAAAAGTGAATTACGATTGGGGGAAAAAATTGTGAATATCGTGGAATACAAATCGCAAATTTCGTCAAAATTTACCTCACTTGGCTAAAAAATTGAAACTGGGCTTATTTTTTACAAAAAAAAAAAAAAAAAAAAAAAAAAGGCTGCGAAACGAGAAGAAGCTGTACAAATCATATAATAATTTTCAGAGGAAAAAGTTTACTATAGTGAGTTGAAGACTGAAATCTTATTCTTTTTACGAATGTAAAAAAATAGCCGCGAAACACGAAAAACCAACCAACTAACTTCCAGATTAATTTTAATTTTGTGTGCTACGATTTCTCATTTTCAAAGGTTGGCAGGTCTGCAAACGTATAATGAGACGCATAATTAATTAATCAATGATTATGTACATTTATGTACTTTTTAATTACTCAAAACAATTTTTTTGGTCATTTTCGTTTTCGGCCGAAAATAAAGATTACCGAAATTTTGGTTTCGGTCGATCCTTAATTATGAGATTATATCGCTCACCCGCAAGAAAGGTGACATATCTTTCACCAAAATTTCACAGGATTTTTCTGTGACATGAAATTGTAACACGTAGCTCTGCATGGAGTAACAACGTGCATAAAAGAGTAAAACCTTTAAAAATGAAGACATAAGATGATATTTGGATAATTGTACCTCCCCACACAATCCACCCCTCTTATGTGGTCACGAATGGACATATAGCGTAATAAAGTGATTTTCCGTATAACTACACTTATGAAACTTTTTGTGTAGCAAGACCGGTTTCAATTTTTGATTTTTTTTCAATCTCGCTTTCGCTAGAGAGTCTTTCATTCGGGACGTGGCTGGGGACCTACGTATCTTACTTCCGCAAAAGAGTCGGACTAGAGTAGAAGAATGAAGGGCTGTGGACGAAAATCTATATATATATTACGCTAACGTACGTGGCACAGAAATCGCAATTATTTGTTATTGTTTAATGGCAACGCCCGAGAAACGCACTTGATTGGTTATTGTGTCAGAGTCCCTGGCAGGATTTAGGGCGATCGGGTTTGTTTACTTTTCGCTTTTTCGGTACAATATCTTTCGTTGCAATTATGTAGCTTCAAAATATCATTTGAAATGTCCCTAAAAAATCTCGGTGAATGCTTGAAAGTGAAGAAGAAGCTGAATTCGAGTCGAATCGAAATAGATTCGAAACCCAAATAGAATTGATCGAGAACGCCGTTAAGCGATCGGCAAAATAGGCTTAATAACTGTAGCATGCACGCGTTGCTTCTGAAATCCAAATTACTGATTTAAACGTTCTGGGGCATGCGTAACTGTGGGTGAAACTATCAATTTCTGCAAAGCACTGTATTGGAAATGCGAATTAAACAGCAGCAAGAAGTTTACAAAATGTTGTCATGACGTAGAAAGTAATTTTGTACGGATAGGTAGTTTTGACTGTACGGGCCTGCAATACGAATTTCAAGTTCATTTAAGAATTATTACGGACCCTCCAGAAGTAAGATACAATAAAACCTGCTTAGACGGAAACGAAAACGACCAGTGATAAACTCAGTTTTATGCAGGTTATTTAAATAGAACGAAGCATAATAGCATTTTTTTTTTGTGGGGGGGGGGGGGGGGGGAGAGCTGGAACTTTTTTTCCCGTTTATTTCAGAATTCCGTTATAAACAGGCTTTACTTTATTAGAAAATAAATTTGCTGGATGGTACTTTTTTTAAAAATCTATATAGTAATATTTCCTTACAATTTTATTATTTCTTTTTCAGTATTACACTTTATGTTGTATTTGTAATTGCTTTTTTATATAAAGATTTTAAATAAAAAATTAAATTATTGAAAATATAATTACATTTTAATTAAATTCATCAGTTAATTTGGAATAAAAAAGGTTTAAAGTATGAGACATATAAAAATTAAAAAAACTTAACCTTTGACTTTACACAACTTTGGAACTAAACAAGAGCCGGCCCCTGGTAATTTGCACCGTCTCCTCCCGCCCCCCTCTGTACGGACCTGCGATAAAAATTTCAGATTCATTTAAGAATATTATTACGGGCCCGGGCAACGCCGGGCGGGTCAGCTAGTGGTTTATTAGTATTAGTGGAATAAAACGCAAAGTGATTTTTTGCGAGATGTCACTTTTCCTGCGGGGGAGCGATATTATGTTCAAGCCAGTCAATTGTAGATGTACTATTAAGTTCCCATGTAGATCTCTCTTCATTTTATGAGAGATAATTTTGTAGAAAACAGGCAAAATTATCGAGAAGTGTAGTGGAACATTGATTAACCCTTTATCTACTGATGGTACTTATAAGTATCATTAAAATAACTTGTTATACAATTCATTTAATACATCGATCAGTTGTAATACAGTTCAGAATGAGTTACAGATACATTACTTTATCTTGTACAAAAAACATTATTCGTTACACAAAATAAAAATATTTTTAAAAGGATGATTTCTTTTGCCTTTGCATCTTTTCATCTTTCTTGGAGTTGGGGGAGGGGGTGGGGAATTTTTCAATTCGGAAATATTTCTATTGTAAGAACATTATATTTGTACTTTTCTTAATTCTACAAAATACTAAGAAAAATATCTAAAACAAAAGATTTGAGTGGGGTTATAAATATTGCACAAAAACCCTATAATTTAAAATTTAATTACTCCTCCTAAATTCTGTAATACTTCTAAAATTTATTAAATGATTATATAAATCTTATAGTGTAGTTTAAAGAATTCACGAAAAATGCTTTAGAAGATTAAATTTTCATGAAATCATAATTCAGTACATAAAGGGTTAAACTGGACAAATTATCAAGCTGCGCATTGTGGTACAGCATAATAAAATAATACTCAGATTCGAAATCTTATTACCATCTATTGGATTATCTGCCAATTACAATTAGTTAAGGATAAGTGAAAGATTTTTGGAATAGTTACCCCTAAATAATTTTATAAATGGTACTGAAAATGATGGGGTGACAAAAAAAAATTACTAATACATAGTTATTATTGTTATTATTTTATTCTTTATTGTTGTTATTTCGCACTTATCCAAAATAGTGCAGTATGGTTTGCATCATAGCATAGGCAAATATACTAAAAATTAGTTTCTCGATTTTATACTATCATTATTTTTATTTTTTATACGACATACCTCGATCCAACTAGATTTCAATAATTTTTCTCCCCCCCCCCCCCCCCCCTAAAAAACAAACAAAGGACATGCGCAAATATAGTAAATTTCTATAATACATATTTAAGAAATAGTCATCGAGTAAATGATTAAATAAGAAAAAAGAATTCTCGCCACCCTACTACTACTTGGCGTAGCAACCGGATGTGTTGCATTTCCATTGCATACTATCTTTTGACTTTTCGAGGAATAAAATATATCAAATTTAATTATGTATTTAAAAAAATATTTATAATATTAATTTTATTAAGTTTCTTATAAACAAGAAATTGTGTTTATGAGGTAAATTTCATTTTATGAAATAATGCAATTTTTGGAACTTTTCCAAAGACCTTGGCCTTTTTAAGTTTGACTCAATTTGAATTTTAGAAAGTAAGATTTGATGCCAAATGATATAAAGAGGTATGAAAATAAACCTAATGAACTTTTATGCTTATTTTGTTTGTCTGAATTTATATAATATGTATTATTCTAAAGCCATTATAATTTACAAATGTGAATATGAAATCGAAAATGAAGCTTTATCCTTAAAAAATATCCAAAATGTATTATAATAATATATCACTAACTCTTCATTTTTTTCTTCTCTCTAGGTAGGTACTGTTATTCTGTTACTTCTGTGATATATGTTAGGTAAGTGTCCTTTCTTTAATTTAGAGGAATGATATAATGGCTATTCTGTGAAAATGTATGAAAACCTGTATCAAATTTATAATTGGGTCATTCTACAGAAAAAGCTACTTTTTTTTTTTTTTGCGCAAAAATTTTAAACCAAAAACTTTTATAGTAAAGTAACTGCACCAGTACTGAACACTTTTAACTATTAACTTACTAGTGCATAACCCCGTCAAAAATGACGGAATGTTGATCTGCGTTAAAAATTAGACAAAACAAACAGCAGTCTTTATTGCAAGACTAATAATAATTAGCAAAGTTAAACACAATTTTTGAAGATTTCACAAAATATTAAAATTAAATATTCAATGCGTTAAAGGTTTTTTTTTTTATTATTTTAATATATAATGAATGAATCTGAATAATGCATGTCCAACCGCTTTTCTTTTAGGGGTGGATCAAGGCACGGAGTTAAGAGATAGAGACAGCAGCGCCAACTTTTCAAAAATATTGGGTGGGCTCAAAAAAATTTGAGTAAAATAGTGTGTATGTATGTGCAGAGAGAGAGAGGGGGAGGAGTGATTGACTATGATGATAATTCGAACTTAAAATATGTTTTTTCTAAACAAATTTTTAAATTATTATAATTTAATTATAATTTAATAATTTTTTTTATTAAATTACGCTCTTATAAGTCTTCCCTTACAGATACATTAATATTTATTTTAAACAACATTGGATAATTTTAACTATTGAAAGTGAAAAAAACTAAATGTCAAGAAAAGCATACTTTTAAGCCGCCAAGTGCTTTATCATTTCAAGACATCAAAACTGATGGTAAAATATGTAGGAAATTTGCTTTCATGAGAAATTTAACTATACATTTGCTGAAGGGGTTTTCAGTGCTCCTGTAAGTCTAATGGATGTCCTTTCTATTTTTAAAACAAAATTTTTTTGAGAACATTAATAAAAGTAAATTTCATTTCAGCGATCAACTAACTAAAAAAGTAATCATGAATTATATCAATTGAAATTGGGTGGACGGAGAGATCAAATTATTGGGTGGGCTCGTGCCCCATTGGCCCATATAAGTTGGCGCCACTGGATAGAGATACTGTATTAGAACTCTGTGGGATCAAGTCAGCGGGTTTTACTCATCTAATGAACTTTACGTTTCATTTCTAAGTATGGACTTGGAGTCATTTATCATCAATTAATATAAACAAAGGAACGTTTGTTAAAATTTGTAGGGTTTTTTGTATAGAAAATACGCAGGACACATTGATTTAATTAAAGATAAAATTTTGAAATCTTCAGCTATATAACTTTAAAATTTCATTTGGTATAAATAAAATCAAAAGTTATTA
Source organism: Maratus speciosus (assembly GCA_963932465.1). Taxonomy (NCBI): domain Eukaryota; kingdom Metazoa; phylum Arthropoda; class Arachnida; order Araneae; family Salticidae; genus Maratus; species Maratus speciosus. The sequence continues at coordinate 243,763,879 of OZ010795.1, read as the reverse complement.
TTATTATTATTTCTTTCGTAAGATTTTAATTTAATTTTATCAATTTTTAATAACTTAGCTTATCCACTTGAAATTGACTTCTTTTGTAAGTAAATTTTATATTTTATATCAAATGTAATTAAAAATGTAAGGAATACACAATACCATGTTATGTACTACATATATTAATTATATCAATCCAGAAAAAATTTCGATTTTTAACATAATAACATTTGAACAAACAAAATTATAATTTAATAAGTGAAAATATAATTTTCAGCCATACTAATGCAATCATAACATCTTATATTTCAGTTACATCTGGGAACAAAACATTTATAATGCAAACAAACAAACAATAAATAATAAGCAGATAAATGTTAAGCTAAATAAAACTAAATTAAAATTCTATCAAAGTCATCACCATCATATAATAATATTCATTTTATTTACATTGAATGAAATTTAAAATTATATAAATGAAGCTGTTTAAAAAATTGATCTCGAATTACGTCATTACGTATGCATTTTTTTCCTTATAAGAAACTCCAATTTCAATCGATATCGAAAGTTTTCATTTATATTGATATCCAAAAGATGGAGCTAAAGCAAAGTTAAACTCATCTTGCACTCTTTTTATCCGTTCTTTACATGGAAATAGATGGTTGTCCGTTATTTTTATTTTAGAATTAAAAACGTTGTAATTTGATAGATTTTGAACGTTTTAGAGAAAATAACGAAGAATAGATGTGATATAAAGCAGATTATGTGTATATTTCCATACGTTGAACAATCGGCAAACTTACGGTCTCTTGAATATTTAAGCCTAACATGGCCGCGATAATTGCTTTTCTCGAGGATGGGTTCGCCCCGGACGCGTTACACTGTGTTTTATTATACAGAGAAGACTGTTTTAGAAAGATCCCCACCTCCTCAACAACATGCAACTTTCTGTGTCACGCATTTAAAAACTCCTTTCTAAGTCTTTCCAACTTACAAGGGGGCCACTTTTGATGCTGCTTGCACCTAGCATCGAGACCTGGTGCATTTTGTAGCCCTATACATAAAAGTTATAGAACCAATAAAATTTCTCTGTTAAAATCATATTTTATATATTTTTTAATACTTTAAATTTTTTATTATTGGATATCTATTTATTTCACGCCAAAAGGGAGTTAAGTTGTCAAATATGGCGCTAAACATTTTTTCGCCTGCTTTATCTGTCTAGTGTCTAGTAGATGTACGGTACGTAGTAGAATTAAATCAGATTGCGATTTGTTTGATAATAGCATAAACAACAAGAATGTTTTTTTCAGACAATAAATGTATAAATAGTAAATATATTTCTGTTAAAAGCTTTCTAGATCATTGAAAACTATTTATTATTATTATTATTATTATTATTATTATTATTAAAATACAAAATAAGCGAACTATTTTCTTTTGAAGTCAGATAGAATAAAGTTTCGAATGTTTAAAATGAAATGTTGTTGTGTTAAATGTTGTCTTTTGGTAAAAGTAAGCATAAAGTTAATAAATATTTTTGTACAATTTTTTGAAAATTTACTGTGCCTGATTCATTAGGTCGGACATTACAATTTCTAGTGAAGTCCAAACCACTACTCACTCACACACGACAAGCAGCTATGACATTTAGATGGGGTTTCCGAAAAGTTCTACTCCCCCCCCCCCCTAAAAAAAAGCAATTTAACAAATTACAGCGACCATTTGGAAAATGATTTTTTCCAACATGAATTAAACATTAATAGTGTTATTACACGTAAAAATTGCAAGCGACAAAAATCGCCTGCGACTCGTCAGATTTCCTGAAACTTACGTAGTGTTGACTCTAGAATAAAAGGGACGCCGGGCGGGAATTTTTCAAAAAGGGAACACTATTCTAAAAAAGGGTACATTTTTTCAAAAAGGGAACATTATTCTAAAAAAAAATATTTTTTTTCAAAAAGGGCACACTTGTACTTTGTTCACAATAAATATTTTGAACTGGTTTGTTTAGAGTCCGTAGAATTTGCGATATTTTCCCGGGATTAATCGAATTGCCACGGGACGCATAGGAAGTTTTAAAAAGGGCAGCAGGGCGCATCGGAAGGGAATGAAAGAGCCGCCGGGCGCAAAAAAGAAATAAAAAGGGCTGCCGGGCGATGCGCCCTGCTATAGCGGCTTAGAGTCAACACTATTACGTATTATCCACCTAAAACTTACGTATTATCCAAGCATTTCATTGGCTGTTCTGGAAAAGGCTTTTCCATCGTCAGATTTCTTGGAAATCTGACGAACCATTTTAAATGAAATATTTCATTCTTAAACTTTTAAACGTCCCATAATATTACTTTTTACACCGCCGTATAGAGAAAAAAAAATGTACTTTTAAATGTAATTTGTTTGAAAGCTGTATCTCAATTTATTTCTGAGTTATTATTATTATTATTTTTTTTTTGTAGTTTTTATTACTTTTTTTGTCATAGTGGCAACACAAGTATCCATCTCTGTTGAAAGTAAAGGGAAAATACAGGTTACTGTATAGACCAATCAGAAAACGAATAAAATGCGGATTCAACAAATAAAACGCCTCAGATATGTTTTTGATTTCCTACTCTGACAGAGAACAATAACAATTTTTCCAAATGGTTAAAAACTTTTCTCCCGCCAAAAATGTGAATATAATGTTCTAATTTTTCAAAATCAATTTCGTAGGTTCTTGAAGGAATCTATAAACTTTTTTCAATATTCTATGCTTATTATTGACTAAATTTTATTTTTAAATGCCTTAAAAAAAAAAATAATAATAATTCTATGTAAATAGTCCGATAAGTGGTTTCGAAAATTGCATTTTCAGAAAGTTATGCTGCTGTAAAATCAAAAAATATGATTTTAAGAGAGAAATTTTATCGATTCTCAAACTTCCTAATATAGGGCTTTAAAATGCACCAGGTCTCGTGATAGGTGCGAGCAGCACCAAAACTGGTTCCCTTGCGAGTTGAAAACTGTTCATGAATTCGGTTTCTCTATCACTCAAAAGAATTCGGTTACAGTATATGAGCAATAATTGCTGGAAGTGCGTTTTCAATTGTGATATGCATTTTTTAATTTAACTAATTTTTTTAAACATAACTTTGTGTTTCAGAAGTTGTTCCACTAGATGCAAACACAGTTTCTCATAGCAGTAAATCAGACATCTCATTTTGTATTATTACTAGACGTCTTACTGTTGGTCTCCGGCGACGATATACACGGTTGCACAAAAAAATTCGGATATTTTACAACTATAGATGGTAATTGCTGAAATTGTGTTTTCAAATGTGCTATGTTTTTCCAAATTATTTACATAGATCTCATTTTTCCCCTTATTAAACGGTGAAATTTTCTTTTTACACTGTTCTGAATGGATTGGAAAGTGTTTCATAATCTATGATTGACGCATGATTCATCTTTCTTGCTATATATAAGCATGATCCTTGCAGGCATGATTATTGAAGGAATTTGAAATAGAAAATTTTTTCCGTTATGCGATAAAGAAATTGATTATCGTATTTTATGGAAAAAACGCCGCAGCGTTTAAGAGTTTAAAAGTTAATTTTTTTCAAAGTGCGGCGTTTACGATTTTTTTAAATACCAACTGAGTTTCTTTTAATTTAAAAATTCATAAAAATATTTAAAATCAGATTTAAATATTTTAAATAAAATTTCAGATCTTAAGATATTAAAAACGAGGCATCCTACACTGGTCAGAAAACTTTGATTAAAGTTAGGTTAATGTGACGCTGTCGACAAAAGTAGCGTTCCGATGGATGCGGCGTTTACAACAGGTGCGGCGATTACGATATTTTTAAGCTTATTGAGGCCAATTTAAGGAGTGCGGCGTTTACAACAGGTGCGGCGATTACGATATTTTTAAGTTTATTCAGGCCAAGTTGAGGAGTGCGGCGTCTCTTCCATAAAATACGGTACATCTTAAGATATATAAGCAACTTTTGTCTATTCACAGCAGTTTTTTCCTTTCTTACGCTGTCGATTCGTCGTTATATCTGTTGTGAAATTTGAATCTCGATCATAGAAAGGGACATAAAACTATTAAACGGATTTCGAATGTATTTTCATTAACAGTTAAGTAATTCTGTGATGAATGACTCAATAAGTTGTACATCTTTACGAAGTGTTTGTGGTTATAGAGAAGATAATTACGAAATAAATTGTAGAAATATCACGCACCTGACACATCAAAAATTGACAATGATTTTCCTTATTCACTGAGCATAAAATCATGAAATTTGAAAGATCTGTACATTTACTAATGTAAGTATTAACGAAGAAAGCCTTTTGAAAAATATTTAAAATAAAGGTCATTTAAAAGTTAAAGTACCTATTAAATTACGCTCACTCGGGCTTTCGCTAAAGTCTGTCAGTAAAACAACTTTTATTATCCTTTTCTGTTTTTTTTTCTTTTTACCAAGTTTTGAAAGGGTTAAATAATTGTGATAGGGTCATTATATAAACTAACTGCCTTTTTCCTTTTCAACTCTGTCCTAAAGCGAACTCAAAAGGAATCACTATTACTATCCGCTAAAAATAACATATCGCGATGTTATCATATAATATCGCATGTCAAATAAGCAACTGAAATATCTATCTCTGTAATTTATCCACCTTATTGGGGAGAGGGTTTCATGAAAATAAACATATTCGGTATTTTAATGTTATATCAGGTTTCCCGCCTGAAATTTCATCGCCTGCGCTTGACTACCCTTGTGCAGTGAAACACAAGCCCAGAGTTTACGGTTAGTGTAGCATTCTGAAAGAATATCCTGTGACATTCTGAATGATTCAATTGTCGGGTGTAGCTCCAGCTACACGAAGTGGATTGCGATAAATTTAAGTCATAAATTCGACTTGTTTTCACCTAAATCTTGGATAATGGGTGCTAGAGTTACTTAATATCATCTAAGCAGACATTGTGTAGGCGTGAATTACTTGGAAGACAAGACTGAAGACGACACTTCCCGCTAACTTTCTGATAAACAGCGCGAAAATTGAATTGTTTTTAACCCACTTCAACGTTTCTTTTTCATTAGATTGCGTTACAAAACGACACAAATGGCTTCCCATCACAGGCCACACGGAAACGAAAACGACCAGTGATAAATTCCGTTTTATGCAGGTTATTTAAACTGAACAAAGCATAATAGCATTTTTGGGGAGAGAGGGGAGCTGGAACTTTTCTTTTTTTGTTTATTGCTGGATTCCGTTATAAACAGGCTTTACTCTATTAGAAAATTTGCTAGATGGTACTTTAAAAACAAATCTATATAGTAATATTTGCTTACAATTTTATTATTTCTTTTTCAGTATTACAGTTTATGTTGTATTTGTAATTGCTTTTTCTGGAAATATAATTAAATTTTAATTGAATTCAGCAATTAATTTGGAATTAAAAAAATATGAGACATATAGAAATTTAAAAACTTAACCTGTGAATTTACACAACTTTGGAACTGAACAAGAGTCTCGCCCTGGTCTCCCCCCCCCCCCTCTGTACGGACCTGCGATAAAATTTTCAGATTCATTTAAGAATATTATTACGGGCCCGGGCAACGCCGGGCGGGTCAGCTAGTATACTTAATTTTACTTGGTGTTAGTCTTACTCGCAGCTTGCTAATTTTTAACACATAAAATATTAAAGTAAGCATATAGATTTTAGAAATATTTTTACAAACCTAAAAAAAAAGAGAGACATCCCTTGAGAATAATACGCAGAAAAAAGTTAAAGTATCTTCTCTGCAAATTAATATTTTTAAATATACGAAGGCCTTCTGTGCCCATATGTTTAACATTAGCGATTGAAATGGGCGAGACTGTTCACACATGCAAAGCTGCTGCTTTCTGACGCATTTTTAAACTAATTTTTGCTCGGAAATGCATGAAATGTGCAGGTGTTGTTATTCAAAAACTATGTTATCGAAAGACGTTTACCTTTTTTGGATAAAGGCAGATCTTTCAGAAAATACTGTCAAAGCTGGCGTTTTGAACCAAATATCCGGAAAAAAATGGAAAACCCATTGCGATTCCAAATCGCTTCAGTAGTCAGGCTTGCCAATTTTATACTTTAACGTTTAAAAATGTGTCAGTTTCGCGTTGTTGAGCAGGGATTTGCGGACCACAAACGAAGACACGCGTAAGTTATTGTGAAACCGTTCACTGTTAGGAAAATGATGCATAAATGACTGTACCACTAGAATTATGAAGGTTTTCAAAATTTAAGATTGATCAAAGGTACCCTATGTTCGAATGTGTCCCACTCTACCCTGTGTAAAGAAAATAAATGTGATAATTTAAAAGTATTCTGCACATATTTAATAAAATTACTGTGCAGACAATTTTTTTTTTTTTTTACTCGTATAATAATTATTTACCAGAGGGACAGATTAAAAAATGTTAGTTTAATTTATCATTAGAACGAGTTAATCACAATAACTCTTTAATTTATGAAGTTTTAAATATTACAACTAAAACTCACTTGATTAATAAAATATTCAATTTATACTAACAAAAAAAGTGATTTCTCGAGGTAGTTATTTCTGAGAACGACTTTGATTTCGTACGAACTGAAGTGAATTCAAGTAGATAGCAGTATTAAGTGGAGAAAAAATCACTTTCATCTTTTAGAATCTCCAGAAGAAACGTAACTGCAAACACCTTTAAAAATTCAAGCTAAAATAAAGATTTCATTTTAATAATAATAATAAATTAAATTCTGAAAAAATAATTCATTTTAATTTTTTTTTAATCTTCAGAAGAAAAATCATAACTACAAAAATCAATAAAAATTATAACACCTGTGACACATTGTTTATCTATTCTTTCATTTTGTTTATCTGTCATTTGTTTATCTGTATTTTGTCACTTTCATTTTGTTTATCTGTCTTCAAATGAAAAAGGCAAGTTTGTCTTTGTTCTTCATTTGTAAGTTTCTTTAGTTTCTTCTGTAAAGTTCTCATATAAGCAGCGAATAAGTTGATAATATATCGGAGTACTAAAGCAAAAACATCTATTCATATGTAAAATTTAAACTGGCAATGTATTTCAACTATTCAAACAAAAGTTATAGAACAAAATATTCCACATAGACAAATGGGACACTTTTGATCATTTGTAAATGGTGACCTTTGGTAATGTTAATTATTCAGTTCATGAAGATTCTAACACTTTATCCAGTGCAGTAGACTTTTGCAAATTATATTTTTATTTAACCTTGAACTTAAAGTCAATGACTATGTTTTAGATAAATTTACAACGAAGAAACTTGCCAGGATTTTGTAGGAATTATTGAGGGGGAAGAAGATTGGATTTTAAAATAGTTTTTAAAGAAAACAAAATGATGTTTGGAAGTTTTATTATTCAGACATTTCCTTCTTAAATTACCGTCTTCCATCACTTATAAGAGGAACTATTGAGGCGATTGCTGCAATGATATTTCTTATAAATGTAATTTTAATTTTTCAATTACTTTTCAGCAGTGAAATTACGCTTGAAATTATTGAATATTCAATACGTGATTTATCACATTGCTAACTAAGCGTAGAACCAACAGAGTGAAAAGGTCCAAGCCGGGATGAGAGATGCTAAACTGGGTATCGTCCTCGCATCTTAAGTGGTAGAGCACTGGAGCGCTATTTCAAGAGTTCCGGGTTTGATTCCTGGCTTGGACATTTTTCACTCTGTTGATTCTACGCTGAGTTACCAATGTGATAAATCACGTATTAAATATTCAATTTCTTATAAATTTGCCTATAAATGGTGCATTTAACATTCTTTGAAAATTATAAATATCCTTGATAGGCGTTTCATAGGCTTTGCACATGTCAGTAGTACTGATTGGATTTTATTTTGTATGTTTCATTTCGTATTCAACACCCCCCCCCTTTTTTTTTTTGGCATCTGTTTCTTTTTCTCACCGTAAAACAACTATAAGTTAATATTAAAATCTTAATTGAGAAAGATAATTTGTAACATGTATGTTTAAAATTAATTTTATTTTAAATAATTTATTAAAAGTGTCCCATAGCTGATCCTAGGTACCATTTGAATAGTGTGAACTAATTTATAAAATAATTTAATACACCAAGTTTTTCTACAAATAACTATTTACTATTTTTATATGCATTTAAAAAGGTTAGGACATTATATATTTGAATGCTTTTGATTTAATACGATACTTATGTGAATTTAGTTCGTGCAAAGAAAACTTTTCTCAAAAATTAAGAGGACCGGGAAAGCCCCATCTCCGCCATGTTAAATCCACCAATTTTATGTACCTTTTTCTCAGAAATGGTGAAAAATAGAGTTCTAGATTTTTTAGAGTAGTTAGAATAACATGTTTTACGTATTTTAACTGACCATTTTCTTTCTAAGCGAAACTCAAAATTAATTATTAATTATTTATTGAAAGTCATTTTTAAATTAGCATTTTTGGTAAGATTTCACTGCCTAAAATAAATAATTTTCAACAAATCATTAAATCCCTGTGTTAAAGTATACAATATAACATAATATAGGTATTTAAAAAAAATCTGAGTTCTCAAGTTTAATAGATATCGTAAAAAAGGAACATAAACATGAAAAATCCAAGTTTTGAGAAAAAGTAATGATTTAAATGGCATTAAGCTGTGGAGTACTCTTAGAAAGAAGACTAATTCCAACACTTCTTATATAATATAAACATGTGTGACACATCGTTGGAAAGATAAAAGTTTAACCCCTTGAGGGGCAAGCAATTACGTTTATGAAAGGCTGAATTCCCACCGGAATCTTTGAAAAATTCTGTTTCAAAATAAGTAAAAGCAATTTTACGGCCTTTTTTCCACCAAAGTTAGAAAAGTGAAATTTAATAAAATTTTTCTGGTGTAAAACTTCATTAATCGTAGGTGGTATATAATATATACCGGTGCCCCTCAAGAGGTTAAACTATTTAATAATATAAAAAAGCAAAAATCGATTTTTTTTCCCAAATTTTTGCTTACCTGGTTCCCTTAAGCATCTTATAAATTCTGTAACTTATATATTGTACAGACTGAATATATTTTTAATCAAATGAGCTCATTTGCTTTTATAAGAAGTACACTGGTTTCCAAAAATTAAGAAAAACAACAAAAATAGCGATTACTCAAAATGTTACAAGTAGATTTTAATAAAACTGAGACACAATTTACAACGCATAGTAAGGTATAAAATAACTTTAAAAGAAATTATCAGACGATTGGGGTGTTTGAAAAATTAATACAATTATAAAATAAACAAAATGTCTCAGTTTGGTATTGGAAAAGTACCTTCAATATGGAGTATGATCACCCCTAGAAGCAATACAGCACATACAGCGAAGTGTGATACTATCAATTATGCGATCGATAAGTTCCCTGGGAAGTGCGAGCCATTGCTCTTGTAAAGCAGTTGTAAGCGTGGCAAGGGTCTGAGGAGGGGATTGAGAGCAGAGACGCATTTTCCTAAAGCATCCCAAAGATGCTCGATGGGATTCAATCCAGTAATCCGATGGCCATTCCATGCGCTGAATTGTTTTGTGCTGAAGATAATCTTCTACGATGTGAACCCTGTGCGGTCTAGAGTTATCGTCCTGTAACAGGAAATCATTACCTATTGCACCGGCATAAGGGTGCACATAAGCATCAAGAATGTCATCTCTATAGACGTGAGCATTCACAGTTCCACGGCGAAAGGCATGCAGGTCTGTACGTCCACCCAAAGAGATACTATCCCAAACACAGACACTGCCTCCTCCATACGAATCTCTTTTACGAATGTTTGATGGTTGATAGCGTGTTCCCTGTTCTCTCCAAATCAAACAATGCGTACTAACGCTTTGGAGGCTAAACTGAAACTCATTTGTGACGAGAACACGCTTCCATTGATCAGCCGTCCAGTGGACATGTTGGCGTGCCCCCCCCCTTAAACGTTCCCTCCGGAGACATGAGGTGAGCGCACACAAATATCTGGCCGCATCGCGTAAAGACCACCTTCATGAAGCTTTCTACGCACAGTAGACGTTGATACCACCCTTCCAGTGGCTGCAGCAAGGACGGATTTAAGATGATAGGGGGTTGCTGTTCTATTCCTTCGTACGCATAACCTCAAATATCGGTCATCGGTGTTTGTCGTAGCTCTTGTTCGTCTTTTGCTGAACCTTCTGGAGGCCGAACCAGTGGTTTTAAATTGTTGCCAAAGCCTATGAGCAGCAGAAGGACTCGCATTTAGCCATCTGGCCACCTCTGTCTGATTTAGGCCTACATCCAATCTTCCAATAGCTCTATATCGCAGTTATGCGGACAAATGATACCTCGAGGTCACACTAATGAATTGGCTATCTCAGTTTTCTTATCTCATAATCACAGCGACACTAGCAGTCGTACTCTCGAGCATGCCTTTTTATGCTCCGCACAGATGACGCAAGCCGATTGCAGCGCCACTAGTTTGCATCTTGTAATTTCAATCAGCATCTTTTAGTTATCCATATATGCAAATTTCATACGGATAGGTTAATTTTTGAACGAGTTATCGCTCTTTTTGTGATTTTTCCTTAATTTTTGAAAACCAGTGTAGAACATAATTAAAAATTCGATAAAGAAAAAAATAGTTGCTATGATTACTTCTCGTCATAAATTAAATCAATATATTTTTTCTTTTCTTTTCTTCGTCTAACAAATAATTGTCATATCAATAGAGAAAAAAAAACTTGGATCATTTTACCTTATCCGCACAAAAAAAAATATAAAAAATCGGACTTTTAATGTGCAGATTTGAATTAGAATCTCATTTGTATCTTATGTTAAATGTCAGCTATTTAATACTCCTTATGATTTGTATACACTAATGATTGAAAAACATAAATAGAAGTCTTGATTGAATTTATTCAGTTTATGTTTACTTTTGGTAAAGTTAAAGGTTTGCAGTTCAGTTTTTGCTTAATTTGTATGTGTATATAGTATTATTAATTTATCTTTGATGGGACACAATATATTTAGATTAGACTGGTAATGTTTTTGATACTAAAGTGATCAGTGTGTAATATAAAGTTGAATACAATGAAATATTTTATCTTTGACAATTTTTTAAAGAAAACAAACATGAATAAGGATGCGCATATTATTATGACATTAACATTATCGAAAGAGAGTCAGCGAATTAATAATGAAGCTCCTTTTAAAATAGTAGGGGAGAGTGGGGTGGAATGGGACAGTGTGTTTTTCTCTTTATGCATAATTCAAACCATTTCATCAGTCACATATAGGGATTACAATCCCGGGATCCCGCTATATTTTTAACCCCGAAAATCCCGGAATTTCGCAGGCAAAATCCCGGGATTTTCGGGATTGTCTTTTTTTTTAATGTAACAATATTCTGCTGAAATTAAATATATTTATACACTTCCGCTTTTGGAAAGAAAATTAATTTTTATGAAATTTATATATCATTGAAAAAGAATACATATCTCAAGAATTTTTTACATATATTTCTAAGCGATTAAATTGTTTAACATGGAAATCTTTTGACTTCAAAACAGATGTAACCCGCTCAGCTTATTATTCAGGAAAAATGAAATCATTTGTTTATTACCGTTTCGCTGCGTTTAGGAAGCCGGTCGTAGAAACAACTAGGAATCACAAAATTATTTTTCGAATTAGTTTACTGATAAGCGTCGCATTTGTGTTTCATAATCATTATATGCTAACTTCTTAGATTTTCGTGCGTTTATACTTATTTTGCTTTAAACATGTCTAATGAAAAGGATTTTGTAGCTCATAGGAAAGATAATGAAATATCTTCAGTATGGTACTTAACGTCAAAAGATGAAAAAAGTGCTAAATGTAAAAAGTGTAGCGCAGTGCTTCTTAAAACATTAGGTGGATCGACTAAGGCAGGGTTGGCGAACCTATGGCACGCGTGCTAAAGCTGGCACGTAAACTGCTCAGGCACGCGAAAAACTTAAATTTGATAATCAATATACGGATAAAATTAATTTTTTATTTCTGTTTTAATTAATAAAAAAATTCTCCTTACGGACAGACTATCACAAATAGTGCAATTATTTTTGCATCCGTTGACTCGTCAGGAGAATTTTCTTTTCTTGTGCTATGCAGCGTTTGCGACATGTATTTTGCCTTTTTATTTGACTTTAAAGAAGCTGTATTTTTCGAATGATTTTCATTAGAAAGTCACCCTAATAAAATGGCAAACGGACCCAATTAAGTTGTGTATATTTATAAAAATAATATGTACCAGGTATAAAACATTCGCCATCGAACGTAAAACAGCAACCGATGCATTATAATTGTACTGTTTTATATAATTAAGCATAATAATTGTACAGTTTTTCAGCTTTCATAATTATACCTGAAATATTGTTTTAATATTAAGCCAAAAATTATTATAATAGAGATTTGAATTTTTTATCCTTATTAAGGTACGCACCACATAAATGAATATTATTTAAGAATTGAAATTTCATTAATTTAATTTCTAAGTCCAATATACAGAGATATTGCATTTTGATTTTTAATATTTTTAACTGTTAATTATTACTGCATAAAAACAAACGATTTTCTAACCAGTAGTTTGTATAAACATCGTGGGCTGCAAAAATTATTTTATGTAAAATTTTGGCACTTTACATTACTGATAGAAATGGTTTGCGAATTTTTGGCACGCGCTCATAAAAAGGTTCGCCATGCCTGGACTAAGGGGTTGCATACACATTTATCTACGAAACATGGTACTAAAGTTCGGTGATAATTTAATACAACCTCTCTTCCTTTCACACGTCAAGATTTCATAGAAGATACATTGCTTTAAAAAAAGCGGAAAATAGAGGATTATTTTAGTAGTGATAAGGAATCACTCGATTTAATTTTATCGCGAATGACAGGCAAAGACGGTTTCTCATAAAAATTTGCAGTATCGATTCGAAATCGTGTAATGAGCTATAGTTCCATAATAAGGCAGTTAATTACAAATGAAATACAAACTTTTAAAAATTCAGGAAAAAAATTAGTTTGATTTTGACGAATGGACATCTACTGCAAACAAGCGATTTCTGAACATAAATGTTCATTCAAGAAATTTAAATTTGAACAAATTCTGGAATCTAGGCTTTATGTGCATATATGGATCTTTTACAGCAAAAATGTGAATTGAAACGCTGACAGTATCTAAACCAGTGTGATATTTGACTAAAAAAAGACAATGTTGCTGTCATAACTGGGACTTGGAGATGAACCTTTAGATGCCGCCATATTTCTTAGATCATATTCCCTAGGAAATTTCCCGATTAGTTCAGAAACAGTGAACTATTCAAACTAATATTTTTTTTCTCGTGGTATGTAATAGTTTTTTTATATTATGCAACGTTTTCGAATTTTAACAACTATCTCTATTTAGAAATCTAAACTAAACATCTACTTAACCCGGGAGAACTCGCTGCATGAGATTTTCTTTCACAGTCGTACTTTTTTAAGACTCTTATTTAAATCATTTTTCATTTTAATTAAAAATTTAAAAATGTTTTTCAATTATTTTACCTATTTTGTGAATAAAAGTACTTAGCCAACCAAAAAAAGTTGATATTATATGAATGTAAAGTAAAAGAAAAGCAATTGGGCATTCTCACTAGCGAGTTCTCTCGGGTTAATTTTTTATTGTATGTGTGTGGGTGTTAAGTTCTTTTATTTCAAGAACAAAAGCTTCATGTTAAGAAAAATCTTGCGTATGCGATATCCTAGAATTGTAAACTTTAACTACGTGGTTATTCAAAATTTAGTGATATAAATTGTTTTTTAATATTGCAAATATTAAGCCATTCAAAAACTTGTTTAACAGGAAATAAAAGAAATTATCTAGAAGATGAAACATAGACATTTCATGTTTTTTTGTTACATTTTCAAACATCAACAGCATATTTATTTTAATTTTCAATTGCTGTAATTTATCCTACACTTTTTGATAATTAAAGTTAAAAATTTTTAACTTGGTACATTTTCATTTGTAAGTTAGCCTATACTTTTGCTTTAATTGTCTTGTCTATAATATTATGATATTTTAGCTATTGTAAAAATTGCTGATATTAAAGAAATTTTAATTTTCGTAATCCCGGGATTGGAAATTAGTCTTGGGATTGTAATCCCTAGTCACACATTAGATGAAGCAATGGTAGCCCAATCTTCAGTTGTAAAAAGTTGCTGATATTCATTAGCTTGCAATTGTATAAAGAAAAAGATTATTTCAAGAATCAAAAGTAAATTTTCTTCATATTTGTTATGCTTTCTGTATATTAATGGAATGCTTATGCGTAGATGTAATAGTTTCCCTATTTATGGAAGATTACACTGTATATTATCCATAATTTAAACTAAGCCTAAAAGTAGCATTGTTGATAATATAGGAAGTTTAACATAAAAGAAGGTAGTGGGAAGGAAAGGGACATACCACCAAAGGGTGGAATGGGACAAGTCTAACTCCTTCTTTTAATAAGATGGATGTAATTTGCTCATGCGACTAATATATATAAATATTTTTAAGAGGGTAATATATTAATTATAACATTGATAATATATTCATTAACTATAAAATGTAAATAAATTGAACTGATGATTTTTTTTATGTCAACTGTGACAGACAATCCTGAATTTTCCTTCTAGTGATGAAGATACTGGAATTTGATATTATGGGACAGACATTATCAATCTACAATCTTTGTTATACTATATATGTAGACGACACTAGACTATTTGATCCCTATCATACTTTGTTTTATAGCTATCCCATACCCCCCCCCCCCCTGTTAGTGGGGAGGTTTGAGACACATTTTGAAACTTACAATTTCTTTAATTATAAAATTATTTCTGCATATTATGTTTCTGTATTGTTCAAGAACATTAGAAAGTGTTTCATTTCGTATTCTGTAAATTGAAATTTTTGTTTCTGTCTCAAAATAAGTTGATTTTTTTTTAAGTGTCCCAATCCACCCCCACTCTCCCCTATTTCAAACTAAATCCGATTTTTTAAAGATATTTTTATTGTTTACAGATTCCTGAAGCTAATATTTCAAAATATTAAAAGGAAATGGATTGTTTTTAACACTTCCAACATAGTTGTAAGTGTTTGACTTCGGTTTATCTGTGTGCCCGCCCATCCGTGCTCTAATTCTCGTAAATATACTCGGATTGTTCTGTAAATTATTACGTTATTAACATTTACTATAGCATGATACCCATTGAAAATGGAGCATGTAGCGTTTCTAGTTCATATGCAGCGACAGCCAAAAGTATACCATTACATTACGCTCAATGGGGAAAAAATGGTTTTAAATGCATTTTAATGACGTTGTGCCATTTCAAAAATAATGAAATTGATATGCATTTACGAAGTGTACTAAAACATGCATGTATGCATCTGTGAAATATGGGGTGCAAAGCATTTATTATTCATTTATAGGGGCACACAAAATAATTCCGTTACATAATGGTCTAAACTGTTTGCAGCGTTTTTCAATTGTTACACTATTTCAAATATAATGAAATTGGAATACATTACTGAAGTTTAGTACTATATACTTGCTGTAGAATGTTTTGCAGAACATTTATCGTTCATTTGGGGTTATGCATATATAACGTTATCACTTTAGGGGGGAGGGGGGAGTCTGGCATATGATATCATAAGATATCTCTAGGGGAAGGGGGGGATTGTGTTTTGATATCGTTATCATTTTTGATCGAACCAAAATTTTTTCTTCTTATTTGTAACTTTGTCTTTACATCAAAATAGTATGTTATATTTCTTAGAATGTAATCTAATTTCCTGAAAATACAAAAGTTATTATTTAAATCCTTAAATGATTATAAAATTATTCAGTTCCAAAATATGGAATACCCCAACGCGTATGCATATATAATCCGTTGTTCAACAAAGTATAATGCGAAGTATGTTTGAAATTATACTTGTATTTAACATGTAAATAAAAGAGAATATTGTCCGCCTGTTTTGTTGATAAGAAGTTCTGTCTTCCCCACCCCATGAGGGGCAAGTTTAAAAAGACATTATTACTGTTGAATGCAGTATGCAACGACAAGTTATTATTAAATACTTTTAAACAGTCTCTTTCTTTTAAGTGTTACTTGAGATAAAGTTGTTTCATATATAAACGGATATTTTATTGACTTCTCTTCATTTGGATCAATAATGTATAAGAAAAATAAATGTAACATATTTGTATATCACTCCAAACTAAAGAAAGAAAATCCAAAAATCTAAAGAATTTTTATACATTTTTATTATTTATTATTATGATAACGATATCATTACTGGCGGGAGGGGAAGGTTCAAGGGATGATAACATATGATATCGTAAGGGGGGAGGGGTCCAAAAATACCAAAAAGTTGATAACGTTATATATGCACAGCCTCTTTACAGGAACACACAAAAGATTTCGGATACAATACTGCACTGTAATAAAAAAAGGGCTAAAATACGGAAATACTACTGGCAATCGAGACGCCAGTACTATTTCCGTATTTTAACGGAACTTTTTCCCGGTAAATTACAGAAAATTTTCCGTTAAATTCCAAAAAAAAAAAACGGAAAATTTTCTGGAATTTACCGGGAAAAAGTTCCGTTAAAATACGAAAATACTACTGGCGTCTAGATTGCCAGTAGTATTTCCGTATTTTAGTCCGCTTTTTTTTTTTTTTTTTTTTTTTTTTTTTTTTTTTTACAGTGTGTATCCGAAGTATTGCTTATTACCGATAATTGCTGGAAGTGTGTTTTCTGTTGTATGCATTTTTAAATCTAATTTTTTTCATACATATGGGGTATGCATAAATGCTATAGATCATATACAGGACTACAGAAAAGAATTCGTAAGCTTTACTGAATATGAGCCTGAATTTGTGTAAAAGTTGTTTTTAACTGAGTTATGCATTTTCAAGCTAAACTTTATTTAGTATACTAAGAGATGTTCATAGAATACAAGTAAAATCCTATTCAGGGCCACACAAAGAACTGGATAAATGACCGTTTATGGAAGATAATTTCTAAATGTGTGGTTTCGGTATTTTTAAGAGTGTTTTTTGCCTGAATTAATTTTAGCTTAATACATGACGTGAATAAAAATCTTTAGGTGGCAATATACACGGCTGTACAAAAGAATTCAAGTATTGTCAGCATATTAATAAAAATTGCTGAGGGTAAGTTTTCGCCCTATTATGCGATTAGTTACTAAACTAAATTTTAACATACTATACAGGGTGTTTTTAAATAAATATCGAGGTTTTAACGCTTGGTAGTATTTGTTACATAAAACTTAAAATTATAATTAATACATAAAATGAAAGAGCAACTCATACAGTTTCACCTACAACCTTACAAGTGTTGAATGTTTGTGAGCCCCTTTGGTCATACGGCACACAAAGTCGATAGCTCAGTTCTTCCCAAACGTTGATTAGTGTTTGTGGGGTAATTGTTGCAAAGGCAGTCGGTATTTTCAAACTGATGATACCATCTACGGATGTTATTTTCACTTGGGGGATCACATCTGAACTGAATCCGGAATGCACGTTGCACAATAACTACAAATTCGGTCTTTGCAAACCGCAGAACACAAAATGCTTTCTGTTCACTAGTCGCCATTTTTGGTACTAGCGCTTTCTAACGGATGATGGAAGAAACATTGCGTGCACATGCTAGAGGTCTGCACGGGCCCGGGCTTGGCCCGAGGCCCGTACCCGGCCCGGCCCGCGGGCCGGGCCGGGCCGGCGGAATGAAGGCGAATTTTCAAACGGGCCGGGCCGGGCCGGCAGAATTAGGACAATTTTTTCAACGGGCCGGGCCGGGCCGACAGACAAAATAAGCGGGCCGGGCCGGGCCGGCAAAAAAATTAATCGGGCCTAACGGCCCGATATAAGAATTTAAGCGAAGCAGATAAAATACGAGCCGTTTTCAATGAATATGATTTTTTCGAGAAGAATAAATGTGTGTCACGAGCCGATGCGAGCTTAACAACATCAATACAGAAATGTAACACGTCCATCGTAGAGACTGGCATCGTACAGTTACAAAATGTCTGATTCCGAGTTTAATTTTTTTTTCAGCAGACTCGTGCCGGGACGGAAGTGGTCTTAATCGATCTCAGGATGTGTAGAACAGTGTTTTGTAGTATTAATAGTGATAATGAACTTCTCTTAACAGTATCTTTGGAAATATACCTTAAGGTGGTTCTCATATTCACTGCTCAACAATGCGAAGCTTTCAGACACATTTTCTGACAAAATGTTTAACTATAAAGGCATAAAATTGACAGGCCTGCCTATTGAAGGCATTTGGAAACGAATAGCTTTTTCCATATTTGGTAAATTACTTACAGAGATAACAGAGATTCATGTCACGTGACTGTACGTTTTTCTTCTTTCCTGTGCTATCGCTTCCGGAAATTCGATTCAAAACGCTAACTTTGACAGTATTTTCAGAAAGATATATTGCTTTTATCTATGAAAAAAAAAACACATTTACATAGCTTCTGAATTAGAATACCTGCCAATCTTACGCGTTTCCGAAAAGAAAAGAATTCATAAATGTGTCGAAATGTAGCTCCTTTGGATTTGAGAAAAGCCTTAAAAATGAGAGAAATATTTTCACAAATCTACTTTTTATTATACAGCTTCAAAAGTTATCATGTTTTTAATCCTTTATTCTGAAGTACATTAATCTTTTAATGAATCCTTATTTCCATTTTGAAATGTCTGTAGACACGATGACTAAAACACTGTAAGTAACCGTTAATATTTACTATTGTGTGTTTTCTGTTTTGCGAACATCATAGTAATGTAAAATATACTGTAAAATGTTCCCATAAATATGTATGTAGTATTCATTAAAAGAATCTTAATTGTATGTTGAGAAAAAATGGATTTCTTTTTTTTTGTAGAAATTGTGTCGGGTCGGGCCGGGCCGGGCCTGATTTCACTGATTTTTGTACGGGCCGGGCCGGGCCGGGCCGAGAACTGTAAAAATGCAAACGGGCCGGGCCGGGCTCGGGCCGAACTTCCAATTTTTACTCCGGGCCGGGCCGGGCCCGGGCCTGGAAATTCCGGCCCGTGCAGACCTCTAGCACATGCACAGGTACCAACAGAGTTGCTCGTTCATTTTATGTATTAAGTATAATTTTAAGTTTTACGTAAGATATTACAAAGCGTTAAAACATCGATATTTATTTAGAAACACCCTGTATATATAAATTTATAGATCAAGTACAGGGCTACACAAAAGAATTGAAGTTCTTTTCCGGCAACGGATGGTAATTGCTGCATCCTGTTTTTTAGATATGTTATGCGTTTTCTATAATGATTAATTCAGTATCGTATTTATCTTATTAAACAGCGAAGTTTTATGAAAGTATTCTGAAAGTGTTGGAAAGTGTTTAATTTTCCATGCTTGCCGTATGACTTTTCTTTCCTGTTTCATTTTATATTGGTGTCTACCTGAGTTTACTTCAATTCGTGCGAAGAAAACAATATTTTTTAGACATTATGTTCAGTTAATTAAAAAAAAAAACCTACCAATTTAACCGATCAATTAATAAGGTACTTAAAAAAAAAAAAAAAGTTTTTTTCCTTAGTTTGAACTGATTTTTTTTAGTCAAATGAATTGTGCTCTTTAAAAAAGTAGTACCTACTTAATTAAAAATCAGATAAAGAAAATTGTATTTCTTGTGGTTAACTTGTTGTAATGATCAATTAAATGGACGTTTTTTTTCTTTTATCCTTCCGTCAAATAATTTCTACATGGAAAGAAAAAAGCTTGGAATTTGCACTGTAATATTCCTAATGGCGTTTCATGTGCAGCTTTGAATTGCAATCTCATTAGTATCCCATTTCAAATGTTAGTTTTTCATATTCCTTTTATTCATATACTATTAAAGTTTGGAACGTTTAAAAAGAAGTACTTTTGATTGAATTTGTTTAGTTTGTTTAGTGTAATTTGAGTAAATAGGACAGGTTTGTAATTAAGTTTTTGTTTGTTTTGTATGTCTAAGTCTTGTTAATATCTATTTGATAGAACATATTAAACGTTAAACTTATATTTTAATAGAAAAATTACCCGAAGTTCAATCTGTGACCAAACGTAAAATACATTCAAATGATTAATCTTCTGAGCATTTGTAAATAGAACAAGTAAGAAAAAGAAAGCGTACAGGAATTGTGACGAGTTTTCCTTCCAACATTACATTATTAAAAGAAGAACTACTCTATAAAAATGGAACAACCTTTTAACGACTACTCTTTCGCAATAAATTCAGTTTAAGAAATTTTTTTAGTCTTGAATGGTTTTTCTGAAGATATTATTTCAAATAATTAAGAGGAAATTGAATAATATTTTTCATTTAAAATACCAATATTTACTTGTATTTAGTTTGTGCTTAGACATAGATTTTTTTTCAGATGTTATGTTCATGTGCTCCGTTAATAATAATAAAAGAAAATCATTCAACCAATCAGTTAATGAAGAACCTCTCAAAGTAATAATGATAAAAAAAAGCTGAAACTTTTTACTTGTAAAACTGATTACTTTTTTTATTTTTTTAATCAAATGCATTTCTACTGGTCTTTTATTAAGAAATAGTACTTAATAACTTTTTTTTCTTCGTCATATTATCTTATGGTTAAGTTGTTCTAACCATCAATTAAATGATTATTTTTCTTTGATTCGCTTGCCAAATAAAATTTATATATATGTATATATACAATCATTAATAACAATTACAAATTACCAACAAAGAAGTAGTCAAATCGAGGTGTATAAATCAAATTTATACACCTTAATGATTCTTTCTTGTGAAAGTGTAAATAATAGAGACTGTCCCCCTAAACAATTTCAACATTGATTATAAAAATATAGTAAAAATCGGATAAAAAAAAATATATAATGGAGATTTGTATAACCAAAGCAGATTCATCCTAAATGCCTTGACTCTAAAAAAAAGTGTGTGGTTTCCTCTTCGTATTAGCCATAAAAATGCTATATATATATACATATATATATTATATTATATTGTGAAACCCCCAATAACTGACACCTTAAGGATTTTTCTTGTTCAAATCACTATTAAAAACATTTAAATCCATTATATACTTTTTTTTCTTTCTAAAAGGATAGTAGAGATACATTAAAAAATTACTTTTGGCAAAATTCTCAAAAATTATACATTGCATTTTTAAAAAATTTTTTCATAAATAGTCACAGCTACAGTAACTGACACAAACTTCATTTTGAAAAACCTATAGCTGACGCAAAGTGAACCAGTGCCTGACACTTTATTTGCAAAGATTTCTTTTATTTTACATTTCAAGGAATTTATGCTTTAAAAATACTTTATTATAAAAACAAAATATTTAAACCTTATTTACATATATCATACTACAGATTCGTGTGTCACTTCTTTCATGTTTAACATTATTAGTAATGCAGATATTGAATAACTGACAGTTATGAGCCAGTAACTGACAAATGGTGTCAGACCGTGGAAGAACAACTTAAATTTTAATGGTGCTGACTACAATATAAATTTAATTTATTATATTTTTTAAACAGTTCAAATAATAGATTTCAACTTTCTTTAATATTACTAATAATTAACCCCTCTGTCGGAGACTAGTGAAATTACTGGCAACACCCCCCCCCCCCCCCAATTAAACTAAATTAAATAACTATAAACTAAAAATCATGATCGTAATGTATCATAGGCATCTTTTAACTAATTCCTACTAAAACTACATCAGATTTTGGACAATAATCGAAAAACCTTCAGCAACATTTGGGGGCCCGTGCTCCGAATGCCTTGCCGTAAATCAGGCACTGTCTGGCACATTTACCAACTCATTTTTAAATGTAAAGGCATACAATTGGCAGGGCATTGAAACGATTTGGAATGGAATTACGTTTTCTATATTTTGATAGGACTATTTGTTATCAAGTTAATTACTTCTGATCTAAGCTATCTTTGTTATGTGATGATAGGTTTTTCTCCGTTCTCGCTTTGTAACATACAGAAATTTGGTTCAAAAAGCCAACTTTGACAGTATTGTAATAGCGTCCGGCGAAGTTGAAAAGTTGAAGTACTTTTTTTTCATCGAATGTCGAGAGGGAAAAAACAAGTTAATCGAATGCATCGTCCTGCGAAGTAGCAGTTATTTTCTTCAATCGAATGTCGACGGAGAGAAAAGAAATGAAGCGATAGACGGCGCGGAAAGCGACGAGGGAAGTCGTGCGCTTGGAGCTCTGTGTGAGCGGAATGCTTTTGTTAATTGTTATAAGAACGTTCTGATGGGGATTTAAAAGAATAAGTCTGGAATGTGGCGTGTAAAATCCAGTGAAGAAAGCTGTATAGATTGTTTCCCATGTACATATGTAAATATAGTGTTGTTTTATTAAAATTGTTCCATTGTGATATTGGATTGCGTATTAATTCAACATTTATATTAGCTGTAGTGGTCGTTATTGGCGTAAAGACATCACAGTATCTTTTGCGTTTACCAAATAATGAAAAACCTCTTTGGAAATTAAATGTCATTTGAAAAGAAATGGCAGAAAGAACAAAGTATTTTCTTTTTGTGATGTTTCATATTCAGAATTAGAATCTGGTTAGTTATTCCATTTTAAATGTTTGATAATCTATATGCTATTAACGTACGAAACAACAACAAAGAAAAGTTTTTATCAATTTTGAATGAAAAGGCAATTTCTGAATAAGAACACTTCCCAGTTTTATGCGTTTCCGAACAAAAATGAATTAAAAAATATGTCAGAAAGGATTGGAATATAAGACATCCTTAAAGGGGGGCCGCGATTCCGCCTGTTGCATCAATGGCGGCAGGGATTAAAAATTAGAGACTGATATGTTAAAAGAAAAGTGATACAATAATAATGAAACCTCTGATTAAATGGCATACTTTTTCCATATAAATTTGTTATTCTAGAATTGTTTCTAAGCATGATGGTTTTTATCAGGTTTTTCATATTTCGAAAGATTAAAATGACAGAGTGTAGGAGAAAGTGAGGTAAAACCGATTACCATACCTTTGTTGATTATTAATTCCAAGCTACCACTCAAAATGCAGCAAATAAAGTCATGGCTGTAATCGTAAACATGAAGGCTATTGAAAAATTTTACATACTACATAAAATTTAATATTGCCTGTTCACAAACTTGAGGTAAATGTAAAAAACCAAAAGTGTCACTTTGGAGATAGGGGTGGGTAAAACCTAGAAGGAAAAAAAACCCCACAAAACCTACCCAAACATCATTTTTTATTTGTTATTCACACAAATTTTCAAACTTAATCAATTCAAGTCAATTGTTAAACTTTGAAACCATGTTATTTCGTTTTGATTTGGGTGGTGTTAGATCCTTGCAGAAATCGCATACAAAGCCATCTTGACTATCAGGCTGACATTAGCCTAATTCGCTACAGGTATCGTGTCTTCGCAAATTGACCATCCATCTGCGCATCGTACACAAGTTGGTTATTAAGCATACATGCATGACTACCATCCATAGAGATCGTATTCATATACCCAACGAAGCGTTGCGGTCAATAAAATCATATAAAACTAACTCAGGTAGTAAAAAACAACTGCTTGTCATCCTTAGTCGAGATGACGGTTTTGCCCCATCTTCTAAACGAAGGCGGCACGAACCACCTTAAACGCATCGTTGCGGTTTTTCCAAATTCTAATTCTCTTTTTTTCTCATCATTTTAATCTCTATTCCCTTATTTTTCACTTTATTTTTATGACACTGTTCCTGCCTGATCAATTTTCACCGGAATACTTCTACTTTCTTTAAAAATCCCTTGTATGTATTTATTTTATTTTATTAAAGTTATTTTTGTTGAGATTAATTTATATATATAAAAAATAATATTAATAATTACATGACTCTGGGACCTTTTTCTTTTCCTCCCCCACCCTCTGTTTGCTTCGACCAATCCCATGCTCTAGAATTTGCGTGAAAATTCCGAACTTTTTGCTTACCATGTATGCATCAAGAACTAATAGTCCAGGCAATAGGGACCGTATAGGGGCTCTACCTAGCAAAATTCATGGTAGTTCTGGAAAAAGGCTTACTACATGTTTTTTGGGTCGCTGAATCGGAAATTTTAACTTCCTACCAAAATTTCCCCCGGCAACCCCCCAAAAAAGGTTTTTATTAAAAAAATCGGGGAAAAGTATCTAGAAAAAGTATCTAGGGGAAAAGTATCTAGAAATTCAGAAAGTAGACAAAATTTGCAACAAATTAGATGTATGACATTATGACTTAGGATGAAGGGGAAGGGGAATCTGCCTCGGAACATGCGCGCGGTGCTGCGTGAACTAAGTTGCGCAATTCCACTTAACCACTCGCACGTTTACATTCGCCCTCCCATCTCCCCTCCGAACTTTCTGTATAAGGTTTACTTTAAGTTATATGGGTTGCTGAATCCGAATTTTTAACTTAACCCCAAAATCCCCCCTCGAATCCCCCCCCCCAAATAGTTGTTTTTAACTTAAATTTCTTATTGTTTTAGGGGGAAAGCATTACGAAATTCAGAAAGTAGACAAAATTTGCAACAAATAGGATATGTGGTATTATGACGTAGGATGAACGGGGAGGGGGAGGGCTGCCTCTGAACATGCACTGCAGCGCTACGTGCACTAAGTCCAGGCAATAGGGGATTTTATCTGGAAAAAGTAATACTAGTTCTGGATTTCGACTCACTTTGTTTTTTGGGTCACTGAATCCGAATTTGTAACTTCCCACCAAAATTTCACCCGGCAACCCCCCCCCCCCCCAAAAAAAAAAAAAAAAAAAATTGATTTTTTGAAAAAATTTGGTTTTTGAGAAAAAGGCGCAGGGAATGTTCCGAGGTAGCCCCCTCTCTCACCGTTTATCCTACGTCATAATGTCACATATCCTATTTGTTGCAAATTTTGTCTAGTTTCTGAATTTTGTAATGCTTTTCCCCTAAAACAATAAGACATTTAAGTTAATAACTATTTTGGGGGGTTTTCGGAGGGAAAATTTTGGGGGTAAGTTAAAAATTCGGATTCAGCGACCCAAAAAACTTAAAGTAAACCTTATAAGGAAAGTTCGGAGGGGAGATGAGAGGGCGAATGTAAACGTGTGAGTGGTTAAGTGGAATTGCGCAACTTAGTTCACGCAGCACCGCGCGCATGTTCCGAGGCAGATCCACCCTTTTCCTTCAACCTAAGCCATAATGTCATATAGTATCTAATTTGTTGCACATTTTGTCCACTTTCTGAATTTCTAGATACTTTTCCCCTAAAACAATAAAAAAAATTGATTTTTTTATTAAAAACCTTTTTTGGGGACTTTTTACTAAAATTTTGGGGGGGGGGGGGTGCCGGGGGAAATTTTGGTGGGAAGTTACAAATTCGGATTCAGCGATCCAAAAAACATAAAGTAAGCCGATTTCCAGAACTACCATTAATTTTGCTAGGTAAAATTCTCTATTGTCTGGACTATAATCGATTGATCACCTTCGGTTGAAAGTAAACAAGAGCCATAACGACTCTTGTAGGCATTTCAATATACTCTGCATTGGTTGATCACCTTCGGTTGAAAGTAAACAAGAGCATAACAACTCTTGTATGCATTTCTAATACTCTGCATTGGTTGATCACCTTCGGTTGAAAGTAAACAAGAGCATAAACAACTCTTGTATGCATTTCATAATTGTATTTCATGCATTGGTTCATCATCGTCGGTCGAAGTCAGCCAAGTCTTTCTTTTGCCTCCTCCTCAGAAGACGAGACCTCCTTCCTTTTCTTGTCCTTTCTTCCCTTATTATCTTCCTCTTGACTTTCCTTTTTCTTTTGGTTTTCCTAAGATTCCTATAATAGGAGTCTCCTATTACAGGAGTTCTAGGATTTATTTTCTAACGACGTTGTTTTCTCTCTTTGGTAGACATGATAATTGCATTAAGCGAATTGGATTTGTAGGGGGACGAAGTTAAAATGTCTTTAGCACCTCTGTTTCAGTTGATTTTCTTCTTCTATTGTTCTTTTGGAGGAGGCCTGATATATGTATATATATATCAGGCCTCCTGATTTTATATACATATATATATATATGTATATATATATCAGGCCTCCTGATTTTATATATATGAGAACATGTGAGAAAGGACTAACTCAATAGATAGCAAATATAAGAGTTTAATGCAGATCTAGACTAATGTTAAAGAATTCAATAAAATCTGTATACAATTTAATATTTACAATTTTAGGAGGGAAAGGGCTTTCGCTGAGATTTACTGGCCGTCAATACTTCGGCGCGCTATCCGAGCCTGACTGGGACGTCTTACCATGCCAGCTCGAGCAAGAACTCTGCCATTAATTGTAACCTTCGGTTCTTAGGCTGGAGATGCAAAACCACTAAGTCATCAAGTTTATTGTCTTTTGAAATTTGCAAGCTTTGTTAGTTTTCATGAGAATTAGCTGCACCCATCTTTGCGGTCAAGATGTTTTGGAAAGCGCAAGCCACCTCCACATATACAGGGGGAATTGAAAGGATGATCCTCTATTGCTAGGCTACCAGGTATTACCCGGACTTGCGCCTCCGTTGCATACCCGGTTTTGCCCCACAGAACTTGTCTGAGTAAACATAGCCTCAACTGAAACGACAGCGATTTATATATGCCGCAAAAGCTGAAAACCTTAGTAGATTAACCTCTTCAAACATTGTATCTCTTACCTTGAAAGTACAGTAAAGCAGAAACTACGTACTGGGTGTATCTGAGTGGCCTTATAAAAGATATTGTTTCACTTTTTCGAAAAATAAGTTTACACTGTTATAGACCGGGAGTTGGCAGCACAGACAATCACCTCATCGAGTTCACGGCTAAAATTCCAGAATTAGTTAAAACTCGATTCGCATATTAAAACGCAATCGGTATGCCAAGTCATATCTTTGTGGGAAACACCTGAAAACCTGATTTTAGCCAAAGCCGCCTCAAGACTACAAGCCAAACACGAGGTTTCGTGACATCACGACGCGGGGCTTAGATCAGCCGTGAAGAGCACATGCGTTATTTAAAACATATTAATTCTTTCCTCTATATACCAACTTATTATCACAACATATGGGAAAAAAATAAAAACGTATAGTTTAAAGACGCTAATTAAGTGCTTTTTAATCAATTTCGATCACTCGAAACAATAATAATAACGATAACACAAAAACAAAAATTATGAAATAATATCACTGTGTCAGTCAAAATGTGCACTTAAAGTTACATTAAAGAAAAATGATTGGTTAATGAAAAAAAAAATCGAAGTATTAAATTTAATTTAGTGAATAGTTTTCATTATTTATTCTACTTTGAAATTTACAAAAATATCAATTATCTATTTTCTATATATTCTAAAACAAGACATTAATAAATATATATAAGCAAAATCTACAAATATGTATATAATATATATATATATAAACATAGGGGCATTCCACGTCAAATCAGGCAGTAAAATATCAATATGCAACCCACCATCACAGATTTTAATGAAACTGCGTGTGTTTGTTCTTACTATTAAGATATGATCACCAGTAATTTTTTTTGCTCCTTGGTGAAATAGTTTCTGAGAAAAAAATTGTCAAAATTTTTAAAAACTGCCGTCAGTTGGCATTCTTGATAGCTCGGTTTTCAAATGTAGCATGTCATATATATAATCATATTTCAATATCTACTCTACAAATCATCTTCAAATAATTTATGCACAATATTTAGGGTACGCAGCTTATGAAAAAAATGTATTGTTACGCTTATAACATTTTAAGTGTGTCTAAAAAAATATTTAAACTTTGAAGTCGTGAATTTTTTATGAAAAATAATGCATTAACAAAAAAATCATTATCAACAAAAGGCGGTATTTTTATTAAATTTATTTTTTATGGGAGATATACTTAAAGGTGTCCTTTACCTGATTCTGAAATAAAAATAGTGGGATTTTGGGTGTTTTTGGTAGTATTTCCTATTTAAAAATATTTTGAGGTGCATTTCATATCAAATCAAGCAGAGTCATTCCATGTCAGTTCCCCCAAGCCATTTAATCACTGTCACAAATTTCAATGAAATTGGGTTTGTTTATAGCTTATTTTAAGACGTAATCACCTTTAATTTTCTTGATCCTAAGTAAAATATTTTTTAAGATAAAAAATATCAATATTTTGAAAAATTGTTTTAAATTTTTTTAATGACAGTTCGATATTCAGACTACATTAAAAAAAAAAGTCATTTCAATATAAAATCACTAAATAGGTTTCAAATAATGTATATATGACAAATAATGTAGGCTGATTATTATTTCTTGTTTTTTATCATGTTTAAACACTAAGAGTGTCTTTTATCTTATGAATTTTTAAAATCAAGAATTTTGTCAAAAATAATGTGTTAATCAAAAATTTATTATTAACCGAAGGCAGGGTGTTAATGCTTTTTTTTTTAATTGTACGTAAAAATATCTTTTAAATGGTTATAAAATAAAAATAGTGAACATATGAGAAAAAATTATCAAAATTTTGGAAAAATGCCACGAGTTGCCATTAATGATTGTTCAATTTTCAAAGGCCTCATTTTATATATAAAATGATATTTCAATAACTAATAAAGAAATCTTCTTCGAATAATTTAAACAAGGTAAATAAAGTATGTAGATTATGAAAAAAATATTGCTGTAATGTTAAAAAATATTTAAATGTGTCTAAAAAATTGTATAATCTTTGAAATCAAAAATATTTTACAAAAAATAATGAAATTATTAAAAAATCTTTATCAATCAGAGGCAGAGTTTCTATGACTAATTTTTTAATTTTAAATTGTACATAATACTACATTATAACTGGATCTGAAATAAAAAATAGTGGGATTTTGGTTGGTTTTAGTAGTATTTAAATCATATTTAAAATTATCAATATTTTCAAATGTAAAACCTATCCAATGTATCATCCCTGGAAATATTTTTATTTATACATTTATTTTATTTTTCAAATTATCTTTTATGTTCTTTTCTTAAGGAAAAAAATAAACAATATTGTTTTTTAGTAAAACTTCTAGGGCGAAGAGCAATTATCCCTTTCCAAAAAAGAGAAAAATCACTAGCTCCTCACCGCCCAATAGAAATTTTCAAAATGACAGTCCTAATCTTTAAACTCATATTTGGCTGTTAATATTAAAAATTTAGCATTGAGCTGCTAATATTGAAAAAAAAATACCAAATTTCACTCTGTTGAAGAAAATTTTGACGTATTGTGCTTTAAATATATGCAAAAAAATGCATAATCCATTATATTTATATCTTTCAATTAACTATATCTAAAAAAATATTTAAAACTTAATGAGTTGCACTTTTGTAACTTTATTCAGTTTCTAATGATATGTACCGTAATTTCGGGTGTATAACCCGCAGATCAAACAATTCAGTTTGGACCCAGAAATTTTATTCAGTATTTGAAGACCAATATTTACTGTGATCTAAAAAGTTACATTTTATTTTTAAAAATTTCTGGGTCGAAACACGATTGTTTGATCCGCGGGCTATACACCGGAAATTACGGTAATTTGATTTATTTCATCACAATATTGCTGAAAGATGGATTTTCAACATATATATGTGTGTATATATATCCCTGTTCTCAAACAAATTATTTAAAAATTATTCATTTATGTTTAATAAAGCATATATATATTGATTATACACTTACAGAAAATACATATAGTAAATTTTATGATATTATGTCAATAATGACTAAAAGTAAAGAACTTATCTAATAGTATGTAACGAAAAATTTAACATCTGGTGTAATGACAACAAAATTTTATAATTGTTTTACTTAATTTGGATGAATGAAAAAAGCTTACATGTTTATATTTTATTGAAGTACAGGTGAAAATGTCACAAAGACATACCTCAACAACAACTGAGTATGTCACATTCACACTAGAGATGATTTTGTTTTCTTTTTGATCTTTCGGGTTTGATTTCAGATGATAATGAATTAATTAGTTTTGTTAGAAGTGTCATTGCAGTCAGCATATTAGGCTCACTATTTTTTTTTACATAATTTGTTTTGATTGACTCGATGAACAACAATATTTAAAGGGACCATTTCATGACTTTTCAATTAAAAGCTGATTTATAAATTCATCATGTTGTTTAGTTATTATTATCGTCTTAAGATAATAAGTTGATATTAAAATTTTTAAATGCAGTTTATTTATTATTTGAACAGTTGAAAGTATTTTTCAATAAGAGTGCGGGCTGTTGATTTTAAGTCGGCTGTTGAGCAATGAAGTGTTGGTAAAGGAACTGGTACTATTTAATTTAATTTTTATTGCTGTAAATAATATTTGTTATTTTATTATTGTATGTATTATATTTAAACGAGTAGAAATACACGATATCGTAGTCATTTTAGTACATCTTAGCATGAAAAGTTTCAATATTTATCATTAAACATTCACATTTTATGACAATTTTGTTAAAATTGCTCATATTAACTATTGAAAAGATATTTTTACGTACAATTAAAAAAAGTAATAACAGCCTGCCTTCGGTTAATAATAAATTTTTGGTTAACACATTATTTTTCACAAAATTCTTGATTTTAAGAATTCACAAGATTAAACACACTCTTAGCCTTTAAACATGACAAACAACAATAAATAATAATCTGCCTACATTATTTGTCACATATACATTATTTGAAACTTATTTAGTGATTTTATATTGAAATGACTTTTTTTTATGCAGTCTTTGAATATAGATCTGCCATTAAAAACATTTTTAAAAAAATTTCAAAATTTAGATATTTTTTTATCTTAAAAAATATTTTACTTGTAATCACCTTTAATTTCCTTGATCCTGTCTTAAAATGAGCTATAAACATACCCAGTTTCATTGAAATTTGTGACAGTGAATTAAATATCTTAGGCGAACTGACATGGAATGACTCTGCTTGATTTGATTTGAAATACGCCTCAAAATATTTTTAAATATGAAATACTACTAAAAACACCCAAAATCCCACTACTTTTATTTCAGAATCAGGTAAAGGACACCTTTAAGTATATCCACCACAAAAAATAAATTTAATAAAAATACCGCCTTTTGTTAATAATGCTATTTTAGGTAATGTGATTTTTTTATGAAAAATAATGCGACTTCAAAGATAAAACATTTTTTTAGACACACTTAAAATGTTATATAAGCGTAACAGTATTTTTTTTCATAAAATACGTACCCTATATATTATGCATAAATTATTTGAAGATGATTTGTGGAATAGATATTGAAATATGATCATATTTATGTCATGCTACATTTGAAAATCGAGCAGTCAAGAATGCCAACTGATGGCAGTTTTTCAAAATTTTGACAATTTTTTTCTCAGAAACTATTTGACCAAGGAGTAAAAAAAAATACTGGGAATCATATCTTAATAAAAGGAACAAACACATGCAGTTTCATCAAAATCTGTGATGGTGGGTTACATGCCTGCCTGAACTGACATGGAATGACCCCATATATATGTAGTTTTAAACACATAGAGAGAATTACTTTGCTTATTTCATTTTCAAAAATAAATAAATAAATACCAATATTCTGTCAATCAAAACCCACATTTAAAATTAAAGTGGATGAAAAATGATTGTTAAATGAAAACAAATTCAAGTTGTATGCTATTTTTATTATCCATTGTGGCTTGAAATTATACAATAAATATCCTATTAAATATTTAGTGATTTGAAACATGCAAAGGAGTATAATAAATTTAATATAAATAAATAGTAAAACTACAGACTGCATGAAATTAGGTAACAACACAGATAAATTTTTCTTACTGTAAACTTTACTTGGCAGAAGTGGGTAATTTTCACATAAAATCGATTAAATTGAAAAAACACAAAGCTCTCATAATAAAACAAAACAAGGTCATGAAACAGAAAATTATTATTTTCTTAATTTTTGTATTATTTTAAGATATTATGCAAGGTACAAGCAATACAGTTTTTAAAAAGTGTACTGAAACCTGGTGAGAACAAAAGAAAGAAAGAAAACACTTTCATCAATTGGAATTGAAATATTCCTAACATATATTTATTTTGTTCAGATATTCAAGAATTAAGATTTTGGACTTTGTACTATATATCATTAGAAAACTAATGATTTAAATTTTATTATAACAACTTAGTATTACATTGTTTTCAAAAGAAATTCTTCATACACGTTTTCCTCATAACGAGTCAAGTTGAAATCATTTATTATGGACCAATTGGGGGTATTTTTTTAGACACCTTATAACATAAATAGAAAAACAAATAAAAGTTTGCAAACAAATACTCCTTTGCAACAAATCCATGATTTTTTCTACTATTATTCTACTAATATTTTTTCATAAAGTTGTGACCATCTTTTTGTGATACCCTGTATACAAATGTAAATAGTACCTGGTACGAAATTTATGCATGCATACAATACGTATGAAGTTTAGCACTAACCACTTATGCATTATTCGCGAATAATTTCTACGGATAGATAAAAGGGGGGTCCCAGAATGGTGCTTGCTCCGAGGACCTAGATAAACAAAGTCGGGTCCTGACTACACAGAAAAGTAAATTTATAATTATGTAACAATAATTTTATTTATTGTTATTTTTAATTAAACGTTAAAAGTTATATAAAAACACACAAAATTTTTGCGAATTCGGAAGGGGGTGGGGATAAATTGTTTACAGTCATTGTAAAAATAAAAAGATTCAGACACATCATTCCCATATCTGTAATTGTCATGTATAAGCATGCACTGTGTAACAAATATTATAAAATGAATTTTTATTAAGAGTTTAAGATTAAAAAACACCAATAAATTAGTATGTATATTGATCGGGCTTTAAAAGAAATAAACAAGATAACAATGTTATACATCCATAGAAATTATGATGAAAGTTTCTAGTACATTTAAATTTTTAAGTATGAAAATATGTATAAAAATACATACATTTTGGTATCAAATTAAAGCGCAATCAATTCTGCCTACAGAATAATCAGAGTTATACTATTCTCACGACCAGTGTTTTCTAATAAAAGTCGATCATTAAAAGTCACTCTAATGAGAGAAAACAGAACAAATTAAAAAGATAGGAAGGTGTGACAAGTTATAAATTACATAATAATTAAGCTTGTAATTAAGACTTTTGGCTGAAAATGTTTTAGCATGATTAGTATCCAAGAAACTCAGTCTGACATAAATTTCAGCTATCTGGTGCCAGTATTTCCGAGTAAATAAAGGCAGAAGTTTTAATCGAAATTATTGAATAGCAAGAAAGGTAAAGTTTAAACTAATAATATTTATGCTGTACTTACTGTATACAAAATTTCATCAGTTTTCAGTGGTAAATTTCTGAGTAATAATAATTTTAAAGTTTTTTTTATTAATTTGTTTAAATTAAAAGAACTAATTAAAATTTCCACTTGAAAATATAATAGTTGAGGTAGAAAAATATGTCGCATAGGACATTAAAATTTCAAACTGAATTGGCCGTATAGTTTTAAATTATAAGGAGAAATGTGTTGGCCCGAACAGAGCTGTCTAGCTCTGGCACATTAAAATGATGCTATTTTTACATATTTATAAAGAATATAATTAAACAATGAAAACTTTATTAATTAATAACTTTTGTGATAATTCACCGATTCACACCATTCAAGCACCAATTTTTAGCAAATTACGATATACAGGGAATGATATAAGTCTCGATACGATTTAGTGATTTTTGCCACTTTAAATTACTGCTGTTTTTGAAATGAAACAGAAGTACAATAATATCGTTTTGTTTTGAAACACGTACACGGGATTGTTGACAATACGATACTGGGATTTAATAGTTAATTTATTTTAAAGAAGTTAAAAATAAAAGATATTCTGAACACAAAAAATAGAGCTAGTACTAATAAAATATAAGTAGTTAATTTGAAAATAAAACTTACCTTCAAAAGAATATGTTCTATTAGTTAAGTAAACAACACGTGCATACGTTACATTTTAATTCTAAACAACCAGATACAAGTTTCAAAATCTCGGCATTGGCGCCAGCCCCGGGTCGTTACGTCACATATGTGGGGGAATGAAATCGTGTCTGGCTTGATAGTCTTGAGAAGGCTTTGTTTTAGCGGTTGACTCGTAGGTTTACCATTGAGTTTTCATGCGCCCAGTCCTCCATGTCATACCTTTGGGGGCAGGAAAACACAATGGAAAACCTACGAGTCGAGTTTTAACTAATTCTGGAATTTCAGCTGTGAACTCGATGAGGTTGATTGTCTGTGCTGCCGCTTTTCGGCCTATTATAAAGTGTCGTTTTCGAAACATAACCAACATAATGCTCCTTGGCAGTGGATGCTTGGTCCTATTTCATATGTCAAGTTACAGGTGGCTGCAGCTACTTGAGAAGTAATAGGGGTAACCGGTTTTACCTCCTTTCCCCCCTATATATGAGGACGGGATGAGTTTCAATACTCGCCTTATCCAAAATTTAAAAAATTGTGTTTTCTCTGTCAATCTCTTCTATTGGCAAACCTGAATCGAAAAAACACAACAATCTGAAAGAAAAAAACAAAAACAAAAAAAAAAAAACTAGTTTTACCCTCTATTTCTGCCATTGTAAAATTTTGGTTTACGATGAAAACTAATGGACGCAGTTAGAGGTTTATCGCGATGTCTCAAAATTTGATTAGGCAAACGTGATCATTCATTTTTATATCAACATCTACTTGAATTCAGTTCAGTTTGTGCGAAGAAAATATATTCAGTATGTGTTTATGCTGCCATTAAGAAACATTAAACCAATGAATTACGTTTCTCCAAAAGAAAGAAAAAAACTTAAATTTTTACTTAATTTTGAACTTATTTTTATCTTTAAAAAAATCAAATGAATTTCAATTGCTATCATATGGAATAGTAGTTAATTAAGAACTAGATTAAAAAATAGTTTTTGCTGTTGACTCGTTCTTACAATGAATTAAATGAAGATTTTTCTTTTGTTTGTCTGCCAAATAATTGTTAAATAATTAAAAGAAAAAGCTTGCATGATTTTATCTTATCTGCACAGTAATTTTTTTAATGACGTTTCATTTGCTGATTTGGATTAGAATTTCATTAATATCTCTTCTGAAATGTTTGCAGTTTGTAATTCTTTATGATCAAATACTATTAATGTTTGAGACATTAAAGAAAAAGTTTGGATTGACTTTATCCAGTTTATACTTAATTTACTTTGAGTAAAAATTACAGATTTGTAATTAATTTTTTGTTTAATTTGTTAGTGTAACTATTATCAATTTATCTTTGGTAGAACATATTAAAGGTTAGATTACCATTATAATAGAAAAAATACCCTAAGTTCGGCGTAAGGAATAAATACAACAAAATAATTAATCTTTTTAATCATTTGTGAAAAGTACAAGCAAGAAGAAAAGCGCACTGCATATAGATTAGGAAACCTTTCCTAACGTTGCATTACCAAATAAATATGTACATAATATAATAATGATAATTTTTTAAAAATAAATATTACTTTTTCGAGCTAATTTTCTTCTAAAATATTTTCTTGTAGTTAGGATTGTTTTACTCGCGATAATAGTTCAAAATATTAAAATGAAAGATTATTTTTTTACCTATATGTTCTTAAATTCACTTTAGTTCGTAAGGAAAAAAACATAAAAAAAATAATAACAAAACACTATTTTCTTACTTCATTTAAAAACATTCATTCAATCCATTGATAAATTGCATAAACAAAGACTTTTACTTAATAGCTTTTTACTTAATAGATAAATAGAATTTAAATAGTATTTAACTGGAATCTGATAAAGAGGAAAAAAAAATAGTTACTGTGGTTAACTCGTTCAAATGATCAATTACATAAACATTTTGTCTTTTGTTCGTCTGCCAAATAATTGTTATATAATGAGAAAAGAAAAGCTTGGTTCACTTTTATTTATTTTCACAACAATTTTTTTAATAATATTTCATGGTCTTTTTAAAATTAAAATCTCTTTAGTATTCCATCTTAAATGCTAGCTATTTCATACTTCATATTTTCATATGGTATTAACATTCGAAACATGAAAAAGTACGGAAGTTGTGATTGAATTCATGGAAGAAAGAGATGGAAATGCAGTAAGCCGTAGAAACGGTTTGCGATATGATGCGCGTTATCGCTCAAATTTAAATGCCCTCGTTCGCCCCAAACAAAACAAGCACGTGGAACAGGGACCAAATTCTTTGAAATCACCCGTGCATTTTTTCTCTAAATGAAAAGGATCTGCTTATATTTAAGCATTCTAAAGTAGCATTTCATTGTATTATGATTTAAAAACTGTATTACTAAAAGTTTTCTTTTTCTGCGAAAACACGTGGCTGTGTTTGGGCTGGACGTAGCGGATGTTAGTGTTACATTTTTGGCGTCACCTCCACCCACCACACTTCATCTCTATTCTTTCTCATCGATTGAATTTATTCAGTTTAAGTATTATTTTGGGTTAAAATTAAAGACTTGCAATTATGTATAAGATAAATTTGCATGTGAAAATTTTTATTAATTTGTTTTTTGATAAAACATATTAAAGGTTAGACTAATATTTTAGTAAAAAAGAACCCTCTAAATTCTTTGCGGTAAAAATTGCTGTGAATACAATAAAATAATTAAGCTTTCTGCCCATTTGTAAAAGAAAACACGAACAAAAAATCATGTGTGGCAAAGCGAAAGACGATCTTTTTATTTATTCAATCGTCTTCATCGGCAGACGATTATTGAGAAGAATCAAAACAACTCTTCTCCGATGTTTTTTGATCGACGTTTGATTCCTTGTTGCCCATAGAGGAAAGAGATAGATGGAGATGCAGTAAAGGGGCTAGGAGTGACGCCAAAAAGTAACCCTAAAATCAGCTACAGTAGGCCCAAACACAAGCGCGTCCTTTCACGAAAAAAAAGAAAATTTTTTAGTAATACAGTTTTTAATTCAGAATACAGTGGAATGCTGCTTTAGAATTGCTTAAAAATAAGCAAATCACTTTCGTTTAAAGGAAAAAATGCACGGGTGATGTCAAAGAATTCAGTTCCTGTTCCAGGTGCTTGTTTTGTTTGGGCCGAGTGAGAGCATTTAAATTTGAGCGATAACGCGCATCATATTGCAAACCGTTTTTACGACATACTGCATCTCCATCTATCTGTTTCCTCCACGATTGTTGCCAGATTGGCGATTTCGCCCCCATTTTGGGGAATTTTAAACCACCAGGGGAATTTTTTGGGGACAAGTAGTTCGTGGGGAAATGTTTGGGAACTATCAACATTTTTGGGGAAAAACTTTGGGATTTTTTTTCACTATTTCACGTAAAGTTTATTTTTAGTCATCGAACACTGGATCTGTCTAGAACTCTATTTTCATTTAGAAAACGAAATAAAATACAGAAATCAGAGATATCAATCATTATTCTCCGGTCATGCTCATCATTTACACCATTACAGTTTACACGTACAACAGGTGCATCATGACTTTTGCTTTGGACTGTCCCACCTGAATTTCTAGATCACTAAGTGCGGTAGATTTTACTAGTCATCCCGGCAGACACATCAAACACATATACAATTTTCTTTTATTAGTTCAGATTTAAACAGAAATAAAAACAATTTTATAACCTTTTTTTGTTTAAGGCTGGTTAATTTTGTACTTCATGGAATGACAGTAGAGCTTTTTGCAAGACTTGCATACTACAATCACATTGCTACGTTTATAACCGAACATTGCTCAATGAATGCAGAAGACTCCTTATAAGAAACTTGAATGAAAACGCTGCTGTCTTAAACGGCATAAACCTTTTCATTTTACTAAATCTTCAGGACTTATCCGAAACGTTCTATTGCCATGCTTTTTAAAAGATTTAACTAAAGATGTGGAAAGCAGCTATTTTTCTTTTATTATTGACGAAAGCACAGTGATTGATACAACGAAGGTGCTTTGCATTACGGTTAGATACTTCAGTAGGGATGACAAAAAATTGATAGAAGCAGCTGATGCCAACACCATATCAGATTCATTCAAATCCCAATTCGTTAGAGATTGTCTAAACCTTGAAAACGTTATTGGTATAAACGTAAATGGAGCTAACGTAATGATAGGCCAGCATCATCGATTGGCAATAATTTAAAAAACGAGTGTAAATGAACTTGTCGTTGTATAAAATGTATAAATCCTTCTTATCGTTTAGATGCGAATGTGCATGCGAAATTCTGCCGAGTTTAAAAGTTAGTAAATGGGGATTTTTTTTTAAATGCTTGATTTGGGGAAAAAAGCTTGAACTTAAATTAGCTAAACAGTTTTTATATTGGGAAATTTACTTTTTTGAGTAGAAACTGCGTTGGGGGACTTTTTCGAAAGAAAACTCTGATTTGGGAAAAATTTAGAAATTTTGGAGAAATTGGCTTTCGATGGTCTGGCAACAACGGCCTTGATTTTGTGTACATTCGATTGTTATCAGCGCCAAGATGTGTTTTCTTACTTTGTAAATAATTCATTTTTAAAGTTTTAATTAAAGTATATTTTTAATCGTGTCCAGCGCATCTTTCTGCCCGCAACACATGCATCACGGCTTAGCTTATGTAGCATTTTCCAAAAGAAATTTCTTTTCTGTTCAGACAATGGAATGAGATATCTAAATAAATATTTTTGTATAAAAGAAAAAAAAATACTGTAAAAATTTATTTTCAGCCATTGCTGTCCTTAGCTGGTAATGTGTTCACTCAGCCATGTATTAACGCGTGGTAATACAATTGTTATTAAAAATTAAGTCTTAAAATGCATATCGAAGCTGAAAATCCACATTCAGCAATTATAGAGCGTACGGAATTTTTTGAGTATGTGAATAAATGAAACTCTACGTACCCGGTAATGTAAATAAAATATGCTATAGTGCATCGCAGTAATGTATATGAATTTAATTGAACTAGTGTAATATCATTAAAATACACTGCAAACGATTTTTCACATAGATCATAATGTAATGGTCTTTTGAGTGTCGCTGTAAACGAACTATATAATTGTTACTTACTCTTTACTCTGTAGAAAACATGTTTCTATCCACCTCAGTAATGCATATCAATTTCATTATATTTGAAACAGTGTAACATTATTAAAATGCACTGGAAACTATTTTTTTACCATTGACTGTAATGTAAAAGAATATTTTTGAATATGTTTGTAAATGAACAATAACTGCTGCACACTTCATTTTGGATATCGAACATGCCATGGTAAATCTCATGGTAACCTATATCAATTACATGGTAATCCGAATATATTTACGCGAGTTGGAGAATGGACATATCGACGGACAGACAAACCGAATTCATAAACACTTTTTAACTATGCTGTTAAGTGCAAAAAAGAGAAAAAATATTAAAAAATAATAATAAGCCCATATATTATAAATATTACGAGCAAAAATATTTGATTGCGTGTATTATGTAGCTTTTGCTAAAAGTTTTATTTATGTAATACATTAAAATTACTTAGCAGTAGACACACAAATGCTGATACAGCAAGAATTAACTACAATTTGGAAAAAATAAAAAGTATTTAAATGAATAAATTATTTGACATTTAAAATAATACTAGATGGTACCCGTCAAGATTTGACGGTAAAGAATTAGAGTTATTAGAAAAATTCTTGAATTTTTAATTAGTTGCTTTTAATTAATCATTGAAATTGTGACAAATTTCTATATTGCATAATTGATTCCTATTTCGTTAAGATGATAGATGATGCTGTCAGCCAAACCTATTCAGTGAAGTCAAAGAATTTTAAGTTTATAATTTACAACCAATTTCGCTTGCTTTTTATCAGAAATTTAACTAAAAATATTCCGTAAAGCATTTTTTTATATACAATGGTTTCATTTTTTTTCGAATAAAAAACAATATTAATTATTTATTATTATTATTTTTTAACTACATGGCCATTAAAAAGCTGCCATGAATTTTATTTTTATCAGTCGCATTCTCTAAAACCCTAAATCTGAAACTTCATGCAGCTAACAATGTATAATATATATTTTATTACTTGAATTTTATTTTACATTTTTATGCATTTTTTAAATATTAAACCATGGATATCAAGGTAATTTCTTTTATAGTTCTAATATGAATATTTTTCTTTCTTTCCCTTTTATTTTTTACGTAAAAGAAAGGCAAACTTTTCTTTCTGACACATACGCACACATCTATATATTCTTGATAATGGGCAGAAAATATAACAAAAATTGTAGATCAGCTCAATTTATTTAATTGATAATTACATGCAAAATATTTTAAATATAAGTTATCATTATTATTTCTAGTAATATTGTTCAGTGTTAAGTTTTATTAATTATACAGCATTCAAATAATACTAATAATAAAATAAAAATCATATCATTTCTCCACTTAATAAAATATCATTATTGGAATAAATTATCACCATATCACTGAAGTTCTTTTGCCGGGCGTTGGATTCGAACCTGCATCCTCTACAAAAATTCAGAGCTTTAAACTGGTGCCTTAGACCTCTCCGCCACCAGGAACTCATTCTACTTTCCTCTAAACTGAAGAAGTCCAAAAAAGAGTTTTGGCGCATGAGCATATATCAGAAAAATCGATACTTACATAAATAAGTTTGTGTTTTAATATATATGATGATATATCATACTGATATCTACTTGAGTTCATTTCAGTTCGTGAAAAAATAAATATTTAAAAAATATTTTTTTAAGGAAATTAGTTTCAGCTCAAAGTCCTAGTATTTAAGAATTTGATAAGAGAAAAATAATTATTGTGCTTAACTTATTCTAATAATCAATTACTTAAGCGCATTTCCTTTAATTCGTCTCCAAAAATGTTAGTTATATAATACTCTTTTTTAAATATCTTTGCGGTAGTTTTTTTTAGGTATTTCATATGCAGATTTAAATTAAAATGTCATTAGTATTCCATATAAATGTTTGTTATACGATACTCTATATAATCATATACTATTAATATTCAATTAAAAGAATTGAGTTTTTATTTATTTATTCAAGTACTACAATTTGAAGTGTAAAAAAAAAAAAAAAAAAAAAAAAAAAAAGATTTACATTAATGAATTAATTACGTGGCGGTTTTATTTTAAATATCAAACTGATATTTATTTGAGTTCACTTCAGTTCATGCTGAGAAAAAAATAATTTTTAAAAATATATTTTGTAATCAAATGAGTTTCAGCTTAAAGTCCTAGTATTTAAGAATTTGATAAGAGGAAAATGATAATCATTGTGCTTAACTTATTCTAATAATCAATTATGTGCATTTCCTTTTATCGTCTGCAAAAATAGTAGTTATATAACATGTTATAAAAAATATCTTCGCGATAGTTTATGTGGCATTTCGTATGCAGATTTAAATTAGAATCTCATTAGTACGCCAACTAAATATTTGGAACATTAAAAGAAAGTTTTTCATCGGGCTTATTCAATTTATATTTAATTCATTTTGGATAAAAATAAAGGATTTGTAATTATTTTTGATTTGTATATGCAAGTTTAATTAATTTATATTTAATAAATCATAATTAAGTTTAAACTAGTATTTTAATAGGTAAAATATTCAGAACGAATTTTGTCGATCAGGCGCGGAAAAATCGTGCATTTCGTCGATCGGGTACGGAAAAATCCTGAGTTTCGTTGGTCGGGTACGGAAAAATCGCGAATTTTATCAATGATGCGCTCAAAATTTTTAAATTTCATTGACTGGCAGCTGAAAAATCATGAGTTTCTTAGATTATTGAAAGAAAAAAACGCAAATTTTGTCAATTTACCGCGGGAAAAAATTGTAAATTTTTTCAGTCAGTTAAGAATCGCGAATTTCGTTGATTGGGCGCGGAAAAATCTCAAATTTCATCGATCGGGCTCGGAAAAATCGCGAATTTCGTTGATTGGGCTCGGAAAAATCGCGAATTTCATTGGTCGGGCACGGAAAAATCGCGAATTTCGTCGATGATGCGCGGAAAAATTTAAATTTTCATTGACCGGCAGCTGAAAAATCGTGAGTTTCTGAGTTAACTGGAAGAAAAAAACGCGAATTCTGTCAATTTGTCGTTGAAGAAAAATTGCAAATTTCATCAGAGTCGGTTAAAAATCGCGAATTTCGTTGATTGAGTGCGAGAAAATCGCAAATTTCGTTAACCAGCGTCTGAAAAATCGTAAATTTCGTCTCTCGGGCACGGGAAAATAACGAGTTTTGGCTATCGGGCTCGAAAAAATCACAAATTTCGTTGGTCGGGCACGGAAGAATCGCAAATTTTGTCCATGATGCGCGGAAAAATTGCAGATTTCAATGACCGGCAGCTGAAAAATCGTAAGTTTCTCAGTTTATTAGGAGAAAAAAAACGTGAATTCTATCAATTTGCCGCGAGAAAAAATTGCAAATTTGCCAGTCAGTTAAGAATTGCGAATTTTGTTAATTGGGCGCGGAAAATAGCGAATTTTGTCGATCAGTGGCGGAAAAAGCGCAAATTCCGTCGATTGGGCACAGAAAAATCGCGAGTTTTGTCGATTGGGCTCGGAAAAATCGCGAATCCGTTGGTCGAACACGGAAAATTCGCGAATTTTGTGGATGGTGCACGGAAGAATTGAAAATTTCGATGACCGGCTGCGGAAAAATCGTGAGTTTCTCAGTTTATTGGGAGAAAAAAAAATGCGAATTTTGTCAGTTTGCCGCGGGATAAAATTGCAAATTGCGTCACAGTCGATTAAAAATGGCGAATTTCGTTGATTGGGTGCCGAAAAATTGCGAATTTCGTCGATCGGGCATGGGAAAATCGCAAATACCTTCCATCAGGCACAGAAAAATCGAGAGTTTTGTCGATCAGGTGCGGAAAAGTTGCAAATTTTATCAATCAGTTTCGGAAAAATCGTGAATTTTGTCGATGAGACGCGGTAAAATCACGAAAGTCATTGATCAGGCGTGGAGAAATCTCACATTTCGTTGATTGGCTCCTTCTCTTTCCTCTTCGTTCATAAAGTTTTTTTTGGCACTAGCCACTTTCATGGCCTATGTTTGTCTTTTACCACTTATAATAAAACAAAATTTATTCTCCCGAATAAAGTCAAGGAATATTATCACTCCTTGAAAACAATCCTTGCTATATCTGTGTTATATATACAAATGTGAACTGTTGATATATCCTTGCCAACTGAATTGGATGTGTTGACTGGGTAGGGGAACCTAGAGGGGTAAAACTCCCCCCCCCCCCTTCTGAAAACATTTTTTATTTGATTATAAGCCACAGATCACCTCCCCGAAATAGAATTCTCTCTATGTTACTGATGTGACCCTCGACAACCCAGACATTTTTGTAAGTGGCCCTTCTCTAAAAAAGTTTGTGCACCCTAACATAGAATTAAATAATTAATATTGCTGCCGATATGTAAATAGAACAATAAAGAAAAAGGATTCGTACGTAAATTATGGCACTTTCCAACTTATGAATATTACGAATGGTATTAAATGAATAACAATTTTTCATTATATTTAATGGTTTTGAACAGTTTTATTTATTATATGCAGTTATGCAAGTTTTTATATTTAATCGAACATATTAAAGATTAGAATA
This sequence comes from Maratus speciosus, assembly GCA_963932465.1. Lineage (NCBI taxonomy): Eukaryota > Metazoa > Arthropoda > Arachnida > Araneae > Salticidae > Maratus > Maratus speciosus. The sequence goes on along the minus strand of OZ010795.1, from coordinate 243,720,092 downwards.
GTATTTGAATAATAATAATAAAACCGCACACACCCAAAGTATAGTATGTGATAAAGTATTAAATGCAAACGAATAATTAATACATTTGTGCCTGAATTTTTGTTTTCTCAATTTGTTTAGTAAAATCACTTTTAAGTGTTGCAAAATGAACTGGAAAAATACTTAAAAAAAATTACGCTAAAATTTTTTTGTGTTTGTTTGATAAAATGTAAAATTAGTAAATATGGGAATATGCATAATATTTGCAATAGTATAATATGCATAATTATATGTTTTGTCTAAATTCATATAAAATAAGCTTTAGAGCACCCTATATTTTTGATTAAAAGCTGTTTCGCGACCTCATATTCTATGGTAATTTTTTATCCTCTTGATGCCTACTATCACCCCTCTGAATTCATCGGTCGAATTTTGGAACACCCTGTATACATGTATGTGTGTGTGTGTGCGGAGAAAATGTCAATTTTTATGCAGTATGTCATTATGCTATCATTAGTTTAAAAAAAAAACTTTCAAACAATAAATTAAGTAAAAAAAAAAGAGGCTATTTACTTAGTTTGATCTAAATTTTATCTTTTTTTAAGGAGTCTCAGGACTCTTAAAGTTTCAAAATTTTCGAAATTTTATTTTTTTTAGATGTTAAACTGCTATTTTTTCTGAACATTTTGATATAATTGTTTCCTTGAAATTCCCATTAGTGCAGAAGTTATGACTTTTAGAATTATACCCGCTCAATAGCTGAAGCAGCGTTTTCCCAATCTTTTGAAGTCACTTTTCTCCAAATGACGTTTTTGGGCATAACGCGCAAGATATCTCAAACTTCTGTATGTTTTTTCATGAAATTTTCAAAACATATGTTTCACGTTAGTCTGTATAAACGTAACCTAAAATTTCCTCTTTTTTTTTGTTCAAAAAAAAAAATTGTTTTTAGTGTGATTATACTGTTGAAATTTTCAAAATTTTGTATTAGCTGAATACAACTTTGTATTAAACATATAAAAAACTTTACATAAAAATTTATATAGGTTCAGGGTAATTATTACAATTTGAAGTATATGTAGGCACCAAAATTTTCATTCTAGTTACAATATTTATTTTGCAATTCTGCGCTTAAGCTGTTCTACCAATTTTCTGCTCGTGAAATGCGAGACAGTTTAGAGCCTCCTATAAATGCTAATTCTGCATCTTTCAATTGTTAAATGCATGAAATGAAGGAACATACTTATATCTTTCATCCCAATTAAAACTGTGTTTTAAAATGATATATATTTTAAGATACTAAATGTTGAAAATGGTCTTTTTCTTTCATTTCTTCCAATTTTAAGAGTCCTGAGATCCTTTAATCCTTTAAGGACCGATGTATTTGTAAACAAAGCTAATCATGCCTGTAGAAAGTAAAGCATGGACTGCAACCGCTACCTGTTGATAAAAAATGACACTTTACTCTATCTGCAAACCAGAACGATCGTTTGATTCGAGTTTTTATTACGTACGATTCAGAAGCAAAAATTTAAATGAATGTCTTAACTACACGATCGTGCGGATTGGGTCTTAAAGGGTGAAATCAAACTGTTTATAGTTTCTATTATATGAAATAGTGCTTATGGACCAGTTTAAAAATAATAATAATAATGGTTAACTTGTTCTAACTGATCACTTGAAAGAAAGTTTTTGCTTTTCTTCATATGTTGTATAATTAGAAAGAAATATTTTATCGTTTTATCTTATTTGCACAGTAATATTTTTAATGACTGTTCATTTCCAGATAAGAATTATAATCTCATTAATATTCCATCTTAAACGTTAGCTCTTTGATATTTCTTATTCTCATATGTGGTATTAACATTCCGAACATAAAACGAAAGGAGATTTTCATTGATTTTGTTCAGTTTATGTTTAATTTACTTTGGGCTAAAAGTAAATACCTGTAATTAGGTTTTTGTTTAACTTATATGCATACTGTGATTAATTTGCCAGTTTTATTACGTTTTTTTAATTAAACATATTAAAGGTTAGACTAATATTTTAATAGAAAAAAAAAAACCCAACGATGTTCTATGTATGAAAAATGGAAGAATGTAATCAATAATTCAGCCAATTAAAGGGGGGAAAAACATGTTATGAACAAGTTTTCGAATATTATCAGTAACAATATAAATTATGCGCATTTTAAATTAAAATATTTATCTACATAATATATTAAAATTACTTAGCAATAAACACCACAGATACTAGCAGTGAGAATTAATTGGACGCTGGAAAAATTAAATTAATAAAACATGTATATATATATATATTATTTAATACTGATGTCTAGTTGAATTCATTTCAGTTCGTACTGGAAAAAAATGTTTTTTTAATCAAATAAGTTTCATCTTAAGTACACGTACTTAAATAAGAACTTAATAATTAAAAAAATATTTGTGGTTAATTCGCTCAAATAATGGATTAAATATTTCATATTTGCTTTTATTTGATAAAAGCTAAATAATAATTATATGAATAATAACAATAAAAGCTCGGGTCATTTTGTGTTATCTACGCAGTTATTTTTTAAGTAGCATTTTATTTGCAGCAGACTCAAATTAGAATATAATTAGTATTACATCCAGATATTAGCTGTTTGATGCTTCTTATGCTAATAGTATTATATTAAAGTTTGGAACATAGTTTATTATATTCATTAATTTTTTTTTTGTTTAATTTATTTTGGATAAAAAATAAGGATTTTTTAATTAAGTTTGTTTACTGTTTAAAAATTATATTAATTTATTTTTGGTAAAAAATATTAATGTTTCTAATAATATTAAGGGTTATATTAATAATTTAATAGAAAAAAAGTATAAAGTTTAGTGCGTATCAAAGCGTTAAATACAAGCGGGAAAAGCAAGACAAAGGATACACTCATTAGATGTTATTACTTTTTCCAATATTACGCTATTAAAAAAAGGAAACTGCAAACAATATAAATAATTCAGCAATTGTTTTAGGCTACTCTTCCATTATGCAATTAAAACTTCATCAATAAATAAATAATATAATATAAATAAAACACGAATTGAACAGACTTAATCGAACTACACACTTAAGAGACTGAAATTATCATAATCGAAAAGTCTGTTTACTCCTGGCATGTGGCTAATACGAAAGTATTGCTTTCAATAAATTTTAAAATTTTATTTCGATACGTACGTGATTTTTTTTTTTCATATGAAAGGGTTTTTTGGTTTTGTTAGAGGGCAATCTAAAAAGATAAATTAAGCTTAAAAAATATATATTAAAGTTTTCAATAATAGTAGAGGGAGAGTCACCCACCTTTGAGACACGGTACACCTCGGGACAGCTTTATTTTTTGCCCTAGATTTTAAATTAACTCTCAACTCATGTTGATAGATAGCAGTACAATCTAACTTTCCTATTGGTTTTTCATGCAGAATTATCAGATTTGCTTCAATTTTGGTATACCGGCTTATTATGATAAGACGCTTCCCTGATTAGATTTGTGGGTTCATTGGTTAAATATAAAGGGGGGGGGGGACGGGTGCTAATACCCCTTAAGGGGTCTCAGGACTCTTAAAGCTTTAAAGTTTTCGAAATTTTAATTTTTTTAGATGTTAAACTCCAATTTTTTCTGAACATTTTGATATAATTGTTTCCTTGAAATTCCTCTTAGAGATAAAGTTATGGCTTTTACATTTATATACGTTCAATAGCTGAAGCGTCGTTTCGGAAACTTTGAAGCCATTTTTCTCCATATGACGTTTTTGGGCATATTGCGCACGATATCTCAAAAACTTATGAATATATTTTTATGAAATTTTCAAAACATATGTTTCATGTTAGTCTGCATAAACAACCTAAAATTTTCTTTTTATTGTTCAAAACAATATTTTTTTTAGGTGATTATACTGTTGAAATTTTCTTAATTTTGCATTAGCTAAATGCAACTTTGTATTAAAAATATAAAAAAGCTTTAAATGCAAATTTATTTAGGTTCAGGATAATTATTATAATCTGAAGTATAAGTAGGTACCAAAATTTACATTCTAGTTGCAACACTTATTTTGTCCATGCGCGTAAACTGTTAAGCCCATTTTTTGCTCGAAAAATGTCTAACAGTTTGGAGCCCCCTGTAAATGCTAATTCTGCATCTTATAATTTTTTAAATACATGAAATGAAAGAACATACTTATATATTTTATTCCAATTAAAATTGTCTTAAAATCAAATACATTTTAAGATATTCAATGTTGAAAATGGCTCTTTTTTTCATTTTTTCCAATTTTAAGAGTCCTGAGACCCCTTAATTTAGATAAATGGGTTTTTCTATCCGATTTGCTTCAAATTTGGTATACCGGCTTATTCTGCTAAGGCGCTTCCCTGATGAGATTTGGAGGCTCATTGGTTAAATATAAAGATGTGAAACAGGGGGGGGGGTTAATACCCCCCCTTAATTTATTTTTCGAAAGGTATTATTCTTTGAAGTGAGAGTATAATATACAATTAGTGTGAATAGACTGAGTTCAATGCCATAAATTTAACTGGTCACTTTTTTATTTTTATTATTTATATTTTATTGTGTATTGATTGAAGAATGTTTCAATTTCGGTAGGTATGGAATTTAAGCTGAACACAGCTGCTGAGCTATTTATATTAATTTAAGTGCAAGATTTATCTTTCGTAATCGCCTGCAAGCTATAGATATTATAAATTTGAGAGAAAAAAATCATGCTTTAAAATTATTTTAAAAACAATAAAAATTGAATAAAAATCGATACAGTTTTCAAACAAATTGCAAAGACATTTGAAAGTACATTTTTTTTTTCTTTTTTCACTTTTGACGGTGTAAAAATTGAAAATGTGCAATATTTAGAAGCTTAAAAAATTGTAGTAAAAGTCAAATTTCATCCTCCTCATCATCTTCCATTCAGGTCTTCAATTATTAGTTTTACTTTAGTGTTTAATTTACTACATTCGGTTAGAATTAAAGTATGATAATTATATTTCTGGTATTTAATTTGTATGTGGAAGTTTTATTGATTTATCTTTTATAAAACATAATAAAGGTTAGACTGAAACTAAACTGATAAACTAAACTACAGTGAAATACGTTTAACACGAAATTGAGGGGCCGAAATTTTTTTTCGCGTTAAAAGATTTGTAAAAAAAAATAACAAAACTCACAAATATTTTCGCCGTCGTTAAATTTTATTTCGATTTCCAATTAAACTACTAGTAGGCTGCATCCATTAGGATAAAAAGCAAGTAAAAAAAAAAAAAATTGGGGGGAGGGGGGGGGGGAGGAATCAGAATCTTTTTCAGTATTCTGAGATCTAGCTTGTTTGAATCAAATAAGCAAAGCTGTTTCTAAATCTTCGTGCTTAGCGGTTCTCATACGTTTTCTCTCTGACTTAAACATACTGCGCTCAAACATTAACATAATGGGATCCCTGTTTTTTATTATCGTTGATAAAGTAGAATTGACTATGTCAAATCCTTTGAAGATTTCTGGTTTTGTCCTCCTTTTTCAGCAACTGCATTAAGCAGCTTCATCTTCATTTGAAGCGAAATAGCAGTTTGTTTTCGGACCAATTTCTGAGCTATTGCCCTCATAAAACCTAAGCTAATTCACAAAAAAACGCGAAATTCGCTGATTTTCAATCAAAATTCAGTGGTTTTAATGAATTCCTTAATGTCAACTCAAACTAACTAGATCGAAAGCGAATTTTTTTTTCGTGTTAAACGATTTTTGTTTTGTGTTAAAAGATAAAAAAATTCTATTAAATTGCATAGTATACTGTCCGGACCGCTATAGCATTTCGTGTTAACCGATTTTTCTTGTTAAACGTTTTCGTGTTAAACGTATTTCACATCAGTTCCTGCGATTAAAATAAATTTTTTATACAATATATTCTTATGTTAAGATTACTTATAAAACATTCACCATATTGTTTTTTAATAAATTAAAGCTTTTACTTATTCTGAACTTTTTTTAATTGAATGAATTTTAATTGTTGTTATAAAAAAGTAATACAATTAAGAACTAGATTAAGAGAAAAAAAATAGTAATTGTAGTTAGTTTGCTCCCATGGCCAATTAAATGAATATTTTTTCTTTTGTTTGCCGGTCAAGTAATTGTTATATAAAAGGGGAAAACAGCTTTTTTTAAAATCTTATTTTCATGAAACGTTTTTAATAAAGTTTCATCATTTTTAAATTAGAATCTGATTAGTAATTGCATCTTAAATGTTATCTATTACATGCCCTTTACACTCGTATATTACGAGTGTTTGAGACATGAAAGAAAAAGGTTTAATTGAATTTATTACTTTCACTTTTATGTTTAATTTACTTTGGGTTAAAATTAAAGTATAATAATTCAGTTTTTGGTATTTAATTTGTCTGTGGAAGTTTTATTAATTTTTTTTTGTAAAACATAATAAAGGTTAGACTTATATTTTAATAGGAAAAAAACCTAGCGTTGAATGTGTAACGAAGGCAAAGAGTTCAAAATAATTCATCTTTCCGTCCATTTGTTAAAAAAACCTGAAAGGGTTGACTTTAAAAAAGAGCCATTTTTTAAAACTGAAATTTGATTTTCTAAGGTTTTTTGTAGCTGTGATTTTTCTGAAAATATTTTGAAAAGATTCATGCTTGATTTGATACCATACTAGAATTCACATCAGTTCGTGCGATTAAAATATTTTTTTTTTCCAGGGTGTTCTTTTAAAATTTTCTCCCTTTCATGTGAGGGGACTACTAGTTGTGCTTCTTCAGATTCTGAAGTTGGGGAATACCTGTATAAAACTCCTTGGTTCATAACATAACCACGTTCAGTCCAGTTAGTGTAGTCTAGAGTTGTTTCTTCATCTTCGAAACTTTTAATAATTTTCTTTAATTCTTCATTTTTCACTTGTTCAGCACGTAGATCACTAGGCATTTTAGCAGGGATATCAATCATTATGGTGCAAATATCACAATCTTCTTTACTGATATGATCACACGCAGGACGAGAAAGCATGTCAGCTATGACGTTCGCTTTACCTGGAATGTATTCTATTTTCACATTAAACTCTTGCAACTGTAAAGCCCATCTGGCAAGTCTTCCAGAAGGGGACTTTAAGCTCATGAGCCATCGGAGAGGCTGGTGGTCGGATGCCACAGTAACTTCTGTTCCGTCAATGTATCCTCTGAATTTATTAAGAGCCCAGACAACAGCAAGAGCTTCCCGTTCCGTGGTGTGATAGTTGCGTTCTGCAGGAGTCAGTAATCTACTGGCGTACTCAATCGGATGCTCTTCCGCACCTTTACCCTGGAGAAGTACTGCTCCAAGAGCATAATTGCTTGCATCGGTTCGAATGATGAAGGGTTTTGTTTCATCAGCCTGTTTCAATATTGGTGATGAAACCAGGCATTGCTTCAAGGCTTGAAATGCATTTTCTTCATCGGCACCCCAATGCCATTGCACATTCTTCTTAGTGAGGTTACTAAGCGGTCTGGATATTTCTGCAAAATCTTGTATAAAACGGCGATACCATGAACATGTCTGCAGAAACGATTGCAGTTGTTTTATATTCTTGGGAGGCGGGATCCTCACAATAGCATCAATTTTCCCAGGATCAACTTCTAGGCCATTTGGAGTTATCCAGTGTCCTAAGTACTTTACTCTGGAACATGCAAAGTTGCATTTTTCTCGATTTGCAGAATGTTTCCATTTGTCTAATCTTTGAAAAACAGCTTCAAGATCAGATAGATGTTGTTCAAAACTTGATGATAAAATAATGAGGTCATCAAGGTAAGAGAGAATATTTACATCTGGGAGTCCGTTGCGAAAATTATCCATCGTCCTCTGAAACGTTGCAGGAGCGTTACGGAGTCCAAAAGGCATTCTTCGAAAGCGGTATGTTCCGAGAGGACATACAAAAGCAGTTTTATCACGATCAGGCCCATAGACACTCACCTGATGGTAGCCAGCATTCAGATCCAGAGTGGTCATGAACTGGGCAGTCTTTGCCTGATGTAGAAGATCGTCCATACGAGGGAGTGGATAGGTATCCGGTATAGTCACCTCATTGAGCTTCCTGTAGTCTACACATAGACGTACACTACCATTTGGCTTAGGAATGAGCACGTTTGGTGCAGAATATGGAGATTCGCATTGCTCAATAATTCCTTTGGCAAGAAGATCATCAATTTCTGTTTTCAACAACTCTTTCTTTGCCGGTGATAATCTGTAAGGTGGTAATGATATAGGACGATGTTCTCTAGTGTTTATGTGATGTTCGACGACGGGTGTTGCTTCTCCCCCTGGTTGAAAGGTATTTGAAAATTTTTCAAGCATGTCATTAAGTCTCTTTCGTTGTATTGCAGATAGGTTTTGACCTTCATTTTCTCTTAACATAACTGTGTTAGCTTTGACATTTGGTGTTGAGATTTCAGGTGTCGTTTTGAAAGGATCATCAACAAAAGGAAATTTATATCTTGGATTGTTCTGGAAATACCAACTTTGGCTTCGCATATCCAACACAATCCCCATTTTATTCAAAAAATCTATGCCTAACAATGTTCTATTTCCGGTGGCTCCGGGTAACGCAAAAATCGTTGTATTAGTTCTACGACCTTCTATTTCAACAGTGATTGTTGCTTGAAGAACGTTAGTTTCTTTTCGTATGCCATCAGCGAGCGTTATGTTTACACTGGTCTCTTCGAACGAAGTTCCTTGGTCACGGAGAAGCTTGCACAACATTTCCCCAGCAATGGAATGTGTAGCTCCGGTATCTGCGCAAGCTACCCCTGTAATACCATTTACCTTTATATACAACATAGGTGTTGCCTGTGTATTAATATAACAAGATTGGAGATGTAGGGAACTAAAATTTGCTGATTTTACTTGCGTAGATGGGGAACAATTAGGACATTTTGCTTTTACAAAACCTTGTTTCCCACAGCCATAGCAGCTTATCTGGACCCACAGCCATAGCAGTATAACTGGACGCTTATCATCGTTTACAAAGCGTGAATTCGTATATTTTGAGGTAGAAGTATTTTTGAAATTTCCAAAATGTTCGCTAGCTTCATTTTTGGTTACCTGATTTTTCCAGAATTCCTGACCATTTGAATTTTTTGACAAAACATGTTTGTGTGTTTCACGCGATTTTGAATTACTTGCTGATTTTTGAAAAGGGGGTCTAATATTTTCATATATGTCAAGCTTTTCGGCCAACAAGACAGGGTCATTTAGTTTGTCCCAACCATCTAAATAATGATTTTTATATTCTGGTGGGCACTTTTTTTTAATCTGATCAGCGATTATTAGTTCTGAGAGCTTTTCAAATGAATTAACTTCTAATTCGGATAACCAACCTTCAAAATAATTTCTAATTTCAAAGTAAAAATCTTTCCAAGTAGAATTCTCTCTTTTTTGATGTCGGCTAAATAATACCCTAAACTTCTCCGCTGTTAATTTAAATCTTTTTAACAAAATGTCACGAATATGTGCATAGTTTTTGAACATTTCTTCAGGCTCTCTTGCTATAAGTTTAGCAATGTCATTCGAAAGTACGGCGACTAATTGTGAGACCCAAAAATCTTTGGAGACATTTAACATTTTCATTTGACGTTCAAACATTGTCAAGAACAACGACATATTATCTTTTTCCGGATTAAATGGTGGTAGGATGTTTTTAATATCTATACGCATCTGGTCCATTTGATTTTGTGGGACAGTTGTCGCGGTATGGTTTTAAGCTTGCAGCTTAAGTTTTTCTAACTCATAAGCTCTTTCCTCTGCGATACGTTTGTCCTCAACCCTTTGTTCTTCTATGCTCTCTTGTTTTTTCCTATTTTGTTCTTCTATGCTCTCTTGTTTTTTTCTATCTTCCACGATAGCAATCAATGCCTCTTTTACAAATTGTTCATCGTCTTTAAAAAGGGCGCACTTCATAATTTTTTCACGCAAGACTACTATTTTATCATCTGCATCTACCTGAAGTTCTAATTCGGTAGCCAAATTATATAAATCGATTTTTTTCCCTTTAGAAAGAAACGCCATTTTTCCTAAAATCAGTTAAATTTATGCTTAAATTACAAAATTATATGCAATACTTTACCCATTAAATAATCAAATAACAAAATAACTACCTTCCCCTTACAGGTAAATATGCATAAACTTTCATAAACAATTGATGAAACATACAAAAATAATTTAATACCATACTAAAATCTATCTCTAATTAAACATGAGCTCATGTAAATATTAATGCAAAAATATTATAATCAGTAATATGCAACTTTTTTTTTCTAATATAACTTACCGTATAAAACTGTCAGAAATATTTAAATCATAAAATTTTAAGTATATGAAATACCATCGATAATTTGATGTGAAAAAAGTTTTCATTCACAAATAAATATGAAAGCAACAAAAATATCAAAATAAAGTACTTACTTACTTCTTTAAAATAAACAAGATTCTAAATAATTATTGACGATTACTGAAATCACTTTTCTTTTCTAATATACTACGCTGTGCACAGTTAGAACAAATAATCATAAAATTGACTTACTCAAATAATATTGCATTGAAAGAAAAAAATATTACCAGAAGAAATTACATATATCTCTTTTTCAGAAAATTAATCTTTCATAATACTCAAAAGAACAAAAACAAAAAAAAACCACATACATAAAACAGCATTTAAAAATAAATAAACCACCAGCTGGCCAGCAATAAACAGAAAAAAAATTTTCAACTTTTTACCGGTAACAAAACAAATAAAATAAGATTTATCTTTCTTTAGCTAATCATTTTTCGCTGATTCATATGGCGGTTTCAGATTTCTTTTAAACACACAGAATATCGGCGATAGTAGAACACTGAAAGTTATTTCGAAAACATTTTAGATCTGTCTAAAGGCTTTTCGATAATCACAAACAACAATTATGAAATAAACTGAAAGATTTTTTTTTTCACTTTTAACAGCACACTTTCGTCTTGAGAACTTTGAAGCTTGAAGCATACCCACAAATAATTATTCCATAAGGATGGCACTAATTACTTGATTTAATATCAAAAACATTAGAAACGAAGTGGTTCTTTTTTCCATATACCATATTCTTGAAATAATGATTTCACACAATTACGAATCTAGCTGATTCTTTTTACTCATTTGCCAGGGCGGCAATACACTATAGAAGGAAAACGCTTTTCTTGAAATTAGGCTTTCACATTCACAGAATTGAGAATGTTTTCTCAAACTTTAGAATTTGGAGATTCTTTTTAATCACTTACTTTGTCAGGATGACAAATACACAATTATCCACTGTCATTATTGTCCGGATGACAATATTTTGAACCTGGTATAGCGGTTCCTTTTTATTTCGTTTTTGAAGAAGGAGATTTTTTCACGTTGGGCGTCATTTTGTGTCGTTGTGAGCTAGGATTAACTCGGTCGACACTTAAACAATCACATTTTATTAACAATCACACACAAAATATATACAATTCGCGTAAAAGCGCTATTATCTTTGAAACATACGTATTTCCATGAAAAGATCTCTAGGTGAGATACATTTCGAACACACGCCGAAACTTTACTTAAACCCGCGCAATCATGATTACATACATTCACTTCACTTCATCACTTCATGTTTGGCAAAATATCTCAGGATATTTTGCCGACAGTGGCAACAGCGCCATCTATATGCTATAAAAATAAGGGAAGGCAGTCATTTTGTTACAGTACTATGTATTCTTATGATGTGATTACTTAAACATTCACCCTATTGTTTAAAAAAAATTAAACTTTATTATGAACTTTTTTAATTGAATGAAATTTAATTGATGTTATAATAAGTAATACTTAAGAACTAGATTAAGAGAATACATATAAATTGTAATTAATTTGCTCCAATTATCAGTTAAATGAACGTTTTTTCTTTCCTTTGCCGGTCAAATGATTGTAATATAATGTGTGTGTGTGTGTGGGGGGGGGGTAAGCTTTTTTTAATTTTATCTGCATAGAAACGTTTTTAATAAAGTTTCATCATTTTAAAATTAGAATCTCATTAGTAATTGCATCTTAAATGTTATCTGTTCATATGCTCTTTACACTACGAGTGTTTGAAACATGAAAGAAGTTTTAATTGAATTTATTATTTTCACTTTTATATTTAATTTACTTTGAGTTAAAATTAAAGCATGATAAATTTGTTTTTGATATTTAAGTTGTGTGTGCGAGGCTTATTAATTTATCTTTGATAGAACATATTAAATTTAGACTGATAGAAAAAATACCTAACGTTCATTGTGTAACAAAGCGTTGAAAATAATTCATCTCCGTACATTTGCTTTAAAAAAAATCACAAGGAATATGACCTTTTTTTAAAAAATATTATTCCTTCAAACTGAAATTTATTTGTTAAGGTTTTTGTAGCTATGGTAATTTTCAGAAGATAACATTTGAAAAGATTAAAAAAAAAAAAAAAAAACTATATATTTCATTTGATACCGAATACTGCTAGAGTTCACATCAGTTAGTGCGATTAAAATTAAAAAAAAAAGTTATGCAATATATATTCTTAAACTTTCATCCTATTGTTTAAAAAAAATTAAAGCTTTTACTTATTATGAACGTTTTTTTAAATGAATGAAATGCAATTAATATTATAAGAAGTAATACTTAATTAAGAACTAGATTAAGAGAATAAATGGCAATTGTAGTTAATTTGCTCTAATGTTCAATTAATCGGACGTTTGTTTCTTTTGTTTGCCGGCCAAATAATTGTAATATAATAAGGAAAAAAAAAATTTTTATTTTTTATCTGCACAGAAATGTTTTTAATGAAGTTTCATCCTTTTTAAATTAGAATCTCATTAGTAATTAATTGCATCCTAAATGGTATTTGTTAGAATTCTCTTTACACTCATATTACTACGAGTGTTTGAAACATGAAAGAAAAAGTTTAATTGAATATATTACTTTCGCTTTTATGTTTAATTTTCTTTGAGTTAAAATTAATGCATTATAAATTTGTTTTTGATATTTGATTTGTGTGTGTGTAAGGCATATTAATTTATCTTAGATAGAACTATTAAAGGTTTGACTGATATTTTGATAGAAAAAAATCCTTGACGTTCATTATGTAACAAAGCGTTGAAAATAATTAATCTTTCCGTCCAATTGTTAAGAAGGATTATGACCTTTTTATCCAACTTCCAAGAAGGGTTATGTGTTTCACGCGTATCTGGGTATGTGGATTTCTTTATACCCTCGAAACATCCCAACGGCTGGATGGATTTTAATGAATGAGGTCTCTATCGATTAGTCTTAACCGTCCGATGGTTATAGGCTAGGTTTTGTTTTTATAAATTCAAAATGGCGGTAGAGACGAAAAAAAAAATTTACGCATCCTATTGCGTGGCATATCATTCGACAGGTCTTTCAAAATGAAGACGATGTTTCATTGACTATTTTACAGTCAGATGCTCCGTTTAAATATTACACTCCATGGAAGTTGTGTAGGAAGGATCTCTAGTTTTACTGCAACTCTAACCATCATAGACATCTATATAGGCCTCATCAAAACAGTGTTTATAGATAGGAACTAACAATTAAACACAACTTAAAAGTCATCAATATAAGTAATTAAAAAATAGATAAGTAATCTAAACAATAGTTTCGCATTGATGAGAAATAATTCGATTTTTATGCAGTCGGATTTTTTGATTTTTTAAATTTAATATATTATTGTTTATTAGTGTTTCGTTTATCTGACGAAATCCTATTCATCTCACTCATCTGTCTGTCACAGAGTTCGTTCTCGGAAACTGTATAAGTTAAAGACTTGAAATTTTGCATACTTATAACGGAATATCTCCGATCACACGACAAATCAGAAAATTTTGAAAAAGTCTTACATTATTTTTAGTTAAAGGAATTAATTTAATGACATCCGAACATTTCTGCGTTTTGGATTTTAAAACCCAACCTTAATTTCAATCTTTTTCCCGCGTCTAGATCGCTCCGTGGTAACGCAGTTGCCTGATATTCAAAAGGTTTCTGGTTCGGAGCTCGGCGTCGGAGTTTAAAATTCCCCCCCTGCAATAGATTTTATTATCTAATAGATTCAATTTTACAGAATTTTCTAATTTTTTTTCGCCACCTTAAGGCCAAAAGTTGTTTAAAAATATTTTAACATTTTTTTTTTTTTTTTTCAGAAATTGCGAAGTTTTAAATTTCGTTTAAACAATTTGTTTTGTTATGAGAAAATTCGAAATTTTAAATTTTGCTTGAACATCCTCTAAATTCCTGAGAAATTTCAGCCTTTTGAATTTCGTTCAAACTTTTTTTTTTTTTTTTTTTTTTTTTTTTTTTTTTTTTTTTTTGTCTTTAGAAATTTTTAATTCTTATAATTCTCCACCAATTTTTTAAAATTTCGGAATTTTAAATTTTATTTAAATTTTACTTTAAATATTTTTAATTTGGTTAAAGATAAATTCATTTTGTAATCACTTTAAAATTAAATTGAATGTTGCTGCCTTCTATGTAACGACTTAACCCTTCATCTACTGACGGTACTTATAAGTACCATTAAAATAACTTGTTATAAAATTCATTTAATACATCGATTAGTTGTAATACAGTTTAGAATGAGTTATGGTTACGTTACTTCATCTTGTTACAAAAGGTTTATTGGTTACACAAAAGAAAAATATTTTTAATAGGATGATTTCTTTTGCCCTTGCATCTTTTCAACTTTCTCAGCGTTCAACTTTCTCAGAAGGGGGGATTTTTCAATTCGAAATATTTCTGTATTTCTATTTTAAGAACATTATATTTGTACATTTCCTAATTCTACAAAATACTAAGGAAAATATTTAAAATAAAAGATTTGAATGGGGTTATAAATATTGCACAAAATTCCCATAAATTCAAATTTAATTAATCCCTCTAATTCCTTCTAAAATCCTTCTAAAAATATATTAAATGATTATGTAAATCTTCTAATATCGTTTAAACAATTCACGAATAATGCTTTAGAAGATTTTCATGAATTCATAATTCAGTACATAAAGGGTTAATAATTATAAATTAATGATTTGGATTTATTAATTAAAAGGTAAAGTGTTTTGGAAGGAATATTAAACAAAACCTTTTGTTCCATCTTTGATCACACTTATCCACTTGTTTTAAAAATACTGTTTTTTTAAACTAAATTTTGTCTTTTAAATTTTACTTTCTGAAGCTATGATTTTTCGGAAGATAATATATGAAAATATCAAACACACATGTATATATATAAATTCATTCCATAGGCTGTAGGGTTTGATTAGCAATTTGTCTATGATGTTTTGTACAGTGATTACATGGTATTTAATTTGGTCAATATAATTTGTTTCAATGGTTTAAGTGTACAAAAAGTTTATATATATATTTCATTTGATACCGATATCTGCTCGAATTCACAGCAATTCTTGCGATTAAAATAACAATTTTTTTTGCAATTTATTCTTATGTTGTAGTTACTTATAAAATATTCAACTATATTGTTTTTTTTGTTTTTTGTTTTTTTTAAATGAAACTTTTACGTACTCTGAACTTTTTTTAATTGAATGAATTGTAATTGCTATTATAAGAAGTAATACAATTAAGAACTAGATTAAGAGAGAAATAGTAATTGTAGTTATTTTGCTCCAATGATCGGTTAAATGAACGTTTCTTCCATTGTTTGCCGGACAAATAATTGTAACATACTAGGGGGGGGGGGAGATTTTTTTAACATTGCCTGCACTGCACAGAAATGTTTTTAATGAAGTTTCCTCTTTTTTAAATTAGAATCTCATTAGTAATTGCATCTTGAATGTTATCTGTTACATGCTCTTTACGCTCGTATATTACGAGTGTTTGAGACATGAAAGAAAAAGTTTTCATTGAATTTATTACTTTCACTTTAATGTTTTAATTTACTTTGAGTTAAAATTAATGCACGATAAATTTGTTTTTGATTTTTGATATGTGTGTGCGAGGCATATTAATTTCTTTGATAGGACAGATTAAATGTTAGACTAAGATTTTAATAGAAAAACAAAGCGTTGAAAATAATTCATATTTCCTTTCTTTTTTTTTTTTTTTTTTTAATCACAAGGTTTATGCCCTTAAAGTATTTTTTTTTTTATTTTATTGAATTTGATTTAAGGTTTTTTTTGCTGCTAGGATGATTTTTCTGAAGATAATATATGAAAAGATTAATATATATATATTTCATTTGATACCGACATCCGAGGCTAACGGAAAAGACAGGATACCGCGGTGCATTTCATGTATCTTTTTTACCAGACCACTGTAGTCACGTGATGCTCGAATGCACCAATGCAGGTGGATGAAAAGAGCATCACGTCACTCTAGCGGTCTGTAAAAATAGACACTTGGGATGCACCGTGATAGCCTGTCTTTTTCGTTAGCCTCGGCCGATATATACTTGAAACCACATCAGTTTGTGCGAGTAAAATGAAAGTTTTTATGCAATGCATATTCTAATATTGTGATTACTTATAAAAATATTCAACCTATTAATTGTCTTTAAAAAATCGAAGCTTCTACTTATTATGAACGTGTTTTAATTGAATGAATTGTAATTACTATTATAATACTTAAGAACTAGATTGAGAAAAAAGTATAGTAATTGTAGAAAGCTTGCTCTAAGATCAATTAAATGAATATTTTTTCTTTTGTTTGACGGCCAAACATCTGTAATATAATTGAAAAAATAAAACGTCGGATTAATTCGTTTAATCTTCAAATTAATTTTTTATGACTTTTTATGTACATATTCGAATTACAATCTTATTAGCATTCAATTTTAAATATTAATTGTTTCATACTCTTAATCATCATTTGCTGTTAACATTCGAATCATAAAAAGGGGATTTCCGATGGAATTTGTCCTAGTTCCATTTATTTAATTTACTTTTAACAAAAGTTAAAGGTTTGTAATTATTATTATTATTTTTTTTTAGTATGTGCAAATTTTATTATTTTATCTTTGATTAAACCTATTGAATGTTATAATAATATCTCAACAGAAAATATAGAAAGTTCTGTGAATGACAAATAACTGAAATAATGAAATAACTAATTTTTCTTCCATTTTCAAAAATAAAATATAAATATGTTTTTTTCTTTTAGCAACTGTTATTTATGCTCCAGAGTACTAAAGTTTTTAAAATTTCTAAATTATCTTCATGCCAATATTCGTAATTTAATGTGCCTTGACTTCATACAGTCGAACTCGGTTAATAGGAGAAGCAAAGGTATTATAAAAATCCTTGTATTGAGCATTATTCGTAGTATCGTGAAGATGATATAAATATTATAAACACACATATAAATAAGCCAATTACAATTTTTAATTGGTCTAATTATCCGTGTGCTAGAATTAACATATAATGTTCCGCGTAAGAATTCGGCTAACGCTGTAAGAGACATTGCAATTTTCGAGATATTGATTTCACACGTTCATTTCATTTAAATGTACATTTATGCCTAGCGTCCCGTTTTTGGGACGTTTCGAATTTTAGTAATTTTTAATAATTTTTTTCTTCTTTAAAACATGAAAATTGTATGAAGTAATTGTCTATAAATGTGTCTTTATTTATTAGCGAAAGATGACAGCATAAGATAGATATTTATTTGCTTAAATGAAGGCCTTTTTTCGGTGTTTAAAGATTTTCTCTTTTTCAAGATAACGAAATGTAAAAAATAAGTTTATTTGTATTTTTTGTATTAAGGATCCAAATAAATAAGTCATAATCTTAGCTTGTAGACTTCTTTGAAATAAGTATTTTTTTTTAATTGCGAAATTATATGTTCAAGCCTATTTTTTATGCACGTTTGTGACGTTACAAAATATAGGGCGCTAAGCGCAAATAAGTATATATATTTCTATTAGCAATATAGGGGCCAGTTATTTATGTAAAGTCCTTTTCAAAAATTCAGGCATAAATGGGTTAAGGCTGCTCGTCACTCAGTTTCCGAATTCCGCTCGGTAATGTTAAGTCTGTGGGCGTTTGATGCATTCTTATATTTAAAATATCTCCTTGGGAAATTAATATATTTTACTTCTGTTTTCTGCGTGCTCTTCTCAAAGGATGTTTCATATTTTCTTAGTTCTCAACATATTTCTAAAGTCTATATTAATTTAATATTTTATGTGTTAAAACGGACAAACTGCGAATAAAATTTAAAACTTCATATAAAATTAAGCATAGATTTTAGAAATATTTTGAGAACTAAAAAAAAAGATACCCTTTAAAAAGAGCACATAGAAAAAAGAAGTTAAAAATATTAATTTTCCGAGGAGATACTTTAACTCTTATCTACTGAATTATGAATTCAGGAAAATTTTATCTTCTAAAGCATTTTCATGAATTTTTTTAACTACATTAGAAGATTTACATAATCATTTAATACATTTTAGAAGGTTTTTAGAAGGAAAGAAGGATTTAGAAGGATTCATTAAATTTGAATTTATATGGATTTTGTGTAATATTTATAACACTACTCAAATCTTTTTTTTTTTTTTTAAATATTTTTCTTGGTATTTTGTAGAATTAGGAAATGTACAAATATAATGTTCTTACAATAGAAATATAGAAAAATTTCCAAATTGAAAAATTTCTCTCCCCTCCCCCAACGTCAAGAAAGCTAAAAAGAACAAAAAAAAGCAAAAGCAAAAGAAATCATTCTTTTAAAAATAGTTTTGTTTAGCCAATAATGCTTTTGAAACAAGATAAAGTAATGTATTTATAACTCACTCTAAACTGTATTACAACTAATTGATGTATTACATGAATTTTATAACAAGTTGTTTTAATGGTACTTATAAGTACCGTCAGTAGATAAAGGGTTAAACATAAGAATGCATCTTGCCCATAGACTTTACATTACCGAGGGGAATTCGGTAACTGAGTGACGGCAGCCTTAACAGTGTAATAATAGACATGAAAAGACTGGTTAATATAGCTCAAATGTGGATTTAAAGAAAGAATCAATTAAAGGTTTTCTTCTATCCTAATTACTCTCCATGGCCCAGTTGTACACCTTACAAAACGTCGATATTTGAAATGTCTTTATCTCTCACTTTTTTTTTCAAGACCTTGGGCCGTTCCTTTGCATTTTATTAGGTGGAAATGGTGTCTCTTGAAGATCGAAATTCTCTCAAAACTTATAACTTACTACATTTTGGCAGTAATGGTAATGTAGTTTTGGTAATGTAGAAATACAGGGTGGTCCTTAAGTCCCTGACACCTTTTAAAATTTAATATAAAATTAAATAACTGTCGTATGTGAGTGCGGCACTAATGCTGAACTAATATGCTTCTCATGATGAAAAGTTTTCTTGTTGCGAATTAAAAAAAATAGTTCCAAATTTCGTCCATAGATTGCGCTGTACCTTTAAATTATCAGAAAAAAGTATCAAAAACTCAAGACAAGGAGTTACAGATCATTTATTTTGCCACAAGCAGTTACAGAACATTTGTTTTGCGCAATCCATTACCATATTTCAGTGTGTGCGTCCTTTGAAGTTAGAGCAAAATAAACGCTCTGTAACTGCTTGTGACATAATAAATGATCTGTAACTGATTGCCTTCAGTTTTTCATGCTTATTTATCATAATTTAAGGTATACTTTACCATCAGTGGGCGAAGTTTGGAACTAATTTTTTCATTCGCTTCGAGAAAACTTTCATCGTGAGAAGCATTTTTGTTCAAACCGAACTCCCGTACTACAATTACTTGATTTTATATTAAATTTTAAAATGTGTCTGTTACTTTTGGACCACCCTGTATTACTGCTGAGAGAGGAATTTCTTTCCTAAATCTACCCTACATTTCGGTGAAAATCTCATTGAAATGAACAGGTGTTTTGCTCGTATTAGCCGTAGCATGGGCTCGGGCTTGAGCGAGGCCCGTACCCGGACTGATCCGCCGCGGCAAAATGAAGGCGAACTTTCAAACAGGCCGGGCCGGCAGAATTAGGACAATTTTTTTAACGGGCCGGGCGGGGCCGTAAAAAAATTAAGCGGGTCTACAGGTCCTATATAAAAATTTCAGAGGCCGATAAAATATGAGCCATTTTCAGTGAATATGACTTTCGCGAAAATAAGTATAAATGTGCGTTACGAGCCGATGCTAATTTGACAACATCAATACAGAAATGTAACGTGTTCAGCGAGGAGATCGGCATCGGACAGTTACATGGTGTCTGACCCCGGGCTTAACTTTTTCAGCACACTCGTGCCATTCCGAGATCAGGTTTGCATTTTTTTCCCTACATAGTCGAGCCGGGCCGGAACTGGACTTAATCGTTCTCAGAATGTATAGGGCAGACAATATGTTTTGTAAAAAATATTAAAAGCTGTAATGAACTTCTGTTAACGGAATCTTTGGAAGTATACCTTAAGGTCGTTCTCAAATTCACTTCTCAACAACGTGAAACTTTGACGCATTTTCGGACTAATTTTTAACTGTAATGGCATAAAATTGAAAGCCCTAATTATTGAAGGGATTTTCAATCGAATAGTGTTTTCCATTTTTTATAAATAAATTACTTATCAAGGTATAAGAGATTATTGTCAGGTGACTGCAAGTTCTCCTCCTTCCCAGTGCTATCGCTTGCGGAAATTCGATTGAAAACGTTAGTTGTGGCTGTATTTTCTGGAACATCGCGAAAGTTTGACACATTTTCGGGCTAATTTTTAACTGTAAAGGCATAAAATTGATAGCCCTGACAATTGAAGGGATTTTCAATCGAATAGTTTTCCAATTTTGATAAATAAATTACTTATCAAGGTATAAGAGATTCTTGTCACCTGACTGCAAGTGTTTCGCCTTCCTCGTGCTATCGCTTGCGGAAATTCAATTGAAAACGTTAGTTGTGGCAGTATTTTCTGAAACATATATTGCTTTTGTCAAAAAATGAACACCTCCATTCGATTACATAGTTTCTGAATAAGAACGCCTGCCAATCTTATGCGTTTCTGAAAAGGAATGAATTCAGAAATGGGTCAAAAAGTAGCTTCTTTGGATTTGAGATTAATAAATGACAGAGCCTTAATAAATGACAGAGAATTATTTTCACAAATCTACTTTTTATTATACAGCTTCAAAAGTTATGAGGTTTTTAACACTCCCTTTTTTTCTTTTATTCGAAACTACATTAATTTTTTAATGAATCCTTATTTGAATGTTGAAACGCCTAAGAATCTAAGTAATCATTAATGTTGCTATTCGTATTTTCTGTCTTGTGAACACATAGTAATTTTAAAATACCCTGTAAAATTACCTCATAAATATGTATGCAGTATTCTTTAAAAGAATCGTAATTGTATGCTAAGAAAAATCTGAATTTTTTGTAGATACGGAGCCGGGCCGGATCGGGCCTGATTTAATTGATTTTTGCACGGGCCAGGCTGGGCCTTTTTTCACTGATTTTTGTACGGGCCGGGTCGGGCCGTGAACATTTAAAAATATAAACTGGCCGGGCCGGGCTCAGGCCGAACTTTTAATTTTTATACCGGGTCTGTCTGGACCCGGCTCTGGAAATTCCGGCCCATGCAGACCTCTAAAGCCGTGATTTTGCTTTTGTATTTCGTAAAGTTTGAAAATCTTAAGTTTAAATGAAAAAACATTCTTAACGTACAAATTGCTCGTTTTAGGCGTGATCGTAATACACGTGTTCGACAGTATGTACATTGTACTCACTTTAAATACTTGCACGCATGCATAATTTACATATACAATAAGCTTTTTTTTCAAAAGATAAGATTAGTGACGGAGGAGGAATGTTCAGTAGTACTACTTTAACTAAAAAAATAAATGTATTTGGTTGGTGTTAAAGTTTGTGTTTTATTATTGTTGGTTGCGATTATGGAACAGAAATGAATCCGCAATATGTTTGCCTCCATAATTTAAAAATGTAGCTCTAAAAATTGTTGAATGCCGTATTGTCATAGAAAATTCACATATATATGCAATTTTTATATTTCTAGCATATCAGTAAGTGGGTGAAAAATCTATTTCAAAATTCCAACCAAGTTAAATAAGAGTGTAAATATATATAAAAGAAAAGCATGTCAAAAACAGGCAGTTGGCGGCTATATAACTTATAAAAAAAAATTACATAAAATTTAAATTTAAAATTTCTGGGTGTTTTGAATACACCTGAAATTAAATTACATTTTATATCTATTTTATACATTTTGCCATTTTTAATCTTTCTCTATAAAAATAAATGTATATAAAAGCAACAACATTCTCCGAATATTCATCGATTCATAGAAAAATAAACAAGGAAGTCTATCTTTCTAAAATTTTCCTGGGTAATTATAACGCTTTCTTTCTTTTTTTTTTTAAACCTGACATTGATCTAGTTTGTTTTATTGTATTTTTTAAAAGTTGGTCCTATTTTTTTTATATCTTCCTTTTCAACTAACGGAGACCCATTGACCTTCATTTCCTACACTGCTGGCTATACATGCTCAGACGGGGAAAGAAGTGAAGAAAAAAGAGAAAAAGAAGTTATCGTGTAAGATCCACATTTGCTTTGGTGATTACAGCTGACATTGTTATGACATAATGTCTTTTTTCCCAGAAGATGTTGTGTTTCGGAAGGAAGTAGGTAAGTTATTAAAACAGCTACTGCGAATAAATGGTGGAAAAAAAATAACTGACTTGGAAAAAATAACTTGTCAGAGCCACTTGAATTCAGCTGTTGACATTTGTTAGTTCATTCACGGTCTCTGTTTTTTTTCCTTATTTTATTATATTCTTCAAACTTCTTTATTCTTTTTCTTTCTTTCTTCCTGAATATTCATGCATTGCTTCTTGTATGAGGAAAAAAATATTTCAGTTAATTAGAAAGTAATTCGCGTATTTATTTTACATAAGGGGCTGTACTTATGTAACGTTATCAACTTTTTGGTAATTTTGGACCCCCCCCCCCCCTCCCTTTCGATATCATACGTCATTATTCCTCGAACTCCTTCTCCCCATTCCGTAATGATATCATTATCAATATCTAAAATTTCTTTTGATTTTTGGAATTTGTACATCACTCCAAACGAAAGAAAACAAATATGGTTGCATTTATTTTTCTCGTACTCTATTAATTCAAATAACAAGAAGACAACAAAATATCCCTTTATGTATGAAATAACTTTATATCAAATAACACTTAAAAGAAATAGTTACTATTTAAAAGTATTTAACAATAGCTTTTTGTTACATAATGCATTCAACAATAATAATGTCTTCTTGCACTTGCCCCACACGGGGGCTAGGGGGCAGCAGACAGAATTTCATATCAATAAAACAGGTGGACAACATTCTTTCTCTGTTATTTACTAGTAAACACAAGTATCATTTTAAACATACTTGGCATATGGTTTTTCAAACAGCAGATTATAGATGCATACACAATGACAGATGAATAGGAATGCCAAATGTTGGGATATTCCATATTTTGGAATTAAATATAATTTTATAATCATTTTATGCTTTTAATAAGAACTTTGTATTTTCATAAACATAAATAACAGAATAAAAAAGTACAGCACACTATTTTGATGTATAAAGACAAAGTTACAGGTAAAAAGAGAAAATTTTGGTTGGATCAAAAATAACGATATCAAAAGACAAATCCTCCTCCCTATAGATATCTTACGATATCATGTGCCAGACCCCCTCCCCCCCTACCCCCTAAAATGATAACGTTATATATGCACAGCCCCTAAAAACTTGCTAACAAGCAATTATTTAAAATATATCCAGTGTGTAACAAAAATGATAGTGAGAGGGTAAAGTCAATTTTTTGACTATAAAACTCTTAACAACTGGGATTCTCGTGATTCTAATTTTTAGACTCATCCTAAAATTAGTGTGCCTCACCCTGTTTTTTAGAATGATACAAGCTAAAATACAGGGTGTACAGGAAGAATGAACTGCGACGCCTCAGACCTCCCATTTGTTAAACCAGATGGCCACTTGATTATTACGCAGCATCTTTAATTGGATCTGCTAGTCGCATCATCGAAATAGCAAGCTCCAGAGGGTCGATATAAACACCTTTAACGGTGTAAATAATTCTCGTTGAAAAGTAGCCTGACTGACACTATTCGAAATAAACTTTTTAATGAGATAAATACGACTCCCACGTGGTCACCAATTAAGACAGGCTGACGAAGTCGAAGTGATGCCTTATTGAGATCATCAAGAGCGGTCGTGTTTTCCGGCCGTTCGCTAAGAGAGGGGCGAACAAGCCTCCACTTGATTTTTTTTTTTAAGTTTTTTAATGTTCCTGTGTTTTCTATTTGTCGTGTGCTGTGGTGTCCTAGCGTGAAATAAATCGTTTGAGAAAATGAACGCCAGTTCTCCTGATTTAGATTTTTAAGTCTATTTCCTCGGTGGATTTTTTATTTTACGCTACAGAACAAATCTATATTCTTTAATATTCAAATATAGTAAAACCTCTGAATAGCGGAGCCTCGGGATCATTGAATAGAGTCAAATGTCTGATCGGGTTATCCCGAATTTTGTTTTTTCGGCTCGGAATGAATCTTTTTTTTCCGCAGGTCGAGTTCACAGTCGAAGTATTCTTGTGGGTCATATAGTATATGTTTTTTGCCACTCAGGTTGTTGGGATTTTCACGAAAAGTTTAAGCACAACTATGTTTAAAATTAAATTAAATATGTATTTAAAAACGTATGAGGATATATTCAATTTACTGCATGAGAAATAAAATATATATATATAAGAAATGCGATCATTGTTTCTTTTATACCCATTTTTTCATCTTTCAAAATATGAAAAATGTTATCAACATTTTGTTTTTTATACACATAAACACACATATATCGTATTTTTGATAGTTTATGTACACTCCAAGCCGAACTCAGATTTTCGTATATAACTTTTAACAATACCCAATATATCGTATCGTAAATTTCAACAGACTAAACTTTTTTTGGTGTGAAATATTATGATAGGTTGGGCTATGCTGGACATTCACTGTCATTTGGTCAGTGGCACCCTATATGCTGTCAGCTAGATTCTGAATTATGAACCCATCTCAGTGTTGTTTGGACGCAGATGATAGATATTTCTAGTGTAAAAAAATTATGTTGAAAATATTGTAACCATTTTCACACTCCTGGCTTATACTCTACATATGCTCATTAAAGAGAAAAGAAGTGAAGAAAAAACAAGCTATCGTGTAAGATCCGTATTTGCTTTTGTGATTATACAGCTGGCATTGTAATGACCAGGGATGTAGTGGAGGGGCTACGGGGGTATACGCCGTATACCCTCTGGATTTTTTTAAGGAACACCGTATACCCTCTGTTTCTCAAGAAAGCTATAGTATGTACACTCTAGGGTATACGCTCTGCCTTGAGCGTATACCCTCTGCTTAGAGCGTATACCCTCTGCTTAGAGCGTATACCCTCTGCTTTTTTTACGACTACACCACTGGTAATGACTTAATGTATCCCTCCCCTAAGATTTTGTATTTCGGAAGGAAGTAGGTAAGTTATTCAAACAGCTACTGGCGAATAAATGTCGGAAAAAAAAAACTTGTCAGAACCAGGCCCTGATTACCGAATAGGCACGATGAGCATATGTTTCTCTTAGAAAATTTTGAAGAGGCCCGAAATTGGGAAAACAGAAGGCCCCGAATTTTATATTGAATTAACTTCATTCCAAAATTCTATTTTTTCCCCAAATTGTTAACTTATTTGTGCATATATATGTATATATATATTACATCATTTCAAAATGCCAAAACACCATAACTCCAAAAGGAAGGTGTATATCTGCAGAAATTTTTTAACTATAAAATATTTAAAAGAACAAGAAAGACAGGTAAAAAACAAAAACAGTCTGTTCTTCATCAGTGGGAGGACAGACAGAAAACTAACTCCACCCCACTTTTAAAATTTGCAGGTTTCTGAACACATGCTCACACCGCATTCAATACTGAAAAACTATTGTCATTTTATTAATCAAATTCCATAAACTAAAATAACTCAAATTAAAACTAACAAACATAATGTTAACCATACAAAAATTATCATACTAAAACAAAAAAGCTTTAATAAAAGGTCTTTTAGAGGAATACTTAAATTGCCATTAAAATAAAAATAAAAGAAAATTAACAAAACAAGCATGAATGCAGAATAAACATGCGCCCCCCCCCCCCCCCCCAAACCCGCAAAATAAATTTCTCAAAACATGAATACATGTATGTTTCTCACCCGTCAACAATAAACAAATAATTTTTTCTTCCAAAGCCATTGTCAAAAACCAGAATTCCAGGTCTGCAACTTTCTTTCGTTTCAATTCATCAATACACACCCGTTCTTTTAACAAGACTTTAGGATGCCTATTTCGTACAGAAAGTTCCAGAAGGCTGCCATCACATGTTCATGCCGCCAGTCCACATCGTTGCCATTCACTTTTTAGAACTGTCTTTAAATAATATTTCAAAAACTTAATAGGGTAATTATTATTGTAAAATAAATTAGCCAATAACTTAAAGATCTGTTTATAAAAATTACTGTCTCTGCCACAAATTTTATTGAAACGTATTGATTGATTAATGATTATATTTATGTAAATTTTTTTATGCAAATTTGAAAACCAATGTGGTATGCTTCTAGTAAAAAATTGAAAACTATTTCTCTTAACGTACAAATCCAAAATCAATTTATTGTTAATAATTTTGAATAAAATATCCAAAAATTCTGCATTATAATCATCACGGTTTGCTCTATTCAATTTTAAACAATTTGGATATATAATATCATATTCATTAGAAAAATCAAAATTAAAAATTACAATATCATCAATATACCTAAAGACCTTTAAAGACCTATTATATTTCATAGTATACTTAAATTCATAATAAAATAAAAATAAGTTTGTTCCCATCCCTATACCATATATCTGATTAAAGGTATTATTGTTAAAAGTTACATAATTATTATAAAAACAGAAATGACCATAAGCTTGAAAATAAATCTTTATTTATATTTAATTCATCATTTATACTAAAAACATCAAAAATACTCATTAAAACATCATAAAGTGAATCAATAGGTATATTGGTGAACAGATTTTCAAAATCGAATACCTGCATTTTCAGAGGAGTCAAAGGCAAATTGTCCAGAATTTCAACACTATTATCAATTGACCAGAAATAACTATACTTCTTAAATTTATACTTTAAAAAATCATATCTTTTTTAATAAATTCTGTAAACCAATATTAAAATTTTTATTAATGCTTTTAGAAGTACTACAAATAAATCTAAATTTAATCGGATCTTTATGAAATTTAGGCGTTAAGAAAATAAATGGCAAACAGTGATGATTAGAAACATCAAAATTATAAGAAAACATACTTTTAACTTTCTTTTTATATGCAAAATTTTTTTTAACAACAAGATTTCTGTCAATATTAACTTTTGAATAAAAATTTTCATTACCTAATTCACTCTCTATTTTATCAATATAAAACTTCTTTCATATTATTGCATAATTATTAGCTGCTTTGTCCACAGGGACTATAACAAAATTATTCTGTAAACTTTCAATAAATTTTACATCTTCATCTTTAAAACTTTGATATTCATACTCATCAGAATTTAAATAATCTTTTAAAAAATTATTGAAATGCCCCAAAATTTGAGACTTCCATTCAAAAAATGCCTCCAAAGGCATACTAAATTTATAACTATATTTCTTTATAAAATTATTGACATTATCCTTAAAAATCTTTAGTACCTTATTGCTGCTAATTTTACTATTAATTCTAAATTTTGTACCAAAATTCATTAGATATTTTACATTTTTATTCTTTATTATATCAAGATTACCTGTAATTATATGTCCATGATAATTATCTATAAAATCTTTAAATTCCATATTATTACAACAACAAGTTACAACTGTATTAACATTTGAAAAAGCTATTTGTCTGTAATTAAAAATCTTATTACTTAATGGTTTATGATAATTATATGCAACTGAAATAATACATTCTTTAAGAGGAAAAAGGTCGTAAATATGTTTGCATATTGCATTTAAATTCAAATTATCAAAAGATTTTTTTTTGAAATTTTATATTAAAATAAATAACTTCTTTATTAACTTCATCTCTATTCATTAACTTAAAATTAATTAAATCATATAATAAATCTTTAAACTCTAAATTTTTAAATTTGAAAACATCCAAACATTTTTTTATTTTCTTTTAAGCACATTAATCTTTAATTTAAAAACCTCCATTTTAACATTTTTAACACTATAATTTTTATCAAAAACAAATTCCAAATCCTTAATCCATATATTAGGAATTATATGATTAGTAACTTTATTATATTTACGAGATATATTTTATCTTTCCTCTTTTTATATCAACTTTATCATTAAAATTATAAAATAAATCATATACATTTTTAACCTTCAATAAATTAACTTTATTAACCAATGTATTTAGTTCAAATGAATATATAGCTTTTAACTGCAACATATAATCATTTTCTTTATCCAATCTATTATTTTTAGCTTCAACATGATCCAAAATTTGAATATTAATATTATTAAAACTGTGAATTCTAAAATGCAAAATCTCAAACGTGGAGCATTTCTTATTATCATTATATACATCCGATCTATGCTGATTAATTCTAACATGTAATTCACCTTCCGTCTGCCCTACATAACCCTGCTGTCAGGTTAAACAATCAATTTTATAAATTACATTATTATATTTACAAAAAGGAATATAATCATTTACTTGAGGTGGACTGTCAGCATGACCAACTATACAAGTTTTACATCTTTTATCTTTTCATTTATAATATCTCATATTTTTATCTAGATATATATCGCAACATATTTATTCAAAAAAAAAAAAATTGTAAGCACTTAGTCTTAATATGCCAATAAACAACAAACAACAAAAATAAACAAAGATATACACCAACCTTCAAAACCGTAATGAAATTGAATAAATATATATGCCAGAAGCGCAATAATACAGCTTATCCGAGTCACATATAGCAATATTTTATTTCAAAATTAATGAAAAAATTACTGCATGAATGGCGCTACAGCAGCACATATCAAATGCAATAAAACATATTACATCATTTCAAAATGCCAAAACACCATAACTACAAAAGGAAGGTGTATATCTGCAGAAATTTTTTAACTATAAAATATTTAAAAGAACAAGAAAGACAGGTAAAAAACAAAAACAGTCTGTTCTTCATCAGTGGGAGGACAGACAGAAAACTAACTCCACCCCACTTTTAAAATTTGCAGGTTTCTGAACACATGCTCACCCCGCATTCAGTACTGAAAAACTATTGTCATTTTATTAATCAAATTCCATAAAAAACTAAAATAACTCAAATTAAAACTAACAAACATAATGTTAACCATACAAAAATTATCATACAAAAACAAATATATATATATATATATATATATATATATATATATAAATTACAATTCATCTATTTCCAATTACTAAAATTAAATTAATAAATTTAGCTTCAATACATAACACTGACATTATGCAAAATAAAAATGGAATCCATGACTTGTAACACAAAATCAAGCACAATACTACTAATTCACTAGCACATTGCGGACGATTAATCCATATAAAACATATGAAAAACCACCAAATTTTGATACAATAACCTATTAAAGACAAAAGATACAAATAACCAGCGAAATAATGTTGAACCATTAAAAGACGTATCATAAACAAAAAATAGATCATTGGATGGATGTATCAGGAAGCTTATTATAAGGGAGAAAACCCCACACATTTTAAATTGAAGATTTGGCCGGATGTACCAATGGTAAGTACATCGCGTTCTTACAATAACCCATTTTGTATTGAGCTCTCATCCCATGAATGACTGCAAACAGACTGTGAACGTAACGATGAAATTTTATTGAAAAATGCTTGACATAATATAATGATGGGGTGGGCCGCTAGACAGTCAATGTCTTTACAGACTCGGAGTATCAGGCCGAATGTCACTTACACATAAATTGTACGCCAACAACCAATGGAATACAAAGCCAATATGAGAGTTTAAACAAACGCCAAAACTATCCGTTGCATAGTAAAGCAATGGGAGAGAATTTAAATTATTGGCGAATAAAATGATAAAGACAAAATCACGAAAATACCTCACGCAACCCTACATAAACATCTCCAAAACGTTAGAATCTATTTGTTATAAATGACACATATCATTTGTTAAAATTTATTGCCTGACTATAATGGAATAAATGGATAAAAAGCCTTGTTAATAAAAATGATAGCTTTCTTTTATAAACAAAGTAAGGAAACCACCCACATTAATCACTGTTGGGGGACTGTTTTCCCCTTACCTTTATTACTTAAGATGGCCGATGAACGCATAGGAGAAATAATGCAATTAATGATTTTATTTTCTATTCATGTATAATGTTAACCCAGATTCCCCACCAAAACAAATACTCAATTTTCTTCTATACATTACTTTTATTAAACTAAATACAAGATACAATATAATAAAATTAGAGAATGTCCGTAAATTTTACCTTCGATTAATATTTAAATTAATTTAATATATAATTTTTTGATTTATATATCCTTACAATTTCAACTAAAAAAAATGCCCAGAGGTATAGAAAATATTCCTTACCTTCTATCTTTAGACACATCGTTATCCTTAAGACCACATCTATTTACTAAAAGGTTGTATTATTACAAATTTGTAAACATGGAAAAATTATCTCTGAAAACTCTGTGTTCTCGTGTATATAGGTTTCTAAATTCTATACATTTCAATGCCCCCTTCTTCCGCGGCCAATCGAGAACACTTCTACCCCCTGAACATCTACGCCCCTGGAAATTCAAATGCTCAGTGGCTCTCCTGTACATAATAACTATAATCCCATTGGTTTTCTCTCAGATGCAGTATATTCCTTTAATATTTCTTGCGTGGGAAAACACACTCTAAATTAAAATGTCTGAAATTCAGACACTTAAGTGTCTGAAATGGAGTGTTCAATTTTCAGACATTTTAAAATGTCTGAATTTTTTCAGACACTTTTTGCGTCTGAATTTCAGACACTTCAAACGTCTGAATCGCATCCATTTTTTTGGAAGCATCATACGTAGCCATGTTTGACCACGTTGAATCCTGGAAAAATATTTGGCTGTGGTCCTGCCCCCCCCCCCCCCCCAATACAGCCTGATTTTTTTGGTGCTCTCAGTTTTGGTATACAATTTTCGTTACGTTAATAATTTAAATCTTTTACGACATTGTACTGATTATAATCAATATCTTGAACTTCAGGAGTAGAACAAGATTAAAAAACAAAAAACATTTATCTAAATATTAGATTTTTTTAAATTTATTTTGTTTTTAACCTTATTTTACTTTAAAAGTTCAAAATATTGATTATAATCAGTACAATTTCGAAACAGATTTAAAATATAAGCTTTACAAATATTGCACATCAAATTTGGGGGCACTTCCCAGTTTGCCCTTCCTTTAATCAAGAAGTACTTTTGCAAAAAACGCAACCCTGCATTATAGTTGTCTAAATTGAGATGTCCGATATTCGGGAGTATCCGTTGTGGAGGTTAATGGACATTCTCGAATAGCGAACACCTCTATTTAACGAATACTTTTTTAATCAGCAGACATACATATTTGTATATTTTTACCTCAAAAAAGTAGACATCTCCAATTATCGGACAAATTCCGCGGTCCCGAAGTGTTCACTATTAAGGGCTTTTAAGGTACATAGATAAATATATATATATATTTTATAATCTTGTCCTACTCTAAAAGTTCAAAATATTTATTATACTCGGTTGAATGTGGAAAAGATTTAAAATATCAGATGTACGAAAATTGCAAAAATCCCCCCCCCCCCAAAAAAAATTAAAAAATAAAAAAATATATTGCCACATAGGCAATTTTACATATACATCACTTGATAATCACAACAGCCATTTAACTATGAATAATGAAAATAAATAAATAAATATTCTACTTTAATAACATTGGGGAAAAAATGACTTTGGTATTTTGTTAAATATATTTGCGTTTTTAAACTTGTCCTACTCTAAAAGTTCAAAACTTTCATTATAATCAGTGCAAGATTTAAGATATCAGCTTTACAACAATTCATGCAAAATCCCCCCCCCCTCCCCCCCCCCCAAAAAAAATGAAATACTTATTTAAAAATTATGTTTTTAAAAAATTTATATTTCCACATGGGCAAGTTTTTATGTAGATCAGAGGGTACTCACAAAAGCTATTCAACTATCAATAAAAACAAATAAGTACATATTCTATATTAAAAACATGAGGAAAAAATAACTTATGATTTCCAAACTTCTTTCGTCTTAAATATATACAGTAACATCTGTCATTTTTGTATTTTTCGTATAAGTGCATATAAATAAAGTTACCACAATTTTAAATACGAAATCTAGTTAGAGGTTTTTACTTTTTCCCATTATAAATTTCAAATTACTTTTTTATTAAAAATAATAAAAAAATCAGTATTAGAGTTGATTGCAAATCAAATACATGTGTATATTTTTACAGGCAGCTTCATATAATAGACGAGTCTCATTTACTTTATTTATCTTTTTTTAATCTGCGGTTTTATGCCAGGAAGTAAGAAAGCATTAGGTCATCTTTCAAAGTTTTTCTTTTTTTTCTTTACTTCCTTGTGGCCGTCATTTACTGCGAGATAAAAATTATCCATTGAAACTAAGAACTGACATTGAATATATAATTCGTAATAAAAAAGAACGTTATAAGTTTAAAAATATATACTTCTAGAATTAGTGGGGTTTTTTGCGAACAGATTCAAAACTAATTAAATTTCATGCAGGATTTTCTTTAGTACAATAAATAAAATCATAAAATACACTAATTTTACTACTATAAAGAAACTTACTTGAGTTGCTGCAAGAGGTAAGAAATATTCCTCGATTTGAAATTTTAAAAACTACCACAACCACAGTGAGGGAGAAAGACTTTCATCAGTTTAAAAGGTAATCCCATAATACATCCGACTAGCCATATTTAAAGAATGAGATGTTTCATCCTAAAAACAGGACCCGCCAGACAAAAGTTTCCTTTTTTTTGCCAGCTTCGACAGGAATAACACAATATTATTGATATAAATTGATACGAGTTAACACTAAGCCCATTGCACACGCTTTGTAGAATTTCCGGGTGTAATCTTCAACCGTCGTCTACTTCTGTTCTGTGTCTATCCCGCCCTTGTATCGACGACAGCTTCTAAGAGACATTTGATGTCGAGCACACACGTCAGATGTATGTATTCAATAAATAAATAATCCAAGTTAATACGAATTAAAATCACAGTACTTCACATTTCGCAAAAAACGAATTAAAATACACGCGTACATAAAAACAAACTTTGTTTGAATTACAACGTATACCACTTCGAACGAAGACATCTAAAACGCATGCGCAACTGGGAGTGCTAGTGCCCCCTGGTGGTTATTGCGTCGGAAGAATCAAAAATTAAGACACGTTTAAAGCAATGAAGTGTCTTAAAATAAGACGTTTGCGGATATTTTAGACATTATTCTCAGTTCGTTTACACCATGGTCATAGTAAGACGCTTATGTATCTTAAATTAAGACATCTATAGTGTCTTAATTTTCAGATTAAGACACTTAAGTGTCTAAAATTCTTTTTCAGTCACATATGTGTCTAAATTTAAGACGCTTCTATTTGCAGTGCACCTTTTCGATCCTTGGTACGGGAGAATATTTTTATTTTTATTTACTTCTTGCGCAACAAAAATCACCCCTTATTCACCCTTTTTCTCTTTTCAAAATTTACAACTTGTTTTCGATTTCTTGTACGTTCTCACACTTTCGAAATAAACACGAGTCCGCCTGAACAAAATTATATCCTGTCCATTCTTATATAAAATTCCGTAAGTATTATGTCTGAATTTTGAGTTTTCTGTCTGTAGCCATCTGAACCGATAGCTAAGTTAAAAGTTTCACAACAAGGCCATAAAATATCGTAGAATTTCTGACTCCAAAAGCTTGTGCTGTAAAATACGTTTAATAAAGCGACATGTAGACGCTGAAGCTTTTCCAGTGCAATAACCTTTGCGATATCTTTTGAATTTACCTAGCCGAAAATAAACGTAACCAAAATATCTATTCAACTTCTTCACAATCCTTACAAAAATCGAGCACCTGGCTTTTCGTGAAGATCTGAAATTTTCCTATCTTAGCGTACTATCATTTATTTATTTCTTATTCTAAAATCCCGTATCACTAATCTAGGGTGCTTTAACATCACGTAAATAAAATAGATTAGTATTCAATTTATATCGAATATGATAGGAAAAATAACTCATAAATCTTGCTGTATAATTAATGTTGTTGAATTGCAGATTTAGATTAGTGAAAAGCAAAATGATAATGAATCAATCCGTTTAATGTTTATATTTTTATAACCTACATCCGAAAGAAAAGAGAAACATGAAAATGTATTTCGCCATGAGATTACTTTTTAACGAATCCAGTTATAACTCTTTAAATAAAAGGAAAGAAAAAGTAAACTTTAATTTAAAAATAGAATTAAAAAAAACAATATATGATGCATCATCATACTTATATAGCATTTCACATCCTCAGGGGTACATGAAATACAAAAATAAGCAAAAACATAGTCAATTTCTGTAAAATCCAGCTATAAGCTAAAAATTGAATTCCTTTATGTACCCGACCGACTATACACCAAAAAGTATAAATTTACCATGCCATATAAATTGAATGAAATAATTAATCAATGCAAAATCCTTAATAATGAACAACATGAACAAAATTGGAACAAGTAAATTATATATATATATGTGTGTGTAAATTAAAGTGTTTCATAAAAAATACCCTTTATAAGAAATTAATTTTTCATGTAATAGATCAAAATATTGATATTTTATGTTGTGCATACAGACAGGTTAAATTCAACCTTTTTATCCAACTTAGACTTTTATGCTAATAATATGTAAAATCATTTTTGCATATTTTTCTTTGTTGTATCCAGTTTGTGTGTGTGTGTGTGTGTGTATATATATATATATATATATATATATATAGTGGAACATAAAAAAAAGTTCTTTAATGAATTCAACTGAGACACTCTTTGGAATAATATTTGTAACACTGCTGAGTTTCCGGGTATGTCGAATTTAGAAAACTCTTCTCGAATGAAAAGGGCCCCCGAAATGACACTGTGCTTCTCATAAATTCAGAGGTTAATCGACCCTGGTCAGAACCACTTGAATTCCATTGTTGACATTTGTTCGTTCATTATTTGTCTTTGTTTTTCTCTCCATTTTATTATAGTATTTTGAAAATGTCTTTATTTATTCTTTTTCCTTTCTTTCTATATTTTCGCATATTCATGCATTATGGTTTTCTTGTATAAGAGAAAAGTATTTCAGTTCATAATTAGAAATTAATTCACATATTTATATTTACATTCATAAAAAATTGTTAATAAGTAATTATTTGAAATGTACGCAGTGTGTATAACAAAAAGGATAATCAGATGCTAAATTAATCGTTTAGACACCTTAAGTCTGAAGATGAGACTTCAGGTGATTCTAACTTTTAGACTCATCCTAAAATTAGGGTGTCTCATCCTGTATTTGAAGTGAGACATATTAAAATACAGGGTGCCTCACTCCAAGCTGAACTCTGATGTTCCTACACAACAATAATGAAGGTATTGTAACGAAAGTTTCAACAAATTAAACTTTTTTCAGTGTGAAATATTATGATATGGGAAGCAGTGCTGGACATTCACTGTCATTTGGTCAGTGACAACTTATATGCTGTCAGCTACATTCTGAATTATGAATCACGTAACTCAGTGTTGTTTGAATGCAGATGGCATACATTTTAATTACTTCTGGTGATGTCATTTAATTTTACAGAAAGTAAAATTATTATATTGCAAATATTGTAACCATATCTTCATTTTCTCATTCTCTTGGCTTCTTGTATACATGCTCAGAAGAAGGGGGAGGATGAAGAAAAGAGAAAAGAAAGTTATGGTGTAAAGCCCATATTTGCTTTAGTGATTTCAACTGACATTGTTATGACATAATGTCGTTTTTTATTAAAGTTATTTTGCTTCATAAGTAAATAGGCAAGTTATTAAAATAAATACTGCCAGTTTTGAGAAAAGTAAATTGTCAGGAACAAACGAATTAAATTAATGACATATGTTCGTTCATTGTGAGTCTGTTTTTTAAACTATTTTATTATGTTCTGAAAATGTTATGATTTATTATTTTTCTTGTTTTAAAATTTAATTTTTTGAATTGCAGAAAAGAATTTGGATATTTTTCCGAATATAGATAGTAATTGAAGAAA
Organism: Maratus speciosus; assembly: GCA_963932465.1. Taxonomy (NCBI): domain Eukaryota; kingdom Metazoa; phylum Arthropoda; class Arachnida; order Araneae; family Salticidae; genus Maratus; species Maratus speciosus. The sequence goes on along the minus strand of OZ010795.1, from coordinate 243,683,562 downwards.
TTGTGTTTTCAAATGTGTTATTCGTTTTCCAAATTATTTATTTAAACATCTTTGACATTATTAAACTAAGAAGTGTTGATGCAGTATTCTGAATATGTTGAAAAGTGTTTCATATAATCTATGCTTGACACATTATGTGTCTTTCTTGTTTACATTGTGGCGAAGGAACATCTTTGCATTTCACACCAAAATTTTTAACTATGAATTAAGTAAAATGTTAACGAGTTTCTTGCAACTTTTTCGAGCAAGTAGAAAATTTTCATTTAAGTTTCCTTGTTAGATTAAAAAAAAAGAAAGAAAGAAAAGAAAAATGTTATTGGATAAAAGGCGAATGATCTGGAAAACATCGCGAATAAATGCAGAATTTTCCTTTATCATAGAAATGGAAGAATTAACTCAAAGAAAAGTTACTGAAGCAGTAGGCTATCAACGAGATTCACTTCTGAATTACTTATTTACTCTAGATTTGTTTAAAAATCGATATTAGTGAAATATACATTTTACATATGAGTGTGTCCTTACTGGTTTTATGTTGTAATCTTTTAACTTAATTTACTTCCTATTCCATTAAATTAAGAATTTCAAAAATAAAATAAAAATAGAGATTCAACCTAATTTCTTTATGCTATGAATCTCATATGATTATTAGACGTCAGTAATTTTTGCGCCAGCCTAATGAATGTATTTTTTTTTTTTTTTTTTACTGAATCCTGATTATTCAACTTTAAATTAAAGTGCGTTCATTATTAGTGTCACCATTACTTTAATTTGATGAAAAACAGGAGTTTTTTTTTTATTTATTGCATGGAATGAAAATTGTTATACATAGGGGAAAGTTGGGTGAAACCTGATGTCTCAGTTTTGACTGAATATATCCAGCTATGGTTGGAATACTTGATTTTAGGAAAGAACAAGTGGCTATTATGATACCTCATTACTGTCATCAGAGTAGTTTCTGCCTTAAAAACTGCTTTTATAATTTTTTGTTTGCGTTTTCTTGCTTTTAAAATTGTTAAATGCAAACACATTTCAAATTACTGAAATTTTTAATATTATTATATGTACATGTACACTGTTAACAATTTCTGTACAAACACAGAAAAGAACCCGAAACTCTATGTAAATTTACACTAGTTCTCGGTTAAATGCATTCGATGGAGTTTCTCGGTCATCATTTTAGACATTTTCCTTTCCTTATATTAAATTCCCTCTAGTGATTTCCAAGTCATTATTTAAAAATATTTTAGCTTTGTTATAATTTTTAATTCAAAATACACACGTTTAAAAATCTTTTACAATGTTATTAAAAATATTAAAGACAAAAGTTTGGTTTAAAAATTGTTGTATTAAAAATTTCGGGGAATGTACGTACACTGTTAAAAATTTCTGTACAAATACAGTGAAAAACCCGAAACTCTCTGTAAATTTACACTAATTCTCGGTTAAATGCATTTGATGTAGATTCTCGGTCATCATTTTACAGGCATTTCCCTTTCCTTGTATCAAATTCCCTCTAGGAATTTCCAAGTCATTATTTTAAAATATTTTTAGCTTTGATATAATTTTTAATTCAAAATACATACTTTTAAAAATCTTTTACAATTTTATTAAAAATATTAAAGGAGAAAGTTTGGTTTAAAAATTCTTGTTAAAAATTTCGGGGAATGTACGTACGCTGTTAAAAATTTCTGTACAAACACAGAAAAAAACCCCGAAACTCTCTGTAAATTTACACAAGTTCTCGGTTAAATGCATTCGATGGAGTTTCTCGGTCATCATTTTGCAGGCAGTTTCATTTCCTTATACCAAATTCCCTCTAGGGATTGCCAAGTCTTTATTTAAATATATTTTTTGCTTTGATGTAACTTTTAATTCAAAATACACACTTTTAAAATTCTTTAACAATTTTATTAAAAATATTAAAGAAGAAAATTTGTTTTAAAAATTGTTGTGTTAAAAATTTCGCTGAATTCTTCCCGCTGAATCATAAAAGACATCTTTTACACGTAATAGTAACAGCTCCTATAGAACATAAGATCTTCATTTCCAACCCAGCGAACTCGGGATTAAATCACGGGCCGAATAAGAATTAATTTTATAAAAATTAAATGGTACAGCAATTCAAATTCACTCGAAAAATTCTAATTCTTCGAAGTTCAAAAATTTACTAATAATTAAATTATTATCATTAAAAGTAAATAAACTAAATAAATTTACAGAGTCTTTGGTATTTTTATCGATGTAAATTTACAGAGTTACTGAGTCAGTAGTTAAAAAGTACTGAAAATTTATCAAATTTCTCTGTTATTTAACAGAACCTCTGTTTTTCTAATCTTTTTAATTGTACGTAAGACTTAAGATAATGATTACCAGTAGATTCTTTGGAATTTCACAAAATTTTTTTCAACAGTGTAGCATAATTTAATAAGCATTTATTTCCCACAACGAAACTGCTGCTAGTCTTAACCCCCTGACAGTCTTGGAAAAGAGCAAAATTGTAATGTTGTTTTTCCTGCATTTTGTTTTAAATGCTTAAAAAAGATTATGCTTTCAACATTTTATAAAAAAACTTAACGAATATGAATGCAAACTTTGGAAGTAAATCATTGTTCAATGTATTAAAACAACGTTAAATCAATAGAATTATATTAATTTAAATATTGCTTGTATTGAAGTGAAACCTGGTGCTTAGTGAACGTATTAACACGGACTTGTAAGTGAGGGGGGACATTTTTACGGCACACCTTCTGTTCCACATTCTCTTGGGGCAAGACCGGATTTACAACGTGGGATAAAAATGGATATTGTGAAACAATTAGTTGAAGAAAAGGCAGTCCAAACTGTATGAAAAAGAGAAATTATGATTTTTATAAAACTGATAAAGAGGTGAACTTAATTTCTGCAATTTCTCAAAATTGTAATAATAATAATCATCATCCTTGTGTTGTAAGTTTTTAAAACATTAGACTTTTAATTGAAATATTTTCAGTTTTGTTCTTTAGTTAAAGTTGAGTAAAAAATATACGAGGGTGGTTCAATAATTATTGTCTCGAGTGTGTATAAAATATTTGTACTGCGATGGTTGATGTGAAATATTGAAGCCTAATGTCTTAGATGCCTATATGCTCAATTTCAGAACCATAGCTGCTATGTTAACATATTTTTTTCGTTTTAGGTGTAAGAGGTCGCACCTAGCTTGAAAGGGGGAGTTTGGGGGGGGGGTGGAGGCTGGTTTGGAGCTTTCTGTGATAGATTTGTGACAGTGGATAAGACGTAGCTACTGTCGTTTGGACTCGGGATCATAGTGATATAGCCACGTCTCATCCACTGTCACAAATCTAGCCTCATAAGCTCCAAACCAGCCTCTCCTCCTATCAAGCTAAGTGCCACCCCTCACACCTAAAACGAAAAAAAAAATCTTAATATAGCAGCTACGGTTCTGAAATTGAGCATATTAGACATCTAAGACATTAGGCTTCAATATTCCACATCAACCATCGCAGTACTAATATTTTATACGCACTCGGGACAATAATTATCGAACCCCACTCGTATATATATTGTCCCTTTTCATAAGAAAGGGACAATATAATATCACATTTCCTGTAAGATTAACATATCCATGCAGTCTTAACACACCAAGGCGGAGTAAGAACGGTGGATTTAGTTTCTTAAGTAAAAACATTTATTAATGAAAATGTGAGAAACAAATAATATTTACAGTGATATTATTATGCAAGGATAAGTACAGAGCGTTTACACAGTTTCATTAAAAGCTGATAGAAATTTAAAATACAGTACCCGGTTTTTCCATATTCTCCCCTATATATGTTATAAAATATAAAATTTCCGATATATGAAATAAGAAAGGATGCATTAAATGAATTAAGTTTTAAATATTCAGAATAAAGGTAAATTCAAAGTATAGCTACCTTCTTACTTTTCATGAAAAGGCGCCACAATCTTTAATAATACTCATCACTTCAAATGGACACGTCACTCCATACTTTAGTAGAAAGTAATGTTTAATAAAACTCTGTACTACAAGACATATTATTATTTACAGGATCGCTGTACAATATTTACATAGTAAAGAACGGCAGAAGAAATCCGCGTGTGAAAACACTGATTCGCAAAACATTTTATAATTTCCCGCCTCTCATGAAATCTCCGGGGGAATTAAAAAGCAACACAGCCTGCATTTCGCGACCCTATACATTGTGCGTCTCAGAACACTCTGGAGGAAATCTAACGCAAGGGATGATGGGAGAAACCTATTTGGCAGCCGCTATAATAAGGAACTATCGTCTAGTGCTGCCATCTAGTGGAATCTAAATATATTTGTTATAAAAGTTTAAAAAGTACAAATTTTTCTTAATCATACTATCGTATAAAAAAAAATTCGCGATACAGCCCTATTTTTTTTAAAAATGAATCTAGGTTATATTAAATGTATATATCATTCCAGTATGCATGCTAGTTTCACATATAACTAAATAATTTTATAGAGTCTACTGTAAATTTGCCAAATAATTTCTCTGTTACATAACCGAATCTCTGTTTTTCTAATCTCTATAATTTTACATGACTTAAGATAATGGATTACCAGTAGATTTTCTGTAATTTCACAGATATTTTTTTAAGTGTACCTTCGTAATTCAAAATATACTTATTAAAAATTGCCTGCTTATATAAGCTCATGCGTGACAATAACGTAATATAATTTCGCAGTGCGTGCTGAATCTGTTGCTTCATCTGCACGCTAAAGCAGGCATGAAAAAACTTATGTCATGCTCCGGGATTTATAACAATAAAGAACCGTGCGTGGATACTTTTTTTTTTTTAAGAACTACGTAAAAGTTTAATACAGTTAACAAAATCTAATACAATTTACTTAAAATAAAACTTACCTAACTGATTCGAGAAGGAGAAAATGATGAGATAAAAAGTGACTTCAGTAAAGCTCATTTCAATTTTTATCCCGCGCAGCATATTTTTCAGGAGTAATTCTGTTCGAAAATTTCAAAGTATTCATTTCCGAAAGTTTAAAAAAAATTGGTTATAAGTCTGAAAATTTGGACATTAAGAAAATGTTCATGGGAAAAAAAATTTTGGGCTACAAAACAAACTTCTTAACATAAAACCCTCTTCATGTATATTAACCACGAGTGAATCGGATTTTTGTAAATATTTATACAGGAATTTCCTTCCTTAAAAACAGGAGTGCCTATATTAAACGCAAATTTCGTCAAAAGATCAGTAAGAAAATGCAAATTTCGTCAAAAGATCAGTAAGAAAATGCACATTTCGTCAAAAGATCAGTAAGAAAATGCAAATTTCGTCAAAAGATCAGTAAGAAAATGCAAATTTCGTCAAAATATCGCTAAGAAAATGCAAATTTCGTCAAAATATCACTAAGAAAATGCAAATTTCGTCAAAATATCATTAAGAAAATGCAAATTTCGTCAAAATATCATTAAGAAAATGCAAATTTCGTCAAAATATCACTAAGAAAATGCAAATTTCGTCAAAATATCATTAAGAAAATGCAAATTTCGTCAAAATATCACTAAGAAAATGCAAATTTCGTCAAAATATCAGTAAGAAAATGCAAATTTCGTCAAAATATCAGTAAGAAAATGCAAATTTCGTCAAAATATCAGTAAGAAAATGCAAATTTCGTCAAAATATCAGTAAGAAAATGCAAATTTCGTCAAAATATCAGTAAGAAAATGCAAATTTCGTCAAAATATCAGTAAGAAAATGCAAATTTCGTCAAAATATCAGTAAGAAAATGCAAATTTCGTCAAAATATCAGTAAGAAAATGCAAATTTCGTCAAAATATCAGTAAGGAAATGCAAATTTCGTCAAAATATCAGTAAGGAAATGCAAATTTCGTCAAAATATCAGTAAGGAAATGCAAATTTCGTCAAAATATCAGTAAGGAAATGCAAATTTCGTCAAAATATCAGTAAGGAAATGCAAATTTCGTCAAAATATCAGTAAGAAAATGCAAATTTCGTCAAAATATCAGTAAGAAAATGCAAATTTCGTCAAAATATCAATAAGAAAATGCAAATTTCACCGAAAGATCAGTAAGAAAATGCAAATTTCACCGAAAGATCAGTAAGAAAACGCAAATTTCACCGAAAGATCAGTAAGAAAACGCAAATTTCACCGAAAGATCGCGGAAGGAAAACACTAATTTCGTCAAAGGATCGCATTAAAAAATGCGAATTTCGTCAAAAGTTCGTGATAAAAAGTGCAGATTTCAAAAAAGAATCGTGATAGAAAAATGTGAATTAGGATTGTGAGAAAAAAAAAAATTATGAATATCCTGAAATGATCGCGGAAAAAAAATCGCGAATTTCGTCAAAATTTATTGCACTGGGCTAAAAAATTGGAACCAGGCTCCTTTTACAAATGTCAAAAGAAAAACGATTCTAAACGAGAAGAAACTAAAAATCGTATACAGAGTTTCAGAGGAAAAAAATTACTATATTGAAAGACTGAAACCGTATTCCTTTTACGAATGTTAAAAGATGGCTGGAAAACCAACCAAACAACCTCCAGATTAATTTAAATTTTGTGTGCTACGATTTCTCATTTTCAAAGGTTGGCAGGTCTGGGTTACAAACTTAACATTAAGCATGTTGCTGGCCTACTGTCATATACAATAAGTTATTATCTCTTGAGCTTAAATTTTGCAGATACGGAGTTCCTAGATTACAAGGAATTGTGGTGGAATAAAATTCTCTTGAACACAAATAAACTTATCATTCAATTAAACTTCTGAACAACTTCCTTTCATAAGGTCTTTGAAAGTTCCATAAAAGAGTGTGTCGCCAATTAGCGTATTTTTTTTTCTTTCTTGGCACAAAATAACTAAAATGTTGATATTTTTGAATTAAAAATGTAGAAGATTTGTATAAAATTAACAAATATTACCGCTATTGGGAATTCTGAACAGTTTCGATAAACACTGAAAACCGCTTTATTGATGTCTGCAAATAAATAAATAATAATAATCGGTCAAGTGCAAGTATTACTCGCTAGACGGACAGACTGACACACGAGTAATGTTATCATGGTTCCATGTGTACTTTTTAAGTACGGAACCGTAAAATAAAGCTACTTCGACATAATGTGCGAGTTGGAACAAAATGATCACTATTAATAGATATAAGAAAAAGCATCTGCTATGCATCATCAAGCCGCTAATTGAATTTATAATTTCCGCACAGAAACATGCTTACGATTTTGCTCATAATCTGAAATTACTTGTTTCACCAACAACTTATGGACACAGAATAACGGGATAGACCAGATGGATTTCAACAATGTTTCAAATTCCCTTCTCTGAACCCAGAGGTCAGCTTCAAACTTCACGTGTCTTGTGAATAACTGGCAATGATGTTACATTTTTACGCTTTAAATAACTTAGTATATTTTATATTGTCCCTATTATCTTATACTAAATTTTAAAATGTTGTTCTTAAACACCTAAAAAAAGTACTCTTACAGCAAGACAGCCATTGTTAAGATCTTCGAAGAATATCCATTTTAAAAAATATACATAACGCCAATTTTTGCTATCTGAAAACAATAATAACACTGTCGATACAAATGGGTGAAAAAAAGCAGAAACTTTGGAAACACATGCATATATTTTATCTAAATAACATGTTACGCAACTTCGAAAATCACAATACAATTAAATGCTTGATAATAAATTCAAGCAACACAATACAAGTTTGGTCACAACAGCCAGCTTTCCCCTATAACTGATTTATACGCAAAACAAAACGCGCAAAGCCATCAAATTATCACCATGTAATAAATGATAATTCATAGCACATGCTTTTTCTCTCAAGTCCCTGATTGAACTTATAATTTCCACACAAAAAAACTTGATAACGATTTGCATTTCTTAATAGTCGTGATTACGTTTTTAGCAAACAACTAATAGCCCACAGAATAACGGGATAGTCCAGATGGATTTCAGCACTGTCCCAAATTCCCATCTCTAATCCAAAGGTCAATGTTTCAAACATCACGTGTATAGTGAATTAATAATTACCTTCCCCAGGGATTCGTGACTAAGTTAATGTGTTACGACAAAGAAATCGCAGGCGACGATCGGCAACAAAGATATGATTAACATGAGGTAACCTTGGGCGGTGTGAAATTTGTATGTAATGGGTAAATGGTTGTTTTTCAAGGTCAGGAAGGACATTTTTAGTTTCTGATGAGAAGAATGACAAAGAGCAACACAGACGTCAAAACGGATTGTAGATGAAAAATTTTTTCTTTCAGCCGTCCAGTTTAACAAAGGACAGAGTTTGTCCTAAGGCTGTTCTCAATTGCTCTGCTCAACAAGCGCAAAACGTTTCGACACATTTACAAATTCATTTTTTAACGGAAACATATAAAATCGGAAGGCTTGACTATGGAAGCGATTTGGAATAGATAATAAAACTGTGTTTGTCATTTTTTGATAAATAAATTATCTATGGAGTTACAAGCGATTTTGATCACGTGACAAAGACGTTTTTCACCCTTCCTTGAGTAGTTATTCTTCTTTAGCGCGGAAATTCTGTTCAAAACGCCCATTTTCACAATATTTTCTGAAAGATGTATTGCGTTTGCAAAAAAAAAAAAAAAAAAAAAAATCAGAAAACACAGTTCGATTACATAGTTTCTGAATAGCAACTTCTGCTAATTTCATGCATTCCGAGCGCATGACTCTAGTCTGGAGCTTCAATCACTTTAAAGCCAAAAAGCTTAAAATCAACAAACACACCATTTGAAAAAAAGATATTTCTGACCCCCCTTTTTTTTCGCACTTCGGCGTGCTTCTACAAACGTTTATTATTTTTTTTTTTTTCATAAAAATGGCTGAAAGAGGTCCAAGCTCCAATAAATTGTATTATCTTTAATAATAATAATAAAACCGAGCAAGATCGGTTTAATAGTTTTTGCGTTCTGATCCTGCCCAGTTTGAAAAAAGTCATTTTGTGTAATAAAATGAGTTTATCCACTTTAGTTCCGAAGCTTGCATAATAATACAAATACTTATTCATTGGTTTTTTTCCAAACAAAATGACATCGTAAATGACAGAAAAAATATATTTTCTGAAATTGATCCTTTAGGCGCTTAGTATAATATAGGTTAAAAAATATAGATCTAAAACTACAAACCCCCCTAAATTAATGCAATCACAAATTTAAGAACTTTAAACAAGTAAATAATCTACAAATCATGAAAATTTTTTATTGAAAAACATTTAAGTTAAATACTTATGAAAATTTCTCACTTTTTTGGTCATACTGTCTTTTGGACATTTTTAGCCATTTTGCAAACTCAGATGAAAATAACATTTATTTTATGTGGGAATCAGCTTAGATGCTGCCATTTATTCGTTTGCTTTGAACGCAAAAAACATTCAGCTATAAAGAAATAATGTGAAAATGTAAAAAAAAAAAACCCGGACATTTTAGTTTTTATAAGGAAAAGAACAGAGGCCTCCGTATGGGGACCCAGAAACTGAAGAGGTTATAGTGCTCCAAAACAGTGTAAGTCTACGAACGCATTTTGCTAGAACACTAAATGACTATGAAAGAACTTCGAATTCACCCAAATCGTTTTACAGGGATAATCTACAGGCTATAGGGCAGGGACGGCGAACCTGTGGCAGGCGTGCCGAACTTGGCACGCGATAGAATATTTTCGGCACGGTGTTGATTGAAATCCTAAAACAAAATAGAATTAAGTTAAACAAAACTCGCAAACTTAAACAAGCTGGTCTTTCCTTTCTGTTCTTTTTTATTGGAAAGCAATTAATTGAATTTCTAAATTATTTCAATGTGGGCTCAATAAGTTATCAAATTAAGAGAATATAAAAAATAAAAATATCATGCATTACAAGTAAAACTCGTAGTGATGAAACTAAAGCGACTTTGTATAAAATATGTAGTTTTCACAGTTCGCTCTTCCTGCGGGTCATTATTTTCGGAAATGAAACGAAAATCTTAAATATTAGAAACCCAAACCACTTGTTAGATAACTCGAATTCAGCTTGCATCCTATTAAAAGTAATTAGGTTGAACACCATATTAATATTTAGCATAACCGACATCGCATCCACCATTCTATTACTATTTAATATGTGTTAGTCTAATTATTAGATGTATATTACCCCATATTTTAAAATCCCAATGAATAAAAATCCAGAAATTTTGATCCACTAAATTATTTTTTTTGGTGCTTGCCACGTCATGGCCATGTAAAATCTTTTTTGAAAAAAATTGGGCACGCGGGTGGAAAAGGGTTCGCCGATCCTGCTATAGGGAATAGAAAAATGTAAAAAAAAAAACAATTGTACTGTTTCCATGTTCCGTGTCATAAATGGTGGGGCAGTGGAATCAAATGAAAGCGAAACGACCGTATCTCAATTAGCACATAAAATTAGTGTAAAGTATTAAGAGTATGAAAATTAAACGACTTCTAAATGACACACTGGGAGATAAATTAAACATGGCAGGTCGTTGGAAGGACTAACAATATTATATGTCAATAATTCAGTATTCATAAATATAGTTTAATCAATATTATGTTTAACTCGCGCTATAGTAGTTACCTTGTCATATAATTATCAAACTAATTTTATTTCAAGATGCATAAAATTTCAGCAACTGTTTAATTTTCCATAAAATGAAAAAATCTTCTAGAACTTGCTGTCAAGGTTGTTAAAGTATACATACTGTTAAAGTTGATAATTTAAACTAGTTTTCGGAACCTTAACAATCCCAAAAATGTCGGGTTATTATCCAATATAATTAAAACTGGATTCACAATGGAGTTTATTTATTTCGACGAATAGTCGGCTTTTTATTGCCTTACGAGCGTTGATTGTTGACTAAGAAAGCTGTAACTAGTTTACTCTTACTTCTTTTTTCCATTTATTTATTTGTGTTCTATAGAAATAAACAAAAAATATTTCTTAAATTGTAAAAAAAAAAAAAATAAATAAATAATAATAACCCTACAAGTTTAATATTATACGGAAAATTAATCTTTCAAAACTAGTTTTATCACGATTTTGAAATCGGGTTTCATATTTTTCAGACGCCATTTTTTTTCTATACTGCATATTACGCTGTTTTTCTATGTCAAAAACATAACAACAACAACAAAAAAAAAAAATGTAAACAACTTAATACACTATAATAATAATAATTGGTAAATAAATAAATAGAAATGCTTAATTCATCTTTAAAAGTTAAAGTTAAACTTACATTAAGTGCAAAATTACATAAAAGATGACACAGTATTTAAAATGTTAAATTATTTTAATACCTTAGTATACTTTCAACTAATAATATTTGTTACAACTTCGGAGGGGGGGGGGGGGGAGTTTGATTTTCATGTCTAGTTTGTGCAGAATTTATTTTATTTAAATAATAATAATAAATTAAATTTGAAAAATCAAAAAACCCGACTGCATAAAAAGTGAACTAATTATTTCTCATCAATGTGAAACTATTTTTTATATTACTTACCTATTTTTTTTTATTTACTTGTATTGATGACTTTTGTGTTTAATCGTTAGTTCCTATCTATAAACACTATTTTGACGAGGCCTATAGATGTCTGTGATGGTTAGAGTTGCAGTAAAGCTAGAGATCCTACCTACACAACTTCCAGGTAATGTAATATTTAAACGGAGCTTCTGACTGTAAAATATTCAATGAACCATCGTCTTCATTTTGAAAGACTTATCCAATGATATGCCACTTAATAGGGTACGTAAAAAAATGTTTCGTCTCCACCACCATTTTGTATTTTACGGCCGCCATTTTGAATTAATAAAAAATAAAACCTAGCCTATAACTATCGGACGGTTAAGACTAATCGATAGAGACCCCATTCATTAAAATTCATCCAGCCGTTGGGATGTTTCGAGGGTATAAAGAAATCCACATACCCAGACACGCGTCAAACACAACCTTTCTTAGCAGCCAGGTAAAAAAGGTTTTATAAGCGTCCAATGATCATCTTAAAAATCAAGCCTAATTCTTCAACTGCAATTTGCTTTTTCTCAAATTCAGTTCAAATACATTAATTTGGCATGGGCACCGAACTCTATTAGAAAAATTCGCTTTTATTTTTGTTTTAGCACTTAGTAGAAATCGCAAGCAAGTGAGCTTATTAGCCCCCGGAATGCTATTTCTTTCTCCCAGCTTACTTTGTCTCCAATAAAAAAAGTTACCTTGTATACGCCAGCCGTAAAACAAAAGCCGATGTTTCATTGTGCGATTAAATACTCTACAGCCTTTTTTAAAATTTCTAAGCATCGCACATTTTCAATGTTTAGACCGTCGTATGAGGGGGAAAAAGTACTTTTTAATGCAATTTGTTTGAAAACTGCATCTCCATTTGTTTTTTAAATATTAATTTTTTTGTAGTTTTTAGCGACATTTGTTTCATTTTGGCAACTCAAGTACTCCATTTCTGTAGAAAGTAAAGAAAAAATTGTTGAAAAATAGCAATTATATCTTTTTGTTGCCATTTTCTTAAAAAATATATATATAATTAAAATAAGTATTTTGAGAAAAATATAAATGAATGATTTTATGATAAAACATGGAGCTATTAAAACTATATTTAATTTTAAGAATCTATTTTAATGCAAATGACGTCATTTTACACAAAATAAAAGAGTTTTCTTTAAGTCTTAAAATTGAAATATGTTTTGCAGTAGAGTCCCGATTATCCGAGTCCCGCTTAACCAAGTTATTTTCTTCTGGTGGACTGGTGGCTTCTATTATTATGAAACAGTAATAGAAAGTAATAGAAGTAATAGAAGTAATAGAAATGCCGGGGGCGGCAATAAATTCTGAAAAAGCAGAATTCTTGTTCTCTAGTTCATTTTTTTTTTCTCTCTATTTCTTTGTTAAGATACAGCAAAGCAAAGATGAAACATTAAATTATCTGTTTAAGATTTCTAAATTGATTTCTCATCGCATAATTGTAAATTCCTTAATTTTAAACTGTTAATTGATAAAAGCTGTTTTTTATATTACATTCTTTATTTTGTATTCATAATTTATTTTCTACTGAAAAGAATTGGGGCACTGAAAATTTTCAGTAACCCACAAGTTTAATTTTTTTAAAACAATAATAAATTTAATACCTATTTCATTCAACATGTATGAATTTTTCATTTGAATTTAGTAATAAAATAAATAATTAAATGAACACTTATCTAGCTGAGAAGTAAAATTACGAAATTCAAAAGTTATATTGTAAATTATTTTTTAGAAAGGTCAAAGAGAAATTTTAGAAATATAAATGAAATTTAGTATGAAAAACTCATGAAGGTTAACACAAAATTATCAAAATTAAATTTGTTTAAACTTTCTTGTTACATGTTATATGGAGGCAACGACTGAAAATATGGATTGTATATTAAACAAGTTAAAATGATAATGTTATCTTTTTTTTTTGTTGTTTACACACAGTTTCTCCCAGGTTTCAAAAAGACAGGATGGGAAAAGGGCACTTTTTAGATTCTTAGGGGCATTTTTTAGAGGCATTCTTTCGATGTTTAAAGGTAATTTTAATGTTTAAAAGTTAGTCCGTATTTTCAAGGTCCAACAACGAGTCCCTTTTTATTATCTAAGCAAATTTTCCGATACAAACGGCTGTAAGGACGCAATTTTTTTGAATGAGGAACAAGAATGGTGCTATTTTTTAAATGAAAAGGCAGGCAGGGTGCAGCACCCTCCTGAAACGGTCTGAGGGGAACTCTGGATATAAAAATGTTTACGGAGTCCAGAATTGAAAATAAAATTTCTTAAAATTAGGGGCTGGTAGGAAAATTGTCACAATTTCTTTTTTAGCACTTTAACCCTTTAGGGGCAAGTAATTGTGTTTCTGTAATCTTGAGTTCACACCTGAATTTTCGAGAAAAAAAATTCAAAATAAAGAAAATCAATTCTACAACTTTTTTCCACCTAAGTTATAAAAGTATAAAAGTTTCTGCTGCAAATCTTGATTAAAATTAGATGGGATATAATATAGTATACCCCATCGCCCTTTAAGGGTTAGCATCTACCAGGCAAGCAAACCCGGTCTGCTTCAGTTAAATATGTTCGAATACTGCCTAGTGTACAGCGTATGAAAATCGTTTAGAATTGAAAACTCTAATAGATGTCTTACATTTAGTATCTATATATTTAAGAGACCAGGATGTTTTTTTAGTCATCAGCCCTGAGCTTTCTACTGAACCAATTTTGATATATGAAAGCTTTTCATTTGTAGATGTGTCCGTTCTAGCTATTTTTTAATTTATTTCCATTTTTATATTTTATTTTTTAAAAGCTTTTTATATTTCTTCAAAATGGTGGCAATTGGATTACTTCCATTGTTGCAGAGAAATGAGAAATTTGTTTTTATTTTTATTGAACAACAAACATACGACTTGTGTGCTTGACATGAGAGCTCGCTTATAAGTCGGAGACAAGATAGCACAAGGAAATATTGCAACACAAGAGAAATACACCCTGGGAGTTCCACAAAGAGTGTGTGCAATGGAACCAGCGGGAATCGAACCCACAATCTCTTACGCTCGCAAGCGATTAGCAGAGTGGTGGAAATGAGAAATAATTAGCTTTATTTATTTTTATTGTTAAAAAAAAAGACTCATTCTCACTCTGAATGTTTTACATTTTAACATTTTTTTCCATTATGCTGATACTGAGTTTGAGACGTTAGGCGAAATGATTCAGTGAGTGAAAATGATGTCATTTAAAACAAAACAATCATTTTCTTTGATAAAACTAAATATTTGACCACAAATGCGTCTAAAAGACAAATTACCTCAAGAAGATATTTTTTTATTATTATTAGATTAGAACCTCACCCTTAGTGAGACCTCATGTCAAGAGTGCGAATATTCACATGAAAAATTGTATCGGACAAACGTGACTTTAAGTTTGGAAATATATTCATTAATAATCTATTGTGCGTTAAAATACTTTTAAATGATGAATACAGATTTGAAAGGTGCGTATGCAAATTTTGAGAATGTGAAAATGACTTAAGATTTAGATGTTATGGGGGGAAAATTCTATGATGTGACAAAGCGAAATTCTTTTTGCTCATTTTTCTTCCCGCAATACCAAACATAAGAGCCTCAATCGATAACTTCATCAGATTTACAAATCTTGATTAGGTATTCTAATGCACCTTAATTTTTCAATAATTTAAACAGTTGAAGTTTGTGGAAATAGTATTTTGGTAACTTTAGGTTAAAAATATGTATTACAGTAAACTCTGTCTAAGGCGGAATCGATCGGGACTGAGAACATTTTCCGTGGTAGACAATATTCCGGCTTGTGCAAAAAAGCTCTCTCTTCCTCCCGCGAAAAAAAAAAAAAAAAAAAAAAAAAAAAAAAATCCCTCGAAGATGAAAATTTTTTATTGATTCTCCTGACTTAAAAATCGGTTGAAAACTAAAATTCTGAAAGATCCTTTGTCTTTATAGATAAATGAGAATATTCAGTTTCTTAGTACTACTGTTTTACATGCATATTGGAAATTTAGACACACACACACACACACACACAAAAAAAAAACAAAAAAACAAAAAAGAACAAAACAAAAACAAACAAACAAAAAAAAAAAACAATAAACTTCGAGAATGAGACAGAACGCTGTAATTTTTAATTTGAGTACAACCTTAAAGTATAATATATTGTACTTTCGAAAATATGTATTTTGATAAATGTTCATTTTACTAGAAATAATAACTTTTAAATGCAATTTTGCATGTGAAAAAATGGCATAAGCATAAATTCCTTAACATTTAAAGTTTCTGTTCTGTTGAATTAATTTTTTTAAAGTGTTGCGGAATTTTAACTAACATGCTCGACATTGAGTATTTGACTTATCAGTTTTAAAGTTTAATAAATAAAACGCCTTTCATTTTTAAATTATACTTTTTTCCGCCTTATGCAAAGTTTTGGTTTCGGTGGGACCTTAAAATGCTTTCCGTTTCCGCGTTAGACAGATTCCGCCTTATACAGCATGAATTAATGTAATTTTCTATGGGTTCGCCGGGACTTGAAAAAATTTCCGCGGTAGGCAAATTTCCGGCTTATACAGAGTCCGCCTTAGACAGAATTTACTGTATTAGTTTTAAGAGTTAGACATTCAATTTATGATGAATTTTTTATTGTAATTATTTTTGTAAGTTTATTATAAATTCGATGTAACAATTCCTTTCTAAACATTTTAGTTCGTCGAATTTCGACGGGTTACAACTCGTATTTTATTAAATTTCCCACCAACTACATCAAAAGACATTTTCGTATTAACAGCATGTCAGCAATCAGTCGTGAATCATTTCAATATTTATAGAAATCTTTATCATTCTGATTATTTCAGTTCGATTATATACATCGTTCACTAGCAAGAAAAGTGACATAACTCAAAAATACTATATTTCATAGGGGGGAGGGGGGGGGGGGCAGAATATTTGCATATTTTTACTGTAACATAAAATTATAACAATTAGCTTTCCACGCAGCTGTAATAGCTTACATGAAAGCATAAAAAACTTAAGAATCAAAGCCTAGAAAGTGATAAATTGGATTGAAAAAATTACCCCCCTCTCCCCAACACACAATTTGCCCCCTTTGTGTGGTAGCATAGTGACATAGCCAAATCTAGCGGTTTTCCTGATAACTACACTTATGACACTTTTTCCAACAGCAAGAGGAGACCTATTATTGCAATAGAAACTGAATTTTTTGGAACTGTTACTTTTCTTGCGAGTGAACGATATGTTAAATTCGTATTTTATTTATTTATTTATTTATTTATTTATTAAGTTTTAAATTTCGTTTGGAAATGTAGTTATGGACTACTACGTAGAAACAAACAAATGCTCAATTATTTCTATTAAGTACAAAAGTATTAATCTTCCGTAGTTGGCTAGCATGTAGATTTCAAAATATTAATGCTTGAAAATTGTTTAAAAATCGGTAAATTAATATAGTTTTCAAACGAATGTCGTTTGCAAGTACATTAAAAAAAAATTCTATTTTGTAAAAATTGAAATTGTGCGATGATTAGAAATTACAAAAATAGCAGTAAAACCGAAATTTATTGGTTAGGTTGTTGCTGTTGTCAATGTGACGTAGTCTTTACTTACGGACGTCTTTTTGCTTTATAATACAGATAGGAAACATGGAATATGTAGTAACGTATAGTGATAAACAGGAAGTTCATTAAAATTTGTCGAACATTGTAATTAATAGATTATAAATTCAACATTTGTATACAGATGTTAGAAGGCCCCTATAGAGTCTGTTTTAAAGGCCTTAAAAAATATTGCTTAGTGCAACAAGTCTACACAAAGTCGTCTTTGGAAAGGAAAAATGTGCTAGAATTTAGATAATCAAAATAGAATAACTGCAAATGAAATCTCCTAATAATTTAATTATTAATCATGAAGAATATATTTCTAAATATAATACATTCCTAACGTAATCTTGCGGATAAAAAATTTTAACATCTAAATAATCATTACTCCAAGAAACTTGGCCAGATAAAAGCCTGCAAAGATACATAACGAAATCTTGCTCAATTGATTCATGTCTGTAATTGATTCAAATTTTGTGGAACGTGTAATTAATGGATTATAAAATTAACATATGTATACAGATGTTAGAAGGCCCCTGTAAAGTCTGTTTAAAGGCCTTTTAAAAAAATCTTGCTTAGTTCAACAAGTCTACATAAAGCCGTCTTTGGAAAGGAAAAATACGCTAGAATTTAGATAATTAAAATAGAATCATTACAAATAAAATCTCCAAATCATTTAATTATTAATCATGAAGAATATATTTCTAAATGTAATACATTCCTAACGTAATCTTGCGGATAAAAAAAATTTAACATCTAAATAATAATCATTCCAAGAACCTTGGCCAGATAAGAGCATGCAAAGGTACACAAAGAAATCTTTATCAATTGATTCATGTACATTTTAAATCTACACAAGATGATCATTACAAGGTATTACAAACTATTCGTGTGCATTGAAATCATGTTGAGAATTTATAAAAAGTTTCTCGGTAAAAACAATAAAGATAATTTCTAATACATGAACGGCATTGCTTGATACGTAAGTCTGATGCAAGTTAAACAATGGGAGAAAAGACATATCGAAGTCTTCAAACAATGAAGCAGAAAGAAAAATACTACAAATGGAAAAATCGTGAATAAATATTTGTTGCAATAATCCGAATAAATAAGGATGAGGGAAGAAAAAGGAAATGTATCTTTTATTCAGGATTATACTGAAAAAAATTAGAAGCCTATCAAATAATTCATATTAATATGATCACTTAAACTGTATACTTATTATCGTATAACAAGATACATGTAATTACATGGTCATAAAATATATAGATATATGGGGCATTCTCACAATCTTTTGACGTTCGGGAATAAAAATCTGGTGAAATTAAACTTGCTAAAATAACATTTTAATCTGATAGACGAATGCCTTAATGATTCAAAATAAAGAAAAAATGGTCAGCAGCGAAAATTTTTTTATTTAACTGAGATTTAAGTTAAACTTGCGCGTTTAATTTTCCTTACCATTTTACCACTATAACTTTCTGTTTTCTTCTAAATTTTTACTTTTAATGAATTTGCATAGTACCCACAGTATATTCAAATAAGAAATAATAACAATGTAGTATTTTTAGTACAAAATTTTGGTATGACATTGTCTTAAAGAAGGGACGGAAGGAAAAAAAAAGGCGTGGTATAGGAAAAAAGTGACGATAAAGGAAAAAAAAAGCGATGGTAAGGATGGGACGGTAAGTGAAATACCACTATTTTTAGGCAAATCATGTTAAGACTAAGTGATAACCATAATGTTCATTGATTTTTAGAAACAGTTATTTACATTAGATTAAATTTAAGAAAAATTAATTTACCTCGAAAAGTGCAGGAATAAACCTTGGGTACGGTAAGACTATCAATAAAGCCACGATCTTGAAATTGATATTTAAATGCTAATTTAAATTCTGCAGTAAGTTTCCTGTCAAAGAATTTTAGACATTCTTCCACTTGCATACTTCTGCATGAGAAAAAACTTGAAAAAAATTCTGTGGCTGCATCTGAAGTGATTTTCTGTATAAGTTTAGCAAGAGGGATGGTAAGGAATCTAAAACCCAGGGACAGAGTTAAAAAAAATGTCAACCATGAAAATGTGTGTAGGTTAATTTTTTGCTACATATTTATATAAAACAATTGTCCCAGTTTCGGAAAAAAATTACATCGAATTACTTTTATTGAAAGAATTTTATACAGACAGGTCCAAACTTAAAAATCAGCATCGGGGACACGGGGCGGTATAGGATTTTTCCTGGTATTTGGACACCCAACATCCTCCAAAACTTATTTATCTCGTTAATATTGTTATGCAATCATGCAATAGGATGTTCCACAGTATATGGAAAAAAAAAACCCCACAAGAATATGTACTAAAATAAAAATTATTATTCAGGGACTTAAAAGATTGCGAGAATGCCCCATATAATCATTTTATTAAAACTAGGGCTTTTGCCAAAAGGGGAAACAACTTTGGAAAAACCCGTCAAAAATAGGCATATGTTTTATTTATGGGAATGTAACTATTTTAATTTTCAGTAATTTTATCTTAACTTAGAAAATTTAATGCATTATTCCAACTGTAGTCTAAACGCTATTGTTTGCATTGTTTTTAATAAAATAATTTTTTAGTTCAAGCTAACGATGGAAAGGGGATAGTAAATAACAATAAAATGATTCTCTGGTTTTGGGTTTAAACTATCATAATTATTGAAGAACTAATTTTTTATGCTTCAGTTAATCTTTAAAAAAGTCTGAGAAATATCATCCACAATTTTATTGTATTGTTATACTAAAATTATTGTTAATATTTTCTTGAACATATACAAAGTTAAATAACTCCTTAGAAACATAGTTTTCATTGCACTCTTGTTCCATTATAAGTTCGATTGCATTTTTGTTTTAATTTATTTATTTATCTATAAAGAAGTGTTAATTCCACTATGGAACATTAGCCGGAAACAAATGCTGAACTAAGTGTTTTAAGCCAGACGTTAATCTTTCGTAATGGGTTTGCACGTGATATAGATAAATCTCTCTACTTTAAAAACGTAATTAACGTTTCTGCTGCTTTAATTGAATTTATTCTGAACGTTTTACTTTTACGGTTTATCCTGAAAAAACTATTGCATGTATAAAAACATCAAAACTGATAGTTTTATAGAGTCATGCGTCGTGCAAGATGTATATAGTCATAGTATGTAGTATGGGTCATAGTCATTGTAGCAGACAGGTTATAAATCGAATATTTTTTTTAAGAGCTATTAAATTTTGAAGGTGG
Organism: Maratus speciosus; assembly: GCA_963932465.1. Lineage (NCBI taxonomy): Eukaryota > Metazoa > Arthropoda > Arachnida > Araneae > Salticidae > Maratus > Maratus speciosus. Next base: position 243,663,087 of record OZ010795.1, on the reverse strand, counting down.
TCAAGAATTTCAATCACATAAGTATTATTGGATCAAAAACTATGCATAGTAATTTAAGCATCTTTTGCAGGGACATACTTGACAAGCTTGCTGTGTGCAGTGTGTAATTAGTGTTTTAATTTGACTTTTTTAAAAAAATTCGGATTTTTTTTAAATTTTTTTGTGCAAATTGACAAATTTTTTTTGAAAAGTTAACATTTTTGTTTGTTTTGTTATTTTATTATTAACACTTTGAATGCTCAGTCTCCTATCTAGCATTTTCATAGAAAACGGTTTCCTGTGCAGCCAAGCGTGTTGCCAGTGGGCTACTATTTTTTAATTCAAAATTCTTGACAGGCACAACTTTTTTTTAAATGGTAAAATTCGCCTTATTTAATTACATATTAAGTCGAAAATAAGGTGAATTTTACCATTTTAAAAAAAGTTGTGCCAATCAAAAGATCTAAATTTAAAAAAATTAGCCCACTGGTAACACCGTAGCCAAGAGAAAGGTGGTTGTAATTCTATATTCCTGGCATCTATGGAAAAATGCTCTTTATATTTGATATTAAATATATGTGTGTCTGAATTATGGCGGCTTGTTCTTAGCGTAGGAATTAATTTTCTTTCACAGATGGACTAAAGAAAATATTTGATTATTATTGAATTTTTATTGTGAAAAAGGCGGGCTTAACTTCCTGGTGTTCGGATAATGAAATTCTTCTGCAATTACGAGATCACCAGGTTTGAAAGGTGCTTCCACAAATTTTAGGTCATATCTGACTTTGTTTTTTAAATGGTGCTCACCAGTTCTTTGGAAAGCCTCTTTCCTGGCTTCCTCAACCGTAGGGTAATAGTTTTCATTGCCTAATACTGATGGATAAGGAAATTGGCCAAACATTAAGTATGCCGGGGGGTATTTGGTTACTGAATGCGGTGTATTATTGTACTCGTTAATCACCTCCTCCAGAATTTTGGGCCATGGAATGTTTGAAGGTGTAGCATTGATTTTAAGTCTTAGTCGAGTGCAAATGGACTGATTTACGCGTTCATTTTTCCCATTACACTGGGGCCTGTGAGATGAAGTAAGTAATTTTTTTACATTATGTTTATGTACCCATTTACGCAGTTTAGACGCTGTAAAAGCAGGGTTTCTGTCCGTTAAAATTTTCTTGGGAATTTGAATGCTAAAAATCTGTTTTAGAATATTAATATAAACTTCTGTTGTAACATTTTTAGAGGTAAAACCCCAAACATAACGAGTAGCGTGATCAATAGCTAAGTGCATGTATTTTTTTGTTGAATTGTAATAATTGAAGCCCCCTACTGTGTCTAATGATATTATATCAAAGGGTTGTTCTGCAGGAGGTAAGGCTTCAAGAAGGCCAAATTTAGGTTGGTGGGATTTCTTGTTTAGTTGGCAGACTTCACAATGTTTGACAAATTGCGTAATATCTTGTGTCATGCTGCTCCAGTAGTACTGTGGTGAAATTAAATTTAGCATTTTTTGAATTCCTGGATGGCCAAATTGATTATGGGTTGTTATTAATAATTTTTCTCTTAAGGAGAAAGGTACGACAATTTTTTGAAAACCCTTTTTGTGAATTACCAAAATGTCATTAAATTTTTGAAATTTAGGTCCTGTTACATTATCTAACTCTTGGTGTTCTTTAATTTCATCTAAGGTTAATAAATGAATGTGGAGATTTACGTTTGATAAAATGGGATTTCTTGAGAGCATGTCGGCTTCAAAATTTGTGGACCCTTTATTGTATTTTACGGTATAATCGTACATGCTTAATTTTAGTGACCATCTGAATAATCTACCGGTTAAATGTTTTATCTTTTTAAGCCATACTAAAGCAGCATGATCGGTATGTATTGTGAAAGGTTTTCCATGAAGATAATAATGGAATTTGTCAAGAGCATCGATTATGGCTAGACACTCCAATTCTGTGATAGCGTAATTTCGCTCGTAGGGCCTTAGTTGCCTTGAGTGGAATGCAATGGGATGTAAATCTCCATTTTCATCCATTTGTTTCAATACAGCACCTAAAGCTTCCTTCGAGGCATCAGTAAAAACATGGCATGGGAGATTAGGATTAAATAATCTCAAAATAGGTCTAGAAATTAATGCATTTTTAAGTAGTTCAAATGATTGCTGACAGATTTCTGACCATTCCCACGGAGTGTCTTTCTTTAATAATTTATTTAGAGGGGCTCTAATTTTAGCATACTTGTCAATGAATTTATGGTATACGTTTATGGATCCGAGGAATCTTTGTAATTCTTTAACATTTTTTGGAGGAATTAAATTTTTAATGGTTTCGGTATTAGCATTGTCTGGTTTTATTTGGCCATTACTAATTTCATAGCCAAGGAAGTCAATTTGAGATTTGGCAAAATTACATTTGGAAAGTTTTAGTTTTAGATTTTCTTGACGGCAAATATTGAATATAGTTTTAAGGTGAACCAAATGCTCGGCATAGGAGTCCGAATAAACTATAAAGTCATCGAAATAATTGGTAACGAAGTTGACCTTATGTTTATTTAGGATCCTTCTGAGAGCTCTTGCGAATTGAGCCGGAGCATTTTTGTATCCGAATGGGAGGACCAACCACTCGTAAAGTCCCTGATTGGTTACAAAGGCAAGTTTTTCTGTGTCTGAAGGATGGAGGGGGACGTGCCAGTAGCCAGAGGCTAAATCTAGCGTGGAAAAATATTTGGCATTGACAAGTCTGTCTAAAAGCCAGTCTATTCGCGGCAAAGGCTCTGAATCTGTCTTCGTAATGGCATTGATTTTCCTGTAATCAATACAAAGACGCGTTTTACCTTCTCCTTTTTTATGTGCCATTGTCACGGGAGAGGAATAGGGGCTACAGGATTCCTTAATGAGTTTAGCATCCAGCAACTCCTGTACTTGTTTTTGAATTTCTGCATTATCTTTAGGTGATGTACGGTAAGGCCTAAGCGAGATAGGAAGTTCCGAGGTGAGAGTTACTCGCTGGGGTTCCCATCTGACTCTACCTACGTCGTACCGATTGCGTGCAAAAATATCTTTGAAGTCGCTCAGAAGCCCTTCCAATTGTAGGTTCTCTTCAGTAGTATAATGATTAAAAGTTATATCATCATAATCCGAGAGAGTTTGAGTATCAAGGCAATAATGTCCCTCTTGAGACAAACTTGCTTGATTTGATTTGGAAGGAAAACTAAGCGGCTTCTGGCAATTCATATCACCTGTTAACGTTAAGGTGTGGTTGAATGAACTTTCATGAGAAATTTGACCGGAAACGTTTTGGTCATTCATAATGATGACTCCATCTTGAGTCAGAGTATTTGAGCAAAAATCCATCGAGATATGGAATTTTTGTAATTCTGGGGTTCCCAGTATCGCATATGGCAAGTAAGACCTTACTAGATATAAGGAGCTATTTTGCCTGATATTCCCTATTTGGAGGGATACTTGAACTTTTTCGGAAATCTGGACCTGTCCCTGGGTTTGGTTAACATTAAGAGGATGGCAACTTTGAATAGACGTCATATCCAAAGCTGTAGCTAGATTTTCTGGAATGAGGGACAGAGTACATCCGCTATCCAATAAAAAGGGTATTTGAACCTCATTATGACAAGTTTTTGGGTTTCTACGGTTTTCGTAATTTTTGCATTTGAGGTACCCGGGCACAATAAACCGTCATAAAGAATTCATGTGTATTCCTTGATCAGGGGAATACCCATGGGCGTTTTGGGGTTGAGTCTCATTACTGTGGGTTGCTAAGTTGGATGAGATTGTTGCTCCTGCATTTCCCTGAACATCATATTTATGTAGTAAAGTATGATGCTTTCGTTGGCAATTTTTACAACTCATCTTGGATGCACATTTACTTGCAAAATGGCCACTACGCAAACAATTTATACACAACTTATTCAATTGGATGGTTCTCCATCTGCTATCTACAGGCATAGTTATTAATTTTCTGCAAGTGTGGGTGGCATGCGAATCAAAGCAAACACCGCATTTACTGTTTTCTAAATTTTTGTGGCCTTTCGATCTATCGGAAGAATCTCTGACATAAGTTATATTTCTTACATCTGTTTTAGTTGGGTTCTCTAAAGTTAACAAGCTTTTAGCTTGAATCTCTAAAAATTTTAGAAATTCCGTGAGATTAGGCATATTATTATGGGTAAGGGATAGTTCCCATCGCTCTTTGAGATTATCGCTTAATTTTTGAACTATGGTATAAATTATCATGTTATCCACTAAAGCATTTTGAGTAAGTTTTAAAGAATCTAGAATTCGAAGTGATTCATTGCAGGTATCTATTATATCGAAAATAGCTTTAGAGGAAGTGGAACAATTTTTCATATTTTTTAAATTGTATAACTTGCCTATTTGTGCTATGGCCAAATCCCTAATCTTATCGTAGCGAGCGCAAAGGGTGTCCCATGCATTTTTATAATTGACCTCCAAAAGAGGAAATCCGGAAATCAATTTGTGGGCAGGACCCTTTACACTAGCTAAGAGATATTGCAATTTAGAAACGGCTCCCAAATCTGGATTTCGATCTATAGTTGTGGTGAAAATCTCCTTAAAAGAGAGCCACTGATCAGCTTCTCCGTAAAAGGGTTTTAATTCAAATTTGGGAAGATTGACTGTTTTTTCAAAAACATTACTTGTATTTTTATTGTTATTCTCTGAACCACCCTCGTTAATGCTTAAACTCTTAGTTAATTTATTACGTGATGTATTTATTGCGATAGTTAATGCATCCAATTTAAGGGCAATTTCATTGTATTCCTCAATTATAGCTTCCGTTTCTGTTGTATCGCTCTTAAGAACGGCGTTTTCCTGATTTTTACTTAATTCCGTACTAATATCTTGCACCTGACCATGATACAAATCTAACTCTTCCAGAGTTATCGTCTGATCATCAATTTTGGGATTTATGATATTTTTTATACGGGTAATTTTTGCTTTGAGAACAGTTTTTTGTTTCTTAATATTTTCCATTTTGAATTAATTTTAAGATAACTTTTTAATAATCTAAATATTATAACACTCTTAATATCCGTCAAAATGTTTAAACATTCTCAACATAATATAAGCATGTGCATAAAATTGATAAAAAGAATAAAATAGTTAAAATTAATTAAAGAAATAAATATAGAAAATATGAATCATTTTTTTTTTTTTCAATTCAAAAGATTGCAATGCTTTAAAACCATGGTTTTCATAAATACCAAAAATGAAAACATCACTGGAGATATACTACTTATTAAATCACTTACCTTAAATTATGTAATCAGAATAAAAATAAAAAATAATATGGATAATAATATTATATAAAAATAAATAACACTAGGGTACCCCATGAGCTCATACAGACACACACAAAATAAAAGGAAAAACATTCCGCAAAAACGGAGAAGGAAAAAAAAAATATATATCTCTGTATTTAAGGAACTGTAGTGCGCACTTATCATGAAATAAAAAGCAATGACAGCAACGATGCTATCTTTCACTGCATGAAATTTACTTTAAGAGATGCTCTGAAGAAAATCACTATAAAATCATCAACACAACTGAAGAAGATGAATTCCACTTAGAGATTGCAGTTTTCATGTTGTGAAATTTTCACTGCACTGTTAAAACAAAATGCGGATATCACTGCTGAAATATTTGACTTTTAAAACGCAGAATATGTTGAAAAAGATCTACATTTTGATCGATTTTAATTAAGATGATATTCTTCAAAATATAGTAGAAGAAATGGGAAGACACTTTCTATAATGGAATTGAAGAGTTAAAAGCATATCACTGCTGACAGATTCTTTGATGAGGCGAACTTCTTGTATTTACACTACTTGAAGGGGCATAGTGAACACTTTCCCAGCACCCAATTGGGGCCTCTTTGAATGTTCAATCGGAGCTTATCCGTATCGTGTAGCACCAAGAATTCTTTTTTTTTTTTTTTTTTTCTTTTCTTTACTTCTCATGTTTTCCCGCTGAGCAGGTAGTATAATCCTGCCGACTCATAATACTGTCACATTTTAACGAAATGACAGTATTCATTGAAATTAACTTTATTAAGTTTTATTTAAATGATCAAAAAGGTGGCAATCAATTTCCATAGCTGCTTACAGGTTAGACTTCAGCTACCAAGTGGCGTAGAGGTATATCTCTGAAATTGCTCATCTCCTAGGGTTACCAGTTAAAAAGGGCCATGTGTTTCTATTAATTTAACGATAAAATGGATTAGTTGGCTACCCCGCCAAACCCGTGATTATCAGTCATTGGGCCCGTATCCAAATTGAGGGACGATTCATTACAAAAACTAATCAATAGGTCCAATCTTTATAATTACTTTAATATCGAAAAATTAAATCCGCATAACTATGCCCAATGGAGTTTTAAAACCCAGATGCTCCTAATGAGGGAAGATTTATTTAATTATACACAGGATGACCCCCCAACACCACTAACTACTGAGTGGACTAAGCGAGATAATCGTGCTAGGGCTACAATTATATTAACTTTAGAAGACTCACAACTTATTTATGTGAAAAATGAAACGACAGCCAAGACAACTTGGAATGTTTTAAAAACTATACACGAGCGCGCAAACCTTTCGAGCAAATTATATTTACTCAGAAAGTTATACAGTATAAAACTCGGGGAAAACGGAGATATGATAAATCATATCGTAAAAATACTAGAAACAGCCGACAGATTAAAGGCGATAGGGGAAGAAATTAAGGACACGCATTTATCCGCGTTACTTTTATGCTCCCTCCCACCGAGTTATGATACTTTGATTATCGCACTTGAAGCGAGAAATGAAGAGGAGTTAAACTCTGAATTTATAAAAGGAAAATTGACCGATGAGTATCAAAGAAGACAAGATAGCTCGAATAATACGTCGCGCGAAAATGCGTACAAAGCAGAAAAAAATAATACTAAACCACAATATCGCAAACAAGAACAAAATATGTTTTGTACATATTGTAAAAGACGAAATCACATAAAATTAAATTGTTGGTTCCTTAAGAATAAAAATTCAAATTCTAAAAACCAAACAATGAATAAAGGGAGACAGAATGCTGCATTATGTTCTGAAACGAACAAAATCACTCCGGAAGTAGAAGAACAAACAAACACACAGACTCTGGGGAATAGTAGCAAAGAAAACAAAACCACTTTAGATACAAAGGTGTCTCAAAACAATTGTTCCTTTTACGCGAACATTGAAAATAAATCTACCTGGATAATTGATTCAGGGAGCTCTTCACACCTTTGTAACGACATAAACCTATTCAGTGACATTGATACAAATAATAAGAACACAGTCACGATTGCAAACGGAAAAATTCTTGCTTCACACGGGACAGGCACAATAAAATTACAAACACAATCAAACGACATTACTTTAAATGAAGTTTTGTACGTGCCAGAAATACAGTCAAATTTAATGTCTGTTAATAAAGCAGTGAAGCATGGGTGTAAACTCATTTTTGAAAACGAAACCTGTAAATTAATCCAAAACGGCATAACCTTTATAGAAGGGAAAATTAAAGGTAATTTATATGAAGTAGACCTTTACAAACATAAACAAGTAAACTATGCGAATTTAGCTCATCAATGCAAGAATAAAAACTGTATTGAACTCATGCATAGGAGATTCGGACACAGAGATATAAATGCTTTAAAGCAACTGCAAACTAAAAGTTTAGCAACAGGTTTTAATATGGAAAATTGTAAACATGAAGTAATATGCGAAAGTTGCATAAAATGTAAATTAACAAATGCTCCGTATCCTAAACAAGCTACAAACAAAGCTAGTAAAATTCTCGATTTGATTCATTCTGATGTATGTGGCCCGATGCCAACAGAAAGTATGGGAGGAAAGAAATTCTTTCTCACATTTACTGATGATTTCAGTAGATTTACAATGGTATTTCTTTTATCAAAGAAAAGTGAAGTCATCACTAAACTAAAAGAGTACGTAGCCATAACGAAAAATAAATTCGGTCGCAATATAAAGGAATTAAGAACTGACAACGGCGGGGAATATACCAGTGATGAGATAGAAAATTACTTAAAAGAAGCAGGTATACACCATCAGCTAACCGTGCCAAATTCTCCAGCTCAAAACGGTGTTTCGGAGAGGAAGAATCGTACACTAGTTGAAATGACGCGATGCCTGTTATCGGAAGCGAAACTACCTCAGAAGTTTTGGGGTGAAGCTCTAAATACAGCGGTATACTTAACTAATCGACTCCCCACGAAAGCTCACAATTCTACTCCATACCAATTATGGACAAATAAAATACCGGATTTAAGCAACATTAGAATGTTTGGCTGCAAAGCTTACGCTTATCTCGACAAATCCCAAAGAGGAAAACTTGATGATAAAGCGATTGAAGGAATTTTTGTCGGTTACGACAATAGATCTAAAAGTTATAGGATCTATACTGGTAATAATAAAATTATACGAGCAAGAACCGTCAGATTTCTAGAAAACTTTAATTCAAACACAACACCAAATTTAAATCTGAAAAATGATAGCGAAGTTCAGAAACAACCCGAAAAAGCAGGGGAAAATTCCTCAGGAATTATAATAAGTATGCAGGAAGAAAAACAAACAGACAGTGAGGAAAATACAACAAATGAACCTAGAAGATCACAAAGATCGAATAGAGGTGTTCCACCAGACAGACTCGCATACATTACTAAAGAAAATAAAATTATAGAGCCGAAAAATTTCGAAGATATTAAAAATCTAAACAATCCACATGAGAAAAACCAATGGTACGAAGCAACTAGTGAAGAAATTGCTTCATTAATAAAAAATAACACCTGGGATCTAGTTGATCCTCCACCAGGCGTAAAAGTAATTGGAAATAAGTGGGTTTTTACGGTTAAATATAATTCAAATGGAGAAATTAATAAATACAAAGCGCGTTTGGTAGCGAAAGGCTATTCTCAAAAATTTGGTAGTGACTATTATGAAACCTTTGCACCAGTAGTAGCCTATACAACGCTAAGAGCATTTCTAGCGTGTGCAGCTCACAAAAACTTAAATGTAAACCATTTAGATATTAAAACCGCGTTTCTCCATGGAAATTTAGAAGAAGTTGTTTATATGTCGCAACCAGAAGGACATATTAAACCGGGTGAAGAAAATAAAGTATGTAAGCTAAGAAAGGCTATATATGGCCTAAAACAAGCAGCAAGAGCATGGAATATTAAAATAGCTGAAAGTTTAAACAAACTAGGTTTTGTGCAAAGCACCGCTGATCCATGTCTCTTCACACGAGAAACTAACGGAAATAAAACTTATATCATCATTTATGTCGACGATCTGTTAATTTCAGGAGATACTAAGGAAATAAATGAAATAATGAAACAACTTAGTAAAGAATACGAAGTGAAAAATTTAGGTATGGTAAATTACTACTTAGGCATAAACATAAAAAGAATTAAAGAAGGAACTTATGCACTCGATCAGGAAAATAAAATAAAAGAACTGATTGAAAAATTTAATTTAAAGGACTCTAAACCTTGTGATACTCCGATGGAGGCAGGTTACTTAAACTTAGATGACGATGAAAATTTACTACCTAATAATCATAAGTATAGACAAGCCATAGGGGCATTGCTATACATAGCTACGATAACTCGTCCAGATATTTCAGCGGCTATTAACATCCTTAGTCGCAGAAATGAGAAACCAAGAGAAAAAGACTGGAGGGCAGTCAAGAGGGTTATAAGATATTTAAAAACAACACAAGAATTAAAATTAGTTATAAGCAACGAATATGATCCGATTCTGACGACATTTGCAGATTCAGATTGGGCAGGAGATAAAAGTGATCGAAAATCAACCACAGGAAATTTAAGTAAATTAGGAAATGCAGCGATTTCCTGGTCAACAAAAAAGCAAAACTCAGTTGCATTATCATCTGCTGAGGCTGAGTATATTTCCGCAGCCACATCAGCACAAGAAACCATATGGTTGATAAAGCTATTAGGGGATCTAGATTTAAACCAAAACCTACCAATTATTCTGTATGAGGATAATGTGTCATGCATCAAGATGACTCAAAATTATAAACATCATTCAAAAACAAAGCACGTGGATATCAAATTTAATTCAATTAAAGATTTACGAGAGAAGGGAATCATAGAATTAGAATATTGTCCCAGTAAGGAAATGACTGCAGACATCTTTACGAAGCCCCTTCCCAAACCTGACTTTATCAAACACAGAGACAACTTGAACTTAAGAACTATTGCAACTTCAGAAATCAAGCAGGGGTGTTAGAAAGTGTATAATGATTTACCGAAATTGCAAGACATTGTGAAATAATTACAGCTGTGTTTTCAAGATTGCATTTGATAGATGAAAACTTATTTTATCTGAGTGAAGAACAACTACCCATTTCCCTCTTTTCCCGTGCAGAGAGAGAAAAAAAAAGAGGAATTTCCAACATCTGGTATACATAAAAGTGTTGCACAACGAGATGCAATAAGAAAGACTAATGAACTCTGAAAACTTTTCTTCCTTTTTTTAGTCAGTCTCTAAATATATGCCCTAAGCAAAACACGCAGTGTGTCTGCGCTCTGAAAGTTAATTAAATATATAACTTTGAATGTAAATTTAATTTTAACTTTATCTATGTGCTTTTAATTAAATAGTGTAGTCCTGTGATCCTGTGCCCTCTTTTGTTACTGAGTGGAATATTTTCATGCTGATTCACTTTGGATTTTATAGCAGGTTGGATTACCCTACGCGGATTCAATCAACGCTGAAAATAAAGGTAGGAGCATGCCAATTTTATCTTTCTCCTTTTCTGTGAAGATGTTAAAAGGGAAAACATTATTTTCTAAATATAATTCATGAAGAGAAGCTCAGTTATTTAACTGCCGTGATTTCACAATAAAAATTCAATATTCTTTTAGGGAGGAGGCCATTGTTTTATCTTTAAAAGATTTCTTTTATTTTAGTTTCTTAACTTTCAAGAGTTTTCGTTTATTTTCATTTATTGTCACAATAGTTTAAATAGAAGAGAGCGGTAACTTGCCGTGTTCACAGCCTTCAGTCTGTCTCATAATCTATTGAATTTTTATTGTGAAATCACGGCAGTTAAATAACTGAGCTTCTCTTCATGAATTATATTTAGAAAATAATGTTTTCCCTTTTAACATCTTCACAGAAAAGGAGAAAGATAAAATTGGCATGCTCCTACCTTTATTTTCAGCGTTGATTGAATCCGCGTAGGGTAATCCAACCTGCTATAAAATCCAAAGTGAATCAGCATGAAAATATTCCACTCAGTAACAAAAGAGGGCACAGGATCACAGGACTACACTATTTAATTAAAAGCACATAGATAAAGTTAAAATTAAATTTACATTCAAAGTTATATATTTAATTAACTTTCAGAGCGCAGACACACTGCGTGTTTTGCTTAGGGCATATATTTAGAGACTGACTAAAAAAAGGAAGAAAAGTTTTCAGAGTTCATTAGTCTTTCTTATTGCATCTCGTTGTGCAACACTTTTATGTATACCAGATGTTGGAAATTCCTCTTTTTTTTTCTCTCTCTGCACGGGAAAAGAGGGAAATGGGTAGTTGTTCTTCACTCAGATAAAATAAGTTTTCATCTATCAAATGCAATCTTGAAAACACAGCTGTAATTATTTCACAATGTCTTGCAATTTCGGTAAATCATTATACACTTTCTAACAATTATAACATTTGACCTTAACAATACCTTCCGTCTCCGGAATCATAAGTCACCTTCTCCGTCATATTTTTGTCTTTAACCCTAGAACTACCGAAAATTTTACTCAAGTTTTATAAAAATATTACACATCAGAATTCTTATTTAAAACTATTGAACTTATTTACTTAACTCATTATTGTCTGGTTTAGATATTTAGTTTATTTTAAAGAAATTTCTGGTTAGAATAAATATTTCGAATGTACCCATCGGGCCCATTGGACCCGTCTGGTAGACGGAGGGTTAATCCATCAGCGCAATTAGTTCACACGCTAATAAGGGTTGGCTCGTAACAAGCCGCCATAATTCAGACATACCCACGTATTTAATGTCAGTGAGTGACGACACAATATATGTCATCTGTCTTGGTGACACTCAAGTGCCTTTTGGCCGTAAGTGCTTTTGACATGACAGACCCTTATCTCCTGCGACAAAAACGATATTCACAGACAGCGGTCTTAAATATTACCATTCTAGACAGAAAACTTCAGACGCCACATTTGACCCTTTAGAAATAACACGGATATATTGCGAAAAACAAACGATGGTTATTAGGGAAGGAGCTCTCAAAAATTTTAATGGGGTTTGCTAGGAACTCGCTTAATTGAAGAATTTATGCGAGTCTCTCGAATTTAGTGTTAAAGATAAAGTGCGTTTTGTTCTTTACGATGACATCGTATCATGTGTCATCTTAAGAAGATCTAAGTTCTAGTGGTTCTAGTGTTTAAGGCACATGGGTTAAAAAAAATATATATATATATATATATATATATATATATACATGTTGCACAAAACTGTAATGATTGTACAAGATTTGAAACTTTTAGGAAATATTAAATTGTATCTTATATGTATAAAGGATAATTCCACGTTTTCAAGATAGATTAAAAACTTCTCTGCGTAGATAAAAGGTTTGTTAAAATTTTAACCCATCTAAACCCAAAAAATTAAATGGAGAATATGTAATTATTTCTAAAAAAGTAGGATGTGGACTTCCATTACTGTCCCTTCTGTATATCTCCCCCCCCTCCCCCCCCCAAAAAAAAATAAATAAATAAATAAATAAAAAATCAATCCACTTTTAAATTCTGATAAAACTTTGGAAGTCACCAAAGTGATCATTTTACAACAAAAGAATAATTATTGAATTTGGAGTATCAATTCAAAAAGTAACGTGCGGACATATTTTAAAAAATACATAAGTAATAAATTAAAAACTTCTTAAGAATTTATCCTAAATTAGAAATATATTAGAAATTAGAAATATATGTATAAATTGTAAAATTATTCCGAAAGTATTATCTTATCCCTCTTTAATTCACCTTTATGTGATTAATGAAATACTGTTCTTCTGAAAATACAGCCTGAGTAAAAACTTAAATTCAGTGGGAAAATGCTTAAACAGTTGAAAAATGGACGAACAAAATATTAAAATATTATTTTACTGTTAATTATTTATCTTAAATACTAGTAAAAAAGACAAAAAATGATCTTTAAGTATTTGAATAAAAAGTAAAAAAAAAAAATCGTAACGCATAAACAATTAATTTCAAATTGAGTAAAACCTTTAAGACAACACACTTTATAACGCATAACAAATTAGATTCAAATTATTAGTAGATCGTACAGGCACCACTGACTAAAATTACTTCAACTATTTTTATGAACAGAACAAGTTTTTGTTAGGATCAGTTTAAAATCATTCGTCTTAAGCTGCGGCTTTTAACTCATCCAGAGGAGGTAAAAATATCTCCCATGTTAATAAACTCTCCTTTTCAGAACACCGTATAAGTTACCTGCCTAAATAGTAATCAGAAGATCTGATTAGTCATTCCAAATGTACTCAACATTTTAGGTTTGGAATCAAATTTTTGTGCTACTTCTTTGATAGGTCTTGTTGGTAAAGACCTCTTTCTCCTACCTGAAGTGTTACCTTTTGCGGCGAATGAATACTGAGTCTTGAAGTGTCTTGATTGGGACCTTGTCAGACAGACTAATTAAATATTAGATGTTCTCTAACAAACATGCAATCATTATCATTTCTCAAGTTGAATATTTTCCGGTGGATGCTAATCTACAAGCAACCTTCCAGTTTTTAAGATCTTAACACTTAGCTGGTTATCATGCATGCAAACTTGAAAAACCAATTGCATTTTTTTAAACTCTCCGCCTACCAGACGGGTTAAAAAAAAAAACCGACAGGCACATTCAAAATGATTTTCCTCATGAAAAGAAACAAACTGAAAATTCTATCAATCTTTTTGTAAAAAGAAAACGTCACATATTTACAGAATTTTCAGTGTTGTTTTTTTCTTTTTTTCCCAAATGATTTTTCTCATGAAAAGAAACAAAATGAAAATTCTATGAATCTTTTTGTAAAAAGAGTAGAACATGCCAGAAAAAGTCACATATTTACAGAATTTTCAGTGTTTTTTTTTTTTTTTTTTTTTTTTTTTCAAATGATTTTTTTCATGCAAAGAAACAAACTGAAAATTCTATCAATCTTTTTGTAAAAAGAGTAGAACATGCCATAAAAAGTCAGTTTTTCATGAGAAAATTCATTTTGAATGTACCTTTCGGATCCGTTGGACCCCTCTGGTAGGCGGAGGGTTAAATTGCATTTTCTGAAAGTACAATTATTAAAGAACATTCAGATACATTTTCTAGCAGATCTGATAGAAATTAAGAGAGTTATGCCGCTTTAATTTACTTTGCTCTATTATACCTAAATCATAACTTGAATCATTAACGTGATTATCTTACAACTATGTTTTTAAAGTAGATGATTACGATAACTCGAACAAATCTCAACCAATCTTCAAATTTTGACAATTTTTTAACAACACTATTATATAGAGAGTAATCGTTCCTTTTGGCGATCTGATGATTTTTTTTCTATTTTTTTTTATTAACAATCCCAACTTTATTTCGTCATTACAAAAATCAATTTATTTTCATTAAAGTGTAATAAACAAAATGCAAAATGAGTTTTCCAAATACCTTGATTCATTTTCCTGAAAAAAATCCCCAAAAATACGGTTTTTTTTTTCTACCTTACAGATAAATACAACCCCTTAAAATATAAAATGTAGTACGTATATGTTTTCGAAATATATTGTCAATTATACCAAAAATACACAATATTACTTCAAAAATCCGGCAACTTCAAAAATCCGGCATCAAAACCATCTTTTTCCTTCCTTTTGAAGCTATGGGAAAAGAAAAATAGCAATTATTTATGAATTAAAAACTTAAAGATTGAAAGTATAAATGAAAAAAAAAAAGAATATTTGACTTTTTTCTTCATTTGTCAGAGGCGTTTATTTTCTGAACAAATTTTCTGGGAAGTTGAGCACAGTTGGATGGGATTAACTTTGGGGGTGATTTTGGTAAATGCGCGGCACAATATAGGGCCGGAACGAATTTTCGGCAACGGCGACATCATTGACTGCCATTTATGAGCTGATTGAACGCGCAAAATCTGAAAATGCATTAAGTGTCGAAAAAAGAAGATATAGATAACTGGCTAGGCATTGACGAAAATGCATCAACAACGACCAATTTAACAGACAGCGAGATCGCTGACGCTGTGCTAAATAGAACCGCTGATAATGCTAGTAGCAGTTCAGAAGATGAGGATAGACAACCGGCTGAAGAAAAGGTGTCGCTAGAAAAATGCATACATTTGACTGGAGGATTAATATCTGCTGTATAAGACTGTATTTCAGAAATAGACATTCTTCATTTGTATAAAATACAAATGAAGAACGGCGAAAAAAAATTGAAGCAAACAAAGTTGACATCGATGTTTCCGAAATTGCAAAAGAAGAAATAATTTCACTCTTTATTAGATTTTGGTAACAGAAAATGTTAAGTTTTTTTATATTTAATTTTCTCGTTTTCTTAAAGAATTATCACACTAAAGAATTAAATTATGGCTAAAGTATCATTAAGAAAATAGTACTACTTTTGATATTTCTAGTTACTCTTTTGATATTCCTTCAAAAATCCGGAATTTAAAATAATCTGGCATAGTCTCGGTACCGATGATGCCGGATTTTTAGAAGTTATACTGTATATATGTATACATGAAAGGATAAAAACCCTTTAAAATTCCAAATTGAATTTCAAAAACTTAAATTAAAATCCGGAGTCTCTTTCTTCTAACTTTAAATCTATTTCTAAAGCCAGTTTTGCCCCTGTTAACTTTATTTTCCTGCAGTACATCTTATTACTCTCAGAGATCATTTTAGGACAATTCTTAAGAGTGAAACTGCTAATCTAAGCGCTTTTTGCAGGCATCTGTGGGTAGGGCTGATACGTCACAGTCCCTGGGAATTGTGCGGGCCTTGATCACAGATCAATCAAAACTTAATGAACCAATTCAATTAAATGTTCCTCTCAAATTAACAATTCTGCCCTCTGCTGGAAAATATTAGAATCTTCACCATATTACCCAGAACACGCGCGAAAAACGAAGGATTTTGGCCATTTGAGATGCTAGCTAAACTTACGCCAATGTAATCTCCCAAAATATACGCTGTTGGCTCCGGGACCGGCGATCGACTCGCGAATCCGATGTATGATGAGCGGCCTAATAAATGAGTTCGATTCGCATAAAGGTTCCCGAGTCACTTTCTCATCCCATAGTAGCCATCATCTAGGCCTATACCACTAGAATCATTACATACATACATATATATACTTCGATGCATTATACAGAAAAAGTTTATTTTATTTTTTTGATGAGAAACCTGAAAAACACGCATGCATTCCTTGCCCATATAGGTTTAACATTGTACAGAAGAATTTGAGATTTAACTGGTAAAAAGCCTTAACAATATATATATATAAATAAAGATTCGTATCACGTATTCTAAACGTTTATTCTTATTAACACAGTATAGAGTTTCAACCCCAAAAAAGTGTGAACGATGACAAGCTCACGGAAAAAACTCATTCTCTGGTGACCCGCTCAGACGTTATTTGTCATCGGGGATTAAACTGTTTTGTAACGTCTAAATGGCGCGGCTTAAAATTAATGAAGACTTCGTCTAATGATGAAATGCGTGATGAAGGATTATGTCAAACGCAATCTTGTCAAATGCCAAGCAATCCCAGCGTGGACCGACCAAGTGTTTTCTATTTTATATTACTGACTAGCATGTGTCTCCATCGTTAAGGGAAGTTCTATTTCTTTAATTCAAAATGTTTTATATATATATATATATATATATATTGCATTTTTAGAATCCTTTAAGTGTGTAGATTGTTGCCCTAAAGGGATTTTGTGATATTCCAATTACTTACAATATTTTTTTGCTCGTTGGACGTAATGTTATTGTAATGCTTTAAACTTGTTTTTCTGGAAACTATGATTTTTAAACTGGGTGAACATTTTTCTGGAGAACTATTCGACAGATTGCCCTTTTTTTTCTTTTTCAAGGGAAATTATTTTTGTGGGATCTTATAGCACGGAAAAGTATCCTTTTCCTTGATTATGTTGTCGAGCTCGCAAAAGGTGAAAAAAAATTACCCTTTTTATTCAAATGACCACCATTTTGTCAAAAATCAACTTTTTAAACTAAATGTTTGCTATAAGCTTCAGAGAATTGAATGTAAGGTAGAACTTCGATTATCCGAAGTAATTAAGACCGACCGTCTTTCGGAAAATCGAAATTTTCGGATAATCGAAAATGCTTCAATTTTAAGATTAAGGAGAAATATATGCAATATTTCTTATTGTGGTAAGAAGTGCTTAATAAAAATAAAGCAATATCAAAATAGAAACAAGAATAAATTACCTGAATTTTAATTTTGAAATTAAGTACCTTTTACATATATCACTAAGGTTTGAAAAAAAATATTTTGTTTGTCGCAGTTTCGATTGCATTTGCTTTGAAGTTCTATCGCGGAGTTTTTTAATGTTATTAGTTCACCAGTATTACAGTCTTTTTGCTGCTCCAGCCATGCCGAACCGTTTGAAAAACATTCAAAAGCTTCTGAATTGCAAATTTGTTCGTTTTCTTCGTTCCACTTCGCAGCTTACGGGAGCTCAAGTTAAATTCAAATGAATTCTAAGAAAGGGGATCGAAAATATTTATATATACTCATAGTTCGGAAAGGACCGCTTGCACACAAGGAATATGATAGTTTAAAAAAAAAAAAAGCTTTAAAGATGGATTTCGCACACAAGGAATGTGAAACTTAAAAGCTGTAAAGATGGATTTTGGTTAACCGAGAGTTTCGGTTAAAAGAGGTTTTACTGTAATTCATAATTTGGCAACCCGATTTGCTTCAGACGCTTGCGACCGAAGAAAAACGATTGCCCGATTGGAAGTTCATGACGCGTACCTGCGGGTACTTCTCGTCGCACAAGGCGTATTATTTAATTTTTTACACTAAAAGTTTAAATATATAAGTGAAATGTCAGTAAATATAATGTAAAAGTCTGGCAGTAGTATCTCTTTTCATTGTAACAGAAAAAAAAATCGTAAAAATCACGTGAGGCCAAACAAGTAGAACCTCTGTTAGTCAGCCAATTTCCAAATTCCCCTCGCTAATGCTAATTCTACGGAGGTAGAATGCATTCGTATATTTAAAATATCTCCCCGGGAAATTAATATTTTTAACTCCTTTTTTCTGTTACTCTTCTTATAAATCATTAAATTCTTTTTAAATCGTAACTCCTTTTCGTAATCGTGAACTCGTTTTTCCCGTGTACACTTCTTACAAATCATTTAAAAAAAATTAAAAATCTTAATCACGTGAATTTTAGGCCAAAGAAGTAGAACCACTGTTAGTCAATTTCCGAATTTCCCTCGCTAATGCTAATTCTATGGGCGTAGAATGCATTCGTATATTTAAAATATCTCCCCGGGAAATTACTATTTTTTCTTTTTTTTTTTCTGTGTACGCTTCTTACAAATCATTAAAAAAAAAAAACACTTTTTCGTAATCGTAAACTCTTTTTTTTACTGTGTACTATACAAATCATTAAAAAAAAAAAAATCGTAAAAATCACGTGAATTTTTGGCCAAAGAATTAGAACCTCTGTTAGTCAGTCAATTTCCGAATTCCCCTTGCTAATTCTATGGGCGTAGAAGGCATTCGTATATTTAAAATATCTCCCCAGGAAATTACTATTTTTTCTTTTTTTCTGTGTACTCTTACAAATCATTAAAAAACAAAATCGTAACTCCTTTTCGTAATCATAAACTCGTAAGCTCTTTTAGGTAGCTTTCTTTACAAAAAAGCTACCTATTGCAGCCGTTCGGAGGAAAGCGATTTCAAAAAATTTTGGTATATTTTCATCGATCATGACCCCCAGACCCCGAAACCACCCTCCGTTCAAAATTGATATATATATATATATATATATATATATATATATATATATATGACCTATGTCACACTGTAACTCCCGTAATTATGAACCGATTTCGATGAAATTCGGTGTGTACATAGTACATACCAATGTCTCGACCGAGTTCGTTGGCCAGCTTCATCCGCCGTTTTGTTTCAAAATGGCGGCCATTTAAATATTTAAAAAAATTTTAAAACTTGAAATTTGGTACCAAAAAATTAAAAATGGAAAAATATTTTTTTCTTATGTATTTTACCTTTATACAAAGATTCCGGAGCAGTTTTTGTTTCGTCTATATATTAAAAAATGGCTGAGTTATAGCATTTTGAATTTCTAGCGTGGCTGACATTTTGAAACGTCCTGAATTTTGTCACGCGATAAAAGGCGTATTTATGAACCGATTTGGATGTAATTCAGTGTGTATATAGTACATACCAATCTCTCGACCGAGTTCGTTGGCCAGCTTCATCCGCCATTTTGTTTCAAAATGGCGGCCATTTAAAATTTTTTTAAAAATTTAAAATTTGAAGTGTGGTACCAAAAAATTGAAAATGGAAAAATATTTTTTCTTATGTATTTGACCTTTATACAAAGATTTCGGAGCAGTTTTTGTTTCGTCTATATCTTAAAAAATGGCTGAGTTATAGCATTTTGAATTTCTAGAGTGGCTGACATTTTGAAAAGTCCTGATGTTTCTAACGTAATAACAGGCGTATTTATGAACCGACTTGGATGTACCTTGGTGTACATAGTACATACAAATATCTCGACCGAGTTCGTTGGCCGGCTTCATCCGCCATCTTGTTTCAAAATGGCGGCCCTTTAAAAAAATTAAAAAATAAAAAAATTTAAATGAGATACCAAAAAATTGGAAAGTGAAAAAGATTTTTTTTGTATGTGTTTGACCTTAATACAAAGATTCCGGAACAGTTTTTCTTTCGTCTATATCTAAAAAAAATGGCTGAGTAATAGCATTTTGAATTTCTCTTGTGGCTGACATTTTAAAACGACCTGATTTTTGTCACGCGATAACAGGCGTAATTATGAACCTATTTGGATGTAACTTGGTCTGTACATAGTACATACCAATGTCTCGACCGAGTTCGATGGCCAGCTTCATTCGCCATCTTGTTTCAAAAGGGTTGCCATTAAAAAAAATTAAATTTAAAATTCAAAATGAGGTATTAAACAATTGGAAAATGAAAAAGATTTTTTTATGTATTTGGCCTTAATACAAAGATTCCGGAGCAGTTTTTGTTTCTGAAAATTTGTTCTTTTGTTTATATCTTAAAAAATGGTTGATTTATAGCACTTTGAATGTCTAGCATGGCTAACATTTTGAAACGATCTTGTATTTGTCACGCGAAAACACACGTATTCGCCTATTTCGATGTAAGAAGGCATGTGGATAGTATATATCAACACCTCGACCAAGTTCGCTGGCCAGATTCATCAGCCATCTTGTTTCAAAATGGTGACCATTAAATTAAAAAATATATATATATTTAAAGTGCGGTGCAAAAAAATTAGAAATTGAAAAAGGTTTCTTTCTTAAGTATTTGACCTTGATATAAGGATTCAGGAGCATTTTTTGTTTGTCTTTACCTTAAAAAATGGCTCAGATATAGCAGTTTCAATTTCTATTGTGGGTGACATTTTGAAAAATCTGATTTTTTGCATGCGACAGCACTCCTATATATTAACCGATTCCGATGTGAGTGAGCATGTGCACAGCAATTACTAAGGTTTCGACCAAGTTCACTGCTTAGCCTCATCCACCATGTTGTCTTAAAATGACAGGCACTTTAAGAAATTGCCGAATTTGGCAGCCAAATATATGTTACTTTAAATAAAAGCAGCTTGGATAAAGCTGACTAATTTCGCGAAATTCTCATTCATTATATTGATAAAAATTAGTATTGAATCTCCTATAGTCGGTTTCCATTAAATTGGGCTTCGTGTGTTTGAATGATATAATTTGGCTTTTTTTAAATAAAGATTATGAAAGCTACCTCTTCCTCCCGGCACTGGCCGGAAGGACTTTTTTTACTGTGTACTCTCATACAAATCATTAAAAAAAAAAAAAATCTTAAAAATCGCGTGAATTGTAGGCCAAAATAGTAGAACATCTATGTTAGTCAGTCAGTTTCGGAATTCCCCTCGCTAATGCTAATTATATGGGCGTATAATGCATTCGTATATTTAAAATATCTCCCCGGGAAATTAATATTTTTAACTCCTTTTTTCTGTTACTCTTCTTAAAAATCATTAAATTCTTTTTAAATCGTAACTCCTTTTCGTAATCGTAAACTCGTTTTTCCCGTGTACACTTCTTACAAATCATTTAAAAAAAATTAAAAATCTTAATCACGTGAATTTTAGGCCAAAGAAGTAGAACCACTGTTAGTCAATTTCCGAATTTCCCTCGCTAATGCTAATTCTATGGGCGTAGAATGCATTCGTATATTTAAAATATCTCCCCGGGAAATTACTATTTTTTCTTTTTTTTTTCTGTGTACTCTTCTTACAAATCATTAAAAAAAAAACACTTTTTCGTAATCGTAAACTCTTTTTTTTACTGTGTACTATACAAATCATTAAAAAAAAAAATCGTAAAAATCACGTGAATTTTTGGCCAAAGAATTAGAACCTCTGTTAGTCAGTCAATTTCCGAATTCCCCTTGCTAATTCTATGGGCGTCGAAGGCATTCGTATATTTAAAATATCTCCCCAGGAAATTACTATTTTTTCTTTTTTTCTGTGTACTCTTACAAATCATTAAAAAACAAAATCGTAACTCCTTTTCGTAATCATAAACTCGTAAGCTCTTTTTTTACTGTGTACTCTCATACAAATCATTAAAAAAAAAAAATCTTAAAAATCACGTGAATTGTAGGCCAAAGTAGTAGAACATCTATGTTAGTCAGTCAGTTTCGGAATTCCCCTCGCTAATGCTAATTATATGGGCGTATAATGCATTCGTATATTTAAAATATCTCCCCGGGAAATTAATATTTTTAACTCCTTTTTTCTGTTACTCTTCTTAAGTCATTTAAAAAATTTTTTTAATCGTAACTCCTTTTCGTAATCGTAAACTCGTTTTTCCTGTGTACTCTTCTTACAAATCATCTAAAAAAAATTAAATCTTAAAAATCACGTGAATTTTAGACCAAAGAAGTAGAACCTCTGTTAGTCAATTTCCGAATTCCCCTCACTAATGCTAATTCTATGGGCGTAGAATGCATTCATATATTCAAAGTATCTCCCCGGGAAATTAATATTTTTCCTTTTTTCTGTGTACTCTTCTTACAAATAATTTAAAAAAATCGTAACTCCTTTTCGTAATCGTAAACTTGCAAACGCCTTTCTTACTGTGTACCCTTCTTACAAATCATTTAAAAAATAAAATAAATCGTAAAAATCACGTGAATTTTAGGCCAAAGAAGTAAAACCTCTGTTAGTCAGTCAATTTCCGAATTCCCCTCATTAATGCTACTTCTATGGGCGTAGAATGCATTCGTATATTTAAAATATCTCCCCAGGAAATTAATATTTTTAACTCCTTTCTTCAGTGTACTCTTCTTAAAAGATGTTTATTTTTTTCTTAAACTATTTCTAAAATCTATTCTTAATTTAATATTTTATGTGTTAAAAGCTGACGAAGTGTAAGATTTTAACACTTCATTATAGAATTAAATATACATTTTAGAAATATTTTGACAACTAAGAAAAAAAAAGAGACGTCCTTTAAGAAGAATATGCCAAAAGAAGTTAAAAATATTGAGAGGAGATATTTCAAATATACCCAAGGCATCACAGGCTCATATACTTAGCATTAGCGAGGGGATTCGGAAGTTGACACTAACAGCATTAAGGCGAAGATTGCTTTTAAGGGTTAAAGTACCTTTAGAGTGCCAAAGGTTAGAGAAAAATTAAAGCTTGTTAACATGATATGCTGTTAGACCCATGTGTACAAAAATCTAAAAAAAGTATTCACGAAAAAAATCTAAGAAAGTACTTACGAAGAATCTAAGAAAGTATTTACGAAAGAATCTAAGAAGATATAGTAACTGTAAAATATCTGTTAGTTTTCAATTAAATAGAATTTTCACGTACATTCTGTACACAGCTCAGTATATCGAGTATCTCTAAGGCGAATAGCCTGGGTTGGATTGCCTGGTTATCCCAGGTAGCACAGAGATATCGGCCAATATCAAAATGAGATATCGGCCAATATCAAAATGTAATATTGACCAACGTTAAATGACTCCCCCTAAAAAGATATTCCACGAATATTATTTTTTGATCTTTGGCAATGTTGACCAATATTTCCCAACATCTCTGAATATCAGTTTGTGACATTAAGTGATATCTTTTTCTGTCATTGTTGAATATCATTATTTGACATTGAGCGATATATTTTTTCTAATATTTCAGAATACCATTTTTAAATATTAAATTTTAACTTTTTAGATGTTAATTTCTTTTTTGAATCCCAACAACTGCGATTTGCAAATGCGGTGAACGTATACTTCTCACTGAGCTAGGAGAAGTTTATGCTCAAGAGATTTCTAGTCTTATCTTATTATGGAATAAGGCAGAGAAAACAGGTTCAATTATGAAATAATGAATTTTACCGGGGGGGGGAAAAATCTAGTAATAAGAAACTTTCAATAGAAAGTGGTGGCAGTGTATTTTTCTGTTAGTGACGAAAAAAAAAAAAATCTGACGAAATTATAATTTAATTTTCTCATACTCTTTCAGTCACAATCGACGACGACTTCCTTTTTTTTTTTTTTTTTTTTACATTCTTTTAACAAAAATTTATTTTAATATCACTTTTTATTACTAAGTTTGTTAGAAATTTAAAAAGAAATTATGTTGAAAACTAATGGCCTACTTTTGAAGCTAAACTTATATTCTTTCAATAATAAAAAATAATCTTAAATTCGAGACCATTTTAAAAAGATAAACATAGTATCCATTAAAAAACTATATAAATTGATCCTTTTTTAATATAAAAACATTATGTATAAAAAACAAGCATCTATTGGTTTTTATAAAACTAACAATTGTTATATTTTAACACCATTATAGGCACTACATTATATTTTTTTTAAATACAAATAATTCTAGAGCAATAATTGCAGATTTCCTTATTAAATTTTTATTAGCACTATCAATAGATTTTAATATGAAATGCTTTCCTTGAGAAATTTTTCTATTGCAATCTCTATAAATTTCTATATAAATAGTACTGCAGAAAATTTTCCATACCAATCTCAATAGATTCCTATGTAATTTTTTTCAAATTATATAAACTATAGATTCCTAAAGAAAATGTTTATATAATGCAAATTTCATGGCAGGCGTCTACAACTCTTCAACGAAAACTATAGAAGTGGGCGGTCCTTCAGAACTTACCATTCACTTTGGTCAAGATTACAAACTTCGTCAGATATGCTAAATGTCGACAGATATCTTGAAATGTCTGAAAAATGATATTGTTTTTACGGATGTCGATAGATACCTCGGAATGTTGGAATACTAATATCATTTTTAAAACATTGGCCAATGTTGATGTTCATAAAATATCAAAAATAAGGCATTAAAAAATCAAGTTTTTTAAAAATGACAAAATTGTTAAATTTTTTTTTGTTTAGAATACTATTTACGTATTATGATGTTATAAGTAATGCAAAAAATTCGCTTGAATGCTTTCTTTTCAGAACTAATTTTAAGTTATACATCTCTGAATATCGGCAGATATTGTAAATTTGACGTCTGACATTCAGTGACTTTCGAGATATTGGTCAATATTGATCGGGACATTGGCCGATATCTGTGTGCTACCTGGGATATATAAATGTGTTACATACTAACAGTTATGAATATGAAGTAGTACAATGCATTTATTTGAATTGAATAAGTCTGTGATCTGTTTTGGAATTTAAAAAGAGCATAAAACTACAGCCTCTCCTGTTAGTTATTCAAAGCTAAAATTGGATCAGCATGTACATTTATATTAAAATAAACTGAAATATATAATTTTGGTGCATAACAAAGCCTCTTTTTGAGTTATCTAAACCAACATTGAACCGGCATACTTTTTCATCAACGCACCGACCAAGCAAACAGACATATATCGTTCCAAAATTAAACACATCTTTTTTAGGATATCCCAAAACGTGTAAATCCATCAAAAACAGGAAGGCGAAAAATTTCACGTATCCTATACATTCTACTTATAAATATAGAAAAAAGTAAAAAAAAAAAAAAAAAAGGTAAACTATTGAAATTTTTTTGTAAATCTTTTCAATAATCTTTCAAACGAGAAAACTAAATTGTTCAAGATTTGAGCCGCTTTCGAGCTAAAAAACAACAGAACAAATAAAAAACGAAACTGTCTGAACGAATGACGCAAGAAAAGTTATGTTACGTACTATAACAATCCATCAATTTTCAGTGACTAACATATAACTAGAGAACAGTGTGTCACACGTTAAAACAATTCACGGTCACCGATCACAAAAGTCAAGAATTCAAACACATCTGAGAAATGTGATTTACTTATTGGACACATATTTGATCAACGATTGCTTCTTAGTATGGCCATATTTTAGCAACGGTCAATTTCCTGTGGAATTGATGATCTATGTCATGTGCAGCGTCGCATATGCCAAAAATAATGTATGAAAGAAAGCAAGTTTCATAAAGGGATTTGTTGTTTTGGGTGTTTATCTTGTGTGTGTTTCTTTTTTTTTATATAAGCAAAGATAAGAGAGGTATTAACCTATATCATAAAATTGTTAAAATAAATATTATAATTCCAAATAACTTCGAGATCATTTTGATAGTTTACCATTTTAAAATGGAGATAGTTATTGCAAGAAACATAGGCAAAAACAAGAAATTAGTTATGTCACTTGTAGATTTTTGCCATAATTGCTATTTGTTATTATCATGGTCGCCCTCTTTTAATTTTCGTAAAGTGACAGCCTATTTTCCGGAAAAAAAAAAAAAAAACTTTCTTTCTTAATTTACAAACTGTCAAAAAAAAAAAAAAGGTGCAGAGTTTATTTTTTAAAGCCATAAATTCAAGCATAGTTCTTTTTTTGTGGGAGGGGGGGGGGGGGGGGGGCGTTACATTACAAAAGCTCGGGGTCCATAAGCCGCGTTTTTGGCCCTTGAAATAGACTAAAATTCGATTATGTTATACTAACTTAATTATTTCACTTTTTAATATTAGAAGGTGGTATATACTGTACGATTTTAACAATAGTTTTTGTATTTTGTTCGAATTTATGACTTGCACAAGCTCAAAGTTCGTACAATTCGTAGTTTTGATGAAAAATATGTAATTTCTGCTATTTTTACCTCGATTATTTATATGAGCGCAATCGTGCAACACTTTCTTCTTGACATATATTATAAAACATATCAAAATATACAAAATATGTTAAAATAAAAGTGTTGCAAAGCTGCGCTCATAGTAAAATATTAAAACTAAAGAGTAAATTGAGGTAAAAATAGCAGAAACTACGTATTTTTCATCAAAACTACGAATTATACGAACTTTGAGCTCTTGTAAGTCATATAAATCCGAACAAAATATAAAAACTATTATTAAAATCGTACAATATATATACCTTCCAATATTAAAAAGTGAAATAATCAAGTCAGTATAACATAATCGAATTTTAAGGTCTACATTAAAATGATCGTTTTGGTGAAAATTTTCGAATTGTTTGAAATATTGTTTGAAAGAGCATTCTTTTACGATTCCAAATCTGTTTAAACTTTATGCCTACGATTACTAGAAGAGAAGTTATTGCCAATTTTATAAACAAGAAGTAATGAGCCAAATACCGGCAGTGATGAGGAAGGCCAGGAGAAATCTAAACAGTGTTTCTGTGCATGATTTTCTTAATTTTACATAAAAACCATTAATAAACCTTAATTGACATTTCTAAATTAATTTTACAGATAAGAAATAATATAGACAAGAAATCTTTAAATTCGATTTCTGGAAAATCAATTTTTCCGTTATTTGCATGAACGATAAACTTAATTAGATAAAATGTTTAAAACATATTTCAATGAAATTTTGTCAGAATGCCTTTCATATGATTCACTATGTTCTGAACTAGAATCTAAGCTCTTTGTGATAATTTAATTGTTTTATAGGTACTCGAATTGGGCACTACTATGCTAAAAAAAAAAAAAAAGTAACTAACGCTGTCACCGCCGCCGGTTTTGAATTTTTTGTGACCGGGGTGGGGGGGGGCGTCCTTTCTTCTTTAATATTAAAAAAAAGTGCTGCATACAAAAATATGAAAATCGGTGGTAGTATAGAGAAATATTTGATAAACACGCTGATGCAGACAGTTTTCAAATCAAGTAATTATTTTAAGAGATATTTAATATTAACGTTTTATAGGAGCAAAAAAACTATACATAGAAATTTCATCATTTTTAGATCATTTTATACATTAGAAGTTCGCAGCGTGCAGAGTGCATTTAGTTTTTTAATTTGATTCATTTTTTAAGGATTTATTTTCATTTTATATTCAAAATTTCAGCATTTCGAGAAATATGTTTTACATCTTTTAGAAAAGGTTATTATTTTAAATTGTTGCTAATTGTTAAAACATAACAAAGAATAATATTTCCTTCAAATTATAAATTTATTTATACGTGACTATTATAAACAGAAAAAAAAAACTTTCAAATTAGAATTAAATGATTACGTTTTAAAAGCAGGAAAATAAAGAAAATTAAGTCATGAAAACTATATTTACACGTGAATTTCAAAAGAGAAAGAAAATTGTAACATAATAAATTCATTAATATGCGTTAAAAGTCGTAAATGGAGGAAATTACGTCATATTTAAAATGGCCAAACAATAATATTGCCAAACAGTTTAAATTAAAAAATATATAGTGAGCAAAAAAAGTATTTGCACACCAGGTAAATTTGTTGTAGCATATGTATAAATAAATAAAAGCAACTAAGAATTAAAAATACCAACACTTTTACAAAATAAATGAACATATTTAATATCTGACTTAATAATTATATTTAAAATATGAAAACATAAAAAAGTAGCATATTTGTACTGCCAAAAAAATATTTGCACATTAGCAATAAAAATAGAACTAGAGGAATTATTTATAAGTTAAAAACAGTGCTAATATTTAGTATGCGTGCCCTTTGCTTCAATTACAGCTTGTAATCGTCTGGGCATTGATTCTATTAATTTGTGACATGTTTCACTGATGATTTGTAGCCATTCTTCCCTAAGAGCTTGCTTAAGTTCTGATTTGTTAGAAATTTTCTTTTTCCTTATTTTCACATCCAAAATATGCCATAAATTTTCAATCAGATTGAGGTCTGGCGATTGTGGTGGCATTTTCAATTGATTTTTTACATTATAAAGCAACCATAACCTCGTAATATATGCAGTGTGTTTCGGATCGTTATCCTGTTGGAAATAATATGAATTAGGAATTCCTAATTTCAGAGCACTATTAGATAAATGATCTCGCAATATATTTATATATTGTTTAGCATTCATATTGCCTTCAATAAAGGTCATTTCGCCAACCCCGTTAAAAGACATGCATCCCCAAATCATTACATGACCACCGCCATGTTTTACAGTTGGTTTCAAGCTTTTAATTTGAAGAGAAGTATTTGGCTTTCGCCATACAGTTTTCTTACCATCTGAGCCAAAAATATTGAACTTGCTTTCATCGGAAAAAATAAGTTTTTCAAAATTCTAGTGGTTTGCTGACATAAGCTTTTGCAAATTCAAGTATTTTCACCCTATTTGTTTCACTAATAAATGGTTTTTTTCGAGGGGCTCTTTCTCGAATATTTGCATCATGAAAAATATTTCTAATTGATTGTGGTGTAACTATTGTTCCCGACGTTGAAGCGACATCAACAGCCAATTCTCGAGCACTTAGAAAAGGGTTTTTTGAAGATTCTTTTATGATGGCTTTCCTTTGCCTGGTATTTAGCTTTCTTGGACGCCCAGTTCGTGGCTTATTTATTGTCGAAGTTTTTTTTTTCTTCTTAATTACATAACGAACACTAGAAAACTTTAGATTTAATTTTTTACCTATTCCTCGGTAACTTGATCCAGAATTGTGAAGAAATATAATCTTCTCACGGGTAGCAACAGACAGTTCACACGTTTTCGGCGCCATTAGAACAAAAACTCCCCAGAATCCCTGCTCCAGATAATATATTACATGAATTTAAAGTGCAGTGCTAATGTACTGCGGGACTGATATGCTAAACATTTGCATAATGTTCACATTTAATGCCTTTTTTAACAGTCAATGCTTCTTGTGCAAATACTTTTTAGGTATGAGAAAATATTAATTTATTTTTTTAACTGTGTAATATTACTGTTTAAGGAAAATGGGTTGTTATTTTTACTTTCTTCTTATTTAAATAAATGAATAATTAAGAGAATAGTATCAAATTTGCTTTCTATGGTTACTTATGCAAAAAATCGTCTGCGTGCAAACACTTTTTTTGCTCACTGTATTTGCGCGAGACATTTATTTCATATTTTGAGATAATCTTTTAAAGCAGCGTTTCTTAAACTTTGGGATCTCGCGGACCCCCTTTGATATGATATGTATTTCGGGGACCCCCAACAAAGTTTTACTCAATGTAAGATTAAAAAAATATATTTTTTTAATGGTAGACGGTATAGACTTTACTTATTTTTCGTTACAGACATTCCGTGTTTAGTTGTTCAAAAAATCATTTGCATTAATAAGAAAATTTGCACACATTTTAATACAGTTATAATATAAATACCACTGTTTTCGATGAGAAAGATGCTGCTGTTTTTTTCTACGAGATGTCCCATGTCCAGTTCAACATTGCAAACATGTATTCGCAATTCTGGTTCAGCTTTCAATCGACTTCTATATTTGTTTTTCACGTGCACAAGGCTGGAGAAAGTCTTTTCACACAAAAATGTTGTACAGAAGGGAAGTAGATAAATGTTTGATAGCTCTTATGCTAGTTCTGCACACGTATTTATTACACAAACCAAAATTTGACTTTAAAAGCAATTTCCATAGAACCATTTCATGATAATTCTGGAAGTTGTTCCTGCTCTATAGAATGTTAAGGACTCTATTTCAGTAATGGCTTGGAAATGAAATGGATCTCTCATCACCTCATTTTCTGACTTTGAATGAGGAAAATAAAGTTGGAAAGCTACTTTCAAGTTCTTCAGATATTCAGATTTTCAACAATATCAGGGGAAATTGTATCGTTAGAGGTTTGTAAGAAATCGATTAATCTAGGGAATGATTCAAAATTATTACTTTCAATTCAATTTGACCACAAATCAATTTTTTAATTGTTGCTTTTATTTTTTCCTGGACTTTGAAAATATGTACCGATGTTCCTTGTAAGCTTAAATTCAGCTCATTCAGAGAAGTAAAAATATCCGTCAAATATGCCACCTTGACAAGCCAGGAGAAATCACTAAAACATTCTTTTAAATGCCTATTTGGAATCCATTAAAATTAGCTTTACTTCATTACGCAGTACAAAAATGCTATTTAAAACTTTTGCTCGTGGGAGCCGCCTAATTTCTGTATGTAAAGGTAACTGTTTGTGTTGACTCCAAATTTCTTCACACAGAATTTTAAAAAGTCTAAAATTCAGTGGACGAGCCTTGATATTATTTACTGCTGAAACAACTTCGTTGAATGAAAACTTCAAATGTTCAGGCATTTTTTTCACGATCAGTGATTCACGGTGAATACAACAGTGTGTCCAAACTCAGTGTTGAATTCAGACACTTTTCTCCGGGAAGAATTTCTGTGGCTCCGTGGGAGAGACACTATAGAATTCCGGGAGGTGTGGGGGGAGGGGGGAGATTGCACTTTTTGACAATTAAAAACATAAAATCTCAAATCTTCGGGGGGGGGGGGGATAACTCATTGCTCCGAGATGGAATGTCCCCCCTAGGCCACCCCCTGAATTTAACGCTGTCCAAACTGCATCTGGTGTTTTATCTTTAACCAATCTGATCAAACCATTAATAGGTCTACTCATAGCTCGTACCCCATCTGTTCTTTTTCCGACGCATTTTAAACATTTCTTTTCTTGTATGAAACCGTCTAAACAGGTGAATAGCGCTACACACTTCTTGTGAGAGATGGAATTGATTTGAAAAGCAAAAATTCTTCATATACCTTACCTTCAAATTTATAACGAATGAATGCTAACAAATCAACATAATTGGAAACGTCTAAACTCTCATCCACGTATAATGCGAAATAAGGACTAATAACACATTCAATTAATTGGCTCTCAATACATATTTTCACTTAATTCGGTGATTCTGTTCTTAATAGTACTTTAGCTAATGAAATTATATTTAGATCCTTTGTTGCTTTTCCTCCTAGCATTGTTGTGATCATTGCTTTAGCAGAAGGTAGAACTAAATCCTTTACAATCGCATGAGGTTTTGCAGTCTTTGCTACTATCAAAAATACCTGAAAAGAGGCAAAAACGGTCTTTTCAATTAATTTCTGACTTGTTTTAAGTTCTTTTAACTTGCTTTAAAAAAAGCCAGTTGGTTTAGTTTGTAAATGCCTCTGGAGTTTTGCTGGTTTCATACATTTATTTGACAGTATATCATGACAAAAAATACAAACAGGGTGTTCTTGATTATTAATACAGGTGCTTGTAAATCCCAAGGTTAAATATTCGTCAGAGAACTACGTTTATTTCTTTGCGGTAATTTCTTCTGTTGTGAATTGTGGGATATTAAATCATAATCATCTATATCTGTCTGTCTGACTCCATCTTTTCTTTGTTTTATGTTACGGGTCTTTAACCACTCATTCATATCTTGAATTTAAAAAAATGTAAGTATGTAACAAGAGAGACTAAAATACGAGCAGTGCACTTAAAAATGACAATGCTGAAATTCACTCGCTACCGTTTTCACCTTGCTTTCGCGTTTTTTGATAAGATGGCGTATGGTCACATGATTGCTACTATGACAACGCGAAACAAAATGCTTATGTGAAGTGCGTTGACGAACGAAAAAATATTCGGTAAAAATGTTTGGCTTGAGCAGAGATGAATTCAGAGGGTGGAGCGGAGGGGGAGATAGGGGTTCCCTTCTTTAGCATTGAAATGTCTCCCTCGAAAGATTTTGATTTAGGTGTTTAGTTTATGATTATTAATAGTCCTAGATTAGAAGTTCTAGTCCTGCAGTTATTTATAACTACAACTGTGGAACTTTCTACCGAAGAAAAAAGTCAGAATTCAACACCGGGCGTGAGGACCCCCGTATGTAAGATCGCGGACCCCTAGGGGTCCGCGGACCTCAGTTTAAGAAACGCTGTTTTAAAGTTATGTTGTGAATTCTTAAGACAGCGCAAATAATATTTCCTTTCTAACAACAAAAGTATATTTTAACGTGAATATTAAAAAGAAAACGAAAACTTTGGTGAAAATTATGTCAGACTTAAAACGATTCTTTTAAAATGTCTTATTTAAAAGAACTTTCTTATAGCGTTGTTTAAAAATACCAGGAGACAAAGACTCAGTTTACTTAATTAATTTTATATTAGCTTATTTTAAAAATTTTCACTGCTCTGATGTAATCAAAGACGAAAACAGCCCCTTAGCAGGGAGATCGCCATTGTTTTTTCAATTATAATTCAGCCTTCCAAAAATTCTTTAAAGCCGATCAAATTAGCGTGCTTTTAGAGTTTACGGTGTTTGAACGGGATTTGGCGAGGCTAGCTTGTTGGGGGTGGGGGGGGGGAGCCCCCTAGTATTAAAAAAATGTAATTTTTAATTTAAAAAAAAGTATGTATATATCTTCTGACATATTTTGAAACATTTAATACTAGGGGAAGAGCCCCCTAGTATTAAAGAAAAGTAATAAAAAAAATATATGTACAGTGAAACCTCCCTGTGTGACCACCTAACCGAACGACCATTTTTTCATGGAACGAAATTTATTCCCATAGGCTCAATACTGATTTTACCTCCATTCAGAGACCACCCCCTGTTAAACTGCCTCTATGAGCGACCAATATCTTTGAAGAAAATTTCGTTTTTTCCTGGTCGCTTGGAGAAGGTTTTATTAGAAAAGTACTTCCGGAGAGCACATTATTCATCAAACTTCTAAACTAAGTTTAGATTTTTACTTTTTTTACTTTTTTTAACCCGGTAACCCCTTTGTGCCTTTTTAAGCAATGGATTTAACTCTGATGACAAATTAAAAACGACGTTCAATAAACCCCTCCTTCCATATTCTGTCGGAAAAATCTCAAAGAAATAGATAAAGTAACGAAGTTGTCATTATTTGTTCCCATCCAAAAAAAAAAAAAAAAAAAAAAAAAAAAATGCATTTATTTACTGAACTTCGAAAGGACTGGGAAATAAAAGTTGTAAAAGATAAAACTGTAAAATCAAAACAAAGGTCAATGTATTCATTTTTTAAACTCTGCAGTAATTAACTTATGTAATTAACTTTTGTTTTGATACTTAAATTTTTATATTTTTTCCTAACGTGAAAAAAAATGTTAGCAACATTGTTACCTTTTTTTCAACAATTAAAATCTAGGTTTAAACATGACCTCCATTAAGAGACCACTTCTCGGAGCGACCAATGTTTTGTGGAACGGAACGTGGTCGGGAGGTTTTACTGTATATATCTTCTGACATATTTTGAAACATTTCAGTTAATTTGTAAGATATCGTAAAACTCGCAGTTCAGTGCACTGGTAAGTGTAACAGTAGTGTGTATCACAAAGGAAATTGAAATATATTTAGTTGAATTGAGTGTACGCTGTCTGACGTAAGCATGAAGTTTTGCTTTAAAAAAATGGCAAAATACCTCATTAAAAAAAAAAAAAATGTTATGAAGATATTGCTAGGATTTTGTTTTTCATCATTCTGTATTACAACTGAACAAAAATTATGTGTATTTATTCATTATTGTGCATTTTTTAAAGTGTTCCGAACGTAGGAACCTTAACATTTCCTGTGTTTTAAAATTTTGTTTTATCAGGTGGAAACAGGAATCAAATGCCACCGAATTTTACCCCTCCCCCCTCCCCTGTTATTGTTACACGCTCTACCCTATTGATTTATAAATTTTCTTTTAGCGCAAAAAGTAAACTATGCCGTAGAAAATATTATTGAAAAATATCATTCTGCAAGAAAATAATTTTCTTATTTTTAGGAAAATTCGTGAAACATACTTCAAATATTGAAAAATACATTCAGCATAGTTTCTCGTTTCCCCCTTTTATTTTAGAATTTATGGTACTGACAACTAATGTAACGATATAATTAATATTTACCAGCTAACCACTCTCACGATTAGATTTTTACAATTTAATTAACTTAGAGAATCTATCCAGTTTCATAAGGGTTAAGTATTCTTTTACACATTTTTTTGCTAACAAAGAAAAAACTTGTAGAATTTGAACACTGAAACGCCTTTAGTTTTTCCGACACGTAAAAACTTTTTGATAAATAATTCATCTAATGAACCAAAAGCTGCAAATTTTAAAGAAAAGCCCTTTTTAAGCTAGTGTCTTTCGTAAGTGATACTCTTGAGACATCATCTGTCGAAAAGTCGCCTCCAATTTTAAAGAACTGGGGAACATAAAACCGCCATTCGCAGAATAATTCATGAGGTGCACTTTCCAAACTCTTTTTCTGTTGAAACTTTTGAAATTCGCCCTGTAACTGTATCCGTCACTCTTGGGCATCATTTGCCTTGAATTACTGTCCACGCGAGTGGAGTGTTAATGTTACTACTCTTTTCTTTTTTTTTTTTCTTTAAGGATTAGATAAAATTGAAGTTATCAGCGGGTTTTCAATTTTTTGGAATACTATGTAGCAATATTTTAAATGTAATCAGTGAGTTTTAACTATAATTTATATAGTTATAGACTTCCCCAACATGGTTTATTAGTGAGAAATTGCAGACTCAGGCATCGGCCGGAGTAGCTCAGTGGATAGAGCAGCAGTCTTGTATACTGTGGTCCCGGGTTCGATTCCTGTCTCTGGCTAATTTTTCACTCCAGTTGGGTTTATTGTATTTATTGTTCGTATGTCTGTATAATATTTATATATACCTTTAACTGTTGAATGCAGGCGTTATTTATGTGTGTATGTGTGTTTTAATATATATTGTAGTATGAGTGTTTTATTATAATTTATATGTTTGTTTCAGAAAATAATTAAAAAAAATGTAAATATATTTAAAAAAAAATTATAAGCATTTAATGGTCATCTTTAAAATACAGCCTAACATTTTGATTCCAATTCATGTTTTTCTAAGAAAAACTCCATATTACAATACATTAATTTGTCGTGGGCAACTAAATCGATTATGAAAAATTTACTACTACATTTGGTAGAAAACTCAAGCAAATAAGTTTATTAAAAAATATCTAATTTTTCCTCTGTTTAGTTTTAGGTGCGTTCGTAATTATATAAATACGTAGCACACATAGTCGTCCTTCGATCCGCCTGTCTGTCTGTCCGTCCGTCCGTATACAGCAGATCTAAAACTACCCAACTGAATGGTCTGAAATGTTAAATATAAATGGTTGCAAAATTTTGTCGAGTCATTTCAAATTTTATGAAAATCGGATTTATAGTTTAATGACAGTGACAATCAAAAATTTTCCGTTACAGTACGGCCAATATGGGAAAAAATATTTCAAATGCATTTTAATGATGTTACAGACTTTCGAACAGAATGAAATTGATATGCACTTATGAAGTGCACTAAAATATACATTCCGTACAATATGAAGTGCAAAAAATATTTATAAAGCTAGTTATGGTACGAACACACCTCATTTGCCATGTTTGTTTGTTCAATTTTCAACTTGTTTAAGAAAGGGAACGGGAAAGAAAAAATGTAGCATTATTTAAGCGCTATCTTCTTAGGATTTCTAAATTGATTTCTGGACACATAATCCTAAATTGATACTTAACTATTAATTCATAAAAGCGTTTTTAAATATTACTCTTCATTTTTTTATTTATAATTTATTTTCTACTTTTAAGTCTTTAAAATGTTTCATTGTTTTAATTTTATAGCGCTTTGGCCTATTTTGGCGACTATTTATGGGTGCATCATTAAATCCATTGTTTTTTCGATTGTATGACTTGCAGAGAATATTAGGCGATTGATCCCTTGTGGTAGGCTAATTGTAAAATGCCTTAAAATTAATGTATTAGTGAATAAATAAGTTTATAAAATACAGTAGAACCTCTTTTATCCGAAACTCTTTTAACCGAAACTCTCGGTTAACCGAAATCCATCTTTAAAGTTTTTTCTTTCTTTTTTACTATCACATTCTTGTGTACAAAATCCATTTTGAAATCTTTTTCTTTTAAACTATCATATTCCTTGCGTGCAAGCGTTTCTTTCCAAACTACGAGTACATATAAATATTTTCGAGTTCATTTGAATTTAACTTCAGCTTCCGTAAGCTGCGGAATGGAACGAAGAAAACGAACAAATTAGCAATTCTGAAGCTTTTGAATGTTTTGCAAAAGGTTTGGCATAGCTGGGGCAGCAGAAAGACTGTGATACTGGTCAACTAATAATATTAAAAAACTCCGTGATAGAGCTTCAAAGCAAAGGCAATCGAAACTGCGACAGACAAAACATTTCTTCAAAGCCTTGGGATATATGTATGTAAAGTCGGCGCCGCTCCTCTGACCATCCCACGTGGTGTATAACTTGTTAAAAATAGCACTCCTTTTTTTTTTTAAATCAAAGATTATTGAGTTTATTTAAAACGAACATGAAGACACTACAAGACGACACAATGATGATGACTTTTTACAATGAATGAATGGTTTCACAATATGCACGACACTTTTGTGTTTCACTTCACGAACTACACTTCACAATATTATTAACTTGTATTACAAACTACTCAAATTATAATCCTTTGGTGCTCCTAGCACCCGATATACTTCCGTTTTCACAAATCCAAAAAAACACGCCGGCCAACATGCACGGCTCGGCTACCCTTCTCAAAAATCACTTTTTTCTCTAAAAAAAAAAAAAAAAAAATATCCACCCTTCTCTTCGCGCGCGCCCGTATACCACGTGACGTATGGCGTTGGCGCCAAAAGAATCCAAAGAGAAATTAATCTAAACGTTTCCAGACATCACAATGTAAAAGGTACTTAATTTCAAAATTAAAATGCAGGTAATTAATTTTTGTTTCTATTTTGCTATTGCTTTATTTTTATTAATAGTAATATGTATAAGCACTTGTTACCATAATAAGAAATGTCGTATATATCTCTCCTTAATCTTAAAATTGAAGCATTCTCGATTATCCGACAATTTCGATTTTCCGCAAGATGGTCGGTCCTAATTACTTCGGATAATCGAGGTTCTACTGTATTAAATTGTGGTATTGTCATCGGAAACGCACATTTGTATATAATTTGTATATCCTGAAATGTGTTAAAAATAGATTGCAAAATTACATATTTACATGCGAAAAAACTGGATGAGATAAATAAGAGTGTAAAAAAAAAATAATAATAAAGAGTAAATATCTATATTATAAAGCAAAAACAAGTCTGAGTAATCCTGACGTCATATTCACTTTGGCAACACCAGACCAAAAAAAATTCGCTTATATGTTCGCTTAATGTTTAGAATTTATTAAAATTCTAAACATTTGTTTTTATAGCACAATTTCAATGCATCGAAAAGGAGGGAAAACATGTTCTTTCAAATGCAATTTGTTTGAAAACTCTATCTCATTGTACTGATTTTTTCTGGTTTTTAACCCTTTGAGGGACAAGCAATAATATCTCTCTAATATTGAATTCTCACCGGAATAGTCGAAAATTTTTATTTTAAAATAAGGAAAAGCAATTTTTCAACATTCCGCCCCCCCCCCCTCCAAAAGTTAAAAATATAAAATTTAGTTAAATTTCTGGTGCGAATCTTGTTTAAATTAGGTGGGATATAATATATCCCACCGTTCTTCAAGGGGTTAAAATAAAAATTTCAAGCATGAATTTCTTTTAAATGTGTTTCGATGCCGTGCATCCTGACTAAGATAGGCTAATCCGTTTGCACTTTAAACAATATGAATAGTTCAGCATTTGTTTCAGGTTAATATTACGTAACGAAATTGAATATTCTTCAATGAGTAATTAAAATGATACAAATTTAAGGCATGTAATCAAATTGCGCGCTTAAATCTCTGAAATTATCAGAATAAAATAATAATAATAATTCATACGCCACTTACCAGACGGGGTCCATTGGATCCGACAGGTGCATTCCAAATATTTATCCAAACAAGAATTTTCTTTAAAATAAACTAAATATATAAACCCGATAATAATAAGTTAAATAAATTAAATTATTTAAAATAAAAATTCTGGCATAGAATATTTTTATAAAACTTGAGTAAAATTTCCGGTAGTTCTAGGGTTAACTGGAATTATTTAATGAAACAACATGTTTTAGTGAAATATGAGTATGCTATCGCAGAAGCCGGTTCAAAACCTTTTGAATGAGAACTCTTTGATCATTGTACGTTTTGTAGGTGTGGTAAAAAAGATATTGACAACAGAAATAACGTATATGATTAACATTTACAAAAAACGTTACATTCATCTACTTTACAAGGAAATTTTCATGTCCATTTGATATTTGTTTGCAATCTCTACCTGCAGACATATAAAGGGCTCAGATGATAAAAGTGTAAATGACACTTGTTTGATCACTTTACGTTTTGTAGGTGTAGTAAAAAATGTTGACAACAGAAATAATGTATATGATTAACATTTACAAGAAGCGTTACATTTATCTACTTTACCAGCAAATTTTTAATGTTCATTTGATATTTGTTTGCAATCTCTATCTACAGACATATAAAGTGCTCAGATGATAAAGGTGTAAATGACACTTCTTTGTTTATTGTGCGTTTGTAGATGTAGTAAAAAAATGTTGGTAACAGAAATAATGTATATGATTAGCATTTACAAGAAGCGTTACTTTTATCTACTTTACCAGCAAATTTTTATGTTCATGTGATATTTGTTTGCAATCTTAACCTACAGACATATAAAGTGCTCAGATGATAAAGGTGTAAGTGACACAATCATTTTTGAGAAAATGAGCTGTAAAGCTCCAAATGTGTATGCTTTTATTGTCAAATGCCTACTTGTCAATTAAAATCTCTCTGAATACCAGGGTTTTTTTTTTCAAGTAGTACCTTAACAGATGGTAGAGGACCATTATCTTCAATCATATGATTCTTTTATCACATACCACTTTTATCATCTGAGCTCTTCATGTATGAAAATGTAAACTAAAATGAGTTGAAAATATTTGCATTTTTAATAGTTTAAAAAATGAAATATATTTTTAAATAATTTCTTTAATTTTTTTTATACATATGGTGTAATGAATTTAAATTCCATATTGTATTTTTGTATAGTCATTTGTTTCATGTTATATTTTATAATGATACGAAATTTAAAAACTAAAATATTTTACACTTTTAATTGCAGGATTTCTGTGAATGTTTTCGAGTTTTACCGGTGAGTGCTTATTAAATAATACTTTATCATTTATTTTCAATTTTATATGTTATAATTATTAATCATCTCTTATGGAGGTCTGCACGGGCCCGACTTATTCGAGCATAGTATAAATTTGCTGCACGTGCTGCTCGAGCCGATGCTAGATAGACAACATCAGTACAGATGTATAACATGTCCAGCATAGAGATCGGCAGTGGCAGTTGCATCATGTTTGAACCAGGGCTTAATTATTTCAGCAGACTCAGTGCGGGTCAGGGTCAGGCTTACATTTTCTTTCTACACTAGCCGCCCTTGGCGACCAGTTTGGTCGCCATTAAAATTTATGTTTGGGAAAGCATGCTAAGCATTGTATCATGTTACTTTTATTCATAATTTAATTTACTTGGACTCCCTTAAATATAATTGAAATAATTCCCTAAATTAATATTAGTTTCTGTTGCATTAAAATATCTCAATTTGGTGATTTTCTGTAAGCAAGTAAACTCTATTGGTTTACGATGGAAGTCTATGGGAATTTGGCAAAATATTAGAGATATCGCCAAGTTGGCGTCACTTTTGGCGACTAATTTTTGACGCCAATCGCCAAGTTAGCAA
This sequence comes from Maratus speciosus, assembly GCA_963932465.1. NCBI lineage: Eukaryota > Metazoa > Arthropoda > Arachnida > Araneae > Salticidae > Maratus > Maratus speciosus. The sequence continues at coordinate 243,622,735 of OZ010795.1, read as the reverse complement.
AAAACATGGCGGCATTTGGCGACAGAACAAGGTCCCCCCCCCCCCCCCCTATGGTAACTCTTCTTATAAGTATGGAAATTCATTAAATGCTATTCAATAACCAATGAGATGCGTTCCATTCGTGCGTTGCCATTAAACAATTAACAAATAATCGCGATTTTTGTGCCACATACGATAGCGTAATATATATATAGATAGATAGATAGATAGATAGATATACAGAGAGAGAGATACTGGGCTTACATAACGGGGCGGTACTGATGCAATTCTGCATTCCATAACTTGCGGACATACAGTAATCTAAAACATATAATAATCTATTGATCTTTCAATGCGCTCTTTCAAGACACAATAATGAGTAAGCTTTTACTAAACAAAAAGAAAATTTTTATACAAAAGGCCAATTTTTTTTTTTGTCTGGCGGGCAGTGTTGTAGTCGTAAAAACACCAATGGGTATACGCTGTAGGCAGAGGGTATACGCTAAAGTCATGAATGTTCATGACTAGGGTATACGATATAGCTTTATTTGAGAAACACAGGGTATACGGGGCTTCTTAAAAAACCAGAAGGTATACGGCGTATACCTCGTATACCTTCCACTACATTCCTGCTGGCGCGCAAAAAAGCCATATTTTTTTTTGGATGAAGGGCAAGAAGGCTGCCATTTTATAATCCAAAGGGTAGCCGTGCAGCACCCTCCTGAAAATGCGTGTGTGTGTGTGGGGGGGGGGGGGATTGTGCATCTAATGTATTTATAATAAGGAAAATCAAAAGTATATGTTTGTAAAGCTGCGTGCAATAGGAATTAAAATTTTAGTTTTTCAATACATGTTTCCAATGTCATAAATAACGTTTTTCTTCCCTGATATTAGCACTAGATTTACGGGATTTCGACTACATTAACATGCATATATGCCATAACTTTTGTTCATTTTAAACAGATACATGAAATTAGCAAGCCGGTGCAGAAAATGGGCTAGATATACTATATATGTGCATCGTAATACCTTCAAATTCATATTGCTGTAAAAATAAGTTATATTTTCGGATGATTTCAAGCATAAAGTTGAAAACCCGTCAAATCGGATTTCGTATATGTAGTGTTAAAGTTAATCATGGAATATAATATACACAGCCGGTAATGAATTAATCCGACAAGGGACCTTTAAATTCCTTTTTTAATTTTTAAAACTTCACTTTAAATACTATGCAAGGGTATGCATTATGACTAAGGCTGGACGATATCGGAAATTTAATATCGCAATATATCAACGAGTTCGCGATAACTACCTTAAATTGTGCAAAGATATATTATATTGCTAATTTCGAAACATAAATGGTATAATAACAGCAATTTAAGTAAAAACAGATGTCGAGAGCAACGAATCGATGTCTCATACCGATATGTTCACACAGCATCATTAAAATAAGTATAGTATATATATTTATACAAAAAATATTTTAGAAAAGAAAACAATGTTTGATATCTGTTTACACCTATGTACCATTTCTTTCAAAGTATTTTCCTTCAAAAATAGTATGTTTCCTATTCTTCCTACCCTATGCATTATTTATCACTAACATTTTAACTGTTTTTAATTACCTTCCGAATAACTGAGAAAATTGTAAAACACAAACTAAAATAAAATATTCTGAAATTTAGGACGTTGACGATATTATTTTAATTAGCACAGGAAAAGAGGAAGCTCGGGAAAAACTAAATTTAATGCCACACGTCACGCTAATATACTTGTTATTAAATAGGTTTCAGTGGATGATAGACGCAAAAAATGTTGCTTTTCAATCTTTCTCTAAGGAATCAATTTATTCTCAATAGAAAAGAATCACTTTAGTTGTATCTTCCTACCTATTTACTACAAGAAAACAACATTGAAACATTAAAAAATAAATATAAATACTCAAATCACATTTGGGAATAGTTTTATATTAATTTAAATTTTGATTTTTGATAAATATTCATAGCTGAAAAATATCAATACAGGATATATTAAATTCACTCCAGAAAACTTTGCTCTAAAACGACAAAGAAGGCGAAACTTTCCCATTAACGGGCTCTGATTGGTTGCTCGCAACTCGAGCATTTCAGCTTCTCAGGTATAGACTCGATGATAACCAGCTATCTTCTGTATCATTGGCCCAATCTTCTGGCTGCTTGTAGCAAATGTGCTACTAACAGAACTAAATCGGCTGGGATTTAAACTATTTGCCTTCGCCGATGATTTCAGCTTCATTTTCTCCGGTCGTTACAGACGTCATCTGGAGGAACAGTTTGCCGAAGCTCTTCCTATTTTCTGCCGGCTCCTGGATTTACTGCACCTCACACTCTCACCACAAAAGTCTCAAGCACTAGTATTCACCAAACCACACAGATATGATCCAAAACGCCCTCCAGTGATGAGGATCAATAATGTCTCCATTCGACACGTACAATCCATAAAACTCTTAGGTATAACCATTGACGCAAATCTTAACTGGATCCCACACATTAACGACCTAAAACTTAAATTGACAGCATATCATAATAATTCATTAAGACTAACATCTAAATTGGAAGGGGTAGACAACAAAACACTGAAGATCTGGTACCTAACAATAATCGAAAGAATAATAGTTTACGGGGCCTGTATCTGGGGGGTAATTTATCATCCATAGCACAACCTAAACTAAAATCAATACAACGCACTTTTCTCCTACAAATTTCAAGGGGCTACCGCACAATCTCCACAGATGCACTACATATACTTACAGGTATTCGACCCATCACACTTCAACTAGAATACGAACACGCCAAATCCTCAATCCTACAGCTAAAATGTGACACAGCAATAGATTCTCTTTTTCCAAACACAACATTGCAATACAAAGTCAGGAGCTGGCAGCTCCACCCCGCTGAGGAGACTTCACATTTTCGAGTAAACACAACACGCAACAGCTACACACCTGCCCTTAGCACCACACTCTTCACTGATGGTTCAGGCACAGAGACTGGCGTGGGCGCAGCCTTCTGCGCCACGGAGGGCACGGTGGTGGTCCATCAGTGGTCTGCAAGGCTAGATGATAATAACTCCGTATTCCAAGCGGAGCTGTTCGCAATACTAAACGCATTAGAGTGGGTGGAATCCCACTCTAGCAATAGTATTATCATCTACAGCGACTGCCTCTCTGGCCTGCAGGCAATACAGACACACAGGACAAAACATCCTCTAGTACTGCAAATCAAACTAAAACTTAAGAATCTCCTACATCGCATCTCACTAGGTCACGTCTCTGCTCACAAAGGTATATTTGGCAATGAACTAGCAGACAACCTAGCGAAGAAAGCCACACAAAAAGAAACAATAGACACACAGCTCCCAGTGCCCCAGTCATACGTCAAAAGGATCCTTAGAGCAAGGATACTGACGCGATGGCAGGAGCACTGGGAAACTTCAAAAAAGGGCAGGCACACATATAAGCTAATTCCTAAAGTTTCTCTCACACTATGTAACTTAACACCCTACACCACTAGCTTCTTAACAGGACATGGCCCTTTCATGGCATATCTGGACCGCTTCAAGATAAGATCCACTGCCACTTGCGTCTGCGGTGAAGATGGCACTATAAGTCACCCGTACTGCAGTTGTACTCTCACGCAACGCTGGCATTTGAGGCGTCCAGACATACTGCCAGTCAATTGGCTCCAAAACGTCCTTTCCCGCACCCTCCTACTCAACAAATTAAAACACATTCACAATTTCCTTACATACTTAACAAACTTAACGTAAGCCCTGGTTCTGCTTATCCAGTCTCACTGCCACCATATCAAGCTTCAAACAGCACCAGAATCCAGTCCTCTTTGTAGGCTCCAGTAAATTCTCCTATCCATCAATGCGTGGTTTCCTACGATCGCAAGAGCCTCTGCTCGTGCTTCTGACCATTCCATCAAGAGATACATCTCCAATGGACGCTTGAGTATCTGCTCGTGCCATCTTACTTGTGCCACACAAAGCATTACATCTCCAATGGACGCTGAGTATTTGCTCGTGCCATCTTATTTGTGCCACGCAAATCATTACATCTCCAATGGACGCTTGAGTATTTGCTCGTGCTATCTTACTTGTGCCACGCAATTCATTCTTTTCCCTTCCTGCCGCCCCTTGTCGCGAGAGGGATTCATCCCCCGGCGGCCAGGATCAGTGATGTTTTTTATGATTATTATTTATTTATTTTTTTTTTACTTTTAATGTTCTTATACTCCCGCCCTCTGTCGCGAGTAGGCGTTTTCCTGGCGGGAAGGCATTCGCCTAATTTTTGTAAACCCACTTTGTTCTTTTTCAAATAAATTCTGGGTTCTGTGGACGGTGGTGCATAGACGCCCTTGGCGGGTGAGCGTCGCCCCTTGAGCCTTTTGTGTTTGTCCGTCTGCATACGGCCGGACAGGGCTGGACTCACTAACGAGCCCCAATGTGTCGGGGAACATACCGGGAGAGACGTTAAGCTCTAAGGGGCAGGCCTAGCCGGCCCTGAGCAGTCTCTCTTAGGCTGCCTATCTTCTGTATCAAACGCGACAACGAATAACAGTGCTCATGTGAATATTCATAATGTATCACTATCTGGAGTTATTTCAATACGTGTAGGCCAACGGTAGAAGAACCGGCGATAAGAGTTATTCAGTATTTTATGCAGACAGCCGAATGAAATCTAGGTTTACAGTGAAGGAAAGTGTCGCAATGATTGGGATAATTTCTAACGGAGATAATCAGCGGAAAGAAAGATTATGGAGGTAGATTTTCTGTTTTGGAGGAGCTGGAGGTTGAAGACATTGAAATAGAATTTTTTTTCCTTTTTTCCCGGGGTTCTGGCGGTGAGCGCAAAACATTATTATTTTACTGAGTTTTGAGATATTTGACGATATTTTTGGGGGGCTCGTGTTCGTAATTGCAGTGTTTCCTAAACACTTATTTTATTGGGGTATATCAACAGAGTCAAAGTTTAGATATTGTTATTGCGACAGTTGAGAAATATCAATATCTGTCGATATATTGATAAATAATCTAGCCCTAATTATGACGTATATTTATCACATATGAAAAAAAAAGAATTGGGATAAAATTCAGGAATTTTCTTGAATATTTTAAGCATTACAAAGAACTCATTCCATATCAATTGAAATCCCCAATATTTTTCATAGCTGTTTGCCATTATATATCAGGGTTCGTACGGGTACCGTTATTTTCAAGGCCAACTATCGCTATGTTATCATATAAAATTAAATCTAGTTTAAACAGACGAAATTTCGTCTTATTTAAGGAGAGATTTTCCATAAGAAAATACTGGTACCGAAGAATTTCTTAGTCTCGAAATTCAAGGATCCGTACGAACCCTGTATATGCCATAAAACTGTGCATCGTTTTTTGAAACTAAATATAATTGGTAAAGTTAAAGATAATTAACTGCAGAAATAAGATGCAAAATTGCTGAAAATTTCATAAAATTTAGAAAAAAAAAATTCTTTTTATATTCAAATATATAAAATTCGATGCACAGTTTTTATTTGTACGTATAAAACAAACTTTCATAAAAAAAAAAAAGATACTGGGGATTTTAGTTGATATGGAATGCGCATGCGGCATTTTGAAAAGGCCTTCATAACGCTTAAAATATCCAAGGAAATTCCTTATTCCCCCCCCCCCCCCCCATTTTTTTTCATGTGTGATTATATGCATTATCGAATATATTTAGAGTGTGCCCTTCAATGGTATTTAAAGTAAAATCTTAAATGGAATTTGAAAGTCCCTTGTGCCCTTAATTCTGAAGATTTTATTTTATTCCAATAATAATAATAATCTCAAAATGAGGAAAAAACAAGAACGATAAATGAACATCGTAAAAAAAGTGACTACCCTTAAGCACACAGTTCAACTACTTTTCTCTTCCTGTTTTGACGCCTGTATTTTTACGCGACTGACTTGCGCGAGTGTTTACATTTCCAAGTAAAATATTTATGTTTAGAATGTGCCTCGGTACGACCGTCAGAGATTAGAGGCCGACCTTGGAATTCCGAACGTCTGGGAAATCGGGTCATCTTTGCGGATTTGCATCTCTTCTGCACTATGATAAAATTCTTCTCTGATGCATTCGATTTTATTATGGAGGATGGTGACGCATTGGCTGGATTTAGATAGACAGTTTTCACACTTTCTTTCTCTATCTCCACTGATAAATGAGTACCTAAATAAATACAAGGGGATATGGGAATTATCTCAGAATCCACGGTTCATAGAAACATAATGTATTATTCTAGTGTTTTTCACAATTATTTTTTTGTTGTTTTTTTGGTTCTGATACGGGCTGTAAAAAATACATGAACTAATTTCAGTGCCGTAACTAGTTGGATCCATCAAAGTGAGGGAAGAGGGGAAGGAGGCGTCTGAACATATCCCCTATCTCTAGCAACTTCTTGAACACCCGTTAGACTTCGTAATCAATAATCATTTATATTACATTTAAGAAGTTTTACCCTTTGTAATCTAAAGGTTCGAATTGACTCAAGAGCCCCTACCCCCTAATAACTTCTTGTGCTCCCACTAGACTTTGTAAGCCTTTAAAAATATTTAGCATCTATGTTATATTTTAATAGTTTTACTCTTTGTAATGAAAGATTTTATGTCAGTAGGATTTGTCTTGAACTTCTACTTGTATTTACCATCATCTGTTTTATGTATTTATCATTTTAATTTTCCGTTGAGTGTCGCGTTGACTTTGTTTCAGGTTCGTGTCTGTTTCAGTTAGGATTTTGACTCTTGCCGGTCGGGTTCGGGGTTGAACCTTTTTAAAAGGAAATTCTGAATATTTTTCAATTGAAGAAATTATATATTTGAACATGAGTGTATATATATATATGTGTGTGTGTGTTGGTGTGTGTGTGTGTGTCCATCCATCTTTTAAGATAAGATTTATATTAGATAAATAATTGTAGACCACTTTCCCATGATTGTTTGTATGTGGATTAATTTTCTTTCCTTTCAGCCTTGTGTCGAAGTGTAATGAGTTACAAGCACGACTGCAGTTTTATTTTCTTTTTACTGGACTCTGGCCAGGTTGCCGGTCAGCGAAATTTCTTTTTATTAGGTTTAGTTGGGATTAAGAGTTCAATAGGAAAAGAATTTTCGGATTTGGGTCGGGTAGATATATACTCCAGGGGTAAAAAACCGCTCTTCGCACAGGCCAAGAAATAATACTATATGATAGTTACAACATTGTTGTTAAAACGTGCAATAAGTTATAGGGAAATTCCACAGAAAATCATCATTTGTGGCGGGGGGGGGGATCAAATTTATAATATGTTTAATTTAAGGGTATGATTGGAAAACTTAATATTTTTATATTCCATAGAAAAATCCTAATAAAAAGGCATTGTAAATTTCTGTTTACAAACTAAGTTAAATACCATTATTGTCTTTGTAAAGTCATAATGTTACGTCAGTTACACAATAAAAGTTACGTCAGTTACACGTGTAAGTGCCATTTTTTTCTTTTTTATTATTCAGAAATTAATTTAACAAGTTACTGTTATAATTTGGCATTACTTAGTGTTGTTGAAAACATTAAATCACCTTTTTTAACTGGATAGTTTTGATAATTTTTACACTTCAATGAAGGCAGAAAAAATGTTTGTATATTTTATGTTACGTCAGTTACAGAATTTTGAATTGCAATTTTTAGGACTCAAAGAGAGATTGAAATAATCTGCAGGTATATGGGTATTAAGACCTTAGTAATAAATATTTTAAATTGTAAAAATTTGTTCTAGCTTTATTAGTAAATTTTCTACATAGATTTGAAAACAAAATTCGATGATAAAATGTTACGTCAGTTACGATGGAATTGCCCCATATGTCTTGCTTCTACTATACACCCTTTTATAGATCTTGTATTAAAATAAAAAATATTGCCCTGCGTCTAAGTAGTAAAAAGGTAGAAATTTCGGAATAAAAGAAAAATGCAATTAGCAGCTTTCTTAAACAGTTTTAAAACCATATGAAGTAATATCTTTCTCTGAAAGTAATATGATTTCTGCTGTGTAAGATTCATTTCTCGCCCCAGAAAACATGTAAACACAGTGATTAATCAACAAAAGAGAAATATCCTTTCCTCATCCTTTTATCTGTAGCTTGGATAGTCCCAGTCGATGAGAATAATTTCGAAAATAATTATGCAGAGTCTCGTTTTAATTTCAGTTCACTGCTTCCTGAAATTGATTTTTGTTAATCCGTTACCCTCACTCGCTAGCGATGGTAGAAAGTATCTGAACTCTAGCCATAATTATCAATATTTTATGCTTTTATTTTATGTTTCTGTTAGGTATCTAGTAATTATCCTATTTAACCCTTAAATGCGCGATTTTTTATTTTGTTTCGAAAAAATTATATGATTCTCTAAAAGGTTTATTACATAGGAAAAATAATGAAAAAAATCAGAGATGCATTTTTCATATAATACGTCAATCTTTTCATCTGTTGCACATCGGAAAATACAAGTAAAAACTACTGTGGTGTGGCTGTTTTACGCAAAAATATTTCAAATTAGTAAATATTTTAATAAGTATGTTCCCAAATACCTTATTTTGTATAATTATTTCTTTTATAAAACTTTAACCCTTTAATTTCCATTATAGAATACGTTCTAGAAATTACGTAGTTCAAAGAATCAGACTTTGCACCAGAAAGTTTCAATGGTTAATTTCGCCTTATTTAAACACGGAATGTCTGTTATTAATTAAAGCAAATATTGCTATTATAATTTTCGGGTGTGAATTAGGTATATACGAACAAAAAAATCTATTTAATTCAAAACAGTGTTGTTTGCATATATACAACGTTGCGCACTAAAGGGTAAAGAGAACAAACACCGTTTACATAATCAGAAGCAAATGCGAACTTGAGAGAGCTGCGGATTCTACAGTTTAATGCCTAAAAACAATGCATGATTTTTACAACTTGTTTAAATTGCTGAGCGTTTTATTCTGGACGTTGTTAAACCGATTCAGAGATTCAGATTCTTGGTTCCAGTGTTAATCCCTGCCCCCATTTTCAATACCATCGCATGGAATTAAACCTTTACGGTGTCTTTTGAACAGGGTTTACCAACTATGGTACGCGAACTTTCAAGCACTGGCATGGGAATGTTATAATGAAAATTATTATAGTCGCACTATTTAGATTTAGAATCCCCGTGACTCGTCCGGTTATTTTATCAATATATGCTAATAAGTCACGAGTACCATGAATTTCTTCTCATAAATTATAATTTATAAATCATATCAAAATATTTTTTTGTTTTTAGAAATTTTTAATTTTTTTAAACTTCCACTATTTTTTTTTTTTTTTTAATTTCGTAATTTTGGATTTTATTCAAATAATTTGATTTGAATATTTTTTATTTTATTAAAGAAAATAGCTTTCTTTTGTAATCATTTAAAAATTAAATTTAATAGTGCGACCGTCTAAGAAAGGATTTAATAGCTATAAATTAATGATTTGGATTTCTTAAATGATAAAGTATTTTAAAAAGAATATTAAATGAAACCCTTTGTGCTATCTTCAATCACACTTACCCACTTGTTTAAGATATGGCAACAGGAAAGAAAAAAATGAAACATTTTTTAATCTATCATTTTAAGATTTCTAAATTATTTTCTCTACATATAATCAAAATCTAATTAATATGATATTAAGTGCAATTAAAATAATATATATTATTCGTTATTTTTTATTTATATTTTCTCATTTTTAATGTAAAAAAATTTCGGGAATGAGTGATTTTGTGAAACAGAAGTTTTTCTTGAGGGGAAAAAAAAGTAATGAAAGATCAAATTCAGTTATTCAAATACAAGCTAAGCATATTAATAAAGTCCTCCTGCTTTTTAGGTGCGTTCGTAATTATATAAATACGTAGCACCTATAGTTGTCGTTCGGTCCGTCTGTCTGTCCGTCCGCATATAACAGAGCAAGAACTATCCAACCGAATGATCTGAAAGTTTAAATATACGATTATTGCAAAATTCTGTCGAGTCATTTCAAATTTTATGAAAACCGGATGCATAGTTTAATGACAGGGAAAGTCAAAAGTTTTCCGTTACATTACGGCCAATGGGAAAAAATTATTTCAAGTGCCCGAACAGAATGGAATTGATAGGCACTTATGAAGTACACTAAAATATACATTCAGTACAATATGCGGTGCAAAAAATATTTATATAACTAGTTATAGAACGAACGCACCTCATTTGCCTCGTTTGACGTACAATTTCCAACTTGTTATCCTTCTGATGAGTTTAATTGGTTTGAAAATTACACATTTGCATTTCTTAGCACATATACTCCATCTCCCCCCCCCCCAAATATATATATACATATTTTTTTTCCCCACAAGACTTTACTTAAAAGCAAAGAGGATCCAATTTTTCTTGGATCAACCCCTGAGACGTTACCGCAATTTGTATGTAATTTGATTTTAACAAATTTTAAAAACATGAAATTGGGCTGCGTGGCTCAATAAATACGAGGAGGCTAGAATCGCGACTCTGCTGGAACATGATATAATAATTAATAAGGCAGCTATTCTATTTATCATACTTAACCATATTTTCTTCACTGTTTCTTTTGCGAAAATGATAGACTAGTTTAGTGAACTAGTCTCAAGAATAAATGACGCTTCAGAAGCAAAGTAAGAAATTAACTGGTACAAGAACACTTGAATAACTGCTATTCTTTTTCGCTATTCTTCAGATTTTGAAGAGAATTTATTGAGCTGTTAAAGATCTGTCGAATCGTATTCCTTCAATTGGATTAATTTCAGTACAAGATTAATTATTTTGAAAAGCTGTGTGTCTTTTTAAGTAGTCATGCTTGTTATTAATGAACTGGCATTAATCCGGAGAAAGAAATTAGAATTTTCAAGAAAAATATGTTTAAAAGATGAAAGAGGCTTTTATCTGCACTGCTAAAAATTTCTGTAAAAACGAGAGACTCTGTAAATTTACGATGCATTTGATTGAGTTTCTCGATGATCATTTTACAGACATTTTCCTTTTGTTTTATTAAATTCCCTGTACGGATTTCCATGTCTTTCTTCGAAGTTCAAAAATTCACTAATTTAAAAAAATAAATTATCATTAAAAATAAACTAAATAAATTTACATAGTCTTGTGTGTTTTTATCAATGTACACTTAGCGAGCCTTCTATAAATTTACCAAATAATTTCTCTATTATTAATATAATCCCTTTTTTTCTAATATCTGTAAGTTTACATAAGACTTAAGATAATGGATTACCACTAGGTTCTCTGTAATTTCGCAGAAATTTTTTTAACAGTGTGCGTTAATAAAATAACTAATACCCATATTATTGCAAAGAGAAAAAAGCGCAAACACTCCGGGATTTAGATTTTAAAAGGTTTTTGATTTTGGAAGGAGAACGATGTTTGATAATTTTATGAAAGACATGTATTATTATTAATTGCTATTGCCTTATGATTATTTCAGGTATCATATTTTAGGAAGTTAGTTCCAAAACTTGTAGTTAGTTTCAAAACTCATTCTGAAACATTAAATTAGCTAATGCAGATTTATCAAGCAAGAGTGTTGGCCTAAAGGTGGTTGAAAATATTTGCATTCGCAATCGAGGAATATTTACAGGATAGTGTGACATTTCATCTGAGCTCATGCAAAAAACCAGATGACCACTTAACGTAATAAACACTTATAATTGGGGCCCTCCAGATGCCTAACTATAAATTCGCATGTCTATGCATTCACGTTCTCCAGATGTGAAGTTGTAAACTGATTTTAATTATGTAAATAAATTTTCGGTGAGAAGTGCTGACTGGCACTTGGAGAACTAAACTTTTTAATCAGATGAATCAGACTACCACGTGGTCGCCAATTTAGATGGACTGAAAAAAACTCGAAGAGGGGCCCGTGGAGCGAGATGCTTTTTTGAAGCGACCGAGGACGGTCGTTTGAACCAGCAAGGGCGAGCAAGCTCCGACAGAATTTAAAGTTTAAGTTTTTATTTAATGTCCTGTGATTTTTATGTGTGCCGTGTTATGAAAATAATTGCCGTGTTGAATAAAAAAAGTTTAAAAATGAACGCCAGTTCTTATGAGTTCGATGTCTATGTCTAGTCCTTGATAGTTTGATTTTTTTTTCACGTTACAGTAGCAATAATAATAAATTGTTTGGAAGACCATAATTTGGAAATAAATTGGGCCTGATAAAACCAAAATTCACAGGTTTTCGATTAGGGGAATTCAGTTGTAGAAAGAAACAGATTGCAAAAATTATCACTGGGTAATATCTTGCAGTCGCTATATTGGGAGTGAATATTTTTTGGGGGAAATATTAATTTCAATATAAATAGCAAAATGGAATTTATATATTAAAGTAGGTTTAATAATGAAATACTTAATGAATTCATGAGTTTTTTTAAATTTAGACCTATATTTAACTCTAAGCTGTTAGCAGTCTCACAGACCGCTGTTTCTTTTTTTTTTTTCCACAATTTTCACAACTTAACTTGCATTTTACAGTTTAACTGTAGATACTATATAAATATTGTTTCGCTTGGAGTACTATCGCTAGATTTTTATCAATTGGTGAATTTTAATTATAAGAGCCCTGTGTAAGTTTAACCCTTCAGCACACGCACCCATTTCTATACGGTAACCACACGCATCGGGTCAATATGACCTTAACTTTTTTGCTAACTTCTCGGTAAAATACGGGCATTATAAATAAAAAAATAAATAAAGTAAAAAGTATTATTTGAATCGTTTTTTAGGTAACAGGATATATTATTTGTTTTAAAAGTCAAATTTCAAAGCCCCCCCCCCCCCAAAAAAAAGAACTTTATTTTTGTGATGGAAATGATTTGGTGCTTCGTGTTCAAAATACCCGATGCGTGTACTTACGGATTAATATAGGGCAATTCCATCGTAACTGACGTAACATTTTATCATCGAATTTTGTTTTCAAATCTATGTAGAAAATTTACTAATAAAGCTAGAACAATTTCTTACAATTTAAAATATTTCTTACTAAGGTCTTAATACCCAAATACCTGTAGATTATTTGAATCTTTCTTTGAGTCCCAAAAATTGCAATTCAAAATTCTGTAACTGACGTAACATAAAATAGACAAACTTTTTTTCTGCCTTCACTAAAGTGTAAAAATTATCAAAACTATCCAGTTATAAAAAGTGATTTGATGTTCTCAACAACACTAAGTAATGCCAAATTATAATAGTAAATTGTTTAATTAATTTCTGAATAATAAAAAAGAAAAAAATGGCATTTACACGTGTAACTGACGTAACATTATGACTTTACAAAGACAATAATGGTACTTAACTCAGTTTGTAAACAGTAATTTACAATGCCTTTTTATTAGAATTTTTTTATAGAATATAAAAATATCAAGTTTTCCAATCATACCCTTAAATTAAACATATTATAAATTCGATTCCCCCCCCCCAAAAAAAAGATGATTTTCTGTGGAATTGCCCTATAGATAGTCCTGTGTAATTTTAATATAGAAACAGTATCCTATTAGTTAATTAGTTAATCCTATTAGAAACAGTATCCTATTAGAAAAAAATGGCATTTACACGTGTAACTGACGTAACTTTTATTGTGTAACCGATGTAACATTATGACTCTACAAAGACCATAATGGTACTTAACTTAGTTTGTAAACAGTAATTTACAATGCCATTTTATTAGACTTTTTCTATAGAATATAAAAATATCAAGTTTTCCAATCATATCCTTAAATTAAACATATTATAAATTCGATTCCCCCCCCCCCAAAAAAAAAAATGATGATTTTCTATGGAATTGCCCTATAGATAGTCGTGTGTAATTTTAATATAGAAACAGTATCCTATTAGTTAATCGGGCCTTTTATTCATCTTGCAATCAAACGATCTCCGAGACGGCTCATAGCAGTGGTGTAGTCCTGGAAAAAAAAGTGTGTGTGTGTGTGGGGGGGGGGGGGGAAGCTCATAATTTCGAACATTAAGGTCTGTACCACCCAGGGGGCAAACTTGATTTGGAATCTTGCTTTTCATTTTTAACTGCATGGAAAAGTAAATGAAAAATTAAATTAAAAACCTTAAATTTAATTAAAATTAATTTAATTAAAGTTTCTTTTTTGTTGGACGTTAAATAGCTTACAGTAGAATTAAAAGAAATTAAAACCTTTTTCATGTTTGAACAAAATTAATTTTTGGCCGAAAATTTTTTCACTTTTTAAATGTCCTTAAAATTTTTGAAGCAAATTTTGATCCAGATCACATAAAAAAAAAAAAAAAAAAAAAAAAAACACACACATCTCAAATCGATTATTTTAACTATTCTAATCTAATCAGGAAATAATTGTCAATGCGAATGATAAAGGAAGATGGGGGAAGGGGGTAATGATTTTATGGGATTGCCCTGCACAGTATCCGGACTTGTGGGCCTGCATTGATGTTCTTTTGTGGATTTATTCTGTATTCGACTGAAGACGCCATACCGGCCATCTGAGAACCTCTACTAACCAACAGCATGTGACAGCTATGACAATTACCCTGAATGTCTTTAAAGACCTTATTTACTGACTAATGGAAACATGCTGTTGTTTCATGTGACAAAAACATCACCTGCGGTGTATAAAGATCTTTTTCGGTGAGCTTGTATGGTCTTTCTGTTAGGAACAGGGGGTGATAATAGTTTTTGATTAGAGAATTCCAAGTAAAACTAATACATGCTTCTCTGAAGGAACTAATGTTAGCGCGTTATTTCATTCCTTGTAATTACGAAGAAACAGCAAGTAAACATCCCTTTAAATTTGTTTTTTGAATGCACCTTGTTAATGCTCCTGTTCCTGCCTGCGAAGACACTCACGAGCTAATGCTAATCCTATGGGGAGGGATTTATCTAATATCTCGTTTGCATTTCTTTCACTTTGAAAACCGGTTCTGAAAATGAAATCGTCATTCTAAAAAATATCTGCAACCAAAATCGAAAAAGTAAAAAAAGTGCGATGTAGAGACGGATCTCGGCTATCCAATGAAAGGAAAAAAAAAAAATGTCGAAATAAAAACGAGATATTAGAAAAATCCCTCCCCATAGGATTAGCATTAGCTCGTGAGTGCCTTCGCCGGCAGGAACAGGAGCCTTAAAGAAAACTAAAATAGTTTACAAAATCAATTCTTTACTTTATAAAATTGTTAATTTATTAATGTGTTTTTTTATTTTAAACATTTAATAAATCAGGAAGGTATGCGTCCCTTCGCGTCGTTAGCGTCCCCTTGAAAAAAAAAAAAAGTAAGGGGACGCTTGAAATAAAATAAAGTCGTGGTTGCCGTCCCCCTGCGTCCCCCTTCGACTACACCACTGGCTCATAGAAGTAGTTATACAACAGTTATTGTTACACCAGTTGTTTAAATGTTGTTAACGGTCTCACAGCCAGGTTACTTTTTCAATTTTCACACTTAAACTTGTAATATTCAGTTTAACTGTAGATGCTAGTGAAATTTTGTTTCGTTTGGAACTCTAGTACTATCGCTAGAATTTTATGAATAGGTGAATTTTAATTATAGTCCTGTGTAAGTTTAATATAGAAACAGTATCCTATGAGTTAATCGGGCCTTTTATTCATCTTGCAGTCAAGCGGTCCGAGAGACCGCTCATAATAGTTATGCAACAATTTTTGTTACATCAGTTACTTAACTATTGTTAACGGTTTAACAGACAGGTTACTTTTTCAATTTTCACACTTAAACTTGTAATATTCAGTTTAACTGTAGATGCTAGGGAAATTTTGTTTCGTTTAGAACTCTGGTACTATCGTTAGAATTCTATAAATAGGTGAATTTTAATTATAATAGTCCTTTATAGGGATCGACCGAAAATTCGGTTCCGTTTTCGGCCCAAAATCTGAGTTTTGCCGAAAATGCTGGCAAAAATTCGGCCGGACCCGAAACTATCTATCTGTGTACCAAAATTCTCGTTTCTTCCTTCCGAAGTTTTTAACATGACTCATCGATTTGAGATGTATCAACTCAAATGAGACACTCTTTATTTATTGCTATGAACTTCACTGTTTATAATGATCAGTCATGACTGACTCAAGACGTGAGTGCAAATTATAAAGCAAGTAATGCATATATGAATAAACTTTGAACCCGTGCTCATTAAAACCTGCAGACTTAATTGTAACAGAAAATGCTTAGTGTGAAACCGCGGAAGTATTTCGAATGCTTTCTAAGAAAAGGTGTTGTAAAACAGATGAAGTTCATTTACAAAAATCATTATAAAAGATAAATCGAGGAATGTATACCTAAAACATTTTTTAATTAGATGAAATTCGTATAATTAGAAAATCATGCTGTGTCGTTGATGAATTATATTCTGTTTTGCATAAAATTAAGTTTTAGTCAGAAGCACAGAGAGGATCACACGAACAATTACGCGTATAATGAATTAAAATTTATGTATATTTATGTATGTATTAATTACTTTAAAAAAAATTTGGACATTTTTCGTTTTCAGTTTCGTCCGAAAATAGGAAGATTACCGAAGTTCGGTTTCGGTGTGAAAAACCTGTTTCGGTCGATCTTTAGTCCTTTATATACAGTTTGATACAGAAACGGTATCCTATGAAAATAAATGAACATTGTTTAACGTCTGATGTACAAATTTTAAATTTAAAAAATATATTACAATTCATCCGACATACAAGTAAAAATTACATAAATACTGCATATACAATTAAAAATGCAAACGTTTCGGGCTAAGTTTCAGCCCCTCATTAGTGCCATAACATTCAAATGACCAGAAAACTATATATCATGTTTACAGTTAATAATTACTAACAGTTTTTAGCCCGAAATGTTTTCATTTTTAATTGTATATGTATTTATGTAATTTTTACTTGTATGTCTGATCATTTGGAGTATATTTTTTAATTTTAAATATCTTATGAGCTAATCGAGACTTTCATTGATTTTGTAATCAAGCAGTCTCGGAGACCGTTCACAGTAGTTATGCGACTATTTTTGTCGCAACAGTTGAGGATTAATCTTTAGTGTTTAAAATAAGTAACTTGCCCCAAAATTACCCCCTTTTTTAATGTATTTTTATCATTTAATCATCTTTTCTTTTCCGCTTCTTTTTTCTGAAAAATTATAAAGACAGTATCTTACTGGAGTCTGTCTATCACGTCTGGTAAGAAAGAAAGGATAAATGGCGTTTCAAAAACAAATAAGAAGTTAGCTGGTAAAAGAACACTTGAGTTACTTCCATTCGTTTTTCTTGAATGAAATTTATTGAGCGGTTAATGGTCTGTCGAAATGGATGCCTTCAACTGGATTAATTTCGGCATAAGATTATTGCTTTTAAAAATGTCTTTGTTTTTTCTTTTTTAAGAATCTATGTATGGTATTAATGAACTGACATTAATCTAGGCGAAAGAAATTCGAATTTTTAAGGAAAAGCTTTTAAAAAGATAAATGAGGATTTTATCTGCATTAATATAAGAAATACCTTTTTATTGCATAAAGAAAAAAAAATTATATCCTTCAAGTTTTCAGGTTTTAGACAGTTACTACCTTTTTTGAAATTTCTCAATTGAAATATTTCCCTTGAATGTATATGAAGTTTTGGTTCAATTAGAAGTATGAAACTTTCTTTTCTTAGGATATTACTTTGATTTAAATGCATACATGTGAATTTGTAGTTGAAGAATGATGATTTAACCCATTTGGGACTGTTTGTGCATATATGCACCTTCAAAAAATTAGTTTTTGGTACCAGCTGCTTTTTTTAATTAGAGCATTTTCGTGATTATTTAAGTAAAAGTAACTTAAAAAAAAGTGAGTGCCACCGAAAAAAAAATTGTGTGAGAGCCATCGGTCCCGAAGGGGGTTAAGTTTCCCCATCGGTGGCAGAGAGGCAGACTTTTAATGGGATCAACATGAGAATAAGCTCTTTCCTACAAAAAACTATTAAAATCGGAGCATATCCTCAAAAGTTATGCATGTACGCGTACAAGAAAATGGTACTTTTATATTAGCCAGGTGTAAATTTCGCCAATATAATTTTTTTCTCGCCAGTAGCAGCTTTATTTTTTGTGTTTGTAAATGAAACTATACTTTGATGGTGAAATGAAATGGTTTATAGTATTATTTATTATTATTATTTGTATTTTTGTTATTTCTCATAAAATGAGTGAAAGTCGTGTATTTTAACTGTATGTAATATATGTATTTTAAATGTATCAGTTTTAAATTAAAATTATGTATTTTAAATGTAATGAGTGAAATGTTTGTATTTTAAATGTAATGCATGGAATACGAATGATGGCCATGAAAATAATACTTGCCAAATTATACTTGGAAATAATACTTCCACATATACAAAATATGTATATGCTGAAGAATTGCACAATCCCCTTTCTTTGAAGTATGTTAAATTATATTTCAGATGTTATTAAGCAATATGTTCTAATATAAAATTAAAGTCTTCATTACACCCAGGATTTCTATTAATATTTATGCGACATATTACGCTGATTGCATTTTATGTAATGCTTTTATATAATGCTTCTATATAATGCTTTTATGTAATTCCGTAATAATTTTGCCGCAAAACACTGTAACTGAGCTGTTTCTGCTAAGAGAATTCTTGAAACAAACCTATTGTAGCATGCCTAGACAGTTGTATGAGAGAGGGTACTAGAGGCTATATTTGATATGCAAGGATTTAAGTATAATTGTTGACGACATTTGAGTGAACTTTATGCAGCCCAAAAGGGAAATGTCATTTACAAAAGGTGTCCCATTTGTATATTATGAGATTTAAAACAAAATGCTTAAGCACAGTTAAATCTGTATGATTACGATATGCAGTGTCCATTCGTTAATTTTAATTTTGCATAGATGAATTCTTTCTGAATGCTTTTATATATTAAAATACGTGTAAAGATATTTTGAGGAAGGGTTTAGGTACTGATTAAAAGTTGTTATACCACATTAATACGTCTACATAGGACTCACTAAAAGACTGTTTTTAATATTAAACGTCGTAAAATCTTAGTTCCTTGGACTATCAATATCAGATAAAGTTGAAGTTGAATAATAGTGTGACTCTAATTTCATGAACACCGCCCCTTGAATGCTATGCCTGAGCGCTGACAAAAAAATGCGGCTGCCGGAGGCGGATATATATATATTTTTAACGTATGTACTACTGTCCCTTAAATTTAGACACCAGTATTTTATAAAAGATTTGTTTGACTTGTTTAATCTCATAAAAATAAAGCGGAAAAAACTTAAAAAAAATATTGGTACAAAATTCAAGGGACCGTACACATGCGGAAAAAATTCAGTCTTCGGCAGCCGCCATTTTTGAGTCAGCGCTCAAGCTTAGTATTCAGGAGGCGGTGTCATAAAGATCAGTGGCGTAATTACGAGAATGTGAGCCTGTGACAAGACAGCCTTCTTGGTCTCTATCTTTATTCCAGACTTAACCCCTTGACTACCAATTTTTTTTTTTTTTTTTTTTTTTTTTTGTGGGATATTTTAAATCCCATTTAGCACAGTGTTTTAATAAGTCTAAAAGTCACAGAACTGGTCCAGTTATATTTTTCTGATGAACATGAGAGACCAGTGGGACAAGCAGACATGGTTTTTCAAGCGTTTCAGGAACTGCTGTGTCCAGTGGTAACTTTTGAAGTTGTACTATTGCTGGTATTTTTAGTTTACTTATAACAATTTTAATGTTATTAATTGGCTTATTGTGCGCTGCAGCTGTTCCGCTATTACCCGTAACAGAAGTTTGGCATTATCTAGTAGCAGATATTCCGCCCGTTATAAAAGAGTTTAGTGTCCCACTGGGAGTCTAAGGGTTAAAATACAAAATACGGAGTTTTGGCGACATACTGAATTTTGGGGCCCTTGGCATTTGCCACCTGAGCGGCCCTATGTTTATGTCGCTGGTAGGAATAAGAAGACGAATCTCGAATAAAATATTATAATAGACAGCAAAAAAAAGCCATTTATCTTGAAAAGTAGATGCAATAAAATCGTGGATCAACCAATCAACATCATGTTTACTAAGTAGCCTAAGAGTTTTTGTATTCGTGATTTAGCAAAAGGTCTTTTGTCTTTTATGTTCAGTATCTGAGTGATAAAAACTTGGTAGCTCTTTTGCATAGCGCTTAATTGATATATCAGTTTGATGTACAGGGGGATTTAAAATATCGTATTCAATTTCGCACTTTTGTGTTTTTGAATTGCACAATGTAAATCGCATTTGAATATAGTCGGACTAAAGTTTATTGATGTTTATTGTCCCTACCCAGCTCCACGGATAACATGTACGAGATGGTACTAGCTCAGTTTCTTTTACTAAGTTTCTTAGGAGCTATAGCTAGGTTTCTTTTACTAACTGCCATAATAACAACAAAAGAAAAAAAACTTAAATCAGCATCAGGGACACGGGACGGTATAGGAATTTCGTGGTATATTTGGACCCCCAACATCGTTCAAAACTTATTTATCTCGTCAATATTGTTATGCAGTCATGCAATGGGATGTTTTTCAGTATGAGAAATAAAAAAAAACCCCAAGAATATGTACTAAAATAAAAATTATTATTCAGGGAATTAAAAAAAAAAAAAAAAAATTGTGAGAATGCCTCATATGTAATAGATAGATAATAAAAGATTTTTTTACTTAATTATATCCAAAATATTCTTGTTTTAACTTTCCATGAAACAGATGTATTATTAGTTGTCACCATTTCATGCTTAGCGCCATTCAAAAATCACACAAAAATATGTCCCGTTCACACTTGTCAACTTTCACACTTCAGGTGTAAATTTTACACTTTTGGCAATTTTTTACACATTTACCCGGGATACTTATTTTTCCACTTTTTTGCAAAGTTTCTGTTTATTTTCATTTTTCTTTTCTCAAATTATGAATTACTTTCTGTAGTTGCTGTTAATGATAAATTCTGAATGCAAGGGGAATATTTAGTATTGTGAGATGAATCAATTTAGGTTTCATTGTCAAAATTTACCAGAAAGAATCTTTTCATGTTCATTGTATGTAAAAACAATGTTCTGAATACATTTGCTTAGGAAAACAGCAAAAATTGAAAAAAAATAAAAAATAAAACTATGTATATGGCTTTAATATCAGTTTCTTAATGAGTTTGACAATGGTTTTCATGTTTTTCTCATCAAACTATCTTAGTATCTTAGTAATGGTCATTGCTGTAATATTTAACAATATGCATCTATTATGTATTTTTAAAAAGTGTAAAAGAGTTTTAAAAAAAAATCATTTATGTCTTACCTAAAAAATGGGTAGCCTGTTACATTAATATGAAAAAAAAAGTGTGAAATATGCTTTATGCATCATTTTATACTTTTCTATTTTCAAACGTTGGCAGGTATGCGCCTTTTTATCATTGCATTAGATTTTTAGAATACATTTTTCTCTCCATAAGGAATTGCTGTAATGTAAATACATATTTACAATATTGCGCGACATTTTTACTCTTTTCTGTAAATTTTTCAGCTTTTTCAGTGACAAGGCAGCTGTTACTACCCTATACACATAAGCCCATGTTCTTTTAGGCTACACTTTCGTTAGAGAAACAGTTAAGAAAATCAAAAATATTATGTAGTTTGACATACTGACGAAAGAAAAAATTGATTTATTAAAAAAAAAAAAAAAATCCTTAACAACGTTTTATTTGTTATCTGAAAGAAATAGCCTCTATATTGCTAACAAATATGTATTTAAATTGGGAAATCTTCCATATTCGTAAAGTGAAAATGCTGATGTAACAATGAAGGTCAATAATTTTGAATAACACCTTTTCAACAACTGAAAAACAAAGTGGTCAAAGGTGTGACAAAGGAGGAAAAAAAAACAAAAACCTATATTTTGGTAAATATTTTCAGATTCAAGGCAATGTAATATAATCTATAAGAAATAAACTAAATTATTAGTATTTGCTATTTCCAATATATCCATTAGCAAATCAACTGCCAGTATACAGCAATTTTCACGCAAGAAATAATCTTTATGAGTAGAAACTCTAACATTATTTACAAAGTCCGTTTACTCTAAATTTACATACTTCTGTGAATCTATAAAACTACTCCTGATTAATTCTAGAATACGATGTAGGGCACAAGGGGTCGAGCTAACGAGTTGAGAGAAATTCCTGAAGTGAATGAAATGCTGAAACTGTTTAAACAGCTAGAAAGGAAATACGACCGAATGAAGAAGGATAGGATAGATACTATATTTATCAATTTAAAAGAGTTGGTACAATTCTAAGAGGCAGTCGTGTTGAGTTTTACGAGCAGAAGACAATGGTATTATTTGAAGATGTCTAAGAATGTATTGTAGGATTATTATTGATTAATGTTCTAGTTCATTTATTTCTGACAATGAAATTAAGAATTGGAAGATATTAAGCAGGCATAAATAGCCACTCTGGCGCTTAAATAATCAATAATTGAAGTTATTCTTATTTTTTAATCCAATTTTTAAATATAATTTCATACATAATTTATAATCAATTTTAAACCTTGAGGGTGTTGGTCGGTCAGAGATTTAAAACTCCTTTCACTATTGTTAAATCTGCGGGAGTGGAATGCATTCACATTTATAAAATTTCACCACAGGAAATTAGTATTTTTAACTTTCTTTTTTCTGTGTACTCTTCTAGGTAACATGGACCTTTATTTGAGCAAAAATCGAACCTAAAATCGAAATTTCTTTTTGTGTGTAATTATTTAATGTGTATTTAATGTTATTTAATGTGTAATGTGTGTTTATTATTCTCCAATTTGTTCTGAGTCATTTCTGAAAAACCGTATGCAGATGCCATGATTTTTCGCAAATTTTCAAGTGTTTTGATTTTCTACGCAAATAATTTTTTGGCCCTTCAATATAGTGCTTAAAATCTGTTTTTCTCAAAACTGATTTTTCAACGTTTTTAGATTTTTGAAATTCCCCATGCGTCTTTTTCAAATCAATATTAGTGAAATTGATAAGGAAGAATCCTTATATTGCTTACAAAGAAACTGTGTATGCATTTTAAAATTAGACTTCAGTAAGATAATTAAATTTGATTATTAACTTATTAAGAGGCAAAATTTTGGTAAATCGATATGGAAGTCAGAAAAAAATCTCTAAAAAAAATTAACTATTTAAGGGATTAAAAAATCGATACACAGATTTGTTTGTAATAGTTTTAAGTGATTAAAATGTAAAATCGAGGAAATGTCTCAAAAATTAAGGCGCATGGAGCATTTTAAAATTACGTTTTAAAGTTTAAATTTGTTTAAAAATCTTAATTTTAATAAGATTTGAAATTTCCTTTAAGGTGTTCTACATACTTATGGTGAAATGTATATATGCACAAAATTTCATAACTCTATGATGATGGGGGGGGGGGGGGAGTCCTCCGTCTCCTTAAGGGGGTCCGGGACACAAAAATCTTCAAATTTTGCAAAAACATTTTATTTCATAAAAAATTTCCTTGTTTTTTCCCGCTTAAAATGACATTTAAATCATATTTCTATCTGAATTGGAAGAAAAAATATTATTTTTTTCGTTTTGGTTTGTTTTCAAAATCTAGCTTTCAAGCAATGGCTGTCATGGAAACGACTTCTTGTAAAAATGCGTTTTTCTTCACGATGGGTTTTTTCACCATTTCTCATATTTAAATTCTTATAACTCGAGAACCGTTAAAGATACAGGGTTCAAACTTGGAATATATCATTTTCAATTGTTTTACTTTAACTTTGATTCAGCATATTGGAAAAAAAAAATATTTACTTTTGAAAATATGATTTTTTTTTTTTAAGTTCCACCACTTTTTTTAATTTTTTCGTTAAATATTTTTAATTTTTTTTATAAATTAATATTTTCTAAAATGCTGAATCAAAATTAAAACTTATATATTTCTGTTTATTTAAATGAAAAAAGAATTGAAATTCTATAATTAACATTTTGAGTGATAACGATTTTAAATTACCCCACTTTAATAAATTTTAAATTTAAATTTAAAAAAAATCGGAGAAGTTTTATCATGAAATTTTGTTTAGAAATGATAAGGTTAACCATCACAAAAAAATTCAGAATTTTAACTCAATAAATAAAAATTATTTTAAAATGAGTCCCGGACCCCCTTAAAGGATCTCTTTTTTTACTTTCTTCTATCTTTACAAGAAGAAAGTGTTATATTCGTGAAAATTTTCGACTTTCGGTTTTCGACGGATTTATACGTTTTAGAATGCCCCGAACACGATTTGGTGGTTTTTAGAAAATGTCTGTCTGTGAGTCTGTCTGTCACTCTGTGAGTCTGTATGTGACAAAACTTTTGTGGGCGCTCTATCTCAAGAACTAATGCACGGAATTTCACAAAACTTCATATTTAGTTAGACCTTGATATAAACTGGACCTTATTAGTTTTTGGTGAAAATCGCCCAACAGGTGGCGCTGCTATGGGGCATTTTTCACGATTTCTAAAATAGCTATATCTCAAGAACTACTGTACGGATTTTCACAAAACTTCTGATTTAGTTAGTCCAGGACATAGTTTGGTACTGATTACTTTTTTATGAAAATCGCACAACAGGTGGCGCTACTATGCTGCATTATTCATGATTATCGCAATAGCTCTAACTGAATTTTCGTCAAACATCAGATTCCGTTAGTAACTGATATAAATTAGTGCTGTTTAATTTTTGGTGTAAATCGCTCAACAGGTGGCGCTGTTGTGCTGTATTTTTCACGATACCCGTAAGAGCTGTATCTCAAGAACTATTGCACGGATTTTCATCAAACTTCAGATTTAGTTAGTTCTTGACATGAATTGACGTATAAATTAGTGCTGTTTGATTTTTGGTATAAATCGCTCTACAGGTGGCGCTGCTATGCTGTATTTTTTGCGATTTCTGCAATAGCTTTATCTCAAGAACTAATGCTTGGATTTTTAACAAACTTCAGATTCAGGTATACCTTGATATCATTTAGAGCTGCTTATTTTTGGTGTAAATCGCTCAACAGGTGGCGCTGCTATGCTACATTTTTCAGAATTTCCGCTATAGCTCTATCTCAAGAACTAATGCGCGAATTTTCACCCAACTTCAAATTCAGATATACTTTGATATGAATTGGTGCTAAATCGTTGTTATTTCTTGTACTATTTAAATGATTTAATTGACGTGATTTATATAGAAGAAAGTTTTGTGATGCCACAACATACTAGTTTTAGTTAGTTGTTGAAATGTTTCTAAAATATAGGTTTAATTTAATATTTTATGCGTTAAAAAGCTGACGATCTGCGAGTAAGATTTTAACACTGGAAATAAAATTAAGTGTGTATTTTATGAATATTTTGACAACTTTAAAAAAGGGAGGGGGATATTCTTCCAGAAGAGTACACAGGAAAAAAAAGGGGGTAAAGTCAAAAATATTAATTTGCTGTGGAGATATTTTATAAATATGAATGCCTTCTATGTTCATAGGTTTAACATGAGTGAGGGGGAATTTCAGATCTCGTTGACCAATAGCCTTAGGCGTCATGAAATTTTTGTGCACAATTGGTCTCATGGTGCCATTTCGTTCCGTATCAGCATTATAACTTATATTAGTGGACCCGTAACTTCCTTGCCCTCCCCCCCCCCTTCTCTCTGTCTCGTTATCATCGCCTCCATATCCCCAATTTTAAATTTAAGTGAAATTTTAAACAAGGTTTTTAGCAAAAATTCAACGAAAAATTTTGCGACATTGCATGTATAGAATATCAGATGTGGGCAAAAAATCCTATCCAATGGTACCTCATTCATCGTTGTTCGCTACATAGTAATTGAGAAAAAGGGATATTGACAACAGGTATATATGATTTAAAAAAAACAAAAAACAAAAAAAAAAAAAAACAATAGTATTTTTACATGACTGTATGTCAGTTGAATCAATCAGTAAGTATATTCCTTACATACTTTATTTTTTTAATTTGAATTTTACTGATTGACGAAGAAATTACACGAGTAGAAAAGCACATGAGATACTAAATGACACCACAAAACCAGTTACCGGTTAAAAACATTTCATCTTCAACAAATTAATGCTTTTCTTTGTAACATATTTGTAAATATATAAATTTACCGGAAAACACTTTCGCTTTAATTTTCTCTCGCACACTGATTTGTATGCGTTGTAAAAATCGCGACTTGCTAATCTAAAAGTTCAAAAAGTCGTTCCTCTTTTGACCCGACTTTGCTAAATAAGCTTATCCTTAAGAACTTCTTATTAACCAGATCTTTAATCATAAATGCCAACGTTTCCCAGCACACAAATGTTACTTTCCGCTGACTTAGTCTCAAATCACCAGTTTTTGTGGCTGAAGGATTTCTATGATCTCAGATTCGGAAATGAGTAACTTTCACATAAAAGGGTTAATACTCTCCCAGTGTTGCTTACAAATTGTAGTATTTCGTACACTTAAAGAAATCCTGGGCACTTTCGCCGTTCGAAATAGGATTAAATCAATAGCGAGCAGTGAATATCTCTTCCTAATGATGCCGTATTCAAGAAAAACATTATTACTTTTTATAATACATTTTTCACGGAAGATGTAGTTATACGGTTAAAGGCCTGTTATTTTCATCAATTGGAACTCTTTCAAATAATTTTTTGGGAGGAAAATAAGTTATTGATATAAAAATATAATAAAGGAAAATTTTTATGAAATGTATATTTGCCTAATTTCGAGCTGGTATTCCTGAATATGAAAATTTCAATTAAAATATGTCCCGAATTCGATAAAATAATTTTTGTTGATAAAAATTAAAAATCATTAGGGCGATTCCATTTTCAGAGTCACACACGTAACGCAGGCTTTAATTTGCATTTATTCAATTATTTATTAAATTTTAATGATAATTCTGATTTTAGGTGGTATGGTAAATACGTTATTAACATATTTTTTAGTTTAAATGTGTGTAAGTAAAACTCACAGAAATATATCATTTAATTTCATACTCAAAATGTGCTTTTTTTCTGAAGTAGAAAAAAAGCACATTTTGAGTAATGAAATTAAATGATATACTTCTGTGAGTTTTATTGCCACACATTTAAATTTAAAAATATGGTAATAACTTATTTACTATACCACTTAAAATAAGAATTAGCATTAAAATTTAATAAATAATTGAACAAATGCAAATTAAAGCCTGCGTTGCGTGTGTGACACTCTCCACGGAATCGGCCATTACCATATTTAACCCCTTGAAGGGCGGTGGTTCATTTTTGGACCACTTAATCCCTGAATGCCGATTAACACCAGAATTGTGAAATCTAAATTTTCCTATTATCATTTGGTGCACGAAGAAAAGCTTTTATTTTCAAATAAATAAGATTGTAGTCTGCCGTCAGACAATCATTTCAGCATTTTACGAGTAGAAGTGCATTTCCCCTGAAAGGGTTAAGCGCAATTATGGAAAAATATTCTAAAATAGTATCATTAAGAGTCACGCAAAGAAACACGCAAGCTAGTGTTGATCCTATAGGAGCGTTCTTTTAAAATATCTCGCTTGCATTTTAATGCTTTTAAATGATTTTTACATAGGCCAACTGAGTTTTCTGCCTATCTGCGTATGTTTTTACTTTTTCGTGTTTGTCGTGTTAACGTACAACATGAGACATCGGCCTGAGACATCCTATCCAAAAAAAATCTTTCAAAAATCTTAAATTGCAAGCGAGACATTTGAAAAGAACGCTCCATAAGTTTAACTTTAGCTTGGGAGTGTTTTCGCGTGACTAATATAGGGTCTTGGAGCCCAGTAGCGTAGTGGTTAGCGTTTCTCTCCACCACGTTACAGTGTCCACAGTTCGATTCTGGACTGCGGACTTCATGCGGAGCATTTCCGGAATTAAATAAGTTAAAGTAACTGTTTAATAAAATCTAGTACCAACCGAATAAAAATTCGTGTATGGATACGCTGGTAAGGGGTTAAAGTTCGCCTATTTTAAAGAATCTAGTCAGCGTTTTGTGGCTCCTAACGAAGCAAAATTTTACTAGTCAATTTTTTCGTGTATTTTTGCTCATTTGATAAACGGATCGAAGAAAAA
The DNA here is from genome assembly GCA_963932465.1 of Maratus speciosus. Taxonomy (NCBI): domain Eukaryota; kingdom Metazoa; phylum Arthropoda; class Arachnida; order Araneae; family Salticidae; genus Maratus; species Maratus speciosus. The sequence goes on along the minus strand of OZ010795.1, from coordinate 243,594,521 downwards.
TTATTTTATTTTTACTAAAATTAAAATTTGCTGAGTTAAGCTGTAAAAACTTCAACCAAACAGAAAAACGTGGTACTATTTTAGTCTGTTTTGGGTAAAATAGGGTTACCAGAATTGTTGTAAAGTTAAGACTGTTTTAATATTTATTACTATATACTTTTACTAAATATGATTATAAAGACTATAGCATAACTAAATATAACTATAAAGATTACAATAAAAAAAAAAAAAAAAGATTTTACATGTTAAAATAAACGGATTTTTACAGGAGACTTGGTTAACAATTACTCCTGTAAAATGAACATTTTTTTTTTTAATTACAGTGTGTAAACGTGTTTTTACGAAACTTAGAGGCAGGAAAATCAACAAAATGCGTACATAGATATTTTATTTATAATGTATTTTTTAGGAGATTAAAGGGAAAACTAGTCCCTTAAAACATATAGTGGAACATCCATTCGAAAGTTACGTATGAACGTAAATAAATAAGTCGTTGAATGAATCGAGATCGTTCATTTTAAAGTAAATTAAATGAATCGGTAAAATCAGTTTTGAATTGACAATCTCTTTGCAATTTGTCTTCATAACTTTTATATCCTGTAAAATGGCATGAAAAGTATCTTTCTGAAAATTACCACGAATTTCTAACTATTATGCTAATTATTTTAATAACTAGTTCCGTGGGAACCCGATGTGTTGCTTTTGAATTGCATGATATCATTCGATTATTTTGGGAAAAAGGAAATCTAGCTTTATTGTAAATTTAAAATGCAATTATAGTATTAAATTATTAAATGCAATATTTCAAATGATAAGTTATATTTACAATTTAAGTCAAAAGCTTTCCCAATAAAAATGCACATACAGTGGAACTTCCTTTAACGAAGTTTTCTACTTAACGAAATTTTCTTCTGAACCTTGACTTTGAACACCATTAACATGTCAATTAATCTCCATATTACGAAAAATATATTCTATATAACGAAATGTATTCCACTTTCGAGCGTGTACCAGCATTCAAACGGAGAGGTTGTTGTTGTGAAGGATGTGTGAATTTATTTCAGAGGATTGTGTGAAAATGAAATTATTTATTTTATCGTTTGCATACAAAAAAAGAAACTCTAAAAGCCTTAGATATAATAATAATAATAATAATAATAATAATAAGGTGATTCCAGTTTCCGAAAATGTTGCAGATGAATTGTTCGAATGCTTACAAAAGTGCAAAAATATTTATGAAACGTGTATTTTTTAAGAAACCAGTACAAAATAATATTAGACTTTTTTAAAATTAAGGATTTTGGAATACGAAGAAAAAAATTAGAAAAGGAACGCTACGCTTCAGTTTTTGTTTACCCCTCATTAGTGGGTGTTTTTTAGACATTATTCAAATTAAATTTTTCTCATCTGTCTTAATTCATTGGAGAAAAGTTACTGCTCGAATTAAAATACTTTTTTCCAATATGTTCGATGAATTGTATATGTTGTCAACAGTCAATAAATATACTAGAGATTAAAATAAAATTATATTGAATCAAATATATTGACATCTTCCTGAGGGTACAGACATGCGGTTTGTTAATTTTAACAAAAGCCAGGCTTTGTGGATGCCCAGTTGCGTAGATTAAAAATGTCACAGCTAAAGTGGGTTGAGCTGCTGCGTGCGGTGTGAAGGTTGAACTTCAACTGCTTCTTCCAATGTAAAAATGCACTGCAACCAGGAAGTGTCCTTTACCAACATATATAAATCACAATAATTATTTTTAAACAACTGAGAAAAATGTCTAAATAGAAAAGTATCTGATATGATTAACAAAGCTATTTCTCTAAGAAAATGAAAGGTAATGTTTATACGTATAACACTATTTCAGATGATTTATAGTTTCAAAATTGCTAATTGCTAAAGGAACATATTTCACAATAATGACAAATTTATGGGATTGTTTGTCTTGCTTGGATATTTCTATTACAACAGGAAATGAAATGTTGATTTATGATGGATAAATGTTTTAGATTATTATTTCAAGAAATATCAATAAGGGTTTTCTTAAATAACAGTTATAGCAATAAATAACTCTAAAGTGATTTTAGTTGAAGTGATTATTCAGTAAATGGTTTCTCTTAAATCATAATTGCGAAAAATGTATATGTTCACTGAACACAATATTTCCATTTTATGTGTATTTTTCCGTTTATGCATGTGTAGTTTATTATACAAATTTGTTGAATTTGAGTTGATTTCTATTTAACGAATTTTCTTCATAACGAAGTGTTTAACTGTAACGATGAGGCTTCGTTAAATGGAAATTTCACTATAGTATTCTATAACTTTATTTGCCAAAGGCTTTTCTTTCTGCCAAGATTTGGCTTCTAGTTTCGGAGCTGCTATAAAGGACGTCATTTAGGTGAACTTATACAAAAACTAGTTTATTCAAAAGCATTTTATATTTATGAATTAAAATAAATGCGAAGAGAGAAATAATTTTTCTCGCTGAAACGTTTTGTTTTTATCGTCCTTGTGAGAAATTTTAATCGCCATTTTAAGAGACATAGTTGAAAATCTGTTTTTCTACTTTCAATTGAATTAAAAAAAAAAAAGCAACGATGGATTTTTACGTCAATGGAATTTATCTGAATGTTCCAGTTAAGAGGCTACTTCAGTGAAGTGGAAAGACCCGTTCGCTAATGCTAATCCTATGGAAGAAATTTATAAAGATATCTCGTTTGCATTTTAATATTTTTAAATGATTTTTTTTTTTGCATTGAATAGCTGAGATCGATCTGAACAAAGGCCTTTTTTTTACTTTTTTGATTTTGTTTACAGATATTTTGGATGAGAACACTTTCATTTTCGGAACCGGTTTCGAAACTGAAAGCATCCTTATAAAAAAAATATGTAATCGAAAAAGTAAAAAACGGCAGATGTAGAGATCGACCTCAGCTATTCAATGCAAAAAAAAATCATTTAAAAATATTAAAATGCAACCGAGATATCTTTATAAATTTCTTCCATAGGATTAGCATTAGCGAACGGGTCTTTCCACTTCACTGAAGTAGGCTTTTAAGAGACGATTTTTCTTTCTAAAATAAACTGATTCCTGAAGCTTGAATATGTGGAACTAAGTTTGTATGTCTTGAAATTTTCTTGAAAACTACAATTTAACCGCAATATTATTTTCACTATTTAACTGAAAATTAATTTCAAATTTAAAATAATTTCAAGCAAAAAAATCTAATAATCACTATCGTTTTCCCTTTTATCCACAAAAATGGAGCAATTTAGCTGCCATCATTACGGAAATGTCATTAAAAATTGCGAAAAAAAAATATCTGGAATAATTCAAATTTTAAAATTGTAAGACCACTTTTTATATACTCGGATCCATGCGGGTAACTGGTGTTAATTTGATCGCCCAACGTTCCATATTCTAAGAGGAATAGCTGTGACATACAAACGGACAGTAACTTTTTAATGCATAATAGATTGATGAAGTTCTAATTTCGTTATGAAAAATTAACTAGACAAATGCTGAAATACATATTTATATTGTTTTAAGTGAAAATGGGTTATATCGTAATGAAGCCTGCACGCTATGGAGATAGATTTAAAAAACTTATGCTTGAAAATTATTTTAAAAGCCAAAGTAAATTAGTCAATTAAGACACAGTTTTAAAGCAAATTGCATTTGAAAATAGATCCCCCCCCCCCCTATATAACGGTGTAAAATTTAAAAACTCATGCTTGAAAATTGTTTTAAAAGCCATAATAAATTAGTCAATTAAGGTACAGTTTTAAAACAAATTGCATTTGAAAGTAGATTTTTTCTTCTATATAACGGTGTAAAAATTGAAAATGTGCGTTGCTTAGAAATTTTTAAAATATACATTAGCAAAAATTGCAAAACCGAAATTTCATCGTCAAGTGTTGCCATTCGCAAAATGATGTCAGCGTTACTCAAGGACACGTTTGTCTTTCATAATATTGACAAAATTTCCATAAGTCTTAAATTGAAACCTTTACAGTCGGATAATTCAGGTTTTATATCAATATTGTGACCTTTTTCAGTTGTTATATAAAATTATTTTTTTATTATTATTTAATTTCATGCGTAAATTCTTATTGCATTAAAAGTAAATAAATTTCCCATTTGAAGTATAAAAGGAACATATTTTGTATAAAATTTAGAATATGTATTGAAAAAGCATGAGACAAATATTCACATCAATTTGGTGTAGAAGTCCAAGATGACAATATTACTGTTGAATGCATTGTGTAACAAAGAGCTATTACTAAATACTTTTAAATAGTAAGCAGCATCCCCTTAAAGTGCTATTTGGTATAAAGTTATTTCATGTATAATAGTGATAATTTATTGACTTTTATTCAGTAAAACATGCGCATAATAAAATGTATATCATTGCAAACGTATAAAAAGAAAAAAAAAAAACAAAGAAAAAATTGTAAAAATAAAAATAATTCCTAGACATTGATAACCATATAATTATGGAGGGGGAGGGGTCGAGAAATGATAGCATATGATATCATAAGGGGGAAGGGGTTTCAAAATTGCCAAAAAGTTGATATCGGTATATGGGGCATTCTCACAATCTTTTGACTTTTAAGTCCCTGAATAATAATTTTTATTTTAGTACATATTCTTGTTTTTTTTATTTCATATGCTGGGGAACATCCCATTGCATGACTGCATAATAATATTAACGAGATAAATAAGTTTTGTACGATGTTGGGGGTCCAAATATCCAGGAAACTCCTATACCGCCCCGTGTCCCTGATGCTGATTTTTAAGTTTGGAGCTGTCTGTATAAAAAATTTTCAATAAAAGTAATTCGATGTAATTTTTTTTCGAAACTGGGACAATTGTTTTATATAAATACGTAGCAAAAAATTAACCTGCACACATTTTTACTGTTGATATTATTTTTTGGTCTCTGTCCCTGGGTTTTAGATTCCTTACCATCCCTCTTGCTAAACTTTCACAGAAAATCACTTCAAATGCAACCACAGAATTTTTTTCAACTTTTTTCTCATGTAGAAGTATGTTAGAAAGAGAATAGATAAAATTCTTTGACAGGAAATTTACTGCAGAATTTAAATCAGCATTTAAATATCAATTTCAAGCATCGTAGCTTTATTGGTAGTCTTACCCTCCTCAAGGTTTATTCCTACACTTTTCGAGGTAAATTAGTCTTTTTAAATTTAATCCAGTGTAAATAACTGTTTCTAAAAATCGATGAACAATGTGGCTATCACTTAGTCTTAACATGATTTGCCTTAAAATAGTAGTAATTTTCCTTACCGTCCCAGCCCTAACATCCCTTTTTTTTTGTCCATTACTGTCCCTTTTTTCCTATACCATCCCCTTTTCCCCTTCCGTACCTTCTTTAACACCCCTTTAAGACAACGTTATACCAAAATTTTGTACTAAAAATACTAAATTTTTATTATTTCTTATTTGAATGTACTGTGGGGTACTATGCAAATTCATTTTAAGTAAAAATTTAGAAGGAAATAAAAAGTTATAGTGGTAAAATGGTAAGGAAATTTAAACTCGCAAGTTTAACTTAAACCTCAGTTAAATAAAAAAAATAAAATAAAAAATTCGCTGCTGACCGTTTTTTCTTTATTTTGAATGATTAAGGCATTCGTCTATCAGATTAAAATGTTATTTTAGCAAGTTTAATTCCCAGAATATTACCACCAAATTTTTAATTTTCCGAGATTTTTATTCCCGAAAGTCAAAAGATTGTGAGAATGCCCCATATACGTACGTTCTTTTATACGCTGTTGCGGTTGTAAAACATAAAAAAAATAGTTCACAGTAAAAATTTAATGCCTGAAATCTGTACACATATTTTAAAATAAATTCTATTTTGGCAAAAACCACTGGAATGAATTTCCCAGAAAATCTAAACTATTGTAGTGAGAAGAAATTCAATAAAGGGTGACGGAGTGAGTTGGCTGATGTCCAAATCGAACCAACAAAGAGAATACTACAGAGCTTGTAAAGATGTTAAATTTCGAATTATTTAAAGAATAAGTTAAATAAAATTGCTTAAAATTTTGTAACACGAAACACAATGAAATAGAGGAGATTCTGATATGTTATACATCAAAATTTTGTAATTTTTTCTTTTCTAGTCTATAAACAAAAAATAGTAACATTTTGTGATAAAATTTAATTAAATCTATCATATAGGAAATTTGGTCGCTGTTCTTGAAAAGATACTTAATAACTGTTGAGAAAGGAAGTTGGCAACATTCCAGTTCATAAGTTGACCGGTCAACAGAAGGAAAAAGGAACTGCCATTTACATTTTAAATGCAAAATTACTTGTCTAGTTTACAATAGTTAGGTTTTATTGGATGTCGCTCTAAGATTATCTGCAGATGCCCCTTTAACTCGTTACCACTGTCCCTTACCCCGCCCCCTTAAAAAAGTGAAATTTCGAAACAAATATTATGAAGCATATTCAATTCATGGCTAGAGTAGCACAGTTGAGGTTTGTTCCATTAAACAAAAAATGTCCAGACCAGATCGAACCTGGATACCTTGACTTACCGTGCCAATGCTTTATCTATTAAGCTATCCGGAGATATTCCCATGTTACCACACATCTTCATCATGTAAATGCTATAGTTATAGCTAGGGTTGCAAAAAAGCCGGCTAAAATTAAAAAAAGCCACGCCGGTGACTTTTATTGGTTTTAACCGACTTTTTTTGGCCAAAATTGGCTTTTATACAGTGAAGCATTATAATTATGAACTACACATTTTTAAGTGCTTTTTAATTCGTTTTAATGACATTTAATTGACTTAGAATTTAATAAATAACCCAATTTCTAAATAATAAAGACGTTAATACTGGAATAACACTTAGGTGGAGCTGATAGTGAAGTGATTTGTAGTCAGAATTGCAAATATGTCAGCGAAATTTTAAAAGGGCCATACCAACTGCTTTATCTGGTTTATACTGACATTTAATCCCACCCTTTTTTCCCCCATTTTTACTGCTTTATAAAATTAAAGAGGACAACGATTACTCAGTTGTATGTTTCATTACTTAACTAATTTTAAGAGCTATCACTATTAGAAACAGTATTATGAATAGCATATGCATGAATATGCATCCTTTTAAATAGCTTTCAAAATTTTAATTCAGCAAATTTTATTTGGAGAATATTTTTTTTTTTTTTTGTTTAATTGCTCTCTTTATTTTATACACTTAACACTTACGTACTACCTCTCCTCAAATGTTATATCCTTACTGATTTCTCTTTCAACATTGTTCATCCTATGACTTAATCTTTCAATATAGACATGTAAGAATGTTTCTATTTTGATGTGTTACATTTTGTCATTGTTTAATTAAATATGATCTTTAAAATGTGTAGTATATGCGGAGCTATGCAATACAGAATTTCAGAACACCCCTTTGGAGAATAATTTATATTCTTTTCAATATTTAATTTTTTCCAGACATAATGCCTTCACAATTGCCTTCTTGCGGTTATAAAGACTTATTTATTTGACAAATTTAACAGAAATTTATAATATTTTTAGTAGAAAAGATTTATAAGTGTATTAAAAATAAATTAATACAAGTTTAATATGAATTAGCTGTAAACTAACTTTTAAAAAATAAAAACCGGCTTTTTTAAAGTGGTTAAAACCAAAAAAAGCCGGCCGGTTTTTTTTTTTTTTTTTTTGGTCTGGCTAAAAGCCGGTAACCCTGGTTAATTATAGCTCAGATGAATGAAACTAGCGTTGCAGTTCGCAGCCATGTCCAACAAATGATGTCTGCCAGGTATCGTTCGGATAGCTTAATAGGTAAAGGCTATACCTATTAACCCTTTATGTACTGAATTATGGATTCATGAAAGTTTTATCTTCTAAAGTATTTTTCGTGAATTTTTTTAAACTACATTAGAAGATTTACATAATCGTTTAATAAATTTTAGAAGGATTAATTAAATTTGGATTTATAGCGATTTTGTGCAGTATTTGTAACCCCACTCAAATCTTTTATTTCAAATATTTTTCTTAGTATTTTGTAGAATTAGAAAATGTACAAATATAATGTTCTTACAACAGAAATATAGAAATATTTCCGAATTGAAAAATCCCCCCCCCCCCCCAACACCAAGAAAGCTGAAAAGATGCAAAGGCAAAAGAAATCATCCTTTGAAAAATATTTTTATTTTGTGTAACCAATAATACTTTTGGAACTAGATAATGTATCTATAACTCATTCTAAACTGTATTAGAACTAATCGATGCATTAAATGAATTTTATAAAAAGTTATTTTAATGGTACTTATTAGTACCGTCAGTAGATAAAGGGTTAAGCTATCAAGCATTGGCATGGTAAGCCAAGATATCCAGGTTCGATCACTGGTCTGGAAATTTTTCGCTCTGTTGAAATAAACCTCAACTGTGCTACTCCAGCCGTGAATATGATTTATCCCGTTGAAAAAAATTCCTTCTCTTCATTATTATAAAGCAATTCTAAAAACGTATTTATTGGTGGTTCTAAACTACAATAATTGTTTAAATTGCCTCCTTCAACTTCTAGACACGTATGCGCATGCTTAATCATACTCATAAAGACTCGTTTCAATAATTCAAATTATTATATGATCATTACGAAATCTGTGCATTATTCAGTTAACTGTTGACATTAAGTCGGAGAATGTTTATTATTCATCAGACATCTCACAAACATTTTCTCCCTTTCAACGGTTTTTTCTTGGGAAAAATGAACTTCAGTAAATGATTAACACTCTTCTTTAAAAATTCCTATGTTGACGTGCCCGTTTGTAGACTTTATCCTGAACTCCGTTCACTACACCGATTTAATCGCTGGCATAACAAACTTCATGAGTCCTTTTCATTTGTCTTACTAGCATGTGAATTTATTTAAATCAGTGTTCATATATCAGTGTTAATCATTTAAATCAGTGTTAATAATATTTCGACCTTGGTAGAGCATTTACTTTGTGTTATTAAGCACATTTAAAAGTGCATTTATTCTTTTCATATGTGTTTTATTATAATATGTTTAGTGTCCCGCTGAAGTTGAACCGTGAAATAAAATAGGTTCAGAAACTCTCTGATTTTTCCACTGGATTTTTTGGGAAGGAGAGTTACTTAAATAGATTCCCATCTATTTGTTTCATCTACATAACACTGTCGTAAACTTCACGTAGAATGTATCCTTCTTCACGTATTCTTCACGTATTTATTCACCTGTCACCTCTCCCTTAGACAGTTCGCACACTGAGGTGACAGGAGGAAAATGAAGTGCGACTTGGGAGGAAAAACAGGTTGAAACAAAGAAGATGGCAGTTTAAAATCTGTTTTTTCATGTTGCATGAGACGCCACAGTGTGCGGTCTGCCTCATAAACATTGTATTGCAGAATTAATCTAAAATAGTATTAGAGCTACAGTATGTGAACCGCAAATAGCACATTCAAAATGTGAACAAATAGAAATGCAGTGTTGCATTAAGAAAAAAGATCTATTGTAACATTTGCTTATTTTAAATGGCTGTCTGAAGATGAGATTTAAATGGACTGGATGATTGACTCCTTGTGGCTGATCTGTCATTTAGATATTTTTCATAAATGAGACCGATCTTATTGGATGTAAATCTAAAGATTATTATTATCCACTTTTGATATCGGGAATGTCCTTATTCAAAATTTTCAACCATATAACTATTGCACGCTTCAGGTATTTCCCAACTCATTACCGTACAACTACAGACACTATAGTAAAATTAATCTGAAATAATGTCTGCAGAAGAATGTGAACTGCAAATAGCGCAATCAAAATATAAATAAACAGAAACACAATGTTGCATTTAAAAATAAAAGCAATATTTATTATTTACTCATCGTAAGCGACTTATAGAGGATGGAATATAAATGTGTTGAATGATTATTCCGATGTGCCGTTTACCTCTTTTACAAAAATGACACGTCTAGTTTACACTAGACAAATTTTATTGGATATCTATCTCAGATTATCTACCTTTGATATCGGGAATCTTCTTATCGAATTTTCTCAACCGTTTAACACTGTCGCATGCTTGAGGTATTTCTCCAACCCGTTACCTCACACCTTAGACAACATACTGTATATTTAATCCGAAATAAAGTGCAGAATTGCCGGAGCGTGTAAACTACAATTAGCGTAACATACCGTTATACATTATCAGCAATCAATCGTTCATCTCCAATGTAAGCCAATGGATGGATGATTGATTTGACAGGTCAAGCTTTTGACGAAACATCCGCTGGCTATAGGTTATTGACCTACCTACATTGGAAAAACGTAGGTCAAAGCGTCTGCATTTAATAGATAGGTCGAAACTCTCCTTTGAGAAATACCATTTTCACCTCTTCTTCAAATATATGAAAGTTTGCATGTTTATAAGAAATAGAATTAATCATTAAGAAGCCTCTGGGCGTAACCCAGAAAAAGGGATCTGCGTGCGTTAACACAGCTGAATCTTTTCAAAGGAATGTGCAGGATTTTTACTTTTCTTGTTCAGCATCATTTTTTAATGATTGTAAATTTCGGGAACGTACATTATCATGTGGTATTAGATTTTTTTTCTTTATTCGTTAAAACATATTAAATATGTTTTTATCTTTCATTTCCTCTAGCTATATTCTTTTTTGCATACTTTGTTAAGCAACAACAACAACAAATCTTTTTCTAATGGAAGACATGCTAGAAATATTATAGGTTATGCATAGATTATAGCACGCTTTCTTGCCTTGTTTTAAGATTCACAGCAATAAAGCTTGCAAGTGTACAAAATTCTACCTAGAACATTTGTAAATTTTATATTTGTCTTTAGAAAACAGAACGCGGAGAAAGAAAATTCTTTAAAATATTCATTTTATACTCGACAAAAGAAATCTCGACAAAATTTGAAGCAACTCCGATGCTAGAGAGGTTTTTTCTATAAAAATTTGGATTTTTCTTCTAATCCAAATAAATGTTCGTAAACTGAAAAATTCGCTAAAGTGACATTCGTTATTATGAGATTCTCATGGAGGAAAGAAATAGATGGAGATGCAATATTCTGTAAAAATGGTTTGCAATATGATGCACGTTATCTCTCAAATTTAAGTACTCTCACTCGGCCCAAACAAAACAAGAGCCTGGAATAGGGACCGAATTTTTTGACATCACCTGAGCATTTTTTTTTTCTCTAAATGAAAGTGATCTGCTTATTTTTAAGCATTCTAAAGCAGCATTCCATTGTATTATGAATTAAAAACTATATTACTAAAAGTTTTCTTTTTTTCGTGAAAGAACGTGCTTGTGTTTGGGCCTACTGTAGCGAATTTTAGAGTTACTTTTTTGGCGTCACCCCCAGCCACCTTGATGCATCTCCATCTATTTCTTTCCTCCATGTGAGATTCTACTGTATAAATAAAGTAAAATAGCATAGTGTATTTAAGCTACTCCATGTAAAGTAACTCCAGTAGCCTAGGTTATGTTAAAAACACTTTGTCTTATCATGTTTAAAAATCATTTTTATTTTTTTTTATTTTTCGGTTTTCCTACATACAGAACATATATTTACTAACTAGTGGTGCGGAAAGGCCACACTTGGGCAATTCCAAGCCGATGTTACCATTTTTAGTATTTTATTTTTTACAGCAGATAGTTTATATCAAAACATATATGAATAGTCAAAATCAATAGAATCCATTATAATCAGCATAGCTTCTTTTTAAGTGCTTATTTGTTTGTCTGTTACATATTCGATGTTGGTCTGTTACGGGTAAGATTACTTATTTTTCATAGCTATATTGTGGCAAGAGTCATATTTTGTGGAAATCGAATGTTTCTGAACTGCCTCTGAATGAAAATACATTTCTGTTATAATAAATTGTATGTTATTTTATAAGTAATATAGATAAACATTGGGATGTTTGAAAAGCATGGTAATTTCTGTTTGTCTGTTACAATACCACTTTTTAATCATAATTATTCACAATAAATAATTTATTCATAATAATAACTATATTCATTTATTTTATAATATCATATACTAATTGTAGCCATCTTTTAATTACCTGATTATTTTTTTAAATAAGGTAAAGTCATTTTTTCCCCTATGACTGTTAGTATGTTACAGTGGAATTGGCCACTTACCACTTTTAGCAATTTTTAAGTTATTAAAATGGTTTACAAATGATATCACTCGGTATCACAAACTGCATAATTCTGAAAATGAAGACATTTTTTAAACTGAGAAAACAGACGTAACACTTTTGTCGATTATGAAAGCATATGCTAGAAAAAATAATAATTTACGAAGTAGAATATGAATTAGTATATTATTACTCAAAAACTGACGTATCATAAATATCGAAAACGTTAATCCATTTTAAACTAAAAAAATTTAATACATAAAAGTCTTGAATTATTACAAGTAGTTTAATGTGAAGGCAACTTTTATAGACAAAAGAAATGTATATAAAAATAATTTTTTATTGCAGAGTTAATAGTAAGTTAAAGGTGAGAACTATATTTTAGCATTTTAAAAGTATTTTCAAATATAAATTAAGGTTGGTAGTTTTGGCCCGTCTCTTATTACGCCGCCTTACCCTAGCATTTTATAATAATTTTCGAGAAAATTATTTTTCTTTTTAAATGATTAAGTATTCTCAAAACACATCAAAGATGGCTTTTTAACCCTTTATATCCTGAATTTTGAATATAAAATTTACTTCACCTGAATAATTATTTACATTAATGTCTAAGATATCCAAAACAACATATTTAAAAGAAAAAAAAATTAACAAATTACAACGACCATTTGGAAAATGATTTTTTCAAAGACTAAAATTTAAGACATAAAAAATCGCACGGAGTTGATCATACATTACGTACGCCATGGATTACATTTTTCGGTACTGTAAATTTTTAAACTTCTACGGAGCTGGTGATACATTACGTACGCCATGGATTAAACATTAATATTCCTGGAACAATTTTAAATGAAATTTCATTCTTAAACATCCCACAATATTACTTTTTACACCGTTGTATAGAGAAAAAAATGTACTTTTAAATGCAATTTGTTTAAAAGCTGTATCTCAATTTGTTTCTGAGTTATTAATTTTTTTTTTGTAGTTTTTATTACTTTTTTGTCATAGTGGCAACAGAAGTATCCATCTCTGTTGAAAGTAAAGGGAAAATACAGATTACTGTATAGACCAATCAGAAAACGAATAAAATGCGGATACAACTAATAAAAACTTTCAGATATGTTTTTGATTTCCTACCCTGACGAGGACAATAACCATTTTTCCAAATGGTTAATAATAATAATAATAATTTGATTTTTAGATACTATCTTTAACTAAAACTGATTTAATAAATCGGTAGTTAGAACTCTTTTTGCAAAATATTTACAAGAATAATTAGATTAATTAACAAAAAATACTGTCATGGAAATCTCACAATTCCTACAAGAACAGTGTAAATAAATTTATTGTGATCCTATCTGTAACATAAATGTATACTGTAGTGGTAAATTTTTTGTATAACATTTTGGAATAGCATAAAAGCTACACCTAGGTAAATTATTGGGAAAATAACCACATTAAAAAATATTTAGTTTTGACTGTTTCACTGTGCTTTCTATTCATGATCGAGCAAAATATTTTGCATGAAAAGGGCAATCTACTTTTATTAAAAGACGAATTAAATAAATTTTACATTGAATTTTCTTTAATGGCACTTAAAAGTACTGTCAGGATATTAGGGGTTAAACAAAACTAAACTAAAAAATTAATTGGAGAAGAGATCTGAAATTTCGTTCAAGTCTCAAAGATATTGATTTCAGTTAAACTTTTGCAGTTGCAATTCATATTTTTTTCTATTGTTTCATTCATATTTCATGCATAAAAGTTATAAAAATGCATGAAAGTAGGAGAAGGAGGGGAGGGGAAAGGCCGGTAAAATTATTAGAGAATATATTGTAATCATTAAAAATTAATTTTAATCGAACATGCTTAAATTTTTGCTTCTATATAATTCTAAGTCAAAATATTGTAAAATTAGTTATTGCTATTAAAAATTTAAGTTTGTATTTATTTTATTTTAAAGACCTCCCCCTTCCGAAAAAAAAGGAGAAATTCTGAATCGAATGGTAATTTTTTTCGACTCTGTGATACAATTTTATAACTTTTTTTTTTTTTTCGCTGATTTGTAAATCCCACATAGACATTTTAAAAATGTCTTATTTCCTATCTATACAAAATCAAGATGTCAACCAGATATATTTTCTAGCTCAACTTCAATTGTCATGGCTGTTTTTGTTTACAATACATACTATGTATTTCATGTTTATTGAAAATTCGTGTCGGATGACTTAGTTTGAGATTCGTCGAGAGAACCAGTACTATTAAATTTGTATTATTTTTATCTACCACAAAATGGCAACACAGATCGCTCACTCAAAATATGTATTCTCAGAAGTTCTTTGATCAATGGAAGAAAATAAATGGGTTTTTTATTTAAATCTACGTAATCTAAAAAATTCAATCTTGAGTTCAAAATTAGCGTGGTTGGAAACAATCCCTTACCCAGAAGAATGGTTATCGATATATATCGGAACAAGAATGTTGAATGAACTTCAGTACAAATAAAAATTCCCTGTCATTTACTATCGATTTGCGTACTTACTGCACTGCAATAAGTTATTTCACAGAAGAATAACCCTCGATTCGATAACCAGAAATGACACTTAAACCATGTCCTGGAATTTGTTGCCGATTTTAAAACTAGTTGGATGTGCCAATCCCAAAACTTTCTTCTATCTCATATATTTTAATATTTCAAAATGTTGTTCAGATGTCAATATTTCGTTTTTATTAGTTCAATACTAGTATATCAACTTTGAATTTCATCTTAAATTTCTGCTTCAGCCAATTAATCGGAGTAAAAACAAGTTAATCTCGATCATGATATTTATTAAAATCATGAATAGTCGTCTTATCAGGATGGGAAGTCGATTCACGAGCCACTGGTGTACAATAGAACTACGAAACACAAGAAGATTACACAAAAATCTCTATTACAGCGCCCCCTTCCGGCAGAATTTTTCCACATTCAGGAAGGACCTTCTTGCCATGGCCAAAAACATACACAAAAATTTTGGTTCAATTCTATGCATAACTTCCTACACTTTTCGAAAGTACAATATTGAAAATGACACAAAATTTGCTATGGCAGCGTCCCCTACCAGCGGATTTTTTCCAAATTAAGGAAGGACCTGCTTGGCATAGCCAAGAACTTAAAAAATTTTTTTTTGGTTCAATTCTATGCATAACTTAATACTTTTCGATGGTACTATATTCAAAATCGCACAAAAATCGCTATTACATCGCCCCCTTCATGGCCATAATTTGTTTTTCAAAAAACATTATGGCCATTTTTTCCCCCCCATTCTGACCAGAAAATCAGAGTTCTAACTTTTTACGGCTGCTCTTTCATCTTCACCTAACGCTTCATTTATAATGGCTGTTTCATAATAATAGAAGCCACCAGTCCACCAGAAGAAAATAACTCTGTTAAGAGGGACTCGGATAATCGGGACTCTACTGCAAAACATATTTCACTTAAAGCACATGCTTTTATTTTACGTAAAATGACGTCATTTGCATTAATATGGGTACTTAAATATAGTTTATAATAGCTCCATGTTTTATCATAAATCATTCATTTATATTTTTTTCAAAATAGCACGTATTTTAATTTTTTTTTCAATTTTTATGAGAAAATCGCAACAAAAAGATATAATTGCTATTGTTCAACAATTTTTTCTTTATTTTCTACAGAAATGGAGTACTTGAGTTGCCAAAATGAAACAAATGTCGCTAAAACTACAAAAAAAAAATTAATATTTCAAAAACAAATGGAGATGCAGTTTTCAAACAAATTTCATTAAAAAGTACCTTTTTTTCTCCAAACGACTGTATAAACACTGAAAATGTGCGATGCTTAGAAATTTTTAAAAATGCTGTAGAGTATTTAATCGCACAATGAAACATCGGCTTTTGTTTTATGGCTGGCGTATACCAGGTAACGTTATTTATAAGAGACAAAATAAGCTGGGAGAAAGAAATAGCATACCGAGGGCTAATAAGTAATAAAAAAGTAAGAGTGGGATATGTTAAATCATCTTTTCTACAAAAAGAAATTTCCTGTCGTTCTGCTATTTATTTGTGTATTTACACCTCACAGAAAGTTATTTCTCAAAAGAATAATCTCTAAAAGCAGAAATAACAGCTTAACCGTCTTCTAGAAATTGTTGCTGACTTTAAGGGAAAAAAAAAAAATGCTACACCATTGAACAAATGCTAATAAGTAATAAAAGTTATGAATAAGTTATAAAAGTAAAAAATAGTAAAATATTGAAAGTACTGAATAAATTATTAAAAAATAAATCGGTAAAATTAAGATAAGTAATTAAAGTACTAAAAAAGTTATTAAACTAATGAATAAGTAATAAAGTAAAATAACTGACAGAAATGATAAAAAGAGAAATAAATAAACAAGAATAAAATAGGTAACAAAAGTAATAAATAAAAAAGGCAATAAACAAAAATGAAATAATATATCGCATTCTTTCTTTTTTATTACTTAAGTCATCGTTTCTACAAAAGGAAATTTTCTGTCATTCTTCTTCTGATTTGTCATTTACACCCCTCAGAAAGTTATTTCTCAGAAGAAGAATCTGTATAAGCAGAAATAGCTTAATCGTCTTCTGGAATTTGTTGCTGACTTAAAAAAAAAAAAAAAAAAGCCCTACAACATTAAACAAGTGCTAATAAGTAATAAAAGTAATAAATAAGTAATAAAAGTAATGAATAATTTATAAAAGTAACAAATAAATAGTAAAAGTAAAATATTGAAAGTACTGAATAAATTATAAAAAAAAAAAATAAGTCAGTAAAATTGAAATAAGTAATGAAAGTACTAAAAAAGTTATTAAACTAACGAATAAGTGATAAAGTAAAATAAGTGATAAAAACAACAAACAAGAATAAAATAACTAACAAAAATAATAAATAAATAATTCAATAAACAAGAATAAAATGAGTGATAAAAGTAAAGTTATATGTAATAAAGCGTGCGATGTCGTAAGTCAATTTTACTACAAAAAGAAGTTTTCTGTCATTCTGCTACTGATTTGTGTATTTACACCCCCCACAGAAAGTTATTTCTCTGAAGAATAATCTCGAAAATTAAAAATGGCAGCTTTAATGGTCTGGTAGAATTTTTCGCTGTTGTAAAAACAATTGCTATAATAAGAAAATAAACAATAATAAGGAAAACAATTTTTAGCACAATCAGTAATAAAAGTCGTCAGGAAAATAAGTAATATCTAGTAGTAGCATAAATATGAAAATTAATGTTATAAGAAAAATAAATAATAGTAGTAAAAGTAATAAGTAATAAAAGTAGAATAATGAGTAGTACAATTTAAAAAAAATAATGAGAAAAATAAGTAATAGTAGTATAAATAATATTAGGAATAAAATAAATATCAGTAATATGAGTAATAAGGAAAAGCAGTAATAGTATAAAGTATAAAAATAATGAGGAAAAACAATAATAGTAGTATAATAAAAGCAATAAGCAAAACACTTAATTATAGTAGAAGTAATAAAAATGATAATTAATAAGGGGAAATAATAACAGTAGTTTAAATAATAAAAGTAGAAAGTAAATAATAGTTGTATATGTAATAAAAAAATAATAAACAGATATTAGTAGCATTAGTAATAAGGGATAAGTAAAAACAGTAATAGTAGTATAAGTAATAAAAGTAATAAGGAAAAATAGTAATAGTAGTATAAGTGATAAAAAAAAAGAAAAAATAGTAATAGTAGTATAAGTGATAAAAGAAATAAGAAAAAATAGTAATAGTAGTATAAGTGATAAAAGAAAAAATAGTAATAGTAGTATAAGTGATAAAAGAAAAAAGAAAAAATAGTAATAGTAGTATAAGTGATAAAAGTAATAAGAAAAAATAGTAATAGTAGTATAAGTGATAAAAGTAATAAGAAAAAATAGTAATAGTAGTATAAGTGATAAAAGTAATAAGAAAAAATAGTAATAGTAGTATAAGTGATAAAAGTAATAAGAAAAAATAGTAGTAAAATCGTGAAAAACACAACAAGCAGAGCTACCTGTTGAGCAATATATACATCCAAAAAAATAAGTTCTAACTTAGCCAAGGTCTAACTGAATATGAAGTTTCATCAAATACCATTCCATAGATGCCGCGATACAGCAATAACAGAAATCGTGAAAAATGAGCATGGCAGTGCCACATGCTGGGCTATATAACCAAAACATAATAAGCATATATATGTGCAAAGGTCTAACTGAATATGACGTTTGATAGAATTCCATCCCATAGATACCGAGAATATAGCCTATCATGAAAATCGTAAAAAAAAAAAAAATAGCTTATTAACGCCATAGACTCATTGGGCAATATTCCTTAAACCCTAGTCACCACCAATTTATGTCAATATCTAACAGAATATGAAGTTTGGGGGAAATTCTGTGCATTAGTTATCGAGATATAGCTATCGTTAAAAATGCAGCCTAACAGCGCGACCTGTTGGGCGATTTACACCAAAACCTAATCACCACCAATTTATGTCAAGTTCTAACCTGTGAGGTAACCTGTTCATGAGGTAAAGCCCCACAAAATTTGTGATATACACATACAGACGCCAGACGGAAATATAGACATTTTCCAAAAATTGTCACTGGAACTTGCATATTTAGCTTTACATTGTGAATTAATCAATCATCCTTAACTTTATCTACAACGATAATCTGTCTATAACGAACCTTATTTTTAGTCCCTTGTGTACCGTTATTGAAAGTTTTCATTGTAACACATTTTTATCTGCTTTTTCATTTATTATTTCTTGTGTAATGTTTAAAAATAAAAGGAAAAATGATATGTAACTATTCTTAACTATTGATAGTTTATCTAACGATACCAGTTCCGTGAGAAAACATGTAATCTAGAAACTTTGTATTAAAATTTCTATTAAATGATATGATCCAATACTTTTAAACGCTACAGTCTAAAGAAAGACTATAATTAAACAAAATATCATATTTCTCGCTTCGTTTAATAACGTGCCAGGAAAATTCTCATCCGTTAGTTGTCTATCGCCTTTTTGAATTTAATTTTTCACAGTCGTGTGCGCCGGAATTTTTATCCAACTAAAATGTAATTGTGTTTTCTGAAGTTTTGCATTCTCTGAACAGATTTTGTGGTGTGGGAAAGAGAACTCGATAAGATTCTAGAGGGAACGGTGCGAAATAAACGCATCAAGTGTTTCCCAAGAATGGTCTGAAAGGAATAAAACTCAAGCAATTCATTCTAAAGCTTAAATGAACAAGGAAGAATAAATATAAAAGTAAAATTAGTTTTTAAAAAAGAACGAAATATGCATCCAGCATAGATTATGAAACCTTTTCCAAAACACATTTGGAGTACCCTGTTAAAAATATTGCAGCATTCTGGCAGGTCATTCGACCGTTTTTTGAAAAAACGGTTTCATAAACATAATTTAACTATATTCTGACCATAAAATGGCCAATAATATGGTCAGAATAGTGTTAAAATTACGGTTGTGTAACCGTTTTCGGAAAAAACGGTCAAATGACCTGCCAGAATGCTGCAAATTTTTAACAGTGTACTGTAATAAAAATTTACAGTTTATTAAAGCGAAATATGTCTAAATAAACAATTCGAAATATGCATAACGCATCTGAAAACTTAATTTCTACAATTACAGTAGAATCTCTTTTATCCGAAACTCTTTCAACCGAAACTCTCGGTTAACCGAAATCCATTTTTAAAGCTTTTTTTTTTTATCACATTCCTTGTGTGCAAAATCCATTTTGAAAGCGTTTTTTTTTAACTATCATATTCCTCGTGTAAAAGTGGTCTTTTCCGAACCACGAGTACATACAAATATTTTCGATGCCCTTTCTTAGATTGCCTTCGAATTTAACTTGAGTTACTGTAAGCAGCGGAGTAGAACGAACGAAGTAAGCGAACAAATTAGCAATTCTGAAGCTTTTGAATGTTTTGCAAAAGGTTTGGCTTAGATGGAGTAGCAGAAAGACTGTGATACTGGCGAACTAATAATATTTAAAAACTTCGTGATAGAGCTTCAAAGTAAAGGCAATCGGAACTGCGACAAACAAAACATTGTTTCAAACCCTTGTGAAATATGAAAAAGGTACTTAATTTCAAAATTAAAGCTCATGTTATTTATTCTTGTTTCTATTTTTTGTTATTGAGCACTTGTTACCATAATAAGAGACAGCGCATATATTTCTCCTTAAAATTGAAGCATTCTCGATTATCCGAAAATTTCGATTTCCCGAAAGATAGTCAGTCCCAATTATTTCAGATAATCGAGGTTCTACTGTACCATCCAAAGCCGGGAAAATATCAGAATTTTCTTGTGCATCCCTATATATGATGTATGTATTTTCATGTATACCACATAGTATGCTAAAAGTTAGTTCAATTAAACGCTTAGCACAATTGAAAATTTCCATCAATACAAGCAATTTCCGTCAATAAATGGAACGTGAGATCTTTTGTGTAACCCTGTATATGATCTATAGAATTTATACACACCAAGTAATATATGAAAAAAAAAAATAGCTCAATTTTAAAACCGTACCCCAACTGAAAACTCACCTCTAGCAATTATTCGTCACAAGCTGTACTGTAGCCAAATACTGTTGTTTGTCCCTGTACATAAATGATAAGTTATATCAGGCATGTAAGAGTTCCTCCTAAAGGAGGAATTCCACCTTTTTAAAAGCAAATTTTGACATTTTCTGAATTGACGCAAAAATGCAAAGAAAACATTAGAAGCATATGGGGGCGGGTGTCTAGAAAACTTAATAATTAGACATTTTGTCTACTGAAACCTTTGGAGTTTGTTTCTGAGTTGCTGCACTATCAAATCAAAGGCGAGCTTTTATTATAAGCATCTGGAAGTCATGTAAATTAAGTTCTTTAACTATGGAAGGGTTTCCATAAGTTTCTTTTTGGAATAGAATATTTTATTCTATTTATAAAACACTTCTAGGTAATTTCAGTGATGCAGTTTTGGAAATGTATTTCTGGAGTAAAGATCAATTTGGCTTGCATATATTTAGAATAGAGATTTCTTTTTTCTTTAAGTAAAGTCTTAAACAGTCGAATCATTTAAAATAATACATTTATTTTGAAAAATTAATCTCTGTACTTTACATAAGTTCATCAGATACGTTTGGATGGATTTATACTTTTAGCAAACTGTTTCTATTTTGTTTTTGGATTTAATGAATTTATACATTTATTGTTATTTATTTATTTATTTTTAATACTTTCTAAGTTACAAAAAGAAAATAACAATCATATGTACAGCTATAATTCATTTTATTGTATGAATAACTGTTAAAATGTGTCTAAATTATAGAAGTTTGGCCTTATTGTATAGATGAAAACAAGTTTCCACCTTTTTTCCCATTTCCCACTTTCATGCTTTTTATATATGCACACTATATTCTTCCGTAAGTGACCTGTAGTATATCTCAGTGATATGTATCAATTTCAATATGTTTAAAATAGTGCAATATCTTTAAAATACACTGCAAACGATTTTTCCCCACAGGCTGTAATGTAATGGCGTTCTTTTTAGTGTCCCTGTAAATGAACCATAAATACTGCACACTTCATTTTCAATACTTTCAAAGAAAATACCTTCCAAGAAAATTCAAATAACATATATCAATACCATGGCAATCTGATTATAATTCTACGTTTTTATTTTAATATTTTCTTGGCGCAGCATGTCCTTAATGGGACTTTGTGCCATTAAACCCCAATCAACCAACCATGGCAATCAGACTATATTTACGCGAGTTAGATCACGGATAGACAGGCACACAGACAAACCGAATTCATGAGTACTTTCAACTATGTTGGAAAGTGTTAAAAACACACTTTTATAAGCATTCAATGTTCTTCTAGAAAACCACTTCTTATTTTTTTAGTGCAATTTGTTTTTTAATAAATTTCCGTTACAATACATTCATTTCATGTGGGTGCCGAACTCGATTATGAATAATTCACTGCTCTGTTTACTCTTCGTAGAAAGCATGAAATGCTGAATTTATTTAAAAAATTATAATTTTGGCTCTGTTGTTTTTTTAAGACAAGCTAAGAGGACAGAAAAAATAAATTTTAAAGATTTCTATTGATTATTGGTGTATAATCTATTCTATTGATGATCTTTTATTTCTCAACGTAAATCGCAAATTAATATTAAACTGTTAATTGATAAAAGCAGGTTTTGTTAATATTGTACTCTTCATTTTTAACACATTCCAACAAAGTTTAAAAGTGTTTATCAATTCAGTTTGTCTGCCTGCCTTCTGTTCGTGTTCTAACTTGCGTAAATATAGTCAGATTGCCATTAAGTTCATATAGAATAGAGTGATGGCCAAAATTGTGAACATTTTTTGAAATTTTCATATTTGAAGAATATAATAAATTTCACTTAAATACAAATGTTAAAATATCAAATTCAAGGAAATTTAATGTAGGATTTAATAAATAAAATATAATTAAAATATCTGCATTACAAAAAAAAAAATTGCTTAGAAAAAATAAGATCTATCTTAGATTTCATTTTATTTTAAAGTTACGCTTATATATTCAGTATTTAGAAGGATAACCCTTGTTTTTTTACTACAGTTTCACAGCGTCTTCTCATTGAGGGAACTAGTGTTTAGAGTTAATCCTTTTTAGGTGCGTTCGTAATTATATAAATACGTAGCACCTATAATCGTCGTTCAGTCTGTCTGTCCGTCCGTCCGTCCGCATATAACAGAGAAAAAACTACCCAACCGAATGGTCTGAAATTTTAAATATATAATTGTTGCAAAATTTTGTCGAGTCTTTTCAAATTTTATGAAAATTGACGTATAGTTTAATGACAGGGACAGTCAAAAGTTTTCCTTTACACTACGGCCAATGGGAAAAAATTATTTCAAGTGCATTTTAATGATGTTACAGCCTTTCGAACAGAATGAAATGGATGTGCACTTATGAAGTGCACTAAAATATACTTTCAGTACAATATGCGGTGCAAAAAATATTTATAAAACTAGTTCCAGTACGAACGCACCTCATTTGCTACGTTTGACGTGCAATTTCCAACTTGTTTTGTACAAGGACTTTCAATCGTCGCCACAAATTTTCCATACGTTTCAGATCAGGGCTGTTTCCTGGTCAGGCTAAATGTATGCTTTTAATTTTAAACCATTCTTTGCATATTTTTGCCGTATGCCATGGAGCTGAATCCTGCTGAAAGATAAATGGTGCTTTATTGGGGAAGAGATCCCTGATGGAAGGTACCAATTTTGGTTCCAGGACAGTTTCGATGTATTTTTTTGCATTGAGAATGCTGTCAATCACTTGAATGCGGCCCACACTATCTGTAGACATACAGGCCCAAATCATGACATTTGTTAGGTTCTTTGTAGTTGCTATAATGCAATCAGGACACAGCTCTTCCCCTACTCTACGTCTCGCATATTTTTGACCATCACTACCAAAGAGCGATATTTTACTCTAGATTATTTGCTTCCATTGATTTTCTGACCAATTAATGTGTTTTTTTTTTGCCCACTGAACTCTTTTCTTGCATTGATGAAGATTTGAAAATGTTTTTTTCCGCCTAATTCTACCTTTCAATCCAAAACATGCTAATCTTCTCATTATTATTCTTGAACTAACTGAATACCCATTACATTCATTTCGCATCTAACAGCATCTGATGAAATTATTCTATCTTCGAGGCATATCCTTTTGATCTTTCTATCGTCAGAAGTACTTGTGCATTTTTTTTCGGCCTGATCTTATCTTATTTATCACTGATTTAGTTTCTTCATAACGTGAGCACAACTTTCGTGCGCCAGATAACGTGGCTGATCCATCAACATGTCTTGGAATTTCAGCTTAAGAGAGACCATTTTCTCTCAATATGACAATTTTGCTTCTTTTTGTAGGTGTCCAATCAGTTCTTGTTGTTGATGACAATGCTTTAAATTATTTGCATTAAGAAAAAAATAGAAATATTTTTTAAAAAACATGTTTAGTTACACTAGTATTCACCCTTCTTGCAAATTAATTCCAGCAAAATGCCGCCTTTACAAATCAAAATATACTACAGTTTAGTTACTGACATTTGATTGGTACTCAGAACTGTTATTGTGATTGGCTAGGAAGCTTTTATTACAATAAACATCAGCATTCATGACTAATTGTGTTTGTATTTTAGACTAAAGTAAGTGTAACATTTTTGTTATGCAGCTATTTTAATTCTGTTTTATCCTACATTAAAGGAATTTGATATATAAACATTTGTATTTAAGCAAAAATTAGTACATTCTATAAGCACACAAAGTTATAAAACATGAGAATAAAAAAATGCCCAATTTTGGCCACCACTGTATGTTATTGGGTATGACTATGGCATATTTGGTATTGAAAATGAAGTGTGTAGCATTTACGTTTTATTTAGAAATATTTTCAGTATCCTTTACCGTAGGGGACATAATCTGATAAAGGACATCAGTGACACATATCGATTTCGATCCATTTGAAATGGAATGAAATCATTAATATCCATTTTGAAAAATTGGACTTAAAAAATTGCATTTGACCAGTTATTCCTGAAACCGTAGTGTGTGTGTACTGATGGTTGTACTTCGCACCAAATGGAGCAATTTACACGTCTTGCTATATTGTACTATTGATGTTTTTTATACCGGGTGTCCCAAAAATGATTGATGGATTTTAATATTCAATAACTTCCAAATGGTTACAGATATTAAAAAAAATTCTTGCAGGAGGTTTATGTATGATGTCAGGAGTTTTTGTACTGTGATTCTTGATTTTAATTCGAATTTCAAACAATAGATGGCGCTGAGAGCAATAGGCGCTCAGTCCAGACCCGATTTTTGGTACTTCGGGATCCATTCAATGCATTTTAATCTCCTTTATTCACATGGAAGAAGAAAGAGGCCGAAAAATTGAGCCTGGATTTAGCGGTTATTGCTTGCAGCGCCATCTATTGATGCTATTTGTAGCTAAAACTGAGAATCGCAGCATAAAAACTCTTGACATCTTACATAACACACCTGCAAGAATTTTTTTAATATCTGTCACCATTTGCTAGTTATGGAATTTTAAAATCCATCAGTTATTTTTGGGACACCCGGTATATTCTATCTTCCATGAGCAGCGTTTCTAGTCATGATTTCCGATGTGAATATTGTTTGTATCGGTATTCTCTACCAAGGGTAATAGACATACGTGTATATGTCTATTAGCCTTGGTTCTGTACCTCCCCTGAAAGTTTTTAAGTGAAATTTGCAGACACTGTATACACAATTACATTAAATCCAAATAAATTTCGAAGTATTTATTTGCTTAGGAGGAGAAATTCTTCTGGTATTTCATTTTTAAGCCCGAATAGAAAAAAGTTCTCCCTTTTTTATGCGAATGTGCTTATTTCAATAAATTTATGAGCATTTCAAAAGAAAGAACTTATGCTGTATTAAGCTATTATGGATAATAATCTCCTCTTGATATTATTAAATTTATTCTATGTAAAAATTGCATAACGGGGAAATATGATAATCTTAACTATTTCATCCCATAAAAAATGTTAAGACTCCAATGATAAGAAATGTTTATAAGGACCACTTATCTTCTTGTTAGCTTTAATTATGGTACTACAACACATCAGGGCGATTTTTTTTCTTGTGTTTTACACGTTATTTGCTTATTTCCCGCTTCGTTCATGGTCTGTTAATAAAGTTTGCCATATTTTTTTCCTTTTATAACAAAATTGTCAGTTTTAGTATTGCTAAAGGGAACAAGGATGACCTCCCTCCCCCCCCCCCCCCCGATAATCTTGAGGCACATAAGATGTTTTTAATACCCCCTCCCCTATTTTGAAGATTATTTTATTGAGGACAAATTATTCGAAGGCACAGAATAAAGGTACATGGTTACAGATTTATATGATTTAAAACCCTTTAAGCGTCCTAACCGTGTTTTTTCCGTCACGTATTTTTTTAATTTAAAGGCTGATTTAACACAAAATTGTTATTAATGTTAATTTTCAGAAAGGAATATGATAAACGAATATGTAAGGCTATCAAATACAAATCATCATACCAATACTTTTTATAGCTATTATTTTATGAATCGTTCAACATTCAGGACAAATTCTGTAGGACACTTAGTGTTAAAACAATTCTGTTTTTCAAAAATTTTAAGTATATATATTTTTATTTATTTTATTTTTTTTTTTTTAATGTTTAGACCAATAGTGTTCTCTAAACTTAAAAAAAAAAGAAAAATCCTATTTTTTTGTAATTTTAAACATATCTGTGAAAAGTATAATTTTAGAAGAACCCAATCCAAAAACATTATAATTTTAGCCATTATAATATTTGATTATTATAATATTATTGAAATACTTATTGAAATTATAATAATACCGGGTGGCCACCATTAAAACACCCGTGCTGTGACCTCCCTATATATCGAACTACTCAGTGTAAAGGCTTCAAATTTTGTGTACGTACTATTCAAGACTTGGGGAAACGAATTACGCAAAAAAAGTTCCAGGAATACCGATAGATGGTGCTGTACAACAGAAAATAAGGGGGGGGGGACAAAAATAATAATAATAAAAAAAAACACATGGGATATAAACTTTTTGCGTTTTAATTTATATTGCCCTAATGGAGATAAAAAGGGCAAAATGGACAAAAATAATAACTAGAAAAAACAAAAAAAACACATGGGATATAAACTTTTTGCGTTTTAATTTATATTGCCCTAATGGAGGTGAAATGTAAATAAGCTTAAACAGCCATTGGAACTGCAATTTCATTTTGTAAGGGCAAAACTTTCATAAACCCATAGTTTGTTTCCACGTTCTGCGTATATAAGAGGATAAAAACTGGGAGGAAATGTTATTTCTTCTGCAACGTTTCAATAATGACAAATCAACCAGTCATGCATCTCTGACAACCTGGCCATTTTGTTCTCCAGATCTTGTTCTGTGTAATTTTTTTCTGTGGGGGCACTTAAAAAAAATCTTGTTTATCGAGGACTTCTATTAACTTTGGCATACCTGAAAGAAGATATCATTCATTCTACTTGTGAGAAGCATCTCAATCGACTATCTCTATATAATAAAAGGCAGTGTAATGCATCCGGGGCGAATCCATCAATCTTACCAGTCTCCGAGGAAGAGAATCAAGGGTGAAAGGTTCCATTCTCCCATTGGTTGACAAGAAACAAGAATCTCGCGATTACTTCTCAAGGTTACAAGTCCTGATAATTGAGAAGTGGTAGACACTTCTTTCTAAGGCACATCGCATTTCACCACCAAAATAAATCGCCAAGTGTCACTTGAGATTATTTCATAATTTTTGATTTATAGCTTTGCATCAGGAGGACAGAAGCTTAGGGGATTAAACGCCTCCCCCCGAAATAATATCCTGGCATTTTGTAACTTATTTTTTTAATTACACATTACTTATATTTTCCTTTTCTATATACAGGTGTATGTAAATTTAAACTAAAAAAAAAAAATCCCATATTTTAAAAGTAAAAAATTAATATTTATACGAAAAGTAAAATTAGTAATTTTTGATTTATAGCTTTGCATCAGGAGGACAGAAACTTGGGGGATTAGACGGTTGGGATTCAACCCGAGATACTTATTTATTAATCAATATACATATTTTAAAAAAAAATGGAGGGGTGTGGGGGTAAACGATAAAATACAATTTCAAAGTGTTATTAAAAAATAGTATTATTTCAATAGTTGCAGCAGACTGTTTTAATTACGCACTTTTATTGCATATTTATTAAATTTTTGTTCTATTAAGAAATCTTAATTTTGTTATAGTATATTAGCCATAAAACCTGGTTTACCCAGAAATATTGTAAATGCTAATTGTGTGTTTATTAGAACATAAACTAGCCGAGCTTTGCTCATCTAAACGCTTCCATATTGTCAATTATTTTTTCAGTTTCTCAAATTTTAAGTGAAAAAGACAATTTTTACCCACCGTCCTAGGACAGGCATTTACACTAGTAGATAATAGTTAAGGCTGTTCTCAAATCCAAAAGGGCAACTTTATGACGTAAGTTTTAATTTAATTTTGTTCGGAAATGCATGAAACTAGCAGGTGTTGTTGTTCTGAAACTGTCATCGAGCTGTTTTTTCCGTTTTTTGGCAAACGCAATAGTTCTTTCAGAAAGTGTCAAAGTGGGCGTTTTGAACCGAATTTCCGCGCGAATGAGAAAATCCACTCATGAAAGGGTGAAAAATACTTTTGTCACGTGATCAAAATCGCTTGTAACTCAATAGGTAATTGATTGATCAAAAAATGGAAAACACAGTTCGATTCCAAATCGTTTCCATGATCAGGCTTTCGAATTTTATACCTATCCGTAAAAAAATGAATTTGTAAATGTGTCAAAACTTTTTGCGCTTGTTGAGCAGAGCAGTTGAGAGCAACCTTAAGATCTGCAGTTGAACAAGCTGTCCACACACTGCAGATTTTACATCTTCATGAAGCAAACTATATTGAACAACATTCCGTGCGTAGCCCTTGTCGCGTGAACATTTGGCACGTTCAAATAATAAAGTTTGTAGAGATGCATTTTTCAGCGTATGACCAGTTGTACAGTGCCATCTATAGGTGGTTTTTGAAACTAATTTCTTTTTTTCGTAATTCGTTTCCCCATGTCTGGAATAGCATAGCATGTGCACAAAATTTGAAGGTCATACACAGAGTAGTTCAAAAGAAGAGGCCAAAGTAGGAATGTTTGAATTATGGCCATCCTGTGTAATTTGATTATTATAATAATTATTATAATTAATAATTTTCAAAAATTATTTATTATAATTATTATAATTAATAATTTTCAAAAATTATTATGAGTTAATAAGTTAATACAGCAAGTCTCGTCTCTTTTATTTTGTGAATGAATTTGTTTCAGTAAGTTTATACAAGTCTCTTTTATTTTGTGAATGCATTTTTTTTCAATAAATTTATACAACTCCTCTCTCTTTCATTTTGTGAATGCATTTTTTTTTCCATAAATTTATACGTCTTTCTTTTATTTTGTGAATGCATTTTTTTTTCAATAAATTTATACAACAAGTCTTTCTTTTATTTTGTGAAAGTATTTTTTTTTCAATAAATTTATACAGCAAGTCTCTCTTTCATTTTGTGAATGCATTTTTTTTTTCCATAAATTTATACGTCTTTCTTTTATTTTGTGAATGCATTTTTTTTTCCATAAATTTATACGTCTTTCTTTTATTTTGTGAAAGCATATCTTTTTCAATAAATTTATACAAGTTTGGAAATAAAGGACTTCCTACAATAAGCTATGCATGATAGTTTACTCCGCTTTATGTTATTAAAATTTTGCATTCTAAAAATTGCTTAACGGAAAATATAACTTTAACTGTTTCAATTCCGTGAAGAATACTGTTTACACTCCGATCCGATGATAAGAATTGTTTACGGCTCACCTATCTTCTAGTTAGCTTTAATTATGATACATCTTGACGGTTTTTTGTTTTACACTCCTGGATTCTTATCTTTCTTTCATAGTCTGTTTATATACATCGTGCCTTATTTTAATCTTTTTAATCAAAGGTACTAGCTTTAGTTCTGCCTAAAGAGAAAAAGAATGTATTGTTTCAAATCTTGCATCAAATAAGAACCCCCCCCCCCCCCGAGTACCCAGGAGGTGGGGGATATCTGTAGAAACAAAACAAAAATATTGAAGTTCATGATGTAATTTATATTATTACAAATATGATATAATTTAAAACATGTATTTGAAAAAATATATATATATATTCTTTAAGAAAATTTAATATAAATTAGGACGCCAGTTTCAAAACACGCCTTATTCAGAAAATCAAATTTAGGAAAATCACGAAAACCTCTGATTGCATTCATTGGTTTTCATTGTAAACCAAGATTTTAAAATTCCAGACATGCACGATAAAACTATTTTTTTGCAGATTGTAGTGTTTTTACGATCTGCTTTCCTACGGGTCAGGGAAAAGTAGAGTAATTCGAAAATTTAGGCAAAAAATCAGGGAAATTTTTAAATATTTGAAATGGTCGAGGAATTTTTGATGTACTGTCCATCAGAATCTCGTTTATCGCTGTAAATGAAAAAAACTTTGAATTAATTCTTCATCCACTATAAAAAAAATTATATAAAATTTACGCAAACTATATAACAATATAATATGAAAAATAATTAAAAATCGGAAATTCATACAGCGCATACTTTTTTGTAGCATTTATCTAGATCAAGGACCGCGAACCTTATCACATCCACGTGCCAAATTTTTCCAAAAATATATTTTACGTGTTCATGGCGTGCCAACAATAAAAACATTTTGATGGATCAAATAATAATGAATCAAAATTACTTAAATTTTGTTTTTAGCATTAAAAAAATATATGGGAAATAGTTGATGTTATACTTTAGAAATTTATTTTAAAAATATTATTCCTGTCTCATCTTAGATGACAAATAATTTACATCAGCTTCGTACTTCGTTATTTTTAACAGAACGCAAGTTGAATTGGAATCATTTGTTAAGATGTTTTTACTTGAAATTTTCATATTATTTATTTTCGAAAAGAAAGTCTCGTAGAAAAAATTGTCAAATAGCAAACACCAGAATCCACAGCTTTTAGTGTCTGGAGATGAGTTTCAAGTTGTTATAATTTTAACCTTATTTCTGCTTATAATATCTTTTAATCTTTCTTTTGCAACAATCTCCAAATTATCTCTTATTCTTAAAATTTTGTGACCCAATATTGAGATATATTACGGGAATATAAAGTTATATTTCAATTTCTTCAATCTGTATGACAATGACAACCAACCGAACTAATCGAATTCAGATAAACATACACAACATCTAGATTAATTAATACATTTTGTGAAATTCTATACTATATTTTGATGTAGAACCTGAATCTATGCCGTGCCAAAAATAATTTGCAGCGTGCCACTTTTATGGCACCCGTGCCTGCCATAGGTTCGCCGTCCCTGATCTAGATTAAAGCTGTTCGTTGTGGTGGGTTTTACAACAGTATATATATATATATATATATATATATAAGCCAAATTTTTAAGAAATGTCAGGGAAATTTTTGAAAAAGGGTAATGAAAACTTTGAAAAGTCAGGGAACTTTTTTTTTTACCAGAATTGTGTAGGAACCCTGTATGCATGTTCAGCAATAGAATAGAGAAACACTGTTTTTGATAGAGAAAACTCTATTTCTTAAATTTTGGATAAGGCGAGTTTTGAAACTCACGTCCTCAATTTTTTTTTTTTTTTTAGCTAAGAAAAAAAGAAATTTACTATTGAAGATCATTGAAAGCTTATAAATTAAATGGTATTTTATTACCTTGGATAACGAGAAATGGAAAATAACTCGCAACCACACTGTTATTATTTCGCCTGCTAAGTGAAATATTCCTAAGAGCAATGATAATTATATTAAAATTTTCTTTTGCTGAAGGGTAAAAAAATGCTTTAAAGTTTGTAAATAATGTATGAAATACAAATACACATTTTGAAGAGCACGGGGGCTACAGCAGATATACTGCGGTTGTCAGGGCCATAGGATATTAGCCCTTTTTTTTTAATTAATCCTTCATATAAATTAAAACACTTTTTTTAAAAAGTGTTATGAGGTATTTTAAAAGTTCAAAACTTTAGAAAAATATATGTTTTCTTAGATAGTAAAACAATTTTTTTTTTTTGTAATTGTAAATATATCAGTGGCAGAAATGTGTTTTCCGAAAATCCCCCCTCCCCTTTTTTTTCAAAATAATCATTAAAAAAATTTTAAACTTTTAAAATCAGTCTCTCTTTTTGTATGTGAATGCATTTATTTCGAAAAAATTATGTTTTCGAAATAAAGAACTTTCTGTAGTAAAATATTCTAGACATGCTGCTTAACAGAAAATATGATGTCCTTCACTGATTCAATCCCGTGAAGAATGTTATTTACACTCCTATGATAAGAAATGTTTACGGATCACTTATATCCTCGTTAGTTTTAATTATGGTATTACACGTCTTGATGATTATTTTCTTATGTTTTCCACGGCTGATGCTTATCTCTCTTTCATGGTCTGTTAATAAATCGTTTCATATTTGTGTATTTTTTCTTCATGAGCAAAATATATCTGTTCTGGCAAAAGGGAACAAAGTTTAATTAATTCGGATCATCTTTGTAGTTCTTCTCAAATTCGAACTGGCTATTTTTTAAGATTTTTTTTTAATAACTTTTGTTTGCAAACGTACCAATTGGCAGGTAGAAATTGGTACCAATTGGCAGAAACTAAGCAATTGAACAGTTTTTTCCATTTTTTGGTAGAAGCAGTAGATTTTCAGAAAATGCTGTGAAAGATGGCGTTTGTGACCGAATTTCCGAAAGCGACAGCGAGGAAAATAAATAAATAAAGGTTTCCCTGGTAAACCGGGAGGCGACAGCACAAACCAGCACCTCATCGAGTTGAGGGCTGTAATTCCAGTATTACTCAAAACTTGATTAGCATATTAAAATGCAACTGGCCTTCCAAATTATATCTTGGTGGAAAATACTTGCAAACCCGATTTTAGTGGTTAACTGGTAGACTTATCATTGTGTTTTCCTGCACCCAAAGGTATTGAAAACATGGAGGACTGGGAGCAGGAAAACACAATGCTAAACCTACCAGTCAAACACTAAAATCGGGTTTGCAGGTGTTTTTCACAAAGATATAATTTGGCAGACCAGTTGCATTTTAATATGCTAATAGAGTTCTGTCTAATCATGGAATTTCAGCCCTCAACTCGATGAGGTGATCGTCAGCGCAACTGCCTGCCTAGAGGCAACTACCGCTTATAACTCAAGATGTAATTCATTTATAAAAAAAATTTAAAAATTATTCGATTTCAAATCATTACTTTAATTATGAATACAAGTATCACGTTTTAACGTCTGAAAATGAGTCCGTAAGTGTGTCAAAGTTTCGTGTTGTTGACAGGAAAAAATATTTTTTTGAGGATCTAATGTAAGATTTTTTTTTTTTTTTTTTTTTTTTTTGCATCCACCCTCGCTTTCCTTTTAAAGATTATTTTATCAAGGAGAGGGGGATTATTCGAGGGCACAAAGTAAATGTATGCTTGTCCAGATTTATAACATAAATTAAAACAGTTTTATTTTTAATTACTCTTTTTTTTAAGTTTAAAAATTTAGACTAATGTGAATGTTTTCTTAGACAATAATATTAAATTTCATTTGTAATTAAAAAAATATTTACCCCAAATTTCATCTCTAAAGAGCCTTTCTTTCGAAATAATATTTACATTAAAATAAATTAAATTTTCAAAGTTACTCCCCCCTATGCGAATGCATTTATTTCCACAAATTTATAAACATTTTGAAAGAAAGAACTTTCTGTATTAAACATTTTTATAAGTACAAGTAATCTATTTCGCTTTGTTATATTAACACATTTATGCTTGATTTTTTTTTTCACTCTGTGTTTTAATTGCAATTGCTATACGGTATATAATATACCAATGATTATATTATACTGATATGAATATTCTGTTTATAATTTGTATAAAACAATCGTAAAAAAATAGAGAAGAAATCTATCTAAAAATGTATTATTTTACTTCCGATAAATCACGTCTTTATTTTGGAACACTAGTCATCAATGCGTTGAAACTGTGCCTTGTAAAAATTCCTTAACAAAAAAATATGATAACCTTAACTGTTTTATCTGAACCGAAAATAATGCTGTTTACACTCCTATGATAAGAAATGTTTACGGATCACTTACCTCCTTGTTGGCTTTAATTAAAGTATTATACATCTTGACAATTTTTCTCTTGTGTTTTACACGATTGATGCTTATCTTTCTTTCATGGTCTGTTAATACAACTTGTCATATTTGTGTACTTTTGTTTCTTTATAAGCAAAAGATATCAGTTATAGTTTTGTCTAAAGAGAACAAGGATTAATTGTTTTGGATAATCCTGATCATGTAATGTGTTTTATTTTTATCCCCCGATATGCTACTTCTTTCGGCCAGTAATTAAAGTGTCGTCTCTAAAAAATAACGTTCCGTTAAATAAGTCAGCCGTAAAACAAAGCAGATGTATCATTGTACGGGATAATCTCTACTGCAGTTGTTTAAACTTGTAAGCATCGCAAAATTTAAATTTTTTATACCGCCATATAGGGAAAAAAGTACTTTAAATGCAGTTTGTTTGAAAACTGTATCTCAATTTATTTTTAACATATTAATTTATTTATAGTTTTTAACAAATTTTTAAATTTTGTCAGCTGAAGTGCGCTATTTCTGTTGAAAGTAAAGGAAAAATAGTTGGAAAATAGGAGATTATTATATCTTTTGGTCGCCATTTTCTCATAACAATTGAAAAAAAATTGCAGTAACATTCGTGCTACGTTGAAAAAATATAAATTTATGATTTCTGATAAAACATACAGCTATTATAAATTATATTTAATTTTATGTATCCAAATTAATGTTACAAACATATGAAGCATTAGATCCTTTTTTTGTCGAGTTTCTTGCTTGACGACATCTCTTTTTTGTTGGATTTGTGTATTATTCCGCTATAGTGAAGTCCTATGTATACTTTTCTGTAGATGTTGTTTAAGACTGGATCGTAAATGTGGAATTCTACGGCGAATGACGTCCTTTTATATAAAATAAAAGCATGTGTTTTATATATTCAAACTGAATTATTCTTTGTGCTATCTATATTTATATATATATATATATATACTTCTTTTCTTTTCATCGGGGGCGACACTAAATTCTGAAAAAGCAGAATTGCTGTTTTCTAGTTTATTTAAAAAAAAAAACTCTCTTTTGCATTATGAAGATTATTTTGTAAAACCATTCGGTTCTAGCGTCCTGATAATTGGACATACATTGATTATTATGTAATCTTAACAATTATTTCTGTTATTATCTACTCTAGGAGATCCAACCCGAATTTACCAGGTTACAGAACCTAGGTAAAAACCATTTTATTTAATTGCAAAATATATTTTTTACATTAAATATATATTTTTAGATTTCCCAGTTAACCCTTTATCTACTGCAATTTTTTTCCTGTAATTTTTTTTTTCAGTTACTACAATGAAAATTAAAGAATATACATAAAAAAAAATGCTCACCCGTGAGAAATTTAATTCGTTAGAGGTAATTAACTAAAGTGGTATTTTAAAGTGCCATCAGTACACTACGCCTAAAATATTCTCGTAACAGAAAACCCACAAGATATTTCAAATGAAATTTAAACTTTTAAAAATGCTAAATAACTAGAAGACACTTGAAAGTTAATAAAAAAAAATTAAATTGACATAAATTTGTTATTCATGAAAAATGAGTAAAAATTAAAATTTGATTGCATTAAAAAAAACTTTTTTTTTCCCTTATGTTTCGATCTTGTTAGCAGTCCCTTAGTTATGCGACGCCTATATTCCAGGGACAACATATTTTTTCGCATCTCCGCATATGCAATATATAAATTTACATATGTCATTTTTAGCATAGCAAAAAACAACCGGTGCCACAACTTTTTCGATTTCCTATAAAAATTATCATGAAGCAGAAAAGAAATACTAGTAAAAACATTACTACACTGCAATTTAGTAATTACATTATAAAGCAGATAAAAACGATGGATGACTACACAGACGAAAAGTAAACAAGAAGTTTTTCTCCAACACCCAGTGTACTGGCGGTACTCATCAGTACAGTCGAGTAATTCAACTGTTAAATCAAATAAATACACCGTTCACTTAAAATAGCTAGCCAAATTGTATCCTAAGATCATAATAAACACACACAAAAAAAATCCAACACTTATTATATCTTACGTCCTTTACTATATTTGCAGCTATAGAAAGACGAACGTGGCAATCTGTACAAAATGTCGGCAGAAAAAACACACCGACTGTTTCAAAGATAGCCCCCTTCCTCGCTAAAATAACGAACCTAGAACTACTGCTGCCATGTGCCCTGAAAAAAGGAGTTAAGAGTCTTTTTGCAAAGTACCATTAGAATATTAGTAATATTCACTATGGGATGAAAGTTTAAAGTGAGTGGTACCTATAAGTACAGTCAGTAGATAAAGGGTTAATCCTTTAATACATGATTTTTTATTTTGTTCGGAAAAAATTATATTTGAGTTTATTTTTGTTAATTTTCCACTAGAAAAATAGTGAAAAAAATTATTTAGGTTTCTGTTGGACACAATGTCACTCATGAGTTACATAAAAAAAATTGCTCAAAAAATGTATATACTTACTTTAAAGTGTTTACACTGCACAATAACAACTATTCTACGATATAATAATTTTTATAATGCTTTTAATGGTTTTCAGAATTAACAATGACTACCGTATAAAGATAGAGAAAAAACGCCAGTCGAGCCCATTGCAACCAGTATCAAAAGAAGATGTTATAATCTTCCCGTGATAACAAATAGGAACAAAAACAGATTTTACGACCTTAAATGCATGTTATCACATGTAAGTAACACATAATAGTTCACCAAAAGAACAATAGAAAATGTCAAATGGTTAAAAAAAAAAAAAAAAGAGATGCTAAGTTACACTATGTATTAAGGGTTAAATTTTCAGATAAGGTAGTTTGGAGGATTTGCATTCACCATAATAGAATCCCGGCGGGGGTGGGGAGGGAGGAAGGGTACTTTTGAAAATCAGCCCTTATGGAAACACGTGATTGTGTTTTTGTAATGTTGAATTCATACTAGAAGTTTGAAAAATATTTATTTGATAATAATAACAAAAAGCAAATTTTATATCTTTATTTTCCACTAAAGTTATAAAAGGGTAATTTTATTAAATTCTGGTTAAAATCTTTATTAATATTGCGTGATATAAAATATATCCCACTCATCTTCAAGGAATTAATATGTATAAATTTTCACATATTCCAGGGGGGTACATTTTGATTAATTATATACTTATATTTTGGTACTTTTTGAAAATAACCCTTATGGAGACGAGTGATTGCGTTTTTGTAATGTCGAATTCGTGCTAGAAGTTGCAAAAATAGTTATTTAATGATAAAAAAGCACATTTTATAGCTTTATTTTCCACTAAAGTTATAAAAGGGAAATTTTATTCAAAATTTCTGTTTCAAATCTTTATTAGCTCTTAATGTACTGAAAAATGAATGTATGAAAATTTTATCTTCAAAAGCATTTTTCGTGAATTGTTAAAGTTCAAACTACATTAGAAGATTTACATAATCATTTAATAAATTTTAGAAGGATTTTAGAAGGATTTAGAAGGATTAATTAAATTTGGATTTATAGGGATTTTGTGCAATATTTATAACCCCACTCAAATCTTTTATTTTAAATATTTTTCTTAGTATTTTGTAGAATTAGGAAATGTACAAATATAATGTTCTTACAATAGAAATATAGAAATATTTCCGAATTAGAAAAATCCTCCCCAATGTGTAACCAATAATGCTTTTGGAACAAGACGAAGTAATGTATCTATAACTCATTCTAAACTATATTACAACTAATCGATATTTTAAATTAATTTTATAATAAGTTATTTTAATGGTACTTCTAAGTACCGCCAGTAGATAAAGGGTTAAAATTGAGTGGTATAAAATATATCCCACTGCTCTTCAAGGAGTTAATAAGTATAAAATCTCAAATATTACAGGGGGTACTGCAGTCTCGCGATAATGCCCTCGGAAGACCACCCTGAATTCAACACTGGTTTCTTTGAAAAGTCTCCATACCAAATAAATACAGAAATAACTACCACTCATGGGCAACAAATAATTTTTCAAGATGTCAATTTAAAAATAGACTGTCATTTTATTTACTTTAATTCCAATTCTTATCATAATCAAAATTCAAAGAATGTTGTCATTGAGTGGTATTAATAGTATGCATATTCTTACAGGACCTGTCGGATTACTTCAGATTAACAGGCATGTCGTCACGACGTCATTCGTGATTTGAAAGGATTATGGAAATGTACTGTCACTAAGCCTCGTGCTTGAGTCTCTTTCCTCTAACCCATTTTTTTTTTATATTAACATTGTTGAAGTTTTAAGAAGATTAATAAAAGACAAATGACATTTCAATTTAAGCGACTTGGGGAGATAAAACAGATAGTAATATGCAGAATTTATTTCATGATTCATGGCAATACTTTGTTGTTAAGGTGATTTATTTTTCTGCTTGAAAATATTAAAATGAAAGGGAAAAACGATGATAGTCCACTAGTTTGTGAAATTTTGAAGTGAAAATACAAGTTTGAGAGTCGTACTGTCCTTTTGCAATATTGGATAGAGGCAGAAATGAATATGATCCATTGATAAACACAAATTAAAAATAGGTATGAAGGGGAAACAATGATGAAAGTCCCTTTAAAAATATAGTTGGAGATTGATATAAAGGGGAAAGAACGTCGAACCTCTTTGAAAAAACACAGTTGGGAATAAAAGTTAAGGACGGCAGTTAAAAGACGTAAAAAAAAAACAGTTGAAGATTGATGTAAAGGGAAAGAAAGGCGAATCCCTTAAAAAAAAAAAAAGTTGAAGATTTATATAAAGGGAAAGAACAACGAAAGTCCCTTTAAAAACACAGATGAAGATTATATCAATCTTCATTCTCAAAGGGAGAAAACGATGAAATTCGATGCTTGTAAAAGAAAGGAACAGATGAATAACTATAATCTAACTTTTTGTGACTATCGTCATTTTCCAACCTGAACTTCAGATTTTGTAGAAAAAATTACTTTATAGGATTTTTTCCTCTTACCCAATTATTTCATATTAGAATTGTTGAAGCTTTAAGGAGATTAACAAAAGAAAAATCATATTTGATTTAAATAACTTGGAGAAATAACCCAACAGACAATATAAAGAATATATTTCTCGATTCATGACAGAAGTTTGTTGCCATGGTGATTCGCGCTGTTTTTATGTTTTCTTTAGAAAATATTACTTTATAATTTATATATAGTTTCTTCAGTATGCGATTTAGTAAAAGAGACTAGTTAACCCAACATGCTTAAGAAATAATCCCCAAGGTTAAGCCCCAATCTCTATGGAAGATTAGGTTAAGATTCTCCGATACTTATCACATGATGAACTAAGTTAATTGCTCTCTAAACTATAGTAGTGTATTTTTATTCATCTTTTTGAGTAAAATTATATCTATTTCTATATATTTTTTATCTTCAGTTATTTTATTAATATATTGTATCTTCTTTCGAGAGTTGTAAACATTTTTCATCTATTTTTGAAGAATCTTTCTTTTAGATACAAACTCGTCCCATTGTCAAGGTCAAGAAATAAATAGTTGCCTCAATTTAGACATTTCTTTTAAAAATATTTTGTTCAGTATCTTTTTAGCAGAAACATCTTTAAAATAATAATAATACAGTTCAGTAAAAGGATTTCGTATCTAAATAGCATTTTTCAGTTCTCCCTTCCTCCTCGTATGCTTTTCGAGCAAATATTTGATGGATATTGAATTGGATTTGCCAGCTGGCAGATTTACAGTTACTATATTGGGAAATGACTATCCCTATCGTTGTAATTTGGATATAGTGGGGATAATATGAGTATACTGGGTGTCCCAAAAATGACTAATGGATTTTAAAATTCCATAACTTGTAAACGGTGACAGATATTTAAAAATTTTTTGCAGAAATGTTATGTAAGATATCAGGAGTTTTTATGCTGCGATTCTTAGTTTTAGTTACAAATAGAATCGATAGATGGCACTGCAAGCAATAACAGCTAAATCCAGGCTCTATTTTTCGGCCTCTCTCTTCTTCCATACGAAAAAAGGAGATTAAAATGTATTGAATGGATCCCACAGTACCAAAAATCGGGTCCGGACTGAGCGCCCATTGCCCTTAGCGCCATCTATTGCTTGAAATTCGAACTAAAATCAAGAATCACAGTACAAAAACTCCTGATATCATGCATAACCTCCTGAAAGATTTTTATTAATATCTGTCACCGTTTGGAAGTTATTAAATTTTAAAATCCATCAGTCATTTTTGGGACACCTGGTAAATTGCATTTCTTTTATTGTATAAAACCTTGCATTATTATTTTTTAGAATTATTTAATTTATATCATATCTTAATACTATGTTTCATCGTTTCAATGTGAAAGGGTTTTAGATAAGATTTATTTTAGATAAGGATAGATTTTAGAGTTAAAAATAAAAAAATAACTATTTCTTTACAAGTCTTTGAGCAGAAACCATAAACTTCAAAAGTACATTGTTACAAAACCATCTAGTCTCCAACTTTTTAATTCAGGTATGTTTACATTTCAATATTTGTTCACAACAGTTTGACTTGAATGTTTCATGTTGAATGACAGTGCTCAGTATATAAGAAAGATGAAAAAGAACTTCTTAAAAACACCATTAAATTACAGAAATGCGAAAGTCCTTGGAAAGAACTTAGTCTTTCTTGATCAGGCGTAAAGCAGGAGCAAGACTGAGAGGGAAAAGGTAAGGGAAAGGGACAAGTTGAAGGAAGAGTCAACAGGAAATCAGAAGGCATCAACCAATCACACAAGAACGTTATCCAATCAGAAGAACACAGACTAGAAGGAGAATTAATGAAGCAAATTGAATAAAAACAGAGTAAAAAATACGAATATGTAAATAAATAAATCCCGTGACTAATATTAGCAGCCTTGTTGAGTTTTTCATGTATGGTAGAATTATGAAACTTTTTGCATAATGAAAGGGACCTCCAAAATAATATTGTGCTTCCACTAGATTCAGAGGTTAAGCGGGCCCTGCGATATAACATCGCATTCTAGAACCAAACCGATAAACTATTTTAGTTGTTCTTCTGCAGAAGTCCCTAGCACGTATGTGGGGAAAACACTTATGAGATGTGAATGATCTCAAAATGGCTGTAGACGATGCCAAGAAGGGATTATCAGTGCTTGCGGCATTTTTTAGATTTCGAATTTTCATTACTAAAAATTCAAAAATGTCTTTTTTATTTCTTAATATACCTAAACTTACCTAGGGGTAATTTACGCAAAATTAGAATATAAAACAAACATTCCTTTATTACTACACATGTAATAAACTTGTAACATTGTACTGCACATGACCCAAAATCTGCAACGCATGAGGTAATTTGTGCATAGTTAATTTTTTATTAATTTTGAGTTAATAAAAGGCCCAATACCTGTAATATTTACACGGTTTCATTTTAGGAGAACGCATTGCTCACATGAAATCGGAAAAAAAAAACCTGTCAATTGTAATATCTATAACATTTTAAGTTAGCGAATTAATGTTACATAAGATTTACGTATCTTATTATGTTACATGTGATACCTGCAAGAGTGCTTTATCAACAAATGAAAGTAATGGATGCCAACAACTTTAACGAAAAATCTTTCCCCTCAGCAATCGTCTTTAATCGCAATTCAGCTAAAACGTAGAAATCTTCGATAATTTTTATATCGATTCTAGCTACTTTGTCTCTAAATAAACTTCCTTTTTAATTATTATTGTCCTAAATTGCGAAATAAGGATGGCTCATTGCCTAAAACTAAGTTAAAAAAGAAATATTTTGTGCTGTGTTTCGAGAGTTGGATCTATTTTTGAGAGATTTTATTTTAGATACAAACTTGAATTCTCATGATCAAAAAATAGATAAACAGACGCTTCAATTTCGACGTTTCTTTTTAAAAATCTAGCTCGATATCTCTCCTAAAGAAACATCTCTTGAAAAAGAAAAGCAGAAAAGAGAAGTTCCGAAAAAGCGCTTCTCATCTAAGTAGCGCTTTTCATATGGCGTCAGCTGTTCCCTGTTCATATTTCATACTTTTCAAAGGAATATTTGAAGGATATATTGAATCCGATTTGCCAGCTGACAGATTTGCCTTTATGACCACATTTCAATTAATAACTTTACCTTTTGACATGTATTTCCCGAAAACTTATGTAATGTGAAATGACAGACATATTTAAAATAGTAATAGTCAATGATTAAGATATTTAAATTATATATTTTTAAAAAAAATGTGGAGTTTTATAAAAACTTATGCATACAAAACAGAAATATTTTGTTATCCTTAAACTGAAGCGAGATAATGTTAAAAAGTTCTTTCGGCATTTCAGATACGTATTTCTATTGTAGATACATGCATGTTATATATGTTGTCCGATAATCTGTCCATTTCCGCTTTAAATATTTTTCACTTTACCATTTCCCATCCAAACAAAACTGTAAATGCTATA
The DNA here is from genome assembly GCA_963932465.1 of Maratus speciosus. Taxonomy (NCBI): domain Eukaryota; kingdom Metazoa; phylum Arthropoda; class Arachnida; order Araneae; family Salticidae; genus Maratus; species Maratus speciosus. Next base: position 243,551,939 of record OZ010795.1, on the reverse strand, counting down.
TATATCCTCTTCAAGGAAAAAACATGCTGTAGGAGAGTGTAATAACATACTAAAATTACATTATCACCCGCATTATCCAAATCCCGCGTTTTACAAATATTCGTTTCGAAAATATATTTTCATATTTCTTTTGTGTAGTATTGTGTAATAACCATAAATGTTATATGGGTCAATATCTGAAAATTGGACAATTTGCGTCCACTGCCAATAATATTTAATTATACTAAAACCAAAAACTGAAAAACACAATATATTGTAACATTTGTTATATCAGTTACCAATGATAAATGGACATATACACTGTTAAAAATAAAGGTTTAACTTTTCTCCAGAAAACTGGATTAAGGAGGAGGTTTCACCATGTTTTTCGTTCAAGTAAAAATGTCTGGAAAAGATAATTACATGTCGGATGCACTATATCCGAAATTATGGTTCAACATTTGTTATCGTTGAGTGGCAACAATCGATAAACTTTAATGGCGTCTTCCGCTCTGCCGATGCCGAATCAAAACTTGGATATCTCAAGCAGAAACGTGGATACTGGTATCCAGGTTTAGTTTTTCGCCATGTCAATCCATGAAATACTCGAAGTAAGTGCACTAGTGATTGTTTATTTTACTGTTATACACATAATAATGTTTTACTGTAACTCTCGTAAACAAAATTTCGTATCAACGTATTTCTTTTACCGGCAAATGCTGAATATTTTGCTTAAGCCTAAAGTATTTCCGATCTGCATTATATCCGAAGCGAAATTCGTTTGAATTATTGTTTTAATGTGTGGTATAAATTCTATTTTGTGAGTGAAATAGTGCATTCCTTGAATGAATAGAGTGTCTTAACTCAATTTTATAAACATTTGATCATGAATAATAACATTCTCTCATAAAAATTCAAATTCATAAAACGAAGAGTATCGCCTTTTCTAAACATGCAACTTTTTACTTTTAAAAACTTATAATATATATCTCTATCAGTAAATTAAACATTAGTTACCATGTTTAAAGTAATTTATACAAACAAAATAATAAAAAAAGAGATTTATATGAATTTTAAGCATTGTTTTTAAAAAGTTAAATGTATCTAGATTTTTTTTTTCTACTGTCTTTATATTTGATGTAACATCATTTACATTCATGATAATTTTGTTTTCTGAGGGAATTACTGCATTCCTTGAATGAATAGAGTGCCATAATTCAATTTTATAAACATTTGACGATGAATAATAACATTCGCTCATAAAAATTCAAATTCATAAAACGAAGAGTATCGCCTTTTCTAAAAATGCAACTTATTACTTTTAAAAACTTATAATACATATCTCTATCAGTATCTTAAACATTAGTTACCATGTTTAAAGTAATTTATACAAACAAAATAATAAAAAAAGAGATTTATATGAATTTTAAGCATTGTTTTGAAAAAGTTACATGTATCCAGATTTTTTTTTTTTTCTATTATTGTCTTTATATTTGATGTAACATCATTTACATTCATGATAATTTTGTTTTGTGAGGGAATTACTGCATTCCTTGAAGGAATAGAGTGCCTTATTCAATTTTATAAACATTTGACCATAAATAATCACATTCTCTCATAAAAATTCAAATTCATAAAACGAAGAGTATCGCTTTTTCTAAAAATGCAACTTATTGCTTTTAAAAACTTATATATCTCTATCAGTATCTTAAACATTAGTTACCATGTTTAAAGTAATTTATACAAACAAAATAATAAAAAAAAGAGATTTATATGAATTTTAAGCATTGTTTTTAAAAAGTTGCATGTATCCAGATTTTTTTTTTCTCTTATTGTCTTTATATTTGATGTAACATCATTTACATTCATGATAATTTTGTTTTGTGAGGGAATTACTGCATTCCTTGAATGAATAGAGTGCCTTATTCAATTTTATAAACATTTGACCATAAATAATCACATTCTCTCATAAAAATTCAAATTCATAAAACGAAGAGTATCGCTTTTTCTAAAAATGCAACTTATTACTTTTAAAAACTTATAATATATATCTCTATCAGTATCTTAAACATTAGTTACCATGTTGAAAGCAATTTATACAAACAGAATAATAATAAAAAAAAGAGATTTATATGAATTTTAAGCATTGTTTTTAAAAAGTTACATGTATCCAGTTTTTTTTTTTTTTTCCTATTGTCTTTATATTTGATATAACATCATTTACATTCATGATAATTTTGTTTTCTGAGGGAATTACTGCATTCCTCGAATGAATAGAGTGCCTTATTCAATTTTATAAACATTTGACCATAAATAATCACATTCTCTCATAAAAATTCAAATTCATAAAACGAAGAGTATCGCCTTTTTTAAAAATGCAACTTATTACTTTTAAAAACTTATAATATATATCTCTATCAGTATCTTAAACATTAGTTACCATGTTTAAAGTAATTTATACAAACAAAATAATAAAAAAAAAGAGATTTATATGGATTTTAAGTAGTGATGCAACGAATAGTGGTTTGGCCGAATAACCGAATACCGAATATTCGGCCAAGTTGCAGCCGAATATTCGGCCTATTCGGCCGCCGAATAATGAACTTATTTTTTCCTTAAAACAAAATATAGTATGCACTATATGCACAATTCTTGTATATTTCACAATTAAAATGTATTGTTTTCTTTTAAAAAATTATATATATGTCGTAGGCTAATTGAGAAATCCGGCTCTTTGCAAACAGCCTAGGCTCTTTGCAAAGAGTCGGGCTAATTGGAGAATCCCAAAATTTTTCCAATTAGCCTGATATTTTTCAGGCTTATTGCAAAGAGCCTAGAAAGCGTTAGGCTAATTGAAAAATGACCACTTATTATCCGATCAGGGGCTATCAAAGCCTGAGAGCTTATGTGCCCGCCCATTCTGTATGTACGTGTGGACGTACGTACGTACGTATGTACGTAACACGATAACTCTTGATAGAAATATCCGATTTGCTTCAAATTTTTTTTCAAGTTCCATTCTGATAAGGTGCTTCCCTGATTAGTTTTTGGGGTTCATTGGTTAAGGATAAAGGGGGAAAAGGGGTGCTAGTCCCCCCCCCCTTAATTTATATAAATGGTTTTTTCATCCAGAAATATTCGATTTGTTCCAAATTTGGTATATCGGTTTATTGTGTTAAGGAGCTTCCTGATTAGATTTGGAAGCTCATTATTTAAGTATAAAGGGGGGAAAGGGGGGCCACCCCCTTAATTTAGATAAATCGGTTTTTCATGATGAATTATTCGATTTGCTCCAAATATGGTATACCGGTTTATTAAGTTAAGGAGCTGCCTTGATTAGATTTGGAGGTTCATTAGTTACATATAAAGGAAGGAAAGGGGAGGCTATCCCCCCCCCCCGTAATTTAGATAAATGAGTTTTTCATGCAGAAATATGCAATTTGCAATAAATTTGGTGTACCGGTTAATTATATTAAGCAGCTTCCCCGATTACATTTGGAAGATCATTATTACGCATAAAGGGGGGAAAGGGGGGCGATTTCCTCTCCCCTTAATTTAGATAAATGCGTTTTTCATGTAGAATTATTTGATTAGCTCAAATTTGGTATATTGGTTTATTATGTTAAGGAGATGGCTTGATTAGATTTGGAGGTTCATTAGTTAAATATAAAGGGAGGAAAGGGGGGGCTACCCCCCCCTTAATTTAGGTAAATGGGTTTTTAATGCAAAATTATTCGATTTGCTCCAAATTTGGTATACCGGTTTATTATGTTAATGAGCTTCCCTGATTAGATTTGGAGGTTCATTAGTTAAGTATAAAGGTAGGAAAGGGGGGTTAGACCCCCCCTTAATTTAGATAAATGGGTTTTTCATGCAGAGTTATTCGATTTGCTCCAAATTTCGTATACCGGTTTATTATGTTAAGAAGCTGCCTTGATTAGATTTGGAGATAAATTGGTTAAGCATAAAGGAGGACAGGGGTTAGTGTCCCCTTAATTTAGATAAATGGGTTTTTCATACAGAATTATTCGATTTGCTTCAAATTTGATATACCAGTTTATTACGATATGGCTTCCTTCATTTGATTTGGAGGTTCATTTGTTAAGTATAAAAGGAGGGAAAGGGGGGCAATTGCCCCTCCCCTTAATTTAGATAAATGGGTTTTCATGCAGATTTTTCTGATTTAGTTTAATTTTTTTTCAACCGGATCCGAATTATCAGATTCCATTTGAAGTGAACCCGAAAACCGACCACAACCAGGTTTCGGATTGAGTTCAATTAGAACTTTCAGGTTCGGATTCGGTTGCCGGTGGACGGAGATTATTTTGTCTGGCTTGCATTGGGTTATAATTCTTTGGAATATTTTTGTCGGTTAAGATTTGTTTCGGAACGGGTTTCAGGTTGACTTCGAATGGAATTTTTAGGTTCTGGTAGCGTTGCGTGTCCACGGAAACTAATTTGTCTTGTTCGGATCCGGTTATGGATCTTTGGAATATTTTTGTCGGTTATCAGATTTGGTTCGGGATTTCGGGTTTTTTCAAGAAAACTCTCAGGTTCGGGTCGGGTTGCATGTAGACTGAAATTATTTTGTCTTGCTCGGATCGGGGTACGGTCTGTTGTAATTTATTTTTCGGGTTTGGGTAGAGTTATGCGTTAATAAACCTAATAAAAAGAAAATTGCCCAGTTAAACTGATGGCATTGAGCTCACAGGCTATTCACGCTAATTGTATATTATACTCTTATTTCAAAGAATAATGCCCCTCGAAAAATAAATGAAGGTATTAGTCCCCGTTGCCCCCCTTTCTACTTAACCAAAGAACCTCCAAATCTAATCAGGAAAGCTACTTAACATAATAAACTGGTATACCAAATTTGAAGCAAATCAGATAATTCTGCATGAAAAAACCATTTCACTAAATTAAGGGGGGAGGGGGTATTAGCTCCCCCATTTCTCCCTTTATGCTGAACCAATGAACTTTCAAATCTAATCAGAAAAGCTCCTTATTAGAATGAACCTAGAAAAAAAATTAAACTAAATTAGATAATTCTGCATGAAAACACATTTATCTAAATTAAGAGGAGGGGCAATTGCCCCCTTTCATACTTAACAAATGAACCTCCAAATCAAATGAAGGAAGCCATATCGTAATAAACTGGTATATCAAATTTGAAGCAAATCGAATAATTCTGTATGAAAAACCCATTTATCTAAATTAAGGGGACACAAGCCCCTGTCCCGCCTGTATACTTAATCAATAAATCTCCAAATCTAATCAAGGCAGCTCCTTAACATAATAAACCGGTATACGGAATTTGGAGCAAATCGAATAACTCTGCATGAAAAACCCATTTATCTAAATTAAGGGGGGTCTAGCCCCCCTTTCCTCTCTTTATTCTTAACTAATGAACCTCCAAATCTAATCAGGGAAGCTCCTTATCATAATAAACCGGTATACGAAATTTGGAGCAAATCGAATAACTCTGCATAAAAAACCCATTTACCTAAATTAAGGGGGGGAGGGCTAGCCCCCCCTTTCCTCCCTTTATACTTAACTAATGAACCTCCAAATCTAATCAAGCCATCTCCTTAACATAATAAACCAGTATACCAAATTTGAGCTAATCGAATAATTCTACATGAAAAACGCATTTTTCTAAATTAAGGGGAGAGGCAATTGCCCCCCTTTCCCCCCTTTATACATAATAATGATCTTCCAAATGTAATCAGGGAAGCTGCTTAACATAATTAACCGGTATACCAAATTCATAGCAAATCGCATATTTCTGCATGAAAAATCCATTTATCTAAATTACAGGGGGGATAGCCCCCCCTTTCCTCCCTTTATATGTAACTAATGAACCTCCAAATCTAATCAAAGCAGCTCCTTAACTTAATAAACCGGTATACCAAATTTGGAGCAAATCGAATAATTCATTATGAAAAACCGATTTATCTAAATTAAGGGGGGTAGCCCCCTTTCCCCCTTTATACTTAAATAATGAGCTTCCAAATCTAATCAGGGAAGCTCCTTAACACAATAAACCGGTAAACCAAATTTGGAGCAAATCGAATATCTCTGCATGAAAAACCCATTTATATAAATTAAGGGGGGGGGGGGATAGCCCCCCTTTTCCCCCTTTATCCTTAACCAATGAACCCCAAAAAATTATCAGGGAAGCACCTTATCAGAATGAACCTAGAAAAAAAAATTGAAGCTAATCGGATATTTCTATCAAGAGTTATCGCGTTACGTACATACGTACGTACGTACGTACACACGTACATACAGAATCGGCGGGCACATAAGCTCTCAGGCTTTGATAACCTGTGAGCTAAAAATATCACCCTGATTGGATAATAAGTTGTCATTTTTCAATTAGCCTAACGCTTTCTAGGCTATTTGCAATAAGCCTGAAAAATATCAGGCTTATTGGGAAAAGGGAGATGGATTCTTCAATTAGCTCGGCTCTTTGCAAAGAGCCTAGGATGTTTGCAAAGAGCCGGATTTCTCAATTAGCCTACGACATTCGGCTATGTTCGGCCTAAAAATTGCCTCAATAATATAATTAAAACACCCCCCCCACTCCCCCCCCCCAAAAAAAAAAAAAATTCTTAGCAAAATTTCCTCATCAGGTACTGTCCAGTTACATTTTAATAGATATTATGTGTGTTGTTGTTACATTTTAAAGTAATGACAAAATTTTAAAAGTACTAGGAAACATAAGTTTCAGCTTTCAGATGAAATAAAATAAAAAAATAAGAAATCTTAATATCTTAAGAAAAACCACTGATAGAAAGGGTGAAAGGAATATCCTCTAAAATGGTGGGAAGAAATCATTGTAGACTTTGTAAAGCTCACAATTAACAAAATTTTTATTTATCTGTATTATTTTTTTTCCCTTTGCTGTCAGCAGTGAAGCCACTATAGAAAGTGCCCCTTAAGGTGAAGAAGTAAAAGAAATTAGTAATTTTCTTTCCCAGCCACTACTAGAAAGACAACAGTGTCCTTTGGAGTGGTGGGCGAAAAATTCGGAAGACTTTCCAAACCTTTCACCATTAGCCAAAAAGTACCTTTCTGCACCAGGAAGTACCATATATAGTGAGAGATTATTTTCAGAAGCAGGTAACATTTACGAAAAAAAGAAATGGACTATCACCTGAGAATGCTGAATTATTATTATTTCTGCATCACAATCTACGTTTATTGAAAACATTTTAACTGTTTTTTAAGGCATTACAATGCTATTCTTGAAAAAAATATCTAAAACGTAAATGCATACTAATTAAAAGAATTTAGTATTTACATTTCTTTCATTATTTAATAAGAAATAGTAACAGACTTAAAAAAATCACTTAAATTATATTTAACTTTTAAGCGTATTTTATATATATATATATAAAAAAGCCCTTAAGTATTGCAACATATACGACTATACATATAATACATCTTATACATATATCTTATATATACATATATCTTATTTTTCTCTTTTACAATATACATACATATATCTAATACATATAATACATCTATATCTAATCAATCATATATTTATGTTCTTTATAGGTATAATCCAAAATATTATTGAAAGAAATATTTTTTTATGTAACAAGAGTTAAATGTTAAACTTCCCATTATGATAAAAAAAAAAAAAAACTGAATTAGCTTGTACAGCTGTATTAAAACAATTTTGAATAGATTAATTTTAAATTTAACAGATTATGTTAGCTTATTACAGATACTTTTTGTACTTACTGATACAGCATAAAATTTTTTTAACATGATTCCTAAATTAGCCTCTTATATAAAAATGGGTAGATAAAACCCATTCGGAGTATGAAAGTTAATGGAAAAAAGTGTTAGTTAATTTCAAATAAAATTTTCATTATATATGATGAATATAAATTGTCAAATTAAAAAGTTATACTGTGTAAATATAAACATTTATTACAGTATTATTCGGCCAAGGCCGAATAATAGACTTGATATTCGGCCGAAGCCGAATATTCGGCAGACAGGCCGAATGGGCCGAATATTCGGCTTCGGCCGAATATTCGTTGCATCTCTAATTTTAAGCATTGTTTTTAAAAAGTTACATGTATCCAGATTTTTTTTTTCTATTATTGTCTTTATATTTGATGTAACATCATTTACATTCATGATAATTTTGTTTTGTGAGAGAATTACTGCATTCCTTGAATGAATAGAGTGCCTTATTCAATTTTATAAACATTTGACCATAAATAATCACATTCTCTCATAAAAATTCAAATTCATAAAACGAAGAGTATCGCTTTTTCTAAAAATGCTTTTAAAAACTTATAATATATATCTCTATCAGTATCTTAAACATTAGTTACCATGTTTAAAGTAATTTATACAAACAAAATAATAAAAAAAAGAGATTTATATGAATTTTAAGCATTGTTTTTAAAAAGTTCCATGTATCCAGATTTTTTTTTCTTTCTATTATTGTCTTTATATTTGATGTAACATCATTTACATTCATGATAATTTTGTTTTCTGAGGGAATTACTGCATTCCTTGAATGAATAGAGTGCCATAATTCAATTTTATAAACATTTGACGATGAATAACAACATTCGCTCATAAAAATTCAAATTCATAAAACGAAGAGTATCGCCTTTTCTAAAAATGCAACTTATTACTTTTAAAAACTTATAATATATATCTCTATCAGTATCTTAAACATTTGTTACCATGTTTAAAGTAATTTATACAAACAAAATAATAAAAAAAAGAGATTTATATGAATTTTAAGCATTGTTTTTAAAAAGTTACATGTATCCAGATTTTTTTTTCTATTGTCTTTATATTTGATGTAACATCATTTACATTCATGATAATTTTGTTTTGTGAGGGAATTACTGCATTCCTTGAATGAATAGAGTACCTTATTCAATTTTATAAACATTTGACCATAAATAATCACATTCTCTCATAAAAATTCAAATTCATAAAACGAAGAGTATCGCCTTTTCTAAAAATGCAACTTATTACTTTTAAAAACTTATAATATATATCTCTATCAGTCTCTTAAACATTAGTTACCATGTTTAAAGTAATTTATACAAACAAAATAATAAAAAAAGAGATTTATATGAATTTTAAGCATTGTTTTTAAAAAGTTCCATGTATCCAGATTTTTTTTTCTTTCTATTATTGTCTTTATATTTGATGTAACATCATTTACATTCATGATAATTTTGTTTTGTGAGGGAATTACTGCATTCCTTGAATGAATAGAGTGCCATAATTCAATTTTATAAACATTTGACGATGAATAACAACATTCGCTCATAAAAATTCAAATTCATAAAACGAAGAGTATCGCCTTTTCTAAAAATGCAACTTATTACTTTTAAAAACTTTTAATATATATCTCTATCAGTCTCTTAAACATTAGTTACCATGTTTAAAGTAATTTATACAAACAAAATAATAAAAAAAAGAGATTTATATGAATTTTAAGCATTGTTTTTAAAAAGTTCCACGTATCCAGATTTTTTTTTCTTTCTATTATTGTCTTTATATTTGATGTAACATCATTTACATTCATGATGATTTTTTTTTCTGAGGGAATTACTGCATTCCTTGAATGAATAGAGTGCCATAATTCAATTTTATAAACATTTGACGATGAATAACAACATTCGCTCATAAAAATTCAAAATCATAAAACGAAGAGTATCGTCTTTTCTAAAAATGCCACTTATTATTTTGGTTTTCTACTTCTGTTCATCTTAGATTTTAATAATTTTATATGTCGTTTTAAAATTTAGAAAATTTGTGTTTTTAATCAATGATTTAAAAAAAAATCAGTTGATTAAAATCATGATTTAATCGTTGATTTAAATCAACTGATTAAAATCGTTGACACCCTATTGCAGCCAAATGGCAAACGTCAGTTTTTGTTAATCACAATTGACGAATTTTTTTCCTCAACCAGCTGACACTTTTTGCAATATTTTTCCACATTTGATTCAAGAATTTCACAATATTCTTCTTCTACCTAACAATTGGAGAATTCTGCAGTCTTTTCTTACAAACTTACTTTGCAGTTATCCAAAATTTTCAACATAATAAAATGTAAAATTATGACTAAAAATTAAATAAACAGTACATAAAGAAAAACTATAAAATTATTTAGATATTTCCAATATTTCAATTGACTAAGGTTTACGTTTAATGCAGTTTTATTTATTTTTTTAAATAAATAAAATTGTGTGATTTTTGCTTGGTTGTGGTTTTCTCTGAGACGGGAAAACTTAAGTTTACCTGTGAGTGTGACCCTGTGAGAGAAGGGGGAACAAGTTATTGATCCTGCTGACTACTAAAATTTTCAAATTAGTGGTCCAATGTCCAATATCATTTTTGGTTTTCTCTGACCAGTGGACCATCAATGATTTTGAACACTGATTGATTTTTCAAATGCTGAAGATTTCCTTGTAAAAGAGATTTGAATTATATGCTGTTTAATTTTTTGATTATTTCCCCTGTGTGAAATTTGACTTTTATTGTTATGTGTGCACAGGAAACAATTTTATGTCTTAAAATATTTACTCTTTCATTTAAAACAGGTGGAGAAATTAACCTGATGCTTGGATCTCTTCCATTTTACCTGACTGAAATCCTGATTCAGAATATACTAAGCTTCAAGAATTTAAATATTTGATGACCTGAATGGTCAGACAGAGTGCAGCACCCTCCTAAAACTGTCTGAGAGAAACTCTATGTAAAATGATATTATATTACAATAAATATTAGTCTGACATACTATACATATAATCTAATGATTATATAATTTGTATTTTCAATAAATGGAGCGGCATACCGCAAACCAACTTAAATGTGTTGCTATTTAATTGTGCCTGTAATCATTTCTTTTTTCAGCTATTGCAAGGCTGCTGTTGGTGAATATTTTTCTTCTCTACGAGTATTGTTAAAAAATAAATAAATTGTCATCATAGATTATCATTTAGGAATACTGAAAAAATATATATGTAACAATAATTAGTCGCTTGGTGGCGACACTGCTGTTATTAAATTAACCCTTCAAAGTAAGTATTTAATATACTATGGATGTACATTGTGTATTTAAAAAAAGCTTTAAAATTTAAAGTAATACTTTTGTATTAGCTGATATTAGAGGTTAAATGGATTCTGCTACTTATAGCTGCCTTTTTCATGCTGATTATTTCAGTGTTTACGCATATACTTTTATTATGTATCCGTTATGTTTTGTCTTTATTTATTGAAAAGTGTCATATTCATTATTGAATGTTAAACAGAAACAAATTCTGAGTTTTTTTTTTGTTGTTGTTTTTATATCCAAATGAGCTAATTTTGCATAATCGAGCTGTGTGCAGTATAAATTTTTAAAAGAATCATGCTTGAATCTTATTTTTAAAACTATGAAAAATCAGTAAATTGAAATACAGATTTAATTTAATTGCATTTCACATTGCAACCCCCCCCCCTTTTAACGACGCAAAAATGAAAATTATGTGACAATAATTCAATTTGAGGAAAAGGAGAAGTGGAGTGCTTAGATTGTTACTGTCGATATATGTCAGCAACAGTAGAAAAATTAATTTTTTTTTAGTCAATTTTACTGTTCAAAAATAGTACTATTAAAAATTATGTAACTTAAAATAGTGAAAATATGTGAAATTTTCATATGTGTAACAATTGTACCTTTATATTAAGTATATGCAGAAATGTCTATAAATATTTTTTGCTAATTAAAATACTTTTATTTTTTGTTTTGTGAAAAGAAGGTAAAAATTTGAAAACTGTATAATATAAAAATTTCAGCATCTGGGCGATTCCATGTGGAGAGTCACACACATAACGCAGGCTTTAATTTGCATTTATTGAATTATTTATTATATTTTAATGTTAATTCTGATTTTAGGTGGTATGGTAAATAAGTTATTAACATATTTTTTAGTTTAAGTGTGTGTAAGTAAAACTCACAGAAATATATAATTTAATTACTCAAACTGTGCTTTTTTTTCTGAAGTAGAAAAAAAGCACATTTTGAGTAATGAAATTAAATGATATACTTCTGTGAGTTTTATTGCCACACATTTAAATTTAAAAATATATCAATAACTTATTTACCATACCACTTAAAATCAGAATTAACATTAAAATTTAATAAATAATTGAATAAATGCAAATTAAAGCCTGCGTTATGTGTGTGAAACTCTCCATGGAATCGCCCATCTATAGATTCACAACAATTAAAAAAAAAAAAAAAAAAAAAAAAAAAAAAAAAAAAACAATTACAGATCATGAAAGCAGCAGCTAACTGCATTGTGGAAAAAACTTTTTCAAACCTGTGCAAAAATTAATATTGGTTGAAGAAATTCATTCAGCCATTGTTTAAATTAAAATATAATAAAAACTGGGTATGCATTTAAATCTAAGAAAATTATTATTTTTTTAATATTTTTTTGTGAATAAGCAAGCACTAAATGGACTAAGTGTAAGTGAGTGCAGAGAAATATTCCAAAAAGTACAATGACAGAATGGTAATATTTGTGAGAAGAAAAAAAAAAATGCAGTTACTTTGTGAAATCAAATTAGATCAAACTGGTTTACATCTGTTTTTTAAATATGTTTCAAAGACAATCGAATCAATAATTGAAAATTTAATAATGTTCGGTTTAATGAAAAAATATATATATATGCTTTCCCTACTGCAATATAATCTCGCATAATCTGAAATTTTGTTTATTATACAATAAAATGATAAATTGAAAACCAAAGTGAGGGGGAAAAAAAGAAAACTACAATCCGGTGTAACCTTTCCTCATAAAGATGAGAGAAAATCCTGAATCGTGGTTCAACCAAAATTGGAATAGAGAAAACCTTGAATTATGATTTAACATTTCACCAGAAAATGTTATTTAAAAAAACTCTGAATCATGGTTAAACCTTTCACCAGAAAATTGGATTTAAAAACAATCGTGATTTGTGGTTCAACCTTTTACCAGAAAATTCGATTTAAAAAAAACTGAATTATGGTTCAAACTTTTACCAGAAAATTGGATTTAAAAAAACCCTGATTTATGGTTCAACCTTTCACTATAAAATTGGATTAAAAAAATCCTGATTTATGGTTCAACCTTTCACCAGAAAATTGGATTTATAAAAAACCTGAATCATGGTTTAACATTTCACTAATATAATGGTATTTATGAAAGCACCAATAAACTGGTGAAACTTATCACCTATATCTTGGTTGCAGCTAAATTTCAGCGACTTTTAACCATTTTCGTGGTGAAACATCGCACTTTATTTTTAACAGTGTAATGATGTATAAATAATTAATTTATAAAGCTTTAAACAAGCGAAATCATCATTTCAGCCCCTGTCCCCAGGTACAAATATCCAATATTAAATGTATGCTGTAAACATTTCTATAAATATTAATTTTTCTATTATATATTGCCTATATAAAGTATGGGAACATATAATCATCCTTTCTTAGTATAGATTGTATTGTAGTAAATATATTTGTCCCTGAGGTTGACCATCATCTCAGTCCCTCTAACCATACATTTAGGTTAACAGATACTAGGTGGCGCTGGCAGAATCATTTCCATTGCAACAGCAACTAAAGTTCAACTAGCCACCATGGATGAATGTAAGTTGTTTTTCTCTTTGTTTCATATTTAGAAATATTTAGTTTTTGTTCTGAATAGGGATGGGTATTTTTTTATAGCATCATTCATGTTCCCCTATTTAACTTTTTATTTATAAACAAAAAGTTTATTGCAACTTTATTTACGTAACATACAGATGTCACATGGCATATTTAATAATTTACATGTGGGCAAAATGATTCAACAAAATGGCTGTGCAGGTTTTAAGACAAAATCATCACCTCAGTCCCTATCATCCCAGTCCCAATTATTAGACGCTGATTATGGTGTTAACAGACACTTTCTTCCAGAAAAGTTTATCCTACGCATAAAATATACATCCTCGATCTCAAAAGACTACAGCATTCAAATGACAAAACATGTATCATAGTATATAATTGTATTTGGAAGTTGGTACTTTAATTAAAAAATATATAAATTCTGGAGTGAAATTGTCCAGTTTTCAGATATTGACCCATATATTCTCTTCAAGAAAAAGCATTCTCTATATGACTGTAACAACATACTAAAAATTACATTACCCTCATCTTTCTACAAACCCCACATTTAACATATATTCGTATTTTTTTGTGTGGCCCTGTAAAGTAACTATAAATTGTGAATCAGGGTTGTCAGATTTGCTGCCCGGGTAGGTACCCATTCTCCCCACGGGAATGGGTTTTTTTAGCTTAAAAAAAAAACGGGTTTTTTTTTTTGGGGGGGGGGATGGGTTTTTATTAAATAAAACATTTTGTAATATTAAGTAGAACTTTTTGAACGAAAAAATACAACAGTGAAATGTTTCTTTGCATATAAACATACATACACAAAATCTTCTTGGCTACTAACTATCGTACAATATTTATTAGAAGCTTAGAATCCAAATCAAACTTTTTAGATAAGAACAGTTTTGGTTTAGATTTGAAGAAGTTAAAGTTGTACTAGTTACATTATATCTTACTTCTGTTGTTATGGAAGGTTTTGTTTTAGAAACTTAAAACCAAACCAATACCAATATTTTTGGAGTATGTTTTGAGAGTATCTATTTAATTTGTCTGTCTATATCATTCTTTTTTATATCTAAATAAAAAAGTATATTGTAAAAATAGTTAACAGAATAAATTCCCCAAAGTAAAAATTATAAGTTTAATTTTATTAATACAAGAAAGCAAGATTGTCGAAAAGAAAACCCTCTCTAATAAAGAAAAGATAACCAACAACAAACTTACATTTGTGCATTTTAGTACATTACATATAATATTTTATTAATGACTTTTATTTGAAGATTAAAAGGATTAATAATAATTTAATTAATAATTTAATAAAATATTATTTTTCCTTCAAATTTATTAGTATATCCTCAGTCTTGTTTCTCTGTTTCTATACTTAAAATTCAAACACAGTTGCTTTCTGGTGGTAGATGCAGATATTTGAAAACCCTCAATTTCAAGCAGAAAAATTAATTTAATCAATTGAATGATGTTTCTAATGTTTATTAAACAATGTATCTTCAAGCATAATAAAGGACATAAACATTATACATATACATGTGTTACATATTGTTACTTTGTAGAAAATAATAATTTTATTTTCCCCAAAAAGACCCAGGTTTAATACCCAAAAAACCCGGCCGGGTTAGGTTTTTTTAACCCGTGTATTTTACAACCCTGTTGTAAATACATTTGTTTCAAGAAAAAACATGCTATAGGTGTTTCTAACAACATACTTGAGTTACGTTACCGTCAGCGTTCTACAAACACCGCATTCGTTTAATATCAGTCTTTTCATAAAATGATTTCACAAATTAGTTTCATAAAATCTTCTCATTAAGAATTTATATATATAGAATGGATTTGTTGTAAACTGAGGGTAACAAAAACTCTTAGCCTAAAGTCGAACCAGTCTTCAAAAAAATTACTTTTTATTTTAATTAAGTAAGAAGACTTTGCATAAATTACCATCAAAATATAAAAACATACAGGACGCGTTTCGAGCCGGAAACTTGAACAGCCCGTCATCAGTCGAAGCAAACACGTCTCCGTAAAAGGACAAGGTCACAAATGAACTGAAAGGTAGAGAGTAGAGCTTACAAAGAATGCGACAGGTGGCGCTAGCTGAAAGGCAAACATCAATCACAGAGGAACACATGCCGAAGAGGAAAGTGTTGCCAAATGGGTGGGAAAAAATAACTAAAGTTACATTAAAAGAATAAATAAATAAAACAAGAAAAACAAAAGAACGAAAAGATTTTTTTTTAACAAAATAAAAGGAAAAGAGACGAGGGAAAATAATTACAAAAGTAATTTCCGAGCTGAAGAGGGAAAAAGAGATGACGAGAGATCGACAAGTTTATCAGAATTTCTAAAAATAAGATATGCTTCGTCAAAATCCAAGTGAGGGAGAAACAGCGGAAGAAATAATTCTGGCCTTGGAGAAATTGAAACAGTGACTGGAATTCCAGCAGTGAGAGGCAATCGAAAACAGTGAGAGACCTTTTCAATTTCTCCATGACCAGAATTGTTTCTTCCGCTGTCTCTCCCACTCGCTTGGATTTTCACGAAGCATATTTTATTTTTAAAAGTTCTGATAAACTTATGAATGATATCTCATCATCTCCTTTTTTTCTCTTCAACTTGGAAATTACTTTGGTAATTCGATACCTCTCTTGTCTTTTTTCATTTTATTTTGTTTAAAAAAAAATCTTTTTCTTTCTTTTGTTTTACTTGTTTTATTTATTTATTTATTTATTTATTTTTAATTACTTAATTTTGTTTATTCCCCATTTTTCTATCATTTTAGTGACACTTTCATCTTCTGCATGTGCTCCTCTGTGATTGGTGTTTACCTTTCAGATAGCGCCACCTGTCGCATTCTTTGTACGTTCTACTCTCTACCTTTCAGTTGATTTGTGACCTTGTCCCTTTACGGACTCGTGTTTACTTCGGCTGATGACGGGCTATTAAAGTTTCCAGACCGAAACGCTCCTGTATGTTTTTGTATTTTTATGGTGATTTATACAAAGTTTTCTTATTTAGTTATGTTTTATTGCCAGTTTGTCGGTGCTGTTTCATCTACTTTTTATTTTCTCTCGCGAGTTATATGCTTTTTAATCGATTTTTGAAGAATTTATTTTAGATACAAACTCGATCGATTGTCATGATCAAAAATAAATAAACAGTCATTTCAATTTCAATGTTTCTCATTAATTTTTTTGTTGTTCTTCAATATCTCTTCTCTTCAAAAGAAACATTCCGTAAAAAACTGAAAAAAGCAAAAAAAGATATGTTAAGTTCAGAAGAAGCTCTTCTGGTCAAAGTAGCACTTTTTAGATAGCAGCTGTTCACCGTTTATCTCATCTACTTTTCTAGAGAATATTTGAAGGATATGGAATTGGATTTGCCAGCTGACATGTTTGCCTTTATGACTATATTGGAAATATATCTTTACTTCTTTTGAAAAGTATTTTGCAGAATAGTTACGTAATGTGAAATGACAACCAAGCGTAGACTAAATGACCAAAGATTTAAAAGAAAAATCAGTTTCAAAATTAAACGAGGAAGAAAAATCATGCGTTAAGCATAGATTATGAAACATTTTCCAACACTTTCTGAATACTTGAACAAAACTTCGTTATTTAGGGAAATAAGATATATAAGAGAACTAAGTAAACATTTTAGAAAATGCCTAAAACATTTGAAAAACTGATTTCAGCAGTTACCGTCCATAGCAAATATGTATTCTAATTCTTTTGAACAGCCCTCTATTTGATCTGTAGGTTGATATAAATACTATATATAATGTGGAAATTTAGTTTAGCAAGATAACGCATAACAGGTTGAAATTTCTCTTTCAGCAATTTATAATAATGGATGGAAACATACTTGTATACTTTTGTACAACCCTGTTGTTAACCTAGTACAGTAAAACCTGTAAAGTTGACCACCTGTCTATGTTGACCTCTGTTGTCAGGAACCAAATTTATCCTATACAAAACTATAAGACAAACCCTTTGTAACTTGACCACCTGTCTATCTTGTATCTTGACCACTGAAATTATTCAAATTTGACTAGAACTATTATAAAATGCCCATCAAAACCATTTATAACTTGACCATCCAAAAAGCTAACAAATCATGAATTTAAAAAAAAAGTAACTCTCCACGAAATTTTCTATTTTTTTACCTTTTTAACTAGAATTTCTAAAAGGGTGAAATAGTTATTAACCTGGGAAATGCTTTTAGTAGTGATAGGTGTAGGTAAATAATTCAAGGCTTATCTATTCTCACATGGTTGCTCTTGTGGATTCGACTTTTCAACATCCCCTTCCCCTCCATTCTTTGATTCTAGATTTCTCTCTGCTGTTTCCCATTCTCTTATCACTCCTTCCCTTCTTTCAATAACCCCTAGGTGCTAGTTGGTAAGCAGAAATATTTCCACCAGTTGCAATAGTTTGTGGCAATTGTAACAACACAATTAAGAAAAATATTTGTGATAATCATGAGTTACACTAGAACAGTGTTGTAGTACGGAACATTGGGCTGATGTAAAGTACAAAAACCAGGGTCAAACAACAATAACAGAGCTTTTCTTGGACAAATAGGCAATGTAAATGGCAAACTTAAATTTAAAATTTTAGAATGTGTATGTGTCTTAACATGTAAAAAAAGCAAGTGTTTATTATTATTATTATTATTATATGTTTTTTATAAATTATGTGTTATAACTAGTATAGTTTGAAGAATCACTAATTGGCTGTATATTGATTCACTGTTTTTTTTTTAATTAGTAGTAATACTAATTGATTTTAAAATTGATACAAAACTATTAATTCATTCTTGTAGTTAATCTTTTCTTTTATAAAGTGTTAGAAATATGCATGGTAATACAATATTATTTATAAAGCCTTGTCAATAAATAAAATATTGTACACCAAATCGCTTCATTGTACACCAATCGCTTCAACTACTGAAATTATCAGAAAGAAAAAGGGTGTAAGAAGCAAAATAGTAGACGATTTCTTCGGCTATTAACTCCGCGCATGTGGTTGATAAGAAATTACCGCTTTTAATAAATTTCAAAAAGTTATTTGAATGCATTATTAATATTTTTCATATAGAAATGTTTTTTTGCTGGTGTTAGCAGTCGACATATACCAACGATTCCCAACCTTTATTGGTACGCGACCCACCTTTAAGGGGTTTCAAGACTCTTAAAATTTGAAAAAATGGAAAAAAAAAAAACAAAAAAAAAAAAGACCATTTTTAACATTTAATAGCTTAAAATGTATATGATTTTAAAAAGCAATTTTTAGGGAAATGAAAGATATAAGTATGTTCTTTCGTTTCATATATAGGGTAAGTCAAAATGAATATAGCGATTACAAACGGCTATAACTATTTAATAGAAAATAATTTATCGATAAGATTAACACAGAATGTAGACGGAACTTCAAAATTTTGTATACATACGTCATAGATGTTCTATGCGATTTCCCTTGGTACACGGACAACATCTTGGCGGTAGTCCATTTCATGCCATACATTCTGAGGCATTTGTTCAGTCACCGACGCAAGCGCATTACAAATGATTACTTTGAGTTCTTCAGTTGTTTTGGGCATGGAAGGCACTCTGTCTTTCACATAACCCCATAGAAAAAAAACGGACATTTTTACCTTCATAATTGGCTATTTTTACTAATGAGACGACCACAATGAACAGTATTCTTGCCGTTGCAAAGTTTCAAATCGCTCACGCTTAGGCGTCCGCTTCACTGCACCTGCGCCTTACGTAAAGAAATTTTGAAGTTCCGTCTACATTCTGTGTTAATCTTATTGATAAATTATTTTCCATTAAATAGTTATATAGCCGTTTGTAATCGCTATATTCATTTTGACTTACCCTGTATTTAAAATTTTTCAAAATGCAGAATTAATATTTATAGGGGACTTCAAACTGTTAGACATTTGTAAAGCAGAAAATTGGTAAGACAGATTACGTGCACGATTACAAAATAAATTTTGCAACTAGAATGAAAATTTTGGTGTCTGATTATACTTCAGATTCTAATAATTAACCTGAACCTAAATATACGTTGTATTTAAAGGATTTTTATAATTATAATACAAAGTTTTATTTAGCTAATACAAAATTTTGAAAATTTCAACAGTATAATCACATAAAAAAATTTTTTTTTTGGACAATAAAAAGGAAATTTTAGATTCAGTTTATACAGACTAACATAAAACATCTATTTCGAAAATTTCATGAAAAAATAAATATTGAGAAGTTTTTGAGACACTGCGCGTTCTGCCCTAAAATGTCATTTTCAGTTAAAGGACTTCAAAGTTTCGCAAAAACCGCACCAGCTATTGAGCGCGTATAATTCTAAAATTCATAACTTCTGTTCTCATGGGAATTTCGAGGAAACAATTATATCAAAATGTTCAGAAAAGATAGGAGTTTAAAATATAAAATAATTAAAATTTCGAAGTTTTTGAAGCTTTGAGTCCTGAGACCCCTTAAATACACTGGCCTCCAAAAGTTAAGGTAGGACTGGATGTTTTCGATTGCACATTTTTTGTCGAATATCTACAAAAATTATTGGCGAATTGTTCTTGAACTTCTGGGATGAAAAGAACATGTTTGATTTCATATTTCTTGATGAAGATTTAGTCAGGAGGACATCTAGGGGGCTAATAATAAATTTAATAATAAAATAATATTTGCGATCACCTATATAACAGAAAATGTTGGAAATGGTTTGTCACTGCGTTAACTGACTATTTGGGTCTTTTCAACGTTTGTGTAGATTTCTGTAAGCATAGCACTCATATACCTGAAGATGTTATTGTGCCTGTGAAAAATTCAAAAGTTTTTGTTTACTATAGCATACAGAGTTTTCAACCAAATTTAACACAACTTTCCGAAAACTTGCCAAAGAATAGTAGCAACAGTATACTGCAATTAAAACATGAATATATTGAATATTTGATGAGATATGGGCATTTTTGAGATAATTTTTAACTGCGCATGCGCGGATGATTTCAAAATTTTTATTTCATAATTTGGTAGTCAGTATTTTGGGGCAACTTCTATAAAAAGTCCAGACAAATGTTATGAAAACTTAGAAAGATATAGTGAGCTGATTGAAAAATTGTGGAAAATTCCTTATAATAAAGCTATTTTTAGGAAGCAACTCACTATATCGACCCTATATTTGTGAATTTTCGCGATTTTTGACCGGACTTTTTATATAAGTTATCCTAAATAGCTGATTACTAAATTATATAATAAAAATTTTAGGATCTTCCACGCATGCGCAGCTAAAAATTATTTCATACAAATGCCCATATCTCATCAAATATTCAATATATTCATGTTTTAATTGCAGTATACTGTTGCTACCGTTCTTTGTCAGGTTTTCGGAAAGTTGTGTTATATTCGATTGAAAACTCAGTATGCTATAAACAAAAAACTTTTGAATTTTTCACAGACACAATAACATCTTCACGAATATGAGTGCTATGCTTACACAAATGCACTCACACGTTGAACAGGACCCAAATAGTTATTTAACACAGTGACAAACCATTCCCAGTATTTTCCGTTACATAGGTGATCGCAAATATTATTTTATTATTAAATTTATTATTTGCCCCCTAATTGTCCTCCCAACTAAATCTTCACCGAGAAATATGAAATCAAACATGCTCTTTACATCCCAGAAGTTCAAGAACAATTCGCCAATAATTTTGGTAGATATTCGACAAAACGTGTGCAATCGAAAGCATCCAGCTCCTGTACCTTTAACTTTTGGAGGCCAGTGTAATAAAAAAAAAAAAAAAAAAAAAAAAAAAAAATCGTAACCCACCTAATATAAAGGTGTGTAACAGTATGGAAATTGTTGTATGACCTCTATAAGCTATCGGCTATCCTGCCCTTAAGAAAAAGTCACATTTTCGTACGAAGGATACAGTATCAAGAAAAAACAAGAATGGGTA
This sequence comes from Maratus speciosus, assembly GCA_963932465.1. Classification (NCBI taxonomy): domain Eukaryota; kingdom Metazoa; phylum Arthropoda; class Arachnida; order Araneae; family Salticidae; genus Maratus; species Maratus speciosus. The sequence goes on along the minus strand of OZ010795.1, from coordinate 243,530,281 downwards.
ATCCCTATGTGTGTAAATGGAATAATAATTAAAGCAACTCTCAAACTACAAATATAATTAAAAAATATGTTTAATTTTTATTAAAACATAACTTTATAAACAGTGAGATTTCTGGCACTGGTGTTTACAGATGAGGGTATCTAATCAGGGTTAAAACTGGTTAATTTTAACCTTAACCTTAACCTATTTATGCCTAGCGTCTCAATTTTGCGACGTTTCGAATTTTAATTAATTTGTATAATTTTCTTCTTCTTCATAGCATCAAAATTGTATGAAATAATTATCTATAAATGTCTTTATCTGTTACCGAAAGATGACAGCATAAGATGGATATTTATTCGCTTAACATGAAGGTTTTTTTCGGAGCACAGAGATTTTTCATTTTTCACGATGGCGAAATGTAAAAAGTAGATTTATGTTTTTTTTATACAAATTATCAAATAAATAAGTCAGAATCTTAGCTTGTAAACTTCTTTGAAATATGCATTTTTTTTTTAAATTATGAAATTATATGTTCAAGCCTATTTTTGTGCATTTTTGTAGCGTACAAAATATAGGATGCTAGACCCGAATGAGTACATATTTTTACTAGCCATTTAGAAGACAGTTATTTATGTAAAGTTTCAAGATGATTGTAAAATAAATTGTTTTTAAGCCTCAAATATGATTATTCTTAGTTTATTATTACGAGTTAGAACCCGCCGAAATTCGACGAATTAAAATGTTTAGAATGAAACTGTTCGATCGAATTTATAACAAACCTACAAAAATAATTGCAATAAAAAATTCATCTTGCATTGATTATCTAACTCTTAAAATAAATAATGTTTTTAACCTAAAATTATCAAAATATTATTTCCAAAAACTTCAACTGCTTAAATTATTGAAAAATTAAACTGTATTAGAATAACGTAGTCAAGATGAGTAATTATGTTGAAGTTATCAATTGAGGCTCTTAAGTTTGTTTTTACGGGATGAAAAATTCACAATTTAAAAGTATTCACAATTTAAAAGTATTTTAACGCGCAATACATTATTAATGAATGTATTTCCAAACTTAAAGTCACTTGTGTCCGATACAACTTTTCATGTGAATATTCGCATAAAATTTAAGTTCTAATCTCAGTACCCGCGAATATTTACAATTCAGAAATTTGCTTTTTAGTTGCCATAGCATTGGTCAAATATTTAGTTTTATCGATTAAAATCAACGTTTTGTTTTAAATATGACATCATTTTTACTCATTGAATCATTTTGCCTAGCGTCTCAAACTCAGTATCACCATAATGTAAAAATACTGAAATATCTTCTCCAATCTTTTGATTCATGAAGAGGAATGCGTGTTTTTTTTAATGGGTGACATCATTTTCTGTTTAAAAATTAGAAAAAAGTTACTTTTATTTGTAATGTGAAAATGGCATCAATAAGGATATATTCAATAAAAATAAATAAACCATGACTATTTTCCCTTTACTTTTAATAGATATGGAGTTCTTCAGTTACCACAATTACAAAATTGGTACTAAAAACTATAAAAAAAATTAATATTTCAAAAATAAATTGACATAGAGCTATCAAACAAATTGCATTTAAAAGTACATTTTTTTACCTACACGTCGGTGTAAAAATTGAAACTGTGCGAAGTTTAAAAAATTGCAGTAGCGAAAATTGCAAAACTGAAATTTCATTTTAAATTTCAAAGTGTTGCCATTCGCAGAATGACGTATGCGTTACGCACAGATATGTTTGTCCTTTATAATATAGATAGACTAGTCTCAGTAAATAAATATATATTTTTTAGTAATTCATAAAAATACTAAATATAGTATATAAAATACAATTTAAAAGCTTATTTTATATAAATGCAGACAAAACATATAATTTTGCATATTATACTATTACAAATATTATGAATATTCCCATATATAGTATGTTTACATTTTATCAAATAAATACAAAAAATTTTAGCGTATTTTTTTTTTTTTTTTTAGTATTTTTGCAGTTTATTTTGCAACATTTTAAAATGATTTTACCAACAAATTTGAGAAAACAAAAATTCAGGCACAAATGGGTTAAGTCACTTACTACACGCAGTTTGTTTCTGTACTTATTCTTCAAACACAGTAAAGTAGAAAAAACAAGAAAGAAAAAATCATGCGTCAAGCATAGATTATGAAACACTTTCCAACACATTCAGAATAATGTAACAAAATTGCACCATTTAAAAAATTAAAATATTACGCCTAATTCAACTTTATGGAAACGCATAACACATTTCAAAACCCAATATCAGTTGTTCCCATCTACTATCGGAAAATTAACCGAATTTTTTAGCAGCCCTGTATCGGATATATAGATTTGTATCTATTAACTAAATGCACGCCAAAATTTAGTTCACTTAAGAGATACATCAGTTGAAAATTTCCCTTCAGCAATTTCCTCTAATAAGGAGAATTGTACGTAAATACTTTTATGCAGCCCTGTATAAGAGGAATAGAATTTATATATGACGAGTAACATACAAAAAAGTAATTAAATTTAAAAGCGCATATCGAATTTTAAACCGTACACTCCAGCAATTATTACTCAAAGACGGCACTGTAACTGATTTCTTTTGTGTGTCCCTGTAAATGAATAAAAAATACCATGAATGCCCTGTTCTAACGTGATCGTAGTGAAATTCAGTGATTTATATCAGTTTGAATACATTTGAAATAGGGCAATGGTATTAAAATACTCTGCAAACGATTCCCCCCCCACCCCGTATACCATAATGTAATGGAATACTTTTGAGTACCCCTGTAACTGAATTATTAATCCTACATACTTCATATACTATACCAAACCTGCTTTGATGACCTTAAATAACCTTCATCAATTTCAGAGAATATCCGAGTATATTTATGGCGAGTTAGAGCGTGGACAGACGGCCAGACAAACCGAATGCATAAACACTTTTCAACTTTGTTGGAAAGTGTTAAAAATGTTCCATAAGTATGTCGTGTTGACCCCCCCCCCCCCCTCAAGGACCTCAAAGCTGATTTAGATAGATATTTCTGGATATTCTGCTCGTATATTTATCCAGAAGGAAATTGCGGATTTTCTCTTGAAGTATTATTATCTGTTGAAATTGTTATATTTTTTAAACATTTGAAATCAAAGATATATTTTTGTGACAAATATCGATTGTTCCGAGACCTACCAAAGCATCCATTGATCCATACGAATCAATTGAATGAAAAAAAATCTATTGATCTTTTCAATAAAAAAAAATGTTTTTCATGATGTCAGTGATGTAACCCGGGAATTCTCGGATTGAAACCTTTAGTTACTAATAACTAGAGATCGACCGAAAATTCGTTTTCGATTGAACCGCTGCCTAGAAATGGTTTTAATGATGTCGATGATGTAACCCGGGAATCTCGGATAGGAACTTTTAGTTACTAATAACTAGAGATCGACCAAAATTCGTTTTCGGTTGAATTGCTGCCTAAAAATGGTTATCATGATGTCAATGATGTAAACCAAGAATCTCGGATTGGAACTTTTAGCTACTAATAACTAGAGATCGACCAAAAATTCGTTTTCGGTTGAATTGCTGCCTAAAAATGGTTTTCATGATGTCAATGATGTAACCCAGGAATCTCGGATTGGAACTTTTAGTTACTAATAACTAGAGATCGACCGAAAATTCGTTTTCCGTTGAATCGCTGCCTAAAAATGGTTTTCATGATGTCAATGATGTAACCCAGGAATCTCGGATAGGAACTTTTAGTTACTAATAACTAGAGATCGACCAAAAATTCGTTTTCGGTTGAATTGCTGCCTAAAAATGGTTTTCATGATGTCAATGATGTAACCCAGGAAATTCGGATTGGAACTTTTAGTTACTAATAACTAGAGATCGACCGAAAATTCGTTTTCCGTTGAATCGCTGCCTAAAAATGGTTTTCATGATGTCAATGATGTAACCCAGGAATCTCGGATTGGAACTTTTAGTTACTAATAACTAGAGATCGACCAAAAATTCGTTTTCGGTTGAATTGCTGCCTAAAAATGGTTTTCATGATGTCAATGATGTAACCCAGGAATCTCGGATAGGAACTTTTAGTTACTAATAACTAGAGATCGACCAAAAATTCGTTTTCGGTTGAATTGCTGCCTAAAAATGGTTTTCATGATGTCAATGATGTAACCCAGGAATCTCGGATTGGAACTTTTAGTTACTAATAACTAGAGATCGACCGAAAATTCGTTTTCCGTTGAATCGCTGCCTAAAAATGGTTTTCATGATGTCGATGATGTAACCCAGGAATCTCGGATTGGAACTTTTAGTTACTAATAACTAGAGATCGACCAAAAATTCGTTTTCGGTTGAATTGCTGCCTAAAAATGGTTTTCATGATGTCAATGATGTAACCCAGGAATCTCGGATTGGAACTTTTAGTTACTAATAACTAGAGATCGACCAAAAATTCGTTTTCGGTTGAATTGCTGCCTAAAAATGGTTTTCATGATGTCAATGATGTAACCCAGGAATCTCGGATAGGAACTTTTAGTTACTAATAACTAGAGATCGACCAAAAATTCGTTTTCGGTTGAATTGCTGCCTAAAAATGGTTTTCATGATGTCAGTGATGTAACCCAGGAATCTCGGATAGGAACTTTTAGTTACTAATAACTAGAGATCGACCAAAAATTCGTTTTCGGTTGAATTACTGCCTAAAAATGGTTTTCATGATGTCAATGATGTAACCCAGGAATCTCGGATTGGAACTTTTAGTTACTAATAACTAGAGATCGACCGAAAATTCGTTTTCCGTTGAATCGCTGCCTAAAAATGGTTTTCATGATGTCAATGATGTAACCCAGGAATCTCGGATTGGAACTTTTAGTTACTAATAACTAGAGATCGACCAAAAATTCGTTTTCGGTTGAATTGCTGCCTAAAAATGGTTTTCATGATGTCAATGATGTAACCCAGGAATCTCGGATAGGAACTTTTAGTTACTAATAACTAGAGATCGACCAAAAATTCGTTTTCGGTTGAATTGCTGCCTAAAAATGGTTTTCATGATGTCAATGATGTAACCCAGGAATCTCGGATTGGAACTTTTAGTTACTAATAACTAGAGATCGACCAAAAATTCGTTTTCGGTTGAATTGCTGCCTAAAAATGGTTTTCATGATGTCAATGATGTAACCCAGGAATCTCGGATAGGAACTTTTAGTTACTAATAACTAGAGATCGACCAAAAATTCGTTTTCGGTTGAATTGCTGCCTAAAAATGGTTTTCATGATGTCAATGATGTAACCCAGGAATCTCGGATAGGAACTTTTAGTTACTAATAACTAGAGATCGACCAAAAATTCGTTTTCGGTTGAATTGCTGCCTAAAAATGGTTTTCATGATGTCAATGATGTAACCCAGGAATCTCGGATTGGAACTTTTAGTTACTAATAACTAGAGATCGACCGAAAATTCGTTTTCCGTTGAATCGCTGCCTAAAAATGGTTTTCATGATGTCAATGATGTAACCCAGGAATCTCGGATTGGAACTTTTAGTTACTAATAACTAGAGATCGACCAAAAATTCGTTTTCGGTTGAATTGCTGCCTAAAAATGGTTTTCATGATGTCAATGATGTAACCCAGGAATCTCGGATAGGAACTTTTAGTTACTAATAACTAGAGATCGACCAAAAATTCGTTTTCGGTTGAATTGCTGCCTAAAAATGGTTTTCATGATGTCAATGATGTAACCCAGGAATCTCGGATAGGAACTTTTAGTTACTAATAACTAGAGATCGACCAAAAATTCGTTTTCGGTTGAATTGCTGCCTAAAAATAGTTTTCATGATGTCAATGATGTAACCCAGGAATCTCGGATTGGAACTTTTAGTTACTAATAACTAGAGATCGACCGAAAATTCGTTTTCCGTTGAATCGCTGCCTAAAATTCGGCCGGACCGAAACTGTCTCCTAAAAGTCTCATTTCTTCCTTGGAAAATTTTCATTAGTACTCATTGATTTGAGCTGTATCGGTTCAAATGAAACTATCTTTATTTATTGCTATGAACTTCACTTTTTATAATAATCAATCCTGACTGACTCCAGACGTGAATGCAAATTATAAAGCTAGCAATGCATATATGACTAGACTTTAAAGACGCTTTTCATGCGCTCATTAAAAACTGCAGACTTAACAATAATAAAAAATTTTAAACTGCAGACGTGTTTCGAATGCTCTTTGAAAAAGTTCTAGTGTAACAGATGATCATTTACAAAAATCAATAATAAAAGATAAATCGAAGTAAAGCATGTTTTAATTAGATGAAATTCGTATAATTAGAAAACCTTTCTGTGTCATTGATGAATTAATTACATTTTATTTTATATGAAAATAAAAATTTTTGGCCGGAGGCACAGAGAGCGAACTTCGGCCACACGTATAAAAATTCGGTTTTTGTTTCGGTCGATTCTTACAAATAACAGTTAAAAATATGATCTTTAAATCGATATAAAATTTGACTATAGTAAACGGTTAAATTTCGTTTTGAATATTAAAACATACATTTATGTCATAATCCAAATTTAATTTATGGCTTTAAAATACAAATATGTTTAAAAATAAAACCATGTTTAAAAATAAAAACCACGAGAAAATGAAAATATAGATAAGCATTAATTAATGAAAACTGCTCCTAACTGTCCTAGAAGTAATAACTCAAAATATGAGTATTAATGACTGATAATATCCTAGATACATAAAATTACAAATGGTCCCCGTGGAGTATATTTAATTAATTGCTTGTAACAGGAGTGAGGTTGTTATTACTAAAAATTACTCATTTGTCTGCATAAAGATATAGTTAATTAAATACATAGAAGAGATTGCCAAAAATGGTGACAGTTTAGGAGTAAAATTCCGTTCATTTATTCATCTTTTTATGGAGAAATATGAATGAATGATTAATCCTATTACAAATAACTGAATTTAATTATTATTTACAATTTAATAAATATATTTAATGTGTTTATTTATGAGAGAGAACAGTTTAAAAAATAAGTTTAAATAAATTAAGATCGTGTATCCGTTAGTGATTTTAGATTCCATGCATTTTAATTTGTATCCATATTAGAGAGGAAACATGTCGAATCCCCCAAAGTACCTCGCATTTTAATAAATATTTATGCACGGAAAATTTAATGTTTTCTCTTTTGCTAGGAGAATAATTTTTGAACTTTGTAATCGACTTGAAACAAAGGCGGTTATTTCTTTTTTTTCTTTCTTTTTGTATTTCTGTATAATTTTACACAACAAATTATGTAATCAAAATTTAAAAGTCTTACTTTTGTAACAAATAAATAAATAAATAATAAATAATTTTAAAAAAAATGTATGACTTTGAAAAGTGCCTTTTTTTAACACTTTCCAACATAGTTGAAAAATGTTTAAGACTTCAGTTTGTCTATTCGTGCTACAACTTTTGTAAATATACTTGTAATTATTATATATTATTGACGTTTACTACAACACGATCACTTTTCAAATCGAAGTGTGTAGAATTTATAATTCACTGACAGGGACAGTCAAAAGTATTATGTTACATTACGGTCGACGGGAAAAAATCGTTTGAAGTGCATTTTAATGATGTTACACCATTTCAAACACAATTAAATTGATATGCATTTATGAAGTGCACAAAAAGATGCTTTCTGTTAAATATGGCGTGCAAAGCGTTTGTTATTCATTTACAGGATCACCACTAAAGAATTCTGTTACATAATTGTCTACACGGGGGAAATCGTTTGCAGTATATTTTAATGATAATAATTTCGAACATAAAGAAATTTATATTGAGATGCACTATAAGTTGCGAATTGAAAAGTATAATGTGCATTGCATTTATTGTTCATTTACAGACACAGGCAAAACAAGTCGGTTACATTACTGAGCGATAATTTCTGGAAGTGTGTTTTCAAGAGCTTTGCGTTTGTGACTTTAACTAAGTGTTTCATAGTACGTGTTGCGTATATATTCTGTTTAATCATATACAGGGCTGTATAAAGGAATTAGTAAGTATTACTGACAATGGGAGAAAATTTCTTAAGGGTAGTTTTTAATTGTGTCATGCATTTTCCTGCGGAACTATATTTAGTATATTAATGGAAGTTTGTGGAATATAAATAAATTCATAAACGCAAAGAACACGTTACTTTGTCGTTTATTGTTGGTAATTTCTAGAAGTGCGTTTTAAGTTGTGTTATAAGATTTTCACCTGAATTACCTTCTATCTTAAGATGTGGTGCCTTTAGATAATATACAGTTCTGTACAAACAAAAAAAGAGTGCATTTCCATCAATTAGCGAAAATTGCTAAAAGGGAATTCTATAACTGAACTGAATTTTAGCATACTACGTAGTACATATGCAAATCTAGATAGATCATATACTGGGCTGCACAAAATAATTAGAATTATTTTTTCACTATGGAAGGTAATTGCTAAAACTGGATTTTTAAATGTAGACGCTCGATTTTACGAGCCTCTTTTTTACGAATTATTCGTTTTTACGAACTGACGTACTGGTCCCGACCAGCATCCCATTGAACTAATGTTACTCCCATTTACGAACTTTCGATTTTACGAACACATTTTATGAGTCCCATAGAGTTCGTAAAATCGAGCGTCTACTGTATTATGTTTTTTAAAGCGTTTACATAATCACATATACGTTTTTTAAAGCGTTTATAATGAGGATGTGAGTTTCAAAACTCAAAAGATCCTCTATTCTGTTAGTAAACTTACACTGTAAAAACACTACAATCTGCAACGAAACTAGTTTTATCGAGTATTTCTGTCATTGTAAAATCTAGGTTTACTTTCAAAAATTGCCTTATGTACGAGGAATTCTATCACAAAGCTGGGTCTACCAAACTTTTCTTTCCTGGATAAAGCGAGTTTTGAAACTCTCGCCCTCGTATCTTTTTACCGACTGCGAAGAAGGGTTGTGTGTTTCACGCGTATCTGTGTATGTGGATTTATTTATACCCTCGAAACATCCCAACGGCTGGATGGATTTTAATGAATGAGGTCTCTATCGATTCATCTCAGCCGTCCGATGGTTATAGGCTAGGTTTTGTTTTTATAAATTCAAAATGGCGGTAGAGACGAAAAAAAATTTACGCACCCTATTGAGTGGCATATCATTGGATAGGTCTTTGAAAATGAAGACGATGTTTCATTGACTATTTTACAGTCAGAAGCTCCGTTTAAATATTACACAACCTGGAAGTTGTGTATGTAGGATCTCTAGCTTTGCTGCAACTCTAACCTTCATAGACGTCTATAGGCCTCATCAAAATAGTGTTTGTAGATAGGAACTAACAATTAAACACAACTTAAAAGTCATCAACACAAGTAAATAAATAAAAAAAAATAGGTAAGTAATATAAAAAAATAGTTTAACATTGATGCGAAATAATTAGTTCGCTTTTTACGCAGTCGGGTTTTTTGATTTTTTAAATTTAATTTTTTACTTGTTACCTTATTTAATGGGTGAAATTACGTTACACTTTCCTGGATGTGTTGGAATGTATGTCACAATCTTTGCTTGATGGATGGTTTTTCGTTCTTATTTTTAAAGGGTTGGCCTAGACTCCGGTGGCTGCTGGCTATCACATTTATTTTCTAGTTTAGGTACTTTCTTCTATCTTTACAAGAAGAAAGTATTGGATTCGTGAAAATTTTCGAATTCCGGTTTTCGACGGATATATACGTTTTAGAATGTCCTGAACACGATTTGACGGTTATTAGAAAATGTCTGTCTGTCACTCTGTCACTTTGTCACTCTGTGAGCCTGTATGTGAGAAACTTTTTGTGGACGTTCTATGCCAAGAACTAATGCACGGAATTTTATAAAACTTTAGATTCAGTTAGACCTTCATATAAACTGGTCCTGATTAGTTTTTGGTGAAAATTGCCCAACAGGTGACGTTGCTATGCGGCATTTTTCACGATTTCTGCAATAGCTATAACTCAGGAACTACTGCACGGATTTTCATCAAACTTCAGATTCAGTTAACAAAGGATATAGTTAGGTGCTGATTACAATTTAGTAAGAATCACCCAACAGGTGGCGCTGCTATGCTGCATTATCCATGATTATCGCAAACTAACTCAAGAAAAAATGCACGAATTTTCATCAAACTTCAGATTCATTTAGTCCCTGATATAAATTAGTGCTGTTTAATTTTTGGAGTAAATCGCCCATAAGGTGGCGCTGCTCTGCTGCATTTTTCATCATTTCCGCAATAGCTGTGTCTCAAGAACTAATGCATGAATTTTCATCAAGCTTCAGGTTCAATTACTTCCTGGTATAAATTGGTCCCAATTAGTTTTTGGTGTAAATGCCCAACAGGTGGCGCTGCTATGCAGAATTTTTTACAATTTTCGCAATAGCTCTATCAAAAAAACTAATGCATGGATTTTCATCAAACTTCAGATTCAGTTAGAAGTTGTCAAAGTTGTTGATAATTAGATTTTGGTGTAAATCATCTAATAGGTGGTGCTGATATGCTGCATTTTTCAGGAAGTATTAACATGTGTGAGATAGAAGAAAGTTTTGGGTTAGCCACACCCCACTAGTTTGTTCTGTTTTTTTACTTTAAATTTAACTTTAATTTATACTTTTAAATTGCCTTTTTTAGAGTATTTTTTAGGTCCGTTCGTAATTATATAAATAAGTAGCACCTATAGTCGTCGTCCGGTCCGTCCGTCTGTCTGTCTGTCTGTCCGTCCGTCCGTCCGTCCGTCTGCATATAACAGAGCAAAAATTATGCAACCGAATGGACTGAAATTTTAAATATATAATTGTTACAAAATTTTGTCAAGTCATTTCAAATTTTATGAAAATCGGATGTATAGTTTAATTACAGGGACAGTCAAAAGTTTTCCGTTACATTACGGCTAATGGGAAAAAATTATTTTCATCATTACATCATTAAAAAGTGAATTTTAATGATGTTACAGACTTTCGAACAGAATGAAATGGATATGCACTTATGAATCGAACTAAAATATACATTCAGTACGATATGCTGTTCAAAAAATATTTATAAAACAAGTTATAGTACGAACGCATCTCATTTGCCACGTTTGACGTGCAATTTCCAACTTGTTTAGGGTTTCGTTCATCTGACGAGGACGGTATTTTTAAATTTAACTGTCAAATGGCATATTTACAGTTAAATTTATTTTTTAAATGGGTCTCCAACGTTTCAGGAAGTCACCTGGGTGTAACATTTCTCCTGGGTGTAAAATTGGACCGCAACTAGGAAGTTCATAAAATATATTACGTTGTTCCATTGCTTTGTGTGTGTGTAATAAGCCTGTCCACTTATAACTTTGAACGGATGCACAAAGTTTGAAAACATTTTCTTAGTTGGGAGGTAAAGAATGTTTCTGACGGTGATCCCGTATATATTTGGGTTTGATCGAAGAGATGGTCTGCTTGCCCGTCCTTTTTTTTCACTCTATATACCTAAATTTTCTTAAGTTTTCTAATCGTCATGTAATTGGAATATTAACATAAATTACACAAATACAGACATACTCAGATAAAATTTATTAAAAACAATTAAAATATAATTAAAGTAAACGTTTCGGCTATTTCCATAGCCCTCATCAGCACACGAACGAAGTCACAAAACAGCAAGAGCCACAGCAAACGAAAAACAGTTAAAATTACGGATCAACCAGGATAGCATAATCAGCAGGAACCCGGGTAGCTTCGTTAATGGACTCTATTCAGATGACGACAGACGCCAAAGCTGGCGGTATGATGATCTGTTATTCTAGTTACTGCACCGGCAGAATACCAGTATGCGCAAGCGCAAACACCGCTAGCAGACGACTTTAGCCTTGACCCAGGTTGAGTGCATACATTTTAACTGAAAATTTTCAAACTTGGATTTTCTGGCATACAGAACAACATTTTGAATTTAGATTACAATATATTAAGTATATGCTTCTGCATCAAAGAATTGTTTTGCGGTATTTTTAACAAACAAGCATTAGTAACTCGCACTCCATAGATTGCTATGCTAAACACCGCCAGTAAATACCGCCAGCAGACGAATTTTAGCCTCGACCTCAGGTCGCGTGCATAAGGTCCATTGGCGATTCAGCCAAAACAGTCATTCAACCCTCAAGGAAGACGCGACTAATATATACGGAGCAATTTGATTCCTCAATTTGTGCATTCTCAAAATCGGGATCAAACTCAAATGCACTGTTAAAAATATCGTGAAAAATGACCTCTGTTTTTAAAGGCTCTCTATTTTCTGACCAATGAGAACGCTACATTAACACCTATGAAGCGTTCTCATTGGTCAGAAAATAGATAGCCTTGAAAAACATACGTAATTTTTCACGATATTTTTAACAGTGTGCATGAGCAACCAATCTTGAATTTAGAGTACCTTTATTGAAAGAATTTTTATGTTCCTTGAGTCTTGCATTCATAGAGCGTCCAGTCTCACCAATGTAAATCGAACTGCAACCTTTACAAAGAATTTTATAAGCGACGCCATTCAGGTCAAATTTCGAATATTTATTTTAAAAACTACTTAAAAAATTATCGATGCTATTTAAAGGAATATGAACTGTCCTAACATTAACCTCCTTGATTATGGCCGAAATTTTTCCCGAAATATTACTAAAATAAGGCAAAGATACAGTTCCGTGTAAAGGTTGCAGCTCGATTTACATTAGTGATACTAGACACTCTTTGAATGCAAGACTCAAGAAACATAAAAATTCTTTCAATGAAGGTACTCTAAATTCAGGATTGGTTGCTCATGCACTTGAGTTTGATCATGTTCCCGATTTTGAGAATGTACAAATTGTAGAATCAAGTTGCTCCGTATATATTAGCCGTGTCATCCTTGAGGGTTGGATGACCGTTTTGGCTGAATAGCCAATTAACGAAGTTACCCAGGTTCCTGCGGATTATATACTGGTTGATCCGTAATTTTAACTATTTTTCGTTTGCTGTGGCTCTTTCTGTTTTTTGACTTCGTTCGTGTACTGATGAGGGCTATGGAAATAGCCGAAACGTTTACTTTAATTATATTTTATTTGTTTTTAATAAATTTTATCTGTGAATGTCTGAGTTGTGTAATTTATGTTAATGATTAAGTTATCCAGACATAATTATGTATGTATTTTTAAATTTTTTAAATTGGAATATGCTGTTGAAATGCAAGGTGTTAACGTTTAAAATACTTATTTAGTTTTATGGTCGTATCCTATACAGTTTTGGGGGTAATTTTCGTAATACCAACATGCGAAAATATACGGTTATGTGCCATTTATTTCAACCCTGGCCGTGCAAATCATTTTTATTGCAAACCGTGCCAAAAAATTGTGACTCGCTACTTATTAAATGTGACTATTTTTTCAGCCCCCGATGTGCTATTTCTTTCGGCCAGCAACTAAAGTCTCGTCTCTAAAAACTAACGTTCCGTTACAGAAGCCAGCCGTAAAATAAAGCAGATGTATCATTGTACTGCTAAATACTGATAATCTCTATTGCAATTTTTTTAAGTTCTAAGCATCGCACATTTTAAATTTTTATACCGTCGTATAGGGAGAAAAAAGTACTTTTAAATGCAATTTGTTTGAAAACTGCATCTCAATTTACTTTTGAGATTATTATTATTATTATTATTATTATTATTTAGTTTTTAGCGCCATTTGTTTAACTTTTTGCAGCCTCCATTTCTGTAAAAAATAAAGGAAAAATAGTTGGAAAATAGTATTTATATCTTTTTTTTTTGCCATTTTCCCATAACAACTGAAAAAATTATATTTTCTTTAATCATTTATATTTTGAAAAAATATAAATGAATGATTTGATAAAACATGGAACTATTATAAACTATATTTAATGTTAAGTATGTATATTAATGTTACAAACAAATGACGGCATATGAATCATTAGATATCCAGTTTTTTGTGCCGAGTTTCTTGTATGACGACATCGGTATTTGTTGGATTTGTGTATTATTCAGCGATAGTGACGTTCTACGCATACTGTTCTGTAGATGTTGTTTAAAGACTGGATCGTAAATGTGGAATGCTTCAGCGGCTGCGAATGACGTCATTTTATATAAAATAAAAGCGTTTATTTTAAAAGTCTTAAAACTGAAATATGTTTTGTACTATCTATTTTTATATACATATATATGGGGGAGACCTACATCCAGCAGTGGATTGAAAACGGTTGGTGATGATGATGATATATATATATTCATCGGGGGCGACACTAAATTCCGAAAAAGCAGAATTCCTGTTTTCTAGTTTATTATTATTTAATCTCGTACAAAACATCTTAATTTGCTATTTTTCGAAGTGAAAGTATTTTATTTAACTTATAATTTACATTTTTCGCTGACACTGAGATGGATTTTACTATTTGGCAGTTAACACGTCAGCCACCGGTGGCTGACCACGAACTTTCCGTTTAAAACGCGTCATTCACCGATGGCTGACGTCTAAAATATGATACAAAACTGAAAAAATATACATTGTTTTAAATAATTACTGAACAAATGTTTAAAATTTACCTACCTTTTATTTATTACAGGATTATACTTTCTTAAAAATTACTTTAAACATTGTAAATTTTCAGCGCTTCAGTGTCAGTCATCGTGGTACTCAACGTGTTAACTGATGATGAGGACGCTGCAATAAAATTGTTTCAGCGCTATGGAATTGTACATAAAAGTTTTTTTTGCGAGATACCGGCTATACGAACATTTCACAGTAAATCTCTAATATCATTTTGTTGACCTTAACGGTGCATGTCATACCCAATCTGTTGAAATATTATGGGACATAGCAAAATGACTTAAAGACGAAAAGTGCCACATTCTTTTATTATTTACAATTTTATTTTCCTGGAGTTCATGTGGCTGCGCGACGTCTTTGTTCAAAAAATGATATGCTTACTGCGATGCTAAGAGACATTTACAATTTTATGCCCGCATTCTAAATGAAGTTTTATTTTATTATATAATATTTATTTGTTCTTTTAAGTATATACGTATTTGTATTGATATATTACAATAGTTCGTGAAAGTCTCTAATTTTCAAATGTTATAATTTTTAAATAATAAATGTTATAATTTTTTTTTTCAAACGTTTCATTTGACACAGCTATTACGCTTGGTAACAATATTGGTGATATGATGTGAAATAACATGGTTTATATTAAGTTAAATAATGCTATAAAAAGTGATAGAATATCTTTATTAAGATTGACGATCGTTTCGTCGCACAAACGGCGACATTTTCAAAATCATTCACGATAGAAAATATTTTCACATAATTTAAAAACAATAAACACAGTAAACAATGTCATGAGACATGATGCATAATGAAAAAAATTGCAAACATAAAATTAAATTAAAATTAAATGAGCTATTTGCGAGCATGGATTAATTTTCAAAAACAATAACATGGTACACAATGGCACGACAAAGCACTGCAAAATATAAAATAAAAATAAAATTATCTTGGCTATTTGCGAGCGTGGATTCATTTTTACTATTGTTACTAAAATTACATAGCATTTCTTTCCAAATTTTAAGTGAATCAAGGGACACTGAATCGTTGCAAATATTATTGTTGCGTAAAAATATCTCTATTGATTCTCGGATTATAGATGGTAAATAAAATCTTGATGTATAAATTAACTTGCTATTTTTAAAATCGATCTGTAAAGGTTCTTCGCTGCATAATCTGGCCAAAGCTGTGGTTCTTCTGTTGTATCATGCATCATGTCTCGTGACATTGTTTACTATGTTTATTGTTTTTAAATTATGGGAAAAATATTTTCTATCGTGAATGATTTTGAAAATGTTGCCGTTTGAGCGACGAAACGATCGTCAATCTTAATAAAGATATTCCATCACTTTTTATAGCATTATTTAACTTAATCTGTTTATAAGTGATTATTATACATGTTTTTATGGTTTATATTATTGGTATGATAGGAAATTTTTTTTTCCACAGGTACGCGTTAAAATTTTTATTATACGATCTCTATTGCAATTCATGACCGATATCGACAACATTGACATTTAACGCGGATAAGGATAACAATAAAAGGTAGCCACAAAAACATCTGTTATATCAAACCACTTTTGCTAAAGTATACCTTCTAGCTTACAACAAGTAAAAAAAAACAGTAACTTGATTTCGTTTTCTTTCTTTTCTTTAAACTTACTTAAAAAATATTCAAAAATTAAAAATTATTTCGTTAAACTTTTCTTCTGATTTCGCTTAATAATAATTGAAAATGAAATTTAAAAGATTTTTTTTTTTTAATCAGAAGTTTATCCAAGAAGAAGAAAAAATATGTATTAGTTTTAGTATTTGGTTGTTTGACATAATGATTGATTATCTATCTATCTATCTATATAGATATATATTGTTTTATTTCTCAATATCTAAATAATCGAAAAGAGGGAGACGCGCTCTTAATTCATTTTTCATGCATTGGTTTTGCCTTAAAATGTGTTTTCATTAAAATTTTTGACAACATGTCATCTGAAAGCAATTTTAAAACTTCCCGATAAAATTTCACTCTCGTGCTTTTAAGATAAAACATTATTAAATTGTACTAAACAAGATTCTAAAATATCTACATTCAGAAACTATAGGTTATTGCAGGTTATCATTCAAATAAATTATAAAGAACTTGATAAAAATTTATTTTATATCTAAAGTGATTTTAATTTTTTTTTATAAGAAAATTTTCCTATTTTTTTTCTTGTAATGTATATTTATCCAAATATTCATTTTCAAAAATAAATATATGTAGGAAAATTTAAAATTTTGTTTTTTTAAGCTATGTTTTTTCTGAAAGAGGCTTTGACCACTTCTTTTAATTAGTGAGTTTAGAAATAAATACTAATTTCTCCTCAAGATTTGCGAAAATGTTTCAGGAATCTGAAAAAAATGAAACGGAAAAAAGAAACACAAAAGAAAGTTGCTGACCCTGCCAGTATTGAATGTTCAATCTATGCCCTATTCCCTTTCTTAGCTTATAGTCTGCAAAAACTATTGCATATAAAACATGAAAACTAGAAGTTTTAATAGAGAAATGTAGAAAATATGTTATATAATTGAAGAAATTTTAAAATATTTATTTATCACAACCATTATGGAGTTTAATCGTTTCGGTTCCGAATTATTTTCTAATTTTGTAAAAAAATTAATTTTGGATACCTTCTTTTATTTTTATTAACGTAAATCACAAGAGGTTTACTGAATTTTAAAATAGATATCATTTACTGAAATCGATTCTAATATAGTAATTTTTTACAGGCTACACTGTAAAAAAAAAAATCTCTAATTCTACAGATGCAAAGATGCAGAAATCTGTATGCTTACTTAAATTTTATCTGTACGCTGTGCAATAAAAGATGTAAATCTACAAAACTATTTTTTGGTAAAGCTACAGAAATCTGTAGCTTTACAAGAGAATCTACTAAAATTATAGTAATCTTACCAAAATTTTATATGCAACCCGTGTTGCAGTTACGTAAAAAGTTCTAGGTATCCCATTTTCCTAAAAAATTCTTAGTAACCTTACAGATTTTTTTATTTACGGTGCAAAAGTGTATTTGTTACATGAATTTTTGTTGTTGCCGTTAACATAAAAAGTTCTAGAAATACCAGTTTCCAAGAAAAATTTTAGTAACTTTACATATATATATTTTACAGTGTATTCATATGACAATACGTTAAAGAAGGATTTTAGAAGACGTTTGGAAAATGTCTATTACAGCAGGATTCAATAGATATAACTTTCTAGTATTTTTTATGTTTTATCATAACTTATTCATTCGAAAAAGTAGCTTAAAGAGTTTTTAACTTAAAGAGAAAACACATGTTTATACTGTCAGCGATTCTTTTTTCTTTAAAGAGATTTAAGCAAACTTTTATCATATATTATAATAGGAGTAAATCGTGTGTGCGTGTATTCAAATTTATCTAAAAAACGGAATAACGATTTTGACTAAATTTTATATCCTACCGTTTTGGGGTGCGAGAAGACCATTGGGCTAGGTCACAAGTTCGAGAAAATTCGACTATTGTTTCATTTTGGGGTCACTACGGATCATTGCCTTTCAGTGGGAATGAAGGTTGAAACAGTTATAAAGTTGAACAGTTGGTAGTAAACGAAGTCGCCAAGTTGGCAACATTTCGCCACATTTGGCGACAATAGCGAGATTTGGCGGGAAAATCAACTTTCAAAATTACCAATGCAAAACACATGCTTGGAGCCCAATGAAAGTATGTCGCCAAATTTGGCGAAAAAATTGTCTTTCAGAATCCGAAGGAATTTTCTAGAAAGTCCCAATAGGAGCCGAGATACATGATTCAATCAATCCGAGTCTAACCAAAATGTAGTTTGGAAGGATACCCTTTCGTTGTAAATATGTAAGTAATGTAAAATTTTGAGATGTACTACATAGTTTTAATAGTCATTGTTTCTGTAAGTAATATTGTATAATATAAAATGCTTTATAGCAATAATACAGCAAGAATTTGTTATATTGAGTTATGAACACAAAGCCAACCGAGCTTAGCCAACACCCCCTACAGTCAAAGCCGATTCAAGATGGCCGATCACGAAGTCCTACTTCCTTCTTCAATAACATAAGTTTATGCGAGCCCACACATTAAAGTTGCATTTCCTGTAACTTTAAAAATTTTTGACATTAAGGATTATTTTCTCATTTAATTAAAAAATCGAATAAAATCGAATTTCTATAATATTTAATTATTTTTTTTATAATAATCAAGATAATAGTTGTCATTTCCAATAAATAAGTGTTGTAATTTAAACATTAAAAACTATTAAATATTAAAAATTTTATTATTAAAATATTTAATATTAAAAACTAAAATTTTATTTATTTATTTTTGCATCAGATTTGCATTTATTCCCTTTGAACTAGATTATTTTTATTGTAATAAGTCCTTTATCTTATTTTTCTGTTTTCATTTAAATCACATTCTTGTTTTAAAAAAATATTTTTTTAATGGAATTCATTTTTTTTTTTTTTTAATCTCTTCTTAATTTTTTACACAACCATTTACAATATAAAGGTTTGTCAGTGGAATTAAAGAATTTTCCTGATTTTTTTTTTTTTTTTTTTTTTTTTTTTTTTTTAAGGACTTTTGACAAGCAAAAAAAAAAATAAAAAGTTATTAAGAGGGTACTTATTGTTTCAAAAATATACAAAAAAGAGCTTAAATGACAAAATTTTATAAAAGGCAAAACTAAATTGGATTAGACCTTTGAATTTCTAAATAGATGTGATTTAATTTAGAAATCGAAAACTTCCTTTACCTTATCAATACCACGCTATTTTAAAAGAGTAAGCATAAAAATAATCTATATTAAAGAATTAAATGAACTTATATATTTAAAAAAATTCAGCAAAAATCTTAAGCTGAATTATAACAGAATATGAATTTTTTCAATAAAACATACTAAAATTTGCAATTTAAATTAACTTTATAACCCTGAAGCTAAATTCTTTTATATGACTGGAATTTGATGACTGACTTAAAAACAAGTACAGAAAAAGGTGTACTAAAGTAATATGTTGTGTGACAGACTATGAAAGAAAGAGATTTTTTTTTCACTTCAAATACTACCCCCCCCCCCCCCACTCCCATGTACTTTATTTATTTACTTTTTAGGTAGATTTCGTATGAAATACTACCTATTACAATCTATGTTGGAATTTCTGAAAATTTTTGCAGATCTACACCGATCATGATCCCTAGAACCCAAAACCACCCTCAGTAAAAAACTTATATATATATATTCGGTAGTGTTTAATGGTTATATATATATATATATATATATATATATATATATATATCACTTTCTTCTGGACATGATAACTTCCACAATTCTGCACAAATGTCTTCCAAACTGATACATAAAATCAAGGGGTATAAAATCTCGGTCAAGTTCGTTAATGGGAAAAATCGGACCAAGGGGATGTAAATAGGGAGGGGTTTTGTGAAAACCGAAAAAACAGCATAATTTCTTAATTTTTGTACATATCAAATCAGTTTAAAGTTTTTATTACTTCTAAAAATAGGACCACAAATTTATGTATCGCAGATTTTTGATAAAATTAAAATTGGGCTCAAGGGGCGCAAAAATAGGGTTTTTGGGAGAAAAAACATCATAACTTCGTCAATTCTCCAGATATCAAATCCAATTAACTTTATTATAAATCTCCTTAATATTATCTGCAACTTTTATATTCACAAGTTTTTGATAGGACCAATTCGTACCGCAATAAATAAATAAATAAATAAATAAAATAATAAATAAAAACGAAAACAGAAAAGGGGGTTGAAGACGAAAAAAATTCGCAACTCCATCAATTCATAAGATATAAAATCCCCATGAATTTATCATATATCTTCTTAATATTGTCTACAACATTTATATAGACATGTTTTTGATAGGACCAATTCTTACAGCAAAAGCAAATAAAAAATACATAGCGGTTGAAGAAAAAAAAAAATCTTATTAAGGATGTATTTAAATCCAAACTGCTTATTTTCTTACTCATTTTTAAATTCATTTTTGCTCTCAAACGCATCCAATTGGTAGATCCTCTTATTCAGAAACTATATAATGTACCGTAATGATCGATTTTTGGATAAAGGCAGAATATATTTCAAAAAATGATGTCAAAGTGGGCATTTTGAACAGAATTTCCCGAAGTGATTGTGTTAGAAACGAAAAATATTGTCCTACTGAGGAAATAATTGTTTATAAATCAAGTTTTAATTGAACGAAAAATAAAAACACAGGTCGCTTATAAATCTTTTCAAAAATCACGTCAGCAAGTTTCGTATTTTTTCTATTAAAAGTTAATCTGAAAATGTGCCAGAAAATTTCGAGTTGTTGAGCATGGAAAAATATTTTTCTGAATACCGCCTTAACATGATTCTGATAAAACCAGCTATTATATAAAAACTCGTCAAAAGAGACCAGATAAAATTGTTAAAGTGGGTTTATTTCTAATCATGGTTTAGTTTTTGTTGGTGAAATTAGTATACTTAACTTCGAAATCTACATCCACCTGTGTAGGCCTGGCCGGCAAGGATTTTTTCTTATTTGATGCTGATACTGGCTATATTTGTATGACTATAGGGGCTTAGCTCGGTCTTCCCCGCAGGTTATTATTAAACGAACAAACGTGAATGAAGTCATAATAATAAATGTATAGCCATATTAGCATTACTAGATGCAGATAACAAATATAATCGTTAAGACAAAATAATCTCACGCATCTGTAAAGCGTACATCATAAAAGCGTAAAACCTTTAAGAATCAAGGCGAAGAAGAGATAGGTAGGAATGAGTAAATTACAACGCCACCTTCAGTGGTGAAAAATGTCACATATCGTGTTCGTGATCTAGCGGGGTAATTACACTTATGGCATTTTTCCTGTACCAAAGACGTACATAAAGCAGACTTATTAAAACGCAAATTGATTTTTTATTTTTTTAATCACTTTCTCGCGAGTGAACGATGTGCTGTTAGAACGCCGGACCAGAACGGTTTTAACAAAATCTGCCATTAACCCTTTATGGTAAAATGACGAGTGTAGCTGGACATGCATTTTTTATGTCCGAATGACAAGCTGCCTCCGCCGTCCTACTAAAGTTATTGAACGTGCTTTTACTACCAAAAAAATTTTACAGTTCCTAATTTAAAGCAAATGTAAATTCCATATAAGTCAACAATATTACTTTTGATTAATAAAATGTATGAATCATAAAATGAAGCATAATTTTTTTGCAAATAAAAAAATAAACAATGTTTCATGCACCATTTTTCTCTATTTAATTTTTCCGAAAAGATCAAGAAAAAAAATGCCCTGCCCACCCTCCCTTTTTTCCCCCTTGTTTTTTAGTAAAATATTTTTTAAAATGGTTTTTAAGGAAAGGAATAAGGTGTTTAAAAACTAACAAATCGGAAATAAACGCAATCCATTTACTTTTTGTATTGCTAGAAAAGTCTATGTATAAACTTAATTTTTGCGACGATAATTATTAATTGTATTAATTACTTTTATACGATCTCAAAAGCTGCACTCACGCAAGCAGATGAAAAACTTCTTCGTACATCTTTTTTGGGGGAATTTCTTCTTTACCTTAACAGGTTAAAATGAATGGAAACATGATTTTTTTTAAAAACTGAGAATAAAGTTTTAGCTATTAATCTTATCTGTTTAGTGGGATTCTATGGAGAAAAATTCTTCCAAGAAGTGTACTTAACATAACGAATAAAATTCGTGACGGTTATTTATTATTTAGATAGATTTTTTTTTTAATCTTAAGAATAGCATTTTATATGAAAACTTTTAAAAAAATAATGTATTGCTTTAACATTTTACATAGTCCTTTTTCGTGTAATATCTTTATTGAAATATAGTAGAGCGCCGATTATCCAAACAAGTCGGGGCCGACACTAGTTCGGATAAATGGATAGATAATTTAAGGGATGTTCCTGACTATACTAAAACTTTCACACTCTATCCAGGCTTAGGACTGGCAACACCAGTTAGTGCTAGCTGACTGTTTAAAAACTGTTTTTACTTTTTTAAAATTTAAAATTTGTTTTGTCATTTAAAATTTCTTTTTATCATTTTCTGAGCTCCAGAGATTATAATTTAAGCAAAAAAGCTTTCGATTGTTGTCTCCTTCAAAGAAGACGTTTTTTCCAACGCTGCCATATCTCGAATTCTTCTTAAATACGTAGCTGAATAAGATCAGCGTTCTTCTGCCGTTCGAGCCATTTCATAGCCGTTTCCAAACATTCAAAGGCTTTGTTATGGGATGGACCTGGGTCCTTTTAAGAGCATTTGTTTTCATTTCTTCAATTTCTTTTTTATCTTGAATATCATCCACAATCTCATTATCATAATTTTTTTTTTTTTTTTTTTTTTTTTTTTTTTGAGAGAAATACTTGTAGGCTGTTCGAATAAATGGAAGTTCAGTTTAAAAAAATTTTCTGGAGAGAAATACTTGTAGGCTGTTCGAATAAATGGAAGTTCAGTTAAAAAAAATTTTTTTTTGAGAGAAATACTTGTAGGCTGTTCGAATAAATGGAAGTTCAGTTAAAATTTTTTTTTGGAGAGAAATACTTATAGGCTGTTCGAATAAATGGAAGTTCAGTTAAAAAAAATTTTTTTGGAGAGAAATACGAGAGGCTGTTCGAATAAAGGGAAGTTCAGTTAAAAAAAATTTTTTTTGGAGAGAAATACTTGTAGGCTGTTCGAATAAATGTAAATTCAGTTAAAAAATTTTTTTTGAAAGAAATAGGCTGGTCCGATAATTGGAAGTTCTGTTACTTGGAGTTCCGATAATCGGCGCTCTACTGTATGTATATTTTATAACGATGTATAATGCAAAATTTAAACAATTATTACCTTCATTAAAGTATCTTTCTGTGATATTTTTTCCCATTTATTCTATTTAATGTAATTACGGCTAATTAATTATAAATGATTTTTCGTTATTTTCGTTCACGCGTCCAGAAATTATTGAAATGCATTAAAAAAAAATTTTTTTTTTTAAATTAGTTTTAAAAATACTTTATAAAAATTTTCCAAAACAGAATAAATTGAAAACATAACTTTTTATATATGATAAAAGTTCTCTCTCTCTCGCACTCTCTCGTTCTCGTACATACACACACACCAACCAATCACATAAAGAGACAGGCAGACATGAAAGGAGGGAAAGTGGTGGTGGTGGTAGTGTGGGAGGGGGGGGGTAAAGTAATGCATAGTCGCGGGAAAAAAAGAAGTAAACACCCCTACTAACTCCAACAAATTATTGTAGAAGAAAGTTACTGGTACCTAATGATTGGAAATAAAGTCTACTTTTAAGTGATATTTATATATAAATTGCTTAAGGGCCATCTACATATCAAAGCGAACCAAAAATTTGTTTCTTCAATAGCAATATCAAACTATGACACCGTAAAAAAAAAAAAAAATCTACATCCTTCATTTAGCCTAAATACAAATTTTCATGAAATTCGTACGATTAGTTACAGAGAAAATAATTATTTTAAAATGATTATATTTTAGGGGCTGTATCCAAATTGAAATTTGGTACTCGATTGTTGAAATGCTGTAGAATGATTCTATCACCTCTGTTAATATATTGTTTCTTGCCAATATGATCATTTCACTCATTTAATATGTATCGACTATTGCCAGCCTAAATCCTTCTATAAAATGAGTAAAATATATTCATATATATCATTAAACCATCATTTTGAAGTTTTTTAAGCATAATTAGAAAACTAATTGGAATAAAAATTTGAAATTGAGATTTCGCATAAAGCAGGACATAAAAAATATAAATCTCTTCCCCCCCCCCCCCCCCCAAAAAAAAAGTTCATAATTTTTTCTAATATTAATTTCATAATTCATATTATAAAATTATAACAATTGCACATTCAATGTATTTATGTTTTTTTTTTTTTTTTTTTTTTTTTGTATTATAACCACACAAAAGATTAGAACATTAGGATTATAATTCCAGGAGATATTAATAAATATGGAAATGTAATTTAACATCAGAAGCTCTAAATTTTGAATTTTTATAATTTAAAAACTCACCAGCCAAATGTTTTGAAATTTCGTACCTAGACATAGTTTAAACCGAAGATTTACAATATATTGTCAAAATTGGGTGCTGCTATAGAAAAAAAAAACAAAGTTTGGTCTGGTTTTGATTTGTAGATGGCCCCCTAAGTAAATAATTTATATATCATTTAAAAGTAGACTTTATTTCTAATCGTTTGGTACCAGTAACTTTCTTTTATTATAATTAGTTGCAGAGCTAATAGGGGTGTTTCCCTTTTTTTTTTTTTTTTTTTTTTTTTTCACAACTGTACAAATCAAATCAATACCTGAAAAAGATTTTTTTATTATTACATTCGTTTTTATCTTTAGTAATTTTTTATGAGAATTAGAAAAAGTGAATATTTATATAAGAAAAACCATGTTCGATTATCTCATGAATAGAATAAAATGTCTTATTTTTACATATTATTTATTAATTTCATTCGTATTTATCTTAGTAATTTTATTATGTGAATTTGAAAAAATAATTATATATTTATCAGAAAAAAAACCAATATTGAATTATATCATTAATAGATTAACACATGTATTATTTTAATATAATATTATTTATTCATTTCATTCATGTTTATCTTAAAGTTCATTTACAAAATTTATAAGTATGCCTCATCCTATTGTTTAAAGATGAATGTACTTGTTTTTAATAATAAAGAATTTAGTGAATCTTCCAAAATTTTGTCACTTCTTTATTAAATTACCTGAAGGAATTATTTCTCTTATTTTTAATGTTTAAATAAGCTTTTAATTAAGACTACGTAAAAACAGTGCATAGCAAATAATAGCCGAAGGCTTACTGGAAGAAAAAAATATGGTAGGAGATCATATCTTTGCATATTCAATTAAGAAATTAAACAAAGCAATATTTACAACTAGAAAAGGGAAATTAAATTATCATATTATATATTTTAAAAAAAATCGAGCGAGATTTAAGTATAAGAAATCTACGACGAAAGCTAAAAATACTGCTGACGAATAAAGATTTTTTTCTTGTTTTACTAGGTATTATCTTTCCTTAGTTACACGAAATTTAAACACACAATGTTAATTTTAAAAGCAAAAAGCAGTTTACTTTTCTGTCATTTATAGATCTCATACAAGATCGTTTGAAATGAATTGAATGCATTACCGTTACTAGTTGCCTTCTCCCCCCGCTAGCGGGCCCCTAATTACACCGGGGCCTCTAATTTATACGTAATCTTGTATTTCCACCATTTTCCCAAAAAATAAACCTAGTATCTCCGGCTTGGGTCCCCGCTGCCTACAGCACCGTATACAGGGAGTGCTGCGCACGCATCGGAAAATCAATAATTTATAGATATTATACAAGATCGTTTGAAATTAATCGAATGCGTTACCATTACTATCTGAAACGCTTTTTAAATTATAGTAACGATTTTACACATTAAACGAAATTTTGATACATGTACAATATCTTAAGTATAGTTAGGAAAAAGTAAAACCGATTTCAAGGGATTTAATGAATTGATATTTACTTACTGAACACCTATTTCCGTAATTTCTTGAGAGTGACTTGACCCAACAGTGTGTTTTGTGTGAACCTGTTATTGTCGAGAAATGTGTAATTTATAAACAAAACAAGCCACCAGAAAGAACTTTAGAATAAAGAAAAAAAAATGCAATTTAACAAATTACAACGACCATTTCGAAAATGATTTTTTCGTACGCCATTACGTACGCCATGAATTAAACATTAATAGTGTTATTACACGTAAAAATTGCAAGCGACAGAAATCTCCTGCGAGTCGTACGTATTATCCAACTGAAACTTACGTATTATCCAAGCATTTCATTGGCTGTTCGGGAAAAGGCTTTTCCATCGTCAGATTTCCAAGAAATCTGACGGCCAATTCTAAATGAAATTAATTTCTTAAACTTCTAAACATCCTACAATATTACTTTTTACACCATCGTAGAGAGAAAAAAATGTACTTTTAAATGCAATTTGTTTCAAAGCTGTATCTCAATTTGTTTCTGAGTTATTAATTTTTTTGTAGTTTTTATTACTTCTTGTCATAGTGGCAAGGCAACACTTTGTTGTCCATCTCTGTTGAAAGTAAAGGGAAATACAGATTACTGTATAGACCAATCAGAAAACGAATAAAATGATGGTTAAACCAATAAAAACCTTCCGATATGCTTTTGATTTCCTACCCTGACGAGGACAATAATCATTTTTCCAAATAGTTAATAATAATAATAATAAAATAATAATAAATGCTTAGTTTGGAATGGAGTATTTTGATCTCGCTACAATTTTTTTTTTTTTTTTTTTGTAACAAAAATATAACAAATTTCATAAAATAACTTCCTGTTTTTTATAGCATAGTGATGCCATCGGAAAAAAAGATTAAAACCCCATATTGACCATTGAAAGCATTAATAAAATTTATTCTGAATCAGGACCTTTATAATAACGGACTTCAATTTTTGGATTGCCCACAGAATTGGCACATTTTCAAATGTTGGCTAATCATAGAAACACGAAAATTTGTATTTAGACTAAATGAAATGTGTTTAATATTTTTATAGGGCTCATTTAAATATGAAAATAGCTTTCTAATAAAATATTTTAAAGTATCGAATAAAAGCAAACGTTATCCCCAATTAAATGGTACCAGTTTTATCCTTCTTTTGTTATTTGCACCGGAATTAGCGCGGGATGAATCCGTTTTTTACCCCACAATTCTACTTCTATTGTTGTAAAAGTCGTTTTACAGTTATTTTTGAATGAGTACAGCGTATTGCGTAGTATTGGGATCGACCACGGCGAAAATTGCTTAGCAATTTTATCATAATTTTGGGAGAGTAATTTTTTATCTTTACTTTTTTTGTTTAATTATATTACTGATTGTATTTTTTTTTTTTAATCTTAGTAATTTTTATTTAAAGGAAATGAAAATGATATATTTTTAATATATATAAAATAAGAAAGCAGAATTCTCTAAATTGAAAATTAAATATTTAAAATGTAAATAATTAATTAGACTGAATTAAAGTTAGATGCATAATATTTTATTATTCTCTTTATTAATTCAGCTTGTTTTTAGTAAAGGTTATTTTTGTTAAATACCAAAAAAGGTGGTTTTATCGGGGAAAATAAAATTCAATCTTGAACGAATATCATATTTAAATAATAAGAATAAATTTTAATAAATTCTAAATTACAAAATTTTGCCAAAAGATCCGAAGCTAAAGTTTTTCATCTGATCGAAATAAAGTTAATTGTATAATATTCTATTTATTTATTTATTATTTATTTATTAATCAGTTTGTTTTTTGCAAAGTTTACTTAAAAGGAATATATAGGGTGATTCATAACGATCGAAACGATATGCTATTTCCTTAAATATATTCACCTAGACCCATACTTCCAACTGAAAAGGTTCATAAAAAAGGTGGCAAAACATGATGGCATAAGTTGCAACTCCATGGAGGGAGGGGGGGGGGGTCTATTTGGAAAAATACTATTAAAATTAAATTTATATACGGCCCTCGTACGGGTAAAATTTCCAATTAGGGGTAAAAAATTATCCATTCCTAAATTAAACAAAAAAAATTTCATTTCCATATCTACAAATCTTAGATATTCAAATCCAAAATTTGTGGCTTACACCACTTAACCATGCCTCTGAGCGACGACTTAGGGTAGGCATTGTGTAGGGATGATATGCAAGGAAAAAAGCGTGCAAAAAGACGTTCGTCTGACATTAGCCTTATTGACACATTTTGAATGCAAGATAGGGATCATCCATAAATTGTATGGTATTAAAAGTCGATTTAAGATAGTACCTCTCCTTTGAACATAGTACCTCTTCTTTGGACATAGTCCCTCTCCTTTGGACATAAAATAGCAGCGTATAGATTTTACGTTAAACTTTCTTTCAAAATATGATGGAGGTCTGATAGAGGTGTGCACTGGCCGAAATATATAGGCCTAGGCCGACCCATAGGAAAAAAAGTTCCGGCAGGCCTAGAAAAAAATTTAAAATCTCAACCCGAGCCCGGGCCGGCCTGGCTGAATTTCTACAAAACAGCTTTTTACGTCAGTATGGTTAAAAATTGTTTCGTACGAGGAGTTCTGACTAAAAATACTTACTTTAGCCTTTATTTTTTATATTTATAACCCTCATTTTTAAATATGTATATATATATATTTTTCATGAATCTATTTGTATGTAAATTTTCACTTATCATTAATATCGTTAGTCCATATTCCATGTATTGGAGACTTTGAAAAATGCTATACGGTAAAATCTTCTAGGACGGAATCATGTAGGAAAGAAAAAAAAATCGTTATATACAAGTTCCCTTCTTAGCAGGTGTAAATTAAAAAAGCTATTCTTTTTTCAGGTATTATTATATTAATTTTGCATATATCAACACATTTTTCCAATTAAGGGAGTCCGGGGCTCAAAATTCTATTTTTTTTTTTTTTTTTTTATAGAGATTTTGTTATGAAATTTTTTTCTGAAATGTCTTTTAATAAGAATATTGCATGTAAAAAAATCGAAGAATTTTGATTACTTTTTTTTTAATTGTAAAATTTTAAACATACTTAATTTTTTATATAACTCTCGAAGTACTTACTCGATTTACAAAATTTTTACACTTTTGTGTAAAAAAAAAATGTGTCATTTTAATTTGTCTTCAGGATTTCTTAAAATATTGATTAGGAATTTTATATAAAAAAAAATTTAAGTAAAAAAATGAAGTTTTTTTATAAGTGAGTTTTGCATTAATTAGCATACTTTCACAATTATCACTCAAAATTAAAACTACTGAAGACAATTTGTTGGAAATGTAGCATAAAATCTCTGTTAAAAATGTCATACATATATCTTGCAAGGAACTTTAGATATATTCTTTTAAAGTTGACAAATCGTGAAAAAATTCCCCCTGAGATAAATGGAGCTAAAGTTCTCGTCAGCGGGCAGGCTGATGCATCGCTTCTCAAGGCAAAAGGTGTGATATCTCTGGATCTAATGAAGATAAAAGCATGCGGTTTGCGTTATTTAACGCTAAAAACTCAGTATTTGTTTTTTAAGCCAATAAAAAAATTGCTTTTTGGAGAATTTTTAGCCCCGGACCCCCTTAAAACGGAATTCCGCATTGGCAGAGTTTTTTTCACGAGTTTTATTGTATTTTAATTTTATTGCCTGGAAATCGATTATCCTTTAAAAAAATTGTTATTATTATTATTTTAAACATGAGGATAGTTTCAATTTTAGAACCGGTTCGAAAAATTGAAGTATCCGCCTATAAAAACAGTGATTAAAAAGTACAAACGCACAAAATAAGATATCGACCTCAGGTATCCTATGCAAAAAAAGATTAATTTTATTATTATTTTTTCCATAGGATACTGAAGTCAATATCTTATATTGTGCGTTTATACTTTTTCGATTCTGGTTACGGTCATTTTGTATGCGGACTTTTTCCCACTTGGAACTAGTTGGAACCAGTTCTGAAAGTGAAACTTCCCTCATATTAAAAAAAAACTGCAACCAAAATCGAAAAACTACAAATGCATAATATAAAAAATATCAATCTCGGGTATCTTACGCAAAAAAAAAATAAAATAAAAATAAATAAATAAATAAATCATTTAAAAAATATTAAAATACAAGCGAGAAATCTGTAATGATTTCTCCCATAGAAATTAACATTATTCTCATTTCTTCGCATGAGTAGTAAGTGAACGTAATATTAAAACTCTTACCTTCCTTTTTACTTCTTTCCTTAATATTATTTTCTAAAAACATTATTGACTAATCGTTAATCTATTAGACGCTTCTTCTAACTGAATGAATAATCGAATTTATCTGCTATGTTAATCCTTAAAATCCCTATTGCTTCAATTTTTCAAATAATTTTTAAGCTATTGGAGGCTTTAAAATTTTTCTTCCATGTAATTTGAGTGTTAATTTGAATAAATATCTCATTGGGGAGATGCAGTTTTGGATTTGCATTTATAAGAAGTTCATGATTTATGAGATTACTACCCCATTGGGTCATTTCACTTTGTAAATGAATTAAATTTGTAGGTCCACTTTCTCCAAAACGAGCAGTTTGAAAAGTTTGCGTTACTTAAGATTTTTCCTTAAGTAAATTTCCATATTTTATCTGACTTGGGGGAGGGGGGGGGGCGGCTTTCTTTCCCTCTTTTCTAAAAAGAAATCAATAATATCAGTTAGTAAAGTAAAATCATACTTACTATGTTTGTTTAGATTATTTTTGAAATATTCATGCATTTTATACGTACAGCATTTTCGTAGTGTTGCTATGTGCTCCGCGTAAATCAGGGCTCTAAATGCTCTTGACACCACTAATTTCTCCCAGTTCATTTCTCCATCTTTAATCGCAGATAATTCTGTCTTTGCGTAAGGCGAATAAAAATAATTTAAAATACTGGTGTCCAGAGCATTTGGAGCCCCGATTTATGCCTGGCAACACTGATTGTGACTCACGGTCACGTCACAATGATGCCGCAATGTGATTTTGTGACTTGACTTTGTCACGAGACGTGGATTCCCAATAATTTTTAAGCTATCAGAAATTAAAAAATTTTTCTTCTAGCAAATTTGAACATAAATTTGAATAAATATCGCGTTAGGGAGTTTTATTTTTCTATCTGTATTTAAAAGACATTCATGATTTACGAGATTACTGCCCCCAATGGGTCATTTCACTTCGTAAATTAATTAGATTTATTGGGGGGTAGGGGTGCATTTTCTCCTAAATGATAAATTTGTAAAGTCGTGTTACAGTAGAGTTCCGATTATCTGAGTGCCACTTAACCGATTTTCCGCTTTAACCGAATTATTTCCTTCTGACGGACTAATGGCTTCCATTATTATGAAACAGCCATTATAAATGAAGTGTTAGGTGAAGATGAAAGGGCAGTCGTAAAAAGTTAGAACTCTGATTTTCTGGTCAGAATGAAAAAAAAAAAAATGACGAAAAAACTTTTTACGACTGCTCTTTCATCTTCACCTAACACTTCATTTATAATGGCAGCTTCATAATAATGGAAGCCATCAGTCCATCAGAAGAAAATGATCCATTCCAAAGGTATAAGTTCTGTTGAAAAAAACCTATTAGTTCTTTGAGCAGAAAGAAGAGGCTACACCTGCAATTTTCATGACACTAATAGAATCACATAGCTGCCAATTTGTACGGTTTTGTTACCTCTAAAATTTAATACAAATTTTTGCCGTAATTAATCGTTGACAATTGTTAGATTTCGGCGATTGAATTAGGCAAAATTTACTGGTCAGTTTTAGTGATAAGAAAAAATCTTAGAAATTGGTAGCTATGCAGTAGCGTAATACTGAAGCCACAAAAAAAAAAAAGCAGCAAAATTGACATACAACAAATTATCAAGGACTTTTTCAAATAAAGTTTTATTCCCCGTTTTTCTTAAAAGTAACGGAAATGTACATGAAAGAAATGTTACTAGTACCATAAAAATGAATGGATTAAGTGAAATTTTATATTTCATCATCTTGGTGTCGATTTGTGTAAATCCGGTTTATCAGAGTTTTTTTTTTCTTATCCGAGGTGAGCTTGGTCCATATTAATTTGGATAATCGGGACTCTACTGTGCTTAAGATTTTCTGACTTTTTTTAAATGGGATTTCATGAAAATTTTCATATTTTATTGGTGGCTAGGGGAACAAAACTTTTATCCTCTCTCATGTAAAATAAAATCGATAATAACAACTTAGTGAGTAAAGTCATACCGGACATTTTCATAAAAAGGGATTTGAAAGTATTTTATTGTATTTCACCCGTGTAGCATTTTGAGATAGATTATTGTGGTATGTCGAGTGAAGAGGGTGCTATGCTAAAAGTGTCACTTTATATACTTTAAGAGACTTCTAACAAACAAAGAACAAAAGTGCCTAAGAGCTTGATTGTTTAAACTATGTAGAATATTTAGACTATCCTTTCAAACCTGAAAAAAAAAATACCTTCAACAAAAAATATAATTTGATCTCTAAATTTCGCTATCTGAAGCCATATTTACTAAAGTTAGTTGCTGATTTCCTGTACTATCAATAGACTTGTTTTTCTGGGGGATTATGTACATTTTTTTTTTCTCCCGATTTGCATTTATAAGAAGTGCATGATTTACAAGATTACAGCACTATTGGGTCATTTCACTTTGTAAATGAATAAATTTTATGGGGAACTTTCTCCTGAACGGCTAGTTTGAAAATTTTTTACTTAATATTTTCTCCCTTTTACAAAAATATTTATGCATTTAAATTTTCATATTTTACCAATAGCTGGGTGTAAACAAAATTGATTTACCTTTCTTATAAAATGAAACTTATAATGACTTGACCCTTTTGAAGGGCGCTTGTATTTATACTGCTTAATTTTGTCCTCCAACTGCCAAAATTTGTTCCAGATTTTATTTTTTAATTATTATTATTCACAGAGGAAAAAGCATTTATTTTAGCTAAAATTATTCAGAAATCCTAGTAAATTTTCAACATTGCAGTAAAAGAATTGCCTTCCCCTGAAAGGGGCAAATAAAATCATACTTGACATTTTTATTAACACTGTCTTTACAATGTTCATGCATTTTATACGTAGCATTGCGACACTGCGGTCACGTCACGGCCATGTCACAATTTGGCCTCCAGTTAGGCAGAGGGGCATGTCCATATTAAACGCCCACGACTTACGTAAGTACATAGAAAGGATTTTAAAGATGTTTAATAAATAAAGGTAATTGAAAAAAGTGCATATTTGTAGCGTAGCACAGTTTCTCATAATTAAAATCTGCCAATAGTGTAGGTGTTTTTCATTCTTGTTTGAAACTAAAATATCTACCTTTAAAGATGCATATGATCTTTTAGATTTAAAATATATTTGCTGCGAAATATATCTAACGTACCTACGCATGGAAACAGTTTTAATTATTCACTACGTCAAACTGTAATATACGCGCTCTATTAATTACACATTTTTTTTTTCATTTTTCCCGTTAAAAATAAATCTAATTATATTCCTCTATTTTATAAGTAGATTCTCTTGAAAATTTATTACCTATATTAAAAGATTATGTTCGCTGGAATGTAATGAGACAGTGAAATATGAATCCAATATGAGCTAAGGAAAATATTGCAAGGAGTTCTTTTTTAATAATATTTATCTTTTGAAATAAGTTTCATATATTATGCAACGTGTTATATTATTCAGGTGAAGCTTTAATAGTTAGATGTGGCGTTTTTTTCTGTCAAACATTAAACGTATGATATTTAAGCACCAAGAAAGAAGAAATTTAATTTCTATTTAGTTAAATATTAATTTTCCGTATCTTGTTAGAAGATAATTAAGATAATTTATTTTTTTCTTACTTTTTTAGAATAAGATATTATTTCCACCCATTAAATAATATATTCCTGCGTTTATGTCCCAGTATGCTTTGCAAAATAACTTTTCTTTACTTTCAGAATTATTTATACCTATGATAGTAATTTGACGAGAGTAAAAAAATGATACACGTTTTTTACATGAAAATAATAAAATTGAATTTCAGAAGGAGATTTATTTAAACATCTATAACATTTTGTTTTAATTTATTTAGAATTCTTATAAAATATAAACAAACAACAAGTATAACACTACGATTTTTGTTCTCATAGAATGACTGAGAAACATTAAAAAAAATAATAACTTAATAATTACAAAAGTAAAAGAAATAATAAAAAAAAAACTACTTTTATTGCCCTCAATGTTTTTTCTTGAAAATCCCGCCTAATTTCAGGATTGAATTTGTGTTGTTTCCAAAAAATTCCTTTACAATACGTTAAGTTGGCGTGAGCCCCGATTTTGCAAAATTCACCGATCTAATTTATGCTTGGCAGAAAACGTGAACGCATTTATTTAAAAAATTGTAATTTTTGCTCTATTTATTTTTTAACATATGGCGACTGGAAAGGAGAGCAAAACATCATTTAAACTACCTATTCGGGATTTCTTAATTGTTTTCTGAACGGATAATCATAATTTAATTAAACTGTTATTTTTTTAACCTTTATAAAGGTGACCGAGAGGGATACTATGCTCTACAGACTAGGTCCTTGTCTGTCAGTCCCTATTATGGAATCAAATCAAATATTAAATCATTATTTCATTAAAGTGTTGTTGTTTTAAATAATATTTTTTATCAGACAGGACGGTCGTTCTGCCAAATTAATCTATAAGAAAAAAACAACTAAGCCCTCCAACAAACTATCGCCAAGAAGCAAACATCAGACCGCTTAATGCTTACTTACAGGAACTAACTTCTTGATACTAATTTGGCCAAACATGCATGCGTAACATATCAGATATTAAAGGAACCAGCATCTCATAAAAATAAAATGAAAAATAGAAGAATCTAATGAAGTAATTCATTAATTAGAGGTCAAACATAACAGTTTAAGGGGGTTAGAAACAGAGATACAGAATTTCAAAAAATCCGCAAAGGTGCTAAGAATAAATTATTTCGTATACTTAGTCAGTTCAATTTTTAAAACAACTAGAGAGTTAAATAAAGGACAGAAAATAGAAGATTGAACTTTTAGGCGGATAATTACTTAAGGTACGTTCAATTTTTTAAAAAGGAATTTATATTCTTAATTAGTAAAAAACAGTTAATTAAGACAATTTCTAGACTAGTGGCTATTTTTTGTAATCTGTGATCACTGTGTAGATTAAAATGTGTGGTATATTATTATTTTTTTTTGTTATGTATTTTTGTTTATTGAAGGGGGTGGGGGAGGGGGTAGGATGGCTGTACAATACAGCTTCATATAAAGCTACGATGTACGGGAAGTATAAATAGCCCTCTGATATTCCCAGCTCTTCTCTTATTAACTTAATTTTTATGGAAAGTTATTAACTTTGACAATATTAGATGCATAAAATTTTCCAGACTGACACGAATCTATGTTACAACGATTTTTGTCTTTTAAATAGTCGCCTTACATAGCAATGTACCGGTCTAAGTGTTTTTTTTCCTCTGCTGCAATGTGGCCTGGGAGTTATTTTG
Source organism: Maratus speciosus (assembly GCA_963932465.1). Lineage (NCBI taxonomy): Eukaryota > Metazoa > Arthropoda > Arachnida > Araneae > Salticidae > Maratus > Maratus speciosus. Next base: position 243,494,424 of record OZ010795.1, on the reverse strand, counting down.
CTTAAGCGATCGCATAATGTTTTGCAGTTCGTTTCGGATCTTGGTACTGGTGACTTTTCAGCTACAACTTATTTTTTAGGAAAAGGAATAAATTTGAAAGTGCTAAATCGGGTGATCAGAGAAGATGTGGATGTTCTAAGATGTGGTGGATAAGAAAATCGCAAACTAGGAAAAATTGGTGAAAGGTTATAGTATGGGTATAGTAACAGGTTCTTGGAGCACCGCAGATTCCTCCGCTTTCGCGGATTAGTCTCTCAGAAAACACCAGAGAAATTTATAAGTAAACTGTGTAATGGCTGTCCGATCAAACATAAACGCATTCACGGTTAATAAAAAACTGAATTCTATTAAATAGAATGTTCATGTAGGATGTTACCTGTGGTGCCCATTTCCAATTTCGTGATCATGTATCGGTGATACTAGGTAGGATATGTCCCAGTTAAGTGATCTTTACTCCCCCAAGCGACGCTTAGCACTCATTTTATCGACTCCGAAGTTATGTAACGTTGAATGAATTTTCCCCAAATCGGAGATGAATTTCGAACTTGTAGTTTGAAAGCGATGAATAACAAATGTCTCAGTCTTAAAAACGGGTAGTCTACGGTTTCCGTTGAAATTACAGTTTATTCCTTTTTGCCTTTTTTAGTTGTGGAGATAATGGGTTCGCTACCGATGCCATTGTCATTAATTGGAAAATGTCTCGTATTTCGACGTCTAACACTTTGTTTCAGAATCATAACATTACATCCAAGTTTTTGTTCAAAAGTCGCGTTATTTTACCCATGATGACATTGCAGCGTACCGCGCACACATAATTAGCGGTATGTGTGTCCGGTAGTACCTCAAGGTATGTGTGTCCGGTAGTACCTCAAGGTATGTGTGTGCGGTAATACCCCAAGTAGTATGTTTGTGCAGTAGTTCCCCAAGCGGTATGTGCGTTCGGTAGTTCTTCAAGCTTGCTTTTTATCATATGTACATGCTAAACAAGGAAAAAAAACTCTTGTTTATAAAATCTTTATCTTGTCTCTTGGTCTAATGCCAGATTGAAAGAAACTTTAGCTGCGAGTACAAACTTTGTTCTGCCATTTGTTGATGTACTAGAAAACTAATCTAGAAATCTTCTGATACAGCCATATATGTATATGTGTGTGTTTATGCATAATTTTCAAAAGGATGCTTCTATTCCGATCTTTTTAGGGATTTGAAAAGGCTGTTTTCTTGGATGTTTTTGTACAAATTTCGCTAAAGTACAAGAATATGCTGTCTGTCTGTAACCCTTTTCGTGTCCTAACATTACCGCGAAATTGGAATACGTCATCAAGGTAAAATGCAATATTTTTCTTTAAAAAAAAATAGCATTTATACCATACAAAATTCTTTTTATTCTTTGGCTTTTTAAGTCTTCTGACTTTATTTAAGAACATACAAAATTATTTAAAGGACGTTTGAAATTAAGATAAATCTACATCTAGAATATGAGTTAGCATGTGTTATTATCCACTTTTATTTAAACTCTTTATTTCAAGTTTTCACTTTAAATTTTCATATAAACATTCGATGAAACATATTTCTTGGGGAATGTAAGTATGTATGGATTTTCGCTTTTGGAATTGTTCACGGGTGGTTTATTTAAATCTTCTCGCAACGAGATGATTGAATTTGGTAGTTAGTTCTGCAGAAACTTAATGACGATCTAATCAAGAAACTAAAATTATAGCTGGAAGCAAACTTTAATAAGTTTGTGGGGTCTTTTAATTCTACTGCTGTCATGCTGTTTATTAGCTTTATAATAAAATGGAAAATTAAAGTTTCTGTAAATACATTTTCTTCTATTTTATATTATATACAGAATATCTCAAAAGTTTCTATCTTGACATATACTGTTACATTAATTTTGGAGCTTTCTGTGCATTCAAATAATATTACTGAAGTGTTGCCTTCTAAACATACTGAAAACTACGCCCTTTAGAAAAATAATCTACTGAAACAATAATTAACTAATAATTAGTAACTTTTAATTTTATTTCTGCGATACTGTTTAGTTGCTCTATAATAAAATGAAAAAAAACTAGAAAAACTTGGGTAAATAAACTTTCTTTCATTTAAAATTTTACACAGGATATCTCAAAATTATTTATCTTGACGTGTATTGCTAAATTAATTTTTGAACTTTCTGTGTATTCAGATATTATTGAAATTTTGTTTTTTAAATACATTGAAAACTACACCTTTTTAGAAAAATAATCCATAACAAGTAACTTTTAATAACTTTTAGTTTTACTGCTGACAGCTGTCATACTGTTTAACTGCTCTATAATAAAATGAAAAAACTAGAAAAGCTTGTGTAAATAAACTTTCTTTCATTTAAAATTTTACACAGGATATCTCAAAATTATTTATCTTGACGTGTATTGCTAAATTAATTTTGGAAGTTTCTGTGTATTCAGATATTATTGAAAATTTGTTTTTTAAACACACTGAAAATTACATCTGTTTAATTGCTCTATAATAAAATGAAAAACTAGAAAAGCTTGTGTAAATAAACTTTCTTTCATTTAAAATTTTACACAGGATATCTCAAAATTATTTATCTTGACGTGTATTGCTAAATTAATTTTGGAACTTTCTGTGTATTCAAATATTACTTAAGTGTTGTTTTCTAAACATACTGAGAACTACACCCTTTAGAAAAAAAATCTATTGAAACACGATACTTAAGGAATGCCTCTAAATATTCCACGAATGCCTTTGTAAAATCATATCGGAATTCTTGTTCTACAGAAATGTTATCAGTGTGTTTATCGCCGTCAACTAAATTCGGGGGCGGTCACTTGGAAAAATTTCTGCCTAAGTGTGTTTATTTGGTGACACGTGAAGCGTGCCGAAATGTCTTGTGTGCTTATTTCTGGACAGATAGAGCTTTACGGCAACAAGTGTCTTTCTCTTTTGACAACAGAAATACTCCTTTCAATTCGACGGCTTTAATTTAACTATCTTTAATGCTCTGTTAAGAATTCAGTTGAAAGTTCAGTAAACTCTTACTCAATGTTGTTTATACTGAACACATAGTGTAAGCTGTAAAGGAAGTAGTGTTTTCAGATCCAGTGTCACAAGAAAGCGTGATAGGGAATAAAATAAAGCGGGACAACGGTTTCTAAATCGGGGCATAAAATGCCATAAGGCCCATTAAAATTGAACCTGCCTATAACGGAATCTTGTTTTCAACTTAAAAATTTCGTTGTCCCTGCGGTAAGAATATCATAAAAAGTATACTTGATAAGACAAAAAACTATTTAACCCTTAACTTTTTTTTTTTTTTTTTTTTGCCACAATAAATTAAAACTAAGTACACGGCACAACTTTTTTTTTTTTTCTAAAATATTTTGCTTTGTACAATCGAAAAAGTTATGCCATTTGACAAATCAAAGATTGCAGTTAAAATTAAGTGGTATCCAAAAGCTTCTAGTATCGAAAATAGCAAACTCTTTTTGCCCGAGCGTTAAGGGGTTAAAACAGGATTGTCTACGGTCCCTTGCGATTCCGTCTCAACAGGTTTTACATGTTTCCGTTTTAACAGGTAGCAGTGTTTCCAGATCTAGTGTCACAAAAAAGTGGGAGAGCGAGAGAAATAAAACGGGACAACGCTTTAAAATCGGCACATAAAAATGCCGTAAATTCTATTAAAACGGAACCTGCCTATAACGGAATCTTGTTTTCAACTTAAAAATTTCGTTGTCCCTATGGTAAGAATATCATAAAAAGTATACTTGATAAGACGAAAAACTGTTTAAAACAGCATTTTCTACGGTCTCGTACGATTCCGTCTTAACAGGTTTTACATGTTTCCCTTTTAACAGAAAGCAGTGTTTCTAGATCTAATATCACAAAATAAAGGGGGGGGGGAGAGGAAGATATATAAAACGGGACAACGGCTTTTAAATCGGGACATAAAAATTTCGTGAAATTTCAAAGACGTAAAAGGGGTAATCACCCCCCCCTCTTTACCGGCCCCATAAAACCACCAATGGAGTAGGGGACCACGATACCTCATACTTTTTATTAAATTCTGCAGAAAAAAGTGAAAGGGGGAATAGGAATCGGGAGATTTGATTGGAAATTATATCCTGCTCGTAGCGATTCCATTCTATCAGCTTTTATATGCATATTATATATGCATATTATATATAAGTGTGTGTGTATGTGTGTGTGCAAGCCAAAAAGTTTGCCAATTAAATTTGTATATTTTCAAAGTTCACAGAAATTTATCAACTCTGAAGAGCCCCCACTAACCTTCTGAGATCACGGCAGACAAATAACCATAATATGTATGAAAGGATAAAAGTCCTTTTAAAATTCAAAATTCAAATTAAATTTCAAAAAATTAAATTAAAATCCGAAGTCTCTTTCTTCTAACTATAAATCTCATTGTAAAACCAGTTTTACCCTTTGTAACTTTGTTTCCCAGCAATACATCTTATTACTTTCAGATATAATTTTCGGTCGATCTTTAAGATTTAAGAGTAAAACGCTAACGTTCGGAAAACGCTCATTCAGTTGTGGTTAGCTGATTCCCGGGTTGACCAAACCCAGTTCTGGCATCTGATCCCGGACAATCAATCGAAAGCTAATCAACCAATTAAAGAAATGTTCCTCCCAAATTTACAACTATGCCCTCTGCTGGAAAATATGATAACCCTAAGATATTAGCTAAAACCCACGCCAAAACGAGAGAATTTGCACTTTTGAGATGCCTGCAAAACCTATGGCGATGTAACTCCTGAAATCAGCGACGCAAATGGCCTCCGATCGGACTGTAAGATGAGCAGCGAAATAAATGAGTTCGATCCAACAAGAGGTTCCCGATTACAAATTATTATTCCACCAATGCTTTCAACCCCGAGATGTCCTTGTTAGAGGTCTGCACGGGCCGAAATTTCCAGGCCCGGGCCCGGCCCGACTCATAGATAGAAAAATTCGGGCCCTTCCCGATACAAAAATTAAAAGTTCGGCCCGAGCCCGGCCCGATAAAAAAATTAAAAGTTTAGCTCGAGCCCGACCCGGCCCGGAAAAAAGTTAAAATCTCGGCCCGAGTGAATTTCTACAATACATTGATTTTTACGTAGATTTGGTTAATATTTTGTCTGGTACGAGGAGTTCTGACCAAAAATATTTATCAACTTTTTTTTTTCATGTTTATAATCTTCATTTTTATAGAAGTGCCGCAGGCTGCGATATTTATTTTTTAATGAATCTCTATTTCTTGTTTGTAAATGTTTCAGTTATCATTAATATTGTTAATCCCTTTTCCATGTATTGAAGTGTTAAAAATCTGAAAAATGCTATACGGTAAAATCTTCTAAGACGGAATTGCATCGAAAAAGAGAAAAAATGCTTTATAGAGAAGTTCCCTTCTTAAAAAGTGTAAATGTGTTACATATTCTTTTCTTACGTATTAGTATATTAATTTTGAAGAGATCAACACGTTTTTCAGTTTAAAATAAAGTTCCGTCATAGGCAGGTTCTTTTTCACATGTTTTACTAGATTTTAATTTAGCTATATTTTAATAAGCGTAGAAATCTACTATTCTTTAAAAAGAATAAATTTAAATGTTTAAGTGTAGAATAATGGCGATTTAAAAATGCATGCATTTTTTGAAAACAATTTTGGGCCAGGCCTGATTTTACTGACCTCAGCCAAGCTGAGACAATGATTTTCATACGGACTGGGCCAAAACTAGAACTGAAAATTTTGGGCCGTGAAGACTAGGAATGAAACCAGTTCCGGGTAAAAAATAAGTTCGGCCCAGCCCGTGTCTTCAGAAAAAAGTATGGCCCGGGACCGACCCGAAAAGAGTAGGGACCAGTCCCGGCCCGTAGGCCGCGAACCAAAATCGGCCCGAGACCGGCCCGTGCAGATCTCTAGTCCGTGTATATTAAAGTCGGCTGTACGGACACCAGTCGAGAAAATGAACGAGCCGCGACTCCTCTACAGGTCCGGGACGCGCGCGATATATTGCATGTATGCCACTGTAAAATAACTGTGAATGTTAAACGCACTGTTTTCAATACAAAATGTGTGGTATTGATATTTAATCAGATATATAAATTTTGTTTTGTTTCAAGTAGTTTCATATCATTAAATGCACTTCAAAGATTTGGCGTTCATAAGTCATAATATACCTGAATACTTTTGTGGGTTTTTTTTTTTTTTCAGAATTTAGGGTGCCAACAGGCATACTTACGTACCAGATTGACGAATTAGTCATAAACACTTTGAAATATGTTGGAAAGAGTTAAAGAATTCATTAAAATTGTTTACTTTTGTTTCATTTTTGGCACACTTCTTGTTAATAAAGGCACACTGAAATGGGATCCGGCAGAGCCGAATACTTCAGTCACTTTGAAAATGGATGATGCTATTGAATGAGAAATTGTAAAAAGGGGTAATGCCAGGTTTTTAATTACTTGCGTAAACGATTCCTCTAGACTAGACTATGTTTATTTATCGATAAAAGATTATCACTGATTTGCGCTATCCATAAGGTAATTGGTCCCTTCTCATTATCGTACAATTTGTTAAATATTTTCAGATACCTTTAATTCTTTAAATAAATATATTTTATCATAATTTATCAAATTATTGGTAAAATTTAGAATTTCAGTTGGAATGCCTAATAAAGAGATCGAAATGTCTCTCATATCAAAATAATTTAATTTTTTACGTAGGTATATTTTTGGCTATTATTAAGTATAAATTAGATAAAATTTAACAATAAAAAAAGTTGCTCAAACCTGTAATTTATTCTTGTATCTATAAAACGTGGTTTCTTTACTACGATTTGTTGAGGGAAACACGTATGGCTGGTCATTGGATGTTGATGGCACTCCTTTCCTAGGCGTCATTATAAAGTATTAATACATGGAAATTATTCCAGAGAGAAACATTCGCCTTGCATACAATATTTCAAATGAAAATTACTTTGAAATTTGATTTTCATTTGAAATATTGTATACAAGGCGAATATTTCTCTCTGGAATAATTTCCATGTATTAATATAGTTTCTAACGATGCTGGACTTAATTATGTTTCGTGTTTGCCCCATGTCGGTGGCTCACGATAAATATTCCATCTTGTGCTGCGTTTGTAGCCTTGCCAACATATAATAATGAAAAAATTTCCAGGCTCAGTATCGTTCCATGTGGTTTAGTCAGTACAACATCAGTGCGCTATACTGATGGCCCGGGTTCGAGTCACGGCATGGAATCATTTTCACTATGTTGTCCTTTGTGCCTCTTTAGCACTTACTTTGAAATATGATTTTCATTTGAAATGTCATTATACAGTTTTTCTGGAAATAGCTATTCCAAATACAGAAACTAGGTCTAGAGAAAATCCCCTAGTCGACATTTCTCCACGACGCACAGTGCAAAATTTAAACAGTGTAGCGGAATATAATTCTTTTTTAAAGACTTATAATTCACGCAGCATATGAATAATGATAGTATATCCAGTTCAACCAAATACATCAGTAATTTAGTCAGTTCCTTGAATAACTTACAATGTACCAGGGCGTTGAATCATTGGTTGGTTAGATGCGGACGCTACTGTTATCTTTTGCATACGAGGGCTAAACAGACCGGGACGTCTCTTTAAAATGGAATGACTCATTCGAAACATTTTTGCGTCTAAATTCGAACGAAGCACCTTTTGTGCAGTAGCTGGTGCACCATTAGAGACAGGGGCGTTGCGATGGGGGGTTATGGGGGGGGGGAGCCTCGCCCCCCAATAAGTGAACGTGGAAAATTTGAGCTTCGAGTTGGGAAATTCTAGATTTTTGAAAGACTTTTTTTTTTTTTAATAATAGTAAAAAAAATGAAATTTTTATTGTTTTGCTAAGTACCTTTCTGAGTTCTGTATCAGTAAACGAGTAAAATTATCAAAAGAAGTACAAAAAGCAGCCAGACTCAATTTGTCATTGTGTTTCTCTGTGTCGAAAACATCATACATCTACCAGACCTAAATTTCCCTATTGTTGTTCATCAACAGTATCTTTAGTCTATTCCCTTTATTTCTTCCAAATCTTTGTTCCTTTCTCAAAATAACATGACTGTATTTTCATATGAAATACGATTATGATTCGTAACGTAATATAAGACAAAAAATTTACAAACCTTAAACTAGTGTTGGTTTTCTCTAAATATATGCATTTATTTTAGGTTTAAATCAAACATTTACTGTATTAATACATGGAAATTATTCCAGAGGGAAACATTCGCCTTGCATACAATATTTCAAATGAAAATCAAATTTCAAAGTAATTGCTTAAAAGGCGGATGGCCTGGATTTGAGTCCCGGCTTGGAATCTTTTTCACTATGTTGGCCTTTGCGCCTTTTAAGCAATTACTTTGAAATTTGATTTTCATTTGAAATTTACTGTATTGTTTGAAATTGCTTCCTTAGCTATTCATTTCGCAATTGGGTATCTTATTATTTTCATGCTCATTGATTCTAAGATAGGAAAATAGAAATTAATCTAGTTTTGATTTTAATTATTTAAATGAAAGAGGTGTACTTAAACTTTGATTAAACAAACCAATAATTATAATTTTTATGTTTTTAGTTTCATTATTTTTCTTTGGAAAGGATGTTTTACATATAAGTATCATTATCATAAACACACATTGGACATATCATTTTGGTTGGAAAATAAAGCAATTTGTTTCAAGTTGGGAAATTTTTGAGTTTGAGTTGATTTTTGAGTTGATTTTTGAAATATTAATTTTTTTGTAGTTTATAGCATCATTTGTTTAATTTTGGCAACTCAAGTACTCCTTTTATGCAGAAAATAAAGGGAAAATAGTTGAAAAATAGCAATTATATCTTTTTGTTGCCATTTTTGCATAACAACCGAAAGAAAATGTAATCAAAATACGTGCTATTTTGAAAAAATATATAAACGAATAATTTTTGTTAAAACATAGAGCTATTATAAACTATTGATTTTAAGTTATCTATATTAATGTTACAAACAAATGAAGGCCTATGAATCATTAGATAGCCTTTTTTGTCGAGTTTCTTTAATAACATCTTTTTGCTGCATTTGTGTATTATTTTGCGATAGTGACATCCTATGCATGCTTTACTGTAGATGTTTAAGAGTGGATCGTAAATGTGGAATTCTTAAGCAGATGCGAATGATGTCATTTTACGTAAAATAAAAGTGTGTGCTTTGTCTTAAAGTTGAAATATGTTTTGTACTATTTATATATACATATATTTTTTTTCATCGGGGGCGGCACTAAATTCTGAAAAAAGCAGAATTCCTGTTTTCTAGTTTTTTTCCCCCATTTCCGAATGAAAGCAATGAGCTACTCTGTCGTTTTAAAACTATTCTTATGTCATGCAAATTACTTCTTACCGCCGCGAACCTCTATCATTGTCATTCAGTTAATCTATCTCAAGAACCGCATAACTGATTTTTCCTCGAAGGGAATTTCTGCCAACGGTAAGTAAACCACCGTGATCATTCTAATATCCTTTACTATAAAGATCGATATCATGAACTCTCTCTCCAGAAGTTTGTACGCTACTCTGTATTTACTCTTGGGGCGTAAAAAATGTGAGACAAGATTCTATCAAGAGATGGAAAAGCTGAAACACTTTTCACGGTCGGAATATGCCTCCGCGCATGTTCTGTACCTTCCGTGCTCGAGAGAAGAAGTAATTGCGCGTAAATCGAATTTCCTTTTCCAACCGTGAACTGTTTAGAGTGATTTCAATCGGCACTTTCACTGTGTGTCTGTGCTGCAGCGATGTTATCTAAAAATGCAAATCGATACATTTAACTGTTGGGTGTATTTCTGGTGCTGACTAATTTGCAGTGTGTAGTTCGTTTCTGAGATATATTTCATTCTCCTCAAATTAACAAGAAAATATAATTTAAATAAAAATGTTAAAAGGAAAAGTAGCTGAGTTAGTGATAGACAACTTACCCACCAGGATGATTAAAATTAATACTTTTTAATATTGCAGTTATTTCAGAGTGAGTACTGCATCCTTAATACATTATCTTTATAATTGCAAATGTAATTCCCTTTACTTATATGCATTCTACAATAATTTTTACATCTTTAGTTTATCTTGATGGATGTAAATCCATCCTGCTTCCTCCTTGCGCTCTTATATCCATTCTTGCTTCCTTATATCACCTTGCATCTTTACATCCATATTGCATGCATCTTGTATACATCTTCATGCTATACTGCGTATATGCTGCCATAAACAACATACATGCATACTTAGGGGCTATACATATATAACGTTATCATATATACATATATAACGTTATCAACTTTTTGGTAATTTTGGACTCTCCCCCCCCCCTCCCTTACGATATCAAACGTTATCATACGTCGAACTCCATCCCCTCCTCCATATGATATCGTAATCAGTATCTAAAAATCAAATTTTCATTTTTGGAATTTTTCCCTTATGTTTGGAGTGATAGGTTACTATACAATTATTTTCCGTCTACTTTATTGGTTCAAGCGAAGAGAAATCAATATCACTTTGTATCAAATAACACTTAAATGCTATAGTTACTATTTAATAGTAGGGGAAGACGGGGTACAATGAAACAAAATTTACTATTTTTTTTTCCTATCCACAATTTTGCATGTACAAAAATATAATTAATGCATATTTTTAATCTTGTATTTTCCCCATCTAAATAAATTTTTATTAGGTTCTAAACAATATCTTTATGCTTGAAAAATAACAAAAAATAAATGTCTTGCAGTGTTTCATTGTACCCCGTATGCCGGGGTACAATGAAACACATACTGGGATACAATGAAACACTCCAAATGATGAAAGAAATTTTCACCCAGTATAGTTTATTTTATGAAAAATGAGATAAATACAAAGACAAAACTTGATTAATAAGAAACTTGATAAAAATATTATAGTCTAAGATGAAAAAATAAGACAATTCTATTAGTTTAAGAAATACCTTTCATTTTATATTAAATTGGCTCAAGTCAGTTTCAAAAATTAGCATTTCTACTTATATTTCAGTTGCTCCTGAAGGAATATGAGGTGGTAATTTCAACATAATGAGTTTTTTTTTTTTAAATGTAAGTTTCTAAAAAAAAAAAAAAAAAAAAAAAAAAAAAACTAGGTTGGAGTTTTTTTAATATCAAGTAACTTCACATTTGACTTCATTTAAATGTATGATTTCTCCAACGGTATATATTTCCTTATGTTTCCATTATACGGATCCTGCTTGTGCCATTACATGTTGTGTGTAGATATCTCATTCTCAGTACCTCAATGACCAGCTGGGCATCGAAAAAAAAAAAATCTGGATCATCATCAGAGTCTGTAGCAGGCAGAGTTTGTTTTCAAAACAATCCCTTCTTAGCTTTTTTTCCTCTTTCTATTTTTTAATTGCTTAACAAGAGCATATTTTACTGACCTGGTTAGAACAAAACTCTTTTTATGTCTGTTTTCCTACTCTTACTTCTAATATATTCTATTTACTACTTTTATTACTATAATAAAACATGTTTCATTGTACCCCGTTTGCAAGTGTTTCATTGTACCCCGCACTGAGGTTACTAAATAAAAATTTATTTTCCAACTTCTAATATTTATTTTTTTTAGTTTGGTTTTGAAGGTATGAAGACAACAACCCAAAGATAACAATGTATAGAAAAAATAATTATTACATATAACAACAAGGAAAAAGAAACAAAATTACTTTTAGTAAAGAAAGTTACTTTCAATGGTGTAAAAGCAATAATCTTCTATTGCTACTGTTGTAGAAGTGTGAATGTATCCAAATCACATCAGTAATTGGAACATATAGTTGTATAACATATATATAAACTGCAACTCTCTATGACAAATTTGATTGATTTTACAAGTAATGTTTCATTGTACCCCTTGTTTCATTGTACCCCGTCTTCCCCTATTTAATAATGGCTTTTTTGTTACATAATGCATCCTTCAGTATTAATGTCTTTTTGTACTTGCTCCTGCTTAGGTGGGTGTGTATGGAGGGGGGGGGGGTCAGAACTCCTTATCAACAAAACAGGTGGACAATATTTTTTCTCATTTATTCACTAGTAAACAGTAAACACGACAAGTATCATTTCAAACGTACTTCGCAGTTGGTTTTTCGAACAGTGGATTATGTATACATACACATATGACTGAAGAATAGGAATGCCAAATGTTGGGATATTAGCTATTTTTTAATTAAATAATTTTACAATCATTTAATATTTTAATAACTTTGTATTTCCATAAAAATAGAGAACATACTAAAAGAAAATGTAGCAGGCTATTTTGATGTAAATAGCTGTTACAGGTAAAAAGAGAAATTTGGTTGGATCAAAAATGATAACAATATCAAAAGACAACCCCCTCCCCCCTAGACATATCTTACGAATCATTTGCCAGACCCCCCCCCCCCCCCTCTTCCCTAAAATGATAATGTTATATAGGCACAGTTCCCTACATACAACGTTTTTTAATACATAAAATAGGTTTAACTCTTTAAAAAAAAAAAAAAAAAAAAAAAAAAACTAAAGTAATATAGGTATTGAGGAATCGTCCTGATCCACAACATAAAAATAACTTCTTTCCATAATCAAGGCCTTTAAATGTCATGACGTTGTCTTAGCGATTCACCGTGACTTAAAAAGCATTCAAGGTTGTATTCCAATCCAAACTGCTCATTTTATGATTAATTTTTAAATTCAATTTTGCTCTCAAACGCATCAAACTGACAAATTCTCTTATTTATAAACTACATAATGTACCATGCTTGTAGATTTTGGGATAAATGCAGAAAATATTGCAAAAAATGCTGTCAAAGTTGGTGTTTTGAACCGAATTTTCCAAAGCGGGAGATATGGGGATGAAAAAAATAGTCATACTCAGAAAATAATTGTTTAAAAATCAAATTCTAATTAACTGAGCGAAAAGTGAAATCACACGGTCTCTTATATATCTCTTCAAAAGTCACCTCAGCAAGTTTCATGTTTTTAATTTTGAAAATGAGTCTGAAAATGTCTCAGAAAATTTCGCGCTGTTGAGGGTGGAAAAATATTTTTTCAAATACACCCTTAATATCATACTCTCCGCTCTTCAACGTGTAAAAATACTTTCTGACATATTTACATGTTTACTTGTAACGTAAAAGTTTGACTTTCAATTATGACTTCTAAAATGATATGAAATGGAATAGTTTTTCATCTCTTGATAAATGAAATACACCTCGAGTTATAAGCTATTATTGTCTCGAGATGGTATAGGGAAAAAGTGAGAAATTTCATTAGCGGCCACTGGCCGGTAGGACTAGTTTTTTGAGTGGCAACTTTTTCATTTAAAAATACCAAACAGTAAAATTTCTATAAGTATTAATCTAAAACTGAATAGCCCAGATAAATGTTAATATAAATATATTGGAACCAAAAAAAGTAGAATCCTTGATGAAATGAAAGAAAATTTTATTCTCTCCTTGTAAAGAAGTGGCCGCTGATAGACAATTTTTCACTAGCCACTTTTTCTCATTTACTGTCCCTGTGGCCGGCGGCTAGTGCTAATTTTGACCTTTACGAGATGGCAGTTTTTTCTGTTTTCCGCGCTTGTCTCGTCCGAGCACTCGTTTCAAAACGCCAGCTTTGACAGCATTTTCTGACATATATTCTATTTTTACCGAAAACTATAAAAAACTATTCGATTGCCCAGTTTTTAATAAGAACACCTGCCAATTTCATGCCCTTCGGGACTAACAGGACTTCAGAAATGTATCGAAAAGTAACCTATTTGGATATCAGAACAGCCTTAAACACATCTTTCCATCCCGAACCTCCACAATTAATATTATGTTAATCCATCTGAGAAATGCATAACTGAATTTTCTTCGAAAATTCTGTAATGCTGTAAAGACACTTCTGGAAATCGATAACACGAACTCTCTCCAGAAATTTGTGCGCTTTTCTGTATTTACTCCTGGATCATGAAACAGGATTCTCGCTTGTTTCGAAGAGAGAGAGAGAAAAGCTGAAACACTTTCACGGTCAGAGGAGATACCTCCGCGCATGTTCTGACTTTCCGTATACTCGAGAGAAAAAGGGAGGCCTGTAAATCGAATTTCTCTTTCCGGCCATGAACTGCAAAAGTGATTTGGACAACAGCACTTAGTGTGTTTCTGAGCTCCAGCGATGTAATCTAAATCTACATATCGACACATTTGAATATTATGTGTGTATAATTTTTAATTAATATTTCAATTAATTTTCAGCAGTGAAATTACGAACGATATTACTGAATATTAAATACGTGAATTTTCACATTGCTAACTAAGCGTATAACCAAAAGAGGGGGAAATGTCCAAGCCGGAATCGCACCCCGATCATTGGAATAATGCTCCAATGCTCTACCTTTTGAGTTACGAGGACGATACCCAGCCTGGCACCTCTCACTCTCACATGTATGAGTGAGAGGTACTAGGCTGGGTATCGTCCTCTTATTTGACCAAAAAATTGAAATATTAATATTGAGGTGGCTGAGAATCCCGTAGTGTTGTCTATTTTCCTACAAAAGCAATTTATCTAGGGTTATAATTGATCGTCCCGTCCTGACAACCTTTCAGTTCCGCTACTGCTGTGTCCCAAAATTAGCTTTAAACACCAACTTTGACTGATTTTTCTTTTCTGAGAGATCCTTTGCTTTATAGAAAAATGAAAAATATTATTCCATTTCTCCGAATCTAAGGAAAAAAAATCTACGAATTCAAAAGACGGTAAAAGTGCATTAAAGCAGTCAGTTTGAATTCAAGAACAACCAACCCTTTCACCGTCCGAAGGTTTTTCAGTATTTTTATAAGAATGCTTGTAAATCCCAGGGTATATATTTTTTTTAATTGCAGTTTGATGCTATATCTTTAATATCACTTCTTTCTATATCGGGTTCGTCGCTAAACATTCTATCCCAGCTCGTCACCGTGGACTTTTACACACACGTGTCACCGTACAGCCAGCAGTCTGTGATGAATATCCACCGGCTTATTACACCCTTTAAGTGTTAAAAACTTAATTGCAGCTCGGTGATCCGTTTTGGACGCAGTTGCATCCACACCACCCATTTATATCTGAATGACACTTCCTTACGAATGAAGTTATCATAAAACCGCTTGCACACGCGTGGTACATACACCGTCACTGTCGCGTTTGTTTCACGAAAATACATTGAAAACTGTTCGCATGCGACGCATCGAATCACTTTCATTTCAACACGCCTTATATTAGAAACTAAGATCGTTAGTCTACTCATTCAATAAGAATTACAGGGTGCTTCATTTCAATGTGAGGCCAGATTTTCGGCCATATTCTTAACATTAACGAAGATATTTTAACGATATTTACTGCGGAAGTAACTTTCTGCATACAAAAGGCTAAAAAGTATCGAAAAGTGCTAGAAGTACAAAACAACACGCTAGAACACCATATGTAATGTCATTTGTATTTCGAAAATCTACGAATGCAAAAAACCGTAAATGTGCATTAAAGCAGTCAGTTTGAATTCGAAAAAAGCCTTAAAATACAGTAAATTCTGTCTGAGACTCAGGGCCGAAACTAGCCTTTTTTGCACCTGGGGCAAACATAGATTTTGGTACACCCCCCCCCCCCCCCACACCCTCTTCCACAAAGTATATTTACAAAGAGAATTTTAACAGAGTTATTTTCTTCTGTGGACTGATGGCTTCCATTATCATGAAACAGCTATTATAAATGAAGGGTTTACCTAACACTTCATTTATAATGGCTGTTTCATAATAATAGAAGACATCAGTCCATCAGAAGAAAATGATCCATTCTAAAGTTATAAGTTCGATTGAAAAAAACTACTTAATACTTTGAGCAGAAAGAAGAGGCTACACCTGCAATTTTCATGATACTAATAGAATCATATAGCTGCCAATGTGTACGGTTTAGTTACCTCTAAAATTTAATACAAATTTTTGCCATATTTAATCGTTGATAATTATTAGATTTCGGCGATTTGAATTAGGCAAAATTTAGTTTGTTAGACTTTTTAAACTGAATTTCCGGAAGTGACAGCCAATTTTTCTCTTGCGACATCATTTCTGTGGCTGCCAACTCGTAAAACTTGACTAAAAATGCTAACTTTGACAACATTTTCTGAATGAACCTTTTCCTGTATAAGAAAATGGGAAACTCTTTAACTTCTTGGTATCAACAAAATTGGTAAATTTTATATTTTTACTAATATTAATGCAATTTTTTTGTATTTACGAATGAAAATGACTTAGCGAAATTATCAGAAAAGTAGTTAGTTTGGATTTGGGAATAGCTTTCAATATAAAAAGTTCTCATAACGAGATGTGATCCCCTCCCACCCCCCACACCCCCAAAAAAAGAAAAAAAAGAAAAAGGGAAATCTATGACTCCCCTCCCCTCTAAATGGTGATCTGGATCCACTCTTGGCTTTCTCAAACATTGATTGATTAAAATCTTGAAAATGGAATCGAAAAGAATTTTTTTTTTTTAATTCCGCTTTATACAGGATCCTTATGCCATTTCATTTTTAGATTCTTCTATGCTTTGTCATATGCCAGACGGGGATGATTTTAACAATACCGTGCTATACATAGATGTGAGATAAATCGACAAACAAAACTTCATTTGGCGCCACTTCGTTCTGGCGTCCGGGGCACATGCCCCCTCTGCACTCACCCCCCTTTATTTCGGCCTGCTGAGACTGAATCGATCGGGGCCAAGAAATTTTCATCTCGTAGACACTAAATGTGCATTAACGCAGATAGTTTAAATTCGAGAATAACCTTAAAATCTCAACCTTGGATCATTGGCACTGATTAGGTGCAGGTAGTTGACACTTCCACCACTTTATATGAGCCAATATCACGAAAAGAAATGTAAGTGATCATTATTCGCTTCCAGTCAGCGATAAATTAGACGATTAACTTGTTGGAATGTAGTTGACATTACATACAGTGCACTTCTCTAGCACTTTCGAGTATTTATCTCTCTCTCTCTCTCTCTATATATATATATATATATATATATAAAGTTAATTCTGTTGAAAATATTTTTTAAATGTCTTCATTATTGCTAATGTTATAACCAAAAAATCCACGCTAAGATTGAAGTGAAGCACCCTTTAGTTTTGACTAAATGAGTAGATTGCGAAGCAGTGGCTTCTTCTACAATAATTACTAATTACACACGACTGCTCTTTCATCTTCACCTAACACTTCATCTATAATGGCTGTTTTATAATAATAATAATGGAAGCCATCAGTCCATCAGAAGAAAATTATGCATTCCAAAGGTATAAGTTCGATTGAAAAAACAACTATTTAATACTTTGAGCAAAAAGAAGAGGCTGCATCTGCAATTTTCATGACACTAATAGAATCGCATAGCTGCCCAATTTGTACGGTTTTGTTACCTCTAAAATTTAATGCAAATTTTTGCCCTATTTACTCGTTGACGATTGTTAGATTTCGGCGATTGAATTAGGCAAAATTTACTGGAAAGTTTTAGTGGTAAGAAAACATCTTAAAAATTGATAGCTATGCAGTAGCATAATGCTGTAGCCCTCCCCCCCCCCCCAAAAAAAAAAGAAAAAAAAATGCAGCAAAATTGGCATAACAAACAAAAACTGTCAAGGGCTTTTTTAAATAAACAATTTCATTCCCCGTTTTTCTTAAAAGTAACGGAGATGTACAGTCGTGGGGAAAAAAAGTAAACATCCCCTACTAACTCCTCAACAAATCATGGTAGAAGAAAGTTACTGGTACCGAGCGATTCGAAATAAAGTCTACTTTTAAATGATGTATATAAAATTTGCTTAGGGGGCATCTACATATAAAAACAAACCTTAATTTTGTTTTTTTCAATAGCAGTACACAATTCTGACAGCATAAATGAACTTTACACCCTTCAATTAGTCTAAAAACAAATTTTTTTGCAATTCGTATCATAAGTTTCGGAGAAATTAATTATTTTAAAACAAGCGTATTTTAAGGGCTGTATCCAAATTGAAGTTCGGTACTCGATTGTCAACCGAGAGAGCTCCATTCTTGATCAAGGCACCACTCAAGCAGTGAATGAAGGCTGATAGATTACACGACAGCAGGAAAAATTTCAAAACATCTATTCACTATCATTTTGTCGTTTTTTAAGCATAATTTGAAAACTACTTGGAAGAAAAATGTGAAATTTGGGATTTTCATAAAGCAGGACTTAATAAATCTGAATCCATCAAAAAAAAATTGTAGATTGCAATTCATAATTTTTTCGAATATTACTTTCATAATTCATATCAGAAAATTATAAAAATTGCAAATTCAACGTATTTATGTTTGGGTATATTAGTATTATTGCTACACAAAACATTAGCACATTAGAGGCATAATTTCAGGAATTATAAATAAAAATATGAAAATGTAATTTAACATTAGAAGCACTAAATTTTGAATGTTTATTATTCAAAAACTTATCTTTGAGATGACGTGAAATTTGGTGTCTGGGCATAG
Organism: Maratus speciosus; assembly: GCA_963932465.1. Lineage (NCBI taxonomy): Eukaryota > Metazoa > Arthropoda > Arachnida > Araneae > Salticidae > Maratus > Maratus speciosus. The sequence continues at coordinate 243,475,828 of OZ010795.1, read as the reverse complement.
TTTGAACCAAAGATTTAAAATATCTCGTTAAAATTGGGTATTGTCATTGAGTAAAATAAAGTTTGAATTCGTTTTAATATGTAGATGGCTCCCTAAGCAAATTTTATATAAGTCATTTAAAAGTAGACTTTATTTCCAATCGTTCCGTATCAGTAACTTTCGTCTACGATAATTTGTTGAGGAGTTAATAGGGGGTGCTTACTTTTTTTTTCCACGACTGTACATCAAAAAAATGTTACTAGTACCATAAAAATTAATGAATTAAGGGAAAATTTATATTTTATCTCATTAGTTGGTGATGATTTGTGTAAATCCGGTTTATCCGAGGTGAGCTTGGTCCATATTAACTCGGATAATCGGGACTCTACTGTACCCTCTACTAATGGGAACCCTGTATATATTATAAAAATTATTGCGTTATACTAATCTGAATATTTTTTTTGTAAACTGTGTAAAATAATAATAAAAATGGGAAAAGAAGTCTATTTAAAAAACTGTTAATCTATTTCCGAAAAATAAAAATGTCCCAATTTTAAAACGCTAAGCGGGTTAAAAGATTTTGCATGTTATTTATTTGGACAGAATGAAATCCCCAATATGAAACTAGTTGAATGTGCCAATCCTATAACTTTCTTCTATCTCACACATCTTAATGTTTCAAAAAGTTGTTGCATATGTTACTACAGTACAAAGTCTAAAGTTCGGACTTTCCAGCGACAGTAGTTATTCAAGAAAGGAAGGAAAAAAAAAATTGTTGAAACGAACAAAGAAAAAAAGGTCTAGAGCAAAGAAGCTTTATTACTGAATCTTAACTCACGTCTATGTACAGAATAAAAGAAAAACTTCTTAATCATAAACCTAAGTCAATAAAGCAGAGCGCATTAACTGAAATGTTCAGTAGTTACGTAAGTTACAATTTGTTCTGAAATTGTATGTTCCGTTAAATAAATGTTTTGTTTTAATTTTTATTTTATTATGATTTATTTAATGAAAATGATTGTTTAATTTAGTATTAATAACTGTTATAAACAATTTTTTATATATGAACGTCATATTTTGCCTTTTTAAGTAGTGAAATTTATTTTTCTTCTTATTGGAAAGGCAATATTTTTGATGACCCAATGTTCGGAAAAATCCGAAGTTCGGACTTGGTAAAGTCCCGACGATTCCGGACTTTGTACTGTACTTCAATATAATTAATTCTATATTATGTCAACATTGATTTTCATCTTAAATTGCTGCTTCTGCTTCAGTCAATGAATCGCAATAAAACCGAGTTAATCTCTAACATAATATTAAAAAAAATTTTTTTTTTCGTTATTCTGTTGTACGTCCGCTGCTTGCGAATCGCCGACTTAGTAGGATGCGAATTTCCCGTCGCTGCACGAGCCGCTGATGTACAACGGAACTACGAAAAAGCGAGAAAATTACACAATTTCTATCACAGCATCCCCTTCCAGGGGTGTATCCCAAATTCAACTGGGACCTGCTGGTCATAATTTAAAACATACGTAGGAAATTTGGTTCAATTTTATGCATAACTTCATACACTTTTCGATTATACAGAGAGGACACACGGAAAGTCACACATTTTGCATATACATGTTTTTCGGAGTCTCTGACCACTAAAATGTGTAAATCCGTGGAAAAGCGGAAGTCGGAAAGAAAATTCGATTACAATACTTTCTTCTATTATAGATAGAAGAAAGTAAACAAGATGGAAATTGCACGTCAAACGTGGCAAATGAGGTGCGTTCGTACTATAACTAGTTTTGTAAATATTTTTTACATCGCATATTGTACTAAATGTATATTTTAGTGCACTTCATAAGTGCATATCAATTTTATTCTGTTCGAAAGGCTGTAACATCATTAAAATACACTTGAAATCATTTTTTCCCATTGACTGTAAATGTAACGGAAAACTTTTGACTGTCCCTGTCATTAAATTATACATCCGATTTTCATAAAATTTGAAATGGCTCGACAGAATTTTGCAACAATTATATATTTAAAATTTCAGATCATTCGGTTGTGTAGTTTTTGCTATGTTATATGCAGACGGACCGAACGACGACATGAGGTGGTACGTATTTATATAATTACGAACGCACCTAAAATGGAAGAAGAATGATTATAAAGGTATTGTCTATTAAAAACATTAGAAATGTACTTTATCTAAAGATTTTATTGTCTGCACAAAATATATCTTTCGAAATAACATTACAAATCGTTTATTTTTAGAAAACGGGACTAAAATGTCTAAATATATGATAATACGACCTACTGTATAATTCCAGATGATGATCCCATTATCCCACACTAACTTATGCTACGCCGAACAAATATTATGATCATTAAGGTAGAATGTAAAAGACCACACGTACAATAAATGTAGTTCCATATTCTGTAGTTGTATGATAAAATCTATCGGTTCATAAAATTTGGAAAGGAATAAAACAGGAATTGTTCAGTGAATAGCGTGTCTAAATTGAGAATTTCGGTCTGCGAATTTCTCAAGTTTTCTGGAGAATTTCGGAGAAGGAAATACTTTTTATGCAACTAATGCATTATTTATTTTGGTTGCTAAAGCAGAAAATTCTTACGTATTGTTGTACATGCTTTCTACGTTTGTTTCTTTTTTTAGTTGTATAAAATGTTATTTTCATTTCTATTGTATATTCACAATAATTTTTTTTTTTTTTTTTTTTTTTTTTTTTTACCTTATTAGGCACACCTTTTATGAAAGATTAAAAAAAAAAAAAAATCTATTCTCTTAGTATAGTTAATGCGTTTAATCTATCATGAATTTATTTGCTTTTAAAAACTTCGCGCATTACATATACTATATGACTAAAAATGTCCGGAGATTTATTTTATTTTAGACGTTTTGCTGAATATCGTAAGTAAGAAATACTTGTATGTCTACAGGGATGTAAAAAACATGTTTTTTCACATATAGCTTTGAACAAAGGTTTAGTCATGAGAACAATTAGTGGGCTAAAAAAAAAAAAAAAAATGCGACAAGACAGTAAAATAAAATGCTCGTTATTAGCTTTATCTGTAGCACATGACTATATGGGTTTTGTACCTTTGTGTTCATTTGTGAAAGAATAGCACTTAAAATAGTCTAAAATAGTCTACAATGTCTTAAAATGGACTGATTGATTTAAAAATTCAGTAACATGCAAATGGCGACAGATACTTAAAAAATTCTGGCAGAAGGCTTATGTAAGATGTCAGGAGTTTGTTAATTACTGCGATTCCTAGTTTTAGTTCCAAATAACCGCGATAATGGCGCTGCAAACAATAGGTGCTAAATCGAGGCTCAATATTTTGACTCCCGTCTTCTCCCAGCATTGATGCGAGAGAAGGAGGTTAAATATATGGAGAGGTTTCAGTCACCAATGCAATCTTGTTCTTAGATACCCACTCCATATAGTTAACCTCCTTGCTTCTCATCAATACTGGGAAAAGGGCGAGGCCAAGAAATCGGACCTCGGTTTAGTGCCTATTGCTTGCAGCGCTATCTATCGCTGTCATTTGGAACTAAAATCGGGAATCGCAGTTTTTAAAAAACTGTAATTTAACAAATTACAACGACCATTTGGAAAATAATTTTTTCAAAGACTAAAATTTAAGACATAAAAAATCGCACGGAGTTGATCATACATTACGTACGCCATGGATTACATTTTTCGGTACTGTAAATTTTTAAACTTCTGCGGAGCTGGTCATACATTACGTACGCCATGGATTAAACATTAATATTCGTGGACCAATTTTAAATTAAATTTCATTCTTAAACTTCTAAACACCCCACGATATTACTTTTTACACGGTCGTATAGAGAAAAAAATGTACTTTTAAATGCAATTTGTTTGAAAGCTGTATCTCAATTTGTTTCCGAGTTGTTAATTTTTTTTGTATTTTTTATTACTTTTTTGTCATAGTGGCAACAGAAGTATCCATCTCTGTTGAAAGTACGTAAAGGGAAAATACAGACTACTGTGTAGACCAATCAGAAAACGAATAAAATGCGGATTCAACCAATAAAACGCTTCAGATATGTTTCTGATTTCCTACCTTGACCGAGGACAATAACCATTTTTCCAAATGGTTAAAAAAAACCTGACATCTTACATAACCCCCCTGCAAGAATTTTTTTTAATAGCTGTCGCCATTTGCAAGTTATTGAATTTTAAAATCAGTCAGTCCATTTTAGGACACCCGGAATATTCCTGAAAATATAAAGGGTTCTTTAAAAAAAATCCAATAATTTTCTGTTTTTTTATAGCATTCGTGGTTTTCAACCAAATTTTAATGACACCTTCCGAAAACTTGACAAGTACAAGGGAAACAAAATGGTACAATTAAAAAGGTAAAATATTTGATAAGAGATGGTTATATATTTTGATTTAAAAAAGGCACTAAATTAGTTATGAGTATTCTCACCAACAGTCAAAAAATTATTTAGGCTGTTAGTCAATTTCCGAATTCCCCTCTCTAATGTTAAGTCTATGGACGTAGTATGCAATCTTATATTTAAAATACATCCTCAGAAAATTAATATTTTTAACTCTTTTTTAGGTGCATTCGTAATTATATAAATACGTAGCACCTATAGTCGTCGTTCTGTCCGTCTGTCCGCATATAACAGAGCAAAAACTACCCAACCGAATGGTCTGAGATTTTAAATATATAATTGTTGCAAAATTTTGTCGAGTCATTTCAAATTTTATGAAAATCGGATGCATAGTTTAATTACAGGGACAGTCAAAAGTTTTCGATTACATTGCGGTCAATGGGAATAAATTATTGCAAGTGCGTTTTAATGATGTTACAGCCTTCCGAATGGTCTGAAATTTTAAATATATAATTGTTGCAAAATTTTGTCGAGTCATTTCAAGTTTTAGGAAAATAAGATGTATAGTTTAATTAAACGGACAGTCAAAAGTTTTCCGTTACATGACGGCCAATGGGAAAAAAATTATTTCAAGTGCATTTTAAGGATATTACAGCCTTTCAAGCAGAATGAAATGGATATACACTTACTAAAGTGCATTAAAATATGCATTCGGTACAATACACGGTTCAAAAGATACTTATAAAACTAGCTATAGTACGAACGCACCTCATTTGCCACGTTTGACGAGCAACTTCCAACTTGTTTAGGGTTTCGTTCATCTGACGAAACCCTATTTGTTTCACTCCTCTGTCTGTCTATCCGTCCGTCCGTCCGTCACAGAGTTCGTTCTCAGAAAATGTATAAGTTAGACATCAAATTTTGCATACTTATAGCTGATCACATCATCACTCCGATTACCTCCGATCACACGACAAATCATAAAATTTTGAAAAATTCTTATATTAATTTAATCAAATGAATTAATTTAATGACATCCAACCCTTTTTGCGATTTAGATTTTAAAACACAACCTTAATTTCAGTCTTTTTAGCACCGACTAGATAGATATGGGGCATTCTCACAATCTTTTGACTCTCATGTCCCTGAATAATATTTTTTTTATTTTAATACACTTTTTGTGTTTTTTTTAATTTCATATACTGGGGAACATCCCATTGCATGATTGCATAACAATATTAACGAGATAAATCAGTTTTGGACGATGTTGGGGGTTCAAATACCAGGAAAACTCCTATACCGTCCCGTGTCCCTGATGCTGATTTTTAAGTTTGGAGCTAGCTGTCTGGGTAAAGTTGTTTCAATAAAAGTAATTCGATGTAATTTTTTTTCCGAAACTGGGACAATTGTTTTATATAAATATGCAGAAAAACATTAACCTGCACACACTTTTACGGTTGTTATTATTTTTTGAACTCTGTCCCTGGGTTTTTCATCCTTACCGTCCCTCTTGCTAAACTTATACAGAAAATAACTTCAGATGCAGCCACAGAATTTTTTTTTCAAGTTTTTTCTCGTGCAGAAGTATGCTAGAGAAAGAATGTCCAAAATTCTTTGACAGGAAATTTACTGCAGAATTTAAATCAGCATTTAAATATCAATTTCAAGATCGTGGCTTTATTGGTAGTCTTACCGTCCCCAAGGTTTATTACTGAACTTTTCGAGGTAAATAAAAAAAAAAAAATTACTTTAATCCAATGTTAACAACTATTTCTAAAAATAAATTAACATTGTGGCTATCACTTAGTCCTAACATAATTTTCTTAAAAATAGGTGGTAATTTTCCTTACCGTTCCATCCTTACCGTCCCTTTTTTCCTATATTGTCCCCCTTTTTTTTAACCTTACCGTCCCTTCTTTAACACCCCTTTAAGACAATTTTATACAAAAATTCTGTATTAAAAGTACTACATTTTTATTATTTCTTATTTGAATGTCCTGTGGGTAGTATGAAAATTCATTTTATGTAAAAATTTAGAAGAAAATAAAAAGTTATAATGGTAAAATGGTACGGAAAATTAATCTCGCACGTTTAACTTAAACTTCAGTTAAATAAAACATTTTTTGCTGCTGACCATTTTTTCTTTATTTTGAATCATTAAGGCATTCGTCTATCAGATTAAAATGTTACTTTTAGCAAGTTTAATTTCGCCAGATTTTTTTCCCCAAAAGTCAAAAGATTGTGAGAATGCCCCAATGTGTATGATAACGCGTCAGTCTGCTAGTCAAAAGGTTCCCCGTTTGAAACTCGGCGTCAGAGTTTGAAAATTCCCCCCCGGAGTAAATTTCCTTATCTAATACATTCAATTTTACAGTATTTTTGAAGAAAAAAAATTTTTTTATTCTTTCTATTTTATTAAGATATTCTATGAATTATTTTTTTAAATTGTAAATTTCTTTTTTTATGAGAAATTACGAAATTTTAAATTGACTACATATTATTGTTCGATGGATTTACTTAAAGAAATGTTTAAAAAAAAAAAAAAATCATTTTAAGAGTTTCTTTCTTTTCTTTTTTTTTTTTTTTTTTTTGAAGCTGAAATTAAATCATGTAATTAAATAGCTTTTCCAGATATACAAACGGCGTGCAGTTACAATTGTCTGAAAAGCAGTTCTTGAATAGTTTAAATTTGATTAAAAGAATATCTTCCAATTATAATAATTTTAAAATTAAATTTAATGGTGCTGCCGCCTATGTTATTATTGAAAAAGGTGAAGGATTTAATAATGATAAATTGACGATATCGATGTATTAATTAAAGGATAAAACGTTTTGAAAGGAATATTACACGAAACCCTCTGTAAGATCTTCGATCACTCGTACCCACTTGTTCTTTGTACTCTTCTTAAAAGATGTTTTTGTTGTTAGTTCCCTAAATATTGCTAAAATCTAGGCTTAATTTAATAATTTATTTGTTAAAAGCTGGGGAATTGCGAGTGAGATTTTAACACTTTAATTAATTTTATAAAATTAAGTCTATATTTTAGAAATATTTTGACAACTAAGAAGAGTACACAGAAAAAAAGAAGTTAAGAATATTAATTTCCCGATGAGAAATTTTAAACATATGAATGCACTACGCGTCCGTAGACTTAACATTAGCGAGGAGAATTCAGAAGTTGATTAACAAGCCTTATAAGGTTAAGCTTACTGCAATGAATGTTGGAATTTTCTTATGTGAAAATCAAAATTTGAAGAATGCTTTTTTATTTAGTACCCAATAATATGCTATTTTTTTACGGTTTCGTCTCTCCCAAAAGTATTTGATATTTTTAGTAGAAAACTTTTATTTCTAAATAACATTTTGTGCATTTATCTTTTCTTTGATGGTATTGAGATTTATTCATTTTCCTTTTCTTTTCAGAAACTTTGGAAAAGTGAACAATAGAAGCTGATCTTTTGGATTATTTTCGAATCAATTGTGAACGGCATATTTCAAAAGTAAGATTTATCTTCATTTATTTAATTTATATTTATATGTATGAAAGGATAAGTAATAAAAACTTTTTTTAAATTTAAATTCTAATTCAAAAATTAAAATCCCCAATTTCTTTTTTTTTAATTTCTAAATCCAATACTTAACCCTTAAATGCCTGATTTTTCAAAAATCATTGTAATAATGTTTTTCGGCTTTCATTTTTTAAATAAATCATTGGAAAAATACTTAAAAAATCATATTTTATTTTAAGTATGGTTTACGGCTAAAAAAAACAGTTTGTTACTAATCGGCAATACTGCTCTTTAATTGAAATCGAATCTTTAATTGAATAATTGATTTCGTTTCGCGACAAAGTTTTTCCATAATACCTGTGCAGATGTTTTTATACGCTGAACAGGCGATGGAATTTATTTACTGGTACTATACTTGATTATCCCGTCGACCAATTTCGACAAATTATACAAATCGCAAAGTTATTCAAATGGAAGAATGTTGCTATTCTATAAAATTTTAAGATACGACAATTATTTAAAAAAAAAAAAACAATGAAAAAATAGGGTTTCTTTAATGATGCCATTCACGTATGGCGTAGCGACATACCAAATACAAAATTTGATTTATTTAAATGATTTCGGATGAAAGAATACTAATAGTTGACGTATTTAACCCTTAAATGCTTGATTTTTCAAAAATCATTGTAATAATGTTTTTCGGCTTTCATTTTTTAAATAAATCATGGGAAAAATACTTAAAAAATCATATTTTATTTTAAGCATGGTTTACGGCTAAAAAAACAGTTTGTTACTAATCGACAATACTGGTCTTTAAATGAAAAAATAATTTTCTTGATAAAATTCTATAATATTAAACACACAAGAATTTTAGGAACTACAATAAGAAATAAATTTTACTTGCTCACTGCAGAACAAAATAAGGTTTTTCGCAAGCTTTCAAACAAAACAAAAAGAACAAGTAGCAACAATTGAAAAAATAAATCTATCTTTATTCTTAAACAGCACAAGTGTTGCCATCTACATGTTGAAAATCGATTTAATAATATTTTCAGAATGTATTTTATTGGCAACATTGGGCATTATAGCTTCAATATTATTCTAATAGTATTTTAGAGCCTAAATTGGGTATGTTGCGGAAAAGTAACACCCGGCATTTAAGGGTTAAAACCATTTCGCCCCTTGTTAAGTTTCTTTAGCTGCACAGCATCTCGTATACTATATGTAATTTAAATTGACTACTCAAGTTCAGTTTCCAAGTCCTTATCTTAGGCCAGGAAGTATGGTAACACCAAATTTGGCTTACTGATACCCTTACTTTTCCCATGATAATGAAGGGATGAAGTGGAAAGGTAGAATGTCCTTGAGAAAGCAATTGAAATTACATAGAATATATAAGCAATAATTAAATCTGAAGAACGCTAACAAAAGCGCGATTCTCTTGTCTTCGTGACGAAGTGTTGCACCATATTTGGGGATTTATCACCTGCGCCCGACTAACATCAAAACACCCATTTCCGAATACAAATTAAGAAGACTGAGAGTATTGAAATCAGTTGATATTAAAGTACCATTTTCTGGGAAACTACTAAAGCAACTTCATTATTTTACAAAATAGCTTTGGTATGTATAGTATATAGGCTATAAATTCACCTTCCAGCAAGAAAAAAAATTACAATATTTGCACATCTATAATTCTTATGCGAGTTGTTTTTCTAATTATCGTTACTAAATAGAAAAAATAAAATAAAACGATCTAAAATCGAAATATAGCGAATTATAATGCCAATAAATAAAAAGAATTATTGAAATAGCTTCAGTATTTTAAAACGGCCATAAAGCTAATTTTTTTCTTCCTATACTGCAATTATAATTACCGGTGCCATGGGATGTTAATTTTACATAAAATTACTTGTTCACAATTTCCCCAGATGTTCATAATTTCCCCCAAAGACTACAGGGTAATTGTGAGTATATATTTTTGTGTCTGCATGGTATAATAAAGAAAACATATCAAGTTCATGCATAACTTTTGTTCAAAACAAGTTTATACAAACGTTGTTCTACCGCTAACTGATCCACCCGGCCGGCGGCGTCGCTCGAGTCCGAGAGTATAACATTAAATGTACCTAAAGTTAATGTTGAATGAAATTATATTTTTAAACAAAAATCTTTCTAAACGAACATGATGTCTGGAGACCCACTGCCTTCGGCAGCGTAGAATCTGGAATTTGTATGATTTTATATTTTTCAATGAAAATCTACCTAAACGAACCTTAGAGTTGGAGTCCCCAGTGCCTTCAGACGCGAATACCAGGTATGCTACGCACTTTGTGATAAGTTTTGAATTTATATTTTTTAACGAACCTCTTTAAAACGAAATAAGGAGCCCCCGTTATAGTGATTGCCGGTATAATTTCTGATATTTAGACACAAATACTTTCATGAGGAAAATTAAAGTTTCAGCTGTACAAACAGTTATGACTTCATATGAGGACTTAATACGATCTAATATGGAATCAAATCACTTAAAAAAAGTTATCCCATATTACAAAAAGTGTGCGAAATTATCAACATGGTTCTATAGATCCTTGCAAATGCATTGGAGCAAAAACTTAGTAATATTCTGTTAGAGTAATTACTACTCAACAATTATTGATTAAGAACTACGAATTACTTTGATTTTATTTTATGGAAACTAAGAAAATTTACAGGTACTAAAAACCTGTTTGTCATTTTTAACTGATAAGGAATTTAATATAGGCGAACAAAGATGCCAATTGTGAAGCAAAAATAGCGGGAATTCTTTCATTCTGTCAACAGGGACATAAACCTTTTCATATTTACTTCACTTTAGTATCAGCTATTTTTACATGGTCTTTAGTGGAGCTTGTTCTGAATTACGCATTGTTTATAGGGTTTCGCTGTTGTTGTTCTTTAAACCCCTTCCAGACCATGGGTGCATATATGCATCTTCAAAAGCTGCATACAGAATTTTTTTTTTTTTTTTTTTTTTTTTTTTTTACCAGTAATAAAGAAAAGAAGTATTTGCCCTATTTAATTGGAGCATTTACGTGATTAACCCTATGTATCACCGCGTTGCACCCAGCAGCAGAATTCTTTTCTGCAATTTGCAACACAAGTAGAAACTTTAAAAACAGTCTACAGAACTTAAGGACAAACGCCCTCCTTCCAATCCCTCATGCAGTCAACCCCCCGCCCCCAGTATTTGTGATTAAAATAAAAGGAAAGTACTTTTTTAAATAATTTACCTTTTTCCTCAAAATTTTAAACACCACTATCTGAAAAATCTTTCATAAAATCTGTCAAAATTTTTGTGAAGTTAGAAAACAGAATAACAGTAAAAATAACATATGAACACCAATTTCTAAAATTTTTGAAAAGATTGATACAATGTGATAATATCAAAAATTATATATAGATGTGATAATACAGGGATGAAAGTGCACTAAAGCCACTTTGAAGCAGCAAAAATCTAATTTTGTTGCAATAAAAGCTGTTATTGGAGCAGATTGAAATTCTTAGAAAATCAAATTTGAGTAATTCATGCAAATACTATACGTAATTCTAATACAATGTTTTATTTAGCAATCTTAGCTAGTTGTCCAATTCAAAATTTAACATGATTTCACTCAAAACATGGCTAACTAATATTTAACCTGCCACTCAGCTGTAAAAAAAATCTCGTGAAAACATCAATGTTGCAGCAAATTTTTCCGCGATTCTTTAACGGAATTCACCATTTTTTGCTCAATCATTTGACGAAATGTGCATTTTTTCGCGATCTTTCGACGATGTTCGCGTTTTTTTCGCGACCTTTTGACGATGTCCGCCTTCTTTTATCGCGATATTTTGACGATGTCCGCCTTTTTTATCGCGATCTTTCGACGTTGTTCACGTTTTTTTCGCGATCTTTCGATGATGTTCGCGTTTTTTCGCAATCTTTCGATGATGCTCGCTTTTATTCGCGATCTTTTGACGATGATCGCGTTTTTTCGCAATCTTTCGACGTTGTTCGCGTTTTTTTCGCGATCTATAGACGATGTTCGCGTTTTTTTCGCGATCTATAGACGATGTTCGCGTTTTTTTCGCGATCTTTCGATGATGTTCGCGTTTTTTTCGCGATCTTTTGATGATGTTCGCTTTTATTCGCGATCTTTTGACGATGATCGCGTTTTTTCGCGATCTTTCGATGATGTTCGCTTTTATTCGTGATCTTTTGACGATGATCGCGCTTTTATTCGCGATCTTTTGACGATGATCGCGTTTTTTTTCGCGATCTTTTTGACTAAATTAGAGTTTTTTCTGCCGATCCTTTGAAAAAAATCTGCGTTTTCTCCGTAATCTTTTGACGACATACGTGTTTTTCGTGATCCTTTAGCGAAATCCGTGTTTTTTAGCGATCTTTGCTCGAAATTCGCGTTTTCCCGAGAATTTTTCGACGAAATTCGTGTTTTTACCGCAATCCTTTGACAGAATTCACGTTTTTTTCCGCGATCATTTGTCAAAATTAACGTTTTTTCCCTATCATTTGACAAAACTCGCGTTTTCCCGCCATCCTTCGTGGAAAGTTGCTATTTTTCCGCAGCCCTTTGACGAAATGGGTTTTTTTTTTTCGATCGTGTGACAAAATGTTCGTAATCTTTTGACGAAATTCACCTATTTTCCACGATCTTTTGACGAAAATCTCATTTTTTAGCGATCCTTCGATAAAGTCCGCGTTCTTTCTGCGATCCTTTGACGAAATTAGTGTTTTTTCCGCGATCATTTGACAGAAGCCGCATTTTTCCGCCAGTCTTTGACGAAAGTTGCTATTTTTCCACAGCTTTTTGACGAAATTGACGTTTCCTTTTTCATTTTATGACAAAATTTCGTTTTTTTTCGCGATCTTTTGACTAAATTCACGTTTTTTTCGCGATCCTTTGACGAAATTTACGTTTTTTTCTCGATCCTTTGACGAAATTGACTATTTTAAATGCAAACGATTGACGAAATTGTTTTTTCGGCGAACATTTGTCGAAATTCGTGATAGTTACGTCCGAATTTTCGGACTAATGACCGATTTTTTTATTTCTAAAGAAATCACCCCTACGAGGATTGACTCATTTAATAATGGGCGTTTCACGATCGCACGTCTAGAGTTTTCTCCGTGAATTATTTATATTTTAAAGGGAATCGGAGCTTCGTCAATCGCATGTGGCGTGGATCGTATTATTATGGCACATGGAAAACAGTTTCTAAAAATTTTTTTTTCTAAATTTTAACAGTTGAAAAATAGTCTGCAGACCTTCTCAAGAGTCTGCGACGTGCGTCGCAGCGTTGCGCCGATTCTGCGCCCGGGGCGTTGCATATCTGCAACATACCCAAAAGTCAATGTCACTTATTCAGTGCGCTTTGAAAGACGATTTTATTCATTACTATACTGATTTAATTTTTCATGGCAAAATTTTATTTATCGTTTGAGCAAATTTCGAATCGTTATTGCTAAAATGAACCTCGTAAATTTTGTAAAATTAAAAAGTCTGGGGACACTCAAAAATAAATTTCTTTATTTTGTATACTTTGCAATTTTGTATTAGAAAATCGACACTTTATGAGAAGTATGTAAGGTTCTGTTTATTGCAGATGTGAAATAAAGTACCTTCTTGTCAATATATTTTTTCAATTTGCGAATTTTTTTCATTATTTTTTACATGTTTAAAAGGTTGTGTTCTAACATCTGAGTAGATATTTTTCAAACCGGAGTTGAGTTATAAAAGGTTAAATAAGTAAAGGCAGCTGTTATAAGGTGCCAACGGAATAAAATTCGTGTTTTAGACGTTAGTCCTGAAATGGTTAGGAAAATCCGTAGAGCATTTGAGTGAGGGGCTATACATATATAACGTTATCAACTTTTTGATAATTTTGGACCCCCTCCCCTCCCTTACGATATCATATGTTATTATACCTCGAACCTCCCCCCCCCCCCAACCCGGTAATGATATCGTTATCAATACAAAAAAAAATCAAAACTTTTCATTTTTGGAATCCTTTTCTTTTGTTTATGTTTAGAGCATCCATACTCAACGTTTTTTTCCGCTTGCGCCGCAAACATACGTTTGTGACGTTGGACGGGTCCCAACAAACTTAAAAAAGGACAAAAAAAGTAATAAAAATCGTCAGATGACATAAGTAGTATAACAAGGCAATATAACAAAGTTAATTTTATTAGTAATGTTGAACGTTTGCCTCAGAAGAATTATTGACAAAAAATTTTAACTTTCCAAACATAAACTTCGTGGTACTATTCTATTACAAATGCTGGAGAAATAGGTCACAAAGTTTGTTGTTTGGAAACAGTGGTGCAAAAAAAATGGTGCTTTTTTTTTTTTTTTTTTTTTTTTTTTTTTCGCTACAAAAATTCAACCCTAAGCAGCAAGCAGTATTAGCTGCATAATACGTATTAAAACGGAATAATATAAGAATGCAGAATTTCTAAAAAATAAATAAATAAAACAGGGGATTTTTTCTAATAAATCTTTTGCTCAATGTAAAAACATTTTATTATTATATTCTTAATTGTAGAAACATATAATGCACATTTAATTAATTTGGAATAATGTTTGATTAGTGCTGAATATTAAATACATACACCATTGCAGTACAAACTAGTCGTTGGGGGGGGGGGGGGGCACCAAAATACTTACCCATCATGGATATGCATAATATAAAATATGAAAATAAAACATGTGTAAACTATTTATAAAATGCATTGCAATTCCAAAATAAAATTTAAACTTATATTTAAATATTTTTAATACATAGTAATGTTCTATTACTGAATTGCGTTCACTACTTGATTATCTCGTCTACAAATATTTCGACAAATTATATAAATCGCAAAACTACTCGCAAAATTGTACAAATTGGCATAATTTTTATTTTAAATAACGAAAGAACAAACAAATTAGTAAAAGATTAATAAAAATACAAATAAACCGTCGAATTAAAAATCACTTGATGACGCAACAATCACGTGTAACGTGTTTAATGTCAAGTGAACGTGACATTTACGAAAAGCCATTATTGGCATTTAATCTTATAGTTTGGCGATAATTTTTTGTCGACGACGGGATAATAAAGTAGTACCGAGTTCCGTAAAAGAAACATCCTTTCCTTATAATTCCAAAAATGATAATCATATTAACTAACTGTTTACTGCGTCGGATTAAGCGTCTGATTTACAATTAAACATATCTTTGAATTGAAATTTGAATGAAATACAGGGTCATGAAAAATCGAAGAGTGTAAAAAAATATTATTACAAATATCTCGGCAACTAATTATCCGACTGACTTCATTCTTTATGGAAAATTTATAAATTTTTTATTGTCTTTTATATTTATTCCTTAAAATAAACAATTTCGAAAATTTTTATATTCTTTTATCAAAACGAATGTTTCGAGAGTGCGAAAGAAATAATTCTGGTTAATCGAGGTTACTAATATTCAGTTGGCTTCTTCTCATAATTACAGACTAAGTACATACCAAATTTAAAGTCTCTATCTCATTTTTTTCGGGATATAGAGCGTTTAAAGTCACACAGACAGATGAATGGCAATTTTTTTTTCCCTAAAAATGTTTTGCCCCACCAGTGGCCGAGAGGTTCTGCTCTCGAAGCTGGTAGACGGGAGGTGCTGGGTTCGATCCCAATCGCGCCCGTCGGCCTAATCGTTCGGAGTTTTCGTGGTTTTCTTCGAACCTTGGATTTCCAAGCGTTAATACGGGTTAGGTTCCCTTAGAAAGACCCCCACGAAGGGTACTCCCCCACCCTGGGCCTATATCCCTCGCGCAGATAATTGGCCGTCAAAAATCAATCAACCAACCAACCTAAAAATGTTTTTCGTACTCTCCAGTGTCTGAAACGTCTAAATCCGTCAAAAAAAAAAATTTTTTTTTTCGATTTTTAAAACGATTACAAGATTTACCTATACTACGTATGATGAGTAAGTAATAGGACTGCGTGTAAAAAGAACTTTTGACTAAGAAAATGGCCTTGAAGATGTGTTAACATAATGTTAAATTAATTATAAGTAACAGGACAGATTTTGTCTTTTTTGAAAATATATAAAACAACAGTGAAGGTATTAAATATTTTTTATGCACATCTCAATTGATTTTTTATGTAGGACTATGTGTGTCGGGCCGCACAAAAAAAAGGTCTCCGGGCCACATGCGGCACGCGGGCCGCAGGTTGAGTATGGCTGGTTTAGAGTGATATACAGATATTGTTATACGTTTATTTTTCGCATACTTTATTGATTCAAATGAAGAGAAATCAATAAAATATCAGTTTGTATATGAAATACCTTTATATCAAATAACACTTAAAAGAAATAGTTGCAATTTAAAAGTATTTAAAAATGGCTTTACGTTACATAATGCACTCAACAGTAATAATGTCTTCTTGCACTTGCCCCCACACGGGTGGAGAGGCAGACAAAACTTCTTATCAGAAAATATGTGGACAACAGTATTTCCCATTTATTTACTAGTAAGCACAATAAGTATCATTTCAAACATACTTCGCTTTTGGTTTCTCGAACAGCATATTATATATTCATACACATATGACAGAAGATTAGGAATTCCAAACGTTTGGTTATTCCGTATTTTGAAATTAAACAGTTTTATAACCATTTAATGATTTTAATAACAACTTTGTATTTCCATAAAAATAGATAACAGATTAAAAAAATATGACTACTTTTATGTAAAGTGCAATTTACAAATAGAGAAAATTTTGGTTGGATCAAAAAAGATAACGATATCAAAAGCCAAATCACACCCTCCTCCCCCTAGGGATATCTTACGATATCATGTGCCAGGAACCCCCCCCCCCCTAAAATGATAACGTTATATATGCACAGACCCTAATTTAAAAAATCTTAAAAATTAAATTATATTAATAATAATAAAATAAACGGACCTTTTAAGTGCATTTAATATTTCATAAGAAAATCTGACTCCCCCCCCCCCCATTGATAATACATTTAAAGCTGTAAAATATCTAAACATGTATAATATTATTATCATGGGGAACAAATCCTTTTACGATCGACAATTATTCAATTGAACATTCATTGTCCTTTTCCCATTTTCTCTCGATAAATCCCTTTTAATTCCCGCTAATTGATAAATGTATGAATGGATTGACAGTGAATTGAAACGAATCAGCTCTTGGGAAAATCCCGTGATTATCACTTACGCAAGGAGCAATCCTAGTCCCTGAAGTGTTTAGTAAGCATTTCTAAAATAAACCGGGTTAATGAACTTTTGTAGTGGTCTAGACCAATATGTCTCCCAGCCTTTAAAGATTAGCGATTAAGAACTTAACTTTTAATTATTGCCTTTGACATGCAGTGGCGCCAACTTTTGAAAAATACTGGGTGGGCTCAAAAGATTTTAAATAAAATAACACATAGACATATATACGGGTTTTTTTTCCACTTTAGTGAGTATGTGTGTGTGTGGAGAGAGGTGGGGAGGGGTGAATGGCTAAATATGAAAATTCGAAGTTAAATTATGGTTTTTCTAACTAAAATGTACAATTATTATAACTTAATAATTTTATTAAATTATATTCTTCTAAGTTGTTACTGATAAATACATTATTATTTATTATTAATAAGATAGATAAAAATGGCTAACACTCGAAAGTGTAAAATACTTAATGTGAAGAAAAGCATACATTTTAGACTCCTGAGTGTTTTATCGATCCAAGACATTAAAGCAGATGGCAAAATATGTATATGAAAACTTTTCTTGAGAGAGAAATCTAACATCTGCTGCATCTGCTGAAGGGGCTTACAGCGCTTCTGTAAGTCTAATAGATGTCCTCACCATTTTACAAACAAAATTATTATGAGAATATCAAAAAATCACATTTCATAAATAAATAATGAATAACGAAACATATCGATGGAAATTTGGAGGTCGGCGCAGAGATTAATTTGGAGCCACCGTTGGCATGCAAAATACTATTTCTGTGCATACCATTTTAGTATACAAAGGTCAAATGTTTTTAAAAAACATTTAGGCCATTAGCCATACATTTTGACAGTAATACAGTTGTTGAATTATAAAAAACTGATCTTTCTTTTGAATATTAGATCGCCTTCTAGGGCAGATAGAAGACAAAAAAGAAAAATCATGCGCGAGTGTAGATTATGAAACCCTTTCCAACATATTCAGAATATTGTAAACAACAACAACAAAAAGCTTCACCATCCAATAAAGTGAAAAATGGTATATAATTAAACAGTTTGGAAAATGCATAACACACTTAAAAACCCAATTTCAGCAATTACCCTTCATAGTTAAAAGAATGTGTTCATATTATTTTGTGAAGCCCTGTATATAATCGGGTATCTAATAATCTGTATATAATAATATATATCGGGTTCACTTGATTATAGAACTCCCCCCCCCCCCAAAAAAAAAAAAAAAAATTCTGTATTAAAACAACAGTAGAATGATAAGCAATATACTAAAACCATCGATGAAAAATTATCTAACAAACAATGCAAGTGTCATCAAAATATGTCCAGTTGAACTTTTTAAAAAGGTTAATCTTCCATAATCGGGTTTATCTGATTATAGAACTTTCCCATAGTTCTATAAATAAGGAATGTAAAACTAAATACAATATATTAAAACCTTTCCTGAAAAATTATCAAACTAACAGTGCAAATCCCATTAAAATATTTTCATCTAAACATAAGCAGCTTCTCATAAGCATATAATCCATAACTTTAAGTTATTTACCTTATTCAAAATGCTTTTAAATATATGAAGGATGTATACAAAATAAAGTATTGCTGCACATGGAAAATAAAGTAAAACCTGATAATAAGGTAAATAACTTAAAGTTATGGATTATATGTAAAATACAGGTTTTAAATAAACAGATTTATCTGTGAATAACTTATTAATGTTCTCATAGGCAGTCGGAACGAAATTCCCATTTGTATGTTTTATATAAATATATAGTAGATTATTATCATTATTTTTTCCAAATCTGTTCGTTAAAATGTCTTCTTTGAAAAGAAAAGTAGTGAGATCATAATTAGATTACCATATGATTTTTAAAAATCCTATTTCTAATGTCTTTTTACTTCTAATTTATATTCAACACTATTATATAACACACTGTCTAGCACCATTTGGAAGTTTAAAATGATTAAATTAAATTTTCTCTGTGGAAATAGTTCCTCATTTATTATTGCTTACTTTGTCAAATGAGGCGTATTTTAAAAATGCTCTGCGTTTTTGAAAACGCAACATATAATGATAATCAATAATTCGTATAATTTTCTCTGGAGAATTTTGTTCCAAATCATATTTCGAGGTATGTCCCGAGATTAAAGTTCTGAGAACTGTCAAAGCACCGATCAATCGCATTTTTTAGTGTCTGAAAAGTGGTTTTTAAAAAGTTTACAATGTAGAACAGCCATACTCAACCTTTTTTTTCTCGCGGGCCGCAAACATATGTTTGCAACATTAGGCGGGCCACCACACTCTTACATAATAATGTAAAAACGGGTGGTTAAAAAAGTGAGATAACAAAAGTATTATAACGTAACAATATAATAAAGTTATTATAATCTGTAGTATTAAAAATTTGTCGCGGAAGAAGTGTTACCAAAAACTTTAACGCCACTACTTCCAAGCAATACATTTTGTTGCTGATTTCTATTGTAAATGATGTAGAAATGTGGTTCAAAGATTCTTGTTTGGAAGCAGTGGTGTAAAAATAGTTATTTTTTTAGCGACAAACGTTTAACTCTAACAAGCATTATTAGCTATATGGTAAATGTAAAACGTAATAACATAACAACGCTGCATTTGCAAACAAAAAACAAGAAGAATCAGGAATTTTTTTTCTTCCTCAATAGAAAACTTCTTGTCTATTTTTTTAAATGTATAATTATATAGCGCAAATTTGGATTAATTTGGAATAATGCTTGATTAGTGTTGATGATTAATAAAATGTATACACCACTGTAGTACAAATAGGACTTAGAACTTCTGGAGAAGGATTCGGCATTTAGATGATTTAAAATAAATGTAAATTAGTAATTATAAATAATGGAACAGATTTTGTCTTCCAGCGAAAATATATAAAAGAACAGTGAAGGCCCTACAAACCTTTTGTGCACGGCACATCTCAATAAATTTTATAAACAGGAGTTACTGATCATATGTCTTAGGGCGCACATAAAAGGCCGCCGGGCCACATGCGGCCCTTGGGTCGCAGGTTGAGTATGGCTGAAACTTCCGCATGATTTTTCTTTCCTATGTTTATTTATATATTTAAACCATCTTATTTAAATTACTAACATTGTTTCATTATAATGTACCGATTAGTTTTTAAATAATGTCTAATATTATCCGATAAAATACTTTTATAATTAAAAAGAAAAGTGCCCAGTTAAAACGGATGGCATTGAGCTCGCAGGCTATTCACACTAGATGTGTACTAGTGGTGCACAACCTTTTTTAGAGAAGGGCCACTTATAAAAATGTCTGGGTTGTCGAGGGCCACATCAGTAAAACAAAGAGAATTCTACTTCGGGGAGGTAACCTGTGACCTATAATCTGATAAAAAATATGGTTTCGGAGGAGGGGGTGTTGCCCCTCTATGCTCCGCTACTCAGTCAATTTATCCTATTCAGTTGGCAAGGATATATCAACACTTTACGTTTGTATATGTAACACAGACATAGTAAGGATTGTTTTCAAGGACTGATAATATTCCTTGACTTTATTTGGGGGAGTAATTTTTTTTTTTTTTTATTACAAGTGCTAAAAAACAAACATAGGCATGAAAGTGGTAAGTGCCGAAAAAAAGAATGTGAACTTTATGAACGAAGAAGAGAGAAGGAGCCAATCAAAGAAATTTCACATTTTTTTCGCGCCTGATCAATGAAATTCGCGATTTTTACGCGCCCGGTCAAAAAACTTTGCGATTTTTACGCGCCTGATCGACAAAATTCGCAATTTTCCCGAAGCCTATCGACAAAATTCGAGATTTTTCCGAAGACGATAGCTAAAATTCGCTATTTTTCCGCACCCGATAAACAAAATTCGCTTTTTTAAGTGCCCGAACGACAAAATTCGCAATTTTCCCGAAGCCTATCGACAAAATTCGAGATTTTTCCGAAGCCGATAGCTAAAATTCCCTATTTTTCCGCACCCGATAAACAAAATTCGCTTTTTTAAGTGCCCGATCGACAAAATTTGCGAATTTCCCGCCCCCGATCGATGAAATTTGCAATTTTTCCGCGCCCGATCAACGAAATTCGCCATTCTTAACTGACTCTGACGATATTTGCAATTTTTTTCTCGCGGCAAATTGACGAATTTCGGGTTTTTACCGATTTTTCCGCTGCCGATCAAATTTGCACTTTTTCCGCGCATCATCGACGAAATTCGTGATTTTTTCGTGCCCGCTCAACGGAAATTGCGATATTTACACATCTGATCGATAAAATTCGCGATTTTTTTTCATGCCTGACCAAAGAAATTCGCTATTTTTCGGAACCCGATAGACAAATTTGCGATTTTCCGCTCCTCGTCGACAAAATTCGTGATTTTTCCGCGCCCGATCAACGAAATTCGCGATTTTTCCGCGCCCGATCAACGAAATTCGCGATTCTTAACTGACTGACGAAATTTGCAATTTTTTCCCACGGCAAATTGACGAAATTAGAGGTTTTTTTTTCTCGCGACTGGCGAAACTCACGATTTTTCCGCAGCCGATCAATAAAATTTTCAATGTTTCCACGCATCACCAACAGAATTACGATTGTTTTCGTGGCCGATCAACGAAATTTGCCATTTTTCCGTGCCCAATCAACGAAATTTGCAATTTTTCCGCGGCTGATCTACAAAATTCGCGATTCTTAAATGACTGATGCAATTTTCAATTTTTTCTGCAGCAAACTGACGAAATTCGCGATTTTTTATTGCTACCTATGGACAAAGATTGAAATTTTTTCCAGTTATAAATTGACAAAACTCGCGGGCCACACGTTAACCCATCGCGGGCCACAGGTTGTGCATTCCTAATGTATACTATACTCTTATTTCAAAGAATAATGCCTCTTGAAAAATAAAGAAATCGGCAAAAAACGCATTTAGCTAAATTAAGCGGGGAAGGGATTAGCTCCCCCATTCCCCCCTTATTTAACCAATGAACCTCCAAATCTAACCAGGGAAGCGCCTTATTAGAATAAACCGGTGTACGAAACTTGAAGCAAATAAGATAATTCTGCAAAATGAAGGTGAGGATTAGCTCCCCCATTTCCCCCCTTTATACTTAACCCTTAAATGCCTGGTGTTGCTTTTCGGCAACATACCCAATTCAGGCTCTAAAATACTATTAGAATAATATTGAAGCTATAATGCCTAATGTTGCCAATAAAATACATTCTGAAGATATTATTAAATCGATTTTCAACATGTAGATGGCAACACTTGTGCTGTTTAAGAATAAAGATAGATTTATTTTTCCAATTGTTGCTACATGTTCTTTTTGTTTTGTTTGAAAGCTTGCGAAAAACCTTATTTTGTTCTGCAGTGAGCAAGTAAAATTTATTTCTTATTGTAGTTCCTAAAATTCTTGTGTGTTTAATATTATAGAATTTTATCAAGAAAATTATTTTTTCAATTAAAGGCCAGTATTGTCGATTAGTAACAAACTGTTTTTTTAGCCGTAAACCATGCTTAAAATAAAATATGATTTTTTAAGTATTTTTCCCATGATTTATTACAATGATTTTTGAAAAATCAAGCATTTAAGGGTTAAATACGTCAACTATTAGTATTCTTTCATCAGAAATCATTCAAATAAATCAAATTTTGTATTTGGTATGTCGCTACGCCATACGTGAATGGCATCATTAAAGAAACCCTATTTTTTCAGTGTTTCTTTCAATTAAAGACCAGTATTGTCGATTAGTAACAAACAGTTTTTTAGCCGTAAACTATACTTAAAACAAAATATGATTTTTCTAAGTATTTTTCCCGTGATTTATTTAAAAAATGAAAGCCGAAAAACATCATTGCAATGATTTTTGAAAAATCAGGCATTTAAAAGTTAACCAATGAACCTCAAAACTAATCATTGAAGCGCCTTATAAGAATGAACATATATCCAAAATATGAAGCAAATCGGATATTTCTATCAAGAGTTATCGCGTTACATACGTACAGAAGCTGCGGGCACATTAGCTCTCAGGCTTTGATAGCCTGTGAGCTAAAAAGCTACATCCATTTTTAATATTACTGAAATATACTGAAATAGAATCTGTTCCCTCCAGATTTTTTAATTAGTACGTCTCCCCTTTTTAATCTCCCCTTTTTCTCTTAATTTATAATTTGTTAATTAGTAAGTTATTGAAATCTCTCTTCCTTTTTTTATCACAACAAACTGATAGGGCATTTTCTGGTTTGAATTATAAATGCTTTTCATATTATCGTGTACTAATTATTTTTTAAACTATAGCAATAATAAGAGTTTATATAAACAAACAAGAGTTTATAAAACACTTTAAAATCTATTATAATTTTCTTTTAATCTGCCCATTATAATTAACGTGTTTCTTAAAAGCAAAAATGGTACGATTGTAATTATAGTACCATACGTTTCTTCTAAATCCCGTTTCGAAATGTCCCTCTATACTTTTCATTTATATTTAGCTTCATTTTATAACATACTGTCTCTCATCATTTGGAAGTTAAAACTGATAAAATAAAATTTTCTCTCTATGGTAGTTCCTGGCTTCATTATTGCTTTCCTTGTCAAATGTGATGCATTATGAACATATTCTGCGGTTTAAAAAAGGTAATGGGTAATGAAAATCGATTATTGGAAATCTTTTCTCACAGGAATTTTATTCCAAATCATGTTCGAGTGATATTAAGGCACTTTAAATTTCTGACGAGTGTTCAGTGAAACTTTCTCTGTTCAATACGATCAATCGCATTTTGTAGCCTATTTAAAAGAGAAATTTATGTAAATAGATAGAGATCGACGGAAAATTCGGTTTCGTTTTCGGTGCAAAATCAGAGTTTTGCAGAAAATTCAACCGGACCGAAGCTCGACACAAAACTATCTGTATTCTAAAAATCTCGTTTCTTCTTTCGGAAATTTTCAACAATACTAATTGATTTGAGCTGCATTACTCAAATGACACTTTATTTAGTGCTATTGAAAACGCTTTTCTCGTGCTCATTAAAAGCTGCAGACTTAAAAGTAAAAGAAAATTTTTAGTTTGAAACCGTAGAAGTGTTTCGAATATTCTTTGAGAAAGGTCTAGTATAACAGATAATCCTTTACAAAAATCATTGTAAAAGATAAATCGAGGTATGTATACCTAAAAATATTTTGTAATTAGATGAAATTCATCTAATTAGATAATCATTCTTTGACGTTGATGAATTAATTGCATTTTATTTTATATGAAAATAAAAAGTTTTGGTCAGAGACATAGCCACAAGTATAATTGATTAGTAATTATGTATGTTTTATAAACATGTATAATTAACTAATAGTTATGTATATTTATGTATGTATTAATTACTTAATTTTTTTTGCACATTTTCGTTTTCGGCCGAAAATAGGAAGATGACCGAAATTCGATTTCGGTTCGGCCTTAAAAACCTGTTTAGGTCTATCCTTAACATAAAAGCAAAAATGGTACGATCGTAATTGCATTACCATACGTTTCTTGAAAATCCCACTTCGAATGTGTCTCTATACTTCTAATTTATATTCAGTCGCATTTTTTAACATAACTGTCTCTCACCATTTGGAAGTTAAAAATGATAAAATAAAATGTTCTCTCTATGAAAGGAGTTCCTGGCTTCATTATTGCTTTCCTTGTCAAATGTGACACATTATGAACATATTCTGTATTTTAAAAAAGGTAATGGATAATGAAAATCGATTATTGGAAATCTTTTCTCCCAGGAATTTTATTCCAAATTATGTTCGAATGCTATTAAGGCACTGTGACGTTCCATCTGAGCATATGAAAAAACCAGATGGCCACTTAATTTTATTCACCACTTTTAATTGGGCCTCCAGATGCCTCAGCTCTATGTCGCATGTCAATGCATTCACAAACTCCAGATGTGGAGTTATAAACTATTTAAATAAATGAGACACTAATTCTCGGTGAAAAGTGGCTGACTAACACGATTTGAAACAAATAAAACTTGTGATGAGATGAATAAGACTCTGACGTGGTCACCCACTTGAGACGGACTAAAGAACTCATGAGGGCCTGGAGGGCATATGCCTTTTTAGAACCATCTAATGCGGTCGCTTTTTTCGGGCGTCGCAAAGAGAAGGGGCGAGCAAGCCTCCGATTGACTTTGAAGTTTTTAATGTTACTGTGATTGTTATGTGTCTCATGCTGTGCTGTCCTAGCGTGAAATAAAAATGTAAAGGAAAGAAACGCAAGCTCTCTTTATTTAATTTTAAGTATAGTTCCTCGTATGATTTATTTTACGTTACAGCACTTTAAATTTCTGACGAATGTTCATTGAAACTTTCTATATTCAGTACGATCAATCGCATTTTGTTACCAACTCAAAAAAGAGAAATTTATGTAAATAGATAATATATAGAGTGTGTACTGGTTAATAGCTAATTCCTTAACCATTGAATATAAAAATAACCACTAGAGATAGGCCGAATGCCAAATGCCGAATATTCGGCTAGCCAAATAGTGACTATCAAGCCGAATACAGAGTATTCGGCTAGACGAATAGTGACTATAAAGCCAAAACCGAATATTCGGCCTGCCTAACAGTAACTATTCGGCCGAATACCGAATATAAGGCTTGCCGATTACTTTTAAATTTCAGAATTTGAAAGTATTAAGAAGTTAAATTTTGAAACAATTTTGCATAATATTTAACACACATACTTCCATATTGATAAACAAGATCTTTCTACAAGTAAATTCTGCCCTAAAAAAATTATGCTTTGAATTGTTATTTATGAAGAGGATAGTTTTAAAGCATCTTTAATTGATAAAATTTTAAATTTCATGTATTCTTCTCTAAATTAATACAAATGAATAAAATTTTCTTATATTCTAAAACAAATATTTTAAAATCAAACTGAAATTTTGAAGTAATTGGATGAAAAATTGTACAGTCATACACTGTTTATTTGTCAGAAAGGGACTAAAATCGTCATTATTGGTTAATTTTTTTAGGTGATACTTTTCAAATAACAAATAAAAAATGTAAAAGCCTTCTCTTTTATTTAGATATAATTCTATTTCTAATTATTAAATATCTTTATTAATTGACAGTTAAACATAGTAGTTTATTTAGTGGTGCATTTAACAGTAGTACATGTTTTTTGTTTGTTTGTTAATGAATCTTGATACATTATCATGTCATACATCAAGATTATCGTACTAAATGTAAATTATAGGACAAGTGCTTGTGTGTGTGTATATATATATATTTTTAGAAATGCATTTACCAACTCAAACAATATCTAAACAAAATTTCTTTCTTCAACTATTTTAAAATCGTTGACAAATTAGAACAAACTAGAAACTAACAACAAAGAGTTAAGAGTTAACTCTATTTTGTTAACTAGAGTTAACAAATTAGAAATTGAGACGTTTTAAACGTTTTAAAAAATATTTTTTATAAAGGTCTTTTAAGTATTCGGTCTGGCCGAATATTTCGATATTCGGTCGAACAGAATATTTGGCATACCGAATAGTTTGATATTCAGTCTAACCGAATATTCGGTAGTATGGCCGAATAGGCTGGATACTGAATATTCGGTGCATCCCTAATAACCACTCTATTTAGAAAAAACATTCAAAATGAAGTAGAAATTTTGTTTAATATTGTTTGAGTTGGTAAATGCATTTCTGAAAAAAAAAAGTATACAGTGCACTTGTTTTATAATTTACATTTAGTACGATAATCTTGATACACTAACAAAACAAAAGTATCCATTATTTTACGATAGAAACTTGAGAGTTTATAAAATTTTGAATTTCACAAATTTTAGATATTTTTAGTAAATTACAACAATACTATGCAATAAAATACATTCATGCAAATAAACTGCATACTCTTTTAAAACTATTACCATGTTGAAATAATATCCGTTCAATAAGACATCTGTCTTTCTTGAGTTGTCGGATCGTAATTATTACTGCGTACTTCTTGAAAATTCTATTTCGAATGCGTCTATATTTCTATTCTTTATATTCACCGCCATTACATAACAAATTGTCTCGCATCATTTGATAGTTAAAAAGGATAAAATTAAATTTTGTCGGCGTGAAATAGTTCGTACTTCATTATTGCTTCCCTTGCCGAATGTGACGCATTATGAAAATGCTCTGCATTTTGAAAAATTTAACAGATAATGAAAGTCGATAATTCAATAATTTTCAATCTGGAATTTTGTTCCAAACCATAATGGGAAAATTTCAGAGATACATTAGAATTCGAAAAACGTTGCAGTCAAAATTTTAAGGCATTGATCAATCTCATTTTTTGATGTCTTGAAAAGGTTTTAAGCATTAATAAGAATATTAATTTCTTCTTTTTTAGGGTTCCGTACTTAAAAAGTAAAAACAGAACCATTATAAGATCACTCCTGTGTCCGTCTGTCGCAGCCATTTTACTCGTAAACTGTGAAATGTGGAAAGTTCAAATTGGGGGAAGTAATAAAGACTATTGACCCACCTAATTTACAGATCATTAAACATTCACAAATATGTTTAGGAAAAATGTAGAGGGGCAAATTATGTTACTTGAAGAAAAAAAAAACAGTGGCACTCCGGGAGTGCCAATAGAAGTGAAAACTTCAACAATTACGTGTGTGTTTTTTTTAATCGTCGGGAAATGTTTTATTGTGCAGGAAATACTTTTAAATTTAGTGTTTTTTTATTTATTATTAAAAATTATTACTACAAAAATTATATTACAATTTATATTTAATGCGCCATTGTACATGAAAAATAATGCATATAATTTTACATACAAAAATTTCAATCTATTGCTTAAAACGTAAATTTACAAAACCATGAAATATGAAAGTTAATTAATTCCGATCATCAAAGCTCGGAGGTATATCCTGTATCCCTAGAATCTTGAAATTTGGTATGAAGGTAGTGTTTGGGATACAATGAAAGGGAAAATTAAAAAAAATCCGGAAAATTTGGATAAAAAGTTGAAAAATCAAAAAACCGAGAATTTGGCACAGATGTGATATACGGACCAGGTTTGGCGCGATTTTTTAACGTCAATTTGACGAAAGCCTGTTTTCCAATACCAGTTACAATATATATTTTTAAATTATTTTCTATTGTTTTAAAAAATAAACAACAATAAATAAACGATAATTTCATTAATAACTATAGAACAAAACAATTGTACAATTTAAAAAAATAAAATAAAAGTAAATGAACAATTTATTAATAAATAAGCAACAGTAGCCGGGTTACCTTCTAAAATAAAGTAACGCCATTTTGGTGTCAATTAGGTACCCAAGTGCGTATCTGACATCTGTGCCCCGTATTTTATCTTCCGTAATCGAAATTCCCTCCAATACTGTTGGTCATTGACCAGACCATCAACACGATAAAATACAGTGTTATCGGTTTTTAGTTACACGAAATAGGTAGGTCACGAATACGGTATAATTCATTTTAACTGACGAAAAACAAAATAATAATTTGTTTTACCAAATGTTGTTTTGGTGAATTTAAATATTTCTGCAAGTCAAATAATTCTGCAAGTATGTTAACATTTCTTGATAAATAATTGCGCTTATGCTTTTGCTATATTTAAAACCACTACCATATTATTAGAAAAATCGCTATAGTTTGATGCTATGACATACACCATAACGCAAAAATAACACTAATTTTAAAAACAAGAGAGTTTTTCTGCTAAACTTACCCGATATTTGATCGAATAGTTCACTTTTGCCGCCAACTATTGACATAAATAACAACTGTTGAATAAAGATAATTTTATTTTGCTAGAGCAAGGTAGTTTTATTTTAGCAAGAATCACGAGACTTGGCTAATTTTTACATGAGATGTTTTTGATGAGATTTCCTTTTTCTAACTCTTGTACGTGTATTTCGGGAACCAATAGCGCACAGGCAAGCATGCGGCGCGCTTGCCTGTAAATTGTTGTTATTGATTAAGCAATCAATAGCAATTAATTGCCCGCCCTCCTCATACCGAACTATGCACAATACATGTACATACTTATATACAGAGGTGTCGGTTACAATAACAGTATCACGCGTTCAATGGTTTTTCCCATCTCAAAAAATGCCAAATGCGCCCAAAGAAGCTTTCACTTCAATAATGAAAGTATCAAGTATTTGTCTTTAACAATAAACACAACAGCGTACTGCAACGAAAATGTAAATTTTGTGTGTGTTCCTGTGTGAACGCCGGGAGAAAAAATGAGTTTTAGCTTCGCTCTTCTTTTGCGGATTGAGCTGAAGAGGGAAAAGTTCCTGTCATTCACCGCTTGGCGCGCTAGTGTCTATGTGCCAAAATGCTAGCATGTCGGTTACGTAACAGTGTCTCCAAATCAGTGGTTTTTCTCCATCTCAAAAAAAGCTCAACGCGCCTAAAGAAGTTTTCACTTCAAAAAATCTTTTCTTTGTATATCGTGTGGGGTAGCCTGTAAAAGCTTTCGTAATGCTGAACATAAAAATACATTTCTTTTAATTTTAGGTATTATATTTTGAGAGAGATCGGCGAAAATGTAGTGCAAAAATGTCTCCCTCCCTGTATTACCGAATCTGCTGAAACTACAAATATGAAAAAATTAGAGTTAATTTAGTAGACGTTAATTTAAACCTTGAAGGAAAATTATAGCGCATTTTTCTGTTACACACAAATTTCAATTTGCAGGCATTCAGCAAAGGTGTTGAGGAGCGATGAAGGTACCTATCGTAGTAGAAAATATAAAAGCATTGTTGATAATGAGTTTCGAAAAAAATCATCGGTCCATAGTCGAGATATTAAACCTTAAAGACACGGACGGTTTGGACCTACATAATGACAGGAGCGGCGTACTCTATGTACCATAGGCTTTTAAAGCCCAGATAATAACTTTTAATGATATATTTGTGTAATACAATGCCCAGTAGCAGTATAAAAACAATAAACGTCAAATTTTTAAACTAATTTAATTAGAATTAATCACATAAGTACTATGGGATTCGCGACTAGTTTGCATTGAGTGGATCTTTCAATACGCCTCCCGTGTCTTTAAAAGTTAATAAAAAACTATCTGGAAAAACACGGCACGGACCAAGGCGGTGTTGAAACTTTGCGACCTCCTTTCCAAGCGCACTTAGTACAATGCCAAGTTTACACTTTGAACAAGAGTGCGCTGAATTTACTTTTGTGAAATGCCAAATGAAGTTTAATTATGCACTTTTTTTATTGTCAGTACCGAATTAAGTTCATCATAACAGTTTAGGATAAGATTAAAAAAAGAGTTATACAGAATAGCAATATTGGATATTATTTAGGCTTCATATCTGTTTGAACTTTTATGGTATACCCATTCATACTTATCTGATATATACAGTTATACCCAACCCTACGTTGTATAGCTTTTTAACCCCCTGACCGCCGAGCAAAAGGGTAAAATTGTAATGTTGTTTTCTCTTTAATTTTTTTACAATGCTAAAAAAAGATGTTTTTTCCAACATGATGTAAAACATTTTATTACATATAGGCATATAGGCCTTCAGATTATTAATCATAACTTAATTTCTTAAACTGGATTATATCTGTAGAATTATATTAATTTAAATAATGCTTCTATTGCAGTAAAATCTACAGCTTAGTGATCGGATATATCAGTTCGCGGCAGTGAGAAAGTTAAAAAGTCTTAGTATTCTTTTAGCAACTTTTTTTTTATGTAATACAATTACAAATTCATATATTTATTCTACGGAACCCTCTGTGCGCGAGTAATGCTCGCACTTGACCGTTTATTTTTCACTAAATGGGCCTTTCTATGAGAAACAGACAAAATGTCCCGCACGTGACGCTTACATAAATACCTATAATTATTAACCTATAAGTTGTCAAAATGTAAACTATACATTAAAATCAACAAAAAAAAACTATATTTTCATATTGGCATGGTTGTTTTAATTTGAGGATACAACACCATTGTTAAGGGGTCTCAGGACTCTTAAAGCTTTAAAATTTTCGAAATTTTAATTTTTTTAGATATTAAACTACTATCTTTTCTGAACATTTTGATATAAATGTTTCCTTGAAATTTCTATTAGAACAGAAGTTATGGCTTTTAGAATTATACACGATCAGTAGCTGAAGCGGCGTTTCAGAAAATTTGAAGTCAATTTTCTACAAATGACGTTTTTAGGCATAACGCGCACGATATCTGAAATTTCTGAATTTTTTTTCATGAAATTTTCAAAACTTATGTTTCATGTTAGTCTGTATAAACTGAACCTAAAATTTCCTTGTTATTGTTCAAAAAAAAAAATTCTTTATAGGTGATTATACTGTTGAATTTTTCTAAATTTTGCATTAACTAAATACAACTTTGCATTAAAAATATAAAAACGCTCTAAATACAAATTTATTTAGATTCAGAGTAATTAATACAATCTGAAGCATACGTAGGACCCAAAATTTTCCTTCTAGTTGCAAAATTTATTTTGTAATCGTGCGCGTAATCTGTTATACCGATTTTCCGCTTGTCAAATGTCTGACATTGTCCACTGTAAATGCTAATTTTGCATCTTCTAATTTTTTAAATACATGAAATGAAAGAACATACTATCTTTCATCCCAATATAAAATTTTGTCTTAAAATAAAATGCATTTTAAGATATTATATGTTGAAAATGGTATCTTTTTTTTTCGATTTTTCCAATTTTAAGAGTCCTAAGACTTCTTAAAACAGCAGTAATATTTAGAAAAGCTGTTCCACACGTGATATGGAATGACCTTTTAATAGATTTAAAAATATCCACATTTTAAACCCTAGACTTTAGTAAGCTGCCCGTTTTTAATAAATAAATAATAAAAATAATAGATAATAAAATTCTCCACATTTTAAACTCTAGACCTGAGTAAGCTGCCCGTTTTTAATAATAAATAAATAATAAAAATAATAGATAATAAAAATCTCCTCATTTTAAATCCTATACCTAAGTAATGAGCCCCTTTCAGGACCATTCCATGAAAAACTGACAAAATGCCATCCGCGCGACACTTACATAAATACCTATATCTATTGACTTACAAGTTCTTTAAAACATAAATTATACATTAAAAATAACGAAAAACTCCAGATTTTCATATTAGCACGGTTGTTTTAATTTGAGGATATAATAACATTGTTAAAACAGCAGAAATATGTAGAAATGCTGTCACACACATGACGTGGAATGACTCAAATAGTTAATTATAGTGAAACATTGAAATCTCTCTTTTTTACACCCTTTTATTTAACACGATCTGGTTTTTGTATGCAAATATGAAATTTTGTAATCGATTGTTCACCCACTTCCTGATGGGTTAGAATTATAAAAATCACGTTCACAGGTGTTTCTAATGACTGTACAACAGTTTAATATTTTTAGAACTTAATATTGAAAATGAATATTTTAATTTTAAGACATTTTTCCGTTAGCTCGCCACAGGTGATCGATCGCAAAGTATTCCTTGTAACTCGTACAATTGCACACGAGTCATAACAACACTGGATTTAAAGATGCACCAGTTAATACTTGCCAAAATAAGCCAAATGGATTCGAAACTGCAACAATAAAATATTTTAAAGGTTAAGGAAGTAGAAAATGAATTATAAATAAAAAGTAAGGAGTAACAATATGTTTTTTACAAATACCCTTTTATCAATTAATAGTTTAATATTAATTAATTTACGATTATTTGTTGAGAAATCAATTTAGAAATTCTAAAATACAGTTTAAATGTTTCATTTTTCTTTCTTTTTGGCCAATCTTAAGGCTGTTCTAACTGCTCTGCTCAACAAGCTCAAAACGTTTTGACACATTTACAAATTCATTTTTTAGCGGAAAGATATAAAATTGGAAAGCCTGGCCATGGAAGCGATATGGAATCGAACTGTTTTTTCCATTTTTGGATCAATAAATTACCTATTGAGTTATAAGCAATTTTGGTCACGTGACAAAGACGATTTTCGCCCTTCACGGACTGTTTTTTCTGCTTTCTTCGGGA
The DNA here is from genome assembly GCA_963932465.1 of Maratus speciosus. Classification (NCBI taxonomy): domain Eukaryota; kingdom Metazoa; phylum Arthropoda; class Arachnida; order Araneae; family Salticidae; genus Maratus; species Maratus speciosus. Next base: position 243,442,612 of record OZ010795.1, on the reverse strand, counting down.
ACTTCGGTTCAAAACGTCATCTCTGACTCTATTTTCTGAAAGATCTATTGCGTTTGCAAAAAAAAAAAAACGAAAAAAATAGCTCGATTACATAGTTTCTGAACAACAACACCTGCTAGTTTCATGCATTTCCGAACAAAAATAAATTAAAACTTATGTCAGAAAGTTGCCCTTTTGGATTTGAGAACACCCTTAAAAAAGGAAAAGGAACAAAAATTATATACTTTTTAATAAATTCACTTCCTTGCGGTTTCTACCCAAGAGTTTAAAAAGCATTGATTTTTTTTCTAGTAGAGTTAGGTGCCCACGCCAAATGAATGCAATGCAGTTGGAAATTTACATCTAATATGATTTATTTACCAATTAGAATAATTCTGTTAAAATTAATCTAGTGTAATTTCGTATCCAGCGTTTTCTGGAATTCCATTACCTGAGATTTATTCTGTTGAGCTGAACCAGGTTTCAGACCAGATGCTATAATCATTAAGGTTAGCTGGGTGAGAAAGTTCCACCAGATTCGTCCGGGATAGCTCAGATGGCAGAGCACTGGCGGCTTCAGCCAGGAGATCTCTGGTTCGAATCCTCTGGTCCGGACATTTTTCGTTCAGTTGGAAATTTACATCTAATATGATTTATTTACCAATTAGAATAATTGTGTTAAAATTAATCTAGAGAATTCAATGTAATAGAAATTTTGAGGTAAAAACTTGAATTGCAGTAAGACAATCGGGCGTGATATTAAAGATGAACATTGAAGAACATTTGAATGCTTTAAGAGTTTTTTTTTTTAAACTATTTTTACTTTTATACTTATTTTTCATTTTAAATTGATATGGAATATCCTGTTTAAATTAGATGCTTTTCTTTTAGCCGCGTGCGGGTTATTTAAAAATCTATCACAATAATGTTCAAGAAGTTGTCTTTTTGAAAAGAAGCTCCTTATACGTTAATATCTATTACAATATTTTTGTAAAATCTGCGCATTGAGACATCCTTTTTAAAAACGACAAGAGCGTAAAGAGGGCAGCAATTAAATCATCGTACACCTTTAGAAAATCTCATGTCTAATTTGCCTCTACTTCTAATTTTCCTTCATCACCACTGCATAACGTGTTACCTTGAAACATTTGGTAGTTAAAAATTATAAAATTAAATATTTCCTGTGAAACAATTTCTGCTTCATTATTGCTTCCCTCTTCTAATGTGACGCATTATGAAAATGTTCTGCATTTTATAAAAGGCGCCAGATAATGAAAATAGATAGATAATTCGAATAATATTTTCGCCGCAACTTTGTTTCAAATCGAATTCGGAGAATATTCAGGTGTATCGAAATTAAGATTGGAACAAAAAAACTTTCGAAGCATCGATCAATTGCATTTTTTGATGTAAACCTTTATGTAAAACATTTATGAAAAGATTGCATGAAAGATATTAAAGTATTTTGGAAATTCTTTGCAATTGTAACTTCCTTTACAACATTAATTTTTTAACTCTCTATGTAACTCAACCTGGTTTTAGGTAGATTTCGTATTAAATACTACCTTTTGCCATCTCCCAATTAGCAAGATATAAAATCCGCATAATTTTATAATATATCTTCTTAATGTTATCTACAACTTTTATATTGACAAGTTTTTGATAGTACCATATCTTACAACAAAAACAAATTAAAAATACATAGCGGTTGAAGAAAAAATCATCGTATTAAGGGTGTAATCAAATCCAAACTGCTTTTTTCTGACTCATTTTTAAACTCCTTTTTGCTCTGAAACTCATTCAATTGGTAGTTTTTCTTATTCAGAAACTATATAATGTACCGTAATGGTCGATTTTTTGATAGAGGTAAAATATACTTCAAAAAATGATGTCAAAGTGGGCATTTTCAACCAAATTTCCCGAAGCGATTGTGTTGGAAACGAAAAATATTGTTCTACTGAGAGCATAATTGTTTATAAATCAAGCTCTAATTAATTGAACGAAAAATAAAAGAACAGGTCGCTTATAAATCTCATCAAAAATCACATAAGCAAGTTTCATGTTTTTTCTTTTAAAAATGTATCTGAATATGTGTCTGAAAATTTCGAGATGTTGAGCATGGGAAATTTTTTTTTTTTAATACCGCCTTACCATGATTTTGATAAAACGAGCTGTTACAGAAAAATGAAATAAAAAATTCATCATAACTGTCAGATAAAATTTTTAAACTGGGTTTATCTCTAATCTTGATTTAGTTTTTGTTGGTGAAATTAGTACTTAACTTCGAAATCTACCTACGCCTGTAGGCCGAGCCGGCAGGAATTTTTTTGTAAGGAAAGATATAATTTTGAAATCGATTTTTACCTACTTTCTGATGCGCTAGAATTACGTTTAAACGTGTGTTTCCGATGATTATATTACTCTGTAATATTTTCAAAAATTAATTATAAAATGATACATTGATTTTAAGGCATTTTTCGATTATCCCGCCACAGGTGATAAATCGTCCAATATTCTCTGTAACGCGTACAGTATGAGAGTTGAAACAACACTGGATTTTATTATCCGCCAATCTTATGCCAAAATATGCCAAATGATTGTGAAACTTCAAAATTAAACATTTTAAAGGCTAAAAAAGTAGAAAATAAGTTATAAATAAAACAATTACTATTTAAAAAATACGCTTTAAATCAATTAATAGTTTGATATTAATTAAATACATTGACAAATTAATTTAAAAATCCTAAAAAAGACAGTTTAAATAATGTTTAATTTTTTTTATTCCTGTTGCCCTATCTTAAAAAAGAAATAGGGCTAAAATTATGTAGTTTTTAATAAATTCACTTGCTTGCGTTTTTGACCAAGTGTGAAAAAAAGCCCTGAATTTTGCATAGTCGAGTTCGGTGCTAACGGGAAATTAATGTATTGTAACGGAAATTTTTTGGAGAAAAACATGAATTGCAGCAAAATATTAGGCTTAATTTTTTAAAGATGAACATTAAATGCTTATAAAAGATTGTTTTTTTAAAACTATTTTCTTTTTATACTTATTTCTAAGTTTAAATTGGTATGGAATATTCTGATTCAATTATAAATACTTTTTCTATTACAGTTTGCCGGTTATTTTTAAATCTATCACAATACTGTTAAAAAAGTTGTCTTCCTGAAAAGAAGCTTCTTATACGTTAATAATCATATTTCGTAAAATCTGCTAATTGAGACATCTTTTTTAAAAACAACGAGGAAATAAAGAGGGCAGCAATTAAATTACCGTACTCCTTTAGAAAATCTCATGTTTAATGTGCCTCAACTTATAATTTTCCTTCATCACCATTGCATAACGTGTTGTCTTGTAACATTTGGTAGTTAAAAATTATAAAGTTAAATTTTACCTGTGGAAACAATTTCTGCTTCATTATTGCTTCCCTCTTCTAATGTGACGGATTATGAAAATGTTCTGCATTTTATAAAAGGCAGCAGATAATGAAAATCGATAGATAATTCGAATAATATTTTCGCTGCAACTTTGTTTCAAATCGAATTTGGAGAATATTCAGGTGTGTCGAAATTAAAAGAACGGAACAAAGAAACTTTCGTAGCATCGATCAGTTGGGTTTTTTGATGTCTTGAAAATGCTATAAACCTTTATATAAAGATTACATTAAAGATATTAGTGTAAATTTGGAAATTCTTTGCAATTGTAACTTCCTTTACAACATTCATTTTTTAATACTTTTTTTTTATTTAACTCAACCTGGTTTTTTGTATGGAAAGATGTAATTTTGAAATAGATTTTTACCTACTTTCTGATGTGCTAGAATTACGTTTAAATATGTGTGATTCCTATGATTATACTACTCTGTAATATTTTCAGAAATTAATTATAAATTGATACATTGATTTTAAGGCATTTTTCGCTTATCCCGCCACAGATGATAAGTCGCCCAATATCCTCTGTAACACGTACAGTATGAGAGTTGAAACAACACTGGATTTTATTATCCGCCAATTATTTGCCAAAATAGGACGCCAAAATATGCCAAATGATTGTGAAACTTCAAAATTAAACATTTTAAAGGCTAAAAAAGTAGAAAATAAGTTATAAAGAAAACAATTGAGAATATAATATTTTAAAAATACGCTTTAAATCAATTAATAGTTTAATATTAATTAATTTATGATTATACATTGAGAAATTAATTTAAAAATCCTAAAAAAGATAGTTTAAATAATGTTTAATTTTTTTTATTCCTGTTGCCCTATCTCAAAAAAGAAATTGAGCTAAAATTATGTAGTTTTTAATAAATTCGCTTGCTTGCGTTTTCGACCAAGTGTGAAAAAAGCCTTGAATTCTGCATATTCGAGTTCGATGCCCACGCGAAATTAATGTATTGTGACGGAAATTTTTGTAGAGAAACATGAATTGCACCAAAATATTAGGCGTAATTTTTTCAAGATGAACATTAAATGCTTATAAAGGAGTGTTTTTGCAATTTTTACTTTTATACTTATTTATAAGTTTAAATTGGTGTGGAATATTCTGGTTAAATTATAAATACTTTTCATATTATAGTGTGCGAATTATTTTTAAATCTATCCCAATAATGTTCAATAAGTTGTCTTCGTGTAAAGAATTGGGATGCACCGAATATTCGGTATCTATTCGTTATTCGTCCTATTCGGTCATACTGCCGAATATTCGGTTAGACCAAATATAAAACTATTCAGTATGCCGAATATCAAACTGTTCGGTATGCTGAATATTTGGCCAAACCAAATACTTAAGACCTTTTAAAAAAATATTTTTTAAAACTTTTAAACAACTACTATTTTTATTACCGACTTCAAAAAGGAGGAGGTTATCAATTCGACGCGTATGTATGTTTTTTTTTTTTTTTATGTATGTTCACCGATTGCTCCGGAACTTTTTGTCCGATTTATGTGATTTTTGTTTTAATTAAAAGAGGATACTCTCGAATTGGTACCACTTCCGTTTCATCGAAATTGGTTGAGTAGTTTTTTAGTAATTCAACAAAAATCAATAAAATGAAGGATTTCACCCAAATTATCTTTCATTGTTGTAACCGGTTTCTCAATCATAAGAATAAAACTAGGTATTCATATACGTTAGTGCTAAGTTGTCGCAAAACTTTACGTAGTTGCGTGAATTATCGCCAAATTTTGTGACCAAAATAAGTCGCCATAAATAAAGCCAACTTGGCTGTAACTGACTAATTTGGCGATATTCCCATTCAAATTCTTTAATGGATCTTCCGCAATCTGTTTCTTCGCATTTTCTAATCGACATTCATATTTAAAATTCTCAATTGGCAATCGCATTCAAAATAGTAATTTAATATACATTTATTAAAAATACACCATTATTTCAAATGCTAAATAATACAGAAGCAAACTAAATACAAAACAATAATTTAGTATACAATAGTTTAGTTTAATTAAACACATAACATCAGACTGGCGGCACATAATATATATCTATATCTATATAATATTGGTACTTCTTAGTTATCCTGTCGACCAAATTACTGTCGCCATATTGTAAGATTAAATGCCAATAATGGTTTGCCATTAATTAATTAATTGTAAGATTAAATGCCAATAACGGCCAATAAAACCATTAATTCGACGTTTTATTTGTATTTTTATTAATGTTTTACTAATTTATTTATTCTTTCGTTATTTAAAATAAAATTACGTCAATTTGTATAATTTGGCGAGTGGTTTGGCGATTTATATAATTTGGCGAAATTGGTCGGCGGGATAATTAAGAAGTACCATAATATTATATGCATACCTATATTATATTATATTAAACAGTTATATGTATGAATGCTTTTTGATTGCCTTTAATATTTCCACAAGATAACATTAATGATAACTTTCCTGTATAGGGGCCTTGGAGAGAAAATGAAAATTTCACGCATATTTTCTGACAACCTATTAACTGTCTCGGTATTACTTAGTTATCCCGTCGACCAACTTCGCCAGATTATATAAATCGCCAAACCACTTGCCAAATTATACAAATTGACATAATTTTTATTTTAAATAACGAAAGAACAAATAAATTAGTATAACATTAATCGAAATACAAATAAAACGTCGAAATAAAAATCACTTGATGACGTAAACACATGTATCTTGCTTAAAGTCAAGTGAATGTGACATTTACGATCAACCATTATTGGCATTTAATCTTATAGTTTGGCGATAGATTTTTGGTCGACGGGATAACTAAGTAGTACCACTGTCTCATATACACAAGCAAGTTTTTCAATATTTATAAATTTATTTATTGTAAACAACCATTTGTCTACTTTTATATATGCAAACAGAAGTTGAGCCAAGATCCCTATGCTGTTAAAGTACAAGATAAACAACATAGAAAGAAATAAAAGGAGTTACTCTAATTAGCATTACAGGCGGCATTGTTATGCTGCGGTGTATTTACATAGCACAGAACTTAAACATCAGTAGGCATAAGCATAATGGCGAAAGCAAATCAGTGAGTTACGCAGTCATGAAACATTTGAATTGTATCAAGAAATGAGAGCAAGTAAATTTGAATCAGATTGCCCGATAAAAGCAAAAAGTGTACGATACTAACAGCAAACATGGTTTAAAGGAAATGCGAATATCATAAGTTGCTTCCGAAAGTTCTATATGTTCTATATGTTTTGCAGCACTATACTCACTAAAATACGTCAGTTACTAAGCAGACCAATGACACGTTAAACATGACTATTAAATGAGCATGACGATGAATTTCCAATCTTCCGTAATCGAGCCCACAGTTAAGGCTAGCGTGAAACAAAAAATATATCAGCAGCAATTGGTTTAATGTAAATGTGGGTATCATAAAATATTTAATTCGCAAAACGCTTAAATGCACCAAATCATATTAGCTCGGAAACAACAATTGGCAGTGGACGCAACAACGGTAGATTACTTAATAGTTTTAAAATCTCCACTGCCCAGTGTATTGCAAATGATGATGCAATAAGAAGCATAAATGCCTAAGTGAGTTAAGCTGATTTTGTCAAGAAAGATTACAAACAAAAATAAACAAAATGCCGTCATGATGCAATGAGTTCTCAATTTCTCTATCAGAATCTTTAGATTTGGCGAAAGATTAAGCAAATAATTTAAATTATGAATAAAAGTACCATGCTGAAATGCTTAGCATGCATTTAAGCACATTGGCATTACGTATACATTACATATTGGCACTTGCATAAAATCTCTATATAAGAAAACATTAATGCCATCCAAAAATAAATTGTTTTTAATTCTTGAAACCTCAAATGAATTATATATAAATTCTCCTTTGACACCATAGAAATTTCATCAATGACCAGCCATTTGAGGGAACGCTATTTAAGACTTTCCCCCTGTAGTCTTTTCACGATCATTTTTTGATAAATTATTCGGTTGTCATGTACCCTAATGGCTCCTGGTGCATGTAAACTCCGTCGATAGATGCGAAGACCCCGAATTTACCTATGAATTATACCTCCCAGGTGCCTTGCCAATATGAATGTCTCGTCATCTGATTAAGCTTCTAAATTACTAGATCAACATGAGTAGCAATACGTAGGTGCTAAACAACAAGATATAAATGTTAAGTAACTAGCATAAAAATGTTCATAATTAAGAAACAGGCACGATGCCAGGTATCAAACCCGTTCACCTAGGGCAACCCGGAAGATAAGGGCCTGGTCATCGGTTAGAAAGTATGAAAAATAAGTCATTACGTCTCTCTTCTCTATTTTATAGAGCATTTTTAGTAAGCCGAAGAACTTTTTATTGTCAGTTTCCAAAGTTCGATGTTTTTTCATGCGAGCCTCTTGTCGTTCTACCCATGTCCAAATAGAGAAACAAAAATATTTAATTAAAAAATAAAGCTATTAAATCTGAAGAAGAATAAATGTAATATATATATATAAAGAATTTTCATAAAAAACCTGTGTTATTAATGTACACACAAATCTGGACAAAAGTATTTACTTATCAAAATAACATCTTTAAAAGTTTCTTTAAAAGTCCGTAATTTCTTCCAAAAGAATCATGAAAAAATTTTAACTCAAAAAAAAAAAAAAAAAAAAAAAAAAAAAAAAAACTAAAAAGTGAAAAATAAACTTTTTTACCAAAAATAAAACAGACTTCAAAAACTACTACAAAGTAAAAAATAATTTTTTTACATAATAGTTAATAAGAAATTAAATTAAGAGCATTGTATTTACCATGCGTATTATTATATTTATGTACATTAATTTGATTTTTTGGAGTCGGTGCCAGCCAAGCCAAGTTCAAAATTAAAATTGTTTATCCAATACAAATCGTAACAAGATTCAGCAAAACCGTTTAGGAAAAAAATTCCATTCTCAATCAACTCTGACACCATCCTGCATTTGAAAATCTGTGTTTGGCTACGATTTTTTTTACATAATAGCCTGTATAAACGCATTAATTTTACAATAACCCTTAATTTAGCACACATAATTACAACTAATCTCACTTGAAAATACACGTTTATAAAATCAGATGAAATGTTTCAAAAATGGTAAAATTCAAATTTTTTAACTAAATAATAAATTGCAAAGAAACTCGTAGATATTTGGATGCGTGTCTGTTGGATAATTATACTTAACTTTGTTTGGCTGGCACCGACTCCAAAAAATGAAATTAATGTACATAAATATAATAATACGCATGGTAAATACAATGCTCTTAATTTAATTTCTTATTAACTATTATGTAAAAAAATTATTTTTTACTTTGTAGTAGTTTTTGAAGTCGGTTTTATTTTTGGTAAAAAAGTTTATTAACTGTCAATTAATAAAGATATTTAATAATTAGAAATAGTTATATTTAAATGGAAGAGAAGGCTTTTACATTTTTTATTTGCTATTTGAAAAGTATCACATAAGAAAATTAACCAATAATGACCGATTTTAGTCACTTCCTGACAAATAAACAGTATTAGACTTTATAATTTTTCATCCAATACCTTAAAAATTTCACGTTGATTTTAAAACGTTTGTTTTAGAATGTGAGAAATTTATTCATTTGAGTTAATTCAGGAAGAATACATGAAATTTAAAATTTTATCAATTAAAGAATCTTTAAAATTATTCTCTTCTTAAATAACAATACAAAACATAATTTTCTTGGTGTAGAATTTACTTGTTAAAAGAACTTGTTTATCAATAGGGAAGTATGTGTGTTAAATATTATGTAAAATTGTTTCAAAATTTAACTTTTTAATACTTTCAAATTCTGAAATTTAAAAGTAATCGTCAAGCCGAATTTTAGTATTCGGTATTCAGTTTACCTGTCGGCCGAATATCCGGCATTTGGTATTCACTATTCGGTGCATCGCTAGTAAAGAAGCTCCTCTATACGTTGATAATCATTTTGTAAGATCTGCGCCTTGAGACCCCCTTTTTAAAAACAACGAGGAAATAAAGAGGACAGCAATTAAATTACCGTACAGATCTAGAAAATCCCATGTCTAATCTCCCTTCATCACCATTGCATAACGTGTTGTCTTGTACCATTTGGTAGTTAAAAATTACGAAGTTAAATTTTTCCTGTGGAAACAGTTTCTGCTTCATTATTGCTTTCCTTGCCTAATACGACGCATTATGAAAATGATCTGCATTTTATAAAAGGTAAAACATAATGAAAATCGATAATTTAAATTCAGTCATTTTCTATTAGGAATTTTGTTCCAAACCATAATTGGAAAATTTCAGAAATACATTAGAATTTAAAAAAAGGTGCAGTCAAAATTTTAAAGCATCGACCAATCTCATCTTCTGATATCCTTAAAATGTTTTAAACATTAGTAAGAATACTAATTTATTAATCAATTTTTTTTATCGCTAAATAGTTAACTAGTAAAATAATTAAATTATCTCTCTCTCTCCTTTTTTTTTTTACTTTAAATTTATATAGAATATTCTAGGTAACTTATAAATACTTTTCATATTACCGTATGCCGGCTATTTGTAAACTAGCCGCATCTAGCGACCAGTTTGTTCTCCTTTAAATGTATGCTAACCATTGTATCATGTTACATTTATTTATAATCAAGAATTCTGTATTTTTGTTAGTCGGGCGCAGGCGATAAATCGCCAAATATTGTTCCCGTCGCATTTTTAGGCCCGTTCGTAATTATATAAATATGTAGTACGTATAGTCATCGTCTGGTCATTCCGTCTGTCTGTTTGTCTGTCCGTCCGCATATAACAGCGTAAAAACTACCCAACAGAATGGTTTGAAATTTAATATATATAATCGTTGCGGAATTTTGTCGAGTCGTTTCAAATTTTATGAAAATCGAATCAAAACTTAAAAAGATAATAAAAGTTCTCTTCATTCTATTAAATCTTATCATACATTTTAATTCAATGATATATCATTCTATGTTGCTAAGGTGATTACGTCCTATTTAAGATGGAGTCCTAATTTTTCTGTATTACTGAATTGAATATATATAATAGTAATAAATTTTGTATACATGCATTTTTGCATAAGAATGCAACAGCTATTTTACCAAGATCTGAATATTTATAAAACTAGCTATAGTACGAACGCACCTCATTTGGCACCTTTGACGTACAATTTCCGACTTGCATAAATACAAAACATAAATAAACAAGTGCAAAAAGAAGTAATAGAACTAAAATCGATGATTAATGGAAGAGCATTTCCCGCTGTGGTATGCATTTTCAAACTTATCTAATTTTGAATGGATTAGGTGGTATGTCGCATACAGTGCAGTACGAAATAATTATCACATGTTACCGGATATGGACAGCAATTGCTGAACATGGATTTTTGTTGAATTATGGTGGGTTTTTATTTCTTATTTAGATATCTCATTTCATTAAAAGAAAAAAATAAACTTCTTAATCGTAGCTTTTCGGTGTTGGAAAGAGTTTGATAATCTATGTCTAATGCATAATTTTGCGCTGTTGTTTTCAAAACTAACAATAATGTTGTGTAAACTATCTTCGTGAAAATAAATTTCTTTCGTAACTCCTATTATCTATCTATCTATATATATTACGCTATCGTACGTGGCACATAAATTGCGATTATTTGTTAATTGTTTAATGGCAACGCTCGAATGAAACGCACCTCATTGGTTGAACAGCATTTAATTCATCTGCATTCCTAGAAGGGGGGGGGGGGTTACCATAGGGAGGGCCCTGTTCTGTCGCCAAATACCAAGTTTATCGCCAACTTGACGATATGTGGCCAAGTTTGGCGAAGAAATTAATCGCCAGAAGTGATGCCAACTTGGCGGTATCTCTAATATTTCGCCAAATTCCCATAGACTTCCATTGTAAACCAATAGGGTTTGCTTGCTTGCAGAAAATCAACAAATTGAGATATTTTAATGCAACAAAAGGTATTATTAGCTTAAGGGATTATATTAATTATATTTAAGGGAGTCCAAGTAAATAAAATTATGAATAAAAGTAACATGATACAGTGCTTAGCCTGCTTTCCCAAACATAAATTTTAAAGGAGACCAAAATGGTCACTAAGAGCGGTTAGTAATTATATAAAATCAGCTTTTAAAAAGGCTTTTTTTTTAAAAATAACCGTGATAGGATAATAATTAAATTACCATATGCTTTCTGAAAATCCCATCGAGCGTGTCTCTACTTCTAATAAATATTCCGAACTATTAAATAAATAAGAGTGCGCTCAAGAAAAAAGAGATTGGGGGGGGGGGGGGGGGGCGCTTTTGTTACGTTCGGTCATTTTTCTTTTTTAAATTTATCAGAATAATGATCACTAAGTTGTCATCCGGAAAAGATGCGTTATATCTGTTATCATATTTTTGTAAAATTTGCGCGTTGTGACGTCTTTCTTGTGAACGAGGATAGTAATTGAACTACTATACGCTTTTGAAAATCCCATTTTTAATGTGTCTTTTCTTTTAATTATTCTTCAGAATCCGTGCATAACGTGCTGTGCATTCAGAAGGTAAAAATGATTAAGTTAAATTTTCTCTGTGGAAACAGTTCTTGCTTCATTACTTCTCTTGTCGAATGTGACGCATTATGAAAAAGTTCTGTATTTTATAAAAGGTAATAAATAATGCAAATCAGTAATCCGAATAATATTTTAGAAGCGGACTTCTTTAAAATTGAATTCGTAGAATGTTCAGGTACGTTGAAATTCCAAGAGTGCAGCGGCGACATTTTCAAAGAATTAATCATTTACATTTTTTGATGTCTTGAAAATGCTATAAACCTTAATAAAGACATTAATGTATTGTATGCGTGCTTATATATATGTTAGAATAACGTATTGGAGTCGTGCCTGTTGTAATTCTTAAAACCACACAATTCGTGCGCATATTACTTTATGGACGTGTAGGAACATCCTCGAACGGAGAACACAGTCATTCAAAACGGTACTCCGGGGTCATTCCCAGCAGTCCCGACACCCGGGGCTCTCCACAAGGGCAGCTAGTAGAAGAATGACCAAGTCTTATAGTTTGCTACGAGAAACACAATTGAAGAGAATAATTTATTGGAATTTATATCTTTATCGGGTTTTTTTTTATGTTAGACAGATTCTCGGGAATAAATCTTGGATAATTGGCTTCAACTTCAGTATATGTTATCCGTCTATGCTCTCCCAGACTTAAAAGTTATAAATATGGCCTTGTCTTGCATGCTACTTGAGACTTTAATTCTGACTTGAAGTAGACGAGAATTTATGGTTGAGTGCCGAGATGTAGAACATATGTCTACACTTAAGATTCTAGCAGGGCTGCGGAGTCGGTGGAAAAAATGGACAACTCCGATTCCGGGAATTTTAACAGACCCGACTCCGACAACGCAGACCTGCTTGTAAAATGGACGACTCCGACTCCGGAAATTTTAACAGATCCGACTCCGACTCTTTCGCTCAAAAATGGGCCCGACTCCGACTCCGCAGTCCTGAATTCTAGGCCGTCATTACTGTGACTTATCTCTTATGGGTTTGTAACTAATTGAAGCG